>CM028678.1:45637869-46933893 GCA_016760335.1 Gastrodia elata | reverse complement strand
GAACAAAAACAGAGCAATTTTCTGTGCGGCTTCTAAGAGCCATTATGGTTTACATACATGCTTATGAACTTCCAAATATGCATTCCAATATTATATCAATATGAGAAAGACAAGGAGAGGAGCAAAGGGTACTTTTATATCCTTGAAAGGAGAGGAAGAAGAGAGCTTTGTTTTCTTCTTCTTCTTCTTCTTAGGGTGTAGCAATGGAAAAAGAGGATAGAGTGGAGAAAGTTTCAGCAAGTGGAGAAGGTGGCTGAGCTCTCCATTTAAAGGAGAAGGAAAAGGGGTAGGGCTTCATTATTAGCTAGGGGGCTATGGAGCTAGGATGAGGTCAAGGTATGGGAGGGAGGAAATGGGAGGTGTGGCCAGTCGAAATGCAAGAATGGCCAACCGAAAAAGAGGTTTGGAAAGAAAAGGGGAAATTGCAAATAAGGGTCTCAATGATTGCCTATTTGCTTGTTTATTTTCCCGAATTATTTAAAAATTATGATTTTTGAAATGTGCTCCGAAAATTCCCAAAAATTCACCCCTAGCTAATTTAGGGGTGGGGAATTTAAAGGCAAAGTCAGAATTCGATTCCGATGACTATTTAATTATCCTATTTTTCGACGCATTTACTTTTATTAAAATACTCGTGAAAATTTGACGACTTCCAAATGCGTCCAAAATATCACCCCTAGCTAATTTGGGGGTGATGATCGCAACGACGAAGTCAGATTTCAATTTCGAGGTCAAAATAAATACCTCAATTTCCTAATTAATTAAATATTAAAATAATCCAAAATATTGGATTTAGCTCCGAATTGCTCCAAACCTTCAGGGTTTGGTTCTACTGACTAGATGAACTTGATGGAATGGTAATTATGATATGATTAAGCTAAATTCAAGCTGGGTAACAATCTTGGGTTATTACAGCAGGGGTGTATAGAATGAACGAAAGATAGAGCAGTCCTTCTTCAGAAAAATGTGATGTTTTAAAGAGCCTTAATGACTTCCATATATGCTTATAGATTTCTAAATATACATTCAAGCATAGTAGCAATATGAAAATGAGCAAATTGGTGAGAGTATGCAAAAGGGTACTTTAGCTCTGCAAGGAGGAAGTATGAACCTCTGCTTTCTTCTTCTTCTTCAGGGTACAGCAATGGAGGGGAAGGGAGAGAGCTCTAGAGGTTTAACTTGATAGCAAAGAGAAGATGGAAGGGCTGTGCTTCTCCTTTAAAGGAGGAGAGTGAGAGGGAGGTAGAGCATGACCTATAGGAGCTAGGAGGCAAGGCTTTTTTTATCAAGTATGGGGGAGAGGGAGACATTCAGCTGTTCTTAGCTAGTTAGGGAGGGGGAGGCACCGAATGGGGTGCCAACTAGGAGAGAGGGAGAGAAATTACAAATTAAGTACTAAATAACTACTTATTTATTTTCTTTAATTATTTAAAAATTCAGATTTTTGAAATGCACTCTGAAAATTTCCAAAAATTCACCCCTAACTAATTTGGGGGTGAGAAATTCAATGGCAAAGTCAGATTTTGATTCTGATGACTATTTAATTATCTTATTTTTCGGTGCATTTAATTATATTAAAATATTCACGACAATTCGATGACTTTCAAACACGTCCAAATCATCACCCCTAGCTAATTTGGGGGTGATGATCGTAACAATGAAGTCGGATTTTGATTTTGAGATCAAAATAAATACCTCAACTTTCTGATTAATTAAATATTAAAATATTCCAAAATAATCGATTGAGCTCCAAATTACTCCAAACCTTCAGGGTTTGGTTCTAATAACTAGATGAACTTAATGGAATTATAATTACGATATGATTAGGCTAAAATTAAGCTTGGTAACAACCTTAGGTTGTTATATTTGATGTGTTAGACTTATTGTCTAACACGAGGTACTTTTGAGATCCGATAATTTACGAGACCTTGAGCAGTATATTGAGCTAGGCCAGGAGGACACTCAGAAGGTTCAGGAGGAGCCCGTGGAGCACTAGTAGACTCTTCCTCAGCTTTACTTTTATGCTTAGTTTATTTCAGTTCAGTACTTAGCTTTTATATCTATATTTTATTAAACTATTTGTAATAATTCTGGATGTATTTTCTTTTCTTTTCTGAGATGAATATTTCATACAGCTTATGTGTTGAATGTTTTTGGATATTTTCCTTAAGCTTTCGCACTCTGTTATATACTACTTATACTTAATATTGTGATGCGATCAGTATACTGAAAATACTAATATCTTATACATATATTAGATTCCTCATATACTTTACATCCAATGTATATATTGGTATAATACTTAAAATAAGAATACTACTCTTATCTTAAGTATTAGCTCTCAACTCTCTTTGAGGTTGAGTCAGCAGCCCTTTAAATGGGTTTGGTTTCAGCTATTCGGGGAGATGGGATATTCCTCCCTGAGTGGCGTGCCGCTCCATCGCCGATTTGTTTTACATTTTGCGTGCGACGATGGAGCGGGGCGCTATATGTATTTTATGATATGCCAAGACTTTTATGCTATATACTTTAAATCATCAAAATCTAGAAATCAATACAATATCAAGTGATGGTTCAATTTATCTCCATCGTGGAATTTATCTAAATGAGTTATGACTCTTAATTCTAATCTATAAAATAGAGCTAACTATGATTAAACTTAAACACATCAACTAAAGAGATTGTATATACATAGTTGATATCTTTCTGAGAAATGTGACTTTAACACTTAGTTTGTTTGACTGCATTTATCGAATTGCATAAGGATAAAGGGCATGACCCGATCACAGTTTATTCTCTCAAACTTAGTTATTAAATACCCTAATTATAATCATACTTATAGTGTCCTAAAAAAGGTAACTTGAAATACTTAGTTTATTTAACTCCACTTATCGAAATGCATGACGATAAGGGCATGACCCGGTCATAGTTTATTCTCTCAAACTAAGTAATCAATCCCTTACTTATAACTCTTAAACTTAGGATGTTTATCCTTATAATAACCCAGGTTGTTACTTGGCTTAATTAAGACTAATCTAAGTCTTAATTAAGGATCTAAGTCACTAATTAAGCAATTTAGAACTCATCTCTGAAATCTAGGTCGAACCAGAAGTCAACTGAGCCAAAATCAGAAATTATGGAAAATCCCAAACCCTAGAAAATTGACCTTTTATCTAGAACTCAAATTGAAAATCCGACTTCGCCATTGCGTTCAGAACACCCAAATTAGCTAGGGGTGAAATTTTGAAGTCATTGGAAGTCGTTGATTTTTCGTCAAATATTTTAATAATATTTAAATATCCCAAATAATCGAATAATTAAATACTCGTTGAAACAAAAATCCGAGTGTGCCGTTGCGTTCCTCACCCTTCAATTAGCTAAGGGTAATTTATTGGAAATTTTTGGAATGCATTTAATAGGGTAAATTTGATTAATTAAAACTGTAAAATTTAAAATAAATAATTATTTAATTATTTAAAAACTTAACGGATTCCGTCAGTTTAATTAAAGCGCCGTTACCTTCTTTGGACGCCGTCAGATTCGTTCATCAATCGGGCGATCGAATCGTGGCCGTCTGATCGTTTGATCAGACGGCAGCTGCGTCGTCTTCTCCGCGAAAAGCACGCGGCAGAGGGGGCCTGTGACGCGCGTCGTTCCTCCTCGTCTCCCTCGCCACTCATCGATCCCGCCGCTCTAGCGTTGAATTAAGGCTCTCGATCGACTCCTCTGCTCCAGTTGCTCAAATCCAACCCTCTCAGAAATCAAAAGCACTCGGGTCGATCCTGATTGATCTGCAACCGTCGAAATTTAGGTACCTCTATTTTCCAATCTATGTTTCCAATTGAAGAAATTCTTTTTCGCATATTAATTTCATAGTCCCGATTGAACATTGAGCGGACCCGATCGAGTTGATCAGGTCTGGCTAACCCAGTTTTGCAAAAATTTCTACAGTGGAAATTGTTAAACTTAAGGATTTAGGGTTGGGATTCGCCGGAGTTGTAGGTCTTCTCCGGTGGCGTTTAGGATACCCATCGAAAGGTCTTTCCAAGACCTTTCGATTGGTATATAGTTTGGCATTTGACGCCGTCGTCTTCGCCCCCATTTTTCAAACCCTAAATCCCCGCTCACGGCGTGTCACGCGAAGACGAAGGATCTCTTCGGGCCGGTCGGGTCAGCCGGGGCCCGGCCCGTGCCCCGTGCCCACGGAGCTTCAGCTGCCGCAGCGGGACCCACCGCGCGACGCACGGCTAGTCGCAGCGCGACATGTGGCTCTGCGAGTCAGCAGACTGGCAGTGGGACCCGCCGTCGCCTGTCGCGCCAGTAAGGAGCTGCCACGTGTCCTGCAGAAAAAAAAAATTAAAACGTATATATATATATAATTATATGTCAGTTAATAATAATTGAATTAATTATATATATATATATATTATATAATAACAGAATTAGTAATTTAATAAAATCTGTATTAAATAATTAATTAAATGCTAAAGTTTAAACCTTAATAACTCCTAAAATACACATCCAAATCATGCAAAAATATATATCATTGGAATCAGAAAAAATAGAGGAATATTATGGCACTATCAATTTTGCATTTGGATATGTATTTAGCAAAATGATATTTTAGGGTTTAATTTAAGTTAAATTAAAAATCATAATCTTAATTAGCTTATAACTTTGGGTATGTTGATCCAAACATACCCAATATGGGTCTTAAAGTGATCAAAAAATCATAAGAATTAATTTGGTAGTATTCAATTTTCTGTTTGGATTAGTATTTGCCTAATCACTTTTAGGTCCTAACCCTAATTACCCTAATTAATCCTAGAACTTTAATTGACCATAACTTGGTCAATTGAGCTTCAGATTGGATAAACTAAATATCAATCTAGATCAGAAAAACCTAATTAATAGTAATCTATAAAAATATTTTAGATCCAACGGTTAGATTTGCTAATCACCCTTAATTATTCTAAATTTTGATTAGTAAATTTTAGCAAATCTATTAATCCAAATTGAGTGATTTAAGTTTCAGAGGACTCATAGAGTCATTTAGAATCTAGCTGTAAGCTTGGATTAGTGTTTGAGTGATTAATTTCACTAATCACTCACTAATCACCCTAAACCCTAATTAGGTCATAACTTAGTCAAATTAGATCCAAATTGAGCCTATCACATGTCATTATAATCAGTGGACTATTTGTAATCCATAGCCATTGATTTTACTGAATTTGGATACTAATTGATAAAGTTAGGTTTTTGACCCATAATTAAGAATCCCTTAATTAACCCTTAAACCCTAAATCTTGTATTGGCCATAACTTGGCCAATACTTATCAGAATTTAACAAATTTAAATTCTATAGAAAGCTTAGATAGTAAAGAATATTAATCTAAAAGAAAATTTAACTTTCACTTAGTCAAATTACTAATTTACCCTTATAAGTTAAATTCACTAATTTGATCTTATATGTCTTAATAATCACCCAAAATTAATTTAGTTATTGTCTAATCTTATATTAGACAGTAAGAAACACTTTCCAAAAGAAAATTTTAGAATTTAAGCCCTAGATCAAAATTTGATCTTTTGAACCCTTAAGTAGGGGCAAAATGGTCATTTTGCCCAAATTTAGGGTTTAGCCTTTAAAAGCCCTAAATTCAATTTCTAATCACTAAAATCAGTAAATAGAATGATTTAGAACTGAAATTAATCAAATCCAAGTCTAAATTAGATTTTGATTAAAATCTCAAAATTTGCTCATTAAGAAAAATTTCCTAAGTCTTAAGTGAGTGATTTCTCATTCTTTAATCATTCTTAGATCTTTTCTTAGGTCTTTATAACATTAGTTAGGATGTGTGTCTTGAGAGATACTCTTAGTAATTAAGAGCCTTATTTCCTAAGATTAGGAATAGATCTTAAGTTAAAATTCATCTATTGAGTAAATTAGGTTACTCAAATAGATGAAACCTTGAGTTTACTAGTTTCTAGATTTTCTTAGTTTATTAAATGATTATTTGATCTTTAAACTTTAGAACTAAGAATAGAGATCTATCCTAATGAATTTGATTTACCATTAGGATTTGCTTAAACCTAATATGTGAGATTTGGGTTCTAAACCTTAGACCATTAGATTACACCTTTAAGATTAAGTGATTAGACCCCATTATCTGGAGTCTAATTCTTAATCTTTTCATCTTGATTTCGCTAATCAAGATGAGGTTGGGATGAATTAAATTACAAAATTAGGCCGATGATTTATTCACTTAAACCAGATAGTCATCTTTTGATTAAGTTATAATTAGGACTTGGCCAGTCCTAATTATCTTCAACTAGTAGGATTCGTGAGTCTAAGTTACAGAATGTGTAAGAATTGATAATTCTGAAACTTATGTAACTTAGAGTAGATAGAGCGAATAAAGTAGACAACAATGGATATCACATGTGTTTTAGATAGAGTCTCTTGCTCACCTTGAATTGATGCTTTGCATATCTTATTTTGAGCCCCTTACCTTGTACACATATATTGAACATAGGATATTTGATAAATATCTCATGTTAATTTTGAATTGCATACATATCATTCATGATTGATCGATGTTTTTAGTTTTTTAGAAAGTTGTGGCTTAATTAGTATGCCTCTCCAATCCTCGAGTTCGGCATAGCACACTGGTTTGTTACTGTTGGTAAGTCTATCCATATCTGGTTGAAATAATTCCCAGGATGGCGAGAATAAGATTTTGCGCTCTTTAATCAGGATTGGACATGGTGAGTACTAGTTGAGAGTAATTTTGGTAAGGTGTAGCTTGATTGGTATACCTCTTCGATTAACTCGTTCGGGGTCGGCAACCTTTCGAGGGTTTAATGTCCGACAGTCTATTGGCCATGCCTAATCCATAAGATAGGATGGATAAACTCTCGCCCTACTGACTATAGAGTCAGTATTCTGATATGGATATACTAATTCAAGTACACTTACATTCACTTCTGTCTTAGCTCATCAGGCTAAGAGTTTTCAGTGATGTTCAGTTCAGAGTTTCTTAGCTCATCAGGCTAAGATTTGCTGAGTATGTTTTTAGTTTGAGTGACTTAGATAGTCACTGCAGTTTCAATTTATAGTTACTGTTTTACTTATATATTCTGCATTGTAGCACTGTTTTACTTACAGTTTTCCTGCACTATATAGGATGCTAGTTTTACTTACTGTTTTCATATGTAGGATGTTAGTTGTTTTCAGATTTATACAGTCAAATTTCTATATGTCACTTAGCATAATCCGTTTGATCATAAGCATGTTTAGGTTGTACTTTTCTTACAGTTTTGTTTAGTCTTTTGCTTACCTGTCTTTGTTGCAGTTGCTTGGAGGAGGTATGTATTACTTCCTATTTGCTTAGTTATAAACTGTTTATAACTTATTACTGTTCTTTTTGTATGCTTTCTGCACCTATTTTGCTTCGTTCTGGTTTATGGTGATATTCAAGTAACTTAATAAATTGTTTGCCCTAAAATGTGCTTAGATAATAGTCTAACCAATTTTTCTTTTGTTGGCTGGGGCCCTACTATTATGAAATTGATAATGGTAAGCTCTGAGTTTGTTGGAGCAGTAGATCCAGTGGACAGCTTGCCATTAGAGGAGGAGCCCGTTCCTGAAGATCTTTAGCTTTAGTTTCTGTTGCTTGTGATCGAGAGTTT
Source organism: Gastrodia elata (assembly GCA_016760335.1). NCBI lineage: Eukaryota > Viridiplantae > Streptophyta > Magnoliopsida > Asparagales > Orchidaceae > Gastrodia > Gastrodia elata. Next base: position 46,926,204 of record CM028678.1, on the reverse strand, counting down.
CCTTTTTCAGTTCTCTTAAATTTATTAAATGTTATAATAATACAGGTTAATATTCTCTTTCCAGTACTTTACTTATTCTGTATTATTGTATTTATACTGTATGGATGGATGTTATATTTTATTGCTTCCGCACTATGAGTTCTTGTATGATCATTTAGTGATGGTATTTTGGGTTGAATGGCAAAGTCCTTATTTAAGTTGGATTAGAACATGTGTCTAATCCAATTTTAAGTGGGGACCATGTCATTTGGTGACCCCTCCACTGTAATCGTGTTAACTTAAGGGTTAACAGGACCACGGTGGGGCAGGGCTGCCACAATCCTGAACTAAACTGTACTTATCTAATTACCTAAGATATGACTGAGACTCTACAGTTCAATTGCAGTGCCCCGCCTCGTCGCCGTGCGCAAAGAAAGGAAAGGTAATCAATTGGCGGCAGAGCAGTGCGCTACTCGGGAAGAAATTTCCCATCTTCCCGAATAACTGAAAAGAAACCCATCTGAATGGCTGCTGACTCAACCCTAAATAAGAGTTGGGAGCTAATACCTAAGATAAGAGTAATACCCTTATCATAAGTATTATACAAATACATACATTGGATTTAAAATACAATATAAAGAATATAATATATATATATATATAATATCATCATTTTCAGCATGCTGATCATATCACAATACTAAGTATAAGTAATATATAAACATAATGCGGAAGCTAAGCATACATCCAAAAACATTTATCATAGAAACTGAATGAAAATATTTATCTCATAACAGAAAAGTAAATACATCCAGAAATTATTACAAACAGTTTACTGAAATACATGAATTGAGTTGAAGTACTGAATTGAAAATAATAACTACGCAAAGCAGGCGTGAGCAGGAAATGGGGAAGAGAGCAGGCATGCACAGGAAATGTGGAAGAGGTGTATGCAGGGGGGAGTGGGTCAAACAAAAATAAAGGATTTTAAATTTTAATTAATTATTTTAAATTTTAATTAAAACATTCCTCTAATTAAAATTAGATGAATAAATAGGCTCTAAAAAATCCCAAAAATTTACTCTTAGCTAATGCAAGGGTGAAGAACTCATTGGTGAACATAAATTTTAATTTGGAGATCAATTTAATTATCTTAATTTTTGGAGTATTTAAATATATTAAAATATTTGAGAAAATCAACAACTTCCAAATACTTCCAAAATATCACCCTAATTAATTTAGGGGTGATGAGCGCAATGGTGAAGTCAGATTTTTTATCTGATGTCAAAATAATTATCTCAATTTTCTAATTAATTAAATATTATTAAATAATCTAAACATTCGATTGAGCTACAAATTGCTCCAAATCTTCAGAATTTGATTCTAATAAACAGATGAACTGAATGAAATAATAATTATGATGTGATTAAGCTAAGATTATATTAAGTAATAGCCTTGGATTGTTATAATTATCTAACATAATATTTTTATTTTATTGGCTAGGGCCGTGATATATAAAAATCAACATATTAGATTCAAAGTTTTTTTAGGAGATATTTGTAACAACTCAAGTTGTTACCATTATCAATTAGGACTAATTTCAATCTTAATCTTGATCCTAAGTATTAATCAAGTTATTAGTAGTCATCCACTAAGACATAGTCCAAATCAGGAGTCAAATTAATCGAATCCTGATTTCTGAGAAATTCAGAAACCCTAAAATTTAACCTATCTAAAATGACCTCAAATCAAAAAACAGACTTTATCGTTGCGCTCATTGCCCCCAAATTAGCTAGGGGTGATATTTTCGTGTTAATCGGAAGTCGTCAAAATTTTGACGAATATTATAATAATATTTAAATACCCCGAATATTGGGAAATTAAAATAGTCACCGAATCAAAGATCCGACCTCGTCGTTGCGTTCATCGCCCCTCAATTAGCTAGGGGCGGATATTTGAGAATTTTTTAAAATCAATTAATTAATTAGAATTAATTAAATTAAATTAGGATTTAAAATAATTAATTAATCAAAAATTATATAATATTTAATTTTAAATTTTTCTGCGACTCTTAATGTAACAACCCAAGTTGTTACTTGGCTCAATTAAGACTAATTGTAACGGCCCCAATATTTGGATATGAGATTAATCCAAATATTGAGTGTTACCTTAGCACACAACACTTGAAAGATCAAATGCTAATGCTAAGTGGCCAAGTCTCTTTATGAGTATTTGTTAAGTTAAAATTGAATGAAAAAGAAAGATACATATAAATGCAGATATACTAACATTTACAAATAAGCAATCACTCATTCATCCAAGTAGTTTTATATATATTACAGATACAACTCCATTTGATAACTGAAATAAAAGTAACTTATATAATTTAATTATTACAAAGCTTTTTAATATACATGGCAGTTTAAAAGTGAATTAAAATTTGACTATGCGGAAGCAGATTTCCATAAGGGTTCTTCAAGTACTGGGCCCTGCATTACCTGAATAAAAGGGTTCTTGCTCTATCATATTTTTGGTATTTAAATATGATAGGGCAATGCCAAGAAAAGAAAAAGGTAATTAGACTAAATAGTCTAAGTACAATTTAAAGTTAACTATGTTTTTAGATTAACCAGATATCACAATTGTTATTTACAATTTAAGTATGCAGTGGTGCGGGACAAGCTATATAATAAGTAAGGAAAATAGCATAAGATTCATTGAGTAAAAATACTTATTTTATATGTATAATTCTAACCTTTTCCCTAAAATTTAAAGGTTAGAATTTAATATGCGTATGAAATGCAAACAATTTAAATGATCAAATGAAAGTATGCTAAGTAAACAATTGATACACAGTGAAGCATAAATTGAAATTAGGCAACATACACTGTATTCAAATTAACTGAAGCAATAATCAAACTGAAAATAGAGAGTATAAAGGAAGGGAGGAAACATCTTAGATTCTCAATCTAAGATAATCATAGTCTAAGACTATGATTTCGAAAGCATAACTAAATAGTTATGAAGAGATTTTTCTAAGAAAATCTCTTATATTTAAGTTAAAGTTACATTTAGGAAAAACCTCATTCTGTAGGAGTACACTACAGAATGGGCGAGGAGTTAAGCACGTCTGCTTAACTAGATACAGTGGGGAAATTGAACATTCACATTTACCCTCTCTAAAATGTGAAGTTCTAAGGAAAATATTTTTATTTGTACTCTAATTGCAACAAGGCATTTTCCCCTTTAAAGTTTTAAGAAAATCTTTATTTATGCACCAAGTCTTGAATATATGTTCAAAGATAGGAGGCTCAAAGTTATGTAAGCATTTAATGGATTTCAAAAATTGTAAAGTATGTGATATCTTTTCGTTATCTAAATTTTCGATAAACTACTTTATAATTAGAGTTAATTAGACTCCAAATTGACTTATAGATATTAAATCTTAAGTCAATTTTAAATAAAGTAGAAAGAAAATGAAATACAATTTTAATAAAATAAAAGAAGGATTTATCCAAAACTTAAAAGAAAGAAAGAAAAAAAAATGAACCATTTGAATATTTTGAATTGAATATTAAAGCTCTCTGAATTGTTTCTAAGTCCGAAAATTTAAAAATTTTGGCAGAGTCTCCTTTGTTTTTGTTCAAATTTTTTATTTTTACAATCAAATCTCCAGTTCTAAAAAAATAGAGTTCAGTCCTTTTTACAGGACTGCTCATTTCCAGTTCTAAAATAGAGTGTAATTCCAGTTCTAAAATAGAGTAATTCCAGTTCTAAAAATATACTGAAGTAAAATTAGTATTTATAAGAGCAACTTTATGTGATATTTCACACATAGCATTTATTTTAACATTCCTGTATTAATTTTACAACTTACCCTGCAAAGAATAACATCATTAAAGTTAGCATTTAAATATAAAGAAACCAGATTTATTTAATTTAAAAGGGCAGCAAATGATTTTAAAAGAAGAGCAGCATTTAAATCTTTATTTGATCCTTATCGCAGCATTTGTTTTATTTAAATGACATCATTTTATTTTATAAAGTAGATAGTAGCAATTTGATTTTATGAGGTAGATAACAACATTTATATAACATGAATGACAGCAGTTCGTATGATAGTATTTGATGGCAACATTAATTTTTATTGAAATAAGGCAACATTTGTTTCTTTTTGACAGTCATTGTTATTGGTATTTGGATCTTAAATAAAACATAGCAGCATATCATTATCTGATTTTAGCATACAATTAAAGAAATGACCACATTAATTTTCCTATATTAAGGCAGCACTTGATAATATCATCGTAAATGGCAGCACTTGATAATATAGCAGCACTTAACATAAATGGCAGCACTTGATAATATAACAGTACTTAACATAAATGGCAGCACTTGATAATATAGCAGTACTTAACATAAATGGCATCACATAACTATCTATGATTCCTATGAATCCTTTAAATTTGAGTTTTAAAGGCAGCATATGGCTTTGTTTATAATTATGGCAGCAATAATAGAAATATTTGGAATATTTTTGAGGTGATTTTATAAGCAGCATATGTGATTTATACTTTTAATTTTTAAATGCATAGATGAAAGTAATGGCAGCAATCTGATTTATACTGAAATAGATGACAACATTCAATTAAGTAGAAGTATTTGCTCTCATAAGATAGCGGCATATTTTTTATAATATTTATTGAAATAACAGGCAACACGTATTCCCTTTTTCACTTGATAGTAGCATTGAATTACTTAAGCTCTCATTTTTACTCTTATCGATACAATTGGTCACATGTAATCGCATTTGATAAAAATAAAAAATTTCAGCATATGGTAATAATAACAATACCCATTTATCTCATGATCATTTGTTGGCCAAAAAAAATAGGATTCTAATATAGCAGCATTTGGTGTCTTTGAAACAATTATAAATTTTATAAAAACTATAGATGATAGTGGTATTTGTGTGACATAATTGGCAGCACCTTGTAGGTTAGTACTTAATTTCATGATTCACATTTCATAAATAGCTTTTGTAAACAAAATTGACATCAATAAATCCTCATGAGATGGATGAATAAAAAGATGGGAGTTCAATACATATTATGTAGTTTAGCTAAAATACATTTGATGATAATATTGCAACTATTGACAACATTAAATCACTTAAAAAGAATGACGGCAAGCAATTCTAATAGCAGCATTTTTATAAAGTAATTGACAGTATTTATAAAACGTGAAAGACAGTAATTATATGAAGGATAGCATTCAATTCTCTATTGTATGGTAGTAGCATGTGATTCTCCTAATTCATGTAACACTTCGTTATATAAGAGATGGAAGTAATCTCATTTCTTTAGGATGAATGAAAGTTTTTAAATTTCAAAGAACACATAACAATATTTAAACTTATAGTTTATTGGCAGCATAACAAAATTAATTTTTGCAAAATAACACACTTTATTGACAATACATCCACTGTGGATTACAGCAAATATAGTATTTTGGAATGGATGACAACTAGTGTCCTTATTTCAATTAAGAAGGCAGTAATTGAATTTCATAGCATTTGATTCATATTATAAAGGATTGCAACATTAACTTAGCATTTTAATACATATTACTATTCAATCTGCTTTTGTATGCACACGTCAATTGTATAGCTAATTATAATACATGGAATAATCTATGAATTATTATTAGATTGAGATATCTTCATATCGTATTACAAGATCTGCACATAAGATTTTCCCAATCTTTCAAGAAGCTATTAGGACTTGTTTAACTAATACATCTGTTAATCTTACTAGAGCAGTATGGAATAAAAAAAAAATAATAATAATTTTAACTAAAAAATAATAATAATTTGCAACTTAAATTCTAGTAATAATTGCTTCCAAACGCTCAAACATCTAAATTGAATAATTTTCAAAAATAACATCTATCTTTACATGGTGGAATCTCATATACCAACAATAATTTATAAAACTAATTGCAATAAAAAAAAAAAAAGACTTGAGAGACATTATTGAAATGATCAATGCATGCTATGTTAAATGTGTACTCTAATCAAATAAGTTTCAAGAGAACACATTATTTCTACAAGTGCTGCTTTTCAATTTTTATTGCAAGATGCAGTGAAAGCAAATTCTGCTTCAATTAGAGACAATAACACAATTGACAAAATTCAAATTTCATTATAAGAAAGCCAATGTAAATCTACGAATTTTGTAACAACTTAATCATACAGGTATTTATCTTGCTGTGACGTTAGTGTCCCAAATATAATTATGCATAAAAGTAGAAGAGAGAGGGAGAGAAAGAGAGCATTAGGGCCTGCATAGATACTTAGCACAAGTAATATAACAGCACATATCCCCCTCCCTGATACTTCTAACACCCCATATAACTTGACAAATACTCTATTAAATGTGTAATTTGATCAAATGATATTTAATGAGACACACTATTTCAACAATCACTGCTGTAAAGTTGTTCATTAATTGCAAATGTCCAACTTTATGATAAGAAAGCTAATATAGTAGGCCTACAAACTTTACATCTAGAACAACTATTCATACATTATTTAAATAGATATTCGAACATACTCTAAAGTATTATAGTTTAATTAGCAACTCAACAAGATTAGGTTTTAATACCCTTAACCATACATAGTATATAATGTTTTGAGATCATAAAAATTTTAATAACATCCAATAGAATTAGGAACACATCTAATTATTGTAAAAAAATTCAAACTTGAATCTCACAACCATGATGACCATATTTGCTAGCTCTATATGACTTAAATAAAATATAATAGCAAATTTTACTCAATCTTGATGGGTTCATCAACATAAAATCCTAAGTTATCATTGATCTTATGTAAACCACTTGATAGGAGAATTGTATGATGTACAAAATTTCTTTGAATAGAAGCATATATTATAGCAGTATTATATAGCCATGTTTAAGTATAGAATAAACCTTTTTTCAAATCACATTGATCTTATGCAAACGATACTAAGAGGAGAAATTGAAAGAAGTACCTTTGTTTCTTTGAAACTCGAAATGGAGAGGACTTGACGAGTGGAGAGGTTTTGGTGAGTTCTCCCAGCTCGGCTAGGGTTTGGGGTAGAAAAAGAAATAGGTAAGGCATGGGTTTAATACTTACTTGAGTTGCGATTGGCTAAGGCGAGCGGTGGAAACCACGCGTCGTTCGACGAGCGTGAAGGAGGAGGCGATCTTGGGATCAAGGATGACTTCGTGCGAATCGAGTGTCGGCCGTGCGAATGGGATAGGGTTAGGGCATGCCGATCGAATAAATGAGGATAAGGAGGAGTATTTTGAGATATATATATATATATATATATTGATTTATTTGATTAAATTGAAAGTTTTATTTAATCAATATTTTTATGATAATACATTTCTAATTTAATTTTTTTGAGAAATTGCTTTTTAGCTAAAATGAGTGTTACAGACTCAAAATAAAGTCAAAATTTAATTTGAAAGCTATCTTAATTATTTTAATTACTGAATTATGAAAATATAATAAAATAATCAGAAGTTTTGACTTTCTCCAAAACTCACCAAAATTTCACCCCAAGCTAATTTGGGCATGAGGAATGTAATGGTGAAGTCTGTTTTCAATTCTGAAGTCAATTTAAATTAGGTATTTTTAGAATTATCTGAAACCCAAGAAAAGCTGGAAATCGACAAACGATCTCCAATTCGCACGAAATTTGAGGTGGAGACTTCTAACTCTATTATAAGAGTAATGAAAAGATTTATAGTCAATTAGATCTACTAATTTATATGTAACAACTTTTGGGTTGTTACACTAATCTAAGTCTTAATTAAAGTTCTAAGTCACTAATTAAGTAATTTAGAACTCATCTCTGAAATCAGGTCAAACTAGAGGTCAACAAAATCAAAATCAGAAATTTTGGAAAATCCCAAACCCTAGAAAATTGACTTTTTATCTAGACCTCAAATTGAAAATCTGACTTCGCCATTGCGTTCAGAACACCCAAATTAGCTAGGGGTGAAATTTCGGAGGCATTTGGAAGTCGTAGATTTTTCGTCAAATATTTTAATAATATTTAAATACCCCAAATAATCAAATAATTAAATACTCATCGAAACGAAAATCCGAGTGCGCCGCTGTGTTCCTCACCCTTCAATTAGCTAAGAGTAATTTATTGGAAATTTTTGGAATGCATTTAATGGGGTAAAATTAATTAATTACATATGAATAAATTAAATAAAATATATTTTTTTTTAATTAGGATTAACGGCGCCATCCACTTAAGTTCAACGCCGTTACCCATTTTTAATTTCACGCCGTCTATCCTGACGACGCTCTCCGCGCCGTCTGATTGCGGGATCAGACGGCTGTGACTCGTCGTTTCCGCGAGAGCGCCGTGTGGCTCGAGGGAGCTGCACGCGTCGCCCTAAAATCCTCGCCGGGCTTCGCAGTCGACAGATGGCCTCCCCACCGCTCTTAAGCCACCGTTTAAGGTCTGTTATAAGACCTCTGAAGTTCGGGTTGCTCGGTTTCACTCCTGAAGTCCGGAACCTGAGTTCGAGCCTCGTCTCTCTGCAGCTGTCCAAACCTAAGGTACCTCTATCCCTAAATCTATGCTTCCAAATGTTAAATTTCTTGTTCGCATGTCAATTTCACAGTCTTGATTGAATTTTGAGCGGACCCGATTGAGTCGATCAGGTCTGGTTAACCCGGATTTGACTAAGATGCAACAGTAGAAAACTGTTACCTATTTTTCTCGCCGAGCGTAGTGACCTAGGGTTTGATATTGCCGGAGTTATGTGTCTTCTTTGGTGGTGTTCGAGACCTTTCGATCGGTATGCGGCTCGTCGTTTGGTACCATCGTCTTCACCTCCATTTTTCGAACCCTAATTCCTCCGCCTCGGATCACTCGCGAAGACGAAGCCCTCTCGGGCTGGACCGGGTCAGCCCGGGCCCGGCCCGGAACCCATGGCCCATGGCGCTTCGGCTGCCACGGCGGGACCCACCGCACAGCGCGCCAGCCAATCCTGGCGTGACGCGTGTCCAGCTCTGATGACGTCTGAGCTGTGGGGCCCGCGACCTTCTTCCCAGCCAATGATGGCCCGCCACGTGTCCTGCAGTTATTAATATATAACATTATATAATTAAAACGTTATTTAAATAAACAAATTTATATATTAATAATAATAATAACAGAATTATTAATACAATTAAACAGAATTTAATTAATCAATTAAATCAAATTTTTAAACCTTAATAACTCCTAAAATACTCATCCAAATTATGCAAATTAATATATCAAATTGATCAGAAAAATATGAGGAATTTATTGATGCCAATAATTTTACATTTGGACCTGTATCTAGCAAAGTGATTATTTAGAGTTTAATTTAAGTTAAATTAAATGTTACAAATTTTATTTAGCTCATAACTTTGTATAAGTTGACCCAAACATATTGAATATGGGTCTTAAAGTGATCAGAAAACCCTAAAAATTAATTTGAAAGTATTCATCTTGCTGTTTGGATTAGTTCTTGCCTAATCATTTTTAGGTCCTAACCCTAATTACCCTATTTAACCCTAAAATTTCAATTGATCATAACTTGGTCAATTGAGCTCCAAATTGGATGATCCAAATATCCATTTAGATCAGAAAAACCTAAATAACAGTAATCTGTAAAAATATTTAGGATCCAACGGTTAGATTTGTTAATCACCCTTAATTACTCTAAATGTTGATTAGTGAATTTTAGCAAATATAATAATCCAAATTGAGTGATTTAAGTTTTAGAGGACTCCTAGAACCACTTAGAATCTATCTGTGAAGTTTGATTAGTGTTTGAGTGCTTAATTTTGCTAATCACTCACTAATTACTCTTAACCCTAAATTGGTCATAATTTAGTCAAATTAGATCCAAATTGAGCCTACCACATATCATTATGATCAGTGAGCTATTTGTAAACCATAGCCACTGATTTTACTCAATTTAGACACTAGTTGGCAAAGTTAGGTTTTTTAACCCATAATTAAGAATCCCTTAATTAACTTTAAACCCTAAATCTTGTATTAGCCATAACTTGGCCTATACTTATCAGAATTTAGCAAATTTAGATTCTATGTAAAGCTTAGTCAGAAAAGAACAATAATCTGAAAGAAAATTTAACTTTCATTTAGCCAAATTACTAATTTGCCCTTATGAGTCAAATTCACTAATTTGATCTCATATGGCTTAATAATCACCCAAAATTAATTTAGTTGCTGTCTAATCTTACATTAGATAGTAAGAAATACTTTTCAAAATAAAATTTCAGAATTAAAGCCCTAGATTAAAATTTGATCTTTTGAACCCTTAAGTGGGGGCAAAATTGTCATTTTGCCTAAATTTAGGGTTTAGCCTTTAAAAGCCTTAAATTCAATTACTAATCACTAAAATCAGTAAATAGAATGATTTAGAACTGAAATTAATCAAATCCAAGTCTAAATTAGATTTTGATTAAAATCTCAAAATTTGCTCCTTAAGAAAAATTTCCTAAGTCTTAAGTGAGTGTTTCTTCTTCATAAATCATTCTTAGATCTTTCCTTAGGTCTTTATAACATTAGTTAGGATGCGTGTCTTGAGAGATACTCTTAGTAATTAAGAGCTTTAATTCCTAAGATTACGAATAGATCTTAAGTTAGAATTCATCTATTGAGAAAATTGGGTTACTCAGTAGGTGAAATCTTGAGTTTTATAGTTTATAGATTTTTTTAGTTTATTAAATGATTATTTGATCTTTAAACTTTAGAACTAAGAATAGAGATCTATCATAATGAATTTGATTTATCATTAGGATTTGCCTTAACCTAATTCGTGAGTTTTGGATTTTAAACTTAGACTCTTAGATTATACCTTTATATTAAGTGATTAGACCCCATCATCTGGAGTCTAATTCTTAATCTTTTCATCTTGATTTGGCTAATCAAGATGAGGTTGGGATGAAATAAATTACAAAATTAGGTCAATTATTTATTCACTTTAACCAAATAGTCGTCTTTTGATTAAGTTATAGTTAGGACTTGGTCAATCATAATTATCTTCAACTAGTAGGATTCGTGATTCTAAGTTACAGAACGTGTAAGAATTGATGATTCTGAAACTTATGTAACTTAGAGTAGATAGAACGAATAAAGTAGACAATAATAGATATCACCTGTGTTTTAGATAGAGTGTCTTACTCACTTTGATTTTGATGCTTCGCATTCATTGATTTTGAGCTTTATACCTTGAACATATATTATGTACTTAAGATATTTGATAAATATCTTATGTTAATTTGGAACATTCATAAGTAGCATTATGTTTTCATTTCACAAGTGGTTTGTAAGGTGTAGCTTGATTAGTATACCTCTTCAATCAACCCATTCGGGTCGGCAACCTTTCGAGGGTTTAATGTCCGACAGTCTATGGCCATGCCTAGTCCGAGTGATAGGATGGATAGACTCTTGCAATACTAACTATAAAGTCAGGATTCTGATATGGTTATACTAATTCAAGTACACTTACATTCAGTTCTGTCTTAGCTCATCAGGCTAAGAGTTTTCAGTGATGTTCAGTTCAGAGTTTCTTAGCTCATCAGGCTAAGATTTGCTGAGTATATTTTCAGTTTGAGTGACTTAGATGGTCACTGCAGTTTCCATTTTCAGTTACTATTTTACTTGCATATTCTGCATTACAACATTATTTTACTTACAGCTTTCTTGCACATATTTTTATATAGGATGCTAGTTTTACTTACTGTTTTCATATGCTCACCTAGGATGTTAGTGTTTTCAGTTTTAGACTATTTAATTTCTATATGTTACTTAGCATAATATGTTGATCATAAACATGTTTATGTTGTATTTTCTTTACAGTTTTGTTTAGTCTTTCTTTTGCTTACCTGTCTTTGTTGCAGTTGCTCGGAGGAGGTATGTGCTTACTTCCTATTTGTTTAGTTATAAACTGTAGTTTATAACTTATTACTGTTCTTTCTGTACGCTTTCTGCACCTATTTTGCTCAGTTCTAGTTTATGGTGATATTCAAGTAACTTAATAAATTATTTGCCCTAAAATGTGCTTAGACAATAATCTAACCAGTTTTTCTTTTGTTGGCTGGGGCCCTACCATTATGAAACCGATAATAGTAGATTCTGAGTTTGTTGGAGCAGCTGATCCAGTGGAGAGCTTGCCATTGGAGGAGGAGCCCGTTCTTGAAGATTTATAGCTTTAGCTTTCTTTCTTCTTGTGAGATCGAGAGCTTCCTTTTTCAGTTCTCTTAAACTATTTTAAATTATTGTAATAATACAGGTTAAATCTTTTCTTTTCAGCTCTTTACTTATTCTGTATTGTTGTATTTATACTGTATGGATGGATGTTATATTCTTATTGCTTCCGTACTTTAAGTTCTTGTATGATCATTTAGTGATAGTATTTTTGGATGAATGACAAAGTCCTTAGTTAAATTAGATTAGAATGTGTGTCTAATCCAATCTTAAGTGGGGACCTTGTCATTTGGTGATCCCTCCACCGTAATCATGTTAACTTAAGAGTTAACAGAACCACGGCGGGGCAGGGCTGCCACACTTAAGTAATTAACGCCGTCCATCCTATTTGGCCTGCCGTTACGCCATCCGTCGCTTGATCGAATGGCTACAGCTCTTCGTCCCACTCGCGTCACTCCGCGTGGCTCGGGCACCGCAGGCAGCGGCCAATCGCCGTCCTCGCCTCCTCGTCGACTCCGCCGACTTCCCTTAACCTGTGAAGACCCACTTAAGTAGTAATAAGTGAAATTCTTAAATATTGTGGCATCTTTTCAGATAACGGTAGAGTTCCTGATAAGAACTCCAAAGTTAAGCGTGCTCATGTGGGAGCACTCTCATGATGGGTGACCTGCTGGGAAGTTATCTTCTGTGAGCAAAACTGTGAGGCCTTTCAGGCTAAAGCGGATAATACCTTGGTGCTTAAGAGTTTGGGCTATTACAAATGGTATCAGAGCAAACTATAGGGTGTCAGGTAAGAGCTAAGTATCATATAGGGCAAAGTACCACTTCATGTGAGCAGCCTCTTGAACCTATAATGGTTAAGGTGCTACATGGTTGTGGATACTTCTTGAGCCTGTAGTGGTCACCTCTAGTTCTATCTACCCAATGGATGGTTCTTGGATCTGTGTATGGATATTGATGAGGACGTCAGTTACTTAAGTTAGGGAGATTGTGAAGACCCACATAAGTAGTAATAAGTGAAACTCTTAAATATCGAGGTACCTTTTCAGATAACGGTAGAGTTCCTGATAATAACTCCAAAGTTAAGCGTGCTCACGTGGGAGCACTCCCAGATTGGGTGACCTGCTGGAAAGTTATCTTCTGTGGGCAAAACTATGAGGCCTTTCAGGACAAAGCGGACAATACCTTGGTGCTTAAAAGTTTGGGCTATTACAAATATGGCGCCCCACCCCTTAATCCCTATGGATTAAGGCTAAGGGTGGAGTGTCGCTCTGGCTAACCCTTCACTTATCATTGAATTAGGATGAAATCCACAATCCACCTAATAAGCAAAAGTAAGCGCAGAATCAACTGAACAGTCACTATCTGAGATAATATACAGAGTGCGGAAGCGAATGAAATATGAGAGACATCCAAGCATTACAGTATGAAAAAGCAGGAAACATGTAACTCAGAATATAAGCATATAATAATCTAAATACATAGTCATATGTACATGTATTATTACATCATTTAAAAGTTTAAGTAAAAGAAAGTGCAAATACACTCATCCTCACATATAAAACTTGACAACTAAATGTCCTCTGATCCAAGCTGCTGCACCTCCTCTAAGTAAGCACAAAAGCAAGGAATATGTAGCACAAATAAATCAAGTAAGTAAGGACTCTACTAATATGGTGATATCATTTATTTTCTAATTATATATTCTAACTATTCCAAGTTATACAAGTTCAGGATCTCCATTTTCCTACTATCGAGTGTAACCTAAAAACTCATCCTTATAGGTTACAAAATATTAGGACTTGCTAGATTCTAATATGCTTAATCAAAATCGACTATAAGAGTTAAATAATAAATCATCTCGACTTAATTAATGATTTTAGACATTCTATACTAAGCTCTAATCAAAATTACCAATTATAGATTATGGATTAAATACTATGAGATTGGGCTTAATCACATAATCCAAAAATGATAAGACCTAAAATTTAGGTTTCATCCTAAGAGTGATCTACTAGTTAAGGCAAATCTTATTAAGTAATCAATCTTAATAGGATGAATCTCCTATCTTAATTCTAAGACAAAATAATCAAATAAGTTATAAAATTCTAGAAACTAGTAAAATCAAGGTTTCATCTATTGAGTAACACATTTACCCAATGAATGAACTATAACCTATGATATAATCATAATCTTAGTAATGATCCTTAAGTGAGGTGTAGAATCCTAAGGAAAATGTCTTAAAATGATTTTTATGGAATTTTACTAAATTGACTTAGTAGTTGATTTCATTCACCTAAATGTCACTAATATAGTTCTAATGTTGGTTTAAAAGACTAATTAAAGGTTAAGGGTGCTTATCCTAAATTTTGGGCAAAATGACCATTTTGCCCCTACTTTAAAGGTCTAAAAGTCAATTTTTGACTTAAAGATCTAAACTAAAGTTTCTCTTTTTCATATGGTTCCTTACTATCTAATTTGAAGATAGACAGTAAATACATCCAATTTAGACGAGAAACGAATCTTACATGTTCAAATCAAGGTTTTTGGCCTAAGGGCAATTCAATAATTTTCACCCTACTGAAACCTATTTTTTTATGCAATTTATTGCAGGTTACTGTTCAAGAATTCCATAGAGTCCAAGAACACTGGATTCTGAGTTCAATTGACTAAGTTATGGATGTTTTAAGTTGGAAGAGTAATTTGGTAATTTTGGGTCGGTCAACAGGTGACAAAAACTGAACTTTTTCGTTTGAAATCCAATTTTAGCAAACTCAGTTTCTACAGCTTTCCTATAATATACTGAGTGTGCTGATAGGGAGTAAACCCAATTTGGACCTCAAATTGTCAAGTTATGACCTAACTAAAGTTATGAGTATTTTGGTCATTTTCTAAATGTCTAGGGTCCAGATCCTAAATGTTATTTCAGTTTATTAATGGCATCAAAATTCTAAACTAGTTAGTATCTTGAATTTTTGAATTTGGAGTTGATTTGACCAAGTTATGGTCATTTGAATCATAGGGATATTTTGGTCAATTTTCCCTAAGGTCAACTGTGAGATATAGAGTTGACTTTTTGTCATGATATCTAAATGGAAAAACTAATACTCCTATAGTAATGAGGCCGCTCTCCTGAGTATTTTAAGACCCCTATTGACTATGTTTGGTCAACTAGGTCAAAAATTATTGGGTCATAAATAAGTCATAAAATACTACTTCGTTATGCGCATCCCGAAATTTTTTTTTTTTTGTTTAATAATTCACTTTCCTAAATTATTTTACTGTCTAAGTCACTATCTTAAGTTAAGTAATCCTAATATCTAACTGTGAATATTATAGTTGTATATATATGTATGTATATATCTACGTACATTTATTTAGCCTAAGATTTCTATACAAATGATACCATATAGTTCTGGACATGAAATTATGCTATATATGCAGTTTATTACTTATATTTATATACTTATATATAAATCTTAAGTTTTCTGTTTTGGATATAATATAAATTTTTTTTTTTTTTCTGATCTAAAGCTTTGATTATATGAATAGGTAGATGTATAATCCTTTAACCTGAAGTTCCGTTATATATATATATATATATATATGTATAGTTTCTGTTACACATAGTTATTTATATATATATATATATAACTGTAATACTTAAAAATTTTGTTATTATATATATATATATATATATATATATATATATATTTATATATATATATGAATTACATTTAAAATTAATCCTACGTCTACTTTAGAGAAATTAATAGCTAATCTTTAATTAATCCTCTGCTTATCATTAAATTAACTAATTCGGTTAGCCTAATAATTGTTTTATTTAATAAATTTAATCCACTACACTTTATTTAAATGCTTAAGCTAATTCATAAATCTTAATTTATGTTAATACCCTAAGCTAATAATAATTATTAACCGAATACCTTAATTATAACTATCTGTCTATTAAGTACAATTAATAGGGATTTAATTAACCAAATCTTTCTATTTTAAGTATATATATATATATATATATATATATATATATATTTATTTATTTATTTATTTATAAATTCCTGCAGGTTTTTATGGTGGTGGGCCCCACAAGGACAGCTGGCGGCCTCTGGCTGGTCGCTGCGCTGCGGGCCGGGCCCACATGCTACGCGGCAGCGCTGCAATGGCTGCGTGGCAGGTCGCGGGCCCCACATGGCATCAGAGTCGACGCAGGCGCGGGTCCCACCAGTGAGACGCGCGGTTGACGCATGGCGGCTCGAGTGCGGCACGAGCGGGTCGGGCCGACCCTCTCGGCTTCTTCTTCGAGCGTCCGAGACATCAGGCTGGGGTTCGCCGGTCTGCCCCCTTCCCGGCAATGGGGGACTCCGACCCACCAAGGAATTGGGTAGGGCTCGTCGAGCGCTACCCAACGAGGGGCGGATCGTGCGACGAGGCGGCCGGACTCCGTGTCTAGGCCTAACCCTAGATGTGCACTGCGGTTCGTGCGCGTGACGGGGATCCGCGGGGAGTCGAGTCTTGAGTCTATCGGACCTGATCGTGCTTGATCAGGTCCATTCAATCGATGATCCGCCACGATGTGAAGTGATTGCAAACGATTAAAAACATGCATTGAGTAGATAATGGAAGGGTAGGGAGGTACCTGGTGACGGACGGTCGAGAGGTTCTCGGGGCTCGGGAGGTACTGGTTGTCTCTTGTTTCTCGCAGATCAAGTCGTTCATGGAGAGGATGGGATCTAGGTCTTAAGTGGGCGGGGACTAAGCCGACGATGCAGCCGCACGCAGCGATTGACTGCTGCTTGAGGCCGGCGACGCGTGGCGATCCCGCATCGGGGAGTTGGGACGAAGGGTCGTAGCCGTTCGATCGGTCAATCGAACGCATACGATCCGTCGTTCGATCGAACGGCGGATGGGGCTAACGGCAACCTAAAAACGGACGGTCGTTAATTATTTAACGGTAACGGAAATTTAAAATGTAAAATTAAATATTGAATAATTCTGATTAAATTATTATTTTAAATCCTAATTTAAATTGATTAATTATAATCAATTTAATTAACTTACAAAAATTCCCGAATATCCACCCCTAACTAATTGAGGGGTGAGAAACACAAAGGCGATGTCAAATTTTTGATCCGACGAGTATTTTATTCTCCCAATTTTCTGGGTATTTAAATATTATTAAAATATTCGTCAAAATTTTGACGACTTCCAATCGACACGAAAATGTCACCCATAACTAATTTGGGGTCAACGAATGCAATGTCGATGTCCGTTTTTCCGAGCCGAGGTCAATTTAAATAGGTCAAATTTTAGGGTTTCTGAATTTTTCAGAAATCAGGATTTGATTCATTTGACTCCTGATTTAGATTAGGTCTTAGAAATTGACTCCAAATGATGTAATTAACACTTAAGATTAGTTTTAAGACTAAGATTAGTCCCATTAACTAAGGTAACAACTTGGGTTGTTACATAGCCCCCCTCCCTTGAGCCTCGACTCCTTCGTACAGGTGGATCCGTCGTGCACTAAGGAGGTTCGAGCCCTTCTCTGCAACCCTAAGCCCCTCAAGCTGTCCGCTTAAGATACTCCCAATATCCCATTTCTTCGATGCATTGTGTTTAATTGATGAATTGAAACTTCCTTGCACTTGATTGTTTGAAAATCCAACGAATTTGATTGTCGTAAGGAAGCTTTCAATTAGGTAGCTTTGAGCCGCAGTAGCACAGACCCCGCCTCGACTCGCTCACGCCCGAAGCTTAGGAAACTAGGGCTAGCTCCTATCAATGGTGCAGGTCACCTCAGACATCTTGACGACTGCTGTTAGGACCTCATTGTCCTCTTGCCGACGGTATGAGGTTGTGATTAACCACTTAAGTAGTAATAAGTGAAACTCTTAAACATCGAGGTGCCTTTTTAGATAACAGTGGAGTTCCTGATAAGAACTCCAAAGTTAAGCGTGCTCAAGTGGGAGCACTCCCAGGATGGGTGACCTACTGGGAAGTTATCTTCTGATGGTAAAATCGTGAGGCATTTCTGGCCAAAGCGGATAATATCTTGGTGCTTAAGAGTTTGGGCTATTACAAATGGTATCAGAGCAAATCATGTGGTGTCAGATAGGAGCTAAGTGCCATACAGGGCAAAGTACCACTTCATGTGAGCAGCCTTTTGAACCCATGATGGTTAAGGTGCTACATGGTTGTGGGTACCTCTTGTGCTTGTAGGGGTCACCTCTAGTCCTATCTACCCAATGGATGGTTATTGGATCTGTGTGTGGATACTGACGAGGACGTCAGTTACTTAAGTTGGGGAGATTGTGATGACCCACTTAAGTAGTAATAAGTGAAACTCTTAAACATCGAGATGCCTTTTGTGGCGCCCCGCTCCCAAAGCCCACAATCATTAAGCTAAGGAGCGGAGGGTCACTTGTGCAAATCCCTCACTTATCATTAGATTAGGTAGATCCATAATCCACTAATAAGGGGAGGATGTGCACAGAACATCTGAGGGGATCAGTCACTAAATCTAATATACATACAGAGTGCGGAAGCTAAATAAAATAAATAGTACATCTATTCATCATGCATTACATAAGAAATAACAATAAGATAGCTCAAAAAATAATAAAATGCATAAAGTAAATCACAATCACAGTACCTGTATTATTATAATATTTAAATAGTTAAAAGACTGAAAGGTAAATCACTCATCCTCACAAGCGGCTAAAAGAAACTAAGCAATATTCGGCTCTCCTGGTTGAAGCTCCTCCTCTAAGTAAGGCACCCCTGCTTCATCACCTAGCTCCTCAAACTTATCTGAATCTGACATTATCAGTTTTATAATGTCAGGGCCCCAACCAATAAAAAAAATCTTGTTAGACAATTGTCTAAGTACATTTTAGGCTGAATATTTTTCATGAGTTATTAATATCACCATTTTTATACTTAAGCACAACAAAAGTACTAAACAGTATGAGCAGTAAGCGTACAAAGGACAGGATAAGTTATAAATATAGCATTTATAACTAAACAACAAATGAGTCAAAAATACACCTCAACAACTAAATAAGAAATGGGCATATACATGTATAATACGGTAAGAAAAAGTACTAAAAGTAAAGTCTAATCTTAAACATGCTGATGATCATATGACATATGCTGATTAAAGGTAGAAATATGAACATGGTACATATATTAAGCAGTAAAGTCTAGCATCCTATAAATACGTACAACTGAGCAAGTAAGTAAAGAAAAATAGCTGACTGAAATATACATCAGAACACAGTACATAATAAGCTGAAAACTGAAACAGGTATGTAAAGACTACCATATCAGAAAGTTGGCCATTAGGCCGGTGAAATCCCCAAAACCTTTCTGGGCTTGGGCAGACAGAAATTCCCATAGCCTTTCTGGGCTAGGGCAAATAGAATCCAGTAGCAGAACTGAGGAGACAGTAAATACAAATGCAGAATCTTTTAGTTATTTTACTTTGTTTCTCTGGACACGTCCAGAAATAGCTGAGGAGTCAAGCACGTCTGCAAGACTAGACGGGTTCCAAGCTTAACACACACTCCTCAATGAATAATGTTAAGCATCCTTATTACTCCTTACCCCTGTCCATTAGGGTAAATACGCACCCCAAATCTACTAAATATACTGAATCCAAAGGCAACTGTTATCTTAATTATTCTAAGTTTTTATTTTATGTACAAAGTTTTCTTATATGATATGAACAAGGAATTTAAGCACAAAATACACGAAATGCGTAGCAACAAAATAAATCAAGTAAGCAAGGGACTCTCCTATAGATGGTGACACTCTTGTTGTCTAATTAAACCATTTTAACTATTCTAAGTTACATAAGTTCAGGATCTTCAATTCCTACTATCGAGTGTAACTTAGAAGCACAACCTTATAAGTTAAAAGGATTAGAACTGATCAGGTTCTAATCTAATTCAATCAAACATGACTATAAGTTCAATCAATAAATCATACATCCTAATTTGATGAATTCAGACGTTCTATTAAAGATCTGATCAAGATCTACTAGACTATAGATTATGGATTAAATACCATGAGATTGAGCTTAATCACATAATCCAAAAGGTTAAGACATAAGACCTAAGTTTTAGTCTAAAAGTGATCTATTGATTAAGGTAGATCCTATTAAGCAAATCAAACTTAATATGATGAATTTCCTTATCCTAAACCTAGGGTTAAATGACAAAATAATCAAAATAAGTTATAAAATTTCTAGAAACTAGTAAAACTAAAGATTCATTCATTGAATAACCCACTTATCTAATGAATGAAATCTAACGTATGAGTTAGTCCTAGTCTCAAGAGTGGTCCTAATGTGAGGTAAAAAGATCCTAAGAAAAAACTTAGAAAAGTTTTGGAGAATTTTGATGAGTTGACCTAATAGTTAATTCTTCTTACTTAGATGACTCTAATATAGTTCTAATACTGATTTTAGTTCTTTAAGAGATAATTTAGAGGTTAAAGATGCTTAATTTAAATTTTGGGCAAAAAGACCATTTTGCCCCTATTTTAGGGTCCAAAATGCTACTTTTTAATTTAGAGCTATAAATTGGAATTTCTTACTGTCAAATGATTCCTTACTATCTAATATGAAGATAGACATTAAGTACGCTCAATTTGGACAAGTAACAGATTCGATAGGTTCAAATTAAGGTTTTTGACCTAAAGGGCTTTTTAGTAAATTACACTTAATGAAATCTAAATTTTTATACAGTTTACTGCTGGTTGATGTTCAAGGACTCCATAGAGTCTAAGAACACTAAATTCTGAGATCTAATGAATTATTTGTACCCATTTGAATTCCTAAGAGTATATTTGGTAATTTTTCTAAGTTAAGAGAGGTCAAAAAGGCATAACTCTTTCATTTGATGTCCAAATTCAGCAAACTCAGGGGCTGTAGCTTTCCTACATCACACTGAATATTTTGACTAGTGGTAGGCTCAAATTGGACTTAAATTGACCAAGTTATGACATAATTATGGTTAAGAGTATTTTGGTCCCGAATTCGAACTTGGGACGCTGCAGCGCGCTGTAGCGGATTTTTGCGCTGCAGCGGACCCAAATTCGCAATTTGGGGCGCTGTAGCGCGCTGGAGCGTTAGACGGTGATTTTGCCTGAGTGTAAACAGCGATGGGTCACTTTCAACCTAGAGCACTTCATGTGCGGTGCCATATATCGATGGAAAGGTCTTTCCGATACCTTTCCATCGACACCAAAATCAGCACAAACGGAGCATCCTAGCTATATGAAATATGGTGATGAATGCAAAGGTATACAGAATAAATGAAAACAGAGCATTTTTCTGTGATGCTTTTAAGAGATTTAATGGCTTCCATATATGTTTATAGACTTCTTGAGATAAATTCCAGCATTGCAGCCATATAAATAAGACAAAAGAGAGGGGTATAGGGGTACCTTTATGTCCTTGGGGTGGGGAGGAAGAAGAGGAGGAAGGAACTTTTGGTTCCTTCAAGTCCTTGGGAGAGGAGCTTCTTCTTCAAAGTGCAGCAATGGAGAGGATGAGTGGAGAAAATTTCAGCAAGCAATAGAAGGAGGCTGAGCTCTCCATTTAAAGAGGAGAAGCAATGATGAGCCTAAGGGGATAGGCTATTATGAGACCTAGGGAGAGGGAAAAGAGGAAGGAGGGGAGGCCTTTAAAAATTCAGCCTAAGGCATGGGGCGCCGGCTGAGTTGATGGCTAGCCGCAAATGGAGATTAAAAGAATTGGGAAATTGCAGATAGGGGGATCCAAAGATTGCTTATTTATTTTCTTATTTATTTAAAAAAATTCAAATTTTTAAAACGCGCTCCGAAAAATCTCAAAAATTCACCCCTAGCTAATTTGGGGGTTAGGAATTCAACGGCGAAGTCGGAATTTGATTCCGACGATTATTTAATTATGCTAATTTTTGGGGTATTTAATTATATTAAAATATTTGCGAAAATTTCGACGACTTTCAAACACGTCCAAAACGTCACCCCTAGCTAATTTGAGGGTAACGATAGCAACGGCGAAGTCGGATTTCGATATCGAGGTCAAAATAAATACCTCAATTTTCTAATTAATTAAATATTAAAATAATCCAAAATATTGGATTTATCTCTAAACTACTTCAAACCTTCAGGGTTTTGGTTCTAATGACTAGACGAATTTAATGAAATGGAAATTAAGACATGATTAGGCTTAAATGAAGCTGGGTAACAAACATTGGGTTGTTACACCTTTTCAGATAACGGTGGAGTTCCTGATAAGAACTCCAAAGTTAAGCGTACTCAGGTGGGAGCACTCCCAGGATGGGTGACCTACTGGGAAGTTACATTCTGAGGGCAAAACCGTGAGGCCTTTCTGGCCAAAGCGGACAATACCTTGGTGCTTAAGAGTTTGAGATGTTACAGAGGTCCAAGCCCCGGTGCTGACGGGAAGATCGCCGAATCAGGTGCCCTGGGAGTCGTGCTCGGCGAAGGCATGTGCCTGTGGGTCAGGCCGGGTCGACCGGGCTCGACTCACGTCGATTCGCATACCGCAAAGGGATCGGCCGGCTGCGCCTGGCCCTCTCTTAGCAGGTCGTGTGTGGCGTGGGGCTCGCGTCTTCGCGGGCCGCATTAGCTGACGCGCCCGTGGGGCCCACCTGCGAATTTTAGGCCCCTCAAGCCTCGCCGCATGGCGCCGTGGGCCCGTTGCCTCTGTTGCGCCCAATTAGCAGACGCCACGTGTCCCTGTGGTTCCCGCTATTATAAATGCCTACAGAAAAATAATTAGTTAATATACATATTATATAATAGACATATAATAATATCAAAAACTTATATAGTTAAATGTGTATATATATATATATATATATAATTACAGTTAGATTAATTACTATCTATAATCATTAGTGAGTTTTATATAATCATTAAGATAGTTAATTTATCAGTAATTAATTAGTGTTAATTAATATAGTTAATGAATTTAATTAATATTAGGCTTAGTTCATTAATAACAATAATTAGTAATTTATTCAAATTAATTAAATAATTAATTAGTAAATTAAAACAGTGAGAATAATGATAAGATTTTGAACAGTAAATTAATTTATATTGAATAAATGAATAGTAAAATACATTTAAATTATTTAATTCAAAAATCTTTAAAGTTTAATAACTTCATATACGATTATCCAAATATAGTCAATATATGTCTTATTTTACTCAAAAAAATAAAAGAAATCAAATAATATAATGCAAAAATTAGTTTCGGGGTACGTAAAACGAAGTGACATTTTATAACATAAATAAACTCTCACAACTTTGAACCTAGTCATCCAAACATAGGCAATATGAGTTTTAAAATACTCAGGAGAACAACCCCAACACTATAAAAGTATTAGTTTCCCCATTTGAAGCTCAGTTTGAAAAGTAACATTTATGACCCTACCTTAAAAATGACCAAAATGCCCTTAGTCTTTAATTGGCCATAACTTGGTCAATTCAACCACAAATTCAAAAATTCAAAGTGGTAAATAGCTTAGAATTGCAGTATCATCAATAAATTGAAATAATATTTAGGATCTGAAACTTAAAAAATTAGAAATGACCAAATACCCTTAACCTTAGTTAAGCCATAACTTGACCATTTGAAGTTCAAAATGGGTTTACTTCCTGTTAACATACTCAGTATATTATAGGGAAGCTATAAAAACTAAATTTGCTAAAATTAGACTTCAAACAAAAAAATACGATTTTTGTCCCCCGTTGACCAACAAATTGCCCTTAAAAATTGAAATAGCTATAACTTAGTCATTTGACCTCAGAATATAGTGTTCTTAGACTCTATTGAATCCTTGAATAGCAAGCAACAGTAAACTACATAAAAATTTAGGTTCTATTAGATATAAATTACTAAAATATCTTTTAGGTCAAAAACCTTAATTTGGACTTATAGGACCCATTTCTTATCCAAATTGAGCGTATTTACTATCTATCTTCATATTAGACAGTAAAGAATCATTTGACAGTAAGAAATTCCAATTTGGAGCCATAAATAATAAAAAAAGTTACTTTTTGGACCCTTAAGTAGAGGTAAAATGGTCATTTTGCCCAAAATTAAGGATAAGCATTTTAAAACCATATATTACCTTCTAAGTTAATAAAACTAACATTAGAACTGAGATAGAATTATTCTAAGTATTTAAATCAACTGCTATGTCAAAATGTTAAATTTCCTAAAAATTTCTCAAGTCTTTCTTAGTATTTTACACTTCACATTAGGACTATTCTTAAGACTATGACTAGCTCATATGTTAGATTTCATTCATTGGATGGGTTATCCAATGAATGAAACATTGGTTTTATTAGTTTCTAGATTTTTTTAACTTATTTTGATTATTTTGTCTTTTAACCCTAGATTCAGAATAGGAGATTCATCCTGTTAAGTTGATTTGCTTAATAGGATTTACCTTAATCAATAGATTACTTTAGACTGAAAACTTTGACCTTACATCTTATCCTTTTGGATTATGTGATTAAGCCCAATCTTGTGGTGTTTAATCTATAATATATAGTTTAGTAGATCTTGATCAGATCTTAGATAGAACGTCTGAATTCATCGAATTAGGATGTTATGATTTATTGATTAAACATATAGGCGTACTTGATTGAATTAAATTAGAACCTGATTAGTTTTAATACTTTTAACTTATAAGGCCGTACTTTAAACTTACACTCGATAGTAAGAATTGGAGATACTGAACTTGTGTAACCTATAATAGTTAGAATAATTTAATTAGATAATAATAGTGTCACCATGTATTAAAGAGTCCCTTGCTTACTTGATTTATTTTGTTGCTACACATTCCTTGTATTTTGTACTTAATTCCTTGATATATCATATAAGAAAACTTTGTGCATAAAATAAAAACTTAGAATAATTAGGATAGCAATTGCCTTTGAGTTCAGTATATTTTAGTAGACTCGGGTGCACATTTACCCTAATAGACAGGGGTAGGGAGTAATAAGGATGCTTAATATTACTCATTGAGGAGTGTGTGTTAAGCTTAGAACCCGTATAGCCTTATAGACGTGCTTGACTCCTCAACTATTTTTGGACGTATCCACAGAACCAAAAGTAAATTAACTAAAAGATTCTGCCTTTGTATTTACTACCTCTTTAGTTCTCCTGCTGCTATTCTGTTTGCCATAGCCTAGAAAGGCTATGGAATTTCTGTCTGCTCTAGCCCAGAAAGGCTTTGAGAATTTCACTTGCCCCGATTGTCCAATTTTTTTAATATGACAGTTTTACATACCTATTCAGTTTTAGCTTACTGTGTACTGTATTTTTGATGCATGTTTCAGTCAGTTGTGTTCTTTACTTACCTGCTCACTTGTATGTAGTATATGATGCTAGACTTTACTGTTTACTATATGTACCATTTTTAGATTTCTGCCTTTAATTAGCATGTCATATTTTAACAACCCAAAGTTGTTACACAACTTAATTCTAGCCTCATTATATTGTAATTATCATTCAATTAAAATCATCTAGTCATTAGAATCAAATCCTAAAGGTTTGGAGCAATTAAAAGCCCAATCGATTATTTTGGAATATTTTAATATTTAATTAATTAGAAAATTGAGGTATTTATTTTGACCTCAAAATCAAAATCCGACTTAGTCGTTGCGATCGTCACCCCCAAATTAGGTAGGGGTGATGTTTTAGACGCGTTTGGAAGTCGTCGGATTTTTGTAAATATTTTAATATAATTAAATGCGCTAAAAATAGAATACTTAAATAATCTTCGGAATCGAATTCCGACTTCGTCATTGAATTCCTCACCCCCAAATTAGCTAGGGGTGATGTTTTGGGATTTTTCGGAGCGCATTTTCAAAATCTAAAATTTTAATTAATTAAAGGAATAAATATTTATTTATTCTTAAATTCATTCTCCTCCAAATTAGGTAAGGGTGATATTTTAGACGCGTTTGGAAGTCGTCGAATTTTTGCAAATATTTTAATATAATTAAATGCGCTAAAAATAGAATACTTAAATAATCTTCGGAATCGAATTCCGATTTCGCCGTTGAATTCCTCACCCTCAAATTAGCTAGGGGTGATGTTTTGGAATTTTTTGGAGCGCATTTTCAAAATTTAAAATTTTAATTAATTAAATGAATAAATATTTATTTATTCTTAAATTCATTCCCCCCCATTTATCTCCTATGCAAGCAAAAGCCACTCCTTCTACTCCATGCTTGATGTGAGGTCCCATCCTCATCCCCTCACCTTAGCCCCTAGCTCATAATGGAGCCTCCCTCTCACCCCCTCCTTTAAAAGGAGAGCACAATCCCTCTTCTCTTTCTTGCTGAAATTTTCTCATATTCTCCTCCATTGATCCCTTGTGCTGGAAGAAGAAGCTCATCTCTTAGGCTTTGAAGAAAGGTAAGGGTTCCTTCTTCCTCCACCCCTTACAAGGCTAAGGTACCCGTTTACTCATCTCCTTTGTCTTCTTCATATTACTACTATGCTTGTTTGTAGCTTTAAAAACTCATAATGATGTAAGCCATTAAGGCTCCTTTTGGCATCTCATTTCTTTGAAGAATCATGCTCCATTTTTCATCCATTTTGTATACCCTATCCTTTATATAATAGTGAACTAATATTAACACATTTATGTCAAATAGCTATCTTCTTTATTATTTTATTTAAATGCTTAAAATAATCATGGAGTTTGAAGGGCTTAATGTTGGATTAGCTTAGACTAATTTAACACCGAATTCTCACATAAACGAGCTCACCAAATCATCAATTATCTTAGATTATAATTCTATAGCCTTTTGGCAGCTTAGAATGGGTTGATTTAGGGCATAGAATGTAAATGATTTAAAGGTTTAGGGCATAAAATGCTAAAATTTTAAATTTATTAAAATGTTAATTTTTTTTTGGAAAAAGATATATGCTATTTTTATACACATAAGTCTGCAGCTTAGATATGTAATTACACAGATTTTGTGTTCGTATAAATAATTTTTTTTTAATTAATATATTCATCCAGGAAAACAACAAAACTAGAAGAAATCTACGCACGCTGGCTGTAATATGCAAATCCGACGGCGTCCATTACGCCAGCTCAGCAATCCGGTTGTCCACCTTTCGACCAATACAAATTAATTACTCTCCTATATAATGATTCAGTGCGGGCTTCTTCTCCATCAAGCCTCCAATTGAACCTCCGCTTTTAAAACCTAACCCTTTCTGTTTCATCCCGGTCTCATTCCTCGATGGCGCCGAAAGCAGCCGAGAAGAAGCCCGCAGAGAAGAAACCCGCAGCCGAGAAGAAGCCGGCGGCTGAGGAGAAGAAGCCAGTAGCGGAAAAAGCTCCGGCGGAGAAGAAGCCGAAGGCCGAGAAGAAAATTCCAACCAAAGATTCCACTGAGAAGAAGAAGAAGAAGGCGAAGAGGTCATCCGAGACCTACAAGATCTACATCTTCAAGGTGTTGAAGCAGGTTCATCCGGACATCGGGATATCCAGCAAGGCGATGAGCATTATGAATTCGTTCATCAACGATATCTTTGAGAAGTTGGCGCAGGAGTCTTCTCGTTTGGCTAGATACAACAAGAAGCCTACCATCACTTCGCGCGAGATCCAGACTTCTGTACGCCTTGTTCTTCCTGGGGAGCTTGCGAAGCACGCAGTTTCTGAAGGCACCAAAGCGGTGACGAAATTTACCAGTTCTTAGGTTAAGTTGTATTTTACTGTTTTGGTTTGTTTCATGGTTTGTTTTTAATTGTATGTGTTAAAGAGGTGGGTCTAGATTAGGTTTCTTTATATTCGGTTAAATCAATCTTGAATTGCTTGTTTTGTTATCTTTATTGTATCAATAGGTTGATTTAGACAATCAATTATGTTTCATTCTCCTAATGAATTTGTAGTTTTTATACAACCTGCTGTTGTTTTTGATCGCAATGATAAAAGAGATTGATTGGATCGAGCATATTGTGGGATTTTTTGGGATCGTTGTTCAGATTGTTAAGATTATAATCTCAGTGTTAGCACCAAAAAACTTGGTTTTTAGTGAACGAATTACTAAGTAATTTACCCTTTTTTGCTTCGAACTGTTGATGCACGATATGAACTTGACTGCATTGTTTCTCTGTCCTTCCTGAAAAGCCAATTATATCTTTTTCGAAAGACATTGGTACGCCATTGCAAAAATATATAGATTTTGTTGCTTGTTTTAATAAAAAAAATTGGAACTTTGAATGATCAATTTGTGCTTTGAACTAGAAATTATAAGTTTTTAATGATTCCCTTTTTCATGTATGTATAGAAGTAAACAAATGATTCAGGTGGCAGATCACACTTTAAGCCATGCACTGGAATCTCTGATCTTGCATAGGCTTTACAAGTTTATATAATATTGGAGCTTATTTTGCAACTCAGATTTTAATGATTCAAGTGGTAGTGTTGACTAGTGAACAAAGATAGAAGAACAATGCAACTTTGGAATGAAGTTGAAATATGAAAAAGGCTAATCATTCTTGCACAAGAATTCTGCCTTTTTAACAATTACATTCCAAGATGCACAGAATAAGGAAATGCTGCGAGTCTGGAAGCTATTGAATTATATTCAACAC
Organism: Gastrodia elata; assembly: GCA_016760335.1. Taxonomy (NCBI): domain Eukaryota; kingdom Viridiplantae; phylum Streptophyta; class Magnoliopsida; order Asparagales; family Orchidaceae; genus Gastrodia; species Gastrodia elata. Next base: position 46,897,281 of record CM028678.1, on the reverse strand, counting down.
CTTTTTTTCAAGCTAATGAGCTTTTTAAAAGTTGAATGTCTTGAAAAAGGGATTGAAGTTGTGCGCTACCAAGTGCTTTTTTGATTGTGAATGTTGTTATAGCTTAGTAATTAAGGCTCTTGAATTATTGTCTTATGTCAGGTTTAAGCCATATTGGCACTTTTGTTTTTTTAACTGTAGTTATCTTTTAAAAAAAGCCCTTCAATTTCTGAGTTGTCAAAGTAGTTTAAAGTTTAAACGTGCTCCATCTTTATAAACACTTATGTTTTTTCTCTTATGAAATGAAAGTTAAGCTTGTCGTGGTTGTAAAATGTTGGTTTCAATGTGAATTTCAGGTCAGTTGTCACATAAGATTTATAGGTTTTGATACATCCATTTCTATACAGTTTTGTAAACTTCTTAGATATTTTATTTCCGATTTTGCCAAATTACTATTCTTTTGCAGATAGAAGGAAAAATAAGAAAAAAATTGAGCAGACGTGGAAAGAGGGATTGTAGAGCTACCTAAATTGGAGAGAGAACAAAGGAGTTAATAGTAAAGTTGATTTTATGTGTACCTGATCCCTTGGCGCCATGCCTCGTGTTGGTGCCGCCCGGCATTGCAATGCATTGCCCTCCCACACCTCTGGTGATGCGCCATGTCCGCGTGCTATTCCAGCTTTGTAACCTTCTACCCATATTCGTGTGATACCTGTTACAAAAGTGGATTTTTCAATTAAAATATGCAATAAACAAATGAGTACTTCCAAAGAACTAAAAATACTAGATAAATTATGCTTTGTGCCAACAAACCCTATTGGTGATGAAAATTATCAAAAAAATGCAAACATTCCGTTGAAGGATAGGGCAACTGATGATGGGTTCAGTCCCACTAAGCCGTTTTAGTGCAGGCTTCCGGCATCCCGACAGCTGATTATATGTCAGGTCGCCGATGGAGTATGGCTGCAGTCGTGCGTCCGAGTGATTTTCTAGTGCTTTTTTTTAAGTACTTAAAAAAACTAGAACCAAATTTGATGATTAAATAAAATTATGAAATATATTTAATGCATTTTAATAACTTCAAAATCCATTTGATAAAAAATAAAATTTTAAGGACAATTTTTTTCCCAAAAATATATATTTACTACAAAATTCAGAAAGAGCTTTAAAATTAATTATTATTCAGGCATTGGCATATTTGTTGCTAACTACACCTTGACTTTCTATACATTAAAACATAAACTAAGGAAAAAAATCAAAATAATAAATTGTCCAAATAAAAGTTAATTAATAATTACTCTTATCCAACTAGTCTAATTTCCCAAACATTAGCATATTAACTCTTACAAATAAACAATAAAAATGAATTTACATAAAAAGAATATGCGCCCACAAAAAAGTTTTTAAGACAAATCATCTCTCATAATAAACAAAGAGGTACTCTAATTAACAGAAGAATGCAGTTCTACAAAAAAAGAAAAAGATCATAAGCTATTTATATCATAGGAATGTTTGTGCTGCAATCATAACTGGCTATTGATAGATAGATTGAAGAGTCAGACGGCTACGGCGAAAGCTGGGAATCAGAAACCCTCATTGGTCTCCACTCTGATTCCTCTTTCACCTGTCGGAGCGAAATGAACTGAAGTGCATCGCTCCGCACTTGATAGATGTAGCAAGCCCACGGAAATGAATCCGGCGCACTCCACATGATTGGCTCCTCAAATTCCGTTCCCACCGCTAATTCTGCATTGACACAGTATGCGGAATCGAGAGGGGGCTCCTCGAAAGCGGCAACCGCTACGCACCCAATCGCAATGAACCCATCTGGAGGCCTCGGAAGCCAAATAGACAGAGGAGAAGTGTAGTCATTGGCACAGTTCCTCCATACCTGGAAAACAAAGGATATTTATCATGCCAGAGATTTAAAAACACTTATTTTAATAATAATCTTGGCATTGTAGAAATACTTACTAGGTCATAACCCACAGGAAGGGAGAAGCATCCTTCAGATTCCCTAAAGATTGATGCTACATGGGGTGGATGGATCCCAATATGAGCCACATCCCCAACAGAAATGTACCTATATATGTATAAGAAAATGTCACCCATCTTGTTCATTAGCCCAAATAATGATTAACCACCTTGGCTCTAACACATGCACAATTATACACACCTTAATAACATCAATTAGTCAACACAAATCACCACCTTTATTCTTATAAATAGGTGGCATAGTACTTCACACTTAGCTGACAACTTTGTAGATTTTAAAACTGTGTTAAATATTTCTCACCCAAATATTTCCACACATTAAAAGGACGCCATCTGATCTCATGGTTTCCACATTTTAGTTTCTTTAAGTTCCAAATCCTAGTTTCACTCACCCAATGAATGTACAACTAATATAATCTTTATAATCACCCATTTTGATCATATGGCTATCAAAAAGCTTATGAAAACAATTCATCATCTTTGATATCATCTTTAGAAAAAAATTTCTTATTAATATCTAATACATTTCATTTAATTTAAATTTTTAGTTTTCATCTCTAAGTTTAACAAATCTTATGTCTCTCAATTCTAATTATATTTACATTTAAACCATTTTTTATAACAATTCTTCTTCTCAATATTTTTTTTAAAGCATTTGGTTCCATTATCAAGCACTATCACTTTTTGAAGCTTTGCCTTGCAAAAATATCTTTTGCGAATTGCCACATAAATTTTCTTCTTCCACAACAACATATGTCAACATCTAAAACTTCGGTCCTGAAAATGTCATTTTATTTCCTTGAGTCTTCGGGCAGAATTTAGATTTAGAATTATTATTAAAACATCTTATGTTAGGTTATTATTATTAAACATTCTCCTAGGAAAAAAATGGAAAAAAATTAATTAATATAAGTTCGAGAAAACCATTTTTACTAGTTATTGAGACATTCTTTTGATAAATAATGTTCTCTGATAATTCATTTCATATTAAACTCTACAAAAATTTATGCTGGCACTAATTAATCAACCCTGTATCTTGTCATTCGGAACTTGAAATTTTTAAAGCAGATAATTCAGGGCATTGAGATAAAATATAAGTGTAACCAAATTCTGTTTAAATAAAGCACTACTAGAGTTTGAAAGATAAATTACCCGTTTGGGCAGAGAGGTCTCCAAATGCTGCATATGATGCCATCATCAACAATCTAAACAATCATTGGATACAAGAAGCAAAACAAATTAGTGATTGATGATGCATGACTTAAAATTGAAAGAATTTTTCAATACCACCTGCTGTGGAAACAATGCACACCGACTTTTAAATTCTTGTTCACTGCTCCATATTTTTTGAAAATTGACACAATGTCTCTTGAATCTCATCTCATCAGAAAGTGAACGGGAAGAAGGGAACTCCCTTGGCTTGATCATAGGTTTTTTATGGAATTTATATGAATCCACCCCATCTGCTTCATCTAATGCAAACTGAACATGGTGCTTGCTTGATGGAACCTGTCTATTCATGTTTCAGTATTAATAACAGCACAATTTACTTCAAGAAATATGATGATTAGAAGCAATTAAAAGGAATGCAAACTAACCCGCAAAGTCAGAACTTTCAAATTAGATTGGTACGCTTTCCACATACGCCGTATACAGGAACAGATCATAACAGCTTGGGGTTCTTGTCCTTCATCTATATTGCACCTGATAACTCGCACAAAGCTTTCTGACCTCCTAAAGCGTTTCACATGGATAATCAAATGCGATGGTTTGCGATGCCCTGCTTTTGCCAGTTCTAGTGCAAGAAGTTCTTCCCAGGGTATATCCCAAACAATATTTGAAGGTATTCTGTCCAATTTTTCGAGAGATGAAGTCTAAGAAAATAAAAAAAGAAACAAATGTTAGAAGCAGGAACAATTAAAAGATAATTCAGACTTTTTAAAAAAGAAGTGCAGCCTAACCTGGAGTAGCATGACACGCTTGTTTGTTATCAGAACAATCCTTTGATACGGCACAATGAAGTGATCCTCATAAAAATCAGACCAAGCATATTTTGAAGGCTCTTTGAAAAGATCAGTACAACTCAGGACTCTACTAGCTTCTCCTAAATAGAGAATCATCTGGAAGATAAACAGTCAGGTAACAAACCTATAAGCATAAACAAATTCAACAATAACAAAACTGATTCTTAATATAAATATGATGAAGAGGCAAAAAAGGATCAGACCTGCCCAACAGCCTCTCTTTCGGAGTACTCCTTAATAATAGCATTAGCATGAATGGCACGAGGATTCCTTATCCTCCGTGCAGCAGATTTGTTATTTAAGATGTCTAAGCATTTGGCGAAACTGGCACCGATGCCGTCAACTGTCAACGAAACAAAATCTAAGGCTCCACTTAACGGTTGAAGGACAACTCCGAGAAAAGCTTGCCCAACTCCATGAGCAAACCCTAAAAAACCATGTTGACGAGCATTCTCAAAGGGTTTAGTGAGCACCCCAGTCACCCCAAATGCAACACCCTGTGCAAAGGCTTCAGTGCCTTGAAGAAAACCGTCACCAAAACCAGTAATCCTCCTCGACCAAACCTGGAATTATTTAGAATAAAAAAGTAAGGAACAGAGCAAAGTTGAATACAGAGAAAACAAGAGAAGAGGGTCCAAACCTGCTTTGAGCGCAACTGCAAAAACTGTCTATCTGTTGACAGCTCTGCAAATCCTTTACTGAGAGAGGCTAAAGTTGATTTTGTCATGCCTAATACGTCCACAGAAAATATTATATGCAAAGGGTTGTGAATAAGATCTCTCTTGATACGATTTGTTATAGAAGGAACAATGGAGCTTTTCCGCATGAACCTACTTCTATGCATGACTTTTCTTAAATTTAGCTGACAAAAAACATAAAGAACAATAGTAAATCAAAGGAAAGATATGAAAAAATATATGATTTTAATGTATTAAATTATATCTGAATTTTTAAGGCCGTATACACCACTAAAATATAAAAAATTCTTCATTGTAATCTCTCTCTCTCTCTCTCTCTCTCTCTCTTTCACCCACAAGCATTGTAAGGTTCTCCAGCCTTTCACTACCTAACATCCTAAACAGCCAGCCCTCATCTTTCGTGAAGTCTATTTTTACAAATTTTGGTTCACGCCCAGTCCTCTTTTTGGTTCCGCCAAGACTCCATTAAGAGAAAGAACTTAGTAGCATTCTTTCTGAATCATTCCCCAAGCGACCCTGAAGATCTCTATTCATTTGTCTGAATATTCACTCAACACCTTTTGGCGCTATCTATTAGAAAGCACCACACTGCCGATTTTGAAAATGAGTTGCCTTAAAAAGCAGAAAGTCACAACAATAAAGACGAATACTTCTGCATAGTATTCATGTTTCCATGTAGTAGAAGTCTCAAAAAAAGGTTAGGTAAATCGCTTAGATGGGGCTCAGAAAAACATGATCCTGGCTCCCCCCTTCAGCCTTGTCTATTAATTCATCCAATGATAACACTACACTATTCATAAGTTCATTGCTTATAAAACCACCAAGCTATAATCCGATACCATAGGGGGAATAAATGATTCACAGAAGATGCCACTTTCATAATAGATCCATACTGAGTAGGTTTACACAAAAAATGCTTCAAAAATTCAACACTATTGCTGGAGGTCTACATAATAAACGATTTAACCCTAGTGACCACCTAGCCACCTTCCAAATTCTAATCTATCTGAACTATACGTTCTTGTTGGTACTTTATCTCATACTTTCTATACCTCAAATGGAGGTATTAAAGGCAATCACTCCATTTTTGAAGGGAAAAACTTGGAGTGCCCATAAATGAGAAAAGAATAGGTGCCAGAAGAGACTTTAAACAACATTTATCACTTAGTTAAAGAAATAACTACACCGACAAAGATGTCAAATGTAGCTTCAATCTAACACCTGATACCTAAAGGTGGACACTTACCTTGAACGGCATCTTCTTGATTGAATTTTTTATTCCTTTCTTGTGGATGATGGTACTCTTTCCACTATACTTGAAACCGAGATCTTTCAAACTAGGGCCTAGCAGTGACTAGCTTTACTTAGAATTCTTGTTATTCCTGATGAACAGAACTTATTCAGTTACAATACCTATGAAAATTTTGGTCAATCTTTCCTCTATTTACATTTTGATGAATCATCAAGGGGCAGAGATACATCACCTTTTGTTTCACTGTTAACAAATTTATGTGGCATGTTTAAAATTAAAAAAAAAAGCATACCATGCCTTATTGGGTGTGAATTATTTTGGCAAAGGATGATTTTTTTCATTTAACTCGCATATAAACCTAATTTGTGCAAAAATAACTCCTATATATTCTAAGAGAATGTAAATTTAGTACACCATCATAATTGGAGATTATGAGCTATAAGCATAAAAAAATAATATAGCAAAAAAATTTCATAGTTTGGTATATCTTTTAAGGATTATACTGAATTACTATTAATAAAAAATCGATTGAAACAAACCTGAAGTTTAAATGCATTCCCAACAGCTGACAAAATTGGGCCCCACATGCCAAGGGCACCCTGAGGTCTTTGATTTGGTGATGTCTCTAGAGACAGCTTCAATTTTATCTCTGAAACATCTATTAAGCTGAAAATATTACAATATATGTAGCTTAACTTTTTGAAGACGGTGGAAAAAATTCTTATGAATATAAAATCGCAAAAATTAAATTAGGGATCACACTTCTATTTTGAAAAAAAATGAAAAAATTGCACTTTCAAACATTTCTAAATAGAAAGAAAATTAAGTGTCAAGTTTTTTGACCAACTAAGCATTCAGGAAAAGTACCATCTTGAATTGAGCCTTTTAAAGTAAGAATTTAGGAATCTAAAAATGTGCTAAAAAAAGATAGAAACTAAGTTCAAATAGTTTTGAAATTATCTTCCCTCCACTCTCATGGATTTAAAAAAGAGAGAAATAACAGAAATGAGAAAACAGTGCGACAAAACATCAGTCTGCAGAGAAAACATTATGGGTTAGGAATATATGTGCAACATCTAGAAACCATCATGACTAAGAGAGCTTAAGGTGGATGGAAAAATGACTAGTGAATGCATGCATAACATTAAGTGCAGGATGCTGCATCTTGTGTGCAAGCAAGTTTAGTAGTGGGCATCAAGAGAGATCAACATTGATAATTTGATGCAGGGCAACACTAGGGTAAGGTGTTGCCGGGCTCTAATGCAATCCTAGGGTTCTTGAATGTTTGTGAATGCAGATTTTAAAGTGTATTCAATAATTTAAGCACCTTTTGTACAGCTGTTTCATTTCATTTAAGCTTTAGCAATTGCCTACAGATGATTTTACATTAAATTGAAATAACTCTAGTTGGCGATAGGGTGTCGTGAATCACGAACGGGAAGAGCGGTCGACACCGGTTCCGGATCAAAGGGAAGGCTCCGATCTGAAAAGGAAACTCGCAATTCGATTTAGACTAGCCATGCGGGTGTTTTCGGAGGCATTTCTGTTCTGAAACCACTCTTAGCGACCGGATTTAGATTTGCGTTCATACAAATAATTTCTACCTAAAAATCGCACGAGAAAATAATTAAATAAATTCAGTTTTAGGGTTCAGGAAGGGCAAACACATGCCTGTTTAAACCAGGGAGTGAGAACGGTGATCCGGGAAGATTCCTTGCGTGAAGCGGACTAGTGCCGGCGTCGTCGTGGGTTGGAAGACTAGCTATAGCAGTTCTGGCGGTGGTGGCTATGGCGGCAACGACATCTACGGCAGCGGCGACGGGGGCTAAGGCGGCGGCTACAACGGCTGTTCTGCAGGGGAAAATTTCGATGGCAGCAAGGAGGAGGGTCCGGAGGGTGACGATTAGGGCTTGGGGAAAGAGGATTCAAAAACTAGGGTTTCCCCGGGGAAAACAAGAGCCGTTCTCGCTGTTTGGAGAAAACTCAAAATTTCTATTAATCAAAACTGCTAATAACATACAGATTTTGGGTATTTATAATACCCTCAAAGCAATCAAGACCTTAGAGTATTTATAATACTATCGGAGTTCGTCCCTCCGATCAATACAAGAAACAGACGAAAATAAATGCATAAAATACAAACGGAAACGGACGAACATAAATGCATAAAATAAAAACGGAAATGGACGAAAATAAATGCATAAAATAAAAACGAAACGGACGAAAATAAATGCATAAAATAAAACGGCAATGTCATGGCCAGTACGGGTCCAGGCGGGCTCGGCGACGGGACCCGCGTCAAAGATGGTCCCCATCAACTCTTCCCCGCTCAAAAGCACTCATCACCGGTGAGTTGTCTGCGTGGTAGCGGGCTAAGAGGTCAGCATCCAATCTCTCGATCTCCTCTGTAAGTACCCAACCGTCCTCTGTGTCGGGTCATCCTCTCCAACGAACCAAGTATCTCTGGAAGCCACTCTCAGTAGTGGCAACTGTCTCCTCATCCAGAATCAGCTCTAACAGTGAATCTCCTCGGGGCAATTTGTCTGTGGACCTCGGTATTGGCAATAGGTCCTCAACTGAAGCTCTGTCCTCTGATGCTGGGGTGCTACCATCAGGGGTGGTAGTAGTAGGGGGAAAAGTAGGCACGGCTATCTGTGGAGCTATATCCTCATCAATACTCTGCTCTCTCATACGTTCCGATTCAGAACTATCTGCAGAAGGCTCCTCAGGTCCCAGTGGGTGTCTGTAGAATTGGGTCAGATCAGCCACATTGAACACTAGATGTACTCCTCAATCACATGGCAAGGCTAACGGTATGCATTTGTACCAATCCTTTTCGTCACCCTGTATGGTCCGGTTCTTCTGTCGGCCAGCTTCTTCAGGCTTCCCGAGGGAAGTCTATACGAACTCAATCGCACCATCACCAAGTCACCTACCTCAAAAGATGTGTCCCTTCGTCTGGCATCAGCTTGCAGCTTATAATGATCGTAGTTGCTGTGCAATCTGCGTTCAATCTCCTTATGTAATTCATGCAATTGTAATGCAAGTTCTAATGCAAACTGACTCGTCCTATGAGTGTAGGACAGGGGAACTAAATCTAGAGGAACCCTAGCCCTATGACAGTGAACTATCTCGTTCGGAGACATCCCAGTTGACCGATTTAATGAGTTGTTGTAGGCTAATTGGGCGTGTGGTAAGATCAAATCCCAATTAGCCATGTGGTCCCCAACTAGACATCTCAGCAGATTCCCTAGGCTACAACAACCTCAGTCTGGCCATCGGTTTGTGGGTGGTAGGCTGTCGAAAACATGAGCTTGGTACCCATAAGATGCCATAAGGTTTTTCAGAAATAATTCATGAACTTGACATCCCTGTTAGTCACTATGTCTTGGGTACACCCCTATGAGCTACCACCTCTCTAAAATAAAGTTTTGCCATGGCTGAAGCGTTGTCAGTTTTGCTCACAGGATAAAAATATGCCATCTTGGAGAAGCGATCTATTACCACCAGGATGGAGTCGTGTTGCCGCTGTGTGCGTGGTAGTCCTAGCACAAAGTCTATACTGACATCCTTCCAAGGGGTGGAAGGAATGGGTAGAGGGGTGTACAGTCCATCTGGTTGCTTATTTCCCTTTACAACCTGACACACCCTGCAGCTTCTCACAATATGGGCGATGAATCTCACCATCCCTGGCCAATAAAATATCTCCTAAACAAGATCTACTATCTTGTCCCTCCCAAAGTGTTCTCCTAGTCCTCCACCATGCAACTCCCATACTATAAAATTGCGCATAGACGTATTGGGAATGCATAGCCGTGTGCCCCTAAATAGGTATCGGTCCCGAATGACATAGTCCGTAGTGTCGTGGTATGGGTCGGCTGCTAGAGCACTATAGATGCCACTAAAATCAGGGTATGTGGCATAATCCTTGATTATGCGCTCAAAGCCTATCACCCGGGCTCTCATCTCTGTGAGGACAAGAGTAATTCTGCTCAAAGCAAAGCGGGTGTGTTGTCTTTCCCTTTGCAATGTTTGAGTATGAAGTCGTTCTCCTGTAGGAAAGGCACCCACATAGCTTGGCACGGGCTAAGCTTGTGCTGTGAGTTTATATATCCAAGAGCTTGGTGATCCGAGTGTAGGATAAACTTCTTTGGCAACAGGTAGTGCCTCCAGTGTTTCAAGCTCTGCACTAAAGCGTAAAACTCACACTCATAATTAGAGTAATTCAGCTTTGGGCCCGAGAGTTTTTGGCTGAAATATCCCACGGGGTGGCCCTCCTGGGTGAGGACTCCACCAATCCCAATGCCAGAGGCATCGCGGGACATCTCAAAGGATTTGCCAAAATCTGGCAATCTCAATAGTGGGGCAGATGACATCTTCTCCTTGATAAGCTGGAATGCTTTATCAGCAGAAGATGGCCACTTGAACTCGCCATTCTTGGTACACTCCGTGATAGGGGCCATGATACCACTAAAATCCCTTATGAAACGCCTGTAAAAAGTGGCCAGGCCGTGAAAGCTACGCACATCATGGATTTTTTTTTGGCGTGGGCCACTCCATGATAGCCTTCACCTTCTCGGGATCAACGTAGATTCCCGAGGAGCTAACTATGTATCCTAGAAAAATGACCGACTCCACAAAGAATGTGCACTTCTTCATGTGGATGTATAGCTTTTCAGCTTGCAGGAGCTCGAAAATGGAGAGAAGATGACCCAGGTGGTCCTCGCTAGAGCGACTATACACCAGAATGTCATCAAAATAGATGACGACGAACTTACCCATGTAGGGCTGGAAGACATGAGTCATCATCCGAGCAAAGGTACTCAGGGCATTGGATAACCCAAAGGGCATCACTAGCCACTTATACAATCCCTCATTCGACTTGAAGGCAGTCTTCCAATCGTCTCCCTCTCTAATCTTAATCTGGTGGTATCCGCTCCTCAGATCTATCTTTGAGAAGATAGCGGCACCACTCAGCATGTCAAACATGTCGTCTAATCGCGGAATGTGGAATCTATACTTCACAGTGATTCGGTTGCCAGCTCGGCTGTCAACACACATGCGCCAAGTTCCGTCCTTCTTGGGGGTAAGAAGGGCTGGAACAGCACATGGACTCGTACTGTGACGAATGAATCCACGGTCTAATAGTTCAGTGATCTGTCTCTGCAGCTCAGCGTGCGCTGCAGGGTCTAAATGGTAGTGAGGCAAATGGGGTAGGGAGGAGCCAGGGACCAAATCAATGGCGTGTTGAATCGACCTCATGGTAGGTAATCCAGCAGGTAACTCCTTAGGATGGACATCTGAGAACTCCTCAAGAAGCTTCCTGGCAGATTTAGGAAGGTGGGCGGTGTCAGGCACCAGTCCAAATGACTGGAGTACCACTAGGGCATAAAGGATGCAACTCACGAAACTCTCTCTCTAACTCAACTCCCCAAATAATATGCAAGGCCTTCTTCCGTTCTGTGGGCGGAAGGGTCTCCTTGGTAGCTTTCGGTCTCGGGTGTGAGGCCAAGGGTCTGACGGGATTTAGGACCACCTTCTGCCAATTTAGTATGAATGAACATGTGTTGGTCCTTCCATAAATATTCACGTCCCTGTCATACAACTATGGTCCCCCTAGAAAAACGTGACAAACATCCATGGGCATGACATCGCACCAGATCCGATCGGTGTAGGGTCCGATCGTGATGGGTACGAGACATCTGCGCGTCACAGGAATAGTAGTCTTGGTAACCCAAGCTACATGAAAAGGTGATGGGTGGGGCTCAACAGTGACCCCCAGACGCGCAATTGCGAACTCAGCCACAACATTTATGCAGCTGCCACTATCAATCACTAATCTGCATGACTACCATGCTCGGAAGAAGGTTTGAAAGATGTTGGTCCTCCAATAATCAGCAGACTCTCGGGGTGTGGCTATCATACATCTCACCACTAGGAGGCTCGGGTCAAACTCTTCATCACTGGGGGCCCCTAAGTCAAGTTCATTTAATACAACACCAACGTTATCAATTTCGGCTGGGGCAGACTAATCGTCACTAACCCCCTGAATCAGTAATGTGGTGAGCTACTTGGTGCAGTTCTTGGCATAGTGCCCAAATGTACCACATATGAGGCACTTAATGTGTGCCAGACTCACAGCTCCTATGGGGGCCCTTCCCTTATCCGCTCTCGTGGCCATGCTCGTAGTCTTGGCTCCATCACTTCAAGCCATCGGGTCATCCCGTCTATCAGTCCTAGTCGTTCCAGATGTCTTATTGCGACTCTTCTGATATGCCTCTATATCAGTCGCAATTAACACGGTGCCTTCCAAATTATATATGCCGTAGCGAATGAGTTCGCTACGAATCTTTGGCCTCAATCCGTACTTGAATTTGGACAGGGTGCCCAACTCAGACTCACGGATGCGGCAGCGTATCATGAGATCTTTCATTTCGGTGTAGTACTTTGGGACGGTTATAGTGCCCTGGCGCACTGCGGTCAGCTCATCGCACAGTCGACTCATGTGGTATGCCGGTATGTACTGGGCCTCCAGCAGGGCTTTCATCTCAGCCCAGGTAGTCACTGGAGGAAGCCCATCGTACTCCATCTGTCTCTCTTTTCCTTACCAGAAGGTCTTCGCTTTCAGGGTGAGTCTCATCTTGGCGAAGCGGACCTTTTGATCCTCCATATTGTACCAATTAAAGTAACTCTCTATGTCGAGAATCCAGTCTGTGAAAATTTTGGGGTCCATCGTGCCGTCATAGCTAGGAGGGTCTAGCTTGAGGACACGTGTCATGTCTGGCCGTCTGTCTCGCATAAGTCTATCAAAGTCATCCACAAATCGGGGGTAGTCATCGCGTTCCCGGGGTGGGAATCCGCGGCGACCATCCCGTCCTCTGGGAGGTGGTCCGTAGTAATCCTCTCGTGGGGGGGACCGAACAGGATGTCTCACATCTCTATGCATAGTAGGTATGGGTGTAATGCCCCTAGGGTTAGGTTAGGTGTCAACCCAACTACCCTTGGGCACATCCCCGCAGAATCATATTAGCAGTTAAGAGAAAAATAGCATTTTGGACATAAATTAAACGATAGAGCCATACAACATAATAAACTTGCCAATCATTCAATTTAAAGAATACAATATCCAAATTATTACAAACTAAATCAATATAAATAAATGTTTTCGTTAACTTTAAGGTTTAAGCAACAAATTAAAACAATGTGCCAATGCCAACATCACCGTACTTTGATATCCTTTATGCTAAATCAACCTCTTCCAATTGCACCTGACATGACATTATAAGAATAATGCCTTAATACACATATTAAGTACAAAGATGTTTAAATGTTATACTTAGCAAAAAGCGGGAAGCGGAAAATAGAAAATTTTGCAGGAAATAAAAAGGTTAAAGCAAAAATACATAATCCTGCAAATTAAATATTTTTTCTTGCCAAAATACTGTCACCTGTCATAAGTTTCACACATGTTGTTTGTATGTATGTCTTGATTTCATGAAGCAATATTAGCAGTTCTGTTGAACAAATCCAAAATCATAAGGCTGGGTTCAATAAGAGCAACTCCTTCACCTGGTCTCCCTTAAAGGCTCCAGATGACACCCTTATAACTCCCGATGGACTAGCCCCGTCCATAACCTAATAAATCACCATATCGGAACCCTTGCATACATTCACAAGACATAACATATACATTTCATTCATGACATTACTCTGGCATTTGATAAGCATTTCATTTCATCAACAAGGATAAAGCTCAAAGCGGTGCTATAGCGGCAATAAAAGCATTTAAGTGTAAACAATAAAATCAATGTACCTTGATATTTGAATTCCTGAAAGGTACTCACAAAGTGGATGCGTCTGCAAACATTAAATTTGTTATATTTATTAGTCTTTAAGAATGATGGTTTGCAAATAAAATATATACTTTTACTCTTAAATTTTGGACCTTTAGCTATTTGCCTTAGTTTATGAACTTAAATTTTCTGTCTTTTAATTTAACTAATCTACTCTATATTTCTTTTAGGATGATAAATAAGTATAATTTAATAGAATAAGACTTCTATGTACTGCAATGAGATTATTTAGGCTTCATATGACTTAATACAATTTTTATCAGATCTTAATGCTCATTCTTAGACTAAATTTCTAAGTTCTATATCCCTTTTTCACATATTCCTTAATTGCCGTGTTAGTTAAAACTACAATGGATCTTGCTAAATTTGATTAAGGTGTTAGAAGAAAATATTATTTGACTACTAGTAGAGGTTACTGTGATGAAGGTTGATAATATCTTTGCTTCTGGTTTGAACCTATTACGAACTATACTAATGATCTTATTTCAGAAGTTTTATAAAGATAAGTTGAATTTTCATACTTAGGTAGTTCTAGTAATTATAGGAAGGTTTCATTTTGGAATTACGATGTTTTTGAATGAAATCTGAATTTCAGTACTTTTATTATGAGATATCATGATATGTTCAGATTTCATCATCTTTCCAATTTTCTGTTGGAAGTTTAGATTCATAGTTATGTTTTCAGAATCATGAACTTCATATATGCAAAATTCAAATTTTGAATTTGCCAACTAAATATAGAGCTCAGTTCCCTAATTCAACAAATTATTAACTCCGTTGTACATTAATTTAGAAAGGTTTATATTCATCAATGACCCATAAATTTGCCAAATCTATAGGATATTTTCAGCCAAAATTAATTTCTAAACAGCCACTAATTTGAGATTCAAGCTATCATTATTATCACAAATGGTTGTTTAGAACAGCCTCGATTGGCGACTTAGATAATATCCAATGGCAGCCATCGTAACTTGAATAAGTTACCAATAACTTGGATAGTTGCCATTGAAACAATCTTAGATTAATAAGACAAGTTTATTAAAGCCTAATCTTAGAGATTTAGCAAAAGTATACACCTTACTACTATTGCAAGTCAACCTAATCATATCAATCATATTCATCTATCCGGATTCTAATATAAGACGACAGTAATGAACACCTTCCAAACCTAGGATATGATTAGAATCTCTTGCAAGCATTAATGATAATGAAACTAGATATTAGAACATTCTTGGAATTCATCTATTATTGAATTTCAGCTTAATACTCAAAGGTAATCTTTCAAATGATCAAAACATATTTTATCTTAATACCTAAAGGCATTCAATTTTCATATTACAAACTTTATAAATAATGAAACACTTTACTTCAAATCTGCAATTTGCAAAAGTTCTGCAATACGTCTTTATTGCGGGCTATATTAACTTGAAATATCATATGAAATTGGGTTCTAGACAGGTTATGGAAATTTTCAGATTTTTTTGACTAGAACAGAACATTGATAGGTGTAGTTAAGTGCAACAAGTTGTAAGCAAGGATATGCAATAGAAGTTATTGGTAAGATTTAGTATATAAATGGAGACATAAGAAAGTGAAAGATGCGTTTCATAATATTAACTTCTACATATTTCCATTACTCCCTACTTGAAGGTTATAAGGTCTATCAGCAATTGCTTAGGCTCTATCACCGAATTAAAGCTTCTGTAATAATACATCTCAACAGTTGAAATCAGACTTTCCATACCTTATAAGGTCGGATTCCTCTCCAGAAAGTGAGGACCGGGTGCAGAAATGTCGAGCGGGGCTTTGGTGGATGAAGTCGAGCTGCTTGCCGACGGATGAGACGGCCTCTGTCGGCGAGCTAGGATCAGGCGCGAGTGGTATTGCAGGCGCCGAACGTCTCAGTCAGCTTGGAGAGGCGTCACAGAGTCGTCACGAATCGGAGCGGTTCGAAGGCGTCGAAGACCTTCGGGGCTGCGGCTGCGTCCTTGCGTGCGTCGAAGGACTGCGGCTTCGTTGGGAGTTTCCGAGGGCTACGGCTGCGACGCTGCTTGCGTCGAAGGCTTCGTCTGCTATGGCTGCGTCGAAGGCTCTGCGGCTCGGTCGCTGCGTCTGGAGATGAGAAGAGCGAGGAAGGAGACAGAGAGCAAGATATCACGGGAGCTGCGATAGCTAAAATGCGTGGGTGTCATTGGTTATGTCCACCTATATATGCATTCAACTCTCCCTCCTTTTTGAAGCGTCACCCCCTTCTGCAAGGGTTCGCGCATTATGGAGGCGTCGTTACTGGCAAGTGGCGGTAAATTTGGAGGAAACACATGTGACTGTTAACTTTTTTTTTTTTAAAGTAGATTAATAGCAAGAATAGGAAATCGTTGGCGGTTTATCAAGTCTAAACCAAATTCAGCAGTAAAAACTAACAGAAAACAGAAAATTGTGGGTATTAAGAGACTATAACGGCATTAACGAATAATTAGGATCGGCGGGGAATGTTGGCGCCTTTCTTAGTAACGACCAAGGGTCGTTACAATGGGTCCTTCCTCCCAGCGCTGATCATCAAAAGGGGCATCAGGTCAGGCCCTAATGGCATCATCATATCTAACATCCTGAGGTCCAGCAGGTCTGGGCTTCGGTGTACGCGCTCCCTGATATATCTCTGGAATTAGTCTATCCTCATCTCGCTTGTGGTGTAAATCATGTGGACCTAGATGTGGGTCCAGATCCTCATGAGGGGCATCCACTCGAGTCAGGAAATGGTTCGTGGATGGTTCACCTCCTGAACCTAGCGGGTTAGATCCTCTACCCGTGTGCTCCAGTTGGTTCACCCGTCCTATAACTCATCTCATATCCGCTCTCAATGTGTTCATCTCTTCCCACAAGTGGTGTTTCTCCGCGTTCCATTCCATGCGGAAGTTCCTAAACCAGATAGGTTCGTCAGGACTCAAGTGCGGTGTAGCATGGGACATCTCTTGCGGTTGGTGCATCTCAGATTCTAAGTGCTGACTGTGGCTACCCATGCTAATTGTCCTACCATTCCTCAGATGCATGCAATGTTGAATGCGATTTTTATATGTATGCACCTAGTTTCCTGACTCCTATGTATGCAGTGATGTGAACCTGAGAAAAATAGGATTAGCTGAAATTTGAGAAAATTTCAGAACCTTCTCTAATACCAAATTCGATGCAAGGCAACACTAAGTAAGGTGTTGTTGAGCTCTAATGCAATCCTAGGGTTTTTGAATGTTTGTGAATGCAAATTTTAAAGTGTATTCAGTAATTTGAGTACCTTTTGCACAGCTGTTTCAGTTTATTTAAGCTTTAGCAATTGCCTACAGAAGATTTCACATTAATTTGAAATAACTCTCGTTGGCAATGGGGTGTCGTGAATCGCGAACGGGAAGAGCGATCGACACCGGTTTCGGATCAAAGGGAAGGCTCCAATCTGGAAAAGAAACTCGCAATTCGAGTTAGACTTGCCATGCGGGTGTGTTCGGAGGCGTTTCCTTTCCGAAACTCTCGCAGCGACCAGATTTAGATTGCGCTCCTACAAATAACTTTTACCCGAAAATTGCACGAGAAAACAATTAAATAAATTCAGTTTTAGGGTTTAGGAAGGGCAAACACACACCGGTTTAAACCGGGGAGCGAGAACGGTTATCCAGGACGATTCCTTGCATGAAGCGGATGTGTGCCGACGTCGTCGTAGGTTGGAAGACCGGCCATAGCGGTTTTGGCGGTGGCGGCTATGACAGCGGCGACGACTATGGCAACAACGGCGGCTACGGCGACAGCGGCGGCTACGGCGATAGCGACAGCTACGGCGGCATCGACTGCTGTGGCGGCGGCGAAGGGGGCTAAGGCGGCAGCGGCGGCGGCTACAACGACTATTATGCAGGGAAAATTTTAATAGCAGCAAGGAGGAGGGTCCGAAAAGTGGCAGTTAGGGCTTAGGAAAAGAGGATTCGGAAACTAAGGCTTCCTCGGGAAAAACAAGAGCCATTCTCGCTATTTGAAGAAAACTCAGAATTTCTATTAATCAAAACTGCTAATAACATACTTATTTTGGGTATTTATAATACCCTCAAAGCAATCAAGATTTATAATACGATCGGATGGCTTATATTTATCCCTCTGATCAATACAAGAAGCAGGCGAAAATAAAAACGGAAACGGACGAACATAAATGCATAAAATAAAAACGGAAACGGACGAAAATAAATGCATAAAATAAAACGAAACTAATGAAAATAAATGCATAAAATTAAATGGCAACATCATGGCCGGTATGGGTCTAGGTGGGCTTGGCGGCGGGACCCGCGTCAAAGATGGTCCCCATCATTAGCTTTTGTGACCACAAATGAGATTGAGAAGCAATGCTCGTGTCTAACAGAGCCTGAAACGAACATTGACAAGTTTCAATGCAATCCCAAGCCCTAGATCCATGATTTCCTTCATACCCAAAGTTAATGAAAATAAAATAGGAATTTTCATTCCAATATTGCCAACCAGCTCTTTAAAGTTTGCCTAATCTAGACACAAACTTTGTAAAATGCTTCAAAAGAATCCCCAGGTTTCACTGATTTCACAATTTGATGAATAATTGAATAGTCAAAAAGAAACACAGCCCACTTTGAACAAATAGAAAAGAAAAAAGAGTAAATTTTAAATACTTCATGATTAAATCGACAACTCCATAAAGCTAAGGAACTATTTGGCAAAAATCTCATTTATAAACAGATTTCTATGATTTTTTAAATAAGAAAGATAAGCATTCCATCTTTTCCCCCTTCCATTATCCAATTAGAAAATTGGCGACATAATAAACTAGACACTAGAATATCCAACATTTTTATAATGTTGAGATTAAGAGACGAGTAAAGATCAAAATTAAAGATTCCTGTAGCTATAAATATTTTTCTTAAGAGGGTAGATGAAGTTTTATAGGAATTTCAAGGAAATGACTAAAGCTCATTGCTGTTGGAGTAACAAGCGTAACCATTTTTGTGAGGTTCATGTGAGAAAATAGATGTTCATACAACTACTTTTAGGCTGCATTTCTTAAACCCATTGTTGATAAGTAGATCCACAAGAATTAAGAAAACGCATTTAACTGGTGAGAAAAGTGGAGAAGTAGCCATATATTGTAATTGGTGAGTATATGTTAACACCCTATTTGCTTCCATTTAAACGTTTCATAGTGAAAAAAAAAATATATAGAAAAATAACAGTAACATTTACTTGACTAAAACACGCACGATTAGTTTAGAATATTAATTGAGCGTTTAAAAATGATTAAGCTTAGTTTTTGGGATGGAGGCCTCAATTTCTCAATTTAAGCCCACTAACTTAATAAGAACAAGCCTTCTTTTGATTATGATTTTAATTACTCAACAATTCTTCAAAAAATTAAGCCAATTAAATTAATCCAAAATTTAGGTAAAACACAAATGTTACTGTTAACATAATCTGATTCCAATATTAAGTACAGCAAACTTGAAAAGAAGAACACTTATGCTATTAATCTTATAATGCACATTAGCAGCTATTAAAATGCACAAACTTTTTGTCAACTTATTCAAATTAGAATAAAAAGAACTGATAAAAATTACTAATACTTGTGCATAAAAAAATATTTAAGATAATGAGACTCTTACTCAAATCGTATCTCTGGATCAACCAGAGTGACTTTGGAGGTGTTGGGGAAACTATCTAAATGAAGATTATTGTAGAAATCGATCAATGCCCATATAATAGGTTCATGAATGTTTATCCTCCAGCATCTGTCAATAACCTTGCATTGCCAATACTTATTAGCTAACTTGAAATCCATATCAATTCTATAGCTTTTTCAGTGAACATTTACAAAACATTATGGAGTTCTTAATGAAGGTCTTACCCGCACATACACATATGGATACACCTGAGTACCATCTGAACTGTCATTGCTAATAGTGACTGTAGTTTTAAAAACTGGATGTTTTATATCAAGCATGCCTTCAGGTGCTAAAAGAACAGGCATCACGGTCAAGGGCAGCTGGTTATCAAGTTGCAACTTACCAAGAATAAGTTTGAACCTGAAATTAGTGGAAGTAAAATCAAGCTGTAAAGGAGATTATGAATGAAAAATAAAAGACATATCAATATAAAAGTTAGCACAATTTTGCAGTTTTCCATAGAATTCACTATAAATACATTTATAATAAAATATCCCAGATTAAATAAATAAAGTTAGCACAAAAGATGTTACTATAATACATTTTAATATTTTGACAAGGCGATATGTTTTGCTTTTCTTTTTTTTTACATGTTGTTTTCCATATTTTTATTATACTGTATCATGTTCCATAGCTTCTTGTAATCCTTAAGTAGATATTAGAATAATTTTTTGTGGTTTAAAAAACATCTAGCAACGTCCAAGGCAAGGGCTTAGTTCAAAGTATTTCCATTACATTAGTACAGTCACAAGCAACTAGGTTCCTGAACCAAAAGAAAGTAATACATGCAATCAACCAAAGTTCTATACTAAAAGAACTAAGAAAAAAGGTAATCAATCTAGTTATACATAGACAAGAGAACCGATCTATAGTAGATAAAATGAAAACGAATGAGATGCCAGGTTTACACTAGAATTTTTATTTTAACTACACCATATCGTGAATGAGAGACTAGTACAAGGTTTCAACTCGTAAAGTAATATCAGTAATTTAACCTTAGTACATAAATAAAAAGCAAGCTTAATAAAATCAAAATATTATAAGTTCCTATGTCTATGTCAGATATAAAGAATATTATGTCTACAAGAAAAACTTAGAGCAAAATCGGATGCCTTGTAGAAGTATATAACAAAAAGAAATCAGCAATCAAATTTATTCAAAACAAAGCATTCCTATATTTGACTTGGAAACAAGAGGGCTGCCATATATACTGAATTAATTTCTATTCAAATATTTAAGCTTCTTTCATAACATGAATACCTGTTTGTTTTCCCAGTATCATACCCTGTTGAGTATGAAATAAAGACTTTCTCCATGTGAAGATACAAAAGTTCTCTGGGCTGATGATCAATCAAGGAAATGCCAACAATCCCCAACTCAATTGTAAGCTCCAAAGGGGAGGTGCTGACCTGTGTTTCCTTTTTCGATGATGAGCCCTTTGTTTTATCATGTGGTTCAATCATTTTCTTTGATCCTAACAGCAGTTTCCTTTGGTCATTCATGAATCTCACAATTTTGATATCTCCAGCATCCTCAACACAAATTTTGAATCCCTGTGCTTTTAGATCTGTTGAATCCCTGCCTTCCTCCAAATCAATATTATGCACGAGAGATTCACCTTGAATACTAACATCTATGCATCTCTGACCATAAGGGTCATCCCAGGAGAAGTTCGTAGTTGATAATGGCTCCAACTGAACCCAAGTATCATCATCAGCTAAACCAGACTGACAGATTTGTATTGTTCTATCAGCCATCCTGTTCTCAAATCTAAGCAAAAGAAAAATAGTTTACAAACTGAAATGAGCATTGTCCCTCCATATTTTTGCAACCAAATTCAACTGTAGAAGATATGTAGAAAAAAAAAGTAAACCTGATGGGACCATTTTCTGGTTCCATTCGTAGCACCACTAAGAAACGTGATCCCTCTTCATACCCACGAACCTCGGCCCTTATATAGGTCCTACCACCATGATGTTCTCTCAATGCAATAGTGAACGTGTCTTCCTTCACAATTTCCAAAGGTAAGCACCAGCTTGTATTTTGCAGGCGTACCTTAAGAGGTTTAAAACAAATATTTCTTTAGTAAAAAAATAACATCACAGAAAGGTATCACCAGTTGAAAATGTTTCTAACTGCAATTAACCTATGCAAGTAAGATAACGAAAGCAGCTTTACCTTGGATGCCAGATTAGCTATCAAATCAAACAATATAGATAGAGCACTCTGTTTAATTAAAAGTAAACAAAAAAAAATTCTAACTGTAATTAGGTTCCTATATGATAACTATGTGTCCTGCAAATATAATAACATTGTTCTAAGTTGTTAAGCATTACGAATTTAAGCAACGGTCCACAAATCTTTTAGTATTAGTAGAAATTCAGGCCAGTCTCTAGAAAAATACTTTAACCCTAGTTTAAGAGTATACGCGAAATACCCAAAGCTGTAGCTATCTGCCCATTAAATTCAATAACAAAATGCACATTTAAAGTCTTGAATGGGCGTGCTTGACGTTGCAGAGAAGATCTAAAGTTCTCTCCCTTATTTAAAAACTCACTTATAGCGCCTTGAATGGGAATGCTTGACACTAAAATTTAAGAAGCACAATCTTCTGCAGCACCCTCATGCGCACTACTTCTGTTGCAGATCTATTGCTACTCAACTGCAGGTTTCCAATTTAACACTTGATGTTTTCCTGATTACTTTGAGCAGACCCGACCTCATACAAAATCGCTGCCTCTCCCTTGCCTCTGCCTTCAACCTCAGCATCTGCTGGGCTGAATCCCCTCAATCAACTTCGCTTCATCCTCTCCTAGTTCTGAAGTAGAAAACCACAGCTTCAGAGAAGAAGCTATAAGTTCTATGCAGCAACCTCCTTGATGTATTCCTTCCATCTGAACACTATTAAGATTTCATATATGTTGAATTTATTATGGAGTAAAATATCCCAAATTTCATATAAACATGATAAAATAAAATAAATAAATTCTCAAAATTGGAAGCCAAATATTGGGTTGAAGTTGAGCACCTAGACTGTTGTGCCCAATGCTATTTAAGAATATTAAATCAACTTGTCTGTTTATTTAACTGTTGGCATCCAAATTCAAATCAACCGTTCAAATCTTTCATATATCTATGTGAAGGTCCTTAATTGTAGTAAAGCATAATTTTTAAACATCAAGATGTCTTTTGAAATAATAGTAGAATTTTTAATAATAACTTCAAAGTCAAGGGTGCTCATAGTGGGAGCACTCTAAAGATATGTCATATCTTGGGAAGTTATTTCTTAAGCTAAAGTAGACAATACATATGTACTTAAGAGTTCTGGCTGTTATAATATATATCTGATTTTTGGCTTTAATCAAGAATTTTCTTAGGCACGTAATCTCAGCATGTAAATGACTATAAAGACCATGTCTTTACAGGAAACCAATTACCTAAGCCAACATTTTGAAATGCAAATATAGCATTACGGAAACTTGACATCACCCCTATTATCCTATCGAACCTATAGAGGAGATAAAGCTTATCCCTCATGATGGTATGCTTTACCTTAATAAAATCTGTGATTGAAATAGACGAGGCATGCTCAAATATGAATCTTGCCTCTCACTTAGCTCAATGGTTGGAGTTAGCTTCCAATCTTCCAAATAGTATAGCATATCTATCACTGTAGCTTATGACATTATTTGGCGAGAATCTCATATCTTTCTTGGAAGCAAGTCCGACATTAATCACCCAATCATGGGCCCCATGGATGCAAGAAGAAACTCACGCCAATGAAATAGATCATTCTCTGCTGTGTACCACTTAGCTTGGACAGTGGTTCTTCTTTTCACCTGATCCGATAGATAATCTTTGTGCCATATTGAATGACATATTTGTGAATCTCCAAAAGCTTTTCTTCAAAGAGCTGCTATTTTTGACCTAAAAATATTTTATTCATAGGTAGTATAGTATCTCCCAATCATGGGCCTGGGATGCATGTGGAAACTCACGCCAATGAAAAAGATCATTTTTTGCTGTGTACCACTTAGCTTGGACAATGGTTCTTCTTTTCACCTAATCCGATAGACAATCTTTGTGCCTTATTGAATGACAGATTTGTGGATCTCCAAAGCTTATTTCTTCAGAGAACTGCTCTTTTTGACCTAAAAATATTTTATTCATAGGTAGTAGTATCTCCCAATCATGAGGCCCTTGGATGCAAGTGGAAACTCAAGCCAATGAATTAGATCATTCTCTGCTGTGTACCACTTAACCATGCACAGTGGTTCTCCTTCCACCTGATCCGATTGATAATCTTTGTGCCTTTTTGAATGATAGATTTGTGAATCTCCAATATCTTCATTTCAGAGAGCTGCTCTTTTTGAACTAAAAATACTTTATTCATAGGTGGAAGTATCTCTTTTACATCCTCATCTAGCATGGAGGGTTTAAAAGCTCAAAGCGCTCAATGTTGACTATTGAATACATCTACATAAACTAGAAGCACAACTTGGTAGGGGTCATCCTAAACTTCCTTAAGACCATGAATACACAATAAACTTTAATATCCTACCTTCTCTTTTAAAGCTTTGCTTAATGCTGTGAAACCACACCAAGTTCGCACTAATCATTACAGCATAAAATAATGAAAAATTAGACTAAAACAAAAATTGCATGTGATAGTTTAAAATAAAAATTATTCATCAAACTATGAACTATGGTGTGAAGAGCAATTCTTTTGAAGGGCTAGACAAAATAACAAGAGCATAAAACTCATCAAGCTGTAGTGTAAGAGGATATCCATTAATGACCAATGATGGGTGAACTAAATGTAAGTAGTCTTTAAAGCCCATGATACATAGCTATAACTCCATGGCAGCCAAATAAAAAAAAAAGTAACACAATGATTGTGAGGGCAGTTTACAGATATTACATTTGACATGATATTTACAAAGTAATTTTTCACAAAAAAATTACAAAAATTGTATCTATATGTATAAAAATATATATATATATATATATCTAATTTTATTTTTAATGATATTTAATTAAACATTATTTTAATGATTTTTAGTAACAAAAACAACAACACCAAGCTTTAGCCCCACCAAATGAGGTTGGCTACATGAATCCTTTGTTTCCATTGCCCCTTCCTGAGTTTCAAATAATGAGGATCCTTTCTAATGATTTCTTCCGTATCTTCTTTAGTCTTCCTGTTCCTCTTTTAACAAAGGAAAAATTAATATGCTCAAATTTTCTAACAAGACATTGTGCAATTTAAGTTTATATGCCCAAAACAACATTATCTAATCTTATCGGCTATTGAAGCTACTCTGACCTTGCTACGAATCAATTCATTTCTCATTTTATCATTTCAAGTATACCCACTTATCAAACTTAGCATTCTCATTTCAATAACACTTAAATTATCAACAAGCTTCTTCTTTGTTAGCAAACATGCAGTCGCCGTCGTCTTATATAGCATAGCTGGTCGTATAATTGTTTTATAAGAGATTCATTAATTTTGAGTGGGATTTTTTAATAATACAACACTTTAGAATTTCTTCTTCATTTTATCCAAGTAGCTCACATTACTCTCTATTCCGCACTTATTTTGAAATTTGAAACAAGATATTTGACACTTGTTTTTTGGATCACATGGTTCTCAATAGTTATGCCATAGAGATTACAACTTTTATTACAATTAAATTTACACTCAATGTATTCTATTTTAGATTTACTAAGACTAAAAACCTTAAGATTCTATAGTACCCCACAACTTAAGAGTTTTGCTCTAACTCCTTAGTCTTATCAATTAATAGAATATCATCTGCAAGTACATGTATCAAGAAAAACCTCCTCTTGAATGTGTTCAATAAGAACATCCATAATTAAATAAAAATGATGTTGACTAAGTACAGAGCCTTTATGTAATCCAATAATAATAAAAAACACATTATAAAAAAGGCACTTTGCAATCGAACACATGGTACAACCTAAGATACATGTCTTCGTTAAAAATCAATATATACCACACAAATTCTTTTTGTCCAAGACTCTATAAAGAACTTTTCTTAGTACTCTATCACAGGCCATTTCAAGATCAATAATAAGGATTAAATAAAAATTTTTACTCCTTCCTCTAAATTTCTCCAAATTAATATATAGCTTCCATGGTAAATCTACTAAGCATAACACCAAATTGGTTTCTGTGAAATATGAGTATCCCTTCATAATCTATATTCATTCACTCTTCCAAAGTTTCAGTATATTATTCTTTAGCTCAATTATGTTATAACTTGCACAATTTTGAGTATCGCCTTTATTATTGTAAATAAGTACAACAATACTCCAATAATTTGATGCCTTTTGTCTTCAAAATAAATAACTTGGTAAGCCAAGTTATTTCTTCCTTGCCTAAAGATTGCCATATATTGACAGGGACATCATTCGATTATGCCGCTTTTCCACTTTTCATCATCTTTAAAATATTCTAAATTTCAACTTTACTAATTTGCTAAAAGAAAGTATAGTTGATATTATTTTTATAATAAATAAACTCACTCACATTAATTATATTGACATAACATTTATTAAAAAGCTTTATAAATTAAATCAATTATCTATATTGAATATTTTCATTCCTAAAAAGTTTTTAATTAAATTTGATAAATCTTACTTGTATAAAATACTTGGTTCATTTATCTTTTAACTTAGGTAGCTTATATATATGCCTCTTTCTCTCAAAAATTAATAGTTTATCGCATAAAACTTTAAATGTGTAATCTCAGTATTACAAACTATAATTTTGGATTCACAATAAACTAGTTTATATATTTTTCAATTATAGTTTTTCTTATGTTTAAATTATTTTTTATAATATACCTTTTTATATTTAATATTTACTTAAACATATTATTTCCACCAAAAATATTTACTTACGTGCTCTCCCTTACAACAATTTCTAAGTACTTTTAGCTATATTGTGAATATAACAAATAAATAAATTTCACATAATACTAGCTTCTTTCTCAAAATCTCATTGATTATGTTTTAATTTCACTCCTAAGAATATCTACATTACCCTTCTTAAGACACCACAATCTAGTTATGGAACATATTTTAAATTTAGTATTACTTTATTTACTCATTATTTTCAAATTTAAAACTAATAATAATGTTAGGCCATTAAATAATCACATGGAATAGTTTTATAATTCTTGTTATTAAAAAGTTTTTTTTTTTAAGAGAAAAATAATATGAGTTTTAAAAGTCACATTTATAAGTTATTATTTATTTCTCTTTTTTTTGAATTAAGTTTAAATAATCATAATATTATAAGCTAAAGTAAACTTCAAAATTTTTCTTCCTTCATTAATCTCTCCAAAATTAACACCAAATTCTTTAGCCACTATTTTAACATGTTCATTTAAATCTTCTTCTAAGAGTATTATCTTCTCTTGAAGTATTCTTTGAATCAACTCTGCAAAATCATACCAAAAATTTTCTTTTATAATCATATCCAATCCTATTTGATGGGCATAAATTGCAATACTAAAAGTTATTCCATCAATGATAATCTTTAAATATAATTTTATCCCTCAACCATTTAATTTAAACTATATTATGCTTTAAATTTTTATCCACAATGATACCCACATCATTCCTATGATGATTTTACCCAATACCAAATTTTAAGGCCTAAAGTAAAATTTTCTTTTGCTTTTTCTCAAGCCTAGTTTATTTCTTAATGATAAAAATGTTTATCCTACCATTAATCATATTAACCACCAACTTTAAGAGCTTTCCAAACTACCATGATGTGAAAACCCTTGTTTACATGGCACTTCGCCCATGCATTGATACAACGACCATTACAAACTTCACTACACCAGGCATTGCTATTGTTTATTTATCCGATACAGGACCACCTCTTCAGTGAATCACTAGGGATGCTGATCGTGACTTTGAAAATGTTCGACTTTCATTGTCATGCATCTGTAGGGACTTTCTATGATCGCCATCTAGATGCTCATGGTGCTCACCATCAACTATTCTCTTAATTTTTATTCTTTGGAATTCAAATTTGATGAGTGGCTGATCTTCAAGATGTTTTCTTAGATATGACATTCTTAATTCAAGAGCTTCCTAGCTAGATCTCCAATATTGCGTCATAAGGAAATTATTGGAGGGGATTTAGTTTTTCAAAATTATGTAAGAAATGCGCTCACTGGATTAAGATCTAAGAGGAATGGAGGGGTTTAATTTTTCCGGTCAGCTCTAAAAGACAACAAAACACAAAATCTTCAAAAATCTTGGCACGTCCGACTCAAAGAGATACTAAAATGCGAAGTCATCTTTTGGTCTATACAAAATTATTTGAAACTAATAATCAAAAGAAATTCTTGCATACTCGATGATGTATAAATATTTTAACAATAAAATAGTCATCCCAAAATATGGAAAATTAACAATAGTACCAGATCACCTAAACACGAGAATACATCCTATTTTACAACATCACAGGCATGACAGCATAAAAAGAAACTAAAAACCATAGCCACAACACCAGTACTTAAAATGCTCAATTCTTTATGATGAGAACATTTACAGATTTCCACACTTGATTAAGCTCAGGTTACTGAAACCAATGAGCTTAATAAAACAACCATTAAGATGAATAAATAACACTTAATTTCTATAGGTAAGATAAACCTGAATCATTTAATTTTAAATAGAACATCGAAAGTATAACATGACACTTGTCCACAACCCCAGTAAAGTCTTCCTATGAAGAGAAATAGGCATAAAAAGGTTCATTTATACTCATGACGGGAATACAATTACACACATTAATACTTGATAGAATCATTTGATCATTAAAAAATGGATATTTTTTAAGAATGTGCATGCAAGCAGTTCTGACAACATTAAGGTTGCATCTACAAAAAAATGAATGATAACAGCAACATAAATTCCAACGATAACATTAAGCTCATAACATTTAAAACTACCTAATGTGTTTAAAGTAGACATTTAACAGAAAATACAAATGCCAATTTGTTTGTAGATGTTAAACAAAGAACTAGAAATTAAGGATAGCTGGAGTAATGAAAAAATTTTCAAACAGAAACAAAAAACAGTACTATATGATGATGGCGAATAAGAATACAAATAAATTAAACTGAAACTTGAAAGAATTGTAAGCAAATTTTATTAGAAAGACAATGATTAAATCCAATGACATAACTAAACCACAAAATAATTAAGACTAATCCAAACTAGTAAAATCAAAGCTAAACAGTAAAAGCCATTAAAACTACATCAAATTGCTTCAATTATATATATATTGTAACCTTAAATAAGGTATAAAGAAAACAAATGAACAGGCAGATGCTAAAAATCAACAACAGAAGTTATTATTATTTGCAGAAAAACTAAGAAAGATGTCCTGAAGTTGAGTAAATGTAGAAGCACCTGAATTTTATCAGGTCCTGAGTCACAATAGACAAAAGAAACTCTTGTATCTGAAGCATGAAGAACCTTTGGCTGATCTTCAGTATTGAACTTTATAAACACATCTCTACCAAGTCTATTTGTGAACGTCATAAATGGGCGCACCAAAATAACCTGATAAACAGCAAAATGAAGAATAAAATGACTAAGAACATGGACAATTAATTTGTCCAATGAATACCTTTGTAGGAACGGCTTCATAAGGGGATGGCTGTGAGGAAACAAGCAACCTCATGCAATTTCCATCATTGCCATAAGCGTAAAGATCAACAGAGCCATCCTATGAAAAACAAGGATGTGTAAGTTCTAAAAATGCTCATTTTAAAGCAATGAAGCACATTACAAAACATTTACCATGTCAACAAGAGGAGATAGATCTTTAACAGAACTGAGCAGCTCATTGCCAGACTTATCTAAAGACACAGATATGCCAAAACTTTTGAAGTTAAGAGCAGAAGCCATGGTGTATCCACTAGTCATCTCGTCATCAGCGATTTTCCAGCGAATTTTGTGTGTATTCATATTAGAACGTGGCACGATCGAGAAATGTCTCTTATTTCTTGTCATGTCGACAAAGAAACAGATAAGTGGTGGGCATCTCATACAAGAAATCCAAAAAGGTGCATATATTCGAATTGCTCTTGCAATTAAGTTGTCCTTGTCTAAATTTTGCTCAATGATGATCATGACAATCCTACACCAAGAAGACTTATGAAATTCAAAGAAAAAGCAACTCAAGAAGGAAAGTAAGACCATTCAGTTTTAGAATATAGCCAAACCTTCCAGAGTATGTATTCCTTAAACCTATCATCATGGTTGATATTTTGGATGGATTAGATATAGGAATGGGTTCCTTCAAAAAATTTGTTAGAAATTCAGACACGCAAGAAAAAGGAAATAAACCATCAATGGATCAAAGCAATACCTGTATTAGGTCCCATCCACCCTGTGGGAGAACTGATAAGTATAATGGTTCTCGCAGATCAGCATTATAAATCTTTACAGGCTTGCCAGGAACAAGATTGCCTTGACAGCAGGTAGTGCTTTCACCACCAACTTTACCAATAACAGCAAATTCAGAAACAAAGGGGAGAAAATTAGTTATAGTTAAAGGTGAACTGATAGTGAGTTTCCAATCATGTATGGGATTTGAATGAATATCTTTTCCAATTTGTGTTGATTTTATACTCAAACAAAACCACAAACCCTGGCTCTTATCTAATGAAACACCACTTATTTCAGAGCAATATAAGAGCTCATCACCCTCAACAAGCACAGAAACACATATTTCCGAAACTTCAGAACTAATCAAGTTCTCATTCAGTGTGTAGTTCTCTACCACAGAGCTCCAAGAATACTCTTTCCGTTCAGAGGAAACTTCAGGCTTCAATTGTAAGACATAAGAAGCAACAGGATGCACCAAGTACGATAGAGGGAGAGGAACAGTATGACCAGGCTCAAGCAGTCCAACTGAAATCTCATTGTCAGTATCATAAGACATGCATTTTCTATGCCTAATCCATCTCCTCTGTCTCGCATGATTAATGAAGTTTATGTGATCCAACGATTCAGGCCACCTCAGCTGTTCAATATCAGGTGCATAAACCCATCCATCAGGTGTTTCTGTAGAGGTTGCATCAACCTGCCAATCATCAACCCATTCCCAACCATCCGGCAAACGAGTACTTGGGGATCCCTGTAAACAATAATAATCCTTAGACAAAAGCCAAGAAAAATATCATACAGATAAAAGAAAAGTCAAATTGTTTAGATTGATAATATAAATATATCTATGGAGTGCTTTGCAGTTCTCATAAAAAGGCTGAAATGATTTGATCCTATACCATACTCTATGTGGGGGCCTAATGCTGGGTTAGCATGAGCTAATCCAGCACCGGTTCTTGGGGTAAGTTGCTTAGCCGCAGGATCATATTGAGTGGTTTAAAAACACATATGCACATATCAAACATAACTCATTTATTTATTAATTTACAAATTTTGATTACAAAGATCAAAATAAAATAAAAGTTATAAATTTTAAAGAGAATCAAAAAGTAGTAAATCAACCGGTAGCAGTATTAGTACTGCTTGCCCCTTAGCACCTTTCCTCTAGAACGATCTCCTGATCTGAGCACGTTTCAAAAGTGCGGGTATTTGCATACTAATTAGCTGTAAAACTAAATACTGATAGATGCCAACTTACAATTGATAAAAAAAATAATTTGATAGGAAATAAAAAATCGTATAAATTTACCCTTGCAAATTTGTTTCAATTGCACTGAAACTTTAGCTTAAAAATTGCTGTTACAAAAATAAATATAGAATTTTAACGTTTGATATCTGGTGCAAAATATGATTTTGTTGGGCAAGTACAAAATCGAGGAAAAGGGAGTTCAATTTTATGTTACATATCCCAATTTCCCTCTATACCTGCCCCCTCGAAGGCTTATCAGTATAGACTCCTTATGACTTCTGATATCGGACACCTTGTCCTAGCAATTATCTGACCAGACTAAAAATAGATCAATATGGAACTCATGCTACTCAGTTATCCAAACTTTTTTATATATCATTTTATGTGATTTTTAAAAGCACTTTTATCAATTTATGCTGGGCGAAAAAGCATATTTAGACAAGAGTAATAAAAGACATATTGTACATTTTTTCTTAAGTTCAAAAATGCAAGTTGATTGAATCTGCATAAGTGTTAATATTTAAATTAGCTTTTATAGACAATACTTAGAGATTTATGAAAACAAAGTAGTATGATATTTTAAGAATATTCACTTTATTCTTTTCTATTCTATTTTTCTTTAACTCTCTCTTCTTGATAGAAGACAAAATTTTAAGTTACTGAGGGTAACAATAATATTTATAATAATATTATTATTATCATTATTTAATAATAATAATGATAATAATAATGTACAAAAGAAAAATGTGGAAAGAAATGACTGAAATGATATTGACAGAAAGTAATAATAATAATAATAATAGTAAAAAAAGAAATAAAGGAACAAAAATGACAAATGAATTTGACAAAAAATGGGAATAATAGTCATTTTTAAATATTTGTACTTTTATCATTATTAATTAATGACAACAATAATAATGATAATGACATAATATAGATAAAATAATTATTATTATTATGAAAATAAGTAAGAAAAAAAAATAAAAAAAATGCAAATTTTCTTCTCCTTTTCCTTCTCTTCTCACCTAGGGTTAGGGTTGCCGAAAACCGGAGGGAGGCCGGACGTGGCTGAAGGGGAGAGGGGTTGCTGTTGGGAAGAAGGAAGGCTGAGGGGATTTAAATAGAAGGAGGGAAGGAGAGAGAGGGAGGGGTGGCTGACCAGCCGCCGACCAGGGCAGGGCGGTGTGTGTGCAGGTGTCCGCCAATGTCTGCCAGGGCGTGTGTCTGCCAGTCTGCCAGGCTCTGTTGAGCGACAGAGCCTGCGTCGGGGGGCGGAATCGGGAGAATAGACAGAAAAAAGTAAAATAGAGGAAAAAAATTAAAATAGAAAATTTCAATTAAATTTTTTTACTTTTTCCATCGTTCGATTTCCAAAAATAACGAAACTTGACACCGAGTTGTGTTGCGATGAGATGAACACCCTCGTGCCAAATATTTTTCAATTCGGAGCAATATTTTATTTTAAGAGAATTTCTGGAGTTTGAATTTCAAAAATTAATTACGATCGAACCGGATCTCCAAAATCGATGAAACTTTTAGCATAACCTTTAAATAATATACTTAACCCAATAACACCAAAATCGATGAATTTGAACATGTATTTAATTTTCTCAATTTATTGAAATTAAAAAAAATTAAAAATTAAAGCAGGAGTTTTTGTTATCCAAATTTCTCCCAAATTAGGGTATTTTGATCTAAAAAATTATTTCTATCCAATGATATTTTGGTTTGCCATAATTTGAAGTTCCCCGGGATCTTGATTTCTGAGGCAGGACTTGGCTTAATTTTGCAAAGTAATAACATTAGGTCGTTACACTCTATCCCATCACACACACACACACTCCACCATCGCCGATGCCCACCCATACAAAAGGAATGTTTACACTCACACATACATGCACGCAAGGGCCAGGGGCTATGCTTCATTAGTTAGCGAGGGGTGATGTCTAAAGGGATATGACAAGTAAGGTAGGGAGGGGCAAGAAGTATGAGTGCTGAAATAATTAGAAGCATCAAAATATGACCAAGGGGCAATTTGGTTCATAAAAATATTAGTGCCATGTAATGTTTTGTGGTGTTATTATGAGATTACCATTGTGTAAAATGTAAAAATCTTATTTTAAAGTTCAAAAATACAAATTAACCACTCAACACAAGCATCCAAATGTCCCTAAGAAATTGGCTACAACTAGATGCCATGTTGCAACTAGTATTTGAGCAAATGTACCCTATGTAATCATCAAGTGTTAATAGAAAGAGGAAAAGTTTGTATTTTAAACATCATCTTATTTGTGGGTAATTTTACCGAAATATCTAAAATACAAGAAATCTGAATCAAAAGAAATATCTAAATAACATCGACATTAAAAAAATATGACATCTAAATAACACTAACATCTTAAAAATATTAAGATTCCAGCAAACCAAACCATTCTTATATTACTAGTGTGACAGAGTTACAAGTTTTATTAGCAATGATAAATTTTCCAAAATAGTCCCCAACTATTTTAATTTGAATTCAGTCACATAATAATCAATTCGTTCAATTTAGTCCCTCAACACTATTCAATATAGTCAATTTAGTCCCTCATCAACTTAATTTAAGCCTATTTTAGTCTCAACAGATAAGAATTGAATTGACCTTTATATGAATAGTTAGGGACTAAATGGGACACCTTTAATAATTGAGAAATAAAAATGAACACATTTAAAAGT
Source organism: Gastrodia elata (assembly GCA_016760335.1). Classification (NCBI taxonomy): domain Eukaryota; kingdom Viridiplantae; phylum Streptophyta; class Magnoliopsida; order Asparagales; family Orchidaceae; genus Gastrodia; species Gastrodia elata. Next base: position 46,863,353 of record CM028678.1, on the reverse strand, counting down.
CTGTCATTGAATTGACAGAATACAAATAGTTGAAGAATTATTTGGCAAATTACTCTATTAGCATTGGTTAACTTATCTTGAATGAAAGATGAATTCCTTTAAAAGATAATTTTCAAAAACAAAGAAAAAACTTGAAGATTAAGTTGGTGAAATTGAAAAGTTTGGAACTAAATTGGACAAAAAAAAAGACAAGGGACTATTTTGGTAAATTATTGATCAACCAAATGATTAAAAAATTGCATGTTATCAACATTAGTGAGATTCTGTTATAAGTCCAATCATATACTACAAAATAATGGTGAAATATAGAACAAAATGATAAAAAAAATCATGCTAGGTAGGATGAAAAGTAGGTGTGTTTTAAGGGTGTCATACAATTGAAAAATTTCCCTCAATACTTATGGGAAGCTTTATAAATGATAGTCAGACCATCAATGCTATATAGGGTATAATATAGGTTGACAGAGTTGATGCTGTGTAGTGGAATCTCGAGTGCTTTGGAGTGAGCACGGAAAGGTCACATATTAATCGGAGGTGAACTAGACACGAGAAGCTTGGAATTTTAGTTTTTGTAGATACAAAGCACTGCACGCCTAAGCGCCCAAGATAACCGTTGGAACTCTAACTAGCCGAGCCTTGGGTGCTCCCATTTGTCAAAATTATCGCTAGGATCCACAACAGGTTGAGAGATAAAGCGTTTGGGTGCGCCTAAGTGCCCCAATCAAAAAATCAAAAGCGCAGACAGAGGCACTAACGCTTGGGTGCATCCAAGCATTTTGAGCATTATTCTTACAGCCCAACATTCATCCAAAGATAGAATTGCTCGCGCTTGGGTGCACCCAAGAACTAGGCAAAATGTGATCTATACAAGAGTTACACTAGGAATTAAATCTAGTCAGATTTGAGATTCTTTAAGGGTGAATTGAGTGGGGTATAGATATCCACACTTAAATAAGGTTGTATGTTCTGAATTAGTATATTCATGCATGAGTGGCTGCTATCTTCTTCCGAAAGAGATATATTTTGTTGAAAGAAACTTTTCTTGAAGTTCGTAATCCTTCTTTAATTACAATGGATTCTTCTTCGTGGTGATGGCTCTATGATTTTTCTCCATCTTAAGAATTTTTCACATAAATCTGTCTTTAATGTGTGCTGTGTGATGATTTCAATTTTCTATTCCAACAATTTATTATTTGATTATGATCATTGTGTCGCTCTGTAATGAACCCTGAACCCTATCAGAGTGTTGCGAAGTGGGACTGTAATTCCCTAATAATTGAAACATACTAATATATATGCACACCAAAAATGTGAATGCTAAAATGAATAGGTGAGTACACATAAAGGTATGATATAAGAAATGAGTACATTAAGCAGAGTTAGAGTAGCTCTAGATGAGGATAAACATAGATAAAGCCAACTTAACTGAGTTTGAGCTTAATAAGTATAGTCCATTAGATGCCCCTATAGAAAAGGTTAGGTTAATGAATTTTATTCCGATCTAAAAAGCAAAGTAAGAAAAAAAACCATACCAAACAACTACGAAATCGAGCTTTATATGCTCAAACCTTAAAGAATGGCTACTATTTGACATAGCACAATGGAGACAAAATTTAAAGCATGGTTTATTGATGTTGTTGCAAATTTTTATTATTATGGTCTATGTAATCTACCAACCATTATGTACATAATTACTAAACAAAATAATCATGCACAATATCGTATAATATTTTAAGTTAATGAAATATTAGCTTAAATGTGGCATCAATTTTCTTTATTTACAATTTTAATTTTAATTACATGTTATTTTCTTCAATAGTTGACTTTACTAAGTTAGTCTTCATGATTTTAAATTGAGTATTATTTATAAAACCTTTATTTACAACTATTATTATTATGCTTTCAAAATAATTTTTTTTTTGTAAATCTTCATTTGTGTAAAACCAATCCTGAATTTTATTTATTTATTTATCATTAAATGTTATTTTATGTATTAAATCTTTGCAATATAATCGATCGTCTCATTCCCTGAAATAATCCCTCGATTATTGAAAAATGCTAAATTTAATTCCCCAATTATTATGATACCCAAAATACTCCCCAACTCTTTTAAAAGTCAACATAAGTCCCATTTTAACATTTTAATCCATTTTAAATGAAAAAATTAAGTTAAATAAGGGCATTATGATAAATATTGCATCACACCAATATGCTAAAATGTCAATTAATTTATCATTTCCATCCAAAATAGATGAAACAACTAAAATGAGACTAATTTTAACATTTAAAAGGACTATTTTCAGCTTTTTAACCGTCAAGCAACTAAAATGAGCATTTTTCAATAGTCCATGAACCATTTTAGAAATTAATTCAATTTTTTAGGTGAGATATTGGCAATCATAAATTTTAAGTTAACGCAAACAATAAAATTAATTCTTTTTTCATTAATCTCCTCATAGAAAAAACCATAATGAATACTCTTAAAATCTTCTAATTTTTTCTAGTACATCCATTTAAAAGTGTAATGAGAACTAACCTAGTTAATCTTCAAGCTGATGAGGAAGTAACATCAATAAACTTTCCAAGAGTTAAATTATAACATTTCAAGTTATAATAGGCTCAAAATAATACAAAATATAATAAGAAATTCAGCAAATAACAGTACACGCTGCAAAACCAGACAAAGGGGAAACAATTTACTCACCTGCTGTTTATCTTTATTGGACCTTATAGCATTAGGATTTGAAGATGGCAACCAATAAGAAGAGCTAGCCCAACCATTAGATGAACTGTATTTTTCTGTTTCAAAAATTTCATCCATTTGAATTTTGCTATGATCAGATCCATTATTTCCTTGTTCATTTTCATTACCCAAGTTAACTAAGTTCTCAGTGGAACATTTTGATTTAATACGCAGTTTAATACTAATATTAGTATTATTAACAACAGAAACCAAAGACCTTAAGTTGACATATCTGTTACCATCTTTTACTAATAATTCACTGGCAACAACTTCATTTCCTAACCTCCAACAAGCTGCAGGTGAAGAATAATTCAGCCTCATAGTTGTCCACGGTCCTTCTCTTGTAGGGCTTATCTGTATAAATCCAACTCTTCTCCCGTAATTAAGATCATTGTTGTCTTTATTATCACCATCTTGAATAGACAGCAGTAATGCGCACTTAATTTTTCCATGCACTTCCCTATGGCCGTCATCATGAAAATCCTGAAACAAATATAATTTAAATTTAATTAATTAAATCTAAATGATGATCACAGTAAGGCAAAACAACTCTTAAGATGAATATTCACCGTTCTTTTGGCTGAAAACAGATCCCTCCAAGTAAAATTATAGCTATAGTTGTCCAAACTGGAACTTGGATGAACCTCATACGCTACTTGCTTTAAAGGGGCGGAATACATCCCTATGGGCTCGCCTTCCAATATATAAGCCAGAAAAGATGTCTTGTTGATGAGTAAAATTCAACTAATTTTAAAAGATAATGTTTGGATATCGTTTAAATACCTTTTCCCATGTCAGTAACAATAAATTCGATCCTATAGTTGTCCTGTAGAGATAAGATTCCAAGTTAAAAACAATTTAAAGCAGTGAGCTTCAAAATAAGCAAATCATGATTAAACCAAGCCCATAAAATCAAAGTTACAGTTAAATAATGATGGAGTAATGATTGAAAGGAAAATATCATAATATCATAAAAAAACCTTCAAGGAAATATGCAATAATATATGAGGCAACAGCATATCGCAAACAGTAGTAAATAATCTTCATGCTCTGCAAGAGAAATACTTTAATTGAAAGAAAAAAAGTTCAATGCTAAAGAAATTATTTAAAGAGCAATTTCTTACAAACCACTCAATTATTGCAATTTCTTACCAATACCTATATTTTCTAATTTTACTAATAACACTCAATTATTCTAGACATATCAAAATAGCCTCCCTTTTTTTATTAGGAACAAGATTCCATGCGTGAGTTTGTTTAGGTATATGTTTTGTAAATATCAAATAATGGTGTTAAAAATGTAGATTGTAAAATTGCAGTGGTATGTAGGCGATAGCACCTTAATTAAAACAAGCACTGCTTTCATGCATCGATATTTTTTATGGAGAAAAGCTAGAGAAAATCCATCTATTTGATATAAAATTTACATTACAGATAATAGAAAAAGAAAGACAGGTTATCTAGAATACTAGAAAGTGTGCAAGGAAAAACATCAAGGTGAAAACTTAAATATTTTGTAGGTTGTAGAAGAAAAACAGTGTAAAATTTGGAGCTAGTTTATCAGCAACTTATTTTGAAGCAAGTACAATTCACATAAAACAACTAAATTCCATTTTCTGTGAAACCAGTGCCTACTGGCGCCACCCAGCTGCCCCATTTTATCCAAAGATTCAGATAAATTGACAAAAAACTCAAATATTGCTTACGACATTCCAAGAAAAAAAAAATAAAAAAAAGTTTACCTAGCAGTCAATACCCCTGCAAGTAATTTTACACAGCATTTACATTATTCTGGGATTTATTTTACTTCAAACAAACATACAGCATAATAAAAGTGAGAAGAGTAGACAAATAATTATAAACCAAAAAGCAAATTGGTGCAACATTAAATTTAGTATATCAGCAATGGTGCATAGATCTATAACTCCTTGGCACAATTATAGAAGGCTTTCAACAAAAAGGAAGTAAATTACTTTGGGTAGGTTCCATCTGTGGATAAATTTGTCCAAGAAAAAATGGAAAGTGCAAGAGGGATGATAACATGAATTCAGAAATGAATCCATGCTTAAAGAAAAAATCACATTAAAAACATGGCCATATGTATTCAAAGATAAATCACATATCCAAAGACATGATATCTGCACAAAGTTATCGATGAATCATATAACAAGTTAATAACAAAATATTTAATAGCATGAATAAAATTAACATCGAAAGCATATATGCTAAGTTTAAAAAGCATGTAGACAGCATTTACTCAGAAGATAGGATAAGATTCATTACCACAATGCCTACTTTGAAGAAAATTATTTCATTCCATTTAACAATAACATTCGCAGTATTTACAGGTTCTGGAATGGCACCACAAGTTCGTGCACTTTGTTGTTGCATAGGAGACTCGGAAGGAGGAACTAAAGCAAGGCGTGCTGCCACTGTATACTGGGAAGATGACATTCCACCTCTTGCAGGAAACTATATGTTAAAATACAATCAATCAATAGGAAAATAATTTCAAGATTAAGAATTATTGCAGCGGAATGTAAAAAAAGAAAGTAGGAATACTTTATTGAAAATATACTATATGCTACTAAATGGTGATAGCATTGATAATGAAGGTTGCATGTTTACAAAATGAGAGGAAAAACTAGACAGCTCTTAGACATGAAAATACAGGACTAGTAATTTGTCTTTCAATTAAAAAATACTACATTGACATGCGACTAATAAAATTTATAAACTTGCCTCTGCTTCTGAAATGATAACCGTCAACATTGACTGAGAGACTCTATTGGTTCTCCCTTTCAAGTGAGAATCCAACATATTTTTTGATACAGGAACTTTTACACGTAAATTGTCTCCAGATGGCATCTTAATTATGTTCGACAATCTCGTGGTTTCAACAACCCGGATATATATATCTCGGCCAAGCTTATTTTGTGGGATAATAAAATAGTTCCTTCTATGATGAATATCAATTACTGAACTCTCAGCGTAGTTTGAATGGGCTTCCTAACGAATGTAAGAAGAAAAAAGCATTAGGAAAAAATATTTCAGAAAACATCATGTTCCAAAGAAAAAGTGAAAATTATCAAACACCACGTACATTATTTGCATAAGATTCATCAACAAGGCTTAGGTTGTTCCAGCTAGCATAAGCTTGAAAAATCATATTTGCATTAGATACAGAGAGATTTAAATTGAGATCCTTAATAGAGGTCATCCGAACCTGGGTAGCAGGGCCAGGTGTGTTTTCATCATATTGATACCTGTGAAACAAAGAGAAAATTAGAAAAAAAAAGTTTATAAAATGAAATAAAATAATTTAATAAAATAGTTAATGACAAGGTAAAAAGTTAGTATTTTTTGAAAGTACGCCAAGAAAGATCAACAGAAATCATAAGAATTATTTGCTAAAACAGTCCATCAGCCTTTTAAAATTGTCCAAATAGTCAATCAACTCATGTAAATCCAAATTTGGTCCGTCGACTCTTAGAAATGATACAAATTTAGAGCCATGGTCAAATTTTAGTACATCACATTATCTAGCATTGCAAATAAGAGATACTTTGGAAAAAAATGTGGTTGAAGTAAATAATAGATTTAATTCTTTTTTAAATTAAATCCTATAATTAATGAATTCAAAATTTACATCAAAACACAGTTTATGATAAATATGAACAAGTGTAGTAGTTATAGGCTTCAATCGCAGTTTTTACTTTCCAAAAAACCACTTATCCACAGTGCAGTCATTGAGACATTATTGAAATTAAACAACATGGCTAACTTTGCATCTTTATTATAAGTTGTGGTACAAATTTATGATTTATAGAAATCAAGAGAGTATTTTGGATAATCTGGAAGAGTAAGGGGACAATTTTGACAAATAACTCAAATTATAATGTGAAACAAAATAGGATGCTGAATTAAATAATTGATACATCAAGAAAAAAAGTTCAAGGACTCTCAACTAGGGGTGTAAATAAGTAGAGCTAGCAAACTAACTCGAGCTCGGCTTGTTAATAGGCTCATAAGCGGAGCTTATCGAGCTCACAAACAAAGCTTGAGCCATAAGTTGATCTTGAGTTATTATTAAATGAGCTCGAGCTTAAGCCAGATAAATTCAACAGCTCATCGAGCTAGTTCATCTATTTGCAATATTATAAAAAACAAAACAAAGTAGAGAGCTTGAGCTTTTTATTAAGTCGAGCTAAGGCTTGAAAAGCAAGTTCGAGCTCAGAAAAAGTTAGACATCGACTCAATTACACGCCTACTCTTGACATGAATATACGAACTCCCACATACACCTTACAAAGTTAAAAAAGAGAAGCTTTTAAGTTGGTAAGATTCCAAATATAAACTTTTATATATAATAGAACTTACATATTTAGAAAGCATAAAGAAACATGCTAGTATAAGATCCAAAATGAAAAACACCTATGACAAGTCAACGCCATCATCCAGATGCTATGAAAATTAGGTGAGAATTATTTACATGTTTGAAAATTATTTTTTGAAAACGGAGATATATATCTTTAGCAGTATTGACATTGCCCAATTGCCAAGCCAAAATCATTAGAATAATTAAGAAGTTAATGTGAAATTTTGTCATGTCAATGAGTTTATTTAATAATAATTCAAACACTTCTATTACAAATTCCTTTATTTTGTTATTTTAATTATCCATTTCAAATTGCACTCCTTTTTTGTCCTCTTTCCTTCCTTTTTATGTTGTGGGAGTTAAGAATACACCCTTCAATTGATATTAGGATAATAATTTGGAGAAATGAAATTTCAGGTTTTGGCTCTCCCCCAATTACTCTTTGGATCCTGGTAGGATCTATGTAAACATTCATATTGGTGGGGACATGTGGTCACCCATCTTCTTTCCCTAGGTACCTTCCTTTTCTTTCCCCCCTCTTCTCATAATCACCTAAGAAAACCTACGTTAATTAAGATTTGCCATTATTTATTTAAAATTTCTATTAAAATTTATTTAAATATTGTTTATTATTATTTCGCCAATTATTTTATATTAATATTATATTATATTTTCTATTACAAAGAGCTTTTTGAACTCGCAATAACCAAATTTAAATCATTTCAACTAATTATTATAACATTTCAAAAAAATTTCTTAAGAAAAGATTTTATTTTTTGAATATTAGAAGTTCACCACCAAGCACCTTTATTATTAGAGTGCTTTTTTAGATTTTCCAATAATATCTTTATTATAAGGCTAGTTTTTCCTTCATTGTACAAGCTCAAACTCATTTCTTGAACATACACAATATTCATTCTAAAGATTCTACCACGCACCTTCTTCACTAATCTCACAAAAATAAAAATCAACATAAATATAATTAAACTCTTATGCCGCTCTTCCAACAAGCTTATTTACAGCTGCTCCTTTTTGTAACCAACTAGTTCAAATCATGCCATAATTTCATTTTACTCTCATATAATCCTATCTAAAAGGTATAAGCACAAGCAATCTTTATGATGATCCTTACAAAAGTACCAATGCTTAACAGACTACCAATTTCTTTTAGGCTTCAAGCTTTTAGTACTCAAGTAAGGGTTTCCATAGAAAAGACATACGTATCATTAGATTAAATGCACTAAATGCGACAAATATAAACACATTCAATGCTGCAGGTTGAGTCTTCAATATATGGAAGTTAACAACATCTAATCCAAGCACAACAAACAGGCTACCGGAAGTCAATATGTAGATATCTAACAATAAGAAGCGCTACAGCAACAGCTTATAAATTGAAAAGGAGACCAAATAAACTATCCGTCTGAACAAAAGCCTCTAGGGTATACAAGGAACGAAAGCAAGATATATCCCAGCAAAATATTAGTGGCTCAATGTTTATTTAACAACTACCTTAGGAAACCATCCGTCGGTTCAATGAGAGGTTCCCAAGCATCATACTTATCATTGTAAGACTTTGCAGCCATTGAAAAACTCATGGTCGAATTCATATAGTCAGGCCTTCCATGCAAATTAAATCCAATGCCGCTTAATGAAACATTAAATAGAGGAACCATCTGCAGAACATGTGAAAATTATTATAGAGTAAAAGACAGATGAAAGGCTTATATTGAGTACAAACTATCTATATATATATATATATATTTTTTTTTTTTTTATATTGAGTACAAACTATATATATATATATATATATATATATATATATATAAAGTATAGGCCTTGGTCATAACTATTGGAAATGATAAGAAATAGCTAAAATGTCCAAAAAAAAAAAAGAGTTGCTCGACTATTACAAGTTAACCAATTTAATCCCAAACTATTGAAAAAGCACAATAGACTAATATTGATTCTGATTAGACCTAATTGAAGATTAAAATGAGATTAAATTCAAAAACTCGTGGACTAAATCAAGTTATAAATAGTTTTAAACTAAATTGATAAAATTTAAATAGTCAAGGAACTTCTTGGCATATTTTCCACTAAAAAATTAAATCTAAAATAGAAGACAAAATTCCTCACCAGCCCTCCATAATCATCAAAAATAGCTACAGAAAAAGCCTTAATTTCCGCATCCATCACAATATCATCTGACCCAGTGGATATATTTGAAACAGCCAACTTCAGTGCAAACCTCTTAGGAGGCTTTTTAAATCCTTTTCTGACAATAAATGTACCCACCTCATAACCAACGCTCCACAAGCTGAACGGTTCAGTAGAAGCTGACATACCAGATGTATCCCATATATTGTTTTCAGAAAATTGATCGCCAGTGAGCATATCACTACGTATGCACCTTAAAGAATTGAGGTCCTCACTCTTGGGTGAACCCTTAGATGCAATACATCCCAAGGAAACAAAACCCGGAGGAGCTTGGGGCAACCAAAAATGTATACCATCAATTTTTTTATACTTCTTCAAGTGACCAACAAGTTGAAAGTCTTGAGGAAGCTTAAGGAAAGCTTCATCACTAGTGTCATAAAATACGATAGCTGAGTTGGGAGGCTCATACCTGCATTCCAATTTAAAGCAAGAAAATCAAACTTATTTAGTAAACACATGCATCACTATGATCAATGTTAAATCAAGATTGTGCATACCCTTGAACAGCAAGATCACCAAGGAAAACCATTCCCTGTGGAACCACAGGACGCCAAATAGACAACTTCTTCTGAGGATTAGTATCTTGATTCCACCAAATTAATTTGAAATGTGCTACAACTTCAAAAAGTCGACCTGAGGTCAACACAGGCCTTTCAAGTGAATGACCATGAGTGGAGATTTGGTGATTATTTTGGGCTGTTACATTTTTCAAAGCATTGCTAGGATTTCCTGAACGCCAAAAGATCAAATGCCGAAGATCATAAGCTCTTCCATCAACGCTCATGTCAAAAAGGTTGGCATGCAAAAATGACCCGAATGAGTTTTCCACTCGCCAAAATGCCCTATAATCAACATATCTAAGAATGTGAAAAAGAAAAACACAGGTGCTGCAATTGTAACATAAATAATAAACGAAGTTGCTATGTCAAAAGAAAGAATGCATACATATCTGTCATTTGTAAAACAATGCAATCTTTCAGTGCACATGGAGACACTAAAGAAGACAGGATGCACAAAGCAGAAGACAACAATGGTTGTTCACTTCCACTAGAAACCACACAACCAACTGCCACATAACCTTTTGGTGCAACAGGGAACCAAATGGAGCAGGTGCCGTTAGCAGAGTTATTATTCTCGTTTGAAATGGTAGTCAAATCACAGCTGCTGCTAGAAATATTCTCCAAACTGAAATAACAAATCAATCTGTATGACACAGGCCGTTTTACTTTTGCAAAGCTTGTATTTACAGCAAGAACCCCTTTGGAGGGCGGCTCGTTCCTATCAACCAAAGTTCAGAAATACACAGCTTGAGCAGTCAAATACACATTTAATACGGTGAAAGGAAGATCCTGATAAGGATTATACATACAGTGGAGTCAAACAGTCCCCAAGTACAGCAAATCCAGATGGAGCACGGGGTCTCCAAAAGGCATATATTTGGTCACTCCCTTTACCTGATAGAAGCAACAATGAAGCAGTGAGCTCGGGATACAATTATCATAAGTTTACAAGGAATATTTATTCAAAATTTTTACTCAAAAATAATCATGCAAACACAATGCACAAAAAATATGCAAAAAATGTGTATGCCTGATTGTTATTTTAGTAATAAGAGTAAATCTTGCTTACTTTGAAATGTTCCAACTCTGTCAAACTGTGAGCACACTACAGAAACTTTCTGGGAAGTTCTCCTTAGAAATGACAAAATATCTTCCTCAACAGCTAGAAATATCCTCAAGATACTGAAAGAAAAATTCATGAATATGTCTGATACAACAAGATGAACGTTTGTTTTTCCACAGGTATTTGAGAAGTTCACAGAAGTGTCAAAAGGCTCCAAAATCCGGATGCCATTGCTATCCATCTTTAAACCAATGACATTTCCATTCAGCTCCAAGCCATCACCTTTCATTACAAGCCTGCAAGTACACACAAGGCTTTTACAATATGCTTCACATGGCACTAGTAGCATCAGCACTCAAATTACAACAGATTCTAAGACAAACATAAATAACTGCATGCTAAATTTATATTTATTGTATGCAACATGAAAAAAATAAAGCATTGGTACACCACAATATTGTACACAGATCCTTGATAGAGAAATGTATAATTAGTATTTGATATTCAGCAAATCTTTTCATGCAAAAGATGCATCCTGCATGACCACCAAAGTTTTTTAAGCACTTTTTTTGAAGTCTATAAAGTTGTGTTGCCAAATTTATTTAAAAGACCTAAATAATAAAATAATACCTAGTATTGTATGCGACTATAAATGTAGAAACATGCCACATGAAGAATTCCAGCACATTTACTTCTACGTAACACTCACAAATGACATTTACCTATAATTTGAAATATCCTGAAGAAACAATGTTTCGTTTATAAATGATTGTAATAGAATCACAACAATTTTTTTACTAATTTCAAAACAGATTTTAACTAACGCTATTGCAAACATTGACAAAATAATTAAAATCAATTTTAATTCAACATGATCAGCATGAAAACTCAAACCACCAAGACCAGTTTTACACCCCATACCATGAATCACTTACTGTGGCATAAAGTTTAAACCAACTTGACCACTACTGTAACCCATATATAAAAAAAAGGTATTTCCAAATATATTAAAAAAATAGTGTTCCAGATTTATAGAACCGTCAATAATTTGACTCCAACTCAACAAGGAAACAATTTCTAAGCCTTCACCTTTGAATTCACATCAAAGCTTTACCTGCATGAACCAACCTAGAAATAGGAGAAACGGATAGAAAAAGAATCACTTTACCCAATCTCTTAGACTTTTAAGGAATATCATAACTATACAAAGCCTTTTAAATTCAATTTATTGTTCATCGTGACTATTCTTTCTAAGGTCTGTCTTGTAAAAATTAAAAATAAATTAGGTATACTAAAATGTTGGCCATGCTGAAGAATAGTAGGTGGGAAGTAATAAACCTATCAAAAAGAAAAGAAAAAAGTGTTAACAAGGGGGCATTCCCTAAGGGGCTATTAAGTGGATTGAAAAGTGTGGGCAAGATAAATGCTTTACCTCTAAATTAAAATGTTTTGTATATAGTCAAGGTAAAGTATTATTATGGAGGCAACTGTAAAAAGGGTCAATCATTTCAAATATAAAATTTTCTAGAGTACCACACTTGTTTACATATTTTTTTTAATAATCATTTTTATATAATACTGACAACGCTCTCAATAATTTTTTTTTAATAACCTAAATAGTTGCACCATCCAGAGAGATAACTTTTTATTATAGCTAAATTGAATCTATCAATAATGGTGAAAAATATCTAATAAATGCTTTTTTTTTAAACAACCTACAAATTTTATTGATATAAAAACAAAGTTACTAATAACACATATAAGTAATATCAGCCATGTATTTACATATCTACCATTTCTAGTCTACTTATGCCTATATAAACATGTACTACTGTACCATGCAATTCCACTCATTGAATGAGATAATTTTTCTTCTCTCCTTCTTCCTACATTTTCCTCGTTTCCTTTAGCTTCAACATGGTATCAGAGCAAGAACCGATTCTCTCCCCAAAGCAACTCCTCTTCACCTAGCTGCAAGAAAGCTCTCCAACAAAAGGTCTCTCCTCCTTCCCAAGAACCTGCAATTCAAGAATCACCTCTCAGCTCAATAACTCTCCTCAAAAACCTTCCAGCCAGCCAACTAACTAGCCAGCTAGCCAGGCAGTCACACAACAAGCCAATCACCCTATCTCTAATCTCAGCATCAGCCCATCCTGCACATGCATCTCAAGAACCTCCTCTTCAAATGCTAACTGAACTCTTCAAGCTTTCACCGTTCTCAAACTTGTTCTAAAGCAGCCAATTGTACCAAAAATTCTCAACCTTTTCCTCCTTATTACTTCAAGAACTACCAAGAACCTCTCAACCACCAAAAATCTTCTCAGCACCCAGCCCCTCCACCCCCTTCCCTCACCCCAGCAATCAATAAATTCAAGAAATCCAACAAATCATCTACTGTTACTCCCACCCGCTACAAATACAATCATGCAGTCCCCAACCGAATCTTCTCCACACAACGAAAATCCCAGCACCTATCAAAGTAGCTCCGCCAACCCATCAGACGCTGAGAACCTCAAATTATTGATATCAAATATCAAAAACATCATCAACAACCCACTTACCTTTGAAAATTATGCCATTTAGCATGATCAAATTACCCAAATATTCAAGAAAAAACAACATATACCATCTTAATGGAACTGAATCTGCACCCTCTGCTGAAAACCCAAATCATTGCTGGATCTCCACCGATCGCCACCTAATAGCCACGCTATACTCAACTATATCACCCACCAAACTTCCATATATCATCGAAGCTAATTCAAGAGCAGCAATTTGGCTCACTTTGGAAAAATGCCTTCAATCCACAAACAGATCCAAAGTTATCCAACTCAAAAATGAGCTACATAACACCTCTTAAAGATAGATCAATTTCATAAAACCTATCTGACATAAAATCCTTGGTGGACAGGATAGCAGCAGCGGGCTCCAAAATCGACAACGAGGACATCATTTTGTACACTTTGAATGATCATCCATCGACATATCAAGCTTTCAAGACAGCTATCCGTACAAACCTCACACCCATTAACCTAGACAATCTCTAGTCCCTCCTCAGCAACAACAAAATAAACATACAACAAGATTTACACAAGGAGATCCACCTCACTAATCCTTCTATACAAACCAGCACCAACCCGCACCTATCCTTATTCTTGGAAAATTTTTGTGGTCGTGGCAAAAGTATCAGAGGACGTGGCAGACTATCATCAACATCCAATAGATCCTTCCATCTGGAGTAGATGAATACTCACACACCACACAGAATGCCAAATATGTAACAAATATAATCACACAGCTAAAACATGTTGGCACAGAATGGATACCAACCATCAAACCGTGCCTCATTCCGCAGCCCTATGGGTAGATGGACCGACTTGATCACAGTTGGTACTTAGACCCTAGTGCCTCAAACCACATCACCAACAATTCAGCCACCTATTTGTCACCGACACCTATCAAGGCATGGACAACATAACTGCGGGTAACAACCAATTCCTCCCAATCTCCAACATTAGAAATGGTATTCTTCCAACACCAAATCGTAAGTTTTTCTTAGTTAATCTGCCTCACGTTCAAGAGGCAATTCTTGTTTAATTATAGTCGAACTGCATGGATTCATTATAAAGGATCTCCATACAAATTTTCCCATTCTCTAAGGTTGCTGCATTAGTGGACTCTATACCATCCATCCATTACCAGATTCCTCCATCATAACTATTCTGTGGTCTTATACAGCTCCAGCTGAACCACGGCATCTCAGATTTGGACACCCAAGCATTGACATTCATCAACTCCTCTTGAAGCAAAATCCATCTCTTGGCAAAAAATGCAATCCAAACGCTTGTACCGCATGCATCACAACAAAACATCGCAAGCTTCATTTTCCCAAAATTTTTAGTAGAACATATAATGCCTTTGAATTTTTACACACTGACGTATGGGCCCAACCCTCGTTGTATCTAATGAAGAATTCAAATTCATTGAACTCCAGAAATATATTGAATGTCTTCAATTCAACAAACATTTCAAAGTTCATCAATCCGATGGAGGGGCGAATACAGCTCAAATATCTTCACTAACATACTCAAGCATAATGGCATCCACCACCAAATGTCTTGCTCTTACACACCTCAACAAAATGACGTGGCAAAACGTAAACATAGACACATCATTGAAATCACTCGAGAACTCCTACAAACAGCCCACTTGCTTGAACTATTTTGGCCACACACAGCCATCGCCTCTACATATCTAATTAGCCGCCACCCCTCACTGAATACCCACAACAAGTCCTCATTTCAACCTCTACATAACACCAAACCTAAATATAACCACCTCCGAGTATTTGGTTGTTTATGTTATCCTTTTCTTCCACCCACAAAGACAACCAAACTCAGCTCAAGAAGTCTCCCATGCATCTTCCTCGGCTACTCACAACACCACAAGGGTTACAGATGCTACAACCCCAAAACATCTTCCTCCTTAATATCCCTACACGTCAAATTTATCGAAAATAAATTTCCTTTCTCTCAAACGAATCCACCGAACACCACTCCTCAAACTTAACAATCATCTACCAATCCACCACTAGCTCTAATCCCAACCTCCGCAGCAACTAGACTCAAACCAAAATACATCAAAACACCCTTTCCATCTTCCCCTTCACCTCCGCCATCTCCAAACCCTACCATACACAAATACTCGCATCTCAACCTCAATCTCTCATCCCCACTCACCCGCTAAACACCCAATCTCCCCTTCAATTCTCAACACCAAAATTCCCACACATCCCATGCTAACTTGCCTCAAAACACATACATCTCAAATCTCTCAAAAACCTAATACATTCCACAACTTCACAAGTCGAGCAGACTTCATATGCAGCAGCTGCAAAACTGAATCACTAGAAAAAAGTAATGGAGGAAGAATACCAAGCCCTACTCGAACAAAAACCTGGACACTTCAACCTCCTCAACATAATAAAAAATCCTCGGTTGCAAATGGACATTCTAAACCAAACTCAACAAAAATGACATCGTAGCCCTCTACAAAGAGAGACTAGTGGCACAAGGATTCAACCAAACTTACGACAAAAACCACTTCAAAAAATTTAGTCCGGTGACAAAAATGCCCACCATTCGAGCCCTATTCACAATAGCTACCCACCACAAATGGCCACTAGTTCAACTTGACGTCTCTAAAGATTTTCTCCATGGGAAACTCAATGAAACAGTATACATGAAACAACCCCAAGGCTCTGCGGACCCCAACTATTCAAACCACATGTGCAAGCTTAACAAGGCTATATGGCCTCAAACAATCACCTCGCCAATGGGTACTCTATCATTACTAATTTCCTACACTCCATAGGTTTCAGAACCAGCACTACCGACTCCTCCCTCCTCATCCTAAACACAACACCAAACCGCATTTACCTACTTATCTACATGGATGACATCTTCATTACAAAACCGCAACAAACATCACTCAACACTCTCATCCAACAGCTCACCAAAGGATTCCGTATGAAACATCTTGGCACCCCACAAACCTTCCTCGGAATCCCCTTACAACACACAAAATGGACCCATCCTCAGCCAAACAACCTAAGCATTTACAATCCTAAAAACTATAGACATGGAAAATTGCAATCCCTCTACACACCGATAGCAACCCAAAAACCAAAAGCCCCTACCTCTCCCCCATTCAACCAGCCCAACCTATACAAATAGCTTGCCGGAGCCCTACAATACCTAACCATTACTCCCCGACATAAGCTTCATCGTGAACAAAATATGCCAACATATGCACAATTCTTTAGATGAACATTTCAATCAGTTAAAGCGTCTTCAAAAGAAACCATCCACATTGAGTTTAAAATAACCCCAAAGAGGCTTTAACCATTTAACTATCACACATACTGTTTTTTGAAGAACATTGATGCCAAAGTATTTCTTACAGCAACCTTTCCCATTGAAGCTATTATAATCAAAGTATGAGTGGTAATAGCATTTTCAATACAATGGGTGATTTTTCAAATAACTATATTAGGATTAAAATTAAAATTTCTATGCTTGCAATTGTTTCTCACTTCCCAAATATGCTAAACTATAAGAATGAAAAAATAATAATGATGTCTTTTTAACAAAATTTCATGAATTACACCAAGCCAACAAATAAGCATTATGCGTAACATTATATTTTGGTTTAAAGCCAAACATGTTAGTAAAAAAAATCCAAATTTTCCTAGCCATCTCCACACCAATGAACATATCACAAATTCCAGTGTTTTTTTTTACAACAATAGCATTTATAGGGAAGAAGACATCCCCTCGCACACAGAATATAATCTACAAAAAGAAACATATGGAGCAGCCTCCAGCAAAAAAAAAGGAAATAGCAGGTCTAATAGATTATACCAAATACATCTCCAAGACAAATTTGTTTGATTTCTCGAATAATGTTATAAGCTTGTTTAAAGACAAAATCCCCTGGAGCAGGACCATTCCAAATAAGAGTATCCATAACTTGGGCATTGATGGGTATAAAGAATTTCTTCCACAACATCAGACTCTCCAATAAAACAAATCTCTTAATTTCTCTAAATTTTAGGATGTACTAATATAGAAATAAAAAACCTTTGCAAGATTTGTGAATTGGGAATCTAGATGCCAAATTCTATTCTCTAAACCATCAATCATACCAACAAAATACTTTCCAAGAGCCAATTTTCCAAGCAATATGTCTTTCAGTGACATTTTTCATTTTCAATAACCATTTCCAAAGTGGGGAATCATGTATCCTTACTTTAAACATGGACGGATGTAATTCTTTACAGTATTTATCTTTAACAAATTTGGATAAAACCTGTTCAAAGTTTTGAGAGTCCATATTGACATTCAAAGTAAATTCAATGTGAGCATTAATAGTGTGGACAAATAAATTATCATCAGCACAGTTAAATTAACCCCTTAAGGTATATAGTATCGGAATGGATATTAGGCAACTCAATAATTTGATCAATACTTAGAGCAACATCATGATTAAGAGGGACAAAAATGTCAGTGTTTTGTACGCTGGTCTAAGAAAATTGAGGATCAATATGGTTAGCTTCCAGAATTATGTGTGTTTCTTGTGTATTAGGGTTCCCCAGTAAAATAATTAGGAATATTTTTGGTACATACATTCTTCTAGAGCCATAACCAATATTTCCTTTATTTTGGTTATTATTAATATCGGGAGAAAGTTCTTGGGTCGAATACTTAAAATTACGGTCTAAACCCCAGATTTCTTCTAAAGCAACGATCAACAGTGTGGTCTATTATTCAGCAGTGGGATCAATAAAGAGGAGAATGTCCAAAACAAGAATGTAGATAGCCACAATAATCATTACGTATCCAGATTGATTTTTCAAGGGATTTAGAGATATCCATTTCAACTAAGACTCGAGCTATTGAGGGCCTTAGCAAATTTGCAGTAGCTGGATACAGTGCATAGTTAATGATCAAAGAAAATATGTTTAAGTGCATAGTTAAATGAATTTTAAAGAGACAAAAATTAATCCAAACAGTATCAATTGGTGGTTCAAACTGGGGATCAAAAACTGGCGTCCATTTTAGAATCCATTGACATAATAAATCCCATGAGAAAACACCCTAGGATAATCTTCCTCATGAGCAAATCTTATGACAATATGCAAACCATCTAACAATCCCACATTATAAGAGCACAATAAGCCTTGATCATTAAAACTTTTTTGTATTTCGTAAATATGAGGTTTTCCATTTGGGAATTTACCTACAAGTGTGAATTCAAATGATTTAGATAAGGTTGCAATTTCCTCATTAATCAGCCAAAGTGTAGGTCAACCTTTGTGTGGCTCTACGGGCTTGATACCAATCATCGAGGTGGGGGTGGAATTGGTCCAACTATTAAAGCTTTGATAAATGATAGAGGGTTGCCATATGAAGTGGAATGAGAACTATTAAGTGTGGGTAAGGATCCAATAATGATAGGTGGGTGGGTACTATCAAAAACAAAGTGTGTAGCACCCATCTTTAGGAAAGACATGCATAGACAAGAGTACTCACTAACTATTGAAAAAAGGAAGAAAAATTAAAGAAAAAAAAATAAATGAGATAAAAAAAGGTAAGATGTTATTGCTGAGACGACGAGATTACAAGAACCAAACAGATTCGTAAACCCTAAATGGACCGCATGCTATTTTGAAACCTTTACCGATCGAAAGATAGAGGTTGAAATTGCAAAAAACCAAGAAAATTGAAAGAAAATGACAAAAATAGCTAGAGATCGAAGAAAAAATGAAAAAAATACGGGTCCCTATCACCTTCACTTGGTAGATATGTTTAAGTCAAGGTATTATCACATAGCAAAAGAAGTGCATGTCTCTATAAAAATAAAGTTTTACACAATTGAATCCTTACTTTAGTTCCACATTTAAGAACATATATAATTTTTTATTAATCAATGATCTCATATCCTTGTTAACTTAACCCATGAATCTCTCAAGTTTATTTCGCTCAACAACCTACAAAATATGAATACCATCACTAAGAATTGTTTCATATATGATCGAGATTTAAATTGGCATTCATGTTCATCACAGTCACCATAATCCATTATCTTTCTAGTACGGAGATATAGAGTTAATGCTGGGTTTGAAAATACCTAAGTAACACTATCCAAAAAGGATTAAATTTGAGATAGAAAATTGAGATTAAGAATTTTTAAATGTCTTAAAGAGACTAAGATATTTTAATTTAAACTAAGAAAAAGTAGAAATAAAAGTAATAAAATAACAAAAAGAGCAAAAAACACACAATATATAATGATTCAAATTAACATGAGATCAAATGTACTTTTCAAAGATTTATCGCTTTCGAGATTCCAAACAAATAGAATCACCCTTCGCTTATCCACAAGCAGGTAGAGAAGCTCCTACAATTCCCTTCATTGAACACTTTGACAACAAAGCCATTGAACAAAACCTTCCATCTCAAAGTCATACCTTGTCGGAGTACCAAGATCCCTTCACACACTTTGACAGTAGAGCTACAAAGATCACCCTTCTTCCCAAAGTTTTGCATGATGGGAGATGCCATGATTCATCCTAAAAAACCTTTAGTGATGAAGCTGTCAAGATCACCCTCTTTCCCAAAATCTTTGCCTGGCTGGAGATTAACACAAACTCTCTTGCACGAAAAGAAAGAAAAATAATAATGAAAATAAAACTTACACCTTTGAGGTGAACTCCCCAATATAAGATGTGCAGAACATCTCTAGTTGCTCGACCAAAAATTGTGATTTGTACTTTTGCTATGAACTTGAAAGCTCAAATGAGTTAATTCGAAGATTAATTATTATGATTTTTCATACTTCATATTTTATTTAATCTAAAAATTTTTATTTCCATGGTGAGACATTATGGGATAAAACATGTTGAGTTTAAGTAGCTGGGTTAGTTTTGACCCCACATATGAATTTATTTCATATTTTTGCATATTTATGCATGTGAGGCTGGCTAATTAAAGTAATTTAGTGTTTTGGATCAGCCTCAATGATGGTTGGGAAGTCTAGGACTCATTTTCCATGCTTTTCAAGTGCCAAAAGACTATTTTGAAAAAATGAGCGAAAAATTGGACATTAAGGGTTTTTGATGGAGACTATTAATATGTAAACGTATTTTGTTTTGAGGGTAATGAAAATACACCATAAATTTTGAGCCACTTTGCTTTGAAGGTTAGGCATGAATAACCATCTTCGTCTACAGTGAGTATAATATCCCACCTTAAGCATGCATAGCTTTTAGGCACCAAGGTGTATATAATCTTAGTAATTCTTATTTATCCTTAAGTTTTCTTAGTTATTTTATCATCCATACTGTTTTCCTCCACTTTTATCCATCTTCATCCACCTTTTCTCAAGAAATACAAAAATATACTGAAAATTCCTTATTTTTGCTTTATTTTGTATAACGTTTCTCTACCAAGCTACATCAGTAAGAATATCTAATCTTTGAGATTGCTTCAAACACATAAAATAGCCTTTTAAAGAGCTTAAAAAGTTTTTAAGAACATTTTGGATTGCTTGGAATATTTCTAAGAAGAGTGGAGAGGCTGTAAATTCAGCCTCTCTTTATAGGTGACGGATAGAGCTGATGTGTGCCTGATGATCTATAAGATTCTCTAAGATCCAATATGCTAAAAAGGATTCAAATCGAAAAAACAATGCGAACATTTGGGCATGCATTTTCATGTGCTTGAATGCAGGCGTGGTGTGCTAGTAAGGGGCCTGACCCATAGCTGAATCTAAAAGTTAACTTAAAGTCGTCTACGCGGATGATCCGTGCTGTGCGGGTGGAGGGGTGCCCGCTTGTACTTGGTGGAGACTTCAATTGCGTTCTTTCTCAGAAGGGGAAGCGCGGAGGGAGCCGTTCAGAGTCATCACTGCTCAGACTGACTTCCAGAAGGTTTTGGATGCGAGCCACTTTCACGACCCAGGATTTGTTGGTCCACCTTACACATGAATCAAAAACAGGAGTAGAGGCCGCATTTGGGAAAGATTGGACCGGTTCCTTCTCAGCATGGAAGCGATGAACCTTCTGCCGGGTGCAGTTGTGCACTACATCCCCCGGGTAGCTTCTGATCATTACCCGATTTTCTTGACAGATACTTGTCTCAAGTTCTAGAGTGCCGGTGCACGGTACAAGTTCGATGACATGTGGTTACAGTACCCGGAAACATTCTCTATGGTGGAAAGGACTTGGGGGAGGTCGTCTCGCGGCTCGCCGTTCTAAGTTCTTAACCACAAGTTGGCTCGCACTCTCCGGGCGCTGTGGAGATGGGAACGAGGTACGCTCCTGGACCCGAGGAGGAGGAAGACGGAGCTCACGTCGACTTTGACGCAGCTCCAGGCGGAGGACATGGTCATGGATAGGGGCGATGACCCAGAGCTTGTTTAGCATCTTCAGGCTGCCACGTAGGAGCTCTCTCAGATGGAAGCGAGGTTGGCGAGCCAGTAGCAGCAGCGAGCCAAGACACGGTGGCTCAATCAAGGTGACTGGTGCACTTCGGTGTTTCAGCGGCTTGTGACACAGCGTCGTAAAACACCGTGCTCGTGCTACAGGAGGAGTCCGGGGAGTTCACTTTTGACCCGATGCGGATTCGCCAGGTATTTTTTGAGTTTTTTCAGGGAAAGTGGGGCACCTCTTGTTCTGTAGGAAATTGCCCAGATGATCTGATTCCAGATCGTACACTTGGTGACACAAACTTTGCTTCTCTCCAATGTGCGGTCACGAACACAAAAATTTGGGCAGCCTTGAGGGGCATTGGCCCCAACCGTTCCCCTGGGATTGATGGCATCACCCCCACTTTCTCTACAAGCTACTGAAAAATTACCCAGGTTGATACTCTGACAGCCGTTCACCATTTCTTTGATGGTGGCCGGATGCCACAGCGCTGACGTGATACTCTAGTAGTCCTCATTTCGAAGGAGGGGGCCTCCACTCCGAGGCAATTCCGCCCTATTAGTCTGTGCAACACTGTCTATAAGGTGGGGGCCAAGATCTTGGTCATGCACCTTAAGATAATGCTGCCACCTTTGATCTTTTGAGAACAGAGTGCCTTTGTTCCCAGAGAGAGATATTAGCGAGAACTGTCTCACGGTTAAGGAGATTCTCATTCGTCTCTCATATTCTACTTTGACGGCCGGTTATATGGACATCAAGGTGGATATGGAACAAGCTTACAACCGGATGGAGTGGGGGTGCTTAGGTTTGGTTCTACATAGAGTTGACTTTCCGCAGCGTTGGATGGATTGGGCCATGCAGTGCGTGGAGTCCCCCAAGTTCTCAATCTTGTTGGCGAGCACCAATTGTAACGACCCAAGTCGTTATTAGGATAATAAGGACTAAACCCGACTCAAAGATCAGAATCCTGAGTGCTTTAAAATTAGGGCAAACTAAAAATACCGTTGGATAGAGTATATTTTTGTGATCGTAATGCCCAAATTTGGGAGAAATTTAAATAATAGATACTCCTGAATTAATTTCTGAATTATTTAAACTCAGTAAATTGGGAAAATTAAATACAAATCCAAATTCAACGATTTTAGTATCGTTGGATTAAAAATATTATAAAAAGGCTATAGAAAAAATTTCATCGAATTTAGATCTCCGAATTGATCATAATTAATTTTTAAAATTTTTATCTTCAAAAATTAATAAAAAATAAAATATTGCTCCAAATCGGAAAAATTTTGCGCGAGTGTGTTTTATTCATCAAGATACACCTCCGTATCAGGTTTTGTTATTTTTTGAAATAAAAGGAAGAGAGAGAAAGAAAAGAGAAAGAGAGAGAGAAAGAGGAGAGAAAAAGAAGAGATAAGAAAGCGGAAGAGAAAGCCAACTTGAACATTCAAAGCAATTATGAAGAAGAAAATATTAAATAATAAAATAAATAAATTAATAAATTAAAAAAAAAGTTTATAAATACACCCCTCCTCCCTCATCCTCTATTTCTCGTCCTCTCCTCTCCCCCCTCCACTCCCTCTCTCTTTCTCGGCCACCACCGATTCCCCCGTCAACCCCTAGTAAAGCCTCATCAATACCAAGATAGAGTAAAAAATGAGAAAGAGATGAAATTTTTTTCTATTCTATTAATTTCTTCTTTTTTTAATAATAATAATAATGTTATTGTTATTATTATTACTATTATTATTATATTTCAATTTATGCAATTTTTTTTATACATGTATATATTTTTTTAATTTCTGTAACTTTTATTTCTATCATTTTCTTTTTTTTATATAAATATATATTTCATAATTTCTGCAACTTTTATTTCTATCATTTTTTCTATATATATATACATTTTCTAGTTACTGCAACTTTCATTTTCATTATTTTCTTTTTTTTTTTCTATATATGTACATATTTTTTAATTTATGCAACTTTCATTTCAGTCATTTTCTTTTTTCTATATATATATATATTTTCTAATTTCTGCAACTTTCATTTCAACAATTTTCTTTTTTTTATATATGTATATATTTCTTAATTTCTGCAATTTTCATTTCAGTCATTTTCTAAATATGTATATATTTCAAAATTTCTAGCAATTTTTATTTCAGTCATTTTCTTTTTTCTATATATATATATTTTTTTCAATTTCTGCAACTTTCATTTTAGTCATTTTCTTTTTTTTATATATGTATATATTTCCCAATTTCTGCAATTTTTTTTAGTCATTTTCTTTTTTCAATATATATATATATATTTCATATTTTCTGTAACTTTCATTTCTATTATTTTCTTTTTTTTCTAAATATATAATTCTAAATCTCTGCAACTTTTATTTCTATCATTTTATTTTCATTTAATATATATATATATATTACTTAAAATAATAAAAATTGTTATTTTTAATATATAAAGATAAATAACCAAATATAATATTAATATTGATATTTTTATTAAAATAAAATGAAGAATATTATTCTTTTCATTTAATTATTTTATTTACAATTTTTGCATCGCTATTAAGCTTTGACCCACTTTGATATATTTATAAGAGATTCTGTGCTCAGAATAGAAAAAAATTGATCAGAAATCAGTATTATGAGTTCATTCAGGTTGATCTCAGGTCTGTACAGACAATATGTTAGGTCAGGACATGCTGATATCTGGAGAAATAAGAAGACTGCACGTAGCCTTTGAGGGAGAATGTGTAGTCTCAGATAGTTAGATGTATCTAATTCCTTGATTATTCTGTAACTTTATCCAACAAAATAAATATTATATTTTGCTGTATTTTCTTTCAGAATGAGAACATATCTTCAATATGTATATTACATTCATAATCTTGACAAATTTGCAAATATATCATACTTAAATATCATATTTTATTTGTATATACTTCTCATGCAAAATATTATATGCAAATTTTGATATCCTCTAAAACTTACTTAAACCTTTGTGCCTAATTAAATATTTCCTTTTTTTATTTTTTTTTCTTTTCTTTTCATTTTCTTGGTTCACCCTGTCATATATATATATATATATATATGTGGCAATTCAGAAACAATCTCTGGATCAAGTCTTTGAGGAGGAGTTGATACATGTTGGAACAACTTGGATGCTGATTTTTTTAAAATTTTAATTTTTTGCTTAATATGTAATAGATTTTGTAAGACAATTATTATCTTTTTAATAAATATATACCATTTATTATTCTGGTATTTCTGAATATTACAATGAATGTGGAAGTGTCTTTTATACGCCTCTAAATATAATATTATACTAAATCCCGATATGATCCTGGGGAGTGAGTACATAATGCTGGATTAGCTATGCTAACCCAGCGGCGGTCGCCACACTAACTGCCCTGGAAAGTGGGTGGAGAGGCTTCAAGCAGGGATGACATATTCTTAATTTGGAAGTGTCTTTCTATCATTTTCTTTTTTTTATATAAGTATATATTTCTTAATTTCTGTAATTTTTATTTATAATTTTTTTTTCTATATATATATATATTTTCTAGTTACTGCAACTTTCATTTCCGTCATTTTTTGTTTATTTTTATATATATACATATTTCTTAATTTTGGTAACTTTCATTTCAGTCATTTTCTTTTTTCTATATATGTATATATTTCCTAATTTTTGTAACTTTTATTTTCGTCATTTTCTTTTTTTATATATGTATATATTTCCTAATTTCTGCAATTTCCATTTTAGTCATTTTCTTTTTTTCTATATATGTATATATTTTAAAATTTCTGCAATTTTTATTTCAGTCATTTTCTTTTATATATATATATATATATATATATTCCAATTTCTGCAACTTTCATTTCAATCATTTTCTTTTTTATATATATATATATATTCTCAATTTCTGCAACTTTTATTTTAGTCATTTTCTTTTTTCAATATATATATATATTTCCTAATTTCTGCAACTTTCATTTCTATTATTTTCTTTTTTCTAAATATATATTTCTAAATCTCTGCCACTTTCATTTCTGTCATTTTACTTTCATTTAATATATATATATATATATATTACTTAAAATAATAAAAATTTTATTTTTAATATATAAAGATAAATAACCAAATATAATATTAATATTGATATTTTTATTAAAATAAAATAAAGAATATTATTCTTTTTATTTAATTATTTTATTTGCAATTTTTGCATCGTTATTAAGCTTTGACCCACTTTGATATATTTATAAGAGATTCTGTGCTCAGAATAAGAAAAAATTGATCATAAATCAGTATCATGAGTTCATTCAGGTTGATCTCAGGTCCGTACAGACAATATGTTGGGCCAGAACATGCTGATATCTGGAGAAATAAGAAGACTGCAAATTTTGATATGCTCCAAAACTTACTTAGACCTTTGTGTCTAATTAAATATTTTCTTTTTTTATTTTTCTTTTCATTTCATTTTCTTGGTTCACCCTGTCATATATATATATATGTGGAAACTCTAAAACAATCTCTGGATCAAGTTTTTGAGGAGGAGCTGGTGCATGTTGGAACAACTTAGATGCTGATTTTCTTAAAATTTTAAAAATTTTGCTTAATGTACAGATTTTGTAAGACAATTATTATCTTTTTAATAAATATATACAATTTATTATTCTGGTATTTCTGAATATTGCAATGAATGTGAAAGTGTCTTTTATACGCCTCTAAATATACTGTTATACTAAATCCCGATATGATCCTTGGGAGTGAGCACCTAATGATGGATTAGCTATGGTAACCCAACGGCGGGTCGCCACACTAATTGCCCTGAAAAGTGGGTGGAGAGGCTTCAGGCAGGGATGACCCCTCTCCCCTTACCTATTCATTTTGTGCTAAGAGCTCTTCTCTCTCCTAGTCAGGCGGCAGCAGCAGATTGGTTGCCCGATTGGCATTCAGTTGGATAGAAGTGGGCCTGCCTTCTCTCACCTCATGTATGCCAACGACTTGATTTTGTTTGCACCGGCTTCAATGGCAGCAAGCCATGAGGACAATTGAATCCTGGCATAGTACGGGAGTTGAACCGGGTAGTTTGTGAACTTGCATTAGTCACAAGATCGTCTTTAGCCGAAAAAACCCCAGCTTACAGGCAATGCAGAGTAGCGATCCAAATGGGTTTCCAGAGAGGAATGCACCTCAGATACCTTGGGGTTATAGTTACTAGCAGACTCCCGCGGAGAACAGATTTTTTAGCTGTCACAGAGCGGGTTCGTGGCAGGTTGAGCTCCTGAAGCAGTCATCACATCTCCTTTGCTAGCATATTGTGCTTGATCAGGTCAATACTTACTATGATTCCCAGCTACCAAATGCTGGTGGTGCTGATACCGGACTCCTGCCTCTCCGACATTGACGCTATATCCTCCGTAAGTTCCTTTGGGAGGAGCGGGGGGTAGCGGTCTACACTATGTGAGGTGGAAGGAGGTTTGTCAACTGCTAGAGTTTGATGCACTCGGGATCAGAGACCTGCGGCTTTGGAGGGCTGCCCAAGCTGCCCGCCACACCTTCAGTTTTGTCAGCAGAACCGACCTCCTTTGGGTGAAAGCCATGGAGTTTCGCTACCTTCGCAGGGGTGAGGACTTTGCAGCATAGCGGGAAGACTCTGCAGTTTGGAGATTATTTGGTTATGGTTTGCCAGTCGTCCAGAGACACTTAGTTAGAGGGAGCCTGCAGTGGCAGGTTGATGACTTTACTGAGAGCCGAGCAAGTCAGATTTACAGAATGGAAAGAGGAGGCCAGGCTTGAAAGTATGCAACCATGTGGGAGATGGCTTTGGGGCCCAGAGGCCTGTTTCCTATATAGACTGGTTAGCGATATTATCCTGACAGGCTGTTGTTAACTTAGGAGAGAGCTCGCTCAGTCTTTAGCCTGTGTTTGGATTGTGACTCGGAGGAGGACTGTGAAAGCCTGACGCCAGTTCAGCGAAAACCGTTCCGACATCGGGTATTCACTTACCGCAGGATCATATTGAGCAATTTGAGAAAGAAAATGAACACATATAAAAACCATGACATTTCTCATTTAATAATATTTCAAATTTTACAATGTAGCCAACAAGCTTCTGACAAAGTTATCTAATAGAACAGGAGATGAACTTTGAAAAAAGTAAAAAAAAAAGTAAATGTTGCGCAGTAGATTCTTCCGCTAGTATAATTTTCAAGGCTCTTGGTTAAGCTCTCCTAGGAGTACCTGACCTGGTATTGTATATAAAATAATATCGGGATTAGAATTCCCAGTAATTAGAGAATACTCTAGTACCACAGTCAACAAAATATATTACATTTTTATAAAAGCAAATATGCGAATAGCAGATATAAAGATAAAAATACTGAAAAAGTAAGGTAATAGCGTAAAATAAATAAAAGTTTTCTGCAACAAGTATTATCACAAAATATAAGTTACTGATATCATTTTTCCAATAACCCACCATGAATATCATTGATGTCATTTTTCCAGTGACACGAATGTTGCTGATGTCATTTTTCCAACAACTTATAAATGAAAGGATGTTGGTTTCTAACAACCAACCAAGCATTAATATTATTGATATCATTTTTCAGTAACCCTCGAATAAAAATGATGTTGGTTTCTAATAACCAACCAAGCATTATGTTACTGATGTCATTTTCTAATAACCCCCGAATATTACCACATTGGTTCCGAACAACCAACCAAGCTTCAAATCAATTTGGCTCAAAACAAATACGCAAAGCTAAGCAGCAGTAAAAGTGCAAAATATAATACATGTCATGTACTGAGTACCATTATTCTTTAAGATCAAAGTTTGACAGTTCGACTTTTGGATCTGCATTTAGTATTTGGATATCTTAAATTAGTTTTTTAATTCAATATTTTATGAGTAATTTTTATTTGTACTTCGATTATATTCTTCTTTCGCTTTCTCATAAAGATTGAAGCCCGATTTTTAAGATACTACGATAGCAGTAATATTTATTATAGCGTTATTAAGTCACTGAGGATAGCGACTACATTGATATAATATTATTATTATCATTATTTTAATGATAATAATAATATAAGAATGAAAGAAGAACATAATAAGAATGACAGTCAAAACGAAAATACTTGAATTGAAATAATAATCATTTTTATAACATTTTTACTGTTATTATATATTACTTAATGAACATAATATTAATGCGAATGACGTACTCGAGATATTAAAACTATCGAAATTTATCATATGCAAAGGATAATAGAAATATCTCAACTCTTCTCGATTCATTCCTTAATTTCCTTCACCTCATACCTTGGTTTAGAGTTGACGAAAAATGGAAGGAGGGCTGCGACAGGAAGTAGTTAGCTGCTGGGTAGCTGGTAAGGCTGCTGTTGCTGGTTGGCAGGGCTGCTGAACTGCTGCTGGTCGGCCGGCAAGGTGGCTGTTGCTGGCTGGCTGAGGAAGAGAGGCTGAGGGAGGAGGGTTGTGGGGCTGAGGAGGAGCTGGGAGCTGCAGTTGTTGGTAGTTTGGAGAGAAAGAGAAGGCTATGTGGGGAGGAGAAGGAGGGCGGGGAGGGGTATTAATAGAGGAAGGAAGGATGGGGGTAGTCGGCCAAGAGGGCCGACCAACCTGCGCCAAAAACAGCGCAGGTAGCAGGCGTAGGGGGGGAGTAGGGGTCAGGCTTCCGCCTGGCGCAGAAGCTTATTCCGCCTTTTGGCGGAAGAAAATCGCGGGTTGTGATTTTTTGGGGGGGTGGTAAAGGAATTTAGGAATTCTTAAGGAAATAAAGAAAAAAAAATTAAAACTTAAATTAATTGCAATTTTCTGCTGTTTGGCGTCCAAATACAACAAAATTTGGCATAGAGGCGTGTTATGACATAACGAACACCATCGCGCTAAAATTTTTTGATTCGGAGAAATATTTTATTTTATATTAATTATTGAGGTTAAAAACTTCAAAAATTAACCACGATAAAACCGGCGCTCAAAATTTGATACAACTTTTCGAGTAGCCTTTAAATAATATACTTAACACATCGACACTAAAAACGATGAATTCGGGCACGCATTCCTATGTTATTGATTTATAGAATTTAAATAATTCAGAAAATAAAGCGGGAGCTTCCGTTATTCGGATTTCTCCCAAATTAAGGATCTTTAAAATTATTCTTATCTATGATATTTTTGTTTGCCCTAAATCAAAATTCCCTGGGATCTGGATTTTTGAGGCGGGATTTGACATAAATCGCAAAGTAACAACTTTGGGTCGTTACAAGGACAGAGAGCACTTAGTGATCCATTGCAGATACACGAGACCTTTGTGCGTTGGGGCTTGCTTCTGGCCACACTTACCTCCTAGGACTAGGTTACTGCACTGTTCTCGACTGCTTCTGCGTCTCACCGCCGTCGCTTCAGCTGCCAAATTGTTGCCTACTTGCTCTACCAGTCTTAAGGACTGAGTGTTCACATGGTCGCCCGCACCCTACTTAGCGGGTCTGCACGAGCTCGTTTCTCTCTTCCATGGTCAGCATTGAACTACACGACGGGTCCGACTCGATTCTATGGCCCACCAGGGCACTTCCACCTACTACAGATGGTTCCCCCTTAACCCGTTGGCTGAAGACCAAAATAGATGCTTCCTATAGCTACGAAGACCCTACTGCCTTTGGGGTTGTTGTGTCCGGGATTCAGAAGGATAGTTACTATTTGCCGCAGGAGCTAGCTTACAGGGCCAACCTCCTCTCCAGGCTGAGATTCAAGCAGTGACTATACTGCGGTAGGCCTTTGTGGCTATAGAGGTGGATACAGATGGCGTCATCATTGAGAGTGACTGCTTGGGAGCGGTTCGAAGACTTAGGCATCCCTGGGAAAAGACTCCGTTCATGAGGTGGAGAGCGGCGTGCTGATCACCTTGCCTTTTTGCTTGTTGTTCTCGTGTTATCTTTTTCCACCGATTGCGCGATGCGAATCGGGTGGCGGACTTTTGTGCTCTGTATGCCCGTCAGGGTGATTTTTCTTTTGCTAGGGGAGAAGTGCTTCTCAAAAGGCTTTTGGACCTCTTTGCACAGGATATTGTGGAGTTTGATCCCGGTTGAGTTTTGTATTGTTGATATTATTTATACATGCATAGGCTACGACCGTATTTCATGAATGCAGGCGTGGCGTGCCAGTTAGGGGCCTGACCCACAACTGAATCTACAGGCTAACTGTCTTTGAAATTGCTTCAATCTTTCTTAAACTTTAGCTAGACTCAACTCTATGATTCATACATGATATACCATTATAAGTTTGAAAAAAGCTACAAATACAAACTAAAACATTTAAAAAGGATTTTGATATAAATTGGGCTCCATGAAGCTAATTTGACTTATTGCAGCACATCACTCATGCTATGGACATGAAGCTGAGATGCTCGATCTTATAGGCTCTACTTTAAGTTTCTTTTAGTAAAATAACCAAAGTGTGCTTCTTATAAGGTTTGAAATACTTTAGATCAAGTCTCCATGGACATTTGGATCATCTGAGCTGAATATAGGACTTTAATCACTTTAATTATGCTGAAATAAAATTCTTGAAACATACACTAGACGAATGATCATTAATTTTATATAAAATAAAATTATACTAAAACTAGACTAATAGAAAAAAATAGACTTAAACCCCAAGTTAAACAATCCCCCATTTTTTATAATTGCAATTTATTATTTTGTTCGTGCTTAAAATTAAATAAAATGAAATCAAACAATAAAAAAAATACTAAACTTCTTTTCCCTTTGCAAGTATTAAGAAACAAAAAGACATTGAATGCACAAAGCTAAAGCATGACTATCAATGTGAGTATAAAAATATTAAAGGCAAAACAAAGCTAACAAAATACCATCATTTGAGAGCTAAAGCAAATAGAATTATTATATAATGAAAAATACCACTTGTTTGGGCAAAAAATAAGACTAATACGAACATAGTTAATGTTGGTAAAATAGTATTAAGATCTAATTAAATAATTAAATTAGTAATTAGAATAAAACTTAATACGAACTAGTAGGAATAAATCATCAAAACTAACTTTAAACAGGAGTAAATTCCCTCTAAATTGTACAAGAAATAAAGATTATAATAAATACTGAAATATGAAACCTTAACTATAAACAGAGTATGCATCACTTTCACATGCCTTCATTTACTCTCCAATGAAGACATACTATCTACCAAAAAAACTAACAGTTAGGATGTAGAACCCATTCTTAATTGGATCTTTTTCTGTTAAAAGGCATAGTTTCTCTAGGAACCCAACTAAATTATCTATATTTACTCAACACATTGGTGAAATATGCTTTAATTTAGCATAAATGTCGCACACCTTTGGAGTGAATGGATCTTTTGTAAAGGTTTTGTGAATCTTCCGCTTTTTTTGGATGCTGAACAAGTAAAGACACTTAAAATTCATATTCCTTAAGATTATTTTTCAAAAATTAACAATTAAACTTAAGTTCTTTATTCTCTTGAACCAAGCTAAAGTTCTCATGGAAAAACTCATTAGGTTCAATTCTATCATTTGAAGCTAAATCATTAAAGTGTTCCTTAAAAAGTCAAGCAATTAATAATTCAATTTTGATTAATGTTTTTCTTAATTTCTTATGTTCCTTTAAGAAGATAAAAGAAAAATGAAGCTCTTTTAAGAAAGATAAGAAAAAACAAATTCTAAAGCTCCCTCTTTAAGATGTATAAGAAAAAAATTCTTTAAGATGGCAGAAGTTCTATTTTGCAGGTTTTAGGTGAGTCCAAATCCCCTATAATTTTATAACATTATTCTAATATTGCATACCAATATACTCATATATGATCGCCCGACATTCGGGTGTTCACATATCGCAGGATCATATTAAGAAATTTGAGAGAAAAGAGCATACACATACAAAAGTCAAAGATATTTCCCATTCATTTCAAAATTTCATAATACAAAAATCTTTATCGTACATTACAAACATTGATCAACCTTTTAAAAATAAAGAAAATAAAAAGATAAATAAAAGTTAAAGTAGCGCTGTCGATTCATCGGCCAAATGATAATTTAAGTTTTAAAGTTCTTCTTCAAGCTCCCCCAGAGGTACCTGACCTGGTATTGTTAAGAAAATAATACCGGAATTGGAATTCTCAGTAATTAGAGAATACTCTAAGTACCACAGTAAACAAAGTAATATTATATTTTTATAAAAGCAAATAAGCGATTAGCAGATATAAGGCTAAAAATATAAAAAAAGTAACATAATAGCTCAAAATGAATATAAGTTTCATGCAACAAGTATTATCACAAAATATAAGTTACTGATGTTATTTTTCCAGCAACCCACGAATGAAAATATTGTTGGTTTCTAACAACCAACCAAGCATTAATGTTACTGATGTCACTTTCCAGTAACCCATGAATGAAGAGGATAATCTTTTCTCACAACCAACCAAACATTAATGTTACTGATATCATTTTCCAGTAACCAGGAATGTTGCTGATGTCATTTCTTCAGCAACCCATGAATGAAAAAAATATTGGTTTATAACAACGAACCAAGCATTAATGTTACTGATATCATTTTCCAGCAACCCACAAATGTCATCACGTTAGTTCCGAACAACCAACCAAGCTTCAAATGACTTTGGCTCAAAGCAAATAAGTGAAGCTAAGCGACAATAAATTATAAAAAGTAATACATGTTATATACTGGGTACCTTTGTTCTTTAAGATCCAAAGTTTGACAGTTCAATGTTTGAATTTGCACTTAAATTTGGATATTTTAAAATAGCTTTGTAATCCAATATTTTAGTAGTAATTTTTATCTCACTTCGATTATGTTCTTCTTTCGTTTTCTTGTTATGATTGACGTTCGATTTTTAAGTTAATGCGATAGCAGTAATATTTATTATAGTGATATTATTATCATTATTTAATAATAATAATGATAATAATAACGTAGGAAAGAAAAGATAGAATGAAAATGACTGAATTGAAATTGACAAAAAAAAATAAAGATAGTAGTCATTTTATAACACTCGTACTGCTATCATTATTGATTAACGACAACAATAATGATATGAATGACTAATTTTATCATATTTATTTTCATAATAATGATTATTAAGCATATATGAAAAGAATACATAATAGTAAAATCTCATCATTTATACCTCCTTTCCCTCTCCACTTACATTGGTTAGAGTCGCCGCCGCAATAAAGAGAACGGCCGAACGTGGTTGAGGGAAACCAGAGGGGTTGCCAAATCTGGCTGGCTATCTAGTTTGGAGGGCCAGAAATGGGGTGGTCGGGCTGGCGGCTAGCTGCTGGGGCTGGGAGAGGGGCTGGCAGGATGAGGGGATTGGCTGGGAAGGGGGAGGGGCTGCTGCTCTTGGTGGGAAAGGTGAGGGAGTGGAGGTTTAAGTAGAGAAAGGGGGGGGGGGAGAAGAGGGAGCGTAGGTTAGCTGGGGCGCTCTTGGCGCTGAAGAGGCGGAGGCTTCCGCCTTTTGGCGAAGAGAAATCGGGGGCGGGGGGAGATAGAAACTAAGGAAACTTAAATAAATTATTTATAGTTAAAATTTTCACATTTTTTCACCGTTTGATGTCGAAACACAATGAAACGACATCGAGGTGTGTTATGATGTAATGAACACCCTTGCGCTAAAATTTTTGATTTTGACAAATATTTTATTTTATATTAATTATGAAGTTTTAAACTTCAAAAATTAATTTAGATTAAACCGACAATCCAAAATTGATGAAACATCATGAGCACTTTTAAATAAAGTTCTTAATATAACGATATAAAAATTGATGAATTCGGACATATATTTTGATGTTCTTGATTTATTGATTTTAAAAAGTTCAAAAAAAATAAAGCGGGAGTTTTCGTTGTTCGAATTTCTCCCAAACTAGGGCACTTTGGTCTAAAATATATTCTCCTCTAAAGGTATTTTTTGTTTGCCCTAATTTGAAATTCATCGGGATCCTGATTTTCGAGGCGGGATTTGACCTAATTTACAAAGTAACAACATTGGGTTGTTACCAACTCCCCTACTTAAAAACGATATCGTCCTCGACATCATACAAACGAAATTTAAATATGGGTGAGATAAATACCTGATACTACGTCGTTGTCACCGGGTGCCATGATAGGGGTGAGGGTGTACATTCTCGCTTGATTCAGGGGTTAAGGAACCTGCCCGTTCCTTTGGGTAGATGTTGCCGTTGCAACTTGTCTAGAAGCAGCCCCTCTGCGCTGATTGTTGATGGGGCTGCTTGTGCTGAGCTCTGGTTTGGGGGAGATCTTGCCCCTGGAATAACGTCTCTGTTGATTGTCTTCTTAGCGATATAAAAATGGTAACCGTGGCCGGGGCACCCGCAGATAAAACAGATGTTCTGACCATGGTAGCACAATGTAAGCCTTCATTAGTCCTGGGAGCTCCTGCGGACATTTGGTACACCCTGGCTGGTGGGGGATAACGGGGATGCTTGTAAGCCTCTTAGTCCTCTGCGGAATGATCCTGCCTCTTTCCTTGTCTTTCTGCGATCACCTGTTCGTTGTGCTCAAGCATTGTTGCACTGTCTAAAAGATCGGCAAATTTCGTATGCCTAAGTGAAATCAGATTAGTGTTAATGCTGTCTTTTAGACCCTCAAGGAACCTACTGCACTTTGAAGCTTCACAATCTACTAGTTTAGGTGCAAAATGCGAGAGTTTTGTGAACTTCGTCTCATAGGCTGCCACTGATTTGCTCCCCTGAGTTACCTTTATAAATTGGCTCTCCAGAATTCTTTGCGCCAAGTGGTGAATGTAGTGGCTTCTGAACGCATCAGTGAATTTTGCCCAGGGTATGTCCTCCAAACTGACGCCCTTAAAGGTTGTCTTGTACGTGATTCTCCACCACCTTTCAGCTTCACCCTCTAGTAAATATTTCGCTAGTCTAACTTCATCGCTTGAAGGACACTTTAAACTGTCCAACTTGCTCTCTACGGCTTGGATCCAGTCTTCGGCCTCCATGGGTCTGGTTGAGCTGCTAAAAGTAGGAGGGTTCAACTTGAGGAAGGCTTGCAAGGCATCGTCTACCCGCACCGCAACCTTTGTCCTTGAGAGAGTTCTAGTGCGAGCAGGGAGGTAGAAGTTCTCCCTTAGTTCGAAAGGGCTTGTAGTACGGCTTCCAGTAGTGAAATTGAGGCGCCTTTTCAAATAACGGTGGAGTTCTTGATAAGAACTCTAAAGTTAAGCATGCTCATATGGAAGCACTCCCAGAATGGGTGACCTGCTGAAAGTTATCTTCTGAGGGCACAATCATAAGGCCTTTCAAGCCAAAGCGGATAATACCTTTGTGCTTAAGAGTTTGGGCTATTACAAATGATATCAAAGCAGGGCATAGGGCGTCTGATAAGAGCTAAGTGCCATATAGGGCAAAATACCACTTCATGTGAGCAGCCTCTTGAACCATGATGGTTAAGGTGCTACATGGTTGTGAGTACCTCTTGCACCTGTAAGGGTCACCTCTAGTCCCATCTACCCAATGGATGGTTCTTGAATCTGTGTGTGGATATTGACGAGGACGTTAGCTACTTAAGTTGGGGAGATTATGAAGACCCCACTTAAGTAGTAATAAGTGAAACTCTTAAACATCGAGACGTCTTTTCAAATATTGGCGAAGTTCCTGATAAGAACTCCAAAATTAAGCGTGCTCAGGTGGGAGCACTCCTAGGATGGGTGACCTGCTGGGAAGTTATCTTCTGAGGAAAAAATCGTGAGGCCTTTCAAGCCAAAGCGGACAATACCTTGGTGCTTAAGAATTTGGGCTGTTACAAATGGTATCAGAGCAGGCCATACGATGTCTAATAGGAGCTAAGTGCCATATAGGGCAAAGTACCACTTTATATGAGCAACCTCCTGAACTCATGATGGTTAATGTGCTACATGGTTGTGGATACCTCTTCAATCTGTAGGGGTCACCTCTACTCCTATCTACCTAATGGATCTTGGATCTGTGTGTTGATACTGGCGAGGACGTCAGTTACTTAAGTTGGGGAGATTGTAAAGACCCACTTAAGTAGTATTAAGTGAAACTCTTAAACATCGAGGCGCCCTTTCAGATAACAGTAGAGTTCCTGATAAGAACTCTAAAGTTAAGCGTGCTCATATAGGAGCACTCTCAGGATGGGTGACATGTTGGGAAGTTATCTTCTGAGGGAAAAACCGTAAGGCTTTTCAAGCCAAAGGGGACGATACCTTGGTGCTTAAGATTTTGGGCTGTTACACTAAATTATTCTCTACCTCACTCAGTCTTTCTGTTAAAACCTCAACTTTTGATTTCTCAGCGGGCATCCATGTTGGTAAGGATCAATTACCCCTGAGTTCGAGGAGTACCATCACTTTCTCCCTCCTCAATGAGGATCCATCTATAAGAGGTAAAATAATTAATACAAAAAAAAAGTTTATTTTACGCCCTAATTGCAATGAACATATCTTTAGAATGAACATATCTTCATTTTTGTATATATATTCTTCCCTCTCAATGTGCTCAATCCTGCTCTGATAACAGCTGTGATGGCCCGATATTCGGGTGTTCATATACTGCAGGATCATATTGAGCAATTTGAGAGAAAAGAGCATACACATACAAAAGTCAAAGATATTTCTCATTCAATTCAAAATTTCATAATACAAAAGTTTTTATCATACATTACGAACATTGAACCTTTTAAAAATAAAGAGAATAAAAAGATAAATAAAAGTTAAAGTAGCATCGTCGATCCATCAGCCAAAGGATAATTTAAGTTTTAAAGTTCTTCAAGCTCCCCCAAAGGTACCTGATCTGGTATCGTTCAGAAAATAATACCGAACTTGAAATTCCCAGTGATTAAAGAATACTCTAAGTGCCACATTAAATAAAATAATATTATATTTTATAAAAGAAAATATACGATTAACAGATATAAGGATAAAAATGCAAGAAAAGTAAGGTTATACGCAAAATGAATAAAAGTTTTCTGCAACAAGTATTATCACAAAATATAGGTTACTGATATCATTTTTCCAGTAACCCATCACGAATATCACTGATGTCATTTTTCCAGTGACACGAATGTTGCTGATATTATTTTTCCAACAACCCACGAATGAAAAAGATGTTGGTTTCTAACAACTAACCAAGCATTAATATTACTGATATCATTTTCCAATAACCCACGAATGAAAATGATGTTGATTTTTAACAACCAACCAAGTATTAATATTACTGATGTCATTTTCCAGTACCTACAAATGTTATCACATTGGTTCCGAACAACCAACCAAGCTTCAAATGAATTTGGCTCAAAGTAAATAAGCGAAGCTAAGCAATAATAAATTATAAAAAATAACACATCATATACTGGGTACCTTTGTTCTTTAAGATTCAAAGTTTGACAGTTTGATGTTTAGGATTTGCATTTAAATTTGGATATTTTAAAATAGCTTTTTAATCCAATATTTTAGGAGTAATTTTTATCTTCACTTCAATTATGTTCTTCTTTCGTTTTCTTATTAAGATTGATTTTAATTTTTAAGTTACTGCGATAGCAGTAATATTTATTATAGCGATACTATTATTATCATTATTTAATAATAATAATGATAATAATAACATATGAAAGAAAAGATAGAATGAAAATGACTGAATTGAAATTAATAAAAAAAAATAGAGATAGTAGTCATTTTATAACACGCATACTAATATCATTATTGATTAATGACAACAATGATGATGTGACTAATTTTATCATATTTATTTTCATAATAATAATTATTAAGTATATGAAAAGAATACATAATAATAAAATCTCCTCATTTCTACCTCCTTTCCCTCTTCTCTTACATTGGTTAGAGTCACCGCTGCAATAAGAGGAAGGTCGAAGGTGGTTGAGGGAAGCCCGAGGGGTTGCCAAAGTGGGGTGGCTGGAGAGGGGGCTGGCTAGCCAATTTGGAGGGCTGAAAATGGGGTGGCTGGGCTGGCGGCTGGCTGCCGGGGTTGGGAGAGGGGCTGACAAGGAGAGGGGATTGGCTGGGAAGGGGGAGGGGTTGCTGCTCTTGGTGGGAAAGGTGAGGGAGTGGGGGGTTTAAGTAGAGAAAGGAGGGGAAGAGAAGAGGGAGCGCCGGTTAGGTGGGGTCCTCCTGGCGCTGATGAGGCGGTGGCTTCCGCCTTTTGGCGACGGGAAATCGGGGGTGGGTGGGGGAAGAAAGAAACCTTGGAAACTCAAATAAATTACTTAAAGTTAAATTTTTTGCATTTTTCCACCATTTGACGTCCAAATACAACGAATCATGACACCGAGGTGTGTTATGATGTAATAAACACTCTCGCGCCAAAAATTTTCGATTCGGACAAATAAATTTTAAACTTCAAAAATTAATTAAGGTTAAACCGACAATCCAAAATTGATGAAACTTCATGAGCAGCTTTTAAATAATATTCTTAACATAACGACACAAAAATTGATGAATTCAGACACATATTTTGATGTTCTTGATTTATTGAATTTAAAATGTTCAAAAAAAATAAAGCGAGAGTTTTTGTTATCCGAATTTTTCCCAAATTAAGGCACTTTGATCTAAATTTTATTCTCCTCTAAAAGAATTTTTTGTTTGCCCTAATTTGAAATTCCCCGGGATTCTAATTTTTGAGGCGGGATTTGACCTAATTTACAAAGTAACAACATTGGATGATTACATCATAATTCCAAAGCATTTGAATTTCAATTATTTTGCATCACAATTATAGTAAACTAGACAGCTCCTAAAAATAATCTCTATATGAAATTAATTTGGAAATTGCTATACACAGCTCAAAGCAATAAATATCGCATGTCTTGGGTATTAATAGCCTTAAAAAGAGCTCCTAAAGGCTTAGCTTCTAGAAGCCCTTGACACTTGTATGCTACCAAAATGATATGAGAGAACAACCTACTAGAAAGAGGAGAGTGGTGCCCTGTTCATTCCTTTTTGAGATGAACGTAAAAAAAATATTTGGGGCTAAGGTGAGGGGGTTGGCATGAGAATAATCATATGAGAGGCGATGGGAAAGAAATCATTTTTCTCTAGGGGTATAGTTATGGGAAATATTATGGAGATACAATAAGTAAGAATGTATGAGAAAAAACCTTAGAGGAAGGGAAGGTAGGGCAGATTGAGATGAACTCACCAACCTTAGATTTTTGAGGTACGTGTTAAAGGAGAGATGTGTTTTGGTTGCGGGTGATGCTTTAATGGATAATACTTTGGTGAAGGAAGATAATAAGGTGTGTGATCATGCCTAAATAAAGATGATAATATGATGGAGATTGATATCTCGGCTGAGGCCTTTTTAAATAGAGAAAATGATTGAAGATTGTAATCCATAATTGCATCCATATTCTCTATATTCCTACATGACCTAGCTTGGCTCTATGGCACTTTGAAATATGCTGATTCATAGTATGAGATGGCGATACTGTGGAAGCAAAATAAGTAATAGGTTGTCTTGAGAAAGATAATATGTAGGTATTTGAATACCAATTGACAACGAGAATGAAAACATGGAGAAAATTAAATTGAGGTGGCTAATGATTGTCCTCAATTTTATACAAATTTATTAAGATGACCAAATGTTTAAGGTTCTAAACTATACAAATTATAGATTTATGTATTAACTTGCAAACATGTAATTGTATATGTTAATTAGATAAAAATTGCAAATTTATGATCACAATATGGGAGGCTAACATAATAAAGATGAAAATATGGGGAAAGAAAGAACTTCAATTTTAGAGAAAGAAAAAAGAATCAAGAGAGAGGTGTAGAGAAACCATGAAAGGGGAGTGGGAAGAGGGGAAGAGGGGAGAGGGGAGAGCGGAGAGAAAAAAAGTATTGCAAAAAGTCTTAAAATTTCATTTACTCTTCTGTTCAACTAGAAATCAAATACATATTACAATAAGCCTTCAACTTCAAGATCTATTTGGATAAAATTAAAAAAATCAAGCAACACTAAAGATTATTATGAAAGTTGAAGGAATATAAAGGCGGAAAATTCACTCCTAATAGGAAAGAGATTTTGGCAATTCAAAATTCCTATTAATTATCCTTAATTATTACAACAACTTGTCAACTCCATTTCCTCCAGAATTTAAATTTCAAATTTAAACTCGGTGAAAAACTTTGGCATTTAAAAATGCTATGCTGTTTCACACATGCTTCTGTATTTGAATAATTATACATATAAATGAAATACAGCTCTTTTTCTATTAGTGGCACTTCAAGCTAAGCATAGGATGTTCATTTGCATAAGGTTAATCCATTTTGTCTTAAGGACATCGAAGTTCATAAAAATTTACATACAGATATCAATATTTGTACAGTCAGGTCTGCTCGATTAAATTTAAATTATAATTGTTGCTTAGTTGAAGAATCCTTTTTATTTTTGCTGATAAATGGCGATACTCTCAGTCAATATCTAACTTAGCCATAGCTTGATATGCTATTCATATAAAAATAAAACATAACTGGCAAAGGGAAAACAAAGAACCAAAAATATTAAGAAAATCTAGGGAAAAAAAAAGCATATAACATATATAAATGATAAAAAAGCAATCACCTGCAAAATGCATCAAGATAGGCGTGTATTGCCTTTGTGGCTGGTGCTACGGATCTGCCAACTTCTTCTGAAGAATTATAAAATGTGAGTTCAGGACCGATAGCCTGGCAAAATACAAAGGCTTCTGAATGTGAGTATTCCCGTCTTTAACGGTAGTAAAAGAAGCAAAAAAAAAATAGCAACACACGCCATGGTTTTCAAAATTCAACCAATGGTATCATTATGAGGACATGAAACTTGCCCACATGTGCCATTATAAAAGACACTTCAAAAATAAAAAATTTCAAGTTTGTTTTTCACGGCAAGATTTTCTATTTTGGTATGTATTTAATACATCATGTGAGTAGAAAAATGCTTTCCTTAACTAGAGTTTGATAATTTATGCAGTTTTTTTTTTTCGTTTTCATTAATTAAGAAGATACTTTGCACTCAATTTTTCAAATAAAAAAAGTTTTCAGCTCAAAATATTACAGAGCGCATAAATTCACTGATGTAATTGCAATTTAGACGGTTATAGAAGCATTGTCTCAGATCGACAACTCTACTGATAAGAATAAAAAAAATTCTTTTTTAAAAAAAGAAAAAGGATTTTATTTGTCACCAGGTTATTTAATATAATTTCCAAAACAAGATTATCTACAAATGGAGGAATGTTGTTGCACTTAATTAAAAGATTAAAAGAAAACTGTAAATTTGTGCAAATAATAGGGGGGGAATCAAGCTAATGAGCCTATACTTTGAAATATTGGAAGAAAGTGTGATTGAATACTAATTACAATGGGATGCCCAAAATAGGCAAAATCATTTTGGATTTAAGCCCATGAGTCGAGGCTATAAATTTACAAAGAGGCTTGATAAACACATTTAGAGAAAGAAGAGAACCTTCATTTAATTTTATTGATCTAGAAAAAACAAATGATAAATTATCAAAAAAGTTCTTTGGAGAGTAATTAAATTTTTGCCTACGGATCAACCCATTCAATCTTCTTCGTCCGCTACGCGGCCTTTGTCGAGGCCACCCGGAGGGATTGTAGAAGGTAGGTAGATCGACCCACGGGGCGGTAGAGAAACTGAGATTCGATAAGTAGAGCTCGACTGCAAAGGCTAAAGGCTGCCGGTAGGTAGATAAGTAGAGGGATTGTACTATGTGCTCGACTCAAAGCAAAGGTTTCGGTCTTCTTTAAAAATTGT
Source organism: Gastrodia elata (assembly GCA_016760335.1). NCBI lineage: Eukaryota > Viridiplantae > Streptophyta > Magnoliopsida > Asparagales > Orchidaceae > Gastrodia > Gastrodia elata. Next base: position 46,820,556 of record CM028678.1, on the reverse strand, counting down.
TTGAGACCCCACGGAGCGGTAGGCTTTTTAGCACGAAAGTAAGGTCTACGTGTGAAGCCACTCAAACAACTGGTTTTTGAGCAAATTATAATGATATTATTAATTAATCGCATTATGGTTGTTACAAGTATCAATCACAAGGTAGCTTATCAATTAATTTCTGATTATCATTAGAATGCATTAAGGTTCTGCCTTTAATTCATCTCTTTGCATTAAATATGAATATTCTCATTGAATACATTCAATAAGAAGTTTCTTGGTACATATTATTTGTAGGTGACATTCTCCTTTATGATAAAATTGGGATAAGGTTATAGGAAACACGAGTTTTTGAAGACTACTTAAGAATATAAGAAATTTTGTCATAGTAGATCTAAAATAAAATATATTGAGTGAAAGCATGTTTCGTACAATTGAATTTCAAACAAAATTTTGATGAATTTTCGAGTAAATCATTATATTTATAAATTCTTTAACAACCCAAAAACCAAATTTATAAAACAAATTGACCTCATTCTCTACTTCACATAGAAATTAAACAATACGAAGCCAACTCCCTCTTTATTACACAAGAATCACATGAGGAGCCTTATTAGCATTTAAGCAAGCCCTCTTTCGATCGAGCATAACGTATCCAAGTTCATCTCAATCCTCTTCTAACTCGATCTCCCTCTCACCTTCCTTGATTCCTCCTTCTGCCGCACATCCTGAATCCCTCTCGCTCTCTCCTACGTTCCCTCATGACCACGCAAGAGTTGGCCAGCCACACCTTGGCCAAAACTGACCCACGACCAAACTCTAGCCGGCTTTCTAGACTCCTAACTGCTGCCCCTTCTTCCCAAACACTCCAAACAGCCTAGACACTTGCCAAACAACTCTCAAAATCCATAAGCTATTTCCAAACAGCTTCCAATAGCCAACAGCTTTCCAAAAAGATCCAACAACCATAAGCTATTTCTAAATAGCTCCAAACAGCCTTGAACAGCCCTCAAAAGCTTTTTAAGAATCTCCAACAGTCAATCTATTTCCAAACAGCTCTAAACAAGCCTCCAACAGCTTTCCTAAAAGCTCCAAAAGCCCAAATAGCCCTTAAACATCTCCCAAAAGCTTTCAAATAGCCTTGAAAGCCTCCCAAAAGGTACCAATTAGTCCTTGTTTTTTCCACCAACCAAACCCTAATCCTAAGAAATTTTTTTACACAGAAACATTTCAAATCTAAAATAATCTCCTTTATTATAGATTTTTACCACTTTCAAGATTGAAGAGAGTCTAACCTTAAGTTTTAACAATGATTTTGACCTCGCCAACGAACCTGGAGTGTGACTATAATCTCACGTCGCCTCTTTAATGTGTTAATTTCATAAATATTAAGTTCCATTGATTTATCTGAACTATACATTTAAATCTAAATTGAATGCTCTCCAAATAGGTTCTTTATGATGTCAAGAACCCTACATCAATTTCTATGCGATCCACTAGCGCCTAAAGTATAATTATCATTTATTTATAAAATTTAATCATTTGAAAAAATGATATAAATATAGATTAAACCTTAATCACCTCAACTAGGTTACTTTTTGCTGGAAAATTATCGTTCACGAGATCGACTTAGACAAATTTCGAAAATCAAATAAAAGTGAGTAACTATAATTTTAATTAAATGATTATGCACTATTTTCCTGATTTTAGCGCATTTTTTATCGACCCAACAAACTAACTTCGTGGAGAATTTATCTAGGCTATATGTAAATATTTTCTTTATACTACATGTGTTGACAAAGTGAGTGCATTTCTTGTCAATCTGACATACTGAGTTTGTGGAGAAATTAGCCAAGATATAGGTTGATGAGTTCATCAGATTACATGGCGAGTGGAAATTTATTGTGTTTAATAGAGATGACAAATTTACTTCCAGGCTATGGAAGGTTGGTTATTCAAAAAGCAATCGGTGCACACCTAATCTTGAGCATTGCTTTCCACCTTCAGAAAAATGAATAGTCAGAGGACCATTCAGACTTTAGAAGACCTGCCTAGTTATGTTTTCTCAACTTTGGTAGAAGCTTAGAAAAGCACATACCTTTGATCAAGTTATCCTGCAATAACAACTTTCAAATGAGCATTGAAATGGCTCCCTATAAATATTAATATGGCAAAAGGTGCTTCACACTTCTTTGTTTGAAATAAACTAGTGAAAGGCATATATTGAGCACAGAACTGGTTAACAAAGCAATAGAAAAGATTAGATTGATCAGATATTGAATGAGAAGTTCAAGATAAACAAAAAATATTATAACTTAGAACAGGCCAATGGACTTTGTGTAGGAGGTTTTGTCTTCGTTAAAGTTAACCCGATAAAAGGAATCTCCAAATTGGCAAAATTGGTAAACTCAGTTCGAGGTATGTTGGCCTTTATAGATTTGAGAAAATGGGGAGCATTGTGTAATGATTGACCCTCCTATAACACATGCATTGTGTTCACAATGTATTCCAGATCTCCCGTCTTCGAAACTTTATTTTTAATGAGTCTTAAAAGAATGAGACAAACACGATGCAAGTTCAACCAGACTTAATTTACGTTACAAAACTAGAATGCCTCTTGAATAAGAACATACGATAATTAATAAGCAGAGACATTCCCTATGCAAGGGAATAATGGAAGAATCAATACATGGGAAAAGGAAGCCGACATGTGCATGCGTTATCCTCATCTCATCAGAAGGTTCAGCCTGTAAACGGGGTTAACCATCTTTTGGTTTCTTAAAAGTTAATGTAGACAACATATTAAAAGAGTTAACAATAAAGCTGCAGGTGATGGTCTAGCAAAGGATCATATAGGAACATTGTCTTTGCATTTTACTAATATGAAGGTCTCTTCTTTTATGGCAGAGATATATGCATAGTTATTGCAGCTTCTTTATGATTGTTCTATGATTATAGATCTAAGAATATGTAGTCAGCTGCTAATTCTAACAATCTTCATTCTTCGCTCGATCCTCTTCCCTTTCGTTCCTTAGTTGCTGCTATTAAATTTTCTGGTTTTAATGTGTTTTATATTCTGGACATCTGAAGGATTGTGTCCCTCCAAAATTTAGGGTGATTTGGAATGGTTTTTTTCGACTTACCCAATGGACTTTTATATTGATGAATCTATAAATAATTACATATATGGCTTTTGTTTTTAATGGAAACTTATAAATTGGATCTTAAAGTATATCTGATGAACTGTATATGCTGAGATCGAAAGAAGTTCTGTATTGATTGAACTTTAGTTTGTATTTAATTTTTGAATTTGCTGCAATTGAAGGGTTATATGTGGAATACCGTTTATCATTAAGCTACCTGATTACTTTTAGCTTATTTGCAATAAATTTTCGCAGAGTAATCTTATGTTCATTCACGGCTGTCCTATATTATTTCCTATTTGCACTTTAATCCCCTTAATCTTCTCGTATCAGGTTTGTTGAAATGAATCTATTTTAGCTTTTTTTAGTTTATTATGGTGGATGTTGAATATAATCTCATTACTGAGATTAGAAATTGTAATGTTCCCATTAGTTTACTAATCTAAGTTGCTGGATATAGATTCATTAAACTTTACCTTTAAGCTGATTATTAGTAATAATTATTCTTAACAGATGCTATTTCTTCCTTTTTTTTCTTTGTTTTCTTCGTTTGCTTTTCATTTTTAGAACTACATACGAGTGGTTTGATTCTCTTTAGCCGGGGGCACGTAGACACCTTGAAGGAGAGATCGAGTTATTTCATTATAACTATACTTTTTTAAAACAAATTAGAGAATTGGTTTTTGCCTTATTTTGTTTATTTCAATATTAACATGATACTACTTCTAGATAATCACTTAAAATTAACACAAATATATAGACTCACAACTATTCTACTTTGTGATTTTACTTGAATTTAAACTTAAAAGCCAAACAATTTCACCAGCCTTATTAAATTAAGTTCTTATTATGGAGCTGTTTGGATTGAGATAAAACGGGAGTAAAGTAAAATTATTTCTAGTAAATTGGGATTATTGGTATTTGGTACGAAGTAAAATGGGTCAAAAATGTTTACACGAAAATTCAATTTTACGTTAATATATATAGAAACGGGGCAGTCCAGTTACGCCCGAATTGGGCGTAACTAGCGATAACATGCAAGAGCGGAGCAGACGAGCAAGAAGAGACATTCAAACGAATTGAGCGGCATTTCCAGCGTCCAGTAAACCTACTCGAATCCAGCGTCTTCTCTGGCGAAGTGCGAAGTTCGAACGAATTGAACGATTCGTTCGAACAAAATATTCATTTTAACAAAAGATTTGTTTGAACGAACAAATCGTTTGATTGAACACATAGTTTGAGCGTACTATTGGTTCATTCGTTTTATAACACAGACACCCTAATTTTTTTTTTATGAGATAAATTTACTCCCATAATTTACTCAACATCATACTCACAAATTAATTCATGCCAAACAAAAAAATGCTAAATTTTTTGTAAAATTATCAAACAACAGTAAAGTAACATGATTACATTGTTACCAATTTCACCGTAATAAAATTACTTTACACTCAAGTTTCTCAGAATACCTCAAGCCAAACAGACCCTATAATAAAAGTTTTCTTCCTGAATGCGCAACTATTTAAGATAGAAAAAAGCATTACCCTCGTCTCTTCGAGTAAGTGTGATTGTCCTATTTCGTTTTCTAAATTTTGAGGATGAAATTTGTAAGGAGGATAGATTGTAAAGTTCCTATATAAAAGTGCTTAAAACTTAATTTTTGACATTCCCCTGAATTTTGGGCTAATTTCGCCAACTTTCAGAAATTGTCAATTTTCACATTAATGGCTATGCAAAATAAAAAAATTAGGCGTCAAAAATGTAAAATTTTATTTGGGACACTTGCGAAATTAAATTTGAGAAATTATAATGCAAGTTTCTTTTGATTCAGAGTTAAAATAATTTTAGTAAATTTTTTAACAAATCCTTGTCTAAATTCCTAACAAGCCCCTAAAGCTAATTTATACAATCAGCCGATCGTCCTCGCATTCACACAAAAATTGCACAATCCCCCTTGTGGCCAAGCAAGACGCACCAGGTTTGTAGGAATACTCTTCTCATTCAATCTCCCTCCTGCATTCCATGATTTCTCCATGTCCCACACATTCTGAACTTTTCTCGCTCTCTCCTAACTCCCTTCATGGCTACAAAAGAGACGAACCTTGGCCCGCCAACCCACGGCCAAACCCTAGCTGGCCTTCCCATCTCCTAGCCGCTGTCCCTTCTTCTCAAACACTCCAAAAAGTTCAGGACACTTGCCAAACAGCTCCAAGAAATAGAAGCTATTTCCAAACAGCTTCCAATAGCCACAAACAACTTCAAAAAAGATCAATCAGCCATGAACTATTTTCAAACAGTTCCAGTAGCCTCCAAAAGCTTTCTAAAAAGCTCAAACAGCCATAAGCTATTTCCAAACAGCTCCAGTTTCCCAAACATCCCTTAAGCATCTCCCAAAAGCTACTTAACAGCCTTAAAATCTCCCAAATGCTACTAAACAGCCATAAAAACCTTTCAAAAATTACCAAATAGTCCCTATTTCTTCCACAAATCAAACCCTAATCCTAAAGTCACTTCCCTCCCATACCTTTTCTACTTACCCTCTTTTATACATATACACACACATACATATCTATAATAATCTAATTTATTACAGATTTACGACCTTACAAATTAGAGTTTAGTCTCTAACCACAAGTTTTGACAATGATTCTGACCTCGCTAACGAGCTTGGAGTGTACCTACAATGTCACATAACCTTTTAAAGGTATTAATTTCAGACATATCAACTTCTACTAAGTTAACCTGAATTATGCTTGTTAAATCTAAGTTGTATCTTCTCCAAATAGGTTTCAATCAACACCAACACCCTGCATGGCTTTGTACAATATATACTAGAGCCTAAGGTATAATTCTCATTTATTTATGATTTTAATCAGCTGAAAATCCATACAAATATGGATTAAGCCTTAAGCAACTGAACTAATTATTTTTGGAGTGTTGTGTCATAGAAAATCTCACAAAAAAATTAAGAAAATTTTTTATAAAGTAGTTCTTGGCATCAAAATACTTGATGTTTAATTAAATTTTCTAGAGATAAGAATGCTAAGGTGGATATGTGGGTGTGTTCAAAAGGAAAATTAAAAAAAGTTCATTTGTAGTAAGAGTGGTTCTAGTGGCATACAAGAGATTATAGGTAGTTGTTTGCGAAGATGAAGAACAAAAAAAAAAGGAAGAAACTATTAGAAAGCATCTTCTTTACATGGAATTTAGGGATGGCTTCTCTTTGATAGTGCACAATGGAAACATAACGTTCATGTAGCTGACCCAAATTAGTGGACTAAGGTTTGTAGTTGCTGATAACGATGATGGAAAAGTCAAAGATGTGCAATCTATTATGGTGGATAATATAATGAACTGCAAGAATCAATCTTCTAGCATACCATTAAATTAACAATGTAATAACATAAAAATTGTCTATGCAACAACATAAGCAGGAACCGCAGAAAACTCAATGCAAAAATATATGCTAGAAAACTCAATTAGACACCTGAAGGTCAATAACAAACTCAGTTGAGCCAACAGCAACAACAGCAGGGGATCCGACATCTTCCTTCCTATTCTCTTTATTATCTAGATGGTGATTTTCCTCCTCTCTCTCCAAGAACACATTATCATCTTCTGAAGCCGAATAGCAGCTATTTGACCCCAGGAAAACACAAGAATCCAAATGATGCCCATTCTGCATCACAAAATATTCACATTCATTATTCATTGTGGCCTGCTATTTGGGAAAAAAAGAACAAGAAGAAAAAAAAGCTGAAAACAGAATGATACCACAATGGTGACATTTTTAAACTGCAACTTCTTTCCATTTTCCACATGGATAATAAATTCAGTGGCATCATCAGAGACAATGCTTCCATCAAAATTCTGTAAAAATAGTTTTCCACCTTTCCCATCATATATGAAATGTTCAAACTTTTCACCATCAACAATCAAGGGCTTCTGAGGTGATAGTGAGAATATTGAGCTTGACTGTTCATAAACTTGTTGATCAAGGATGATAGCATTAACTAAAGGTAGAGGAGTATTTTCTTCCTCATCTGATAATAGGCTTCGGAGTGACGGGACAAAGAACTCTGCAATGGCCAACAAAAAATCAAGGGCTACAAGTAATTTTGGCCTCTGTATACACAAGGATATGTTTGTGGAGGTGTTCCTAATTGTAGCATCAAGAATTAGCATTGAGGGAATAGGAAGATGACCAAGATCATCTGTCTTGCTTTTTTCAATAGAGCTGAGATATTTTGGAACATCACCACTATCAATATTAAACATTCTACCCTCAGTGCTCCATGATTTTCCTATTGCAAGCCGAAATTCATCTTTAATTCCTTCTCGAGCATCAATAACCGAAAAACCCTTTAGTGTAGAAAATAGAAAGCCCTCACCACATGAGTTAGATTTGTAAATAAGCCAAGCTCCCTTGGCCTGCAATAATAAATAGTTATCAAGTTTTAAAAGTTCATCTCTACAAAGATAAAACATTGGGAGATGCTGCAAAGTATAACTCAGTTTAAGCAAAACACAAGTAGTGCCTGACAAATCAATTCAAAATTGACCAATAAAGTAAAAAATCTCTTACATTGGCAATGAATGCATCATAATAGATCATAATAAAAAATATTTAGCAACATAAAAAGGAAAAAAAGTTCTGTTGGTCAATTCCGACAAATCGACTTTCCCATGACCATAGAAGCAAGATAAAAGACATGAAATGAAAATGCAAGGCTAATCATCCAAACATTACACACAACTCCACAACAAATTAAAAGCAAGAAGCAACATTCACGAACAAATATAAATCAATTACTAGATAAAATGAGAAGAAACAAACACCTGCACAACAGCTAGAGGAGAATCTCTCATAATTCCTGAATGGATAGAAAGCTCAACAAAATCCACGGAGACGCATACTTTCATTGTTATCCATATTTCCTTTTCAGAAGACTCTGGAACCAACACAGTTGGGGAAAGTAATACATTACTGTTCATCTTTTTCTCAGAAGTTCCACTTACCTTCTCCAAAGCAGGAATTTTTGATGGAGTTTCAGAGATATTAGATAAAGCACATTCTGTAATTATTTCATATTCTTTGTTGGATAACGCTGCTTTTAAAACTCCAATCTGTGTGCACAAAAAAATGCTCATGCATATCATAGTAAACAATCTGAAGAAAAAAAAAAAGCTTGATTACTTGAATAGTTGCTTCAGTTGTTGGAATTTGATGCAGCAAATCACGTAGTGACCTTTGAATAACAACAGAAAGCCCCTTAACATCTTGTATGATACTTTCTCCAGACGTTGTACCAGTGCCAACAGTCAAATTAATATCTTCAACCTGGAAAAAAAATAGAGCAATAATGAAAAAATAACATTGCAGGATAGAACATTTATTGTGAGAGCAAAATTATTTCGATTCCAAAAGGTACATAATAGTGCCAGGAAAGCTGCTGCATACAAAAAAAAACAATTTGTGTAACGACCCAATATCGTTAGTTTTCAAATTAGGTCAAAACCCGCCTCAGGCATCAGGACCTCGAGGAATTTAAATTAGGGCAAACAAAAATACCCTTAAATAAGAATAATTTTTAGATCAAAATGCCCTAGTTTGGGAGAATTCGGATAACGAAAACTCCCGTTTTAATTTTCTGAATTAATTAAATCCTAAAAAAATCAAAACATTGAAATACATGTCAGAATTCATCGATTTCAGTGTCATTGTGTTAAGTATATTATTTAAAGGCTGCTCGAGAAGTTTCATCAAATTCTGAGCGCCAGATTTATCGTGGTTAATTTTTGAAGTTTTAAACTTCAGAAATTAATTTAAAATAAAATATTTGTCCGAATCGAAAATTTTTGGCGCGAAGGTGTTCGTTATGTCGTAAAACACCTCAGTGCCAAGTTTCGTTGTATTTGGACGCCGAACGGCGAAAAAATACGAATAATTTAACTTTAAGTAATATTAATTTTTTTTAAAAGGTAAATTCCTTTTCCTTTTATTTCTGCGAACCCCCCCCCCACGCCCCCCGATTCCCTCCGCCTGCACGCGCGGAAGGAGCCTTTCCTACGCCGTTTGGCGCAGGAATGGTCGGCCAATTTGGCCGACCAGCTCCCCCTCTCCCCTCCTAGCCGACCATCCCTATCCCTTTGCCCCACACCTCTCTTCTCTATAAACCCCCCTCTCCTTCCCTCCCTCACACCACAGCAGCCCTCGCTCTCCCCCTCTTGCAGCCCTCTCCCTTCAGCCCACCAGCCAGCCACCCCTCGGCCCCTCCTCCCTCTCCCAACAGCCCGACCAGTTGCCAGCAGCCCTCCAACCAGCCAACCCCCGCTCAGCCCCTCCTCCCTCTCCCAACAGCCCGGCTAGCCAACAGCAGCCCAGCCAGCCTCCCTTCCCCCGGCAGTCCCCTCTAGCAGCTCCAGCGGCCACCGACAGCTTCCGGCAGCCTTTAACGGCCACCAACAGCCCTTAGCCAGCCCTCGGCCAGCCGCCTAACCACCCCATTCCGGCCAACACCGTCCGGCAACCCCACTTCAACCTCCCTCCGCTTTCCGGCAATCCTAATCCTAAAGGTAAATTGATAAATTTAAAAGATAGAAAAAGGAGGAGAGAAAACAGGAGAATTTTTCTATGTTCCTTTAATTTATACCTACTTAATATATAATATCATCATTCACATTAATATGGTTCTCATTAACTAATAATAAAAACTATACATATGTTATAAAATGACTATAATTTCAATTTAAGTGCTTTCATTTTAACAGTCATTTTTGATTATGTTCTTCCATTCTTATATTATAGTTATCATTAAAATAATGATAACAATAATATTGTATCAAATATGATTGCTACCATCAGCAAATTAATAAATGCTATAATAAATATAACTGTCATCGCGGTACCTTAAAGAACAGACTTCAATCATATTAAGAAAGCGAAAGAAGGACATAATCGAAATAGAAATAAATGTTACTCCTAAAAACATTGGCTAAGAACTAATTTAAAAGTATCCAAAACCTAAATGCAGATTAAGCGAACTGTCACTCATTCGAACTGTTGACTTTTGAACTTAAAAGAACAAGGTACCAATGTCTTTTATTACTTCTGTTTAAATATGCTTTTTCTGCTCAGCATCGCACAAATTTGAAAAAAGTATTTTTTTTAAAGTCACATAAAATGATATATGAATAAGTTTGGATAAGTGAGAAGCAAGGGTTCCATGTTGCTTTATACTTTTTGTCTGATCAGACAACCGCTAGGGTGGGGCTGTCCGACATCGGGAGTCATAAGAAGCCTATACTGATAAGCCTTTGAGGGAGCAGGTATAGAGGGAAGTTGAGATATGTAACATAAAAATGAACCCCCATTTTCCTCGATTTTGTACTCACCCAATAAAATCATATTTTGCCTCGGATATCAAGCGCTAAAAATTCTGTATTTATTTTTGTGACTGCAATTATTATTATGCTAAGTTTCAAGTGCAGTTAAAACAGGTTTGCAGAGATAAATTTGTACAACTTTTATTTCCTGTCAAATATTGATTATTTTGCTTATTATTTAACATTTGTAAAGATGACATCTATCAGTACTTAGTTTGACAACTAACTGATTTTCAAATGCCCGCACTTTTGAAACGTGCCCAGATCAGGAGTTCGTCCTTGAAGAAAGGTGCTAAAGAACTGAGCAGTGCTGATACTGCTTCCTGCAGATCTTCCGCTTTCCTTTTTGACTCTATATTTTTAAAAGTTTGTAAAGTTTTTTTATTTTAATCTATGTATCCAAGACTCATGAATTAATAAAATAAACAAAATGACTTATGTTTGATGTTTATATATTTGTCTCTTAAATCACTCAATATGATCATGCGGCTAGAGGACTTGTTGTTGCTTGTTGTTGTTGCTGTTACTTTTCCACAATAAATGTTTAACGATTTTGAGATTGATTATCATAATCTCCTCTGGTAATGAGCAGTCACGTTTGAGATTTATAAAGAATGTGTTAAAATCATGATAGATGATCACCTTCGTGTTTGACTAAACTTTAAGAAATAGTACTGCATTTGTTTTAAGACGTTTTCATGACATGAGTTTTCTATATTACATCACATTAACGACTTTGTCATATGATACTATATCATAATTTAATAACGTTGGATTGAAAAAACAAATGACAGCCATTTTCTATATTTGCTCATGACTTCTAAGATACACAATCATATGTATTAAGTTCTATATATCCAGTTATCAACTTGAAATATAACACGCATGTTCTAAAAAATCAATCCTTAATTAAATTTTGACCGGAACACTTCATATCTAATCTCAAGTTCATTTTAGGTTTCATTAGGCAATGCAAACATAGTGAGAAAGGCAAGAAAGAAACAAATACTAAGAGAGAGAGAGAGAAAGAGAGAGAGAGAGACTGTGAGTGTGATGCAGCATGAACCCGTGAAAAAATCACAAATTTAAGCTCCTGTGCACACTGACACTGCATCATCACGTACAGAACCTGCCTTTTCCAAACAGATAAAATTTGTACCAATCAAACTGTCCCAGACAACAACACAAATACTCCCCAAATAATGTTAAGAGTTGCCTGAGTTTAGCTATTTTAACAATCTGATGAGTTATTTAAAGAAAAAGCATCCAGATAAATTTGTGCAGCACATGATCATCAAAATAATTTTAGGTTTTTTTTTTCATATATTTTAATTAATATATCCTCCATGTCAAAAAAAAAAAAAAACATATTATAAATTCACCTTCTATATTTAAAGAGTTAGCTCCCTATCTCTTTAATTTTTAATTTTTATTTTCTTAACTTTCTACTTAAACTTTCCATCCACAACTTTCCTCTTATTTTCTTAGCTTGCTATTTAAACTTTCATCCACAAAAAATTTCAAGTTTTATTCTACCAACTCAACATAAAGATTCCAAGGCAGTTAATCTTAGTGGATATGTCGCCAGCCATATTCCTAAGCATCAGTTATCCCACATATACTCTCATCCCTTCAAGTTTTCTAAGGCTTCTTCGTAGAAGCCAACAACAAAATCTTCATCTGCTGTCCCTCACATACAACCGCCAATCCCTTGCGTTTCCATAAATTCATTCAAACTATTCTTATTTCTTCCAATCCCCTCATCCAGCAGCGCATCTGATTCTCTACAAACCATTAAGTAATTCTTTTGAAAACCTGCAAAAAACCCACCTCATAGTCGACTTAGTCTCCTTTTGTTTCTCCTTAAAAATCATAACCCTTAAACCCAATTTTTTTTATTCATTCTCCCAATAGTCTTGAACTCACATCCAAAGTATCAGACTATAAATGCAACAATGAATGCTAGACAAAAATCAGAAATCAGAATTAGAAGCCGTTATAAGTTTCAGAGATTAGAATGCAACCGCTCATTGAAAGCTTGACATAGACTAGAATTTGTAACCAACATATGTTATAATTATATATATATATATTGTGATGACCCACTTAAGTAGTAATAAGTGAAACTCTTAAACATCGAAGCGCCTTTTCAGATAATGGTGAAATTCCTGATAAGAACTCCAAAGTTAAGCGTGCTCAAGTGGGAGCACTCCCAGGATGGGTGACCTACTGGGAAATTATCTTCTAAGGGCAAAACCGTGAGGCCTTTCTGGCCAAAGCGGACAATACCTTGGTGCTTAAGAGTTTGGGCTATTACAAATGGTATCAGAGCAAACCATATGGTGTCAGATAGGAGCTAAGTGCCATACAGGGCAAAGTACCACTTCATGTGAGCAGCCTCTTTAACCCATGATGGTTAAGGTGCTACATGGTCGTGAGTACCTCTTGCGCCTGTAGGGGTCACCTCTAGTCCTATCTACCCAATGGATGGTTCTTGGATCTGTGTGTGGATACTGACGAGGATGTCAGTTACTTAAGTTGGGGAGATTGTGATGACCCACTTAAGTAGTAATAAGTAAAACTCTTAAACATCGAGGTGCTTTTTCAGATAACGGTGGAGTTCCTGATAAGAACTTCAAAGTTAAGCGTGCTCAAGTGGGAGCACTCCCAGGATGGGTGACCTACTGGGAAGTTATTTTTTATGGGTAAAACCGTGAGGCCTTTATGGCCAAAGCGGACAATACATTGGTGCTTAAGAATTTGGGCTGTTACATATATATATATATATATATATATATATATATATATGTACGCAATAACAACATATGTAATAGACACAAAATTCTTTTGATTTCAATTTACTTCCTCTCATCACAACATGGTATCAAAGCAACTCACGATCACCTCCTTCACGTTCGGCCTCTAAATCCTCCAACGCGGCCGGTCTCTGTTTCCTCTGCTACGGGATCGCCTCCGTCTGATGCATTAAAAATGACGGAAAAATCGACGCAAAGAATTGTCCGCATCTGATACACCCGCACGGAAAGTTTTCGTCTCCTGCAAAATTGACGCTAGTCTCTGCCATTGTCTCCGGCATAATCAACGGTAAGAATCATTTGTGTCTGACATCTGCGTCTGCGTTCGACGAACGTTTAGCCTTTGTCTTCGACAAAATCGATGCACATAATCATCCACTACCAATGTTTGCATCATCCTCCAACACGACAAGTAGCACTGACGCACAAGAAAATCAAGAAGCACCAAACCCATTGCCTCTTCCCTCTAGCATTACCTTCTTGATCAATAATATCAAGAACCTAATTAAGCACTGCCTTACCTTCGACAATTACCCAATTTGCCGAGCGCAAATCTTTAACCTTTTAAAGCCAACGGTCTTCACGACCACCTCGACGGTACTCGCTAAAACCACCATCTTACCTTTCTGACAATGCCGAAAATCAACACATCAATACATGTTTTGGATTATGGACCTCCACCTGATCGAAACATGATCTCAGCCATATTCTCCACCATCTCCTCCATTTTACCCTACATCCTTACCACCAAAAGTTTTCATGAAGACTGGCAAATTCTTGCATAACATTTCCAATCCACAAATAAGTACAAGATTTTTCAACTAAAAATGCCCTACACAATGAGATAATGCAAGAAAAATCCATGCTAGCTCACCTCTTCGAAATTAAAGAAATTGTAGATGATATATCAGTTGTTAGCCTCCACCATTAACATTGAATATATGTCATTCTTTACACCTTGAATGGCCTCTCCGCTCAATTTCAAGCATTCAAAGCCGCAATCTGCACAAATCTCCAAGCTTTGAGTCTTGACGAGTTTTGCATCGAAGAAATCAATCTACAACAAGAAGCCCGCTATGATCTATTGAAGCACCATCACCAGTACTCCTGATGCATACCCACGACACCCACAACAGATCTTGGGGAGGCAGAACCCAATCAAACTTCAGCCCATAGTCCCTTAATCGATCAAGCTTCAGCTCACGGCCGAACACTACATCCAATGGTTAGGGGGGAAGAGCCACCACCGAGTGTCAAATATGTGGAAAACGAGGACACACATCAGTCTCTTGTTGATATAGGAACGATTCAACATTTACTAAATCCTCCCATCAGCCCACAACACTCATTTCAGACGGCTACAACAACAACAATTGGGTTCTTGACCTAGGCGCATCAACCCATGTGACTAACAATCTCAGCAATCTCTCCATCCCAGACTCATACAATGGCCATAACAAAGTCAGCATTGGCAATGGCCAATCCCTACACATCTCTAACATCGACAATGGTCTATTACATACTCCATCTTGTAAGCTCAATCTCTCTCAAATACTGCATGTTCCCCAATCATAATTCAATCTCATTTATGTACACAAACTTGCAATTGGTAATAACTGCTCTATTTCATTTGATCCCATCGACTTTTGCATCAAGGATCTCCGCTCCAACACAACTCTCCTTCAAGGCCTAGTCATAATGATCTTTACTTCATCCCACCCGAGCCACCACCAATTCCACCGCATTTGCTCCTTGCTTCTTCCACTATATCGACCACAACAACACTCTAGCACCAAAGGCTAGGTCATCCAGCATCAACCATCCAGCAGCTTATCGCAACTCAGATTCCTCATATCCAGATCAACAATAACCCTACCAAGTGCATTCAATGCATCATGAACAAACATCACCTATTGCCCTTTCATATTTCTATCAATCATCACTATAAACTATTAGAAATGATTCATTTCGATTATGGGATTCATCCCTTAATGTATCCAATGAAGGTTATTGCTACTACACTCTTCTATTGATGATATTTCTCGCTTTGCATGGATTTTTCCAATGAAACAAAAATCTGAAACTACAAGTCTTTTCATTTAATTTACTCGTTTCCTCGAATGTCAGTTCAACAACAATAAAAATCTTACGCTCCGACAGAGGGGGCGAATCTTGCAAAAACACCATCTCCACTTTCTACAACAAACAAAAATTCATCAATTTTCATGCCCCTAAGCATTTAAACAAAATGGAGTCACCGAAAAGAAACGCCGTCACTTGATGAAAACATCTTGATCTGGTGTGGTGGAAGAGAAAGCTTTTCACTACTGATTCTGTCTCCTCCTTCCTAACAACCATAACACTTCTTCACATTACTGGCCTCTCCTCCAAATTTTGGCCTAACGCTCGCTCTACCTTAGCCTATCTCATTAACCGCAGCCCTTCCAAGACTACCAAAAACAAAATACCATACGAACTCCTACACAATAACAAACCCACCTATACTTGCCTTCGTGTTTTCAGATGCACTTGCTACCACTTCTACCACCTCATCAACAATCTAAACTTTCCATTAAAACAATTCATTGCAATTTCATTGGCTAATCCCCTACCTACATCAGATTCCGATGATTCAATCCACTCACACAAAAAGTTCTTATTTCTCGCAACGTACACTTCCCCGAGCATCACTTCTAAACCAAACCCCATCTTCTCACTGTTCTCCAACCTCCTCAATCCCCGAAAACAATAAACTCGATTGCTCATTCCCCGAAAACAACAAAAAGTTCTTATTTCTCGCAACGTACACTTCCTCGAGCATCACTTCTTAGATGCAAATGGACATTCCACACCAAATACAATACTGATGGCTCTATTGCTTGTTACAAAGCTCGCCTACGGACTCAAGGCTTCAACCAAACTTATGGATTAGCCTACATAGAAACCTTCAGCCCGATTGCTAAATATCCATCATTCGCTTACTCTTCACTACAGCCACCCATCACTGATGATCCATATTACAACTCGATGTCATAAGTGAGAAATTTTCTTTGGCAAGCTTAAACTCTATAATTATAATTAAAATTATAGATACACTAGAACATATTATTATGGCCTACAAAATAACTCTCATTAGAATACTAGCATTAATAAGAAACCTCTGGTAAAGGCCTAGTTAATTAGAGATACAATCTGACATTATCTTTGAAAAAAGTTGATTCTGACACAATAATTTAGACTATAATAGATGATAACAAACATATATTCTGATATTCAACATAGCACAAGAATAATACATGCATTAGTGACTGCCAAACAAGAACATAACTACGACATGGGTAAATTAATTTTAATAAAATTTTGGCGGTTTACATTAAATAATACAATTCCTTACGCTACCTATATTTTCAACCTCTATTTTTTTCTATTATTTTGTTACTATTATACTTATGGTTATAGAACTACTAAATATATATTCTTTTTACCGCACCTTAAAGTCTATTATAGATTTTATTTACATGCTGGATAGTTCAGCACATCTAGTTGAAGAAAAATTTCAAGAAAAATAAGTTGGCCTATTGAGCGTGTCTGCCATCTCTTGGAGGAAAACACAATTGTGTTGTGTGGTGACCCTGATGCCGGTTCAGCGAAAACTGTCTTGACATCGAGTACTCACATACCGCAGGATCATATTGAGCAATTTTGAAAGAAAAAGAACACATAAAAAAATCAAAAGATATTTCTCATTTAATAATATTTCCAAATTTTACAATGTAGCCAACTTCTGACAAAATTCATCTTCTTAAACACAAAATGAACTTTGAAAAAGTAAAATAAAATAAAAGTAAAAGTTGCGCAGTAGGTTCTTCCGCTACTGAAAATTTTTAAAATTCTTGTTTAAGCTCCTCCAGAAACACCTAAACTGGTATTGTACATAAAATAATACCGGGATTAGAATTCCCATTAATTAGAGAATACTCTAAGTACCACAGTAAACAATGAAGTATTATATTTTATAAAAGCAGAGATGCGATTTGCAGAAATAAGGATGTAGGAAAAAGTAATAAGGTAAAAGCGCAAACAAAATAACTAATTTTCTGCAAAAGATATTAACTCAAAGATGTAGGTTACTGATGTCGTTTTTCCAATAATCCACCACGAATGTTGTTACTGATGTCATTTTTTCAGTAACAACCCACGAATTTTGTTACAGATATCTTTTTTCCAGTAACAACTCACAAATGCTATTGCTGATGTCATTTTTCCAGTAACTAGCCACAAATACTGTTACTGATGTCATTTTTCTAATAACTAGTCACGAATGCTGTTACTAATATCATTTTTCCAATAACTAACCATGAATGCTATTACTGATATCATTTTTCTAATAACTAGCTACGAATACTGTTATCAATGTTATTTTTCCAGAAACCCACGAATATTATCACGTTGGTTCCGAACAATCAACCTAGCTTCAATACGAATTTGGCTCAAAGCGAAGCTAAGCAGCAGTAAAAGTGCAAAATATAATATATGTTATGTACTGGGTACCTTTATTCTTTAAGATCCAAGTTTGACAGCTCGACTTTTGAATCTGCATTTAGATTTGGTGACCTTTAGATTAGTCCTTTAAGTAATTATTGTCCTTCTTCATAAGTATTTATTGTCCTTCATTGTCTTTCTTTCACTCATTTTTCTTGATAGAAGGCAGCATATTTGTTATTGAGGATAGCAATTTTTAATAGCGTTATTATTATCTTTATTTAATGATAATAATAATATATGATAGTAAGAGACGGAATGAAAAATGACTGCAATAGCAGAAATTTAAATTGACAAAATGAAAAATAATAGTTAAAGATAACATTTGTACTATTTGTCATTATTGATTAATGACAATAATGCAAATGTGATGACTTAATTGACATATTATTCTTTAAAAATAAAAGAGAAAGAAAAAAAAAGAAATAAATTTCTACTCATTTTCCTCCTCCGCTTACCTAAAGTTCAATTGCCGGGAGCTGGACGTAGCCGAAGAGGTCGGAAGGGGGGTGGCCGGAGGCTAGCAGGTGGCGGCTGGCTGGCTGCTTGCGGGAGGGCCTGAGAAAGGAGGGAGGGGGGCTGCTAGTTGGGAGAGCTATGAGGGTATGAGGGAGGAGGGGGGTGGCCGAGGGGGTTAAATAGGGGATGGGAGAGAGAGGGAGAGCCCTGGGTCGGCCAGGTGCGGACCAACCTGCGCCAAAACAGCACAGGCGACTCTCCCTGGCGCGGAGGGGTTTCTGTAACAGAGCCCGATCGCAGAATCTATGATAGATTGGGGGGGAGAAGGAATTAAGGGAATTTTAAAAAAATACTTAAAGTTAATTTTTTTGCATTTTTCCTCCATTTAGCGTCCAAAAATAACGAAACTTAACACCGAGGTGCATTATGACATAACGAACACCCTGACGCCTAAAATTTTCGATTCGGAGCAATATTTTATTTTTAAGTAATTTTTAGAATTTAAATCTTCGAAAATTAATTGAGATCAACCACGAATATTACTGATGTCATCTTTCCAGTAACTAATCACCAATGTTACTAATGTAATTTTTTCAATAACTAACCACAAATGTTACTGATATTATTTTTTCAGTAACTAACCACGAATATAACTAATGTTATTTTTCCAGTAACCAATCACGTTATAAAAGGGATGTTGGTTCCGAACAACCAACCAAGCTTCAATATGAATTTGGCTCAAAACGAAGCTAAGTAGCAGTAAAGTGCAAAAAGATATACATATTCATATACTCGGTACCATTTTCTTCAAGTTCAAAAGTGCAACCGTTTGATCGAATCTGCATTTGGATTTTGAGATTTTAAATTAGCTTTTAGCCAATAATTTTAGGGAGTAATTATTATCTGCATTTCTATTCTGTTCTTCTGTCGCTTTCTCATTTTGATAAAAGTCCAAATTTTTAAGTTACTGAGATAGCAATAATATTTAATATATCATTATTATTATTATTATTAATTAATAATAAATAATGTATGAAAGAAAAAATAATGAAAATAATTAAATTGAAATAGTAATCATTTTATAACATTTGCATTGTTTTCATTATTAATTAATGAGAACAATAATACGTGAATGACTTAACTTTATCATTATTATTTTCATAATAATAACTATTAATTATATGTAATAATAATAAAGAAAATAAACAAATAGATAAAAATAGCAAAATCTCTCCTCAATTTCCTCTTCTTTTCCTTCCCCTCTTACCTCAATTAGGATTCTTCGGAAAACTGAGGGAGGCCGAACGCAGAGGGGGGGGTGACGACTGGTTGGCAGGAGAATGAGGGAGCTGGCTGGAGGAGGGCTGGCAGGGAGCTGAAGGCTTGGCTGGAGGAAGAAGGAATTGTGGAGAAGAAGGAGAAGGGAGCGGAGGGGTATAAGTAGAAGAGGGAGGGGGAGGGAAGGCGTTGTGGGGCCAGGTGTCGACCAACCTGCGCCAAAATGGCGCAGGCGGCTGTCCCTGACGCGGAGGGTTTCGCGCGACAAAGCCCGATCACAAAATCTACGATCGATGGGGGAGAAGGAATTAAGGGAATTTTAAAAAAATTAAGTTAAAATTTTCGCATTTTTCTGCCGTTTGGCGTCATAACGAAACTTGACACCGAGGCGTGTTATGACATAGCGAACACTCGCGCCGAAAAGTTTCGATTTGGAGCAATATTTTATTTTTAAGTAAATTTTGATGTTTTAAACTTCAAAAATTAATTGAGATCAAACCGGTGCTTCGAAATCGATGAAACTTCTCGAGCATCCTTTAAATAATATATTTAACACAACGACACTGGAACGATGAATTCAAACACGTACGTCAATATTCTTGATTTATAGAAATTTAAGAACTCAGAAAATAAAGCGGGAGTTTTCATTATTCGGAATTCTCGCAAAATAGGGCACTTTGATCTAAAAATTATTCTCATCTAAAGGTATTTTTGTTTGACCTAATTTGAAATTCCTCGAGATTTTGATTTCTAAGGCGGGATTTGACCTAATTCACAAAGTAACAACTATGGGTAGTTACATGTTGGCACTTTTAGTTTTGCTTTTAAAGATTTTGTGACCATTATATCAAATTGTGTTGTTATGCTTAAGTGAAATTTTAATTATCATGTACAACTTTCAATTTAAGAAATAGAAGTACATAAATAGTTAAAATACAATTACACTCTTCGATAGTTTGTCGTAAGATTTTGTGGCATTTATTTTATTCCAGCTAAAAATATATATTTTCAATTTGATCCACACATTCTGGTGCGAAAGTGTCAAGTTAGGAGAATTATTTAGTAAGAAATTGAAGTTCTTCCCTCTGCTACTATCCATTTCAATACAAAATGCTGAGGATGGGAAGCATAGTGGCAGGATGGTTGTAATAGTGCTCATATTAGAACTTACAAAAGCACTGTTTACAAGAGCGCAAGGGAGCACACGGATCCCCCATACTAATGAGCTACAAAGCATGGCTAGTATCTTTAATGCATAAAGAGCATACACGTTAATTACTTGTGTGGCACACGCATTGGCACAAGATCATTTTCCATTGCGATCTCATGTAATAAACACATGTGGACCTAACTGAGGTACCGAGATATGCATTAATCATAAACCAAAACTTAAATGACTTGATTTATACTATTGTATTATGTAAAAAATTTTACCAGGCATCTGAACAAACAAGTCACATCATAACATGCAATCCAATGCTTGAAAAAAACACAAATGACCTTGTTGAAGAATATTTTTGGGCTATTTACAAGAGACCCAAAAACATTTGTGGCTTTTAAATTCATTAATTTCTGATTAGAACTAATAGAGAAAAAAAGAAACCAACATCTATCCTTCCATAGTCACAACATAATAATAGCAATACAAGGCAATGCTCTAGCAGGCTCAAAAGCAATCAAGTCATCTCAGAATCCAGTCACCCTTCAGTAAAACCAAAGAGAATACTAACCCTAACCTCAAAATCTAAACTAAAATTTAGCAGTTTATCCAGATATCTTCAATATAAATCTCAAAGGAAATCTAACAGCCCAATTCAAATCACCAGCAACACTTATCTCTCAAGACTAGGAACACAAATCTTAGAAATAAATTGTTGACACTATAGTTGTCTACTTTATCCTGCACAAAATTCATTCCAAAATCCCTTAGCTCTCAGGAAAATAACCTGCCGATCCAACAACTTCTGTATCAAAAAAGCAATCATATTTTCATAAGAAAAAGCAAGCATAATAAATATATCATCAGAGTGGGCTACTGGAAAATACTTTTTTTGCGTATTAGCACCTGCTCTTCACACAAACGCTTATACTGTATAAGGCTTACCTTGATAGTCATAATATCCAGATGTACAGAACTGGTATCACTTTTATCACCAAGCCACCGAAATGTATTCTGAACTGTTATGTGAAGCGCATCCAATTTTAAATGGCTACAATTAAATAATTAAAATCAATTCCCACATCTAGAAGAAATTATTTGAAAAAAAATTATATTTATGAAAATATCATATCAAAAGGAATGCAACTTACTCGTCACTATTTGTTCTCCTAGGCATTAATATTATGGGCCTAGTTAGTGAAAGATTTAACTTCAGGGCTGGTGATCCTGCAATTTCACTTGTTAACACTTTCTTCTCTGAATTACTCACATGATCTTTCACCTTAACAAAGCTTTCAGAATCCTCAGGCACAAGGCCCATGAAGTAACTTAAAATCTGCATATGTAGCAGTTTAATCGTTTGATTGCTCTGTGAAGTCAGTCAAACATATTGCAGATAAGAACCTTACCTCCTGCACGAAACGATTCAAAAACACTATTCGAACTTCTGATAGCTGCCCAGTAAGGCTATAGTCATAGCCATTGTAGTCTTCATCTTTTTCACTATAAGAACTAAAATCAAGCTGCATATGAAAAATGTGAGTTATTAAAACACACGATAACAAAATATTAACCCAGATATAATGATTAAATAAATCTGTAAGAAAGTTGTATGGATCATAACTAGCTTCAATAATGGAAGGAAAGATGGAAAATGACAATGAAAAGCATGCTTCAAGACAAACATTTAACAGTCCAAAATTTCTAACAAAATGAAATATAATACTAAATAGAAAAGTTAGTGCCAAATATAACATGAGAATGGCCTGTAATTTGTATATTTAAAAATGAATTAAGAAAATTTATTGAAACAAGAAAAATGGTAATGCTGCCTTAAAACACAATTCAAAATGCATTCATCTTAAATTAGATAACTAAAAGTTCAAAACTAGCAGCAAACTCTATTTCAACATCAATTCCAGTTTTAAGCACAATAACAATTGCAAACTCACAAACAAGTATAGCAAGAACAAACCTAAGCTCCACTATGTGCATGACAAAATAACCTATCACTAAGTTCTAAGTATTTCAGATCCTTATTTGTAGTTTCTTGCCATGCTTTTTTTAGTCATCCTATTGCTCTTCTACTTTTAACAAAATGCGTAAGTCAACTTTTCTAACGGGGGCATCTAATGGTCTACACATAAAATCCCTAAGAACTAAAGTGTTCTTAGGAATTGAAGCTATGCCAACCTTGTAACAAATGAACTCATATCTCACCATATCCTTTTGTGCATACTCACTCATACTATCCACAATACTTTTTATCAATATGCCTCTGCTTTGTTGACCGATCTCTTCATATAATACAGTCGATTTAATAATTGTTCTAAAATTTTATTAAGTTTTTCTCTTTGTCACCAGCATTAAATTTTACTTTAGCATCTACTCTTGCATAAATTCAAATTTTCTCATAAGAAATCATATTCCTCTTTTGAACATAATTAATGCCTTAAGAGTAGCTACAGGTTTTTCAAATTTGGTTCCACAATGGTGGTATTTAATAATATGTGCAGATATATGAGGATGGTGAATTCTCCATTTTGGAGGGATAAGCGGATCTATACAGCTACCATGCGGGGTCAGTAAAAGTCTCTTGATACAAATTTAATTAAAGAACCATTAATGCAAGTAGATGTGCTTAGATCCCCCTAAAATATTAATGCCAAACTAGAAAATTTAATGAAATAAACACAATAAATTGCATTTAAATTGAAAATTATTTATTCATTACATATATTATTTTCAAGAATTCTTACATAAACTCAATTAATATACGAAATTCTTATTTATTATACAATACTTCTATTATACCAATTAGATTTAAAGGTGCAATTATTTAGCAAAGTTCTATATAGGAGCAATTTGAGAAGCTTAGCTATTAGACTCACTTTGGAGAAGCACAAAGTTAACTAAAATCTCATATTTTTTCATATTAAGTTATATAATAAAGAATAAAATTAATATTTTTGGCTCTTAAATTTCTTTTTTTTTCTATGATTGATGTATCAAATTACTACTATAAATGAATATTTGTATCTTGTTTAATTTTTTCTTAATATGATCCTACATCTATCATATTATTAGATGCTCTCTTTTTTATTTGTTAAGTATACTTTTAACAAGCTTATAAATACAATTAACAATTTATATTTCACATAAGATTGACTTCACTCTTAAAATCCCAATGTCCAAATTAATTAAAATTCTTATAAAACTATTTATATTACTTTTTTTAAATATACCATCTAGTTTAAAACTATATCGAATTTACTATTACTATTCTTACTCTTTTAAATCTAAAATTAATAATCGATATTAAGCCGTCAAGCAGTCATATGAATATTCTTATAATCCTTGCAATACAAATAACTTCTTTTCCATAAAAAAAATATAATCCCCTATTTTTAAAAGTGGTAGCATGTTCATCTAATTTCATAAATAAGTGGTAGAAATCATAAAATCGTAAGTAAAATAAATTACAAAATATTCCCCTTCATTAATCTCTCCAAAATAATATTATCAATATTACTAATTTTTCAATGGGCATTTTGTAATCTAACATGTCCATTAAAATTTATTCCTATAAATAACATTTCCACATAGGGTATTCTGTATGCCAACTCCAAATCATACTGAGATTTTTTTTATATTAATATCCAATCCAATTTGAGGGGTAATCACTTGTAGTACTAAAAGTTGTACATCAATTATAATTTGATATATAATTTATCTCTCATCATCTTAACTCTAGTATATTATCTCATAAATTCTCATCTAAAATAATACTTGTCATTTTATAATGATTCTTATATGAGTACAAAAAATTAAAGCCTAAATAATATATTTCTTTTTTCTCTCCTTCTCACTTTGTTCTTGAAAAGATAAAATATTTAACCATTTGTTAATACAATATTTATCAATTCAAAAAATTAACCAGTGAGAGTACAGATATGTCAACTACCTATGCTTAAGTTAGTGTTATGAACTACTTTTTAACATGCATTCATTCATAATACAAGAACCTTCGATTATTAGACACTACACCTGAGCATTGATGCCACATTTCATAACATTCAAATGACGTAGCATGTCATTTCCAAGAGATTCCCTAGCTCTAATACAATTTCTTATAAGATTAATGGCATAAGAAATTTGATAAAGTTTTATGTTGGCTATCGACTGCCAAAAGCAACCCTCTTTTTAATCCAAGAAAATGCTGATTAGCTTCTCCAAATCATGAGTGAAGGTAGAACAAGGGTATAGCAAGTAATATTGGCAGTTGTCATTGAACTTAATGCATTAATTAATTTGGGTGATAGGACAAGAGACATTGCACTTCTAGTATGGTTGGATGACACAACAGTCTAATTTGTGAATAGTTGTCATGACTAGGAAGAAGGGCATTTCAGAAACAACACAGCTTTTAAACATTTCAAGACCATATAATGGGTTGAAGGAAGCTAGCCACATGTTTTTCTTAAGTAGAGAATAATTTATTTGAAATTTATTTAATAAATCAAACAATATATTCATTGACAAGTTATTAGTCTTAAATTATCAAGGTTGATTATTATTATTTTTTTTTTATTTCCAAGTTGATTAATTATAAGTTAAGTTATTATTTTTTGTCTTGTAATTAACATAAATGATATAATTCTTAAATGTTTTATTTTTATAAGAAATTAGTGGCAAACATTTGAATTACACATCTATACTATGAAATGAAAAGAGAAAACGGCATACTTAGAATGCAAGGTTTTTCTTCTTTTACAATTTGTTGTGCCCATTCATGTGTTTGTGTCCTGTGACCTCATATCCATGTTTGAGCGTCATAGATTCGAGAAGAATTTATGTTTCAGTGGCATGTACCTTGAACTGGGTGGTTTCTTAACACTAAACAAGCATAAAATATACTGAGAGAGTTTATCATCTGTGTCCCCAAACTGGTGTAATGTTTTCTAGCAAAAAATCAACCAAGACTAGTTAACAAGGATCATATAACCTGAGTTTGGTATGAGTATGATAGTCAACAAATTTATTAATTTCAAACATTTCATTATTGTTGTCAACCCAATTTTGACATATAGAGAGCAATGCGTACTAATAAAGCAATGCATTCAACCATAACATCGTATATGAAGTGTATAACATAGAAAGTGGTTGGGTTTACTAACCACTAAAGGATGTATGGAGTCATGGGTTACTTTTGTACGGATGTCATGAACAAAGTGTTGATCCTAAAGTGCTGAAAATTTAACTTATGAAATTTATGCAAACATTTTTAGAAATACAGTAGAATTTTTCTCTAAATCCAAAAATGAATATAAAATAGTGGGTAAACTTGAGTTTTTGTTGTAGCAATATAAAGAGATATAGACAATTGAAGAATATTAACTTTTTAAAGTATGTTATAAAAATGCATTAGTAGAGGAAAGAAAGGAGGGCTTAGAGAGGAGAACAGCAATTGCGAAAAGAAAGTGAAGTGTAGGGACGAAGAAAAATACATCTAAGCTCTATACACCACCAGGTTGTCATGAAACAACTTCATAGAGCACAAAATTAAAAATTCCACTAGCCCAAATTTAACAAAAGTACATTAGAGGCTACTTTAAGATTCAGGCGGACATTGAATACAAAAAAAAACTTTCAAATTAGTGAATCTAAAATACCCAGCCATTCACCCAGCCTCTTACTGGAAAGCATGTAGATTGCAAGGGAATCGCATTAATCCATCCATAATCAGTCAGCTGTGTAGAATCACACCAATGGAACCGCCTCATGCAACTTGATGAAACAGTTTGCACAAATGGGGACATCTCAAAATCACTCAATTTCATCTAAGTTATGCATTCAATCAACTCTGCCACAGCCTATTATAATTAGCATCTTTAAAAGTTTTAGCTTCTCTTTGAAGTCAACTGAAGGATAAGCTAATTGAAGCAAGGCTACATCGCTTGTAAATCTCACAACATATTTATCAGGTTGTGTTAAAACATCCAACAATCTAAATGTGTTAAAATGAAGTGATATTCTCTTTCAATTCTAAATCTTATGAACTTTCAACTGTTTTCAAAACATATGGCAAGAATTTCAAGTTCAAAGATACAAGTCTCCTTGAATATAATTTTAACAAATTTCTTTTTTTTGAAATGCACATTGAAATTGGATTTAATGTTTATTTTCCATTGTTACCACAGTCATCCTATGTCACAATCATATTGCTTCTTAGTTTGAAACAACAGTGATCTAGCAAGTCACAAACATTAAGCAATACTAAACAGCTTGAACATTTGTTCTAGAATGCGACATGAACACATGTTGAGATAGAAATACGCAAAAGAAAATTCAAGGAGCAAAGCCAATTTACAAGCTCATGTAGATGCACTGCAATTACAAGAGAAAAAAGTATTGCAATTGAACTGTTTGAGAAGTCCTGTGGCCGCCCATTTCAAAGATTTGAGCCAGCATTTAAAAATATCAGGTTTTATATAAGCTTACAGGGGCAAAAAATAACCGGATAACAATGTACAATGAATAGAAACAAAATTAGGATGGAAGTTAAACTATACCTCAACAAATGACCTTCCACCTGGATTTCTCATATCACACACCCAAAAATATGAATGATTCCAAGGAAGGGTATCATCACTTATTTTAAGGTTTCCAAGAGAAGCGTTAATGCTAAAAGAAGACGAGAATACCTTGAGAAGGATGAAAGAAACTTCATATCAACCTAAAAGTAAATATAATCAATAGATAAAAGAAGTCACACATGCTAGTTATTTCTACAAACCTTGATATCAGCAAGCAAATTGCTTTGAGACAAGGTAGCAAGAGAGATCCCTTGCTCATTCATTAAAAATATTTGTGCTGTGGACATATTAAATGACAGGTAGAATACAATTCTAGTTTTTCCTTTGCCTAAAAACCGTTTAGCAACTGGCTCTTGGATAAGGCTGCCTGGTTCTTCAGATGAATCTAATTCTGAAGTGCTACCAGTGACACTAGGAGACTTGCCAGCATTGCCGATGGGATAATGGCTATTTTCTTCAATATTGATCGCATTGACAAATCCCAATATTGCAAGTATCGTTGGGCGGTGACAGAAGAAAGATAGTGTAGCCAAGGTAATTACAACCTGAATTAATATTCAATCTCACAGAGCCTAACATTACAGAATTAAAACATCAAAAATTGAAAAAAGGAAATAATGCTTACTCTATTATCCAGATTATTATATTGACGAGAATCCTGGCCAAACATGACCACTTGGGCTTTCACAAAACTATCCATAGTATCTATAGTTTCCCAATTTGAACTGCTCGTTTTAATATCAATATTGGGTATTAAACCTGGAATTCGTTTGAAGCTAGGAGGCTTCATGAAAAACCTTAAGGGCAAAGAGGAGACATGGGTTGCAAAATGTTCTAAAGCATAGCCACTTTCTTGTTTAGGAGTTAAGATCACATCATCCAGATCATCCGACGCTTCAAAAAACTTATCTTCACTATCAAAATCCTTTAATTGATCATACTCTAGACTGGCTTCATTTGTGTTCTTTAAGAATGATCTTGCAAGATACCTGGGCAAAGCTGCTCCAGCAAGTTGATATTGATCTAATATCTCAAGTGATTTCAATAGAGTGCCTATATAAATTATATCATCCCTAACTGAAAGCTCAACCTGTTCAAAAAACAAGCTTAAATGAATACAGAGCAACCTTAGAATGAAGGCAACAAATATAACTCAGTCTTAGATACCTGACCGCCTAATGCACGGAACTCAAACAATTGGTTCTCACTGCCAAGCAGCACTTTTTTGAAACTTAAACTGTTCTGTTAATGGAAGAAAATCATTTTATAAACAGTAAAACTTTATTATAACCTTTTGCGGATGAAAATTGGAGGTTTACAATGCTAGCTACCTCGTAATTGCAGCTAAAACAAACATGCAGTTCATCAAGAACACCGGTAACAAATATTTTCTCCATATCCCAAACATCAGACAATATCTTGCTATCAGAGGATTTAGGGCCGGTACTATCAGCGGTAGAAGTCATCTCAGGGAAGTTAGCAATGGAAGCAGAACCCTGCAGTAATAATAAAAGAAAAACTTCAGCTTGTGAATGAAATTGAAAGTAATAAGATCACGTGCAAATTAAAAAAAAAAGTTATACTTTATACACGCTAACAAAAAGAAAGGACCAACTATATTGAAAACAAAAAGCAATAAAAAGAAGTTGTAAGTTGTCTTGAAATTTTACTAAATAAATATGACTTCATAACATAGTCCAAGAATAAAAAATCCCAATTGCCAAAAAAGCTTATACAACATTCACTTCTATATCTTGGTAAACTACCTCTACAGAAGTCCTTACAAGACTATGTTTGACCTTCTTTTTAACACACTTTCTGTTTATCTTTCTTACTAACCCACTTCCAGATGCTACCTCATAGCTAACTCTAGGCAACTTCCCAATTATATAAACCATCTTTACAGACTCCCTACGAGGTTGTTCATTTAAGACTTAGCTTACGTTAATCTTTTAAATTGAATTAGAGAATTAATTTTTTTAAACATTTTTGTAACTTTAACTATTTATTAATGTTACTGTAAATGCAATAACAAAAATATTATAGATGCTAATTGAATATTAATTAAAAATTAATTAAATATAAACAATCAATTAAATATGCATTTTTTAGTTAAAATACTATGCAATTAAATACTAATATATTAATAGAGTTAAATAAAAATATATTCACTTCAGCTATAAATATTAATTATTATATTTTATTTATATTTAACATAACAAAATAACAATATACTAATTAAAAAACTATTTAGTAATTACGAAAATATTACTTTTATTCTTTAATTTTGATGAATACTTAGCCCCACCATCCAGCTAGCATAAACTTAAGCATGAATTAAAGGATTATTTAAATTATGAAGAAATTGGTTAAGATAACAAGGTAAAGCTCAATTTAAATCAAGCTAATCTAGTTTGGCGCATAAGTTGGCTTAAGCCAAATAATTCAGAACTTAAGTGACAAGCAAACAACCCCCATGTGTTGACCAATAATATTCATTTTCTAAATTATAAACTACACCTCATCAGTCATCTCAAAAAAGTACGATAAGAATTAAAAAAACCAACAATCCCCTCCAAAGTAAAAATTATAGAAGGTCCATTATTAGAGCTTCACCCTGAAGGGTTTTATATATAACAAAAAACCAAATCTTAAACCCAATTATCAAGATTAGCTTATGAAACCTATGTATCCGTGTGCTCTATCAAATAATAGAGCCTTCTTAATCTCTAAAAATGTGAAATCATTCTAAATAGTTTTTTTTTAATAGGTTTACGTATTCCTTTTTAGATAGGAGCAAAATTCATTCTCAACTTTTCTCACAAAGGCACAAACTAACTGTGCTAAATATGCCCAAACCATCAAAAAATAATTTTCTTAAAGCTTATTATGAGTTGGAGCTACTCAAACCTTGTTATACATATACTCAATAAATATTCAATGTTTTTCTTTACACTCTAAATTTCTTCATCAAACATCTCAACAAATCTACAACCACAATAGTCTATTCACCATGCATAACATAAAATTGATTAGTGAAATCTTAATGTCTCACCGTAATGTATTTATCAATAAATCAAATCCAAATATGACTCATTTAATTTAATCCATTCATAATTCTCCTTTTAAACATCTCCGTTGCTCATATGATAAGGTTTTATAGAATTCCTCCACTCATTAAACAATTTTCCTATAACTTGGTGGATCTAGAAACTCCTTTCTCACCCTCAATATTTTCACTACCAATAGAGATGTCATCCAATCCTACAACTAATCCAATATTCATTTATTTTAAAATATTCCACACCTCAATCACACTCACCTAATAAATGAATGAGCAATTAATATTATTTCTAAAAATCCAAAACTCACCCAAGTCAATTACATTATAACAACCTTCATCTTCAATGTTCTCATTTTTGAAAAATGATTTCTAATCAACTCCTTATTACATTTTACTTGAGCAAATCTATAGTTTTCTTATCTCCTAATATAGAAATTACATGAGTCTCTCTCTCAACAGCATCAAACATGCTCAAATAAATCTATAGAGGCTACTTTCCTAGCATCATTAACAATAAGTTCACAAGAAGTTAAATTATATCTCCGCCAATTCTTACTTTTGCTTACATTAAAACAACAATAAAAACAAATCTTCATCTTTATAACTTTTACTTGAGCACATTAATTCCACCACCATATATCTTTAATTATTTATGAACACAACTAGTAATACTTTGCATATAAGATTAACTCCCCAGCATTGTACCAAAAACAAGCTCAAGAACTTTACTCTTAAGAATATCTCAACTTTTATTCTTAAGATTCCACCACCCATTCTTGGCACAAAACTTTGAATTATCATTCCTTTTCCAATTTAAGACTTTCTAACCTAGAAATAATAGTTAGGGCTATCAAAAGGCTTATTGCACACAAACAACTTAGGTTTGGCTTGGAAGAAATGAGCATTCTCAACTACATTGTTATCAAAACAAGTTGAGTTTGAACATAATTTTTTACCCATCTTCTTAATATGCAAAACACAAACAACACTCCTTTCATACTAAATACTTAAATTGTGTATCTTTTAAAATACTTACTTTAAGAAAAGTGGCACACATTATCACTTACAAAAACAAGAACTTCAAAAACTCAAATTGATTATTATTTCTTAAGAAAATGATTGTTTATATTATAAGGATTGTAAGATTATTCCAAGTGATTGTTTGATAATACAATATTATTTAATGATTTTAGATTTATAAATAAGGGGTAACAAAAATAATATTAAATCTCAAAATATGCCATAAAACCAGATGAAAAATCTTGAGAAGGGTAATATGGATATTTTTATGAGTGAAATTTTAAAACTTGTACAGTGAGATTTTGAGAGTGAAGCCAGCCTTAAGTGGGATTCGGACGCTAGTTGTATTTGCAATATAGTAATGAGTTTATTGGGTGTATCAAAACAGAGAGTGCCAGTAATAAAGATACATTGTAGTAGAAACAAGATGTTCAAGTTGATTAAAGATAAAAAGTCATGTATAAAAAATAGTTTAAATATAAAATTGAGGAGAGTTGAAAGAAATATAAATTAACTTGTCGTGAATCTAAATAACAGTTTGTGATCTGTTAAGAGTGCAACATTTAAAAATTTATAAAACTAATTAGAAATTATTGAGGGAAAGATATATATATATATATATATATATATATATATATATACACATATAAGCAAGCAAAACTAAAAGATAAAATAATCAAAAAATTCAAAGAAGATAATAAAAAAATTATTGACTATAAAATATATCAAAGAAGATAATAAAAAAATTCTTTTTTGAGATGAAGATATTCAATATAAATGGACATGCTATTTTACTAAATCTTTTAATGAAGATTGTACCAATACAATTAATAGAATGAGTTTAATGGTTATAAAAATAATATCAAATATATTTTCATTTGACATGTTAACAAAGCTATAATTTGAAATACTTTAAATATGATAAGAGAAATATTATAGAATCAATTAACATCCCTATCAATGTATGAAAAGATTAGGTGAGAAAGAAATTTATTGGCTTAATAAGTTAGTTAATATTATTTTGAAGACAAAAGATGCAAGATGAGTGGAGAAAAAGTATTGTATTACCTATTTACAAAGATAAAGGCGATGCTCAAGATTGTGCAAATTATAGAAGAAACAAGTTAATGTGTCGTGTTGAAACTTTGGAAGAAGAATAATTAAATACAAATTACAAATGAATACTTGTGTTTCTTAAAATCATGTTGGTTTTATGCAAGGAAGATCTACTATATAATCCATACATATATTAAGAGATTTGATGGATAAATTTAGAGAAAAAAAAGGTTTCTTTTAATTTTCATAAAAAGGCTTATAATAAAGTACCAAGAAAAGTTTTTGGAGAGAATGAAGTTGTGTTGCAAATATTGAGGTTATTTGAGATAAGTATAACGGGTTGTAACATGTGTTTGCTCACAAGTGGCATGTCTGATGATTTTCGTATTACTATTGAATTATATAAAAGCTCAGCTTTCATCCCATACTTTCTGTTTTAATTATGGATGTTCTCAATTAGCACATTCAAGAGAAGGTTTCTTGGTGCATGTTAGTTGCAGATGACATTTTATTAATTGTTAAGACTAAGAAAGAAGTTTAAGTAAAACTTGAGTTGTGGAGATATACTTTTGAATCTAAAGGCTTTAATCTTAGTAGATCTAAAACATATATATCGAGTGCAAGTTCAATTGTATTAAGAACCTTAATCTCAAGAACATGATTATTCAGGACCATGTGATCAAGAAAAGTGAGAAGTTCAAATACATTGTTGAATTATTCAAAATAATGGTGAAATAGAAAGCAATGCGATAAATAGGATTTAAGCTAGTTGAATGAAAGGAGGAGTGTCTTTGGAGTGTTGTGCAATCAGAAAATCCCACTTAAAATTAAAGAAAAATTTTATAGAGCACCTATATGACTAGATATATTAAATGGGCTAAACGTTGGCCAACAAAGAAAAAATTTATCAATAAACATGTTCAAGCATAAAAGAGCATTTTCAATACACAAAAACTAAGGGTATAAACGACTTTAAATAGAAAACTAGAAGAATATAAACATAAAGGTATAAGCAATAACATAGCAAATAGAAAATCCGAATGAAAAATAAACATAAAGGTATGTAATTGATTATCCTACCGATGAACGATATATTGCAGCTTGAAGGCGATTGTGCCAACTTTTTCGTGATTCATCGGAATTGCAAAGTAATACCAAGGCACTAACATCTTCGACCTTTGTAGAAAATGACCACATTAACTTAAACAAAACACTGAAAAAAAAAAACTGAACGTTTTTATTAATCATGTGAATAACAATTTACCTTAAGGTTGGTTTGTGCAGCATCATACACTGCAAGCAAATTTTGTGAGTCGCCAGTAAACTCTTTGGGAACCTGATGCACTTGTTTACCACGTAAGCTGTCAAACAAAATAGCTAATTCATGTATGTAAGATTAATGAAAAGCACTAAGAAGATGTTCGAAGCTAGGAAGAACTGCTATTTTGGTAAGTAAATATAGAGACGTTAGTAAAGTCTATCCTTCAAGATATAGGTTTTACAGTATAATAAAAGAGAATAGCTTTAGAGTGGTGTCTGACTGCAACAGAAAAAAGAAAGCGGGAATACCAAAAGCCTCCTCCACATACAGGTTTATAACTTTGCATGTGCATGTGCTGGTGTACTTCAGAGAGAAAAAAGATGACAGGTCAAATAAAAGTTTGTAAGTTTCTAAATCACCAACCATGGCTTTTGTTTGCAAAGATGTAAGAACTTCATGGTTTGAGCACAAAATTTTGAATAAAGAAAAATTTGTTGACATATATGGGGAACTATTCACCAACTCATCAAGGTAAACAACCTTTACAATACATTCAAGTGGTAAAATATGAAAAGGAAATGAGAAATGGTATAAAACGTTAATTATTTCATAAAAGATAGACTACAGGAATAACAGAGCTTATCATTATTAACTTATGGTGGTGTTTGCATCCGTAGTTGCAACTGTTTTTGTTTTGTATGTCTATCATTAAATAAAAGATGGCTCGAGAACCATAACAACATAAACATTCAACAGTTTTGCATTTTAGAGTTTATGGTAGTTGTTTCATCAACCATACATTGTGCATTAGGCAACTCATTATACCTAAGTGGCATTGCATCTACGTGCCTGCATGATAATTGAAACTTTCAAGAAATAATAATGCCCAAACAATGGGCAGGAAGGTTAATTTGTTAATTCAAAGAATTCCACAAAATTTTATACATCAAGAGATATACAATAGACAAAAAATAATAAAATTTAAAGAGATAAGATAAGAAAACCCAATTGTTTTTTGAATCTTCCTCTTAAAAATTCTTTTTATATCCTTCAATAAAAAAAGCATGTGACTGTTTGATTTAAACTTAGCTCTTACTTGCATTTGCTAAGTTAAATCAAGTATATTAGCCTTTCTAACTATTTGGCTACTATGAAAGATAAATGAGCTTAAGTAGTAAATTTGTATGGTTCATATATTTGTTTAAGCATGACATGACAAAAAACATTCTTTAAAATTCACAAAATACTAAAAAATATTAAAAGTCAATATTTATTTTGCATTTAAGAAATAATTATATATTAGTTGATAGTTAATAATGTAATTAATAATATAATCAACTAAATAATTACTTCTAGAGAACTAAGAAAAATAGTAGCTAATTAGTGTCATAATTAATTAATTATGGTAGTTAATTAAAGGTAACATGGTTATTTAAATAATATTAAAGAAATTAATTACATAATTAGTTATTAGCTAACAAATTAATTAATATGCTTTTTTATTGTATAAGCCTGTTTTTGCACTAAGCAGCCATATGGCCGCATTTTTTTTCCCTTCACTTATGCAGGCCTTTTTATCTTCAACCGCATGAACCAAGCAAGCTTTAGAGGGTTTCGTTCCACAGTTAATTTAAGCATGATTAATGCACTTGGCGCATTGTCGATGATGTGGCTTGTTAAGTAACTAATTGAAGTGTTTTAAGGCTGTTTGGTGCTCAGCAAAACGCTAACTGGTTTAAGACATGGTGCGCAATTGCATCAAGCAGAAGACTTCGACTGCATTAGATATCTTTTTATTCTGAATTATTGAAGATTAAACTGGAAAAGTAAATTTTATAAAAAATGAACAAAAAGTTATCAATTAATAGAAATATAATACCTGATATAGTGTTTGTAAGTTAGTGAGTTTGGATTTTCCAATATGTAAAGAAATGGGCCAACAAGGCACAAGTATCTGCGCTGCCATACAGCTTCTCTGTTCCCCACTCCCTATCAAGGTTCATAGCAGAATAATATAAACAAAGATTGACAAATAAGTTCACATACATATCTAATAACTGCACTAAAAATCAAATTATGAAACAAAGAAATTAATCAAGCAAAGGAACGGTTATTATGAAATTAGCATTATTATAAAGGTGCTCACAACCTTTTCATAAAAATGATTATGCTCATGTGATAGATTGTCTAGATCAACGATGTTACTGTGATCGTCAGTTCAAAGCAAGCAATCTACCTTACCTGAGAAAAATGGAGCTGCATTTGCCAACTATGTTATCCAATGTTCTCATTCTTTGGAATAAGTCCTTCATTTCAATTATAGAACAGAACTGAAATTTTTAAGAGAGACTAATCATGCTAATCACCTGTTCATTGCCAATCCTAAATAAAAAGAGTATGCTCTTAAAATAGCTTATTTCAACAGGTGTCTAAATTTCCTTAAAAGCTTAATTCCAAATGTTTTTATTTAATTATAGTGAGTTTCAATGATGCTTTTGACTTTGCACCTATTTACTAATAGGAAACACAATAACAGTGTCTGTAGAAAATTTCAACTTGCCCATCATACCATTAATTTATTATTATAATAGAATCAATAGCACCAAAAAACATTCTTCTACTTTTTTATGTTCAAATCTATACTATGAATGGTGTAATAACTTAGAAGTTGCGGCTCATTCATTTGTACTCTCAAATCCCATTGGCCACACATTTGTCACTTAATGAGATTCGCTCTTTTTCAAAATAACATTTAATGCTATTATATTAACCAAATGTGGAAGGGAAAGAGAGGGTGCTTGCAATCTCTTCTCTTCAAAATGTAAAAAATTCATTTATAGTAAAATAAATTAAAAAGATGAAAACAGAAAAAATTGTAAGGAAACTCTAACAATAACTTCACAATTATACTTGGTTCACTCCAAATAATCCTTTAAAATTAAAATTACATAGAAATCTATACAACGGTCTCCACACCTATTGCACAATAGATCGCGCTTTTCATCTATATTATCCCAACAAATGACACATGTAGCACTGATGAACAAAGCAGCTGTTGACATTTCTGTGGCTCATCTTCACCACAACCAGGACGCACCACCTCAGCCCTCTCATGCATTGCTAAAATCTAACCCTAGAATTTTTCACTGATGCTCTAATCCATGTAACGCACTCGACAACATCAAAGAAACCTTCTTATTTAGATTACCTTTATTTCTTCAATACCATAGAAGCAAATTTAAACCTATTTTTTCAATTTTAAGATGAAGGCATTTTTACAAATATCACATATTTTCAAAACAATAAAATAAATATAAGTTTTACTTTTAATAATTGATACTAGAGCATAGAATTAATAAATATGATATATACATAGCAAATTAGTGAATAAAAAGTCCTAAATGCCAGGGAAATAAATTTTAATCACAAAATTATATAATATCCACTAATGCAAACATCCATAATTGATATAACTTACACAGCAATCACTAATTTTAAAAACTATAAAACTAGCACCCAGTCCTATAAAATTTCTTCAAAGAATAAAATTAAATTTATTTTAAACAATAATTACAACTATAAAATTATATAATATCTACTTATGCAAACGCCCATAATTGATATAACTTACACAGCTATCACTAATTTTAAAAACAATAACACTAGCACCCACTCCTATAAAATTTCTTTAAAGAATAAAATTAAATTTATTTTAAACAATAATTACATCTAATTAAAAAATGGAAAATAATTTAGAAGTAATTTTTAAGTACAAAATGCAATTTACAGTAAAAATATAATTAATTTTGGGTTGCAATTAATTTATAAATTATGATCCTTTATTTAAATTGCTAAATGTATTTTTATTTATAATTTAAAAGTTTAAAATTCATACTTTTACTATTTGAAGTGCAAGTTGTGAGAGTTTTGTGAAAATAATAATAATAATAAATTTTGAAAATTATAGTGGAGGCTTTCAAAAATTATATT
The DNA here is from genome assembly GCA_016760335.1 of Gastrodia elata. Classification (NCBI taxonomy): domain Eukaryota; kingdom Viridiplantae; phylum Streptophyta; class Magnoliopsida; order Asparagales; family Orchidaceae; genus Gastrodia; species Gastrodia elata. Next base: position 46,782,807 of record CM028678.1, on the reverse strand, counting down.
ATATTATATTACTGTTATTATATTAAACTTGACAGCTAAAATTATTGTTATTATTTTCAAGGTAAATTGTGATTAATTAATTATTATGGGGTTAGTTTATTAAGACTATAACAGTACTATAATTATTTCTATTACATTTTGAAATATACTAATTCTAATATAAGTCAATGATTAAATTAACTTAATTACAACTTAACTATAATTTTTTTAATTTAAAATTTAAATAAAGTAATTTAGTTTTTACTAAAATATTTTAAAAGTTTTACCGCTAAATATTTTTAGACCATTTTATAATTATTATAATGATTAATAAAATATTAATTAAATAGTTAATTGTGAGGGCCCGATGCCGGTTCGGTAGAAACCGTTCTGGCATTGGGTAACTGCTCACCGCAGGATCATATCAAGCAATTTGAGAGAGAAAGAATGCCTAATAAAAGTAAATGATATTTTTCATTTATCAAAAGTTCTTATTACAAGTTCCACCATCGTACAAAAAAAAAAAAACAAAATAAGCATTTCAGCGCCGTTGTTGATCTTTTGAAAGTTAAGGTTCTTGTTTAACCTCTTCTAGGAGCACCTGACCTGGCATTGTACAGAAAACAATACCGGGATTTGAATTCCCAGTAATTAGAGAATACTCTAAGTACAGCAGTATACAATAACAAATTAATTTACGAAAACGCATTTAGCAGAGGTAAAAATGCAGGATAGGTAAGACAACTGCGCAAAATAAGCAAGCAAAATTCTGCAATAAGTAGTTATCACAAATAACGGTTACTGATGTCATTTTCCAGTAACTAACCCCGAATGTTACTGATGTTATTTTTTCAGTAACAACCCCGAATGTTATTGATGTCATTTTCCAATAACAACCCCGAATGTTACTGATGTCATTTTTCCAGCAATAACCCCGAATGTTACTGATGTCATTTTTCAGTAACAACCCCAAATGATATCGATGTCATTTTCCGATAACAACCCCGAATGATATTACGTTGGTTCCGAGCAACCTATCCAAGCTTCAAAACGAAATTCGGTTCAAAGCAAATATGCGAGGCAAAGCAGTAAAAAAAAATGCAAAATGTAATATAAGTCATATACTGGGTACCTTTAGTCTTTAAGTTCAAAAGTTCAACAGCTCGTATGAGTGACAGTTCGCTCAATCTGCATTTTAAGTCCAGATATTTTTAAGTTAGATTTTTAATCAAATGATTTAGGAGTTTAATTTCCTCTTTCATTCTGTTCTCCTTCCGCTTTTGAAGTTCGATTGATTTTAAGTGTAGAATTAAAGCAGTTTAAAGTGTATTAAGATTATGATCGAAAAAGTCCGAATAAAATGACTGAATTGGCAATAATAGTCATTTATAACAATTTGAATCGTTCTCATTATTAATAAATGAGAATAATTCTATTGTGAATGACTAGATATAACTTGATAGTTATAAGGAGAGTAACAAGCTTTGGAGAAAACGAATGTTTTCTTCTAATTTCCTCCTCTTACCTTAGATTTAGGATCGCCGGAATACGAAGAGAGTTGGAACGGGTTGGCCGAAGGGTGGCCGAGGGTTGCTGGTGCCGCTGCGGGGGCTGCCGGGGGCTGCCAGAAGGTGCTGCCGGGGACTGCCGGGCTGCTGGAAGCTGCGGGAAGTGGCTGTCGGGGGCTGCCGGAAGGTGGCTGGAAGGGCTGTCGGGGCTGCTGGGTAGAGGCTGGAAGGGCCTGCTGGGCTGCCGGAAGGAGGCTGTCGGGGCTGCCAGAAGGAGGGTTGGCTAAATTGAGGAGGGAAGAGGGGAAGTGGCTGCTGGAAGGTGTGGGGAGAAGAGGGGAGGGGATGGGGGGCTTTATAGGCGCACATAGAGGCGCCACAACGTGCGCCAATTGGCGCCATAATGGCGCCAGGTCAGCGCCTGGTGCGCGCGCCAAGAGGCTCTGGCGCGGAAGCTTCTCCCGCCAGAGGGCGGGAGTGGGGCCGGGAGTCAGGGTCGGCCCTCTGGGCCGACAACCTGCGCCAATAACAGCGCAGGCAGGCGCCAGGCTTCCGCCTGGCGCAGAAGCTTCTCCCACCTGGCGCGGGAGAAAAAAGAGGGGCGTGCGTAAAGAAGAGTAAAAATACAGAGAAGAAAAAAAATGGAAAAAAATTTAAAATTTCAAATTAACCGCATTTTTTCGCCGTTCGGCGTCCGAATGCAACGAAACCTGGCACCGAGGTGTGTTACGACATGACGAACACCCTCGCGCCGAAAAATTTTCGATTCGGAGCAAAATTTTATTTTATTTTAATTTTAGGGGTTTAAAACTTTGAAAATTTGTCACGATCAAATCGACGCTCAGAATTTGATAAAACTTCTCGAGCAACTTTTAAATAATATACTTAACACGTCGATACTGAAAACGATGAATTCTAACACGTATTTCAATATTTTTTATTTTTAGAAATTAGAAATTTCGAAGATAGAACGGGAGCTTCCGTCTTTCGGATTTCTCCTGAATTAGGGCTCTTTGATCCTTAAAGTTGTTTCTATCTATTGGCAGTTTTGTTTGCCCTAAAGAGAAATTCCCCGGGATCCTGATTCCTAAGGCAGGATTCTGCCCTAATTTGCAATACAACGGTTTTGGGTCGTTACATTAATTAACAATATTTTATGATCATGATTTATAATTAATTTTACTTTTATAAATTAATAAACAAAAATATTATTTTAAATTTACATGCAAAATCTTTCAATATGCTCATTATTCAAAAACTAGTGGATTGTTAAGTTGCTGTTTAATTATAAGAAAAAATTTCATAACCAACACATTTACTTGATCTAATTTTTTTGTTGCATATGATTGTGTTACATAATGCATTATTATAATAGAATAAATCTTTTATATGATCTAATATATGTTATTGTTGCTTCTAAGAATTCCACACAGGGTTATTTTATTGGTTTGAAAATTAATGTACTATATTACAAATAATATAATTATGAATAAATTACATATTATGCAATGGTAGAAATAATTGCTTAAATAATATGAATGATTACACTGATACATATGAGAGCATCAATAAGATATTCTAATAGGCAAGTCCGATCAACTGATGAGCATCAATGAATTACAAAACTGTTGAAGTCCCAAATTAGTTGATCTCCTTGATCAACCTCGCCACTAATCGATTATCTCTCCAACACCAAAGCTCACTCCACCATCATCAACATTTTCCATTGAATGCTCACCTCACACTTAGCTCCCTTCCGAGTCACCAACCTCCAATAATGAAGGAGACTTTTCAGCATCCTAACTCCATACCTCCCCCCTCAACCCCCACCTTCAATTATTAATTGTCCCATATCACTTTTATTCATATCTCTATCATAAAAAAAGAAAAATAGAAGAATATAAGAAGAGAAAAAAGATGAACAAGATAATAACAAAATGAGAGAAACAAATAACAAATAACATATACAAAAAATTATAAAAAGAAATAGATAAAGAAATATCCACAAAAAATAAGCTAACTATAGTACACTATTATATATATATTATAAAAGTATATTTATAAAAATAGCCCATTGACAATTGCAACATATTTAGCCTCAAACTATAAATACCTGATTTAAATCCACAATTAGTTAACATACCCCAAAATAGCTCCAAATTGGGATCAAATTTAATCACTGAACTTGAATTAGGATATCATCAAATAGCTTGACTGATCAACCTATAATAGATGAATAATGAAGCTATCCATTCCCAAAAGAAAACACAAAATTCAGAATCTTGTCGACAATTCACTGAAAATGTATAGTGCCTAGCTTACTGTGCATTGCAAGGACACCCTAAACTGCTTAAGGACACCACACACATAGTGCAGTAGCATCGTCAAGGTAATTTACATTGAATATAGCATTGTTAAGAAACATTTTGAGCTTATTTCTTCATGCAAATACCTCAGAGCGCCACAACATAAGAGCCCCACAATGATAGTCAAGTCCTTTTTTTAATTGCTCAAAATTGAATTTCAAGTTTCTTATAAATTCTTAGTCAATTCCAAATACTTTATGAAAAAAAATTTTAATCCCTTATACTATTTTACTAATTTAGAATTCTTGTGCCAAAAAAAAATATTGCTTGGCTTACCAATTTATTAAATGTTATTTTGAAAATTTAAAAAATGTTAAATAAGTGAAAAAAAGAATGTTATTGTACCTATTTTTAAGAATAAAGGTAATTCTCAAGGCTGCAAATTATAGAGAAATTAAGCTAATGTATCATACATTAAGACTTTGGAAAAGAGTAATTGAGTAGAAATTATAAAAATATACTCATATTTTAGGTAGATCTAGCAAAAAAATCATATAATTACTATGAGATTTGATGGATACAATAAAATAAGGAAAAGATGATCTTAAATTAATCATTATTGATCTTGAAAAGATTTATAATAGAGTTCAAGGATAAGTTCTTTGGAAAGCTTTTGAGAAAAAAGAATTTATTTAGCATATTGATGTTATTAAATCTATGTACAATGGTATTGTAACATATGTTCAAATGCAAAGTGGCTTATCTAAAGATTTTCATGTTATTATTGGATTACATCAAGGCTTAGCTCTCAATTCATATATTTTTATTATAATTATGGATGTTCTTCCTAAGCACATTCAAGAGGAGGTTCATTGATGGATGCTATTTGCATATGATATATTATTATTAATTGATAAGATTGGGGATGGATTTCAAAGTTAAACTCAAGTTTTAGAAGACAATTGTAGAGTCTAGAAATTTTCATCTTAATAAATATAAAATAGAATATATGATGTGTATGATTAATCATCATAGAAGCCATAATCTCAAAGACATACCTATTTATGACAATGTGACCAAGAAGAGCGGGAGTATTGAATGTGTTTAGGCAAAATAGTATTTAACTCAGAGCCATAAAAGAATTCATTCAATTTAATTTGGAAATATCAGAAGAAGAGCACGCAACTAAAAAACAGAACACTAGAACATAATTGATTACATTAAGATTAGTAACCTCATGAAAATTACTTAGACCTATAATTTGTGGGAAAAATCTAGCAGTGTTATGTGAAGAAAACTTATCTATAAGTAAATTCTCCAAGTGTTTTAGTCATTTAGCTATCTTATAATTATTTGTTTGATAAGTTCTTTCTTCGTTAAACATATTGGAATGTCGTTTTATAGATGAACCAAGAAGAGTACTCTCTTGAATTTCCTATAGAAACTCCCGTGAAAGTCCCTTTACCTTTAGAATCAACTGAAAACAAAATTGATTATCTCTTAGAGATGAAGACACAAACAATAAAAAATCAAAACAAAGCCTCTATTCATATACCTATCCCCATGCCAGTGTCTCCTCTACAGCATAGGCACGGAATCGATGGAGCCTTATAGGATTCCCTGAAACTGAACCCACCTTCTTATGATGGATCAGCCCGCCCAATGGAGGTGGGGGATTGGATGCAGGAGATAGAAAGCAAATTGGAAAGCATGAAGTGTCCAACCATTAAATGCAATAAGGTTGGCTAAGAGCCTTTTCAAATGAGAAATCGAGCAGTAGTAGATAGTTACCTACAAAACTTAAATTGTTGGATTGGATTTAGAAGATATCCCCTGGACGGAGTGCACAAGGGAATTCAAAGCCAGTTATATCCCTCATTAGGTGTAGAGGATCTTAGAAAATAAATTCATCAAGTTAACACAAAGGAACAGACCAATAGAAACATGAGTTTGAATTCACAATGTTATCAAGAAATGCTCAAAAGCTAGTTAATACAAAAGCTTCAAGGTGCAGCCAATTTCTAGACGGGTAAAAAACTCCATTCGAACAAGTTCAATTCCGCTCAACACACAAATTTCGCAGAGCTACTAGATTGTGCTACAATGTTGAAGCACAAAGTGGAATTGATAGCTGAAGGCCAAAGGGAGCATGAGTCTCATAATGCTGCAAACCAAGGAGCCTTCAAGAGGCAAAGGTTTGACCCTCCAACAAAGGTGTCCAAATTACCCCAGAAGTAACTAGACAGGTTATCATTGGAGACTGTCAGCTATCTCATTCATACGACAAATGTTATCACCGTGGTAGTTTGTGTTACAAGTGTGGTCGTCCTGGCCATCTCATTCGCAATTGCAAAGCTGTCAAGACAATTGATGGGAAACCAATCCAAAAAAGGGGCTTACCCATGCACGAGCATCTAATTGTATGTCAACCCCAACACCGATACCTGATCATGTCCATAGAAGATAGACATCTGTCGATACCAGCAAGAGTGTAATCTCTCGCTCTTGTAACAGCCGCTAGCAACCACGACCCAATATCAAGTACCCATTTGTAACAGCCTAAACCCTTAAGCACTAAGGTATTGTCCGCTTTGACTTGAAAGGCCTCACAGTTTTGCCCTCAGAAGATAATTTCCCAACAGGTCACTCATCCTGGGAGTGCTCCCGCATGAGCACGCTTAACTTTGGAGTTCTTATCAGGAACTTCACTGTTATCTAAAAAGGCGTCTCGATGTTTGAGTTTTACTTATTAATACTAAAGTGAGTCTTTATAATCTCCCCAACTTAAGTAACTAACGTCATCATCAGTATCCACACACAGATCCAAAAAACATTCATTAAGTAGATAGGACTAGATGTGATCCCTGCAGGCTTAAGAGGTACCTACAACTATGTAACACCTTAACCATCATGGGTTCAAGAAGCTTCTCACATGAAGTGATACCTTACCTTGTATAGCACTTAGCTCCTATCTGACACCCTATAACCAGCTCTGATACTATTTGTAATAGCTCAAACTCTTAAGCACCAAGGTATTGTTCATTTTGGCTTGAAAGGCCTCATGGTTTTGCCCTCAGAAAATAACTTCCCAGCAGTTCACCCATCTTGGGAATGCTCCCACATGAGCATGCTTAACTTTAGAGTTCTTATCAGCAAATTCATCGTTATCTGAAAAGGTGCCTCGACGTTTAAGAGTTTTATTGCTACTTAAGTGGGTCTTTAGACCAATAATTCACAAATAAATTTTGTAGAGTATTATTATGAAAACCTTTGAAAAGCTTTAGGTAATGTTTACTAAAATCCTGAAATATTGTATATTAATACAATAAATTCCTTTACTGAACTTACACCAGGTGCCCAATATTTTATGATTTTACACAACTTTATGATTTTACACAACACTTGCCCAATAACGAAACTTGACACCGAGGTGTGTTATGACATAACGAACACACTCGCGTCAAAAAAATTTCGATTCAAACAATTATTTTATTTTATATTAATTTCTGAAGTTTAAAATTTCAAAAATTAATCACGATCAAACCGGTGCTCAGAATTTGATGAAACGTTTTGAGCAGCCTTTAAATAATATACTTAACACAACTACTGAAAATAATTAATTTTGACACGTATTTCAATGTTCATGATTTATTGGATTAAATAATATAAAAAAATAAAGCGGGAGTTTTCGTTATCAAAATTCTCTCAAACTAAGGCACTTTGATCTAAAAATTATTTCTATATAAGGAAAATTTTGTTTGCCCTAATTTAAAATTCCCCGAGGTCCTGATGTCTTAGGCGAGTTTTGACCTAATAAAAAAAATAACGACATTGGGTCGTTACAATAATAATCTCTTACTTGGAGACTGAGCGTGAGTCAATCTTCCTTCCCCTCCTAATGGTCTCCTTTACATAGTGATAGTGATGGCTCAACGCTAGCCTCATTGTCATAGACCAAGGCCCACTGAAGTCAGGCACAACTTCAGAGTCACCGTCTTCGTGAACATATCCACTAAATTCTGACAGTTGTGTGGAAACATTGTAGCAAACACAACAAATTATATTAAAAACTCTCATCACTTTGAAATAACCAATCGACTACACAATCATCCAATCAATTAGAATTGAAGTAATATGTTTTAAGAGAAATATGAGCTCATATAATTGCAACAATAATATATAATAAGTATAGTAGCACCAAATTTTAATACCAGGTTCACAATCTCAAAATAAGGCAATAAGTACCTTCCAAGTAAGAACAGATGACCATCCCTCAAAATCTGCTTGACTCCAAGGCCGAGGAGTATCTTGGTTAGATTCCTCGTTCTGAAAAACCTTTGCCACCTGTAGAAGTCTATGGTAACGGGCTGGAGAGAAATGAAAACCCAAAGATGGCAACCGTACAGCAAGCCTCGTTGATGGATAAAGCAGATTTTCTGAATGAATCTAACAAACAAAAAAAAGGTGATGAAAAAAAGCATTAGCATTCAAAGGCTCTCATTTGAAAAAGTGGAACTATATCCAAGAGATTAAAACCTGCTGAAGTTTCAAAGCAATTCCACATTTATCAAGAACTGGAAAAAAATTACAAAATTTGGCTTGAAATGGAGAAACACCAATATATGATTCATTCCAGTCATAATCACCATCAACCAAAAATGCAGACATATCTTTTAATATCAAACTGAACTGCAAATACATGGAGTCTTCTTCAAGTGAATCGCTGTCCCAATAATCCTGAATTGTTAGTATGTGCATCAGTGATAAACTTTCAGTTTTCCAAAAAATGATACAATAAAAATATTATTTTAAAGCAAGACCACAACGTTACTTTTGTAGATAGCGTCAAATTTCCCAAATCAAGAAGAAGTTTTGTTGCACGATGCTCGTCAGGATAAAAGTTGGTGGGAATTGTAATCTTGGGAGCAGAGATATCCAAATCAATAAGAAACCTGCAAGGATATTTTAAAACTTAGTCTCATTAAGAAAGAGAAAAATATCAGTTTAATTTAGACATGACGGAATAATAGCAGGGGTAACAAGAAACAACTAAATAGAATCAAGTAGGTAGGCATTCAGAGATAGCAAACAGAGATAACAACCATGCCCACACAACCCAAACACACAGAATGACTGGCTCCTCTATAAGGATCTCCCCAATCAACTGTCCAGATTTGATTATAGCAACTACTTTGCCCTCTCATTGCTTAACAAGTACAAAAATACAGCGAGGTTACATGGCAAACTGATAACACTTTCGAAACCGCTCTCCCATTTTAACATAATCCATGTATGTTTTAAGCCAGCGTACTCCGATACATCACTCGTCAGAAGTTTTCATTACCAGCCAAACTCGAGAGAAAAAAGAATGTCTTCCAAAATTATTTGACAAATAAGTTTCAAGAATGCCATTTTCTTTATATTGATTTTAGAAAACTTTGCTCTCCTTTGAAGTTCCTAAGAACTCGTCTATGAAAATAAAATTACACGTAGTTCTAAGAAATTAAAGTAGACGAAGCTGCAGGGGTTTTCAAAACAAGACTCGAAATAAGTAGAGAGAAAATATAAAAAAAAATACAATACAGGGGAAATAAAATAAAAAAACAATAAAAGCTCAAGCTTCAAGTTCAACATTCTTCAAAATGCTTGATGGTTCATCCTCAAGAGTAGGTGTATAGCCTGCAACCAAAAAATGTTCCATTACCCAGATTTCTAGTAGCAACGTGAAAGTTCCTCCTTGGGTCTCTTTAACAAGCACGCTTGTGAGTAGTATCAGGAGAGCAAAATGAAAAAATGATAATATACTAAAAGTGATAGGGAGTACTTCTAAAAGAGTTTAATACCAGTATCCAAATAGAGTATTGTAATAGGGTTTGCTACTGTAGAAAAGGTAGGAGAAGAACTAATTCTCATTAATTAGAATCTAGCATTGCATAGGTATATATAGATACAATAGAATCCTGATACAGCAAATGTTACCAAGCTATCAGGTGCATGGGTGCCCAACCTCTGGCTAGGGCTGGCAATGCTTGTGCCTGGGCTTCCATCTTCTGTCTAACCTGGCTAAGCTTGCGCCTGGGAGCACCTAGGCTCCCAAAGTTCTGTTGAGTATGTCTTGATATTGTTATTATCCCCCCCACAAATTCATCATCAGTATGGTGATGGTGAGTTTGTCTCTTAGTGATTGTATTGAGTAGTTTGAAGTGATTTGGTGATCATGTATATGAATTTAGCTATTGTAGGGATGTAGGAGAGTTCTACTTCCTTCCTTGAGATGTTGTCTCTAAGATGGTGCCCCCGCAACCCGTTGACTGAAGGCCAACATAGATGCTTCCTATAGCTACGGAGAGCCTACTGTCTTTGGGCCTGTTGTGGTCCGAGACTCAAACGGACAATTACTGGTTGCCGCAGGAGCTAGCTTACAGTCTCAGTCCCCTCTCCGGGCTGAGATTCAGGCAGTGACTATACTGCGGCAGGCCTTTGTGGCTATAGGGGTGGATACGGATGGCGTCATCATTAAAGGTGACTACCTAGGAGAGGTTCAGAGATTTAGGCATCTCTAGGAGAGAACTCTCCGTTCACAAGGCAGAGAGCGGCATGCCGATCACCTTGCCTTTTTACTTATTTTTCCTCGTGTTATCTTTTCCCACCGATCACGCGATGCGAATCGGGTGGCGGACTTTTGTGCTCTGTATGCCCGTCAGGGTGATTTCTCTTTTTCTAGGGGAGATGTGATCCCCAAGAGACTTTTGGACCTCCTTGCGCAAGATACTGTGGAGTTTGATCCCGATTGAATTTTTGTATTATTGATTTTATTTATGTATGCATAGGCTCGGTCGTATTTCATGATATGTTGTCTCAAAAGAAATGACAGTCCGCTCTGACGTGTTTGGTTCCTGCATGGAAAATCGAGTTCTTGGCAAGAGCAATGGCTGATAGATTGTCACACTAGAGCATTGTGGGATGAGGTGTAGGTTGGTTGAACTCCTGTAAAAAGGCGACTGAGCCATTAAATATCTGTAGCCATGGTGGCTAAGGCTCGATATTCGGCTTCCATGAAGGATTGTGATATCTTGATATGCTTATTGGTGCTCCAAGAAATGAGAGTTGTCGAGAAAAATATAGTAACCGGTTATAGATTTGCAGTGCTCCGTATCTTTAGCCAAGTCAGAATTTGCATAGGCTTGAAGTTGCATGTTGCATGGGTCTATCTGGATATCGATTTGGAGAGTGCATTTGATGTAGCGTAGAGTTCTTTTATGTTACTCAAAATTTATTTGTGTTGGATGATGTATGTGTTGACAGAGTTTTTGACTGGCAAGCTAATATCCAATCGAGTGATAGTGAGATATTGGAGAGATCCACTAGTTGCTTGTATAATTTGGGCTAGGAGAATAGAACCAAGGAAATAATTGTTCTGTTGTAGTCAATGATTTGTGTATGAGACGGATTGCATTGTGTCATTCTTGAATTTTGGAAGATGTTGAATGCATATGCAGTCTGAAAAGTATGAGACCTGTTTTGGATTGCGTGAGAAAGGTGCCGAGAAAGGTGGTAGGTGTCCCAAGTGTTTCATTTGAAAATGCTATGTAAGAGTGGCAATGAGGGCTGTGACGGTAGCTTTGTTCGGTCCTATGATGAGGATGTCGTCCACGAAGACTAGAAGGTATAACTGATCTTTAATGTTGTCTGATATCAGTAGAAAGGAATTGACTGTGCTTGTACGAAAACCCTTACTGCGATGGAAATGTGATGGTGGAGTACAATTGACGTGAGGATTGTTTAAGGTCGTAGATGGCATTCTTGAAAAGGCAGACATGGTTGGGAAACTTGGGGTCTTCAAATTCCATTGGTTGATGCATGTAGACTGCTTCGATGAGTTTTCCATAAATGACTACATTTGATATGTCCACTATGATAACTGGTCACTTGTAGTGAGTTGTTATGGTAAGTAGGACCCTAATGGTTCCATTTTTGCAACTGAGTTGAACATTTCAAGATAGTCAGTACTATAACTTTGTTTAAATCCTTGAGCTACGAGCCAGGCCTTGTAGCGAGCCACAGTGCAATCATTGTTTAGTTTGGTGTGGTATGTCCATTTGCATCCGAGTATATTTTGATGAGGCTGGGAAAGAAACAATGTCCAGTATTGATCCATTAATGCTTTAGGTTCATCAACCATGGTTAGTTGCCATGTTTTAGGTTGGTTGTTGCCTTGTATGAGGTTGGTTCTTGATGTGGTGGTGTTGTGGAATAGGTTGATAAGGAGTTTGTGTTGTACGACTCCTATTTGATGGCGTGTTTGCAATGGATGGGTGGGAGTATGTTGTATTTTTGGTTATTAGAATTGGCTTGCAAGAATACGTTTGTACGAAGTGTTGGATTGTGATAATGGGTGGCAAGGTGTTTTTGGTTGGAGTGTGGGGATGTTATCAGTGGATGAGCTAGTGTAAGTGTAGGTGTTCTGTGGGGAAAGAGGCATTTGTGTGGTTGGTTTAGGAAGTGGTTCTTATGGTGCTATGATAGAGATTGGAACAAGTCTGAGTGGCATGAAGGTAAATTTAGAAGATAAAATTGATGTTGTTTAGGATGAGATAGTGGGGTAGGAGTAGGGGAATTTGTCCTCTATGAATTGGACATGGCAGAAGATTAAAGTGGCTGAGACTTTGGGATTATAGCATATATAGGCTTTGTGGTTTAGAAAGTAACCAAGAACAATGCAAGGGAGAAATTTCAGTCCAAGTTTGGACATTTCTGTATGCACCTAATAACTTTTAGACGGCCATAGTTTGGTTGGGTGTTATATATGAACTGAAAGGATGAGATGTTGTGTTTGGAGAGGGTAGACGGTTAGTAAGATAAGTGGAGGTGATAGTAACTTGAGACCAAAATCTTTCGGGCAGATTGATGATTTGTAGAAGTTTACTAGTGATTTCTAGCATATGTCGGTGTGTGCGCTCCCTACTCTATTTAATTGGGGAGTATATGGGCATGACATTTGGTGGTGGATGTCAAGATTTTTGAGGAGATTATGAAAGTGGTTAGAGTTGTATTCTCCTCCTCATCTGATTGGAGAATTTTGATGCACTTGTTGAATTGGTTTTCAATGTATTTGTAGAAATGTATGAATGTATGTAGTGTTTCTGATTTTTGTTTGTGAGAAAAGTCATGTATAGCGAGAACAAAGATCCACAAAAATCGCATAGAATTTATATCCTTCTTTTTTGAAATCATGGGGTCGGACCCCATACATCGTATGTTCTAGAAGATTGAGCAGGAAAAGGCAACTTTGTGGTATTTGGAGTTGATGTATGTGGAGCATGGGAATGTGGAGCTGTTATTGTTGATGAAGATTGCAGAATGAGCTTGAGAGGTGGAGGTTCTAGAGACAGGTGAATGGTGTAGAGTCCGTTGATACAACGGCCTTTAAAGAGAGGGGTGCTTGAGTGGAGATCTTTGATAATGAATCTGATTAGATCAAATGTGATGGAGCATGAATTGTCAACTTTCAGTTTGTATGTGTATAAGCTTATAATGAGGCATAGGTATAATTCCATTGTATGTATTGGAAATTTGGAGTGTTTGATCGTTACCTATGGTATGTATCGGCCATGAAAAGATTTCGAACGTAATTTGTTATGTGGCTCAAGGCTCCGGAGTCTAAAAACCAGTGTGGTCACCTAAGTTGTCGGTAAAAAGAGCATTGGGATGATGTGATATCTGATTTGGAATGTTGTTGTAGTTGTGGTTCATGCTATGCCAGCAATTTGCAAATTTGACATTCTATGAATAAAGATCTTGAATTTCTGTGTTGAAAGATGCGAGAGTTGGCCTCTGTCTCTAGATGTTGTTGACTTGCAACCCTTTCCACAGTTGTTGTTTCTGCTTCTGTAGAGTGACATGAGGTTTTGGTTGATGGAAGTCTGATTGTGTAGCCAAAGTTCCTAGTGGAAATCTTGTTGGATGTTGATCTCTTCGCTGCATAGAAAGGAGTAGAGATCTTCTAGGCTGATTGGGTTGAGGTTTGTCTGTATTGCAGTTTTGAATGCTTGATGGGTGGGAGACTGCTTAGTGTGTAAAGTATGATGTCTTAGTTGTCGATCTTGGAGTCGACCGCTGTTATATTGTCCACTATGGCTCTAGAGGGCAGTAGTTAGGTTCGTACATTGATCTTTCTTTTAGAAATACATTGTAGAGTTCGTTCTTGAGTTGAATGACTCTAGAACAATTGGTCGATTGGAGTCACTTTTCAAGAATGTGTCATACGTCAGTGCAAGAATCAGCCTCCAGGATATATGGAAGAATAGAGGGCGGTAGTTAGGTTCTTGTCGGCTGAGGTCCAAGAAGAGTAATTGGGGTTGTTGGTTTGTTCTTGAGAATTGGACCCGTCAAGGTGTCCTTTTAGGTTATTAGTTTTGAATAGTTGGAGTATTTGGACTCTCCAACTAGGGTAGTTTTCAAAAGTGAGAGGAAAGTGTAACATGTTGTTGATGTTGGACATCAAGAATCAAAGGTCTTTTGAATTAGTAATGACATTGGGATTGTTGTGAGAGCTCATGTTGTTGTTCGTAGATTCCATGGTTGATTGATTTTGGTGGTTCTTGATTGAAAAATGGGCTTCTTGGAGGATTAGAAAAGAGGATGGCAGGGTTCTTGATGAGGTGTAGAAGGAAGGCAGATGTGATGTCCCGATGCCGGTTCAGCGAGAACTGTCCCGGCATTCAGGTGTTCACATACTGCAAGGTCATATTGAACAATTTGAAAGAAAAAAGAAAACACATATAAAAGCCAAGAGATATTTCTCATTCTATTAAATTTCATATCACAAAAATTTTCAACATTCCTCTTACAAAGCTCATTAAAGATAAAATGAAACAAAAGGAAAATAAAAATAAAAGTAAAAGTAAAATAGTGCTGTCAACAAGTTTGAAAATTTAAGAATTAGAGTTCTTGTTCAAATTCTCGCAGAAGAACCTGACTTGGTATTGTACAGAAAACAACACCGGGATTGGAATTCCACAGTAAACAATAAAATATTACATTTTTATAATAGCTGAGATGCGATTAGTGGAAATAAAGATGTAATAAAATGCAAGCAAAATAACGCAATAAGCGCAAACAAGATAAATAATTTACTACAACAAATATTATCACAAAGATGTTGGTTACTAACGTCATTTTTCCAGTAACCAACCACGAATGTTACTGATGTCAATTTTCAAGTAACTAACCACGAATGCTACAAATGTTATTTTTTTAGTAACTAACCACGAATGTTATTGATGTCATTTTTTCAGTAACCAATCACGTTATAAAAGGGATGTTGGTTCCGAACAATCAACCAAGTTTCAAGAATTTGGCTCAAAATAAAGCTAAACAATAGTAAAGTGCAAAAATTAATACATGTTCATATAATGAGTACTTTTTTCTTTAAGTACAAAAATGCAACCGTTTGATCGAATCTGCATTTAGATTTTTGATATTTTAAATTAGCTTTCAGCCAATAATTTTAGAAGTAATTATTATATCTTCGTTTCTATTTAATTCTTCTTTCGCCTTCTCATTTTAATATAAGTCCGAATTTTTAAGTTATTGAGATAGCAATAATATTTAATATAGCGTTATTATTATTATTAACTAATAATAAATAATGATAATAATAATGTACAAAAGAAAAGGACAGCGAAAATGATTGAATTGAAATAATAGCCATTTTATAATATTTGTATTATTTTCATTATTAATTAATGAGAACAATAATAACATGAATGACTAAATTTATCATTATTATTTTCATAATAATAATTATTAACTATATGTAATAACAATAAAGAAAATAAATAAATAGCTAAAAATAGTAAAATCTCTCCTCAATTTCCTCTTCTTTTCCTTCCCCTCTTACCTCAGTTAGGATTTTTCGGAAAACAGAGGGAGGTCGGACACAGAGGGGGTGGCGGCTGGTTGGCAGAAGAATGAGGGAGCTGGCTAGCTGGAGGAGGGCTGGCAAGGGAGTTGAGGGCTTAGCCGGAGGAAGAAGGAATTGTGGGGAAGAAGGAGAAGGGAGGGGAGGGGTATATGTAGAAGAGGGTGGGGGAGGAAAGGCGTTGTGGGGCCAGGTGTCGACCAACATGCGCCAAAACGGCGCAGGCAGCTCTCCCTGGCGCGAAAGGTTCCACGCCCTGCAGGCTCTATGGAGCGACACAACCTGCCTGTCGATCGCAATGGGAGAAGAAAAATCTTAAGGAAATTTAAATAAATATTTAAAGTTAGATTATTCACATTATTCAACCGTTTGGCATCCAAAAATAACAAAACTTGACACCGAGCTGTGTTATGACGAAACAACACCCTCGCATCAAAAAATTTCGATTCGGAGCAAAATCTTATTTTAAATTAATTTTTGAAGTTTTAAATTTCGAAAATTAATTAAGATTGACCCCGGCGCTCTAAATCCGATGAAACTTCATGAGCAGCTTTTAAATAATATATAGTCAACATAACGACACAAAAATCGATGAATTTGGACACGTATTTAACGTTCTTAATTTATTGACAAAAGTTTGAAAAAATAAAGCGGGAGTTTCTGTTATTTGAATTTCTATTAAACTAGGGCACTTTGATCTAAAAATTATTTCTAAAGATATTTTTGTTTGCCCTAATTTGAAGTTCCCCAGGTCCTGATTTTTAAGGCAGGATTTGACCTAATTTTGCGAAGTAATGACATTGGGTCGTTATAGCAGAGGTGATTGTTCTTGAGATTTGAAGGTTCTTTGAAATGATAGGAGGAGAGGTTGAGGGTGAGCAAGCAAGAGTACTCTGATACCATGCAGAAAATGGTGAAAGAAGTAACTCTTATTAATTAGAATGTAGTATTATATAAGGCATATATAAATATATATATATATATATACAATAAAATTCGGTTCAGTTGATGTTATCAAGCTCCCAAGTGCATGGGAGGCTAGCCTCTGGCTAGCGCTGGCAAGGCTCGGAATGCCCATCCTCTGTCTGGCCTAGGTGGGCTTGCCACTAAGCGCACCTGGGCGCCCAAAGTTTTGTCGGGTATATATTGACACTGTTATTAGCTACCACTATCTTGCTCTTTAAATTAGAGAGCGAGACCAACAACAAGAGCTACTAACTACTCAAGAGAGCTACCAGTGCATTAAACATGCATGAAGACAAATCTGAAGAGAAGAAAGCAGTTAAAGGGGGAACCAACCAAGGAACCACTAATCATAAAGGATTCGACATGATAGCAAAACCAAACGTAGCTCAAAGCCTAGCAGCATAATTGCCATACTATCTTTTTCAATGCCTTATTAGCAAGCCAGCCAGTTGTTTGATTGGCTTCTCTCCAAATGTGACAAATTATAAAATTAAATTATTTAGCATTTTGCAATATTTCTTTAATGACAAGACAGCCTGTCACCAACGGCCTTCGAGTTTATAAATGAGATTAAGAGCATCACACTCAATCGATATGTTTCTAATTTCTCTGTTATAAAAAATTTCCAGCCCAGACAACAAAGTTTTAATCTCAGCCCAAGCAACAAAGTATCTAGAATGCTCAAGATTTCCTTCTCCGCCATAGAACTTTCCTTGCAACAGAACTGATAAAACCTGAACGGACGTTCACTCTCAAGAACTATGCATGAGTTAAGCACCACTATAGCAGCTTCTTAATAATCTATCACAAACCTTTGTGCTCTATTCTGATCAAGAAACTTTCAACTGACTCACAAGCTAGTGGATATAGTTTTTTTAAGTACATTTTTGTTAATAAACACATTTTGATATTGACAACAAATCAGCATTTGTTCTTAGTAAAATAATCTCTTTTATATTTTGCATGCAAGAATCATTAGATTTGACAAGTTGATCTTCAACCAACCCACTTGCCTAGATTTAATTAATTTTACAATTTGTTTGTTAGCAAAGATTGTATACTCAGTTCTGTCTTTCAAGTGTCAGATGGTTATCTCTTGCAAGATACACATTATTCCTAGACTCCTCATGCGCCACTTTGCTGCTTACTCAATGAAGAGCTACAAAAAGAAGAAACATTTAGGTGTTTGTGTATGACAAGGTTATGTCTTAGTTAAGAAAAATCAAGTCACTATTGTGCAGTCATTAACCGAGAAAGGAGAAATAACACAATAAAATTATCTATGCCCTCTTCCCATATGCATATGCCTTAGCAATAATTCACCATGGACCTTTCCCTCGAGTTACTTCAGTGCAACAATTGACTCCATTATTTTAGTTTTTAATTGTATCTCAGAAATGGAACACTTTAATCCATGCACAAGATTTTTAGGGCATCTCATGTTGCATCAGCCTTTTTTAGAAAAGTCAGAGAGAATGGTCAGCCCAATACAATGGTCTCAAATCATTGTGTACGTTGTATGAACGATTATCTAAAAGCTTTTAGGTGCTATTAACTTCAGCCTTTTCTTAGATTAGATTGACTTAGGTTAAACAAGCTAAGCAAAGCAAAGCAAAAACAGTTAATAAAACATAATTGAATATGAAATTAAATATCATTATTATCAATTAAAAAGAAATGAGATATATTATTTAGTAATTTACATTTTTTTCTTAGCATACCCAATGAATTAAAAATTAATTTAGGTTATTCTTATATTTACCAAGTTAATAATTATTTAAAAATATATAAAATGTTAATATATATAATTAAGCAAATACTATTTAATTAATAGTACTTGTTTTTTTTGTTCTTGTTGTCATTGTTATTTTAAGTTAACTGAAACCAACCAATTTTGTCAATAATTAATTGAGTTATTTATTAGCAATACAATAATATATTTATTAAATATTTGTCTTATAATAATTCTTAAAAAATATAATTTAATTAATAATATAAATTTATTAAAAATATAGAATTATTCTACATAAGCATATTAATCACAAAATAGGATTAGCATCTAATAAAAAAATTAACAAGCAAGTCAAATAATCAAAATATAAGAGTTAATCAAAATTAAATAATTAAATAATTATTATATCACTAAATAAGTCAAATAATAATTAATTAAACTAATCAATTACTTATTAATAGTGAAACTAGTTTTAAAATGGCTATCATTTGATTCACAATTATTACATCATTTAATCAATTAATATCTTCATTAAATAAATTATTAAATAAAGAGCATAATAATTAATTCTTAATGCACATGCAACTTAAGAAAATAGCAAACAAATAAATCATATGTAGATTTAATAGCTATACTGGTAATTAAAATATTAACAAATAATATTATAAATCAATAATTAATTAAAATTAATCTATTACGATAGCTAATTAACAATCTAATTAATAATAGAAATTATTTATTTAATTTAATTTATTTAACTGCATATCAACAAGCATAATTAGATTTTGTATGATTAATAAATTAAAGATGTATTAGGTACATATTAAATAATAATACTAATTATTATGTTTTCCTTAATTTATAAATAATAAACTTAGGAATTAATATATTTAATTGATTTGCTAATTTCTTGACAAATTGTACAAACTAATTTTTTAATAAAACCATCTACTAGCATTTATATATAATAGAAACTAGTACAATAGTGTGGTTGGTGATTTCAAATAGAAAATGAAAGAAAGTTAAAATAAATAACATAAAATGAAATATAGAAACGATCACCAACTTTTTAAGAAATAAGCAAACAAAAAAATGATAAGCACCCTTCCACTCCTGCTTTTGATTCCTCATATGAGAGTAGTGCCACTTCTCTGATATTTGAACTTATAGCAAGATTTAAATCCACTCTTCTTCTATTTTCATGTCCTTTTGTATCTCAAAGCTATATTCAAAATCATAATATTCTTTTTTCGACAACGAAGAATCCTCCTTAGCATCGGGATCAAAAACCTCATCATTTGGGTTCAATTGTCCCTCCCTTTGAAGGAGTGAGCTCCTCGACAAAATGATTGAGACCCAAAGTGTCATTTAATGCACTCTCACACAGCACCTCAGGAATTTAAGAAACCATTTTCTGAAGCATGGTCAAAGGAGTATCTAGCAAAATCAAATCTGATTTTGTCATTTTATTCAATTAGCTCGCGTAACTACCCATGGGTGAGCGGCCACGACCTAATATGGGGCTCCAACAATTTATGCTCTCATCTGCAAGAGCTCTTAGATTGACTTAAGCATGGTTTTTAATCTCTCCCAAGAAAAAATATTGAATACCTCTCGTCTCTTCTCATGAAATTGAACGGGTCAACATGACCATCGTCCGAAGCCTCGGACTTCACCATCATCGACCACCTCGGACTTCACCAGTTCCGGATCATCAACTAATCCATAAAATGAAGAGTCCACCTGTTGCCCCACATACTTGCCCGGGGCATCATGGATGACATCCATATCCACCATCACTGCACCTCCATTCCCATCGAGTAGAGTCAAATCTAAAGGATAAATATCCCTCACCGAACTAGCCTCTTCGAAGAGCTTAACTATGCAACACTTGTCATATTCTGGCCCCTTTTGTGCTTGGATCAACTGCTGGTGATTCTTTTCTTCCTTTTTGGGCATAAATCATTGTTTTCTTCAAACCTTAGGGACATTTTCCTCTATTGGCATGGACTTTCTCCTCAACGAGGATTGAGTTTGAAGCATTGTGATTCATCATAACCGATGATCAAACAATGAGGACAATATATTGGTCAGTTTTCTATCACACACTCTTGGAAATATCCCTTTCCTTCATTTCCAACCCAAATTTTAGATTCGAAATCCTCAGTTAAATTCATTTCAACCAAGACTCTCTCCACAGATGGCCTTGTTAAATCTATTGTTGCAAAATCAATTTTCAAAAGTTCCCAAATTAGGATCCAAGCAAAAATAGGATCAGATGTTGACCAGGTGAACCTTAAGAAGTATGTGTCATGAGTCAATTAAGTCGGCTTGAAACTTGCAAGATAAACCCATACTATTGAGAAATTTCCTAATGCCCACCATAGGCAGTTGGCCATTCGAGAACTTCCCAATCAGAGTGAATTCGTACATATGGCAAGCTTTTGCTCTTCAACTATTGTGATGATCAAGGCAGGTTTATCTAGGAGCAGTTCAATAAGCTTGATCCCAACCAAGTCTTTCGCAAAAGAGTTGTTCGTTAGCACCTCCCAAAAGGATTTGGAGATCGAATGTTTCGCAAGACGTCGGAGACAGAAATCTGGCAGCATTCCTAACCTCTGACACTAAATTGTGGCATCCATCGAAGCTAAGAACCCACTTAGACGATGCCATCGCTGGAAGGTTTTGTCGTCTTAATCGCTAGGGCTCCCTCGCTCTTGCTCTCGTGAAACATTCCGTCTGAAAAGTTACTTTTCCCTACTTGTACAAACTAATATATATATATATATATATGTGTGTGTAATAACATTTGCTAGCATATTATATGCATATTATATATATGAACAAAAATAATACAGCAGCTACAGTTGAAAACCTCAAACCGAAAAAAAAAAACATAAAATGAATTTAAAGAAAATGGTCCCCAACCTCCAAAAAGAATCTCGCATAGAAATTCCAAAATAATAAATAAAGCTAATAAAATAGAGATAACTTCCCTTCCATTTGGGTTTTTGCTCCTTATATGAGATTAGTGATCGTTTCTCCTTTGATATTTGAACTTGGCGGGATTTGGTTTTTTCCGGCATTTTTATTTTCAAAGATGTCTTCAATATCAGCATATCCTTTTTTTGACAATGAAGAGTAAACCTCAGCATCCGAATCGAAATTCGAACTCCAATTATCCCTCCCTTTGAAAGAGTGAATTCCTCGACAAAATGATTGAAGCCCGGGATATCCTTTAATGCTCTCTCTCGCAACATCATGAATTTCAGAAGCCATTTTCTGAAGCCTGGACAAAGGAGGATCTAACAAAACAAAATCTGATTTAGCCAAGAGTGAATTCCTTGATAAGAGGATTGAAGCCCGGAGTATCCTTTAATGCTCTCTCTCGCAACATCAAGAATTTCAAAAACCATTTTATGAAACCTGGACAAAGGAGGATCTAACAAAATCAAATCTGATTTAGCCAATGTATCCCGATTAGCCCGCTCAACAAACCAAGGGTGAGCGTTCATGACTTCATTTGGAGCTCTAGCAGTTTTTGCTCTCATCCGTAAAAGCTCTTGGATTGACTTAAGCTTGGATGTTAGTCTCCCTGTAGAAAAGTAATCAAATACCTATTTTGTTTTTCTCTCCCAGTGAACAGAACGGGGCCGACAGAGCAATTGGCCGACTCCAACCCAACAGCATTCCCGAACTCAACCAGCTCTGAATCATCAACTAACCCAGAAACTGGAGCGGCCACTTGTTGCCCCACATCCTCACCCAGGGGATCAATGAGAACTTCCAAATCCTTAATTTCCACAACTCCATTTCCAGCAACTAGGCAATCCTCAGCGAGGAGCTCAACCATGAGGCTCGAATCTGGCCCACACGATTCAACCGCCGGCAATTCAATTTTTCCTTTTTGAACATGAACCAAATTTGTTTCTTCAAACTTTTGGGAGAATTTAGCTGTATTGGCCTGATCTTTCTTCTCAACTGAGGATTACATTTGAAGCATTGCAATTCATCATGACAAATGATTAAATAATGTGGACAATAGATTGGTCGATTTTCTATCACAGACTCTTAGAAGCATCCCTTCCCTTTGTCTCTGATCCAGATTTGGGATTCGAAATCCTCAATTAAATCCATTTCAATCATGACTCTCGCTGCAGAAGGCCTTGTCAAATTCATCGTGGCATAATCAATTTTCAAAGATTTCCCAAAGTAGGATCTCAGTGCAAAGATGATCGAATGTGTGACCAAGTGAACCTCAAGAAGAGGAAAATTGATCCAAACTGGCACAATAAGAGGTTCACATGATGGATCAAATGAAGTCATCCATTTTAAGAATTTCATAGTACAATTCTCAATGAAGTAGATTCCTCAAGCGAAAATTCACGAGTAGTCCACTTCATTGGAGAATTTGAGGAGCACATGTCGAGAGTCAATTAGGCTGGCTTGAAACTCGCCGGATAAACCAAAACAATTAAGAAATTTTCTTATGGCCACCATAGGCAGTCGACCATTCGAGAATTTCACAACCATAGTGAAGTTTAGCAGTTTTGCAAGGTTATGCTCTTCAACTTCTATAACGATAAAGACAGGTTTACCTCAAAGAAGTACAATAGGCTTAATCCCAATCAATTCTTCTGCAGAAGAGGCGATCATTAGCACTTCCCGAAAGGATTTGCAGATGAGGGTTTCACCAGCTGTCGAAGACGAAGGCCCGGTAGCATGCATGAGCCTTCCAACATCATCGCAACATCCATCAATCAAAGCCAAGAACTTAAGTGACGCCATCGCTAGACGATCCCGCCATATTCGATGCTAGGGCACCTCCACTCTTAGCCTCACTCCCGTAAAGAGTCGCACCTTGATATGATATTATATATTTATCTTGGAGGCTCACCACTACCTGGACAGTCTCGAAGTCATCCCGCAAAGAATCCTATACCTCCCCTGAAGGTTGAACAATCAGAAAATGAAACTTTCTCCATAAGAAGTTGTCGGATTACACTGATTTTATGAAAATCACCTCTACTAAAATTTTATTAAAATTCTCAATCAAACTCTGGATTGAGGAATCATTCCACTCCATATGGCCATGTAAGAGACTATCAATAGCAGTAGATAAAAAGAAATTGAAAACCGGTCCAACATTGTTTTTTTACATCTTTTTTACCGTCCGCAAGCGCATCAAAATTCTGCTCGACAATGCTGCCCACTTTCTTCCCCAAAGAATCGTCAACTGGCGGATCGATAGTACTGCAGTCAACATTCCCTTGATCAAGAATCGGTTCTTCCACTTCGATAATGTTTCCCGAATCGGGATTATGCATGACGCAATGCATTTCTTCAGTTTCCACATCCATGGTCTCCAACTCTGGATTTCCCGACAAAATCCTTTGGCATTTAGGCAGGTAAATTTGTTAGCTTGGCTTGCCTTTCAATACATTGAACCCTGTGGGATAATTTGGTCTTTTAAGTGAGGGTGCAATTTAAAGCAAGTGGTTTTTGTTTTTGCACAGCAATATTACAATTAATGCAATAAAGAGATAAGTTTTTGAAAACAACCTCTTGAAAGTATCCATCATTTTCATCTCCAACCCAAAAACTGACTCAAAGGTTTCCGTCTCATCAATATCAGCCAAAACACATGCAACAGGCGGGCTAAGGAGATTAGCAACCGCATAATTAAACTTTAAAAGGCTTTTCACAATAAGATCCCAATGAAAAAAAGGATGGAGGGCGTTATCAGGTGGATCTCAAGCAAAGGAAAATTGATCCAAATAGGAATGATGGGTAACTAATATTTTGGATCGAAGGTGATTCATTTTAGAAGTTTCATTTGATAATTCTCAATGTAATATGAACCATGTACAAATAGTCTAGTGTAATGCTGCTCATTGGAAACTTTGAAAAGAATGTGGCGAGCGAGTATCGATTAAACCAGCATTGAAAGATCCCGACAATCCCAAATTATTGAGAAATTTTCGAATGGCAATCAAGGGAGGCTTGCTATTGGCAAATTTCTCAACAAGCGGGTACTCAAATAGCTTAGCCAAAATGTCCATTTTTCTTTAGACAGTAAAAGAGCTGGTTAACCTTGTAAACAAAGCAATGGGCTTGATAACCGCCAACCCACTCAAAGAAGAAGCATTAGTAAGTGCTTCAAAGAATAATTAAGGGGCAAACGACCAGTATTCCGCATGATATGCATGATGAGAAGATGATCCATAGAAGTACTACTGCCAACTGTGCATGTCTAAGGCCATCAAAGAGCCTGTCATTTCTTAAGGGCTTGACTGCACTGTTAAAAAGACAGGCCAAGCTTGAACATTTTTTATATTGTGTTAAAAAGACAGCCCTGCCCTAATCAATTATAACAAGACAAACACAAAAAATGTTGTGCTAAATGTGTTCGACTCATCAGAAGCTTAAGAAAACTTGATGCTAATTGTAATTAATGAAGTTTATTATATTAATCTTTTTAATTACATATCCATCACTAAAATTTACATTTACAAAATACAAGACAAAGTAAAATGAAATTGTGTTTATTTAATTATGGGCAGAAGGTATATTAAGACTAATGATTAGGGCATCGAAGCACATGCTTATTTTCCAATTTCCTATTTCTTTTGGTAAATATGCATAATTAAATGTCAAGGGTGCATAATTGTGTACTTTGTGTATTCAAAACTACTTTTGTCCAATTAAACCAACATTGAAAGGTCCTTAGCTCAAATTGAAACTTGTCTAACAGCAAGCACTTTAAAGATGTTAAAGACAGGTTCTCTCTTGTGACTGAAGATCAGGGAACAGATCAAGATTGGCAGATCAATCATTTATCACAGATAGTGCGTTTTTAGAAGTGACAGCATGAGTTTGCATTTTGTAAATTGCAAAGAATCTTTGTGGCCTTGAAAAACCCAGTAACTAGTTTCAATATAAAAATATAATTAGATAATGGGCAGAAACCAGCGACAAGTATTTTCTGTTAATCTATTTTAATGCAAGTTATTAAACAGATCAAACAATAAATGCTCACATCAACACAATCAATTGCTTTGGTTAAAGAAAATTCAGATGGTTTACATAATATCTCATTAAGAAACCAGTAATGAGACAACGCAATTCCAAAAATAGTTTGCAAGTTTAAGGAAAGAACCTGGATCTATCCCTTAAAGCCTGAGTAACTTGCTGCTGTGCAGTGCGTTTGACACCATCAATGGTCATCTAAATAATGACATGTATACACAAAAAAAATATTATAACAGAGCTTATCTACCACAATATGAATAAGTTATATGATGAAAACCTGAACAGCAGCAGCAGTCTCCAAAGCTAAGTTTTGAGTAACACTTGCATTGCTCTTGAAAAAAGAAATAATTTGATCAATGGAATCCTTCAGGTACTGTAAAACCAAGGAAATATTTACGAACAAGATATAAAATAGCATACAACAACCACTTATAAAATAAATAGCATACTGTCATGTAACACGGAGAAGCTTTAGCAATAAAGCTCCAATCTACTTCAACTTTGAAAGGCTTGTATGTAAACACACCAACAAAAGAATCAGCGGTATATGCACTCTGACAGAAAGTTGGAAAGTGAAGTTTTAGAAGGCAAGTTCTAAATAAGCTTCTATTGTTAAACATAAATTACTGCTTCAGAACAAAATCAATGGGCATGAATAAGCCAAACCTCGGCAAGGAGACCACTTGGAGATAAAAGCCTGTAAGACTCCAATTTAAAATCAAAAACTTTTGTCTCTGAATAAGTTTTCAGGGAGCAAGTTAGTCCTTCACAGGATAAGTCAGCAAGGTATTCTTGACCATCAACAATGAGCTTTGATGCATTATGTTTCATGTGAATCTCCAGAAAAAACTGTGGCAAGTCTGTCTCCTGCATAGTCACTATATTCTCATCAGAGCTATCCTTGTAGCCAATTACTTTATTTAGCCTCTCCCAGTCTTCTTCAGTGAAACCTTTGAGGCCATTATCGCCCTTTCCAGATGCATTCCTGCTTAAAATAAAAGTAATTTTTTTAGTACAGAACATCAATACTACGCCTTAGTCCCACTAGGCGGAGTCGGCTATAAAAGGTGAGTCCTTTAGTGAAAAAGCATTTAACCAAATGCATTTATAAAAATGGAAATTGCAATAAAACAGAAAAAATGTAGAAGGGAGCAATCTCGCATTCTCCCAAAGGATAGCCAAAAGACAAAATAATATCCCAAGTAAAAATCGAAAATCCATTTGCTGAACCTTCAAAGCACAAATATCTACAGCATTGTTAGCCACAATCACAATCTTGAACAAAGTAAAAACCTAAGAATTTCGAGCTCATGTACATCACATCTTCCTGTTGGCCTTAACAAATCCTCTTTGAAGTCATTTGACAGCGCTAAAAAAGTCCCCCATTAACTAATATGTGTGCAATACAGTAGTGTAATCAAAGTCGTTACTTAATTATATAATTGCTATCCACTATACACCAATCTAAGAGTTTATAGCACAAAAGCCACTATTAATGAAATTTAGCATGCAGCAAAAATGAAAAGGTGGGGATGAATTTGATTTAAAATTGAAGAAAAAAATTAAAACTAATGGAGAAATGGTGTAGTAACCGTGAAGATAAAAAAGATAAAAAAAGGCTTAGAGGACTTGGGTGAAAAATAATGGAAAAAAAAGATGCATAAATGAAATAATCATTAACATAACATGATAATCTAATGATGATGATAAGAAAACCAACCGTCCAAATGACCACCAAGATTGTTTCACTTTCTTTTTGTTCTGATAGGCATCCGATTCTACAGATTGCTCTACAAACCTATGCGCCAGCATCCTGCATTAGTTAAAGATTCAGCAAGCGATTACAAATTTTTAGCAAAGCCCACCTCTTAAATTTCAGTTCACACACCAAGATTTAAGCAAACGATAACAAAACAAAAAAAAATTCATAAAAAATACAGTATAAACAGTTATTATCAAACATGTTAGAAGTAGCAACACCTTTTACCTCACAATAAAAAGGACCATTTTCATTTCATGCTTGCCAACCTCTTAAATTTCAGTTCTGCACAAGCAATCCCTACCGCATTCTGATGTGTGCTCTTTAACAATTCTTAGCACACTTTTTGGACTGTATTTATGAGTGTTATTTTAATTATGTTGTGCCACTAATTACTCTCGTCAACACCCCAACTAGATTAATATGAAATGCTAAATGGAATAGACAATTTGGGGAGTATTTCTGTAAGATCCTCAAAAAGGTTTCAGCGATACTTTTTGTATGTAATGAATAGCTTCAAATAGCACTAAAGTTATTTATTATGATGATCCCCAACTCTGGCATATTTTTCATTTTAGTGTCCATATCCTGAAACTATTTTTTTTAATCCCTTAACTCTCATCTAAGCCTAAAATTAGTCCTACATTATATTTGAAGTTATTTATGGGAAGGGGCAGATCAGTTTTTCTATTTACCAAAAATTAATTTTCTATGTAAAAATCTTTTTACATAATTCAATTTAATCATAATAATGAAATTTTCATTATAAATAAAAAATTGTTTATTGAAATAAAAAAATTGTTACAATTAAAATGGATTATGCAAGAAAAATTTATAAAAATAATTTTTTTATTAAATAAGCAAAAAAAATCATATTGCCCCTCCCATTACATCCAACATTTTTCCATCCCAAACTAAACTAAAAACTAATGGTGATACTAATTTTGGTACTTAAATCAAAGTTGAGGGACAAAGACAATATCATGGCATGGGACTTAAATGAACGGGGGAACCATTTCAGTAATTAGCTCAATAGCACTTAATTTCCTTCCAACGTTTCCAATGATATGATTAATATACACAGTTGATTAAAAATGCCTTTGATAGAAAATTTCTTTGGTCTAACATTAGGCACGGGGTATAAAATATTGTAAACGGGAACTTGACAAAGTTTTAACGCTATAAAGGCAGCATATACAAGGGTACACTGTTGGATTGATGTCATTCCAAATAGAAACTCCCCTCCTCTGTGACTAGTATTTGAATTCTCCAAAAAATAACCTCTGCTCTGTAATGCTTCAAAACAAATAGCTCTTTACCTTTAGATTCATTCTAGTGCAAAAAATCTTTTTGAAATCCTTTGATAGGAAATGTCATAAAGATTGTTTTAAAGAAAAACTTAATTCATGAAGGATTATTCTCATTAACATGGTTCTCACATCTAAGCTGTTATTTAGTTGTTTTAAGTCCCTAACTGAATGATCAACATAATTAATTGGCTTTATTAGGAACTTGTTTTTGAAAGCCAAAGAATACGGTAAAGAGTGTAGTCAAGTTAGTTAGAATAACATTTAAAAGTTTAAGGATTATGGTGATCTGGGAATATTGTCCGTGGAGTCTTCAAAATTTTCTAGGCTAATAGATTTGGGAATATATTCATCCCTATGACAGCTCCCTTGTGAAAGTTGTTACAAACAATTTATAATAAATAAAAAAATTAAAATGGTAAACATGTTTCTTACTAAGGCTTCTACGGTGGAATTTTCTGCAAGAATTAAAGATTATATTACAGTTTACTTTTATTGAATACTAGAACACAACAGTGTCAATGGGAGAACAGTAAGAAAAAGCATATACTTCCAACACAAACATAAGCACAAAAAACATATAAATATAGGCAGGGCTTGTTATATAAATATCCCTTGCAAAAAAGTGCACGCAAACATTTTTAAGAATTAAATTTACAAACTGAAAAAATAAAAAAGTTCAACGTTTCAAACCAAATTAAGCAACAACAACAGCAACACAACAACACCAAGCCTTAATCCCACTAGGTGGGATTGGCTACATGAATCCTTTGTTTCCATTGAGCACGATCAAATAGATGCCCCTCCCTAATTTTCAAATAGGTCCCCATAAGTTTCAAATAGTACAAAACAAATTATGCAAAACGAAATATAAAAAATAGTAAAAGTGTTAGCTTTGAGTTTGAAAGATAGTAATTATTCAGATGCATAAAAAAAATAAAACAAATTACCTCCACTGAAGAATGACTCCAATGTCAAGCTCACGATCTAGTTTGTCAATCTCTTCATTGTTATTGACTACAAAGCGGGTTAAATCAGATTTTAAAAGAGACGCATATAGAGACAGATATCTCTTGCGAATCCTTGCATATCGCAAAAGCTCTTCCCAAGAGAGTTTCCCACTGCATCATATAAAACAATGTCATAGCAATGATCAGAAAATGATTGTATTATTTATGTTTGATTGGCTCACAATCCACAGTTTAATTTGTAAAACGTTAGAACTTATAAATGTAGTGGCCTTGACAATATAATTTGGAATATTTAATATTAACCTAATAAAAAGAAATAACAAGTTCTTCAACACTTGCTATTCTTCAAGGATGAATTCAAAACTATGAGAAAGCACATTTGTACTTTTCATCTTCTCTAGCCTATGATCGTTTTCCAAGTCATATCATCTTAACAGTCAGCTTACTGTCAACAAAATCACAACTAGAAAATGAAAAATATGAGCAAAACTGAAAACAAATTATACAGCACAAAATAGAAATGAGAAGAAAATGTCACATTTTCTACTCCAATATAGATAAATTTCCAAGATTCACCACAGAAATCTAAAGGAAGAAGAGTTGTCAAGAACAGCCTCAAAGATGAAGATTTTTTGTAGATTGCGGACCAATAATCAAAAAGAAAATAGAAGCATGGTGAGAGTGTTTGAAGTTTACAGGGCATATGCAATCAACCTGTTCACTATAAAGTGTAAATGGTGGTCTGGTATGAGTACGTTAACATAGGCCAAAAATCAAGATCATGCCCAAGCAGTTTGACAGATGCGTAACGAGGCATGCTACAGCAAGTTTTTGTTTTTCATTAGATGCAGTGAAAGAATGGCAAACAAAGCCAAGATGAAAAAATTCAGTGGCTATGGACGATTCCAATTAAGCAGTGTCAACTCACTCCATGTGTTGAGGGAGAAGATGAGATTCCTTTATTTGTAGAAGAAGCAAACATGGGACCACGGATAGTAGTCCAACGCAAGTAAAATAAGAAGACTGCAACAGTATCAAGAAGTTAAAGAAATCATAAAAAAAAGGCTCCCACAACAGATGTATTGATCGGGTAGCTGCTCCCCAAAGTCATGCAATAGAACCATAAAAGAGAATGTTAATCCAACTGAAATAATGCACTCAAATTTGAATGAGGCAAAACATTTGACAGCTAAAACTTCAGAAAAAAGCTTAGGTCGTACTTGATTCCCAAATCATCCTGTAACGTCAGGAAAAGTGCTCAGATTATATTGATCTCAGTTTCAAAATTGATAAGCTCCTTGACCTGCAAGACTATGTTCATTGGGCCAAATGATTTTCTCGACATGCATGTTAAAAACCAAAATGATGGGCTCCATGGTTGTGTCAAGAAAACATATCTTTCTCGGCATTGTTCTATACTTAATTTAAGCTAAAGTGACACGCGTCAAAAGAGAAAAAGAAGGACAAATATGTCCACAAAAACTAATAGTGATGATACAAACAATGTGGCTGAGTGTGATTCCCCATTGGCGCATCAAGAATAAATTGATCTTTTCAAAGAGTAAAAATGTGGAAAATTTTGCCACATTCAAACGCCTCCTGCAAATTATTTGTGGCCACAACCCTATAGTATCTAACAATATTTATTTTACATGAAAATTTTTTACACTGTAATCTTATTATTTTAATATTCTTTTTTACTTCAACAAAACATCCTCTTATTCTCTTTGTAACATTTTAAGCACGTGAAATACTAAATTTATATGACAATATTGTAATTATAAAGTTTTGAGTATTAGATATATAAATATACAAGATTTTGTAGCTATTACATAAAACTTTTTAAAGGACCTGTATAGGTTGGACATGTGTGTCCCAATTTTTTTTTCAAAAATAAAATACATGATATATTTGGGCTTGTCAAATAAATATCTGTCACATGTTCGGTATATTGGTGTCCTAGAAATGTTTGACACCGCACATCAGGTATTTTTGAAGTGTTTGTATCAATGTGGAACGAATGCTGTTGATTTAGATATTTTAGCTTGATTAAAAGAATTTAAAGCAACATGGCCTAACCATGGATTAGTTCCTTCAATTGAATCAAGCACTAGTGCACACCTCATACATAAATTGCTGTCTTATTTCGTTTAATGTAACTTTGATGGTGCTATGAAATATAAAAAATACATTAAGAAAAACATAATTCCTATTTTTCATGAGCTCGGCCTTTGTTTATTTGCACGAATTTTACAATCATGTGACTGAATTAAAACCTAGAATCATTCAAATGGTCCAACCTTATGCAGAAAGTTGGTTGAGAAGAAACTAATAAAAAGTTGTCTTTACCATCACAATCAAAATTATGGCATTGATGATTGCTGAATGTGTAATCATTTTTGGTAAACTAATCAGCAAGTGTTATCTTAAAGAGTTTCTATTTAACTGTCACAACATTAACACTAACAGCTGAATAGACTGTGTTCTGTTGGGCACCTGGGTCATTTTGAAGTACTATATATGCTGAGGCTGTAGATAAATTGACCTATTGAATTGAGCGGCAATGGGACTATCATAATCAACCATCTAAAGATAAGTTAAGAGGCATATTGAATGTAGGAAAAGTATTGTAATTAAGATGCTTGACCATGATGAGTTCTAACAATGTGATGATGTGCATCCAAATTGAAGCATCCTGGATTGGCATTTGGATACGACTAATAAAGCTTGAGATAATAAAGCAACCAGAGATTTATGAGAGAACATAGCTACTTTAGCATGCCTAGCTTAACAGAAGAGGATTTAATTGTAGTATTTTTCAATAAAAGTTAGCAGGGAGAAGGAATATTCCTCCAGTGCAAAATATAAATTTAAACTTCACGATTCAAGATTTATTGGCAACCCAAATACTTGGTGTGGCATATAAGTTGAAGAATATCATATCTGGGTTTGACTCCCATGGTGTTAATAATTCTAAAAGTTTTTAGTCATTCTCTGATGCTTGTGTGACACACCTAACCTAAATTTCCATAGATCATTGTCCCTTGTTTGTCACTAAAAACCTCGCTGTCTTGCTAAGGGATTGTGTGACGGCCCGATGCCGGTTCAGCGGAAACCGTTCTGGCATCGGGTGCCTACTTACCACAGGATCATATTGAACAATTTGAGAGAAAAAGAATACGCATATAAAAGTAAAAGATATTTTCATTTATCAAAATTCATATTACAAGATCATTCATCGTACAAAACAAAAGAAACAAATAAACAATTCAGCGCCGTCGTCGATCCATTGAAAAATTAGGGTTCTTGTTTAACCTCTTCCAGGAGCACCTGACCTGGTATTGTATAAAAAATAATACCGGAATTGGAATTCCCAGTAATTAGAGAATACCCTAAGTACAGCAGTACACAATACAAATTACTTTATAAAGATGTGATTAGCGGAAGTAAGGTGAAAATAAAATGCATGATAGGTAAGGCAACCGCGCAAAATAAGCAAGCAAATTATTGCAACAAGTATTTATCACAAAATAAAGGTTACTGATGTCATTTTCCAGTAACTAACTCCGAATGCTACTGATGTCATTTTTCCAATAACAACCTCGAATGTTATTGATGTCATTTTCCAATACAACCCCGAATGTTGCTGATGTCATTTTTCTAACAACAACCCCGAATGTTACTGATGTCATTTTTCCAGTAACAACCCCGAATGATACCGATGTCATTTTCCGTAACAACCCCGAATGATATTACGTTGGTTCCGAACAACCAACCAAGCTTCAAATGGATTTGGCTCAAAGCAAATACGAGAAGCATAGCAGTAATAGAAAAATGCAAGATGTAATACAAGTCATATACTAGATACTTTTGATCCTTAAGTTCAGAAGTTCAACGCTCCAATGAGTAACAGTTCACTCAATCTGCATTTAAGTCCCCGATATTTTTAAGTTAGCTTTTTAATCAAATGATTTAGGAATTTAATTTCTTCTTTCATTCTGTTTTTCCACTTATGAAGTTAGATTAATTTAAGATGCTATTAAAGCAGTTATAATTATTAAAGTGTCTTAAGATTATGATCATCATACTGTATGACGACAAAGTCAGAATAAAAATGACTAAATTGCCAATTTAGGAAATAATAGTCATTTACAACAATTGAATCACTCTCATTATCAATAAGAATAATTTTATTGTGAATGACTAATTATAAATTTGATATTTATAAAGAGAGTAACAAGATTTAGAGAAAACAAATGTGTTCTTCAATTTCCTCCTCTTACTTTAGAATTAGGATAGCCGAAAAACGAAGAGAGGCCGAAACGGGTTGGCCGAAGGCTGGCCGAGGTGGCAATGGCAAGAGGCTCGCTGGCAGCGGCTACAGAGTGGTTTGGCGGCTTGATAGCTGGCTGTCGAGGGTTGCCGGGGGCTGCGGGAGGCTGACGGAAGGACGGAGGTGGGCTGTCAGAGGCTGCTGCTGGCTGTCGGGGGCTGCTGGAAGGAGGGAGGTGGGCTGCGGGAGGCTGTTGCTGGCTGGGAAGCTTGCTGGAGGGGGCTATCGCTGGCTGCCGGAGGTTGGACTGCTGTTGGCAGGCTGCCGGAAGCTGGAAGGAGGGAGATTGGAGCTGCTGAGGAGGCTGCTGCTGTGTGTGATTGTGGGGAGGAGAGGGGAGGGGATGGTGATTAAATAGGCGCAGAATTTGTGCCCAAACGTGAGCCAAATCGGCGCCCGGTAGGCGCCTGGCATGCGCCAGAACCCCCCTGGCGCAGATGCTTCTTCCGCCAGAAGGCGGAAGGGGGTCGGGGGGTCCGGGTCGGCCCATAAGGCCGACAGCCTGTGCCAAAAACGGCGCAGGCAGGCGGAAGAACCTTCCGCTGTAGGCTGTCTCGCAACAGAGCCTGCGATCGCATCGCAAGATGTGATCGGCGAAAGGAGGGGGGGCGATTGGGGAAAACAGAGGAAAAATGGAAAAAAACTTAAGCTTTAAATTAATCGCATTTTTCCACCATTTGGCGTCCAAATACAACAAAATTTGGCACCAAGGTGTATCACGAAGTGATGAACACCCTCGCTCCAAAAATTTTCGATTCGAAGCAAAATTTTATTTTATTTTAATTTTTGAGATTTAAAACTTTGAAAATTTGCCACGATCAAATCGGCACTCAGAATTAGATGAAACTTCTCGAGCAGCCTTTAAATAATATACTTAACATCACGACACTGAAAACGATAAATTCGGACATGTATTTCAATATTTTTGATTTTTTATAATTTAAATAATTCCGGGAATAAGGCGGGAGCTTCCATCTTTCGGATTTTACCCAAGTTAGGGCACTTTGATCTTTAAAATTGCCTCTATTTATTGATAATTTTGTTTGCCCCTAAATTGAAATTCCCTGAGATCCTGATTCCTAAGGAGGGATTTTAACCTAATTTGCAAAATAACTATTTTGGGTCGTTACAAACTCTCCTACTTAAAAACGATGTCGTCCTCGGCATCAAAAGAACAAAAAGAAGATTTAAGGGAAGTTCTGGGTTACCTCAACTAGAAAATAACTCTGGATACTTTCTTCGCATAACATCCTCTTTTTCCCACATAGCATCTTTTACGGTATGATTGTGCCACTATACTTTAACCATCGGGATTGTTCTACTTCTTAATTTTCGGCGGTCTTTTTCAATGATTTGAAGTGGCTTTTCGACATAAGTCAGATCAAGTTGAATTTAAACTATCGAATTAGAAATTTGTTGAGAGGGTTCTTGGAGGCATTTGTGAAGAGCAGAAACATGAAAAACATTGTGTATGGCAGAAAATCTTTCAGGAAGTTCTGTAAGCCGAGCTTCCAATTCTTGCGGTTATTTCGAATGGTCCAACATATCTGGGGCTCAACTTACCTGTAACTCCAAAGCGATGAATACCTTTCATCGGGCTAACCTTTAGATAAGCATGATCACCAACGTGAAATTCTAGCATCTGATGTCTAGCGTCGTCATACTTCTTCTGTCGATCCTGGGCTGCTGCAATTCGACTCTTGATTTGCTTTACCTTTTCATTTGTTTCTTCAATCAATTCCGAACCGTAGATTTGAACGTCTCCAACTTGTGTCCAGGCTAGTGGAGTGCTGCACTTTCTTCCATACAGGGCTTCATAAGGGGCCATCCCAATACTTGCTTAGTGGTATTATACGCGAATTCGATTAATGGTATATGCTTTTACCAACTATCACCAAAATCAAGAATACTCAACCGCAGTATATCTTCAAGTATTTGATTAACTCTTTCGGTTTGCCCGTCTGTCTGAGGGTGGAAGGCGGTGCTTAGAGCTAGAATGGTTCCTAGATCGCGATGTACCACTTACCAAAATCGGGATGTAAATCTGCTATCTCGATCCGAGACTATGACTTTTGGAATCCCGTGAAGTCTGATTATTTCCTTAATGTAGAGTTTGGCTAATCTTTCAACGGTGTCAGTTTGCTTGATAGGAATAAAATGGGCTGATTTAGTCAATCGATCTACTATTACCAAAATTGTATCTGCTCCTCAACGACTTCTAGGTAATCCCATGACAAAGTCCATAGAAATGTCTGACCATTTCTATTCTGGAATTTCTAAAGGTCACAAAAGTCAACATGGCTTCTGATGCTCAGCTTTTACTAAGCAGCATACATGACATTTAGCAATAAACTCAGCCACACTTTTTTTAAGTCTTGGCCACCAGAATACTCCTTTTAAATCTTGATATATTTTATTATTTCCGAGATGAACTGAATATCCTGAATTGTGAGCTTCACTTAGTATCTGGCTTCGAATGGATGCGATATTAAGGACCCACACTCTTTTTCCGTGATAAATATAATTCCCTTGCTGAAGTTGCAAGTCTGCTCGACGTCCATTTTCTATGTCCCTTTTTAGCTTTGAATACATCGGGTCTTGATCTTGATCGATAAATATCTGTTGTAGGAGCGTAGGTTCGGTGGTACATATCTGAAGTAGATCGTTTAATTGCTTGCTGGAAGTGGGTATTATCTCAAGCTTCTGAAATTCTCCCATCAAGGGACTTTTTATGATTAATTCATTTAGGGATATCTTTCTGCTGAGGGCATCAATATCTATTGTAGCAACAACATTGGCTTTATCGGGGTGATATGAGATACTAAGATCATAAGCATTTGAAATCAACATATGGATTGTCTATATGTTTATGTAGTTGATGGACAATTTTGGCTTGCATTCAAAAATTTCCGCAAGCACATCTCCAAAGGTCAATGGTATGGCGCATTCCTCTCATAGTTAAAAAAAACACTATAAAGATAGTCAAGTATTTTTTTGAAGCTAAGCTTATGCCATACAGATTGGAGGATTCAAAATTATAGCTAAAATGGCTTCTGAACTTTTTTGCAAGTCTTTACACTTAACAATTTACAAATTCATGACCAAGTTTTAAGTCAACTGCCTCGTTCCATTTCTTCCTAAGTTAGTTGTAAGCAAGGAGCATTGTGTTGTGGAACTACACATAGGTGAAAACTATCTCTGTCAAAAGAAATAATATTAAAGTTATATTCATCCTCCATAAAAGAAATTATAACAATCAAAGTTGACAAGAAACAATTATATGACAAAATAAAGTGGAATTGTCTCCAATAAATTGTTCATTACTTAGGCTCCTAACCCATTGAATAAAATGGGTTTTGAATTGTGTGAAGGCACCTTGATTTGCTATTCTCATGAATGGTAGATGTCTCAACTAGATAACAAGAATTTTGATTTTTATCAATTATGTCCTCTATCTCCTTTATTCATGCTATGCTTGGGCCTGCTCTTTCAAGTCATTCTTCACCACATAAATGTGGCATTGCTCATGATATATAACTTGACAAAAGAGGTACTTATTTGTAGGTGCAGCAATCTCAATGGCCAACAAAATTAAACTTTTATTGAAGTGTTATGCAAAATGGGCAAGACAATGAGAGAACTCTAAACATAATTTTGTTTAACCTTAAAATAATGGCATGTAGAAACAAAAAGACAAATAATATGGGATATTAGCTGTTCTCAATCCATCACAAATCTTAGCATTCTTGTTCAAGGGGCTTAGCTAGGGCCTCAAAGAGAGTACATTTATGGACACTTATGCTTGACAAACTCAATGTGTGGCAATCCCAACTGTCATGCCTCCTGGTTTAGAGAAAGTCAGGCAATTCCTAAAGGTGGGAGGAGGCCTAAAAATGTGCATTACATTGCTTGGAAGAAAGTTTGCATATCCAAAAAGAGGGTAAATTAGCCACAAGAGATTTAATAGAATGAAGAAAAGCTTTTTTTTTTTTAAAACATGCATTCAACTTTGCTAAGCAAAAAGACTTTGTACGGATTAAGCAAATATGGATGAAGTGTGTGGAGCATGTCAATTTTTTACGACTTTGAGATCTGGTAGATCACTTGTATAGCAAGTGAACTTCTTCCTTTGCACACTCAAATCATGAAGACCACTGAGAAAGATATTTGTTTAGTTATTGTGAAATGCTAATTTTGACACACTACACATCTTTCACACAGCTTATGAAAGTTTTTGAAAGCAAATGAGTATTTAAGTATCTTTATCGAAAGTCAGATAACTGTGAGGGCCTCTTTTATGGCGCATTAATAATGCATGCCAACAAATTCATGGCTTATGAATCATGAGCTAAATGATACACAAGATTATGTTTGGTATTGAAATTAACTATAAAGTTGTGAGTGTATTCCCATTAGTTGCTTCTATATAAAATTCACTAGCCAAGTCATCATTAGATAGGGCTTCAAGGTGTAACCAACCATGTTGGGCAGAATTCAAGAGTATAATGCAACCAGGCATAATATTGGAGGTGCTCGGCCTCTGGGTGCAATTGTAAGGTTATATTGTTTACCAAGCTTGGAGTAATCGGAGTGCAGAAAACACAAGTGAAGCCATGCAATGCCTACTATTGGAGCAAGCTCAAAAATTGCAGCTCCATGGGATCACTTTTCATCAGCAGTTCAAACTATAGAAACACATTGGCTTTATTTAGTCCATATTAACCCCCTCTTCTTAGTTGCAAGCACAGAATGACACAGCTTCTATTGTTATTCATCCACCAAAAAAAAAGCTAATCATAAGGAAGATACATGCCTTCTCAATGAACATCAACAACCATTTAAAAAAAGATGACATGCAACTTCTCAAAAAAAGCCAATTTATTATAAGAAAAACAACTAAAGCTTTCAGAATACCATGGAAAGGTTGAAAAGTTATACCATTTCAATAAGTTCTACAAGTTACTGCTCAATCACAAAATCAAGCAAAAATGGAATGAATGGCTTGTAAAATACTATATTAAAATAAGAATCAGAACTAATGAATAAAAATAAAAAAGTTTAACAATGTAGAATTTAAATGCAAAATATTAAGAAATATCCAAAAGCAAATAACAGAAAAAGAAAACATCTATAATCATGATTAAATTTCATTGTTTGAAGTTGTAACAGTAGTGTAAGCAAAAACTTATAAAAAGCATTACCTTGCCTTCTTCATTTCATCAGCCATAGCTTTGTACGCATAACTCCACCATGCTCTAGGGTTAGACTTCACAGGAACTTGTGGGTGATAGTGTGCATATTTTAACCGTTGGTTAAAAGCTGCAAAGTTATCACCAAGCTTCAGAATGTCTCTGTATCCATCCTACAAAGTTTTACCAATAATCATAATCAATTTACATTAACGGAAAGAAAACTTTGATGATATTTGAATAGTACCTTTGATAAGCATAACGTAACATCATCTAGATTAATGATTGCTTGTTGTAATGCTTGCCCTGTATTTTTGAATTCATCTATTCTCAACTTTATGTACTTTGCATTTCCCGTCACTGGTTGCAAAATGTAATTATGCTCTCTTGGACGTGCACTAAATGAATGGTCATTGTACACATCTAATTCAAATATCTGCACATTAAAAGGTAATATATTATCCTAAAATTAGAAAAAGGAAATGTACGAGCAATGAAAACAATACCTGATTCCACTCTGAAGGAAGTAAATCTGTCCATGACTTTTCAATATGCCAAGGAGAAATGTCTGAGTCAAAATAAAATGAGAGGCGATCAAGTTGCACAGACTGCAAAACAGTAAACGCTGATGTTACTGTGCAGACATGTTAATCTAAAATATATAATACATAAACTGTTCAGCCTCTGGAAAGTTAATTACAAACCAAATTTGGATAATACCAAAATATGTCAATTCATACAAAGATGCATAGAAATAAAGTGATTGAAAAACAGTAATCAGAAAATGTTGTGAGTTTTATAGCAAAAAAGACAGCATGCCTTCTGAATGTGCTCCAGAGCCCCACCAGTAGCAAAAGTTTCCTTCCCTAAATCATCAACCGTCACTGCTGAAAGCCTAGACAGCAACAAGCCAGCTGCAAACGGGTGACCAGGATTGCTGTTAAGAAAATGCCATACTTTTTAGAAACCCAGAACATTTCTAAATTTCTTTGCTTGTAGATAAGAAATTAATACTAAGCAAAAAAATAGATCTCAACCTTTCCAGATCTTCATATCTAACATGTACATTGGTGATGGAGAGTTTGAGGTTCCCAATTATAGTACTGATTAACGAACCCAGCCATGATGTATTCTTTGATGGTAAAACATGCAGGTTATGCAAAAAGGTTACAATGATAGAAATACTAAAATATCAAAAAGTCAGATTTATCTCTTTCCAAAACAGCAAGGTGCAATAAGATTCATCTTCTCTTGCACATCATTCTGCTGTGCGTATGACATTAAAAAAAAAAAAAGTAATAATTAAAAAATCATTTAAAAAAAAAACTAAGGCAAACAAAATTGTAGTACAATAAAAGAATTCCAACATTCATGAAAGTTATATCGATATCAATGCTTTCACAAAGAGAAATGTGCGGCGGTGAAGATGGATACAGCACAACAGTGTACTGTAAGTGAGATACTTTAACATTTGAATTTAAATTCTAGAGCTTAGCATAAGCAAAACCTTTCCCAATATATTTATGATACTGGAAATTGATATTTCTACAGATCATTAAAATGTTTTATTATAAGCATCAAAACAAACTATGTAATAACAAACAGCTTTGAAACTTACAAGTCAATTTTATTAAATTACATTACAACAACTAAGAGTTTTGCTACCACGACCTCAACTAACCAAGTAAGAACTTGAAGAGATGAAAACTCCCAAGTGCAAATAATATTGTCATAATTTTTTACAATTAAGGGGGGAGAAACCCTTAAAAAAGCAAGCCAAAGGCATTGAATTAAGTGTTTCAAAACTTATTAAAACAATTAAGGGGGGAGAAACCCTTAAAAAAGTCAGCATAAATGATGCAGCATGTTATCAAAATTTTGCTAAATAAATGGCCTCATTCATATTAAAAAATTTAAATAGGAACATCATTGGAAGTTATTCAGAAAAACGGATGGCCGAAGTCCTTGGCATATATGAATCTATAATATATAGACCAAAACACCAATAGTTCCTAATTAGCAATTTTATGATATCAAAATTGGCTAATGGTATTTTGGAAAGATCTATTTTTAAAAATTAAATGAAATAAATTTGATAACAAAAATTCTGCTCACATTTGAAATTCAAATTTGCTTAAATCTGTTTTAGAATTTTTACAAATTTTATTGCATAAATAAAGTGATATATTTCATTATATAAAACCCTTACTCCTAACATTTTTTTTTGTTTCACCGTCTTTTCTGTTCTTTTTACCTCCAAAGTTATTTTATGAGGGAAGTGTTGTAAATAACTATTAGTATTGTATCAAGGATCAATCATGTTTGAGAAAAATATTTTGGTTTGTGCTCTCTTTCAAAAAAATAGGGATAGGATTTTGGTGTTGCTAGCTAATTTCTCCCTTTAGGTATCCTCATCCTGTCCCTTGTCTCCATCATTCCCGATCTTTCTGCAACTATCCTCTTACTCCTTTCTTTCTTCATTTTCTTCAACACTAACACCACCTGCCACCCACATCATTTTGACCCTAATCTCCAAACCAGCCAACATGTCCTCCTGTTTCTCCTACCACCACTTCCTATATCCGACCTCATCACCCCTTCCAGCAATTCCACGTCTTTTTTCCTTCAAAAATAGTTGATGGTTCCATGCTCAAGACAATCCGCCTTCCTCAATACAGCAGCCACAATCCCCAACATCATATTAATTTTTTTTCTCATACTTCTCAAAACTAAAAACTAGCAACCAGCTTCCTTCCTAACTCAGCAGACATCTTACCAAAGTCAAAGGCCTCCCCTTCCTCAATAGATACCCCCTCTTAACTGGATCTAGTTACTTCCCATCGACATCACTGCCTCTTTGCATTCACACCAACACTCCTGCTTAAAGTTATCCAATTTCCAGACAACATCCAATTATACCATTCACGCAGTCCTCACACCAAAACAACTGTCCATCACCACACTGCATTATCCCTACCTCAAAACATCTAAAAGAGTTAACAGCTAAAATGGTTGACTTTTACTTATTGTAGCTCTTGACTCATAAAACTATCATTTTAGTCCCTCAACTCCTATTAAAAAATACTAAAATAAGTCATGCTATTATCTTTAGGATTAGTTTTGGAAAAAAAAATTAGAGAGCGTAAACATTGAATAAAAATTAAATAAAAAACAACTTGCACTCCATTGCTTACTCCATTTAATTGTTTCATCCAAAACTAGCCCAAAAAATAACAAAGAGACTAATTTAGCAAGTAAAAGGAGTTAAAGAATTAGAAAAAGACAATTTTAAGACTCAAGAACTAATGAGTAAAATGCAATAGTTAGT
The DNA here is from genome assembly GCA_016760335.1 of Gastrodia elata. NCBI lineage: Eukaryota > Viridiplantae > Streptophyta > Magnoliopsida > Asparagales > Orchidaceae > Gastrodia > Gastrodia elata. Next base: position 46,740,474 of record CM028678.1, on the reverse strand, counting down.
GGACTATTTTAACAATTAATTTAATCAAATTATAAAATACAAGTAGACAATATTTGATCAACTCTTTAAAGTAAATTTCATAACAATATAAGTTCAACATCACAACCGAACAACAAATAATATACAAAGAGTTTTTGTAATGTCATAGAAGTACACATAAGAATAGGCATCAATTACTTTATATTTTATTAACATGTCATAACAATATTAGTTTTAACATCACATTTGAACATACAGTAATACACAATTTTTTATGCATATCAATGTCATGGTGATATTAGCGACAACATCAAACTGAACAATCACGAATATAAAATGAGAACAGAAATCAAGAGTATTGATGATGGCAAGCAGTTATTCCACATGGTATAACAATATAACTAACTTGAATGACAGCTTTTACTAAGCAATCATCCAGTCACAACAATGGTAGAATAAGTCTTTGTACTTCTAGGAATCCTAGATTCTCCCAAGAAACACCTAAAACAATATGAAATCAAAAATAAAAAAGCATCACGAGAAATATACAAATTTATGTGCTTCGAATAGATTGCCTATATCTATGGGAAGGAGAAAAAGATTTCATTATAAGATAGCAAGAAGAATAAATAACTTAGGGTTTCACCCTTTAAGCCACAGCCTCAAAACTCACTTGCAACAAAAGACATTGTTACAATTCAGTTGCTACCAAAAACTACAGTTTTTGATATCTTATAGCAAAGAATGCAGTTACAAGTCCTCCAAGAACTTTACATGGCATAAGTAATTATATCTAAAACTTAAAGAAACCTTTAAACACCCATTTAATTGAGATCACTATTATTTTGGCATTTTAGGGGTGTTCATGATTTGTTTCATTTTGTATAATGCATGGGCGCCCAACACTTCTGCTTAGATGGCTGAAATGAGCACCTGGGCATGCCTAAGCACCCATCCCTCTGTTTGGTTGGCACCGATGGGGACTTGGGTGTGCTTGTGCACTTAGGCCTCTGCTCCCATGGCCCATACGAGAGCCTGGACGCCTATAGGGGAGCCTAGATGCCTATAGGGGCACGCCTGATCGCCTATAAGGGCGCCCGGCGCTCAAAAGAGAGCTTGGGCGCCCATACAAACGCTTCATAACCCATTTGCAATCCATTTTGCGTATGCTTTGCCTCCAATTGATCTGTAACCTTTCTAAGGCTACTCCAAATCTCTCGAAACTCCTCCACACATTGAAAATAAGTGCAAACATCTTACCTTTTTAATCACTTCAATTATTACAAATCATTTTCTTCATCAATCCAACTATTATCACAATTCTCTACCTCAAATCTCATTTGTAGCAAATAGGAAATGACTACATCACTTAAATCGACTATACTTGAATGTTAGCTTACAAATCCTCCTCTCAAGGAATCAAGCACATAGTTCAATAAATGGAGCTATCATCAATGATCTTCAACGTTCACCAATCTTTATTTGTAGAACTATATTCAGGAGTTTATTACATGTGGATCTCATTTCCCAATTCCACATGTCGGAATGTTGTCTTTACACATGCTGCTTCAAAATTAGACCACATTGCACTATAAGTGCCAGGAAAACATAGATTGTGAGATGTTTCACTACTAGAAAAGTGCTTCATCGTAATTTATCCCTCCTGTTGTGCAAAGCCTTTGACACCTTGCCTTGTAGTGCATATGCCCTCCTCCTTGAGATCCCTACTTTTTTCCTAAAAGACGGTCGTAGCCTAAGCATATATATATATATATATATTACACTAATCTCTTGGTATAAACATAGATATGTCATTTACGGCATTGCGGAAACCAAACGACTCAAGAGCAATAGATAATTTGTGATGTAGCGCTCTAGGGGGGTTGCTATAACCCAAAGAGTGCCCAATGAAGGTGGCAACATAGCCTTGATGAGCTGCTGAAATAAATCCCAAAGGCTGTTTCATATAGATAGTACATGAAGACCACCATTTAGAAATGCATTATCAGAGTCAAGTTGTCGGATTTGCCAATTTAAGGAGAGAGCAAGCGTGAGGACAATTCGAATTATGATTGGTTTGACAATCGACCTTTTATAGTGAAGCCACGAGCAACCAGGCGAGCTTTGTAACGAGCAATGGAACCATCACTATTGTGTTTAAGGTTCAAGAGCCATTTACAGGTGACAACATTTGCATTTGATGGATGCAGAACTGAAGTCCAAGTGTCGGTGTTGTGTAGGGCTGAGAGTTCATTATTCATAGCTTGAACCCAGTGTGAATCTTTAATTGCTTGCTGATATGTAGATAGTATTGAATTGAAATGAGGGGCCGCCACCGAAAACACCTTTGGCTTCAGATGTCCGGTTTTAGAATGAGTATGCATTAGATGAACATTGTTGTGGCAAGGAGCTTGCTGGACCAGCACACTTTGCTCAGAAGTTGTCGTTGTGGCTCGTTGGGATGGTAGAGTGGAAGTGGTGCCAAATTGCTAGGTGCAGAAAAGTTCTGAGAGAAGTTGGGGGCCGATATCTGAGAGTTGTTGTCAATAGGAGCAGTGGTGGTAATCGGACTATCCCAAACCAAGATTGGGATAGTGATTGTTGTTCCTGAGAGGCGGTTTGGTGTTAAGGTTGATGTAGGTATAGAATTGTTGTATGGAAAGTTCATTCGTGAAATGTTACATGTCGAGATATGCAGAATTTCTTGGAATTAATGTGGTCCCGGGACCTAGCGGATGCTATTGTTCCGGACTAATTTTCTATCGACCGTGTTATGGAAGAAGAACTACATACGGCGGCATGCTAGCAAATATAGGCTTTGTATTCTCCACTATAACCTAGAAAAACATAAGGTAAAGACCTAGGTTCCAATTTATATGCTGCATAGGATTTCAACCAAGGAAACCAAAGGCACCCAAAGACTTTTAGGAAGTGATAATCTAGAGGGGTGTGGAATAGAAGTTCATATAGGGATTTGTTGTGAAGTTGAGAATATGGAAGTCAATTGATGAGATACATAGCAGTTTGGAATGCATGAATCCAAAATATGTTAGGTAGATTTGCATGTAGGAGAGAACTCAGTTAGTTTCCACGATATGATGAGAAAGTTTGATGGATACCACGGGCCACAAGAGTGGTAGTGAGTTTTTTATATTCTCTGCCTCTATTAGAATGAAATGTGAAAATTTTAGAGGGTAGAATGTTCTCAGCCATGTTTTTAAATTTGAAAGAAGTATCAAGAGCTTCAAATTTTTTATACAAAGGATACATTCATCTGAATTTTGAAAATCATCAACAAAACAATGACTCAGTAGGGGCAAGTTCCCAAATATCAAGCATAATAAGATGTAAAGGATTTTGAGAAAGAGAAGTAGCAATAAATAAATGCAATCTATGTTCATGGAACACAAGTAAAATAGGTTTTGTTTTAATTCGTAATGTGTTGGCAATTTGCTGGAGTTTGTTTGGTCCTGGATGGCCAAGGTGACAATGCCAGAAATCTGAAGATTCCACATGGTTGAGATTGAAGGATGGGCTAGCAGGGACCAAAAGAGTGTAGAAACCGTTAATGTGTGTGCCCCGGGGAGTTCTTGATTCGTAATCAGGTCCTTAACAACACATGAGGGGTGAAATTTTATAAATTAATTATTGATAAGAGTGACTGAATCGACTGATATAAACAAATTTTTTGAAATATTAAGAACATGGCTTAATTTAATTGAAATAAGATTGAAAGAGATGAGATTGGGTTATAGGTAAGGAACCTCCATCACTAACTTGTAATCTCTCGATGCCATAGTATGTCAGTATGTTTTGCAAGTTATCCATGGATGATTTGCACATGGTGAGTGGCTCCTGAATCTAAGAACCATTGGTCGATCGCTGAATCAAAGTACCAAGAGTGGGTAGCAAAGTAGGTCTGTCAATTAGATACATGGTAAAATTCTGACGATGAAAAAAATGTGCCGATGTGTTTTCAAATTTGTTGCAAAGTTGGCGTAGTATACTAGAGCGCGCCCCCTACCATTTCCGCACCCGCCGCAGCGAAAGGATCTGCCTCGTCCACGAATAAGAGCTGATTCGTGGAACTGAGTTGCTGCAACATGATCAACGTACACTATATTTGCCAACACTGGAACATAAATGGTCTCGAATGGTTCAATATGATATAGGTGTGCACTAATTTGATTAGAGTTACACGGGTTGTGATAGCAGCTGTGATGGAAGCGAAATCTGATCCCAGGGCGATCAAGATGTTGAAAACAAGTTGTTGCTTTGTTATTGGCGAGCCTGCAACCGTGTGTTGATGAGCAGGATCTTTGGCTTGTTGAATAAAATCTTCCATCTTTATCGAGCCATTTTTAATGCTTCCCATCTGCAATTCTAGTTGTGAAGAACCTGAGAGGAAGAAGCATATATTGCAGCAAGTACTGACCATATTGTCGTTGCAAACTCGCATTAAGCAAGTTGAGTGAATACTTTTTCAATAAGGGAGGAAATCAGCCCAACTTAAACTCAATTGGTTTTGTTGTACCAAGCAATGGCTTCGGGATCGGGTGGATCAGTGGAAGAATGGGAACAAGAACCATCGATGTACTGATAAGGTCATTCGGGCAGAAGAAGGGTAGAAACTGAGATCTCCATAAAGTGCAGTTTGTAGCGTCACTTGAAGGAGGTGATGAACTATGGCAAGATCAAGGTTGAATAGATCGGCGGTGGCAGAAGATTATGACTAGTGAGCAGTTGACGCGGAAGACTGTGTGGAGGAGTGCACGCCATCTGTGAAACTGAATTGGCATGATCCTTTACATTGAATCAGGATCTAGGTCGTCGATCTCTGATACCATGTTAGAGATGCACCCTCAGAGAAACTAAGAGGAGAATGTCAAATGTTTTTAAATATTTTCAAGATGTGAAATATCGGGTAATATATAGACTCGGTATAGTACAGAATGAATTGCAAGATGCGATTACTAGCACAATTGTTATAAAGATTCACTAGATACTAACAAATATTAAGTAGGGGTAAGAACATCATTGAATATATAATAGAGCCCTGCAACGGGTTCTCAGATTTTTCTTCTTCAGCCTCAACATCCTCCTGGTCTTTATCTAAATATGTCTACTCAAGTATAGCTCAGAAGAAGATGGTACTTGTAGAACAAATAGATTTATATCAAACTCCGCTTTTTGCATGCCTTTTTTGACTTGGAATTCTCCATTTGCTGTGAATTTCTTGGCCTTAAGAAGCACTACAGATCAAAGGTGATAACCCTGCTCACAACAACTATTTTTTAAATCTAATCAAGCAATTTAAGCCATTTGGCTTCACCCATAAACCAATTAAAGATTGTTTTCTTAACTCTTGGTGCTAAATTATCAAGTTCTACATGGTAATAGGCTAAGGCACTACAAAAATTATCATAAACATTTGCAGAAGTATCTAACCATAATTCAACAGGAGTTTTCTTATCATTAATTGCAGCGGATAAGCATAATACAAGGCCTTAGCCCAAAAGACTCTCAATCCTAGCATTGGACAAGATCATTAAACCTTCTCCACAAAGTTCAATTCATTAGCCTTGTCACTCCATTTTGCTGCAGTGTCCCTCTTATAATGAAATGGTGTGCAATCCTGACTATGGCACTCATGCAATAAATCAACCGATGTGAATTTGCCCTCATTATCTGATTTAATATTTCGAGCTCTTCTGTCAGTCTAAATCTCCACCCATTTCTTCCAAACTAAAAATTTCTCCAAAATCTCACTTTTGAGCTTCATGATTAATATGGAGTACTCATCACTAAATGAGACAAAATATGTTCGTCTGTCAAACGATGGACTTCATTGAACCCCAAATCTTTTGTGTAAACATAATCAAGTATCCATTTAGTATTGTGGATGCTGCTAAAGGATACTATTGTCATCTTGCCAAACACAATATTCATAGGATTTGAGCATGCAGGTTCTAGCTCCTTTAATTAACCCTTGCTTCATCAAAACTTGCAATGAAGATTTCCCGCATATGCTAGACACATGCACAAAGTTGCAGCATCAGAAAATTCATCAGCAATTATATCCCCTCTTATCATTATGCTCCCCAAGAGATAATACAGAATGTGATATTGAACTCCCCTTATACAGATCAATACTCCACAACTAATCTTCATGACCCAAGCCTTAATGACCACCTAGTACCCTTCGGCCTCTAAAGACCCAACTAACATCAGGTTCTTCCAATATTTGGAACATATCTCACATCCTTCAACTCCCGAATTGCCCCATCATGCATATGAACCAAAATGCTTCCTATACCCACTATCAAACAGGCTTGATCATTGTCCATATTTACGGCATTTGATCATTGTCCATAGTTATGGCGCCATTATCAAAAGTCATGTGTTATGGTAAGTGGGAATATATGATAGTTGCTCCAGTATCAAGAATTCAGCATGAGTTCTCAGTTTACAATCATTGTTGCACTGCTAAAAAGAAGAGGTAACGCATCAACATTCTCATGAGTAATATGAGTTTTAGCCTCCGATGGTTCTACCTCTTTGCTTTTCAATTTGAGAGAATCTTTCTTCCAATGGCTGAACTCAAAGCAAAATGTGCACGGATTGTGCCCAATACTATGGCCTTAAGATTTATCATGCCTTTGATTGCCACCACCATTGTTGCCCTTGCTCTTCCGATTATTCTTATCAAGCTTACTATGCTATATGGTAAGTGCTTCAGCCAACTCTGCCTTTGTGGACTCCTTGCCCATCAGATGAAACTCATGATTTAACAACATCGTAGTCACTTCTTCATACTTCAAGATCTCCTTCTCATGGATGAGTATCATGGTAAGGTTTTCATGCTCATTTGGGAGTGAATTTAACAAAATGAATGCCTTGTCTTCACTAACCACTTTCTCATTCAAATTTTACAGATCTGCCAAAAATTTAATGAAAACTTGTATGCTCACTAAAGAAATACATCTCATCTAGAATCTATAGAGCCTTCTTTTCATATAGAAAAGATTCACCATGCTCTTCGCCAAGTATTTGTCATCCAGCATCTGCCATAACTTTGCCACAGATGTCTCCATCATCACGAAGTATTTGATGACTGATGCAAAAGTGAATCAATCCGCAAGCACTCCCATTCACCTTCCCCTAATCTCTCTCCAACATTCATTTAGGTTTTTTTTTCATCACTATTAAGGGCATTTTCCTGGTTGAGTGCACAGAGCACATCAATCACCTCACATCCCCATCCTAAAATTTGTCTTCCCATCAAATTTGACAACAACTATTTTAGCAAACTGTGTTACAACTTCAAGTACAGACCTCTCCAACGCTGACGAAGTTGACGATGATTATCCTCCTTTTGTCATGGCACCAATATTAGAGCATCCGCTCGACCTCATAAAATCCACCGCTCTAATACCACTTATTATACTTATAGGAATCCTAAATGCTCCCAAGGAACACTCAAAACAATGAAGAACTACAAACAAAGTGCACTACAAGGAACACTGAAATTTATATAATTCGGTAAAATCACATACATCAACAGAGAAGAGAAGAAGATTCACTATAAGATGAAAAAAATAAAAGACTTAGGGTTTATCACTTTTAGTCATAGCCTCAAAACACTTGCAACAAAAATACTGCTATTTCAATCCACTTGCTACAAAAAAACTATAGTTTCTAATCTCTTATAACAAAGATCATAGTCACAAATCCTCCAAGAACATTGAATAGCATAGGGTTTTAAATTAAGGGCTTAAAGCAACATTTGAGCACCCAATTAATGAAGGATGATAGCTATATTGGCATTTTAGGTGTGTTCAAACGCTATTGGACGTCCACTTAGCGCTTAGTCGCGCCTAGGCACCCATTATCATCTTAGATGGCTGAAACAGACATGTAAGTGCGCTTAAACGCCCAGCTCTTTATATGGTTGACCTAGACAGGCACAAGGGCGCCCAAGCCTCTATTATCATGGACTATACGGGGCCTAGGCGCCCATACATGAGCCAAATTCAGTTCTTCTTTTGGAGCTCATTCTCGACCATTTTGCCTCTTTTTGATCCGTAGTCATGCTAAAATCACTCTAAGGCTCTTGAGACTCCACATATGGAGAATGAATGCAAATCATCTTATTTTCTTCAATTAAAGCAAATCATCTTCTTCATCAATCCAACCATTACCACATAAGTAGTTTTATGGAACAAAACAAATTCCGAAAAGACAAATGTTAAATTCATAAGAACAAAATTCACATGGTCAAACTTCAACTAAATAATATATGCTAAGACAGGTTCTAAATTGAACGCACCTACAAAGTTATGGCCCATCTTACTTGCATTTCAATATGAAGGAATTTTTAATATTTGTTGTAATCCATAGTATCAAAACGAATACTTCTTAATGTTAAGGTAAGTTTGCATACATCAACAATACAGTTCCAAATGTTAGAGTAGGTTTGCATACATCAACAAAACACAAGGGCACACCCCTCTTGTTCAATCCAAAATTATCTAGTCATGTTACCAACCGCATGTATCCGCAAGGTTAAACGGGGTTCCTATGCTTCAACATCTGTAACATTGTATGGACATTTGAACATATCTCCATTATTAAGTAAATGATGTCTCGCATTAATTGTATTCAAGCACACAGCTATACCTCATTGTTTTTCCATCAAAATTGATAAATAATTAATGAAAATTTGTGAGACTTAAATAACTTGCAGTGGGAAACAAGAAAAAAGAAAAGATTGTTGTCAATTATGCATAGAACTTGTTTATGTGCTTTTAAGCCATAACTGAGGCAAGATGAGAAAAAAAACTTGATACATGCTAACTTCAGCATCTAAGGACTCAAATAGTTCACAAGTTTAGCTAGGCCATTTTTCTGAAACTGTCAGAACTTTTGCAATGCGTTTCTATGTCAAACTGATATATCTTCTATCAAATAAGAGAGAAACAAATTAATACGGTGGTATGTAAATGATATTATTATTGCAAGTGATGATCAGATAAAAATTAAATCATTGAAGGAATTCCTTTAACAATAGTTTAACCAATGATAAATTAAAATTCTATAAGCATAAAAATCGCAAGGCCAAAAAAGGAATATTTTATCTCAACTAAATTATATGTGCCAAATTTAATTCATCAAGAAATATAGGTGTCACATTTAATTCAGTAATTGTAAATCCATATTTTCATGATCCTCTCTATTCAAAGGGAGTTATTTCATCATCCAGAAATACAGAAGTTCCGTTGGACGGCTCATCTTACTTACTATAGCCCATCCTAATAAGCTTTTTCACTCCATATAGCTAGTTAACACTTTAATTCTTCAACGAATGAAACGTTGAAATTTTGTCACATTCTCAAATATATCAAGAAAGCCTTCTTTATAAATTTCGCAAACATAGAGGTATTTTTATGAATACTCATTAATGGTGTCCGTTGTACTTGAAATAAAAAATAGAATGTTGTGACAAAATTAAGTGTCAAAGCTGAATATTCTGTTATCGTACTAAAAATAAATGTGGTTCCAAAAAAACTCTTTATAAAATGAGCTTATTCAAATGATAATGTGTAAGTTTTTTGCAATATCAAGTAGCCTTGCACATTATAAAATCTTATTGTATATAAGCAAAAAAAACACCTCAAGATTAATTGCCATTTTATTAGAGAATAAATTCAAGGAAATTTATATCACAGTTCGTAAGATCAGTAAGCCAATTGGCAAATTTATTTACCAAAGCCTTGAGAGAAACTTGCATTGAAGACATTAGTAGCAAGTTGAGAATATCCAACATTTTTCTCCATCTTAAGAGGGAGATTTGACTATATGAGATGTACTAATAAATATTCCAGGAAATATTGAAATATCATTAGTAAATTATCATTTATTTTATTTCCTTTTTTTACACATGCAACGCTCTTATATAAAAATTATTAGAAGAAAATAACTACTTTCCTCAACAAAGATATGCATAATGAAGTAGTTATAAGTCCAATACAAGGTTATTTGTCAAATAATTTTCCCACTTCAATCAAGCTACATCAGGAATCGGCTCAAAGATGAAATTTTTTTCATTAACTCTGAACATCCTTGCTTGAGCGTTCAAAAGAAGGTGCATAATAGCATGTTGTTTGCAGATGATGCTTTTCATGTTAATAAGATTAAATATGGTTAAAAGCAGATTTTATGATCTACAAACTATTTTATAAACATAAGGGACCACCGTCAACCACATTAAGAACACAGAAACAGCCAAAGTTAAGCTATAAGAGCTGTATAGCATTCGGCTAAGAAAATGAAGAAAAGTATATTATCAAAAGCAGTAGTGCATTCAAGCCCATTACAAACACTAAAATTGATCAGGAAAAAGAAGGGCTAGGATACCATTTCTGATTTCAACTGCTGCTGCTGCTCCAACAGCTTCATTTCCAACTCCTGAGATGACAAAAAAAGAAAACAATATCAGGTTATAAAAATATCACAAAAAAGGTGTGCATACATTGAGAGATTAAGAGCTCACTCTTATTCTACTTTTCTTAGCCTCTTGTATAGCATATTCAGAACACCCTTCAATTTGTGTTGCCGGTTCTGCTAAAAGAAATATACGATCTAGATAAACTAAAACTGGCTCCTGGCCTAGCTTGCTCCAAGGAACCTGGATAAACGTGTAATAATATTATAAGCACCTTCAAGTAAAACAGTTAACCTTTCAAGTAGGGTGAATTCCCAGTATCAAGTTTAGAAATTAAACCCAAAGAACAGAACTTAATTTAAGAGAAATAAGGTGTTGCTAAATATTTATTTACTTGACTATACTTAGTACATGACAGAACCTAAAATTTGTGTTTATGTAAACACACAAGTGCACACGGTCTAAGGTAACATAAGACAGCGTCTAGATTATCGTCCTCAGAGAACAGGTGTATTAGTAACTAATTACTCTATTTCTCTCTTTATTCGAGCAGCAAAATGATAATTTGATCTATTATCTATCAGCTAAGTTTACACTAAATTGGTTGTGATCAGTTGGAGTTGATTGGGGAGTGTTAGGTCAGAACATTTATATATAAAATTTGGTGCATGCAATTCCTTAATCCAATTTCATGTGAGAGATTATTTTTGTTTTCTTTTCATGAAACTGCAATTATGTAGATCCACTAGTGATGTCTCACGCACATAAATCTCTCATCACATTCAACCCAGAGATCGTCGTTAGCCCGTCTCCTACGAGACCTCTTGACTTCAGCCCTCAGCTTTAATTGTGATGGTGTTATGTGCTTATTGTGATACCCTACCCAGTTCTATTATAAACTCAATGTGATTTGTGAACATAACATAGGCAATTTCATTATCAAGAAGAGTTGTGCATATAGGTCTACTACAGACTCCTCTGATTAAACCTATTTTCTGTCTAAACAATAGATTTACTTATTATTTCAGATTATGAAAACATGAATCATTCACGGCAAACATGCATCAAGTTTCAGGACTAAGGTTCAAAAATGAGTAAATGAAGTTTAGTAATAATTACTTTATTGAATATTTTTTTGTGAAAATCATAATATTATATTTTATCTAACTAGATATATATTTAGAGCATAAATTAACTCTCACAATTAACTAAATGAAGACTTTGTTTGCATTGCACAATAAAAATTGCAAAACTATAGTTTTGAGCCTAAAACTCCCGAACAGGGGAGTTTAGGCTACCATTACAAATGAAAAGCACAAAGAGATTAAAATAACACATAGGAGATATGTTATTTCTCAATGTCGCTCTTCCCGTCTTTACTTTATTCTGAAGCTCCCTCCTCCGTATCCTTAGACTTGTCCCTTCTTTTTGTAGCTGCCTCTTCTCTGAGAAAACTCCAGGAATATTTCTTTGGTGAATAAGGTTTTATCTCCTTAAATTCTCCAATATATCCATTTTCTTTTTCTTCCCTTAAAAATCTTCCCCCTTTAATCTGCCTTGAGAATTGAATGGGTTAATTTCCCTGGTTCCTTGATTATCTTCCCCCTTTAATCAGCCTTGAAAGCTAAAGAGGTTAATTAATTAATTCTTTGAATATTCTCCCCTTTAATCAGGCTTGGTTAATTAAATTAATTGAACAATTCCTCCATTTGATCGTTCGGGTTTATTGTGTTTTAAAAAAAAAGGGTGCAAGGGCGCGCCTGGGCACCCATGGTTATATTTGCATTGAATATTCTAGAATGAGCACCAAGACGCGCCGTAGCGCCTGGCCCTCTAAAATGAGCGTCAGGGCGCCCCGTAGCGCCTGACATTTGTTTATTTGGATTTGTAATTTTATCCTTTTTACTGAATTTTCTCTCTTGTGCTACAAAAACATAACACACAAAAATAACTTAAAATAGATACTAACCTTATCTAAACGCCCATAAAACATCAAATAATATTACTATAAATATAGGGTTTATTACACCCCAAACTTAAATTCTTACTCGTACTCAAGTAAACTGAATCAAACAATACTATAATAAAATGTATTTATAACAATGAGAGCTAGATCTTGTTAGTCTAAATCAGGTCTGCTTAAAGAAATTTAGTGTCGATCAAGTAGACCGATCTTTGTGATCGATGCCTTTAAGAATTTACTACTGTACACTTTTGTTTCATGAAACACACTATCTGCAGACCTCAATTTTCTCTGCTTTGGATAATTAATAGGAGTTCAAAAAGAACTGATTGTAGTACTTGTCTTAAGAATTTTTATGTGTCATATGTATTTTTTCTTATGAAATATAATGTTTTTATTTATGGGAGAGATGCTTCTTCATCCCTTGATAATATATATATATATGTATATATATATTCATGCGCATTAGCATATGAATTATATTCATGAAATATTAAGAAGCCTAGTGATGGGGACCATCTTCGACGCGGGTCCCGCCGCCAAGCCCACCCGGACCCGTACCGGTCTTGACGTTTCAGTTTCATTTTATGCATTTACTTTCGTCCGTTTCAGTTTTATTTTCGCATTTATTTTCGTCTGTTTCATGTATTGATCGGAGGGACGAATATTATCCCTCCGATCGTTTATTAAAAACACTCTAAGGTCTAGATTGCTTTGAGAGTATTATAAATACTCAAAATCTGTATGTTAATTTCAGTTTTTGATAAATAGAAATTCTGAGTTTTCTCCAAACCGCGAGAACGGCTCTTGTTCCCCCCGGGGAAACCCTAGTTTCCAAATCCTCCCTCTCCAAACCCTAGCCGCCACCTTCCGAACCCCTCCCCCTGCTGCCTTCGGACCTCTCCCCTACAGGACAGCCGCTGCCCCTACCCCAGCCGCCGCCACTGCCCGGTCGCCTTTGTCCAGCCGCCACCACTGCCCAGCCGCCACTGCTCGGTAGTCTTTGTCCAGCCGCCACCACTGCCCAACCGCCGCTGCTGCCCCAGCTGCCGTTGTCCAGCCGCCTCCACTGCCCAGCCGCCGCAAGAAATCTACTCGGATCACCCTTCCCAGTTTAAATCGGCGTATGTTTGTTCTTCCTAAGCCCTAAACTGAATTTATTTAATTATTTTCTTGTGTGAATTTCGGGTAGAAATTATTTGTAGGAGCGCAAATTTAAATCTGATCGCTGCGAGTGGTTTCAGAACGGAAACGCCTCCGAACACACCGCATGGCAAGTACAACTCGATGTGTGAGTTACCTTCCCTGACCGAAGCCTTTCCTTTGATCCGGAACCGGTGCCGACCGCTCTTCCTGTTCATGACTCACGACACCCCATTGCCAACGAAAGTTATTTTCAAATTATTGTGGAATCTTCTACAGGCAAATACTGAAGCTTAACTGATCTGAAGCGTCTGCACAAAAAGTGCTTAAATTTTCGAATACATTTTAAAAAATCTGCATTCACAAGCATTCACGAATCTTAGGAATGCATTAGAGCCCGACAACACCAAACCCTAGTGTTGCCCTACATCACCTAGCACACCCAATTCAAAACTAGTTAGTCCTTCATTCCCAGCCACAATTTTCCCACACTTAGCCAATTTCATCATTTAATTAAGTTGTGGATCTATATTCTTAATTTTTATGCTAATTTTATTTGACTCAATTATGTGTGATCTCTTTTCTTATTTTGACATTTATCACATACATGATCCCTTTGACTCTGCTAAATTAATTTCAATTTCTAATCAGATTTTGAACAATAAAAATCTCATATTAATTATACCCCATGACTAGACTACATATATTAATTCTTTCGCCTAAGAAAACGCAAGATATTTCATATCAAAAACATACTATAAGAACAACAAACATAAAGAAACAAAGAAAAAATAAAAGAAAAATACAACATTATCATCTGTTTCACTCATCATCGTCATCATTGTCATCATCCTCTTCTTCTTCCCAAGTCGGCTATGGTTCAATTGGTGGTTCCTTGATTATTGGGGGAGCTGGGAAAATTGTTTATCCTGAACCTCCATCCAGATGCCAATTTATGAACATATAACCGAGAGTACTGGTGAACTCATTGATATAAGTTGGTTATGCATGGTGTCCCGTAAATATAGCATATCCATGTCGATCCACCTCCCAGCCTATCCCTGAGGCTCCTGCAACCGTTCCATTCGCCTATGTAAATTTCTAAGCTCCTCTTTTTTCAGCTGTTGTAGATGATTCCTCCCCGTAAACTGTTCTACGTCATTTTTGGTGGTGCACTGTCGAAAACGTTCCGCATATCTTCTTCTTTGTCATTGGCGCTCTACATGGAATATGCGGCTCATTGTCTCTAATGGCCACACCTTGAGTTGAGCACAACTCAGTGACAAGTGATTCAAAAGCTAAAGCTTGACAATTCCCTAATAACATATTCCAAAATTGGTTATAGATAAGCGCTACCACATCAATTGGCCCCAAATTTTGTTTGGCAAAATTTAGCGCTGCACGGTCCCTCGTAACCTCACTCAAATGTCCCGTTGGCATTACCTTACGTGAGATAAGAATATGCCACGGTCGAAAAGTGGTTGTGAGTTTGTGTTGTCCCTTCTCCAGGTTATGTTATATTCTGTTAATGCGAGTGCTACCCTTGTTGCATCAAAATCATTGTTATAATAGTTGTTATAGAAGCAATTTTCTACAAATATATTTCATAATGCAACATTATTGCACGGCTGCTAAACTCTACACTCCTTCCTCTAACAAATATATTTCTTCTCCTAGCATTTATGGCATTTGCGTAGACTTCTTGGACTAATGTTGTGCAGATGGGTTCAAGATGTCCCATTTCCTGCTAAAGATATTATCTATTGGGATAGGGCGAGGTTCAGCAAATCCACTCTCTGGGATAATCTTCCTTTTAGAGGTTATCTAAATGAATCGCTGCTCTGCCTCAAGCGACGTAAAATTGCTCGAATCGAAATTTCCTGCTGATGAAGAGGCAGCTGCAGCCTTCCCCTTGCTTACTTTATGTTTTGGGGACATTTTAAAGAAGTGCATAATAGAAGAGTGAGGGTGATAAGAGGTTTCTAAGGGTTTGCAAAAACAAAGCTGGTGAAAGCCACTAAATCTCCAAGGGTTTTATAGGCAAATATGCACTTATTCCATAAACTTATACTTGCCCCCTAACCTATGTCCTGATCTCATTGGGTGGTCAACAAAGAGTCAATCCCATCTAAGTCAGTCAAATGTCCTTGGAAAGGCTACATGTCAAAGCAATTTATTGCTTTTTGAGCCCCCCTTCAGAACATGTCACATGGTATTCCTCATGCTTGTAAGAAAATTCCAAGTCCTTCCTTAAAATAATTTTTTCAATACAAGCACCCTGGCATGCCATGGCGCCTAGTTCTCTAAGAAAGGCGTTGTCGCTCGTCATAGCGCCTGGATCTCGGTGAAGGCTTAAAATTTATAGTTTAACTCTTTTTTTATTTTTTTATTTTTTTATTTTTTCATTTTTTTACTAAAGCTAAATTAAACTAAACTAAAAGAAAGAAAATCAGATGGGTTGCTTCCCAAAAGCAATAGGTTTGATGTCATCAGCCCTATCATTGAGATTCAATGATTCTTCTTTTTTTTTACAACTAACTTCCAGATTCTTTTCATGTTAAAATGAGCACTAGCACAATTTACAGTCTCTTTTTGTATTATATAGACTGTACTTGTTATATCTTTCTTATTCCACCATAGTTCTATAGTTGCTCCTATTGTCTTATCCTAAAACATTGACCCTCCGCCTGGGTTGGAAGATTTCTTCTTCATTTTTGTCTCTCCTTGTTTACTTTTTACCTCACCCAATTTGTCCTCACCCATAAAAAGTAACTCCCACTTCCACTGGCTTCTTTGCTGGTAAACCCGTGGATTTCTAGCATAAAAAAGCCTAGCGGAACAATCTAATAAGGCACTCTCATAGTCAGAAATCTTTTAAGAAGTAGTAGACTGAGCTGAGAGGAAGAAAGGTTTATAAACGCTCGCGCTTCTAAGTCAGGTTTCAAAGTCATTTGATCAGAAAACAAAGTACTCTCAGGAGGGCTCTTTTCTTTGCATTAATGAAAGGGAAAACGCAACTTTGTAATTTGAGAATAGAAGAGAAGGCCACGTAGCGGATTGGTAAGCTTCTTTTCTCTGTTAGAACCACATCGTCCCCCGCCCCATCCTGGGTAGACCTGCGGAGCAGCCGACAAAGCAATCACATAACTTCAGGTCTTACTCTGTCACCAAAATTAATGGAGTTTTCTTCATCCCATCCAACCAGATCTATTTGTAAATATGGTAAGGCATAATATTAGCAGGCGCTCCTGTATCACAAAGGGAATCAAGGTATCTACACCTCCAATGGTGGATGGAAACTGGATTTTATGTATGTGATGATTTGCTCCTCCTGGTTTTCTTCTCCCATAATTTTCAAATATTTTAGTGTGCACTGAACCAAACCCGAGCAACTATTATTAGTCTTTGAAATGCTACACCCTCTATCCCCCGACTCATCCCTCTCTCTATTTGACCCTTCAAATTGGATTATTCCCACTATTTCTCTTGGATTGATCTCAGTTGAACTTAAAAGTGCTCCTTGAGGTCTATTCACTAACTGCTAGGATATCTATCCTAATTGCAATTCCATGTTACATAGGGTCACCTCATTTCTTTGTATTGAGGTTTCATGATGAAACATTGTTGCTTCGGTCTACTGCATGAACTGCAGTGTTTCGGCCTTAAATGAGTTGAACAAATTTTCAAAAGGTGACTCAGTATATTTAAATGTTTGTTGCCCTATACTGTAAACTAGCCTAATTTAAGATTGGGTTTTAAATAACTCTGCTAAAGTTGGGATGTGGCTACACCATTATTGTTACTCCTTGAGTAGTTCAGATGGTTTCTCAAACTCAGATTGTAAGTGTTAGAATAAGGATTGTTATGGGTCTGTTGGAAGTTGCGGTTATTTCTCAAGAAATTTACTTGTTCGGTACCAGTGAGTGCAAAGGAGTTGTTCAGATCACAAGTTTCACTCAGGTGGTGTTCCCCCGCACAATTCACACACTACCTCTTGTGCAGCATTAACAGTCATGGTTGCTAACTTCTGATTAAGCGAGGCTATCTCCCTCTGCAAATTAGCTATTTGATATTTTTTATAGAATTAACTAACTCTCTCCTATTTTGGTGTAGTCATTCAATAGGCCATTGGTATGAATTGGTAGTCATTTATTCAAGAATATCGTATGCCTATTCTTGAGTTTTGCTATTCATGGAACCTCTAGAAGCTGCATCGATTAGGGTCCTTGTTGGTGAGTTCAATCCATTATAAAATGTTTGAACTTGCATCCACATAGGAAAACCCGTGATGCGGTCAGCGCCTAAGAAATTCCTTAAAGCACTCCCAACTATCGTACAATGACTCTCCCTCGTATTGTGTAATTTGATATTTCATTCCTAAGCCTAGAAGTTTCGGCAGGGGGGAAATATTCAGCTAGAAATTTTTTGGCCAGTTCATCCCATGTTATTGAATCACTCGGTTGTGAAATTAGCCAACTCTTAGCTCTAATCAATTAAAGAAAAGTGGAACAACCTCAAGTCTTATGGCATCATCAGTTATACAATTGCACTTAAATATATCATAGATTTCTAAGAAAATTAAAATATGAATATTTGGATCCTAATTGGGCAGTTCACAAAATTGAGAGTTATGTATCATTGTAAGGTTGTTGATTTAATTTCAAAGTTGTTTGCATGTATATTTGGTCTGACTATAGCTTTTGGTATTCCCCTTACAGTAAGTAAAGCATAGTCCCTATGGGCTCTTCCCTGGTTATTTGGGTATATTTCCCCTAAATTCTGACGAGCCATTTATTTATTGTTTGTGCTTAGCTTTGGTTATTGTCTAAGCCTCCTAATTGTGCGCTCAATCTTGGGATCGAAAAATAAATTTTTATATTTCTCTACTATATGCATACACTCCCCTACCGCTACTTAGCTAGACAAGTTATTTCACAAGCTCTAACTTAACAGTTGTATTTCAACAAGGTTTTTCACATAAAAGTTGATACCAATAAAATAAACAAATAAGCAATAAACAAAAATAAAAGAAAAAGAAATGTCTAAATCACTACTTTAAAAGATTTCTTTAATACTGATTCATCGTCCCCAGCAACGGCGTCAAAAACTTGATATGCCTAAAATCTGTGTTTGTGTAAACACGCAAGTACACACGATCTAATTAGGACAGAGTCCAAATTATCATTCTCAGAGAACAGTGTGTATTAGTTACTAACTACTGAATTTCTCTGTTTGTTTAAACGGCCAAAATTATGATTTGATATATTATCATGAGCTAAGATTACACTAAATTGGTTGTGATTAGTTAAAGTTGATTGGGGAGTGTATGGTCAAAACATATGGTATATAAAATTTAATGCATGCGATTCTTTAATCCAATTTTATGTGAGATTATTTTTTTATTTTTTTTCATGGGGCTGCGGTTATGAAGATCCACTAGTGATGTCTCCCGCACATGAATCTCTCATCACATTCAACCCTGAGATCATCGTTAGTCGGTCTCCTACGAAACCTCTTGACTTCAGACCTCAGCTTTGATTGTGATGGTGTTATATGTTTACTGTAATGCCCTACCCAGTTCTATTATAAACTCGATGTGGTTCGTGAACATAACATAGGCATTTACATTAAAGAAGAGTTGTGCAGATGGGTCTGCTACAGACTCCACTTATTAAATTTATTTTTATGTATAAGTAATAGATTTACTTGTTAGTTCGAAATGCAAAAACATGAATCATTCACGGCTAACATGCATCGAGTTTCTGGACTGAGGTCTAGAAATGAGCAAATGAAGCTCAATGATAATTGCTTTACTTAATATTTTCCTGTGAAAATCATAATATTATATTTTATCTAATATATATTAATATATATATATATATCTTTGGAGCATAAATTAACTTTCACAGTTTACTAAATGAAGACTTTGTTTGCATTGCACGATAAAATTACCAAACTAGAGTTCTGAGCCTAACCCTCCCCAATAGGAGGTTTAAACTGCAAGTACAAATGAAAAACACAAAGGGATTAAAATAACACACAGGAGATACATTCTTTCCTTGCAAAAGTTAATCAAGATGTAGGAAAGAAATCCAATATAATAAGAGCTGCACTTTGTATTCTCAACATCGTTCTTTCCCTTTTATTTTATTATGAAGATCCCTACTCCATATCATTAGACTTCTCCCTTGTTTTTGTGGCTGCCTCCTTTCTAAGAAAACTCCAAAAAAAATTCTTGGTGTCTCAAGTTTTCTCTCCTCTCAAATTCTCCAAAACTTCCTTCATTTTCTTTTTCTTCCCTTAAATATCTTCCCCTAAGGTGAATGGGTTAATTTTCTTGATTCCTTAATTATCTTCCCCCTTTAATCAACCTTGAGAGATGAATAGGTTAATTAATTAATTCTTTGAATATTCCCCACCTTTAATCAGCCTTGGGAGCTTAAGGGGTTAATTAATTAGATTCCTTGAACATTTCCTCCTTTTGATCGTTCGGGTTTACTGTGTTTTCAGAACATAGGGTGCCCATGGTTCTATTTGTGAATTGAAAGTTCTAGGTCCTATTTTGTCTGAAGGAGCGTTGTGGCGCACCACAGCGCCTAGCTCTAAATCAGCGTCAGGGTGCACCGTAGCGCCCGCAAGTCGGGGATGGGGTATGGCTCGCGTGTCGTAGTGCCAGGGCACGCGTAGCGCCCAACCCTCTGAAATGAGCGTCATTGCGCGCCATATAGCACCTAACTACTGTTCTTTGAATTTACAGTTTTGTTCTTTTGCTGAATTTTTTTCTCCCGTGCTACAAAAACATAAAAACACACAAAAATAACTTAAAATAAATACTAATCTTATCTAAACACTTATAAAACAACAAACAAAATCACTATAAATATGGGGTTCATCAGTACACTATCAATTATGTTGAACAAGAGAAAAGAAAACAAAAATCGCATCCATTCTACTAATATCAAATACAATTAACCAGTCCTTGTTCTGTGATAAAATATGAAATGTGATTACAGCAACCCAGACAAATGATAATCAACCACAAGTTAATTTGTAGATTCAAATCAAAGTTCAATACAGCAATGCCAGATTGAATCAATGATTTTAAATTCAATAGTCCGCTCATTTAACCCATATAGAAATATATGCATAGCACTTACAGAAGCAGGAAATATTCACCCCATCATTACTCACCGCCAAAATTACATCTCCAAAAAACCTAATAATGCCAAATATCAAATATCAGCATTGATCATATACAAAAAGCCTAGTTCAACTATCATCACCAATTCCTACCTTTTAAAAAGTAGGATAAATTGTCAATATTGATTACAGAACAAACATGTGTAGGATAAATTGTCCAACATTGATTACAGAACAAACATGTAACAAGTTTGTAATCGTCAGGCACAAGTGCAAATAGGGCTGACTGCATGTACCTTGGGTTAATTGAAATAATTATTTCTTCTCCTTCCATCTCTTTTCTCCTCCGTCTGATGTTCCTTTCATGGTATAAATAGGTAATGTGGCATTGGCCTGTCTATCATTGCCCTCATTGTGTAGCTCGTTCTTGAGCTTTATTACATGTGATCGATTGGAGCACTGTAAGCATCATTCCAGCATGAGCAAGACATCTCTGAATGTTTTAGCATCAAGGATGTAGTGCAGGACCAACGACAAATGGTGGAATATCACAACGAGATTTTGGTCCATTATAGACCAGTCAATGTAGTCGGTATCATGTGATGAATATCACCCGTGCGCTCGATGTGATTGAGACAGTTTGCTCAAAACAGGTGGCTGACCTGAGGGCAGTGCAACTGGACCATTACTACATTCTTCATATTGGCCAATGACAAATTTGAAATTGGGTAAGATAAGAGAGCGGCACTTGGATCGACGCAGAAGTGGTGGACCATCGCGCAAGTTCATCAAATACAAACGGCAACAACACCATTACAATAAGCAACATGCAAACACTTCCAACTTCGAATGTTAGTAGCAGTATCCTTCCCACAATCCATAGTAAGTTCCTCCTCACAAAACTCCATGTTCCACAATCAAAATACAAACTGCTCTCTATCCATCAACAAACTAATAGCATATAATCATTTTCATTTGATCTGTTTGGCTACTGCATCAAGGAGCTCAATTCCAATAAAGTTTCTTCAAGGAACCAATTGTGATGGCCTCTACCCAATCCCCAAGCCCCTCAATCCACCACCTCTCAAACGCTACACACCACGAATGGAGACCCCAACACTTGGCATAATCTGTCTTGGACATTCCAAATACAACAACTTGCATCAACTTACAAAGATCCATTCATACATTACATGCAATAAAATGCTCCTTATGTTGTATATGCATCATATCCAAATATCATCAATCACCCTTTCCAATGTGATACAGTCACTCGAATGAGAAATACATCCAAATAATTCCACCATCGGGGGCCCTTCTCCTACACCTTCCATTGAAGGTTATCGCTATTATGCTGTAATCTTTTACGAATTTTCATGCTACTATTGGAATATTTTAATAAAATACAAATAAGAGGTGTGCCAAGTTCTTTCAATTTTAATATACCTTAGAACGACAATTTAATCATAAAATTCAAGTCCTACAAGCAGATGGGTGAGGGAAAACACAAAAAACCAATACTTTGAATTCATTCTCACTCGTATAAGCATTCAACATCAATTCTCTTTGCCGTTACACTCCCAACAGAATGACATAGCCAAACAAAAGCATCACAACCTCATTCAAATTGTTTGGCTCTTCTCCACACCACCTCCTTATTACAATAATTCTGGATTGACGCCCTTCTAATAACAGACCACTCATAAACTATTTCCTGACAAACCTCCAACATATTCACACATTAAAACCTTTGGTTGGTCTCTGCTTTCCTCTCCTTCCTCGACTCACCTTAATAAATTCCCCTTGATCCACCCACCATACATCTTTCTTGGGTATGCCTCAAAATACAAAGGCTATAAATGCTACAATCCATCAAACACAAGGCCATCATAGCCAATCATATCATCTTTAACGAAGAACATTTTCCTTGCCAAACTCCCCAACCAACAACTACTTCCCAACTCACCATCATGCTCATCCTCTAACGCCTCTTCCCACCTCATTCAGCATAACACCACTCAGCACAATCTACCATTCTCCGTCGCATCAAACCACTACAGTCTCACAATTTGAATTACAAAATGCTTTCCCATGTTCATCAATTTCACCTACATAAGCCCCACCTTCATCTTACCACATGCCTACTCGCTCCAAATTAGGTCACAACACCAAAACAAATTAATGATCTTGCCACAACTATATAGCCTATTGCACAGCCCCACCACTTGCATGATAGCTACCAAAAATTCTCATTGAAGAGTAGCCATGGCTAAAGAATCCAGTTCCCTCCAACGTCAAACACATTGAACTAGTTCCTTCCCCACATGAACACAACATTCTCAGATGTAAGTGGACATTCAAAACAAAACTCAATGAATATGGTATTGTTGTTCGCTATAAGTCATGTATAATTGCTCAAGGATTTAAACATAAATATGGTATCGATTACACATGCCTTTAGCACAGTAGTCAAAATGCCAACAATCAAAATCCTCATAGCTCTAGCTATTTTTCACAAGTAGCAAATCATTCAGCTTGATGTCTCCAATGTATTTTTTCATGATTCTTTCAAGCTACAATCTTCATGAAACAATCACAAGAATGTGTAGATCCTGCTCACCCAGGCCACATCTACAAACATTAAAAGATAATGTATGGTATAAATCAATCACCACAGGTTCTCAGCAATAATCACCTTTTCAAAGTCAGCACTTTACCATCATCACAGCGGATCCATCTCTACTATTATACATACTAAACAAAGGTCATTACATACATCCTTATCTAAGACATAAGTTAACTCTATAATTGCACAATCAGATTACGGAAGAAGTCATAATAGAATAAACACCTAAACGCCACCTAACTCGCTAACCGGCTAACTACCTAACCGCCTAACTACCTAAAATAACTTCCTAAATAACTTGTTGCCGCCATCCACGAGCATAAATTGTTGTAGAATCTGATAGGACACCTACACCTTGAAAGCACTGCAATGGAAGTGATTTGCGCTCCAGGATCGGGATGCGTTGATGGTTTACCAAGCAATTACACGAATCACCAATACGTGCAAGCAAAAGTAGACCACAGCACATACACATGCATCAAACCACAAGCCACATTTAAAGACAAGATTTACATGAAAAATCTAAGAACGGGAAAAAAACTACGGAGCCACACCACACAAAAATTTCCACTATGAATCTTGAAGAATACAAAGTTACAAAGAGATTCATCTTAGCAAGGAATACTAGCTCTTACTCAAGATGAATGAGAGAAGCAGCCACAACCTATAGAGTTTTCTCCAACATGCAAAGCCCTCCTTGTACAATAGCTCTCACTTAGGTTCTTCCTTAGAATCTCCTCCAACAGCAACGAAAGCCCTCTCAATCACTTAACCAACATAGGAAACTCCTCAACAAGTTTCCCTTAAGTATCCAATCATATTTGGACCCCAGAATGTAATGACCCTAGGTCATTATAAGGTATACATTGAATTCCCGCTTCACTAAATATCCCGCAATTTTCAGTTTCCTGTTAAAACTCCCGTCAAAACTTAATTTTTCAAGTTTCGATCTTTTACATAGAAAGATTTCAAAATCATTTCAGCTAAAATAGTAAGTCTTAAATTCAATTAAGCGCAAAAGATCAAAATAGGAAATGGAAAACCTCAGAAAATCGTCGACAATTAAAGTTGGTAGTTCGATTAGGAAGAAAATTTAGAAACTTACGTGCACTCATCAACGCTCGACTCCTATACTGATGTCGTTTCCAAAATAAGCGGAAACTACTCCCGTGCGTTCAAATTGAGCGCGGCAGGCGTGTGTTACGTACGCACGGCCTTAATAAAAGCACTAGAGATCGGACGACTACCTCACTACCCCTCCCTCTCTTCCATAGAAGCGACCTAAGCCGTCGTCCAGCAGCCGAGTCGCTCGATCATCCTTCCGATTGTGCGCCGAGAGACGACATCAGAAGCTCGCAGCGCACGGCCTCTACCTCTGCACCGACTCCTCCTTTGCGCTCGACCGATCCTTCCGCTCAGCTTGACCTCTTCCAGCGGCCGACTCTCTCTACGTGTCGTGCCGATACTCCGTGCCGCTCGACTCGCCTGCTCGAATCGTCCGAGTCGAATCGTCTGCTCGGATCGTAAGGTGAGGACTCTGCTGCCGATCCTCTTAAAGGATTAATATGTAAATAGGTATATATATATATATAAATGTATATATATGAATATATATATATATGAATATATATAAATATATATACATATATATATATATGTATGTATATATATTGGTATAGGTATATATATAATAATAATAAAATTAGAATAGAATAAATTGATTTGATTTCAAGTTTTTAGGTTGCAATTTTTGGTGAGTTAGTATAATTCAATTAATCTATTAGCATGCATTAGTATCAAATTCTCGATGTCTAAATCTAGCTTAGGTATCAAATTATGCTATTAGAAGATTTAAGAAATAGAATTTGATGAGGTTAAACTCGTATATGCTTAAGTAAATGAATGCTTAGCTATTGTAGATATCACATACAACTAAAATTCAAAATCTATACGATATATTAACCTCTATTCAATGGAAATTGATACATTTTCCTGACCTATAAATATTTGCAATTGAGAACAAAATTAAGAGTTTTAGGAAAGCATTGTTTAGCCTACCTCCCTACGACTTTGAGATTTTAAAATTAAGTTTAAGAATCAAAATATAAGTTTTAAATCTTATAAGTAGATCATTGCAAAAATTTAATAGGATCTCAATTATAATTTTTGCAGACAATACGTTGTTAGTGATTCATCTAGTTAAGTCAAACACAAAAGGTACACTGGATATTACTTTATATGCTTTTACTTTCATTTGCTGCTTATGCATCGTTTTGAGCCTATTGCTACTTAATATGTTATTCTTACTACGAATGATGTAAGAGAAATTGAATGATGTTTATGTATCTTGTGAATGTTGCAAGAAGGGTTCCGAAACGGAGCATGAATAGGTTACGGATGGGGCTAGTCATCGTGAGCTATAAGGGTGCCATCTGAAGCCTTTGAGGGAGGCACAGGTGAAGGGTGCTTAAATGCACGTTGCCATCTGAGACCCTTAAGTGGGTCCAGGTGAAGATTTATGCTTAAATGCATATGAACCCAGCCTCATGGTTCTGGCTTTGCCCAACATAACTGTTATTATTACTTCATGATATCATAGACATAAACATAAACATAGATTTTTATACTACTATTACTTTTCCTTTTGACACTTGGCATGTGAACAGAACATTTATTTTGCAGGTGACATGATTATCTTTTATTTGAAACACACTGTATTTCCCTGCAAATGTTATCTCATTTTTCTTTGCCTTCCGCTATACTTTAAGTATATTTTTAATATCCTTTGTATTTATAATGTGTACTAAGGTATTGTTTTTATAATGCCAGATCAGATACAGCTGGAGGCGGTTGATATAATCTAGAGGCATAGCGCGGGAAAATAATTGCCCCTTCCAGGATTAATAGTTTGATGTATAATAAATTTCATGTAATAAATTTTTGGATATTATATGTTTTTAATTGAATGAATGTCGTTCTTATATTTAAATGGCTTGAATGTTTGTTTAACTGCTATTTTACCTAACTGTCAATATGATCCTGCGGAAAGATGCATCCGATGATAGTTTGGTTTATATTTTTAATATCCTTTGTATTTAGAATGTATACTAAGGCATTCCAGAAGTTGAAGGAATTATTGACCGCCGCACTAGTCCTAATCTTACCTCAAGAAGGGATTAATTTTCAAGTATACACTGATGCGTCCAACATTGGCTTAGGATGCGTCCTAATGCAAAAAGGAAAAGTGATTGCCTACGCCTCAAGGCAATTAAAGAAGCATGAAAAGAATTACCCCAATTCACGATCTAGAGTTAGCATCAGTTGTTTTTGCCTTAAAAATATGGAGACACTACTTGTATGGGGTAAGATACGAAATCTTTACCGACCACCAAAGTCCTAAAATATATTTTTACCCAGAAACATCTAAACTATAGGCAAAGAAGATGGCTTGAATTAATTTGGCGATACAAAAATGGTAACCATGGCCGGTGCGTCCGCAAATAAAGCAGCAGTTCTGCCCGTGGTAGCATCTCCCACCAGGGTGAGGTCGATCACATGCTCCGCCTTCGGTGGTCTTGGGAGCTTCTGCAGACATTTGGTATGCCCTTGCTGGAGGAGGGTAGCGGGGACGTTTGAAAGTCTCCTGGTTCACATTAGAGGTGATTGGTCTCTTCCCTTGTCGTTCCGCAATCACCTGCTCGTTGTGCTCCAGCATTGTCGCACAATCCAAAAGATCAGCAAAATTTGTATGCCTCAAGAAATCAAATTAGTGCGAATGTTGTCTTTTAGAACTTCCAAAAATCTCTGCACCTCGAAGCTTCGCGGTCCACCAGCATCGGTGCATAACGAGAGAGTCTCGTAAACTCCATCTCGTATGCTGCTACAGATCGATCACTCTGAGCTTACCCTTATAAATTGGCTTTCTAGTATTCTCTGGGCAAAATGGGAATATAGCGACTTCTGAAAGCGGTTGTGAACTCCGCCCACGACACGTCCTCAAGACTGAAGCCTTTAAAGTTTGTCTCGAACGTGATCCTCCACCATCTCTCCGCTTCACCCTCTAGCAAGTATTTTGCTAGTCTAACTTTCTCGCTAGATGGACACTTCAAGCTGTCTAGCTTGCTATCTACAGCTTGGATCCAGTCTTCGGCCTCCATGGGTCTGGCCGAGCTGTTTAAAAGTAGGAGGGTTGAGTTTGAGGAAGGCCTAGAGGGCATTGTCCACTCGCACTCTTTGCTCTTAAGGGGCTTCTGCTAAGAGCAAGGAGGTGGAGGAGTTCCCTTGATTTGAGAGAGCTTGTAAAACAGCTTCTAGTAAACGATCCGTCCTATTGTCCGCTACAGATGAGGAGATCGTGGTTTAACTGGGGTTTCGGAGGGTACTGCGAGGAAGCCTTCATCGGAATCCATCTATTTAGAGTGATAAAGTTTGAGTTTTATGAGCGGTTTGAAACTTGCCGAATACACAAACAATTAATCATGATATATAAGATTTCATCTTTTAGTTTCAAACAAAACTTTATCTATAATAGATTTATACAAAAAGAGGATTGCATTAACAGTAAGACTTATTCTTTACTGAATGCAACAAAAATATAAAAAAAAAAAATCTAACTCCTTATTTTAACTCCTACTCATTGGAGGATTCAGAACTACACTTCCTCCTTTTTGAGGACTCCCCGAGGTCCTTGATTATTCCTTTTCTTCTAGACGTAGAGGCAATCATGTTGCCAAACTTTATGAGCTTCCTAACTCGATAAAGCTCATCCTGAAGCTGGATGATCTAACGATTTTTCACGTCGTCATTTCTCTTGACCTCCCATTCAAGAGCAGTCATCCTCCCCTGTAGCGTCCCTTTCAGCTCTTGCACTTCCACCTCAAGATCCCTTATCCTGCTCCCGGATCTTGATAACC
The DNA here is from genome assembly GCA_016760335.1 of Gastrodia elata. Taxonomy (NCBI): domain Eukaryota; kingdom Viridiplantae; phylum Streptophyta; class Magnoliopsida; order Asparagales; family Orchidaceae; genus Gastrodia; species Gastrodia elata. The sequence continues at coordinate 46,712,266 of CM028678.1, read as the reverse complement.
ACCATGCTAATGTTTTCTTCTACATTCTTTAGCTTTTCTATTAGAACATCAATTTTAGATTCTTCGGCGGGAGTATTCATGTTGATGCTAATATCTGTAATTTCGGAGTCTGAGAGATTACGGCCAATCTCTCAGTCCTCGTAGTACTCAACCATATCATCACGAGGATCCATCTAAAAGATTAACACGTACATGATGCTTTAGCATTTTCATAATCAAATTGTAATGATGCATGAAGGTTATATATCTTCTAATTTGCTTAATGAATATACCTTTACTTCCGTATGTATATTCTTTCCCCTCAGATATGCTTAATCCTGCTCTGATATCAACTATGAGGGCCCGATGCCGGTTCGGTAGAAACCATTCTGGCATTAGGTGACCACTCACCGTATGATCATATCAAGCAATTTGAGAGAAAAAGAATGCGTATATAAAAGTGAACGATATTTTTCATTTATCAAAAGTTCTTATTACAAGGTCCATCATTGTACAAAACAAAGAAACAAAATAAGCAATTCAGCGCCGTCATCGATTAAGGTTCTTGATTAACCTCTTCCAGGAGCACCTGATCTGGTATTGTACAGAAAACAATACCAAAATTTGAATTCCCAATAATTAAAGAATATTCTAAGTACAGCAGTATACAATAACAAATTACTTTATGAAAATGCATTTAGCAGAGGTAAAAATACAGAATAGGTAAGGAAACCGCATAAAATAAGCAAGTAACTGCCTGCAACAAGTATTTATCACAAAATAACGATTACTGATGTCATTTTCCAATAACTAACCCCGAATGTTACTGATATCATTTTCGAGTAACAACCCCGAATAATACTGATGTCATTTTCCGGTAACAACCCCGAATGATATTACGTTGGTTCCTGACAACCAACCAAGCTTCAAATGGATTCGGCTCAAAGCAAATAAGCGAAGCATAGCAGTAATAAAAATGCAAAATGTAATACATGTCATATATTGGGTACCTTTAATCTTTAAGTTCAGCAGTTCAACAACTCGAATGAGTGACAGTTCGCTCAATCTGCATTTAAGTCCCCGATATTTTTAAGTTAGCTTTTTAATGATTTAGGAGTTTAATTTATTCTTTCATTCTGTTCTTCTTTTTCTTCTCTGCCTTTGAAGTTCAATTGAATTAAGCAGTTGTTAAGGTGTCTTCATGATTATCATACTAATGTATGACGAAAAAGTCAGAATAATCGACTGAATTGGCAAATAGAAAATAGTAGTCATTTATAACACGTTGAATCGTTCTCATTATTAATTAATAAGGATAATTCTATTGTGCATGACTAGCTATAAATTTGATAGTTATAAGAGAGTAATCAGATTAAGAGAAAGCGAATGTGTTCTTCAAATTTCCTTCTCTTACCTTAGATTTAGGATCGCCGGAATACGAAGAGAAGTTGGAACCAGTTGGCCGAAAGATGGCCGAGGGTTGCTGGAGCTGCTGTGGGGGCTGCCGGAAGGTACTGTCGGGGCTGCCAGGCTGCTAGAAGCTGCTGGAAGTGGCTGTCGGGGGCTGCCGGGCTGCCGGAAGGTGGCTGTCGGGGCTGCCGGGAAGGAGGCTGGAAGGGGCTGTCGGGGCTGCCGGGCTGCCGGAAGGTGGCTGGAAAGGGCTGTCGGGGCTGCCGGAAGGTGGCTGGAAGGGGCTGTCAGGGCTGATTTGGGGAAAGGAGAGGGGAAGAGGCTGCTGGAAGGCTGTGGCGAGAAGAGGGGAGGGGATGGGGGTACTTGTAGGCCGCGGGAAGGGGCTCCACAACGTGAGCCAAATGCGCGCCAGGGGGCTTCTGGCGCGGAAACATTCTCCCGTTAGAAGGCGGGAGTGGGGTCGGGGGAGTCGTGGTCGGCCCTATGGGCCTACAACCTGTGCCAAAAACGGCGCAGGCAGGTGCCGTATGTGCGCCAGGCTTCTGCCTGGCGCGGAAGCTTCTCCCGCCTGGCGCGGGAGAAAGATCGCAGGATGCGATCAAAAAACGGGGGGGGTGGCGTAGGAAGGAAAAACAAAGGAGAAAAAAAAAATTTAAACTTCAAATTAATGGCATTTTTCCGTAGTTCGGCGTCCAAATACAACGAAACTTGACACTGAGGTGTGTTACGACATGACGACAACCTCGCGCCGAAAAATTTCGATTCGCAGCAATACTTTATTTTATTTTAATTTAGAGGCTTAAAACTTCGAAAATTTACCACGATCAAATCGATGCTCGGAATTTGATGAAACTTCTCGAGCAACTTTTAAATAATATTCTTAACACGTTGACATTGAAAATGATGAATTCGGACACATATTTCAATGTTTTTGACTTTTAGAATTTAGAAATTTTAAAGATAGAACGGGAGCTTCCGTCTTTCGGATTTTTTTCTCAAATTAGGGCACTTTGATCTAAAAATTATTTCTATCTATTGGTAGTTTTGTTTGCCCTAAATTGAAAATCCCCGGGATCCTGATTCCTGCGGAGGAATTATGACCTAATTTGCAAAATAACGACTTTGGGTCGTTACAGTCTCGAACAGGCTGACGCTATGGCGCGCTGTGGCGCCTTCCGCTGGGGCACGCTGTAGCACCCTGAACTCGGTCTGATGGGCGCCATGGCGCGCTATGCGTCCGCCTCGAGCTGATTGGCGCCACGGCATGTTGTAGCGCGCTGTAATCCTGGACTTCTCCAGCTTGCCCCATATCACCTTGGAACCTCCCAGAAGTTCACTGGAGCACCAATAGCCCCTCCATGATGATCTGAATGGTCTCCACACCCTAACATAAATAGGGATAACTGCATGTACCTTGGTTCATGGTACACAAGTGTAAATAGGGCTAACAAGATGTGCCATTGGATATTGCATGTCTCCAATGTGTTTCTTCATGATTCTCTTTAAAATACAATCTTCATGAAACAACCACAATGATTTGTAGATCCTACTCACCCAAGCCACATCTACAAACTTAAAAAGACAATGTATGGTATAAATCAATCACCTTTTCATAGGTTCTCAGCATTAACCACCTTGCTTCAAAGTCATCACTTTACCATCATCACAACAAGTCCATCTCTACTATTATACAGGCAAGGCAAAGTCATTACATACATCCTTATCTAAAACATAAGTTAACTCTTTAATCGCACAATCAACTTATGGGGAGGTGATAACATAATAAACACCTAAACGCCACCTAACTGTCTAACTACTTAACTACCTAACTGTCTAGCTGCCTAACTACCTAACAGCCTCCTAAAAAACTTGTAGCCGCCGGGCGACAAGTATAAATAGGGCTGACTGCATGTCCTAGGGTTAATTGAAAGAATTCATTTTCTCCTTTCATCTCTCTTCTCCTCTGTCTGCTAATAAAAAATGCATCGAGTGCTTTGCTTTGTTTAGATAGGGAACGACACCAATTCCTCTGTCCTTAGCTCTACCTCCATGAGTCACGTACATAATACAAAAAAGCCTAAATGATGAATTTGTCCGTAAACCAATAATTGATGATAACACATATTGGAGAGCCTCCTTTTGCCTCCATTTACATGTCAACTTTCTCATCTTATATACACAATTTTTCACTAAATTGAAGTCATCAGCCATTCAGGCTTTGGACCAACTAGATCAGTCTTATAAATAGTAGACCTAGATTCACCACTCAAATCATCCCTTATCATTAATATCTCATTCAAGTAATTCACAATTCACAGCAATGCTGGATATAAATCGAGTATCAAACAATAATCCAAAATCGAGCATGCTAAACAATTCAGACAATCAAATTTGAAATCTAAAAAAGCACAAATGCAGCTTACCAAATCTATGAAATGCATTCAAAATTGCACCCTAAAACCAACCTTGAAAAATAAAAAACTAGGTTAGTCCATTTCTTGCAACATAAATAAAAAATAGCTTTACCACTTGTGAGGGATCTACGAGGTGACACCCAAATAAACCGGAGAAGCTTACATGCGCAATATGACAGCAATAATTCAATCAACATCAAATTTCCACAAAAATGTACAAGGTCTAACAAACCTTAAGTCTCACAGATCCAAGAAACCCAGCCTTCACTTTCACGGGCAATTTTAATGCATTGAGTGCCTCTGGCTTAAGCTGCATATTGGTTAGTTCCACATCGCCTGCAACAAAAGTGCAATCCAAGCAAAGTTACATGCGAGCATAAGATAGAAAACACTAATGTAATAAAGAAGCACTAACGAACCAAAATAAATAGCATAGCTTATACAGGGTTTAACAAACTTTTATCAACAAGGTTTTTCAATAGCTTCCCCAGTTCTAATAACTGTACTGGAACAATATTTGAGCCTTCTTAGCATTGATGGACAGGTTAAACAGTAGTGTACTACAGAACGTAGTTGACCCTAGTTGTTCCTATAAATTAAGCTATGAAGCAAAGTACTGCCAGCACAATGGTACAGAGGCCAGCTTCGCTCCACCTTCCTCTGACCTCTACAAGATAAAGAAATGTAGTAGCATCACCTTCACAATGACAGCTCGAACTTTAAGGTCCATGCATTTTAAATTACCACCGACAGACTTTTCTTATTCAAAGATCGCCAAGCATATTTTACCAGATGTAATCAAATCAACAGATTGATTATCTTCTACCAGAAAATGGACATTGCAAAGAGAGAATGAGAGCTGCATTTTGATTTTAAATTTTAGATTTTTGGGTTTTGGTGAGACTATATATAACAATCCTAAGTTGTTATCAGGCTAATTAAACCTAATTAAACCCACAAACATCAAAAATTAATGTAAATATTTAGGTAAAAAAATCCACAAATAATAGGAATGAAAAATCCCAAATACTAAATACAAGCGTGGGAAATAATAGAGCAATTTTAAAAAAAAATCCCAAGTATAATGATTTATGTGAATTAAAAAAAAATTATTAAGACAATTGATTAAAAATAAATTAATGGGTAAACCTAAAGATAATTGCATATTTGAATTCTTTCTATTAAAATACACTAGTAGTAAGAAATTCATAATTTTTGAAACTAAAATGAATGAAGTATATATATTAATACATATTAAATTAAATTAATTAAATTTCTTAAGATTTAAAACTAAAATTCGCTTTAATCATATAGAACTGGTTGGTGAAACCATGGTCGTCAAATCAGATCTCTAATTCGTCAGCGATCATTAATCTAAGCCGAGGGAAAAATACGAACCGTCAAATCTACAATATCAAATCTGACGATAAGCAATAATAAAACCGCAAGTGAAATCCTGGCCTTCAAATTTAATCTGACGGCGGGATCGACAATATAAAAGGCAGAGAGAACATCTAAACCGTCAGATACTTACTTGAAACCCAATGGCAGGAAAATAATTATAACTGCGGAGCAATTAGCAGTATCGTCATCCCCAAGAGTAAAACCCCAATACCATAAACCCTAATCGAGATGGGTCCATGCGGAGAGACCTCCAATCGAAGATTTCTCAAAATGAAACACCTCTTAAATCAAAGAAAAACCAATTGATATAAAAATTAAAGTATATGGAGGTCTAAATAAGTTAGCTCAACTTGTAGCAGTGAACGAAACAGACGCGGAATTCTCAATAACCCGATGGACCGCCCTTTGAATTTTTGATATCCATAGCATAACCATGAGCCTAGAAACTAGCTTACACCTTAACTTGATCATGATTTATCGGTTTGGTTCACAAACCATGAGCTAGAGTTAACTCACCATCGGGATGAACCATCTAAGCCCTTTATTGGTACACCTATGCTCCAAACATGTAGGATTCATTCCACATGACCTCGAGTAGCTGGCCACATGGGTTGTTACTGCCACGACCAACAGTGTGTACGAATTCACATCTGGCCATTCATGGCGAACGGCTGATCTCAGCCGTTGATCAATCAGCTAATCTAGCCCTTTGATCAAGCTCCAATAGCCTCACTTTAACCGAATCGATTCTTTACTCATTTCAAGCTTTGGAATCTCCAAAAGCTTTTTTAAGGCCTCTCCCTTTCCTCTCAGCCTCTCTTCTTTATTGCATCTTTTCGGGTGATTCTTCGATGATCCTCCGACCACCCCACTGCCCCAAGGTTTCCCCTATACCCTTAAGACACTCAAAAAGTATTTTGGAACTTTGAAGCAGCAGAGGAAGAACCTTATTAGCTAAAAGTCAACCCTTTCGAGAAAACCCGAGAACTTCTATTGAACTAACTTGGGCTAACACAAGTGTAGTTTCAGACAAATCAAGATCCAATCAAATCTTGGAAGCCTAGCCAAACCCTTCGGGAGACTTCTTAGACCCTGAAGTTCTACTCATGAATAAAGTTTTATAGTGATAGTGCTACATGTATGATTTAGATCCCAAGGAAAGCATTGGATCATTTATAATTTTATTTAAATCACTATATGGTAACTAATAACCTCCACAATTAAAGTACAAGCATAAATTTATAACTAAGGAATGACCATAAATGCCAACTTTATGAACAAAAGAAACATTTATGATTATAGAAATTTGATTTATTCTTTTCATAAGCATAAGAAGCATTTATCTAACTCCATGAATATAATCTTGTAAGGATTTCACGCATGACTTCTCCACTTGAAGAACTTTTAGAATGTTTATTAAAGTCAATAATTAATGATTCCTAATCCCTAAATTAATATGCATGGATGATGGAAATGGATGTTGAATGATCTAAACATGACAAGTATATTTGGATATATATGCTATAACATAAAATTTAGACTCATATTTATAGTCAGGAATACATGATTAAACTTCCCTAATTTCTCTTCATATAATGTGATGAATTCTTAGATAATAGGTTTTATTCAAACTCATGAAGAATATGTATGCATAATGCTAAAACTTAAGAATTTTACACAAAGTATAAAGAACCTATGGGTTCCTTTAGCCACGAGAAATTTAAATACCCTCGTCTTTAAGGAAGCTTAAGAGAACAACCTATAGTTTTGATAGGTAAATAATATATGTATATAAATGATTATCATATCATCTTTAATAAGCCATGGAAAAACCCTAAGCAATAGAAGGTTAGAAGACCGAGGCATGATTATGACCATAAGAATTAAAGACACTTGAAAGATGAGTACTTGTCGTAACCCCTCTTCACTTAGCTATGTCTAAACCAAATATTTTAGATTATGAACCTCAATGATTTAATGCATCAAATAAATGTCATTTTCTGATTTTCATAATTTATTTAAATTAAATGGGAAAACACTAAATAGTAGTGTGCACATCAATAGGTCTAATGTAACGACCCAATGTCGTTACTTTGCAACTTAAGTTAAATCCCGACTCAAAAATCAGGATCTCATGCAACTTTAAAATTAGGGCAAACCAAAAATACCATTAGATAGAAATAGTTTTAAGATCAAAAAACCCTAATTTAAGAGAAATCTGGAAAATGAAAAACTCCTCGATTAATTTTCAAATTGTTTAAATTTAATAAATTGAGAAAATTAAATACAATTCCAAATTCATCGATTTTGGTACCATTGGGTTAAGTATATTATTTAAAGGCTACACTAAAAATTTCATCAAATTTGGAGCTCCAACTCTATCGTAATTAAATTTTGAAGATACAAACTTCAAAAATTAATATAAAATAAAATATTGCTCTAAATCGAAAAATTTTGGTGCGAAGATGTTCGTCTCATCATAACACGCATCTGTGTCAAGTTTCGTTATTTTTGGAAATCAAACGACGGAAATATGCAAAAAAAATTAATTGAAATAATTTATTAAGTTTTCCTAATTTCCGTCTTGTCCCCCCGACGAAGGGCGCTGGCTCTGTCGCGCGTCGAGTCTGCCAGACGGGACCGTGCGGCTCACACACACGCCTCCCTGATCGATGGCTGGTCAGCGCCCCGTCGGCGACCAACCGGCCGACCAATTCCCCCTCCCTCTCCTTCCTCTCCTTCCCTCCTATATATACACCCTCCCCTCTCTTTTCCATTAAAACTAAAACCCCCTCTCCCACAGCCAGCCCGCCTCCTCTACCTCCAGCCTCCCCACTCCAACCATGCTCTCCAACCCCCTTCAGCCACATCCAGCCTCTCTCCGGCTCCCGGCAACCCTAACCTTAGATAACATGAGGAAAATAAGAGAAATTTTGCATTTTTTTATTATTCTTGTTCTTCATTTCTTTTGCATTTTTTTAATATAATCATTATTATTTACATAATAATTATTATTATATTATTTCTTTATTGTTAATATGTCATTATCATTATTCTGATAATTAAATAATAATGACAATAATAAGTGTTTATTAGCATTATTATTATTATCATTAATTAATAATGATAACAGTAAATATTTTATATTATGATTACTATATTAGGTCAATTTCAATTCAATAATTTTCATTCTGTCATTTTCTTTTATTATTATTATTATTATTATTATTACTTTCTGCAGCTTTTAATTACAATAATTTTTCATTCTATCTTTTTTTCATATATTATTATTATCATTAAATAATGATTATAATAACACTATTATAAATATTATTGTTACCTTCAGTAACTTAAAATTCTATCTTCTATCAAGAAGAAAAAGTGAAAGAAAAATAGAATAGAAAAGAAAATAATAAATATTTCTAAGAATATCATACTACTTTGTTTTCATCTCAGTTTTATAAATCTCCAAGTATTGGCTAAAAAGGCTAATTTAAATATCAAAAACTTATGCAGATTCAACCAATTATTGTATTTTTTAAATAAAGAAAAAAGTATTTAGTATATATACATGTATTACTTTTTGCACTTTACTGCTGCTTAACTTTGTTTTGAGCTAAATTCATATTTGATACTTAGTTGGTTGTTTGAAACCAACATTCTTTTATAAAATAGTTGATTATTGAAAAAATGACATCAGTAACATATGTTGATTGGTTATTAAAAAAATGACATCAGTAACATACATTGATTGGTTATTGAAAAAATGACACCAGTAATATAAATTTGTTGGTTACTAGAAAAATGATATCAGTAACATACGTTGGTTGGTTACTGGAAAAATGACATCAGTAACATACGTTGGTTGGTTACTGAAAAATAATATCAATAACATACATCTAAGTAATAATATATTTTGTAGGAAAGTAATTATTCTTTTTGCGCTATTGTCTTATTTTTCCTGCATTTTTATTACGTCCTTATTTTCGCTGATCGCACTTCTACTAATATAAAAATGTAATATTTTATTATTTATTGCGGTACTTAGAGTATTTTTTAATTACTGGGAATTCCAATTCTAATATTATTTTCTTTACAACAGCACGTCCAGTACTTATGGGAGAACTCGGCCGAGAACTTTAAATCTTAGATTTTCAAATTGAGGATAGATCTACGATGCTACTTTTTATTTTATTTTTGTTTCAGTTTATCTTTTATTTTAAAAGGATGAACTTTGTAAAAAGTGTATGTTGGTTCATTCGTAATATAGAATTATGATGAATGAGAAATGTCCTTTCGCTTTTATATGTATATCCCTTCTCTTTTAAATTGCTAAATAGGATCCTGCGGTTTGTGAATACCTAATATCGAGACAATTCTCGCTGAACTAGCATCGGGCATCACATATAAGGACACAAACATTTATTCCAAAGCATATATGACTATAACCATGGGACCCTCCTGATCCTATGGTTATGAATTGAAACCATAAGCGTGACTTGAAGAGCTAAACAGCTCACATGTGTATTCAACAATTTGATGAGCTAAATATTCTAAAAAATGCAAGCCAAATCATAAACAAGGCTAAAGAATTTTACATAGCCCTCATCTTTGACCTATGCTACCTCAGGCCTTGAGAATGAAGCCTTAGGCTAGTTTATAAGCATATAAAGCTACCTACTAAGTAATGTAAAGGATAGACAATTACAAAAACTAAACGGTGGTATGCATGAGTTCTAGGGAGGCATGAGTTCATATGAACCAAGTCCAATGCTACTAAGAGATGTCTAATTAAAAACTATAAGGAAGTGATAATTGTAACGACCCAATGTCATTACTTTTCAAATTAGGTCAAAACCTGCCTCAGACATCAAGACCCCAGGAAATTTCAAATTAGGGCAAACAAAATTTCATTTACATAAAAATAATTTTTAGATCAAAGTGCCCTAGTTTGAGAGAATTTTGATAATGAAAACTCCTGTTTTATTTTCCTAAATTATTTAAATCTAATAACTTAAAAAATTAAATACATGTCTGAATTCATCATTTTTCGTGTCATTATGTTAAGTATATTATTTAAAAGCTGCTCGAAAAGTTTCATCGATTTTTGAGCGTCAGTACGGTCTTAATTAATTTTTGAAGTTTCAAACTTCAAAAATTAATTAAAAATAAAATATTTGTTCGAAACGAAAATTTTTGGCACAATGGAGTTCATTACATCATAACACACCCTTGGTGTCAAATTTCGTTATTTTTGGAAGCCAAACGATGGAAAAATACAAAAATTTTGAGTTTAAGTAATTTTTCTTAAATTTCCTTCTTCCTTATTCCCCCCGATCCGGATCGCAGGCTCTGTCTAGCGATAGAGCTTGCTGCATGCGGAAGCTTCCGCCTGCGCCGTTTTTGGCGCAGGCTGTCGGCCAACATGGCCAACCCTCTCCCTCTCCCCCTCTCCCCCTCTCTTCTCTATAAAACCCCCATCAGCCCTCTCCCATCCTCCCCCAAATAAACATCCTCTCCTCCCCCTCACAGTAGCCCAGCCAGCCCTCCCTTCCCCTGCCAGCAGCCACTCTCCCTGCCAGCCTCAGCCTCTCAGCCCTCAGCAGCAGCCCCTCTCCTCCCTCAACCCTTCCCCTCCCCTCCTCCCAAAGAATGGAAACCCCCCTCCTTCCCCCAACAACCTGGCCACCCTCTGCGCCGGCCATCCTACTCCGACCACCACGTCCGGCCTCCCTCCATTATCCGGCAACACTATCTTAGGCAAGTGGAGAAGGAAAAAGAGGAATAAATGATAAGAGATTTTGATATTTTTATTTATTTTTCTTATTATACTCAATATTCATTATTATGAAAAATATTAGTCATTCACAATATTGTTCTCATTAATTAATAATGAGAACAATACAAATGTTATTAAATGATTATTACTTTCATTCGATTATTTTCAATTCAGGTATTTTAATTCTGACATTTTACTATTATTATTATTATCACTTTTTGCATTTTATACAGTCGTTTCCATTCTGTCGCTTTTTTGTACATAATTATTATCATTATTATTATTAAAATGATAATAATAATGTTATTAAAAATACTATTGCTACATCAGTAACTTAAAAACACGAACTATCAAATTGAGAAAATAAAAGAGAAACAGAATAGAAACGAAGATAATAATATTGGCTAAAAATACTAATTTAAAATATTAAAAGCTTAATTACAGATCGAACGAACTGTCACTCATCCGAACTTAAAGGACAAGATACCAGAAATATCAAGTGCTATATCTTAGTCCAATATATTCATAATATTTTGTTTCAGCTGACTTGGGATCTCAAAAATTCAATTATTGAACTGAAAGGATTTGAATTCTTGGATTTCTAGAAAAAGCAAAATTGTATTATGTATCATAATCCATTTAGTTAATGCAAAAGCAAATACAAGAGATCTAGATGTTATTATTTAGGAGCTTGTTTCAATTTAGCCACAATTTTTATAGCCCTTATGGGTCTCTCTCTTGTAATTGCTTTTACTTCGATAAATTATATATATGCGGCTAAAGGACTTGTTATCCCCACAACTGATGCTGGATTAGCTTCCGCTGACCCGGCACCGGGTCCTTACAATAATAACCTCAAATTGTATGTTGATATTACTCTTAAGTTGTACCTCCAACTATTAATTATGTGAGAATGAAACCTTTCTTAGACCCATAAGTTTTTGAATTAGGAAGGATATTCATACCCTTCATTATGAAGCCATTTAATGAGTAAGATAAACCTAAGATATCCTACATTAAAAGTTCATCTTATGAGCTCCTTAAATATTGTGGTATCTTGACATTATGACATTTAATTAATCTCATGTATGATAAAAGTTGCATTACTATACTCAACTCAAGTATTTCTCATATAAACACTCTACATAGACTAGTTAAGTCAATGCCCTAATGCTTGATGCTTAACCTAAAATTTTATGGACCTAATGATGAATGGGTTTTAACATCATATACTTTACATATACGCCCATATGAGAACCATGATTTTAGCTCAATATAGATGGCTTGCCTAGACCTATGTCTAAATTCCTTAAACTAGCCATATGGTACTATAAGACTCCTAGCCTAAACATGGAAATATAAGACTTCTTGCCTAAACATGACCAATGATTGATTTAAATACCTCTGAGATCAAGATTGGCAAGTATTACACCAATCACTAAACCTTAGGAATGAGTGTTAGCATCGCTAAACCTTAGGAATGAGTGTGGGATGGATTCAAGTTCCACGGTTGAGCTCCTCGATAAGGCTAGGGATGCCTCGGATCCGGGTCTGCTCACTATAAATGGAATTACGGGGATGGAGGATTTAGAAGTCATCATTGAAGCCCTGGGTGATGATGTGGGGCAGCAAATGGTCTATCCAGTTTCTGGGTTAGTTGATAATTCATAATTGGTTGAGTCCAGGGAGGCTGTTGGTCGGAGTCGGCCGATGGCCCTATTAGCCCTGGTTCTGTTCCCTAGGAGGAAGAAACAAAAGAGGTATTTGATTACTTTTTTAACAGTCAAGCTTAAGTCAATCCAAGAGCTTTTACGAAAGTAAGTAAAAAATGTTGGAGCCCAGATGAACTCGTGGCAGCTCACCCTTGGTTTGTTGTCGGGCTAATGGGGATACATTGGCTAAATCAAATTTGATTTTGCTAGATCCTCCTTTGACCATGCTTCATAAAATGAGTTCTGAAATTCCTGTGTTGTGAGAGTGCATTATAAAAAACTCCATGCTTCAATCCTTTTGCCGAGGAATTCAGTCCTTCAAAGGGAGGGACAATTGGAATTGAGGTTTCCGATCCGGATGCTGAGGCGAACTCTTCATTGTCAAATAAGAATATGTTGATATTGAAGACAGCGTTGAGAAACAAAAAGGCTGGAAAAAAATAAAAAAAGTGAATCCAAATCCCTCTATAAGTTCAAATATCAAAGGAGAAGCAACCGCTAATCTCATATAAGGATCAAAAGATCGATTGGAAGGGTAGTTATCGCTATTTTATTAGCTTTATTTCTAGTATTGGAATCTCCATGTAAAAAATTTTCGGATGGTTGGGAACCGTATTCTTTTATTTTATTTTATGTTATTTTTTTTATATTTCTATTGGTTTTAATATGAGGTTCCCAACCGTATCTGTTGTATTATTTTCGTTCATATATATAAAATGCCAGCAGATGTTATTAAAATGTATATATACAATGATGCATCATCTAAAGTTTAAATAAACAAATAGTCCCAAAAGTATAAAATCTCATAAATAGTAGGATCAATTAAATAAAATCTGAAAGACCGCAGGATTTAATGAACATAAATGAAATGCCAAATAATAAGTAATCTAAGCTTAAAAAGTTCCTATTTTCAGAAAAATCAGATCTTTGAGTCACCCTTTATACACAACTTTAAAAAGGTATGCGAATATTATAATTTACCTTAAGTTAATTTTTTGTCATTTTCTCTATTGCACCGCCACATGTGTTATGATTTTTTATACATCTTGTTGTCCCCTTTTGATATATTGTCACGTCGACTTGCCATATTTTTAGTAATTTTTATTGCCTTATATGAAACGACTATGTATGGTTCCCTACGAATTGATTTTTATGGATCTGTATAGATATAATGATATGGGTTTGGTAGGTTCAATTGATGGGTATAAGAAGATCTTATCATGTCTAAGAGGGTTGATATCAGTTATGTGATATTATTTAGAAACCAAAGATCAAGCATGCCTCATGTTCCGTGCCTACCTTGGGCAGAATAATGTTTCTCAATCATACACAAGGCATGTGTCAATTTCTTTGATTGTGACATAATATTTTGGATAGGAAAAACATGAAAATGCTTTTGTGTCAGGTGCCATGGGATGAGCAATTATAGCCAAAATGCCAATTGACAAATGCTAACACATGCCATTATCTGCTTTGATTAAAATGATTTTTGCAATGAAAAATGTGTCAATATTTGAGTTTCATGCTTAAAGCTAATTTTATTAAAACAAGTTAAATGTTGTAAATCTTGTTGTGGCTATTTTTTCTGCATATTTCTATTCTTTTCACGCTTACTGCTTAATTATTTTTTAATATTAATGTGATATTTAAGTACTAAAAAAAAATTAACTGAAATAAAATACCCTAGCACTTTTCACAAGCCACATCAGAAGCTCAGTGAGTAAGAAATAGCTTGAGAGAAGTGTCCCTCTTGAAAGAAAAAGAAGTACCTCGTTGCCTTAAGAAATGAAGTTGAATTTAAAATTTATGTGCTTGTCATTTAAATGATGTAATATAATAATGATGCTATGAGCAAAACTTTGTTTTTGAGCTGAATGAATTGAATATTTGATGATGGCTTTGTGTATGTGCTGAGATGAATAAAATTTATGATGAATGTCTTTTCTCATCTTTTGCTTGAATAACGCAATATAATATATCTTGTGTTAAAATGATTGTTTCCAGCACTGGTTCACCACACTGTACTCATAACTCTTTAGAGCTCAACCCTTCTGTGGAAATTTTCAAAAAAAACAATCACACATTCTAATGATTTTAGAACAACCAATTATGCCAAGAAAAGATTAAGGTTGGATTATCACTACAAATTAAAATCATGGCAGTCATATACCTCTTAATAGTGCAAGATGTCTAATCTCAATATCATAAATATAGCATTTATTGCAATGCATGCTCTGAAACTTATAACTTTTAAGACATGATATTGTAAGTGAATAAAAGGCGATTCTGAGTTGAGTTAGATATATGATGGTCAAATTCAATTTTAGCCCAAAAGCTTAAGCCTTGGGTGTAGGTCATTCAATATAAAGATTAATCACTCTTACAGACTTCAACAATTTCCCCCATTGATTAAAGCAATTAACATCAGCCACAATTTCCCTTCATACGAAGGCTTTTTTAAATTGTTAAGCATCATGTACCCATGCTGTAGAACTATAGAAATCACCTACTCAAGCACGGTAATTGGTCACTACATTCACCAAGTCAAAAAATGCATGAAGTAGCTGATTCCAATAAACCCTTTGTTCTAATGTCACTTGCTAGGGAGTGCAGAAAAGAAAAAATTTAAAGTTGAGCTAAATAAAAATTGTCAAACCCAACTTTTATCTCCAAAGTTTATGTTTGCAGGTCTAAGCAAATTATTGCTATTTTCCCATCAACTTATTGTAAATTACATGACAAGGGACTAAATCACACACATGCCTCAAATGAAATTTCTCTCATATGAGAGCTCTAACCATCAACACCTCTTTCCCCAAATAGAGGTTTTTCAACACCGCCAAGAATCATACATTAAAAGCCTGCTCCTCCGCCTGAAGGCACCGTGACAATCCTCCTTTCTTCCTGAAGGCTATGGCAATTATCCTCCCTCCATACAGTAGCAATTCAATAGTTAATTGCTCTAAAATCTTATTCAGCCATAGCATAATAACAATTGCCTACAGTTGTCACAAATCACATGAATTAATTTTATCTCAACTGAATCGCCGGCATTGAAATCATTTGTAAAGATTAGGGGCATTGGGTTTTGTCTTGAACTAGGAACATAATTAAACCTTTGTTGAAAGAATCAACCAACATTGGGCTCTATGTTGGACCAAGGGGACAATTAATCATGTGTTCCAACCAATTAATGCTATTTTTATACCCCTATAATTTCCAATTACACTATGTGCTTGCAAACCTCAAAAGATATGGTGCCAAGCTAAGAACATATTTTTTAGTAGAATTTGATGACCATTTAAATGTGGATTTTAATTACTATTCTAAAGGAAAATTACTAGTCGATATAATACCCTATCTAAAATCCAATGGAAGAAAATTTGTTTCACAACATTACAAATTTATGTTTTTTACATAATTTAAAGCACTATTTTTTACATGCAATTTAACAGTTTGGCTCACTTTTCAGAATATTAGAATGTCTAACAATTTAAGACAGTGCAAATCCACCTACAGATTAAAACAAAAAAATCAACCAAAAATAAGTGTGAGATGTCCCTTTTTAACAAAAGGTTTACATCCAATGCTACATGTTAAAATAAATATATGTTTAACTAATGTTCTGCATTAGGAATCTAGAAAATCCTATCTATGCTTGTCAGCCACTAAGAGCATCATTTAAGATTATAAGCACAAATAGTTCTAAATAAAAAGCATTATTGATAAGTTTAGCTATGCTTCTATGAAAATGGGAATTAAGCTTTTGTAAGTGTTTTTACAAATTATTAGAAGACATACACAAACAATAAACTCAAGAACGACTATGAAAGATATATCTAATGCTGAAAAAATCAATCAAATGAATAATATTGTAAGGGATAAATCAAACTAAATAAGAAATTGAATGAGACACATCGATGGCAAAACCCAAATTTAATTAAAAAACATAAGCTTTGGAGAGCCAGCAGTTGGAATCTTGACACCAAACATTTTTCTCAAAAAAAAAAAAAAAAAAGAGCATTATATAGAATTAAACCCTTTTTTCAAAAATGCTAGCAATCTCTGCCTAATGCAATAGCAATAGCTATCCACATTAATCATTACTCCCCTTCAAATAAATCATGCATCAAAAACAAACTCAACCACACAAAAAGCTACAAAGCCACTCGCGTTTTTAAAGCTTTTAAACGAAAATTCCTGGAGACATAACTTATATAAATCACTAAATCCCAACAAAAACATAGACTCTAATCCAACACTAAAAAGCAAGAAAAGATGATAAGAAAAGTATGAGAAGGGAGAGTCCTAGTATTCTTGGAAAAAATAAGTTTTAAGGTGCCTGTAGGGGAGGCCTTAAATGTCTTCGAAATAGAAGAGTTCTATGTTTTTTTGCCATGGAAAAAATGAGAAATCTCCATCATAAAGAGTGAAGCTCTTGTCTAACCACCTGCAACCAAGCTGTTTGCTGGGAACAGAGAAATTACAACAAGAATAAATACAAAAATGAGGTTAATTTTGGGGGTGATGATAAAAAAATTTCAACAGTAAGAACTTAGAGTGATAAAAGATGTAAATCAAAAATACCTTATCCAAAAACTCTCTTAGAAATGAAGATAATAAAAGCATGTTTGTTTCAAGCTTAGTTTAACTTATCTCAGACTTAGTCAGCTCATGTCATGAACAGCTTAAGCCAGCTTAAGTCGTATCAACTAATCAATAACCTCTCACTAAAAATATAGCTTAAGGTAGAATATGTCATGTCAATCTTATATCATCAAACTTAGCTTAGCTAAGTCAAAATAAGCTTGAAATGAGCAGGCCCTAGAAAGGAACAAAAAGGCAAGGATCTCTTAAATAGCAATGCAGTTTCCAATTGTCAATGTGGCACAAATAAATAAAGTTGCCTTAGGCATATTACATCTAGTGTTGTGAAACTCTTTCAAACAAGCACAAAAAGTGTACAAAAATAAAGAAAGCATGTATGATGGGAAGTTTATAAGTTGAAGATATTTGAAAGCACTTCTGTATCATCACATATCAATGAGTCCAACCTTACCCAAGTTAGTTGAGCCAAGCTATTTATCTATGTTTTAGTATGTGGCTTCCCTATGTGTCTCTCTGTAAATGGTCTCCAAACTTTGATCGTGTAAGCTCCCCATCAAACCAATTCAGGCTGCCTTTTCAAAACATCAGATTCATTATGTAACCATCTAATTATATGACCACTAAACTCCATTATGTAAACCTCTCCTGCTGGATGAACCCGCTTAATGTCTTTATATTCCTTCCATGACTCGCATTCTAGTGGAATTTGATGCCTCAACAACTCATATGCCTTGAAAATAGATTGGATATAGGGAATCTTGCTTTTGGTATAGCATTGTTCTAGAGAATTTACCCAAACATTGTTATCAATGTAGCACTATTGATCACAAATATAACTCTTCAATCTCCATCCTACCCTTAGACCTTAGACTACACAATTTGGAGGATGAAGCTTCTACACCGGTTGACCAATCAACTTCTTCTCAAAATTTTAACTCTTCTCATCACTCTGAGGTGATAAGGCTAGCTACTCATTCTTCAACTGGCTCACCTAGGGTATCCTCTAGTGCTATATCTTAGTCCAATATATTCATAATATTTCGTTTCAGCTGACTTGGGATCTCAGAAATTCAATTATTGAACTGAAAGGATTTGAATTCTTGGATTTTCTAGAAAAAGCAGAACTGTATTACGTATCGCAATCCATTTAGTTAATGCAAAAGCAAATACAAGAGATCTAGATATTATTTAGGAGCTTGTTTCAATTTAGCCACAATTTTTATAACCCTTATGGGTCTCTCTCTTGTAATTGCTTTTACTTCGATAAACTATATATATATGTGTGTGTGTGCGCGCGTGCGCGTGTGTGCGCGCGTGCGCGTGTGTGCGTGCAGTGTGTGTTTATGTGTATTTAAAATATTTATAAAAAATAATGTAACATCCTCAACTATACCAATAAAGATTTTGTTTGTTTAAGCCTAATCCATCCCATGCCAGTTCGAACCCATGATTTTATTCTTAAATAATAACTTCCAAAGAGATCACTCGCCATTAGAGTGCTCTATTATAACTACACTTGAATTTTGAGATTCTACTAGTTATCTCAAAAGGCATCTTGCATGATATTTTCTAGTTTTTTCTTTAAATAATTCCAAATATTTCTCCCATTTATAGTGTGAATCTGGTTTATTCACATACCCTTCTCTCTTAGAAGGTTGTTAGGAGACGCTCATTGTTTGAGTTACACAGATGATTACTTAATGCCCTCTTCAAATTTAAATCATCACTGACCTACCAATTTTTGCTCAGTTCATCCTTAAACCATGCACTACACTAGGAGGTCTAGCTCTGATACCAATTATAACATCACAAGCTATACTAAATAAAATATTATCAACTGGCCCAACCTACTACATACTAGACTGGATCTCACAATTTTTTTCTTAGATGACAACATCTTGAAATATCATCTATACTGAGAGTGCTCTATTATGAGTACACTAAACTTTGGATTCTTATCATAGACTTCACCAATAATCTCAAAATATGTCTCATTTAATACTTTTTAATTTTTACTTACAATCATGAATCTTTTTTTCCTTTCTAGTATATACTTTATTCATGAAGATACTTCTATTCTAAAAACCTATCGACAGACACTCTTTGTCCAAGCGTTATGCTCTAGCAATCACTCCTCACCCCACCCTCTTCGGATTCAAGTCATCATAATTATTCCAGAATAAGAGCTTCCTTATTGGGACCACCAGAAAGTTAAGCTTACTCAAATGCCTCATTAAGCAAATACATTTCCTCAGTATAACAATGGTGAAAGATGACCAAAACAAAAACAATGGATCTAAGATAATACAAGAGTACCCAAAATGTTGCCCCTTTCTATCTCTATCTCTTCTATACAACTACAAGATTATTACTCTTTCCTAGTTATATTATCTCCCCTGCTCTCATCTCCTCACAATTATTGTTCCATCTCCGTCGATCATCTGAGCCCAGCTCCCCAGCCAATAATTTGAACTGCATTTCATAAAGCTTTTAAAATTAAGCTCAATAGTAAATTAACATATTAGAAAAGCTCGTTTCTTGTTCAAACTAAGCTCTTTTACATCTTTGAATGTCTTTCGAGTAAAGTCAACCTTCCATCATAAATTCTGTATCAAAAAACAAGAAAATGCATGCCTCAGATAGTCAGCACTTGCTAGGTTCGTTTCACATCCAATATATGCAAAGGACATAGAAGAGCACCCTGAATCAACATAAATCCAATACCAACTGAAACCTTAGCAAATGACCAAAGTGAGAATCATTCAGTTCCCAATAAATGATAAAATAGAGAAAAAAATATCGGTTTCAATTGCAAGAGGTTTGATACAAACGGCTCCACGTGCCCTCTCTCCAAGCCATCTAACGGCGTTACTGTACTGTATGTGCATTGAGTTCGAAGAAAAAAAGGTGATAAAAGTGCGTACCCCTCCATACACTGATTTTGAGGGCTTCCTTATTGAGGCCTCGGACGTAGTTTCCCAAATATTTCTGAAGGAGAAATGCCACTTGATCTTCTAACATCTTCGTACCAGTTTAGGGTTCCCGTAGTAGGCGGTGATTATCAAATGCGAAACGATTGGTGCGGGTTAGAAATCGAAATTGGAGAAGTCTCAATAGGAAGAAAGGGGGGGGAAGCGAGGCGGACAGAGAGAGAGAGAGAGAAAGCGAGAGCGGTGGTTTTTGGAAACACTTCTAGTCGATTCCAAGAGAATGCGGATTGTGGACTCGATGGATTGAACTATATATATATATTTTGTTAGATTATTATATATATCATAGTATATATATTATAAATTAAGAATATATATATACATGAACCAAAGCAAAAAAATATATATTAATCATATAATTATAGATGCATTACTATATTATTTTTATTTTATTTTGTATATGATAGTATAAGTATATCAAAATCTTGGCACCCAAAAAAATTTATGAAATAGAATTTGCATATTATTTCAATACAAATTATAATAATAAGCATTTTTCATATATAATAATAAAAGAATATTTTCACAGTAACCCATCGTAAGTTAGAATACAAATTATTAAAGCCAAAAGCTTAAACCAATAGACCTTTTGGTACTTGGATTAATATAAGCACCTATATTAAGATATTTTAGGCAAAAAACATGCAAAAAATTCCAAAATATGCAAGCCTAATAAATTTGTTATTTGTTTCACATGAGTTAAATTTTTATATTATGTTATATTTTATTCTATCTTTTAATTTAAGAAACTATACTTCAATTAAGAAAATATTGATCGACCGAATTTAAAATTTTACTTGCTTAAATTCAAATAAAATTTATAAATGAAGATTAGATTTCACTTGTTCTCTAATTTTTTTAACTCTCCTCATTAGTTCAAGTCGACCTAAAATTCGAAATTCGAACTCAACTCGAAACATTTTAACTCATTCGAATATTTCCAAGTCAAGTTCAAGTATAGCGGCTTAACTTGAATCATATTTGAAATGACTCGATCTCGGCTCGAACTCAGTGCTAAAATTTTAGTTCATATGGTAACTAAAATGTTACGTGTGGTTGGTGGGATTTGAACTCATAACATTGGATAACAAATTATGAGCCTCAATCACTGAGCTGAAACACCATTCACGTGCTGTGCTAAAATTTTATTAACACACGCGCACACACATGTGTTATAGAATTTCCTTTAATTTTTTTTTAATTAAGAAAACTTAATTTCCTTTAATTTTTCTTTAATTAAAAAAAATTACTTTCTTTTAATTAAACTTCAGTCTTCGTACAAATTAACTATGCTAGCTTGAAGATGGGCGATGTGGACGATTTGTGGAGCTCTAAGGTCAGTTAGGTCAGTTAAGTGATTTTGGTGATATGAATGTCATGTTAGCTTACATTAGAAAGTTTTATAAATAAAGTTAATATATATATATGAAAAATACATTTGATTTATAGCGGCCTAATTCTATTTTGTGTGAGTTACTATGTGTAAGGTAATTTCAAAGAGAATAAGTGAAACAGAATTTAAGAATTTATACTTTATTATAATTTAGAAGTGATAATCCCTTGTGAATCCCTTCAAGCGAATGGTTGCAGGAGTTATTCAAAAGCTTAAATTGAAGAGTTTTTTTGGTGCAGCAGGCACTCGGGCTCACCCGACAGATAGAAAATTGGGCGCTCTGGCGCCCGTTGTTTTCAAGACCCATTTTTTGAGATCTATAATATCAAAAACAGCTATCTTTTATATACTTAATGCTATTTTTTTCAGCCTCCATCATAAATCTGAGACATGGTTAAGGTTTTGGAGCTTGTGTAGAAGGAAGAAGGCTTGAATCTTGTTGTATGTCCTCTTGGAAATGGTTTGTGAAATCCTAACTTGCAATATTTCTTTATTATAGTAGAGATTTTCTCATCTCTTCCCCTTGGACGCGGGTATTTATACTGAATCATGTAATTCTGTATTGTGCTGCTATTTGTTGTATGTTTTTATTCTTGCATGTTTATGTTATGATGATTGTTTGAGAACATTTTGGTTTGATTCATAGAACAGTTCTTAACATACTCGAGATCCAAAAACCCCCTTTTATCGTGAAGAGATCACAAGGTTATGCATGGTCGAATGTTAGCTCATTTATTTGGTTGGTGATCTATTGCATAAGTTAGCTAGGGCTCGAATAGTTGAGCTATGATTACATCAAAACTTCACCCCAACTTAATCTGTGGATCTTACTGATATTTCAATCATTAAAATTAAATAGAACTAGGAGTTTAGATTGAAGTAAGATGATCTAAAAATATTGTTATAATTATATATGCATAAAAAACTCAACATTTAAATTTAGTTAGTTTTGGAAGCACATTTGACTATTTACTTAATTATGCTGCGGAAGGTATGTTCATACTACTTGATTTAAATTCATATTATAGTCCAGATAATAATTATCAAAAAATATCAAGAAGATAGAGGGATCTAAACAATGGACTATTGATCCAAAATTTTCGTTTATTAATTTAAAAAGTTATATATTTAATATAACAACCACACTTAATGGCGTGCTTTAATAAATTTAAGTGACCAAATTATATATTGGGCATTTTTCTTAAAGCACGATATTTGTTGCTCAAATATTTATTAAAATTGAAATAATAATCAAAATAATTCATAAAATTAAATTTTGAAAAGTATCGAAGAAATTATACTTTTTATAATTCAAAATATAAATCTAGATTTATATATACTCAAGATTTGATTTTTTACATATTTTTAGGTACCGAAAAGTCTGAAAAACTCTAATGAGTAGAAGAAGAAGAAGACTCAATGAATAATTCGCATCTAATTTCATGAAATTATGTGGTGTATCATTTGATCTTATTCATGTATATTAGAGTTTTGATATAAAATGTTCTCTGTACTAACAAAGATCTACTAGAGTCCCTGCAGAGAATCAAGCATTGCGAGCTTAAATGGTTTTGGTTACCCTTGTGCAGCGGAGGATTGGCTACGATAGGTAGAGAAGAACCCTGCTAGCATGGTTATGGTTTGTCCTGAGCAGAAGAAAGTTCTTAACTACTACTACTTGTGAATTTCTGTTATAAGCCAGATTCAGCAGTAAACGTCGTAGAGACTACTACTACTAGTTTCTTCTTCATCATGTTCTTGCCATCATCTCCTTGAAGCAAAATTTCTGTTATGTATTAAAACACAAGATGTGATGAATGAAAATAAACGAATCGCGATTTATTGCAACATATTATCCCAATTTCGGTGCGAAATTTTTCAAAACCTCGCTTACAAAATCTGAAAAAATTAATTAAAAAATCTCCCCCACACAGATGGCTGATGACGGGACGAGCCCAATCTGGAACACAAAACAGAGCAGAAACGAAAACCCTAATCCCAATCCCAGTCCGATCTAATTCACCCGACGACGACGGCACCGGAGCGAACATGGATCTTCGGAGAATCCGGTGAACTCGATTTCTTGTTCTTGGGCTTCTTCTCCTTCTTGTCTTTTCTGGCGGAAACCTCCCATTTCATCTCCCTCCTCTCATCCATCTGCATCCGCTCCTCCCGGCACTTCTCGCTGCAGAAAGGCGTATCACCCCTGCAATCAACCCCTTTCAGATCCAATTTCCCCAAGCTCTAAGAGATTTAAAGGGACGGAAGCGAGTTCGATGGAACAGACCTGTACATGAAGATGTCGGAGTTGTTGCCGAGAGGTTTCTTGCAGAGGGAGCAAATGTCGAGGAAGTGATGGGGCATGCCGTCAAAGAAAAAGTTTTCTGTAGATGATAGCGATACATCCCGGTAGGTGCTCCGGCGGTGGCGCACAGTGACGCCGGAGCTGGTGGAGAAGCTTGCTTTGAGGCTCTGCGAAATGGCTGCGGAGCCCGATAAGGATGAAGGAGAGGAAAGGGCTGAAGAGGCCATGGAAGGAAGCAGAGTTTGGGCTTTTGGAACTTTCGATTTGAGGCTTGCTGAGAACGAGCTTCCGGGAGGCTTTTAAAGAGGGGACTGTGGACCGGAATGGTGGGCCTTCGATCGGGCGTGGGTCCGCTATGACACTGGACAGAGGGAAGAGGTGATCTTCTTCCGTAATAATTTTGTTCTTTAGTTTAGTTTATACTGTTTTTTGGCTAAGATTTTTAAATATAATCCATAAATTAATTCACATCTTTATTTACAACTTAATTAAACACTTTATTATTATTTTTTATTCTCTGTCTCAAATTATAAATAATATACATATATATGCATATGAATTATATTTATTATATCACATGCATATTAAATTTATCAAATTGTATTTAAAAAAGTGTGAAATACTATGCATCTTATTCATGAGCAATAAAGTGATAGTATTTTCAGGATTTAATACACAAATACTTAAGCTTATAATCATGTTAATCATAAACGTCATTAAATAACTTGACATTACTTTCAAGTAGAACCAAAGCTTAATAGCCTAGTTTTAATCATACATAACAAGTTGATGGCCTATTTAAGATTATTTTTTTCACTAATCATGTTTAAGATATGGCCCGCCGCATTACAATAATCAAATTTTGTGAATAATAATAAATATAAAATTTTATAATAAAAATAAAATAAAATAATCAGGCCAACTGTGATAATAGTTAAAATGGTAAGAAAATTTAAATTAAAAATTTGAAATTGCGAAGGATAATAAAAATAGTTAATTAATCGGGCTATCCGTTTTGAGAATAAATAAATAAAAAAAGAATAATTAGTGCCAACTATTATATTAATATATTAAATATATAAAATGGTGATCATTATTAATAATTATAAAATTAATATAATTGCTCACACCTGTGCATATTTAATTTTGGAATTATTATTAGTAACTTCAAGACATCTCGATATTTAGGAGTTTTAACTTAACTTTATTTTAGAGGGTCTCACAATCTCCACAACTTAAATAATTAACGCCATTGCCAATATCCACACAAAAATCTAAGAACTATCCATCGGATGGATAAGACTATATGTACATGCTCAAGAGATTCCTCCAACCATGTAGCACATTAACCCATCATTAATTTAAAGGTCACTCTCATGGAGTGGTACTTTTCCCGAATAACACTTAACTCCTACCAAACCTAATGGTGTAATGATTCGATGCTGGATTAAGTAATATAATTTGACGTTAAGTGTTACTATAATACTTAACATTGGATTATTAGAAACCAACAAAATATTAAGTATTACTTAGGCTAAGAGTCTAAGAGATAAAAAAATAAATGTATAAGAATATATATACATATATCTTCTATTTCAATAATTTAGATAAAAGAAATAAAATATTTATCATAGAAAAGAAAATAAAAAAATATCATGATTAATATAACATTGTTCCTCAAGAAAATAATGAAAGGCTAAAGAAATCTTAAGGCTTGATTTTGCTCCTCTTGCTCCTCATCTAGCTCATACTCCTGATCATCTTCAAATTCTTGCTCTTCTGTATTTATTTTTTAATACAGTAGAGCACAATCAATAATTTTTTTTTATTATACTTATTAAATCTAAGTACATTCTATAGCGGTGTATTTTCATTGTTAAGAGATATCAAATTTGTTATTTATAAATAATTCTTAGCGGTGCTAAAATGAAATTTAAGGTAAAATATTGTAAATAAGAGAAATAAATGAAAGTATAGAAATTTAAATAAATAAGAATACATATAAGGAATGGCTATGGAAGTCCTTAAGACTGTCTTAAAGTCTCTAGAATTGAATAAATTGTAAAGTAGAGTCTTTAAGACTGTGTAAAGCAAATAGTGTCTTACACATCAATGAGATTGTGCAAAAATTATGATGTAATTATTATTAAATTTTATCTTATTTTAATATGTTTTATGAGCACGTACAGAATAAATGATGAGTTAGGCACATCTTTCCAACTGTATGTAGTATGATCTCCTAAATAACAGCACATTCCCCTTCTAGTATGTGTATAATCTTCTAATATCTTTATAATTTGCCCTAACTTATATATATTTGTACAACTGATCCACCCAGAATGAAATCCCATATCTAAATTATTTTAATTAATATTTATGCACAAATGTCTGAATATAATGTTAAGGTAATTTAGGCTCAATGCATTAAGATAATCAAGGAATTTCAATTATTAATTGTAAATTATGTGATATCCTTTATTGTTTATTAGTTATCTAACCTTGATGATTGTGACTAATCAAATCCCCAATTAATTTAAGATATTAGTTGAATGTCTTAATCAGTTGATATATATATATATGTATATATATATATATATATATATATATATATATATATATATATATATAATTATGTATACATATGTAGTTTTTTAAATATTAATTAAATGTTGAAGGTGGTGAATTACTTTTAGATTTTAACATCCAACATATTCTTCATAATTTGATGAAGATGTGCTTGTAATATATCAAGCCAACATACAAATTATTAGTTAGATTCCATGTGGCAAAATGTTTATGTGTATACAATCCATTGAGAATTTACCAATGGGAGAAAACTTAATGGGGTGAGCCATAACCTGAATTTCCATCCCATGAATAAGCAATCCAATGTTACCCTCATATGCAGATAAAGTTAGAGCATACATGGCCTTTACTCAACCAAAGGAAAAAACACTAAAACCACTTAAGCAAAAGGTTAATAATCCCAAATTTGAGGAGGCCAAAATTGTCAGATGGTGGGTGGGTTATAATTTGGGAATTGCTTGTCATGACAAAGGCCACCATTAGCATGACCCCCAAGTGTTTGGAGAAGCGATGGCTTAGTTGTAAATGGCACCCATGAAGAGTAATACAAAGGAGTGGAGGAAAGATGAGTAATGGTCAACTTAAAAACTATCAGTGATGAAAAAGATCTGATATGGCAGGGAACATATTGACTCTAGCTCCAAAGCATAGCGGAGAAAAATTGAAAGTGAGATTATTATCAATCTACTGTAACCACCACCAGGATCATTACTCATAAGATGTGTAACCATGAAGTTTCACTCATAGGATCAAGAAGTGATGTAACCACAATGATGATGATGCAAATAGTAGCCATATAGAAAATTTTGTGAGCTGCCAAATTCGGCAAAGAGAAATAGAGGACAAATGCACCTAAAACAAATGAAGCTTTCATGTCTAGAAGCACATTTGAAACTATGAAACCGTGAATAAAGCGATGCAACGTGTGGCAAGCCTAAGAGAAAGAAGATTGGGCAACTTCAGCCTACAAGGAATGTGCAAGTCGATGAAGTACCAAGTCTGAGGGAGACTGCTGCTAGTGGTCGTGCGAGTGAATGAAGAGATTGAGGGAGGGGATACAATTGAAAACCTATCCATAATGGCTAGGGCGTAATGGCTGTGAGCAATCATTGACACATGCACAAGCACATGTGCGCGCAAGTGTATAGCCAACTTTGGGCTAATCAGTTTTATCCAAATCTAAATAAAATTTTAAATAGGTCTACTTTCTAGACATGAATTTAACTCAATTTTTTTAATTATATAAAAAGATTTAAAAAGCATAACAAATAATTTAATTTCTTTTGAGATCTCTTAGTCAGAATTACGTAGCGATAATACACATTAATTATAATATAAATCTTACAAAATTAACACAAAAGTAAGAAACAAAAACTCAAATTGTTAATATAAATACGAAAACAAATATCACGTTTTTATTTTTAATATTATAATATCAGCCGCATCAAATTTATTGTGAGATATTTTTTGGTGAGATTTAAATTATTGATTATTTTATTTAAGTATAATTGAAGCCCGCTGTGAAGTTTGTGTTCACATTACTCTGCAGCTTTATAGATTTTGCTATATTTACATTATTTTATAATATTAAAATAAGAATGACATGATAATCATATTTATAAATATATGATTGATAAAAATAAAATTTTTAATTAATGGTGAATATAATTATATATATAATGATGTAAATTTAGTATTTTCATAAATTATTATTAGTTTTTGTAGGACAGTAAAAAATAATTATATTGCAGGGGGCATATTTTTTGTTGGGCCATTCTCTCCTTAATCTTAGCCACCTGTCCTCCAATTTTGATATTGTGCTCTCATATTTCTCCTTGTGAGAAAAAATATAAAGATAATATCAAACATATTTACATATATTTTATGTATATGAACCTCATTTTAATTTTTTAATAATATGATTTGAGAAATAAATTTTTTAATTAATTTTAATTTTAATTATTTAATTTTTAGAGAACTATTTAGTAGCAAATTAAAATTTTCTCTTTTTAGATTATATCGCCGCATCGTACCGTGTGAATTCCTCTGCGGACAACCACCCAGAGATTTTCCCGGAATTCCTCACCCATTAATTTATACACCCAATATATTTAAAAATAATTTTATGCGGCTGTAAAAACATAGATAAAATCTCAAATAAAATATTTTAACCCGTATTTATAAGAATTAATCAGATTTGAAATACTATCTATCGTACATTGTTGAAATTTGAGAGCGTGAGGGATGAGAAAATTACTTCGATGTCCCAACAAAACTCTTTAACTACAGATTTTATTTAGCACACAAGGAATTATTGCAGATATGGTAACTTTAAATAATTTATATTAAACACCTGCATTTTTAATATTACAAGCAAATTATCAGAATAGCTCAGTTGACACAAAAAGGACTCTATATTTTGTCATCTGTACACAATGCTTCGTTTGATTATAGCTCGGTCAAGTTAACTCAGATTCGAATCTGAAATTTTTAGAATTGAGAATCGAGTTCGGGTCTAGTCAATTTCAATTAAAAAATATTCAAATTTGAGCCGGCTTGAGTGATGAAACTAAGGCATCTTTACCACCAGGCCCAAAAATTTCTTTTGCATATATACCATTTATTTATGATACATATTTGAGTGACTCGATTTCAACTCGAACTCGACTCAACTTTAGTTCGAATCAAACCATCCAAGCTTGGTCGACAACTCTAATCTTCTTGAGGATAGAATTTTTATAATTATAATAATTATAATAAAAAGATTAATGTTAGAATTGGATGTTAATGGTGAAAATTAGTATTGAATAGACAAAAGGGAGAAAATTTAAGTAATCCTTGCATTGCAAAATGGTAGCAAGATAACAACAAAGGGAGTAAATGAGTGATATCTATCATGGAATCATCCTATTAATAGTCAATACCTTTATTGTTCCATTTTGCTCAATAAATTTGCAATGGTAACAATTCATATAATAAACAAATAAAATAGTGGTATTGTTCAAAATATGACTTTCTAGAATGTTTTCATTTTATATCAAAATCAATGTGATGATATTCTCATTTTGGATGATATTCATAGAGACATGAAGTATGCATCATGGTTTTCAAATTTTATTTTAGGGACTGTTTGTTACAAAGTAAAATCATTGTAAAGTAAATTTTTTTTGGTAAATTAAGATTATTGGAGTTTGGCATGAAGTAAAACAAGCGAAAAACTTGTTACACTATAATTCACCTTTGTGTTAATATATATAGAGATCGAGTAATCCAATCACGCTTGAATCGGCATAACTTGCGATTACACGGAACAGTGGACGCTAGTGAGAAGAACGGAGCCAACGTGAGCGAGAAGAGCTGAGCAGGCACGAGCGAGAAGAGGGAAGTTCGAACGATTCGAACGAGTGTTTCTAGCGAACATTCTGTCTTCTTCGACGAAATACATGCAGCCCAACACCGAACATTAGAACGATAACGATTATGGCTGACGGTTCTGTCTTCTTCGACGATCCATCAAAAGAATCGTTCGTTCGATTCATTTGATTGATCAAATTGTTCGCTCGATTAGTTCGAATCGTTCGAACAATTCATTCGCTGGAATCCCTAAAAAAAATTATGGGGCAATTTTACCCCACCAAATTTACTTAAAGCATTATACCCACATATTACTTCATTTCAAATAAAATAAATAAATTTCTAGTAAATTATCAAATAACAATAAAATAAACTGATTATACTATAAATAAATAACACTATAATCAGATTATTTTAATCTTAGATTTTTTAGAATTCCTTATGCCAACCAGCCCCATAATATAAAAGGTGTATATTGTGGTGAGCTTAAGAAATTTATTTTAACAACCAAAAACTTTAGTAAGATAATTATGACCAAAAATTATTTCAATTAAGTTAAAATCAGGATTTTGATAAGTTCAAAATTAAATTAAACCAAATATATCATTATAAAGAGTATATTTTTATAATCATAATATCCAAATTTGGGAGCAATTTGTCCTAACAGACACTCCTATATTAATTTTTGAAGTATTTAATTACAAAAAATTAGGAAAATAAAAAATAAGTCTAAATTCAAAAATTTTAGTATGATTGGATTCTTAATTATAAGAAAATGTTACACAAAAACTTTCATTTCATTTTGAGGGCTAAATTATCTATAATTAATTTTTAAAGTTTTATTTTCAAAAATTAATAAATAAATGATGATCAATTGACTTTACATTTTTCTCATTAATAATCATTTAATTTAAGTAAAAGCATTCATTCACACAGCATGCATACTATCAAGACTCATATCTAAAAAAAAAAATGATGAAGACTTTGTTCATTGAAAAATTTAATACAAATATCTTTTTATCCCATAATCTGTTATATATCTTATCTCAACCCTCCACATGGAGGGTTTAGCCTTCTATCACAAATAAAATGCAGAAAATATTTGTAATAGTTCTAGGTTGTTACTTAGTCTAATATTAGCTTGATTGTATTCTAATTATCTTTCCATTAAGCTTATCTGATTATTAGAACCAAACCCTGAAATTTTGGAGAGATTTAGAGCTCAATTGAATATTTGGAATATTTAATAATATTTAATTAATTAGAAAATTGAGATATTTAATTTAACATCGAAATTAAAATCCGACTTCATCATTGCGCTCGTCACTCTCAAATTAGCTATGGGTGATGTTTTAGAACTATTTGGAAGTCATCGGATTTTCTTCAAATATTTTAATATATTTAAATACCCTGAAAATATAATAATTATTTAATCGTCGAAATCAAAATCCAACTTCGTCGTTCAACTCCTCATCCCCAAATTAGCTAGGGGAGAATTTCTTGGATTTTTCGATTCACATTTATAAAATCTGATTTTTTAAAGCATTAATTAATTAAAATAAAAATTATCAAAAATTCATCTCTCTCTTCTTTTCTGGAGTTGGGACCACTCTGCCTCCTTCCCTCCTTTTCCAGCATTTTTCTCCCCATACCCTGCACACTCAAATGGACTTCTGCCATCTCCTTCCCCTTCATGCTGATGAGAATGCTCATTGATGGAGCCATACCTTCTCGGCTAGAGCCATCCATCCCCCTCTCTTTCATAAGGGCAAGCTTCAGCCCTCCTTCCTTCCATTGCTAAAAATTCCCTCCTCCCTCTCCATTTTGCTCAATTGAAACTCTTCCTCTCTTCCCTTCATTGCTGTACTTGCTGTTGGAAGAACCCTTAGCCCTTTTCCTCCTCTTGCTAGCATTTGAAGAAGAAGAAGCTTAACCCTCAAATTCTCAAGCTCTCAAGAATCTTTAGAAAACTATGTCGTTTACAAGTCTAAGGTACCTCCATTTGCCCCCATTGGCTCGATCCAATGGCTACTTCATTTTTGTTTCAATGCTTACCTCATATCCTTAAAAATCTGTGGTTGATATATGAAATCCTTTAGAGCTCATCAAGATTGTAAGTTTAAGGGTAGATGATAAATTCTGCAACTATGATTTTTTATATACGCGGATCTTTAGCCTCATTGTTTGCATTGTTAAAATGATCATTTCGTGTTGATTTTGGTATCAATGGAAAGCCTTGAAAAGATCTTTCCATCGGTATATAACACCGCTTGTGAGGTGCCCTAAATCAAGAGTATTTGGGTGCCAAATGGGACACATTTCGGTATTCACACAGGCAAAATTACCGTCGAGCGCTACAACGAGCTGTAGCGCCTGGCACTCGGCCAGAAGGCGCTCGGTGAGCCGTAGTGCCTACGTCTTGGGTTGGCTACGCCGTAGCGCACCACTGCTCTCCGTAGCGCCTGACTCTCGGCCAGAACTGTCGCGCGCCGCAGCACCCAGCTCTTTGGAAATCTGGCGTCGGCAATATTAGACAAAGCGAGGGATTTGTCAATGTAGCACACCGCCCCTTGATCTAATTCTGTGGATAACCAGGAGGCGGGCGCCACAATATTAGACAAGGAAATTAACCTTTGCATAATTTTTACAGCAATGAATAAATATAGGATTAAGAAAAAATACTAGAACAACGTTTTGCATTCTCTTGATTTTTTTTTTTTTTTGCTTTGCTCTCCAACTTGCCTTCCTATCCTATCCTCGACTTTTCTTTCCGTCTTCTCTTTGGTGGTCACATTCTCCTTCATTGGGTAGGGTTCTCCTTTCTCTCTTGCATAGCTTCTGAATTTGGAAAATATGAATGTTAAAGAGGGGACCCTTTATAAGTATTTTTCCTTTGCTTTTATAGATGCAACCTCCACCCATTTGAAATAAATTTTGCCCAATCTTTCAACTCCTTTTTCTTTAATGGCTTACTAATAAATATTTTTGTTAATTGGAGTTAAGGTAATTGTGGGAAGACCAATGATTTGAATTTTTGGCATTTCACATGCTGAATTGAATGCTTGTTCATGGCTAAAATTTTGACAGGCGCTACGGCACGCTGCAGTTGTTTGATTTAAAATTTTTCATAAGTAAATGCTTACTGCGGTGCACGGTAGCGCCGAGCTCTCTATTTGATGACTATTACAGCGTGCAGTAGCGAATCATTTTCAGATTATGCTAAGTGATATTCCGCTGCGGCGCGCGGTAGCACCGAGCTTTCTGTTTGTACAGCTACGACGCATAGTAGCGCCGAGCTCTCGGGTTTGTGCTCGCTATGCCGCGCTGTCAAGGTTTTCTTCCAAATTTTTTGTTTCTGCCTAGATCTAGCTCAGTTTCTCATTTTCTCTAAAATCAATGAGAAACTTATCAAAGTATACCATTCTAGCTTAAAAGTGTTTGTATTTATTATCTTATTTTATTATAAATCTTGGATTTATCACTAGTCATGTTAATCTCTCAATGCAGTAAGCTTAGCATAGCCTTATAAATGGTACTAGCTCATTGATGGGGCAATGTAAATACATGATTAAAGGACTCATACGTTTATCTAAAGCATCTCACTTGAACCCATATAATCAAGATCAAGTGGGACTTGTATAGGACACTTAGGAAGACCTTATTTCACCATATGTGCAAAGTTACTACTAGAACCTTATTAATTTTATCAAATCACCCATATAGTGAATTTTAATTTATGCTTATAAATGAGTTTGTGGGACTTGGGTTCACACCAAGCTCTCTTCCAAGGGCTAGCCTCCCCACTCCATGATTCCACCCTAGTCCTTATGTAACAATCCTATGTTATTACTTAGCTTAAATCTTAGCTTAATTACATTATAATTATTATTCTATTAGGTTTATTTAGCTATCAGAATTGATCCATGAAGATTTGGAGCGATTCGAAGCTCAATCCAATACTTAGATTATTTGATAATATTTATTTAATTAGAAAATTGAGATATTTAAGTTGACATTAAAATTGAAATCCAACTTCTCCATTGTGCTCGTCATTCATAAATTAGCTAGGTGTGAGGTTTTGGAAGTATTTAGAAGTCGTTAAATTTTTGTGAATATTTTAATATATTTAAATACCCAAAAAATTATGATAATTAAATTATTCTTCAAATTAAAATCCAACTTTGCCATTGAGTTCCTCACTCTCAAATTAGCTATGGGTGAATTTTTGAAATTTTTCGGAGCTCATTTATCAATCCGATTTTAATTAATTAAAATGCATTAATTTAAAATATTATAAAAATACTAATTAAATAAATTAGTTTATTTTTCCATTCTACCTTCTCCTCCTTTCCCTGCACCTTCTTCCCCATTTCCTATACATGGAAGCTTCCTTCCCATGCTATTGATGGGAGAGGGTCTGCTGCTCCATGAATGCTGCCCTGCCATCCCCTCTCCCATCCAATACCTTCTTCTCCTCCTTAAAGGCAGCTTCCTTAGCTCTCCTCCTTCCATTTGGCTAATATTTGAAGCTTTTTCTCCCAATCATCAGTCCTCTTCCCTTATTTGTTAATAATAGAAGAAGAAGAAGCTCATTCCTCTCCAGCTCTTAAAGAAAGCTTAACAGGAACCTCTCTTTTGCAAATATGTACCTTTTTGTATCCTCTCGTTGTACTTTTCTTTCCCCAATTGGATTGATCCAATGACTATTTCATATTCTCATACGCTTATTTTATTATTAAGATCGTGTATTTGAGTGATCGAGCTCAGTAGAACTCAATTAGAATCCATTTTAAAAAGATAAAATGAAAGATGTTGTGTAAAAATAAATCTTTATATATGTAGCTAATGTGCCATTATTTGTGGTGTTAGGGTACTCCTTTCGTGTCGATTTTGGTGCCATTGAAAAGGTATTGGAAAAATCTTTCCATCAATATATGACACCGCACATGAGGTGTCCTAAATCGATAGTATTTGAGTGAAAAAGGGGACACGTTCCATTTTTGCCTAAGCAAAATCACCGTCGAACGCTACATTGCGCCATAGCGCCTGGCTCTCGGCCAAGAGGCGCTCGAGTGCACCGCAGCGCCCGCATCTCGAAAATTCTAGCGTTGCATCGCCTGAAAGCACTGCCGCACCATAGTGCCCGTGTCTCAGGAACTCTGGTGTCGTAGCGCTCCGTAGCGCCCGAGTCTCGGGAGATATGGCGCCATAGCGCGCCGCAGTGCTGCCATGCACTGCAGTGCCTGCATCTTGGAAACTCAAGCGTCGTAGCATGTCGCAACACCTGACTCTCAGTCAGGGGGTGCTAGAGCGCGCCGTAGCGCCTATGTCTCGGGTTGGCTAGCACCGTACCACCCTGTAGCGCCTGGCTCTCGGCCAGTAGGCGCTACGGCGCGCCGCAACGCGCCCTAGTGCACCATAGCATGCAGAACTATTTAGTTTTTCTTAAATTAGATATTTTTCGTATTTTGATGACTCTGAAATCCTAAGAATGCAAAAATATACCAAAATTAAAACAGATTATAATGAATCATTTATTGTGTGAATGTTGAGGTGATTTTTAATATGAAATCCACCTCTTATCCTAATGACATGTTCTAAGGGATTCACTTGAATATTTTGTACCAAAAGGTAATTACTGTAATGTCTTGCCTTAATTAATTATTATTTTAATCATTGTGATGTTTCTATATTTCAATAAAAGTTGGATGTATGCTAGAAATCTTATACGTTGTTTTGGATAATTGATTAATTGATTTGACATTAATCAACAATTAAACCTTAAAGAATATTAAAAAAGTGCTTAATTAAATCATTAATTGAATTGACTTAGAATTGGACATCAATAATAGATAATAAGCTTGGTGATTTTTAAGATGATTAATTATTATGTAATCAATCTTGATTTGGTCAAGTTGAGAGTTAAACCCTAGCTTGGTTATATTAAGACTCAAATTTTGATCAATAAATATGGCATTTGATTTGGACACTAAGAATTTGCATAACTCAAATAATTATTATTGATTTGCCATTTGATCTTAAATCATTAAATTAGAAGAACTTTGTTTTATAATTAACTCATATGATTAATCATCTGAATCTAACTTTGAGATCTTTGATTTTCTCTTAAGAAAGATCATTAACATAAACTAAATTTCAAAGTAAGATTGATTTATGAAATGATCAATTCCTAAAATTTCATATGATTGTATTCCATAATTATAGTATAGACTATAATCAGATGAGTTTATGCATTTGATTTGCATAATCCAGCATAGTATGTTAATCCTAAGCAAAATTGTATAACTTAGTTTATAACTTGAACAATTGCATATTCAGTACTTAGAACCTTAAGATTGAAATATTAATGGTTCAGGTCCATCAATTGCTAAACCTTAAAATAGATAAACTATTGAGTAGGAGAATCTTATTATCTGCTTTTGGGATAGAAGCTTAAATGAACCCTTAAGATCCTTAGATTTTGATCTTAGATCCTTATGGTAGAATAACCTAAAGACTCTAAAATAATATTATATTCTTGTGATAGTATTCTAAGTTGATTAAATTTTATGTCACACCCATGAAACCCTTGTGTATGATTCACCATAATGGACTATGGATTCATTTAGTCTATTATTCTTTGGATTTTAAATTAGTCAGCTTAGAAATGATAATATTAGTATTATCATGTGAAGATTTTAATTTGCATATTCATATGACTGATTCAATTCAGTAGGACATAAAATTGATTGATTTGTCTTAAATAAGATTGTAAAAGGGTTTCATCCCCTTGTCCTTATGTGCATCAATAAGTGCAGTTCAGTTTAGGATAAACATCTCACTTTTATAGTATGGTTAATTAAGATATTAAACCTCTTAGTTTGTGAGAATAAACTATAAAAGGATTTTGTCCCTTTATCTTTGTGAGTATTGATAAGTGCAGTTAAACAAACTAAGTGATCGATATTATCTTTCTTAAAATGTACTCAAAGTAATGTATCAATTAAGGTCTTGCATATCTTAGTTTGAGAGAATAAATTGTAAAAGAGTTTTATCCCCCTATCTTTGTGCGCATTGATAAGTGCAGTTAAACAAATTAAGAAATTCAAGTTTACCTTCTTAAAATACTTGCTTCATATATAGATGTACTCTACACATATGATAATTTATGAATATATGTTTGAAATTGTGGTAGATTCTGAATTCAGCAGATATAACCATAAGTGCTTGTTATGATGATTATGAGAATCAAGAATTGTATTAAATGATTATTTTTCTTGAAATGGATTTCTATTTTTTGATAATTTTACGAATCATGTGGAATTAAAATCATTGGCATACTTGCATAAACATAAGCATGATAGCATTATGAAATGCGGGATGCAGTATGCATCAATATTGGTAGGACCTACAGAAAGCAGCATGCTTCATGTATATTAGAATTATTTGAGGTGCATGAGGTACCAAATGTATAATGTAACAACCCAAAAGTTGTTACATATAAATTAGTGGATCTAATTGACTATAAATCTTTTCATTACTCTTATAATAGAGTTAGAAGTCTCCACCTCAAATTTCGTGCGAATTAGAGATCGTTTGTCGATTTCCAGCTTTTCTTGGGTTTCAGATAATTCTGAAAATACCTAATTTAAATTGACTTCAGAATTGAAAACAGACTTCACCATTACATTCCTCATGCCCAAATTAGCTTGGGGTGAAATTTTGGTGAGTTTTGGAGAAAGTCAAAACTTCTAATTATTTTATTATATTTTCATAATTCAGTAATTAAAATAATTAAGATAGCTTTCAAATTAAATTTTGACTTTATTTTGAGTCCGTAACACTCATTTTAGCTAAAAAAGCAATTTCTCAAAAAAATTAAATTAGAAATGTATTATCATAAAAATATTGATTAAATAAAACTTTCAATTTAATCAAATAAATCAATATATATATATATATATATATATATATATATATATATATATATATCTCTCAAAATACTCCTCCTTATCCTCATTTATTCGATCGGCATGCCCTAACCCTATCCCATTCGCACAGCCGACACTCGATTCGCACGAAGTCATCCTTGATCCCAAGATCGCCTCCTCCTTCACGCTCGTCGAATGACGCGTGGTTTCCACCGCTCGCCTTAGCCAATCGCAACTCAGGTAAGCATTAAACCCATGCCTTACCTATTTCTTTTTCTACCCCAAACCCTAGCCGAGCTGGGAGAACTCACCAAAACCTCTCCACTCGTCAAGCCCTCTCCATTTCGAGTTTCAAAGAAACAAAGGTACTTCTTTCAATTTCTCCTCTTAGTATCGTTTGCATAAGATCAATGTGATTTGAAGAAAGGTTTATTCTATACTTAAACATGGCTATATAATACTGCTATAATATATGCTTCTATTCAAAGAAATTTCGTACATCATACAATTCTCCTATCAAGTGGTTTACAT
The DNA here is from genome assembly GCA_016760335.1 of Gastrodia elata. Lineage (NCBI taxonomy): Eukaryota > Viridiplantae > Streptophyta > Magnoliopsida > Asparagales > Orchidaceae > Gastrodia > Gastrodia elata. The sequence continues at coordinate 46,673,867 of CM028678.1, read as the reverse complement.
AAGATCAATGATAACTTAGGATTTTATGTTAAGGAACCCATCAAGATTGAGTAAAATCTGCTATTATATTTTATTTAAGTCATATAGAGCTAGCAAATATGGTCATCATGGTTGTGAGATTCAAGTTTGAATTTTTTTTTTACAATAATTAGATGTGTTCCTAATTCTATTGGATGTTATTAAAATTTTTATGATCTCAAAACATTATATACTATGTATGGTTAAGGGTATTAAAACCTAATCTTGTTGAGTTGCTAATTAAACTATAATACTTTAAGAGTATGTTCGAATATCTATTTAAATAATGTATGAATAGTTGTTCTAGATGTAAAGTTTGTAGGCCTACTATATTAGCTTTCTTATCATAAAGTTGGACATTTGCAATTAATGAACAACTTTACAGCAGTGATTGTTGAAACAGTGTGTCTCATTTAATATCATTTAATCAAATTACACATTTAATAGAGTATTTGTCAAGTTATATGGGGTGTTAGAAGTATCAGGGAGGGGGATATGTGCTGTTATATTACTCGTGCTAAGTATCTATGCAGGCCCTAATGCTCTCTTTCTCTCCCTCTCTCTTCTACTTTTATGCATAATTATATTTGGGACACTAACGTCACAGCAAGATAAATACCTGTATGATTAAGTTGTTGCAAAATTCGTAGATTTACATTGGCTTTCTTATAATGAAATTTGAATTTTGTCAATTGTGTTATTGTCTCTAATTGAAGCAGAATTTGCTTTCACTGCATCTTGCAATAAAAATTGAAAAGCAGCACTTGTAGAAATAATGTGTTCTCTTGAAACTTATTTGATTAGAGTACACATTTAACATAGCATGCGTTGATCATTTCAATAATGTCTCTCAAGTCTTTTTTTTTTTTTTTTTTTTTTTTATTGCAATTAGTTTTATAAATTATTGTTGGTATATGAGATTCCACCATGTAAAGATAGATGTTATTTTTGAAAATTATTCAATTTAGATGTTTGAGCGTTTGGAAGCAATTATTACTAGAATTTAAGTTGCAAATTATTATTATTATTTTTTAGTTAAAATTATTATTATTATTTTTATTCCATACTACTCTAGTAAGATTAACGGATGTATTAGTTAAACAAGTCCTAATAGCTTCTTGAAAGATTGGGAAAATCTTATGTGCAGATCTTGCAATACGATATGAAGATATCTCAATCTAATAATAATTCATAGATTATTCCATGTATTATAATTAGCTATACAATTGACGTGTGCATACAAAAGCAGATTAAATAGTAATATGTATTAAAATGCTAAGTTAATGTTGCAATCCTTTATAATATGAATCAAATGCTATGAAATTCAATTACTGCCTTCTTAATTGAAATAAGGACACTAGTTGTCATCCATTCCAAAATACTATATTTGCTGTAATCCACAGTGGATGTATTGTCAATAAAGTGTGTTATTTTGCAAAAATTAATTTTGTTATGCTGCCAATAAACTATAAGTTTAAATATTGTTATGTGTTCTTTGAAATTTAAAAACTTTCATTCATCCTAAAGAAATGAGATTACTTCCATCTCTTATATAACGAAGTGTTACATGAATTAGGAGAATCACATGCTACTACCATACAATAGAGAATTGAATGCTATCCTTCATATAATTACTGTCTTTCACATTTTATAAATACTGTCAATTACTTTATAAAAATGCTGCTATTAGAATCGCTTGCCGTCATTCTTTTTAAGTGATTTAATGTCGTCAATAGTTGCAATATTATCATCAAATGTATTTTAGCTAAACTACATAATATGTATTGAACTCACATCTTTTTATTCATCCATCTCATGAGGATTTATTGATGTCAATTTTGTTTACAAAAGCTATTTATGAAATGTGAATCATGAAATTAAGTACTAACCTACAAGGTGCTGCCAATTATGTCACACAAATACCACTATCATCTATAGTTTTTATAAAATTTATAATTGTTTCAAAGACACCAAATGCTGCTATATTAGAATCCTATTTTTTGGCCAACAAATGATCATGAGATAAATGGGTATTGTTATTATTACCATATGCTGAAATTTTTATTTTTATCAAATGCGATTACATGTGACCAATTGTATCGATAAGAGTAAAAATGAGAGCTTAAGTAATTCAATGCTACTATCAAGTGAAAAAGGGAATACGTGTTGCCTGTTATTTCAATAAATATTATAAAAAATATGCCGCTATCTTATGAGAGCAAATACTTCTACTTAATTGAATGTTGTCATCTATTTCAGTATAAATCAGATTGCTGCCATTACTTTCATCTATGCATTTAAAAATTAAAAGTATAAATCACATATGCTGCTTATAAAATCACCTCAAAAATATTCCAAATATTTCTATTATTGCTGCCATAATTATAAACAAAGCCATATGCTGCCTTTAAAACTCAAACTTAAAGGATTCATAGAAATCATAGATAGTTATGTGATGCCATTTATGTTAAGTACTGCTATATTATCAAGTGCTGCCATTTATGTTAAGTACTGCTGTATTATCAAGTGCTGTCATTTATGTTAAGTGCTGCTATATTATCAAGTGCTGCCATTTACGATGATATTATCAAGTGCTGCCTTAATATAGGAAAATTAATGTGGTCATTTCTTTAATTGTATGCTAAAATCAGATAATGATATGCTGCTATGTTTTATTTAAGATCCAAATACCAATAACAATGACTGTCAAAAAGAAACAAATGTTGTCTTATTTCAATAAAAATTAATGTTGTCATCAAATACTATCATACAAACTGCTGTCATTCATGTTATATAAATGTTGTTATCTACCTCATAAAATCAAATTGCTACTATCTACTTTATAAAATCAAAATGATGTCATTTAAATAAAATAAATGCTGCGATAAGGATCAAATAAAGATTTATATGCTGCTCTTCTTTTAAAATCATTTGCTGCCCTTTTAAATTAAATAAATCTGGTTTCTTTATATTTAAATGCTAACTTTAATGATGTTATTCTTTGCAGGGTAATTGTAAAATTAATACAGGAATGTTAAAATAAATGCTATGTGTGAAATATCACATAAAGTTGCTCTTATAAATGCTAATTTTACTTCAGTATATTTTTAGAACTGGAATTACTCTATTTTAGAACTGGAATTACACTCTATTTTAGAACTTGGAAATGAGCAGTCCTGTAAAAAGGATTGAACTCTATTTTTTTTAGAACTGGAGATTTGATTGTAAAAATAGAAAATTTGAACAAAAACAAAGGAGACTCTGCCAAAATTTTTAAGAAATTTTCGGACTTAGAAACAATTCAGAGAGCTTTAATATTCAATTCAAAACATTCAAATGGTTCATTTTTTTTTTCTTTCTTTTAAGTTTTGGATAAATCCTTCTTTTATTTTATTAAAATTGTATTTCATTTTCTTTCTACTTTATTTAAAATTGACTTAAGATTTAATATCTATAAGTCAATTTGGAGTCTAATTAACTCTAATTATAAAGTAGTTTATTGAAAATTTAGATAATGAAAAGATATCACATACTTTACAATTTTTGAAATCCATTAAATGCTTACATAACTTTGAGCCTCCTATCTTTGAACATATATTCAAGACTTGGTGCATAAATAAAGATTTTCTTAAAACTTTAAAGGGGAAAATGCCTTGTTGCAATTAGAGTACAAATGAAAATATTTTCCTTAGAACTTCACATTTTAGAGAGGGTAAATGTGAATGTTCAATTTCCCCACTGTATCTGGTTAAGCAGACGTGCTTATCTCCTCGCCCATTCTGTAGTGTACTCCTACAGAATGAGGTTTTTCCTAAATGTAACTTTAACTTAAATATAAGAGATTTTCTTAGAAAAATCTCTTCATAACTATTTAGTTATGCTTTCGAAATCATAGTCTTAGACTATGATTATCTTAGATTGAGAATCTAAGATATTTCCTCCCTTCCTTTATACTCTCTATTTTCAGTTTGATTATTGCTTCAGTTAATTTGAATACAGTGTATGTTGCCTAATTTCAATTTATGCTTCACTGTGTATCAATTGTTTACTTAGCATACTTTCATTTGATCATTTAAATTGTTTGCATTTCATACGCATATTAAATTCTAACCTTTAAATTTTAGGGAAAAGGTTAGAATTATACATATAAAATGAGTATTTTTACTCAATGAATCTTATGCTATTTTCCTTACTTATTATATAGCTTGTCCCGCACCACTGCATACTTAAATTGTAAATAACAATTATGATATCTGGTTAATCTAAAAACATAGCTAACTTTAAATTGTACTTAGACTGTTTAGTCTAATTACCTTTTTATTTTCTTGGCATTGCCCTATCATATTTAAATACCAAAAATATGATAGAGCAAGAGCCCTTTTATTCAGGTAATGCAGGGCCAGTACTTGAAGAACCCTTATAGAAATCTGCTTCTGCATAGTCAAATTTTAATTCACTTTTAAACTGCCATGTATATTAAAAAGCCTTGTAATAATTAAATTATATAAGTTACTTTTATTTCAGTTATCAAATGGAGTTGTATCTGTAATATATATAAAACTACTTGGATGAATGAGTGATTGCTTATTTGTAAATGTTAGTATATCTGCATTTATATGTATCTTTCTTTTTCATTCAATTTTAACTTAACAAATACTCATAAAGAGACTTGGCCACTTAGCATTAGCATTTGATCTATTCAAGTGTTGTGTGCTAAGGTAACACTCAATATTTGGATTAATCTCCTATCCAAATATTGGGGCCGTTACAGTTGGTATCAGAGCCAAGGTTGAGGACGTTAAGTTAAAAAGAGAGATATCTATTCATCCAAGTCGTCAACAACACAGAAATGTAAAAAAATATTTAAATGTGGCACCTTAGGAAAGTAAACGCACTTAACTTCAAAGTCATTTGTGGCTTGTAAGATTTCTACTTCCAAACAATCTTTAAAATTCCTTTGATTTATATTTAAAATTGACTAACTCTCAGATGGAGAATTCTGAGTCAGAATTAAGATGCTACACTAGAGCATTCTATCAGTATTGGGACGATGAATACAACTTCAGCTCGATATACGGACGTCTCTACTTAGAAGTATCTAATGACGGAGGTGAAGTACTTGACAAAATGTTAAAAGGATGTGTGTTCAGAGGAGATTGCATCCCTCAATTGGCAAGGGAATGGCTTTCCAGAGTCTCCGATACTTTTACTGTCATAAAATACCCTGACCATATACGCCTCCAGATATTAGACGAACTTTTTGATAATTATGCACAAGGCTGGTGGGATTGTGCCCATGACAAACTTATAAGAACCAGTAGACGTCTACATCGTGCACCCCTTTATTCTGATTTTGAATTTATGTTTTATGACAAATTTTGTAAATAAATGATTAGTTTTCTTTTCAAAGAAATTATCAGAGCAGTTTATAATTATTCTTTTTCTTTTCGATTATCTACTTTCTTATTGTATCATAATTTTTAATAAAGAATATTTTTTTTCTGCATACTCTAAATTTTTTTTTTTTTCCTTTCTTTCTTCTTTCAAAAGAATGAATCCAGATCACGCAGAACCCTCTTCCTCAAAGAATACTGAGTCCAGTAACACATCTCTTCAAGAAGAGATGAGACAAATTATGGGGATGTTCAAAGTTATGATCGAAGCTCAGACGAGAGCAGCAGAAAGGATGTCTGCTACTAGTAATACATCTCAACCATCTTCAGCTTCACCTTTTTCATCTCCAATTCAACCTCAAACTTCTCAACTCCCATATCCTTCTATTCCCATAATACCAGAGACTTCTGCCCCAAATTCTAAAGCAGTAATAATTTCAACTCCACAGTCTTCGGGCCCTGTGGTAGACCCCTTTTTAATGGCCTTTCTTAGGCTAAATCCTCCACATTTTAATGACTCTGCTTCTCCTATGGAAGCAGCCAATTGGTTCCAAGAAATAGAAAAACTACTATCAAGTATAAAGTGCCCAGAAAGTGAATGTATTCGTCTGGCCTCCCATTTATTCAAAGCAGAGGCAGAATTCTGGTGGGACAGCGAGCTGAAGGCCCGCTATCCAGATATCAACATGGAAGATATTCTTTGGGAGGAATTTGAACAGGTCTTCCGGGCTGAATTTATTCCTCGATCTGCTCAAACGATAATTGAGGACGATTTCATGCAATTGAGACAGGGTAATCGTTCTGTGCATGATTACGAGATGGAATTTAGAAAATATTCTCATTTTGCACCAGATATCATCCGTACTGAAACGGCTAGGTGCAGTAGATTTTTAAAGGGTCTTAATATCCCTATTAAAAGCCATTTAATGTCCTTGCATCATGAGAATTTTCCAAAGCTATTGGAGGGGGCCAAGATGATTGAGCATCATCAGGCTCAATTTGAATCACATAAACGACCTCATTCCCTGCCCTCCAAACAAAGAACGTTTAAAAGAAATCGTCTTCAAGGCCCAAAAGTTTTTCAGTTAACAGCAAATAAAGAACAAAAGGGAAGCCAGGTGAATAAATGTAACAAACCGCACCCATATGGCAAATGTTACCATACGGGGAATAGATGTTACATTTGTGGAAGGACTAACCACAAGCATCAAAGTTGTTATGCTAATTGGACGATTGACAAAGTAAAGATCAATCGTCAGCCAATAGTTCAAAACCCTACTCCCTTTAATGCCAAGGCACCCCATCAGGCCCTTATGCCTCCTCCCTCCAATAAAAATCAGAAGGGTTCATCTTCTTATACCCAGAGGCAAGGTCAAACTAGTCGTACTGATAAAGGAAAAGCTATTGCGCAATCTCCATCAGTACCAAGAGTTTACGCTCTTTCTGCCACCGCCGCAAAAGAAGAAAGCAATGTGGTGACTGGTATGTTTTAAATTATTTTCAAATATTGCTTTTCAAATTCAATACAATTATCTTCAAAAGCTACTTATATGAGCAGAATTAAAATTTTTTTTTTTCTTTCTTCTTTCCTATTGTAGGAATGTTATCAATTAATAACCAATTGTGTAGTACGCTCTTTGATACGGGTGCTAGTCACTCTTTTATATCAGAAGATTGTATCTCTTCCTTGAATTTTTAACGACTCAACTTAAATAATTCATTGCGAGTACAAATGCCATCAGGTGCTGAAATGCTAGCAAGAAGCTTCTGTTTAATAGATATTCCGATCAACAATCAATTATTTCCCTCCAAACTCATAATTATGCCAATTACCAATTTCGACATAATATTAGGAATTGATTGGCTGGAAAAGTTTAATGCAATAATAGATTGCAATAAAAAGAAAGTTTCTCTTCAGATATGAAAGAAACCAGAAGTCTTTATAGGTAAACTTGGCCTAATGGCGTCATTAATAAATGCACACGAAGCCAAGCACCTAATTAATAAAGGTTGCTATGCTGTATTAGTAACCTTATTGGGTGAAGAAAAAGAGGAAAGTAATTTAAAAGACACCCCCATTGTACAAGAATTTCTAGATGTGTTCCCAGATGAGTTGCTCGGACTACCTCCAACAAGGGAGGTAGAATTCTCTATAGAGTTACTTCCAGGAACTCAACCTAAGTCTAAAGCTCCATATAGGATGGCACCAAAGGAACTTCAAGAACTTCGTGAACAATTGGATGAACTATTAGAAAAAGGCTTTATACGCCCTAGCATGTCACCTTGGGGAGCCCCTGTCCTTTTTGTTAAGAAAAAGGACGGATCCATGCGATTATGTATAGATTATCGTGAACTCAATAAAGTGACAATTAAAAACAAGTATCCTCTTCCAAGGATTGATGACCTGTTTGATCAATTAGCTGGAGCAAAAGTCTTTTCCAAGATCGATTTAAGAACAGGATATTACCAGATTCGAGTTGAGGATAAAGATATTCCTAAAACTGCATTTAGGACCCGTTATGGGCACTATGAATTTCTTGTCATGTCTTTTGGACTGACTAATGCCCCTTCCATTTTCATGGACTTAATGCAGCGTATTTTAAAACCTTACCTCGATCAATTTGTAATAGTCTTTATTGATGACATCTTGATTTATTCCAAGTCAGTTGCTGAGCACGAAGAACATCTTCGTGCTGTCTTAATCCTTTTAAGAGAATATAAATTGTATGCTAAGTTTTTAAAATGTGAATTTTGGCTCAACTCAGTGGCATTCTTAAGCCACGTAATAGATGCTGAAGGCATTAAAGTTGATCAGAGGAAGATCCAAGCTATACAAGAATGGGTTCAACCCAAATCTGTAACTGAGATCCGTAGTTTTCTAGGACTTGCCGAATATTACAGAAGATTTGTCCCTGGATTTTCCTTAATAGCATCCTCATTAACTCAGTTGACACGTAAGGAGGTTCCTTTCATATGGAATCCTGCTTGTGAATAAGCCTTTCAGAAGTTAAAACAATTGTTAACTTCTGCACCAGTTCTAACGTTACCTAAAGATGGCAAGAAGTTTCAAGTATATACTGATGCCTCTAAAATAGGGCTGGGGTGTGTCTTAATGCAAGATAAACATGTCATAGCTTACGCTTCGAGGCAATTAAAACCAAATGAGAGGAATTACCCTGTACACGATTTAGAGCTTGCAGGTGTAGTATTCGCTCTCAAAATTTGGAGACATTACCTGTACGGAGTTAAGTGTGAGATGTTCACCGACCATCAAAGTTTGAAGTATATCTTCACTCAAAAAGAACTTAACTGCCGTCAACGTAGATGGTTGGAGCTGATCAGTGATTACAACTTAGATATAATCTACCATCCAGGTAAAGCTAATCTAGTAGCAGATGCTCTAAGTCGCAAGGCAGTTTTGTCTTCACTCTGTAACAATAATGCTTTGATCAGAGATTTCGAAAAATTGAATATTGAGCCAATCAAATCTACTGACCTATACAATTTATTAGGTGCTATTCAATCTCAGTCACCTCTTCAATCAAGAATAATTGAGGCCCAGAAAGAAGATCCTTCTTATTCTCAATTAGTTACAGATATTAAAAATGGTAAGAGAATTGAACTACGCCTCGATGTGGAAGGAGTGATTTTCTAGAAATCTAGGTTATGGGTTTCTAAAAGCTTACAATTACAGGTATTATATGAAGCCCATAACTCTAGTTATACTGTGCACCCAGGTAGTGGTAAAATGTATCAAGATCTCAAACAAACATTTTGGTGGTCCGGCATGAAACGGGATATAGCCATTTACATTTCCAAGTGTCATCCCTGTTCATTAGTTAAGGCCGAACACCAGAAGCCTAGTGGTCTTCTTAGACCCCTAGACATTCCTGAATGGAAATGGTCCGATATCTCTATGGACTTCATTACAGGCTTGCCTAAGAGTAGATCGGGTTCTGACTCTATTTGGGTGATTGTCGACAGACTCACCAAATCAGCACATTTTCTAGCTATTCGTCAGACCGATCCAGTTGAGAAATTAACTAAACTCTACCTTAAAGAGATCATCCGCCTCCATGGTATACCGAACTTTATAATTTCAGATAGAGACAGTAGATTCACTTCCAGATTTTGGTCCGCTGTTCAACAAGATATGGGGACAAATTTAGCTTTAAGTACTGCTTTTCATCCTCAGACTGATGGTCAAACTGAACGCGTTAATCAGATCTTGGAAGACCTCCTACGTCTTTGTATTATTGACTTTAGTGGATCATGGGAAGATCACCTATCGTTGGTTGAGTTCGCCTACAATAACAGTTATCAATCCAGCATAGGGATGGCTCCTTATGAAGCCCTTTATGGAAGGAGATGTGCAACTCCTCTAGCATGGACCGAAGTGGGGGACTCACAACTTTATGGTTCTGAACTAATTGAAGAAACCACAAAGAAAGTTCAATTAATTAAGCGAAATATGATGGCAGCTCAGGATAGGCAAGAAGTATCATGATGCCCGTCATCGTCAATTAGAATTCAATATAGGTGATAGAGCTTATCTTAAGGTGAGTCCAATAAAGGGTATGCAGAGATTTGGTATAACTGGAAAGCTGAGTCCAAGGTACTTAGGACCCTTCAATGTAATTGAGAAAATTGGAACATCAGCATACAGGTTAGAATTGCCTGATGACTTCTCGGCTGTACATAATGTGTTTCATATATCATCACTAAGGAAGTGCCTGTTGGATCCTAGCCAACATGTTCAAATACCAGCATTAAAGCTGCAACCCAATCTGACATTCATTATTAAGCTTATAGCAATTTTGGGAGAGATCATAAGCAATTAAGAAATCACAGTATTCCTATGATAAGGCTTTACGTTTACCTTAAAGATTAGTCAAACAGCTTTTGTTTAAGCAAGATTATTTGGGGAGGTTCACGAGTCATTCCCGAGTAGCGCACTGTTCCATCGCCAATTGTTAACTCATTTGCGCGCGGCAATGGGACGGGGTGCTACACCTTAAGACTATACGGCCCATGTGACCCAACATGTGGCGGCCCGACCCCACCGTGGTCCTGTTAACTCTTAAGTTAACATGATTACGGTGGAGGGGTCACCAAATGACAAGGTCCCCACTTAAGATTAGATTAGACACACATTCTAATCCAATTTAATTAAGGACTTTGCCATTCATCCCAAAAATACTATCACTAAATGATCATACATGAACTCAGAGTGCGGAAGCATAAAACATAACATCCATCCAATACAGTATAAATATAACAATACAGAATAAGTAAAGTACTGAAAAAGAAATATAAACCTGTATTATTACAACATTTTAATAAGTTTTAAAAGAACTGAAAGGAACTCTCAATCTCACTGAAAGAAAAACTAAAGCTACAGATCTTCAGGAACGGGCTCCTCCTCCAATGGCAAGCTCTCTACTGGATCTGCTACTTCAACAAACTCAGAACCTACCATTATCAGTTTCATAATGGTAGGGCCCCAGCCAACAAAAGAAAAACTGGTTAGACAATATGTCTAAGTACATTTTAGGGCAAACAATTAAGTTAAATAGATATCACCATAAAAATAGAACTGAGCAAAAATGGGTGCAGAAAAGCGTACAAAAGAACAGTATAAAGTTATAAACAAACAGTTTATAACTAAAACAACTAGGAAGTAATACATACCTCCTCCAAGCAACTATAACAAAAATAGGTAAGTAAAAGAAAAGTAAAATTGTAAGAAAAGGTATAACCTAAACATGCTTATGATCAAACAGAATATTCTAGGTGACATACATAACAGTATGAAATTGATAACAACTAACATCCTAAGTATGCATAAGAAAACAGTAAGCAAAACTAGCATCCTATATATATAACATGTGCAGAAAAACTAAAAGTAAAATAATGCTGAAATGCAGAATATGCTAGTAAAACAGTAACTGTAAGCTGAAACTACAGTAACTATATAAGTCATCTGAATTGAACACGAAATCAGCAATTCTTAGCCTGATGAGCTAAGAAACTCTAAACTGAACATCACTGAATACTTCTTAGCCTGATGAGCTAAGACAGAACTGAATGTAAGTGTACTTGAATTAGTATATCCATATCAGAATCCTGACTCTATAGTCAGTAGGGCGAGAGTCTATCCATCCTATCACTCGGACTAGGCATGGCCAATGGACTGTCGGACATTAAACCCTCGAAAGGTTGTCGACCCCGAACAGGGTTGATCGAAGAGGTATACTAGTCAAGCTACACCTTACATACCACTTGTGAAATGAACATAATGCTGCTTTATAATAATATTCCAAATTATCATAAGATATTTATCAAAATATCTTATGTACATAATACATGTTCAAGGTATAAGGCTCAAAAATCAAGGAATGCGAAGCATCGAAATCAAAGTGCAAGAAACTCTATCTAAAACACAGGTGATATCCGTTGTTGTCTACTTTATTCGTTCTATCTACTTTAAGTTACATAAGTTTTAGAATTATCAATTCTTACACATCTGTAACTTAGAATCACGAATCCTACTAGTTAAAGATAATTAGGACTGGCCAAGTCCTAATTATAACTTAATCAAAAGATGACTATTTGGTTAAAATGAATAAATCATTGACATAATTTTGTAATTTAATTTATCCCAACCTCATCTTGATTAGCCAAATCAAGATGAATAGATTAAGAATTAGACTTTAGATGATGGGGTCTAATCACTTAATCTAAAGGTATAATCTAAGGGTCTAAGGTTTAGAACCCAAATCTCACAGATTAAGTTAAGGCAAGTCCTAATAATAAATCAATTCATTATGATAGATCTCTATTCTTAATTCTAGAGTTTAAAGATTAAATAATCATTATATAAACTAAGAAAAATCTATAAAATAGTAAACTCAAGGTTTCACTTATTGAGTAACCCAATTTACTCAATAGATGAATTCTAACTTAAGATTTATTCCTAATCTTAGGAAATAAGGCTCTTAATTACTAAGAGTATTTTTCAAGACATGCATCCTAACTAATATTATAAGACCTAAGGATGGGTCGAAGAATAATTAAAGAAGAAGATCTTCACTTAGGACTTAGAAATTTTTTTAAGGAACTAATTTTGAGATTTTAATCAAAGTCTAATTTAGACTTGAATTTGATTAATTTCAACTACGAATCATTCTATTTACTGATTTTAGTGAATAGAAATTGAATTTAGGGCTTTAAAAGGCTAAACCCTAAATTTGGGCAAAATGACCATTTTGCCCCTACTTAAGGGTTCAAGAGATCAATTTTTTTTTAATCTAGGGCTTAAATTCTGAAATTTTTTTTTGGAATATGTTTCTTACTATCTAATGTAAGATTAGACAGCAACTAAATTAATTTTGGGTGATTATTAAGCCATATGAGATCAAATTAGTGAATTAGACTCATAAGGGCAAATTAGTAATTTGACTAAGTGAAAGTTAAATTTTCTTTCAGATTATTGTTCTTTACTACCTAAGCTTTTTATAGAATCTAAATTTGCTGAAATCTGATAAGTATTGGCCAAATTATGGCCAATACAAGATCTAGGATTTAAGGTTAATTAAGGGATCCTTAATTATGAGATAAAAACTTAACTTTGCCAATTAGTGTCCAAATTGAACAAAAATAGTGGCTATGGATTACAAATAGCTCACTGATCATAATGGCATAAGGTAAGCTCAATTTGGACCTAATTTGACTAAGTTAAGACCTAATTAGGGTTTAAGGTGATTAGTGAGTGATTAACAAAATTAATTACTCAAATACTAATCCAACCTTATAGATTAATTCTAAATGGTTCTATGAGTTCTCTGAAATTTAAATCTCTCAATTTGGGTTACTAGATTTGCTAATATTCACTAATCAAGATTTAGAGTAATTAAGGAAGATTGGCAAATCTAACCGTTGGATCTAAAATATTTTTATAGATTACTGTTAATTAGGTTCTTCTAGTCTAAATTGATATTTGGATCATCAAATTTGGAGCTCAATTGACCAAGTTATGATCAATTGAAGTTCTAGGGTTAATTAACCTAATTATGGTTAGGTCCTAAATGTGATTAGGCAATTACTAATCTAAACAGTAAAACAAATACTATCAAATTAATCCTTAAGGTTTTTTGATCACTTTAAGACCCATATTGGGTATAATTGGATCAATCTACACAAAGTTATGAGCTAAATAAGGTTTGTGACATTTAATTTAAATTAAATTAAACCCTAAAAAATCACTTTGCTAAATACAGGTCCAAATGAAAAATTAATAGTACCATAATATTCTTCTATTTTTGCTGAATCCAATGGTATATAATTTTGCATAATTTGGATGAGTAATTTAGGAGTTATTAAGGTTTATAGTTTAGAATTAATTTAATTAATTTTTACTATTTTTAATTTAAGTTACATTATTCTGTTTTTATATTAAATATATGTATAATTATTTTAGTTATTATAATCTGACGTATAATTATATATATATAATTGATTTAATCATTTTCTGCAGACACGTGGCAGCCTCTTGTTGGCGCGGCAGACAACGGTGGGTCCCACTGCCAGACCGCTGACATCGCAGGCCACGTGTCGCTCTGCGATTGGCTTTGCGTCATGCGGTGGGTCCCGCTGCGGCAGCTGAAGCGCCGTGGACTCGGGCTACGGGCCGGGCCCGGGCCGACCCGACCGGCCCGAAACGATCTTCGTCTCCACGCGAATCAACTCATAAACGGCGACTTAGGGCATCCAAAACGGTGGCGAATTTGCCGTCACCGGAGGTTGAATCATACATCGTTCGAAAGGTCTGGATGAGATCTTCTAATAAATGGTTGAATCGTGTCCTAAGATGATCTGAGTTGATCAAAAATCCTAACCCTAGACGACCCTATTCACGGCTAACCCGCACCTCTAACGGTAGGTACTGTAGCGATACGAAGGAATTGATACGATCGGGTTTGATCGGACTCAATCAAACCCGATCAAAGCTTAATCTAAGCATTGAAATAACTATTCAAAAATTAAAATCAATAATCCATAAAGTAGATTGAGAACGGTTCGTACCTCAAGTTGGACGGCAGAGAGGGTTCAAGATCTAATCGCCCAGATTTCCTCTTCCTCGATCAAACCAGGCGAAGATAAAGATCCAGAAGTCTTATAATGCTCCTAAAGTGGTGCTTAGATGGTGGGAATCGATGGCTGCGGCCATCTGGCGCTCGCGGAGCGCTCTGCGTTGGCACCGAGCGACGCGTGCGCTCCGCTCGGCAGACGATGGGGACGAAGCAGCGCGATCGTCCGATCGCTCGATCGGACGGTCCGAAAGGACCGTTTGATCAAATGGAAAAATTAAAAAGAATAGGACGGCGTTAGGAATAGCTGACGGCGTCGTTAAATGCTATTTTTAAATAATAATATTTAAATTAAATTATTCAGATTTAATTAATTAAATTTAACCTATTAAATGAATCCCAAAAATTTCCAATAAATCACCCTTAGCTAAATGAAGGGTGAGGAATGTAACGGCGCATTCGGATTTTTGATCCGACGAGTATTTATTTATTTGATTATTTATGGTATTTAAATAATATTAAAATATTTGACGAAAATTCAACGACTTCCAAATGCCTCCAAAATTTCACCCCTAGCTAATTTGGGTGTTCTGAACGCAATGGTGAAGTCAGATTTTCAATCCGAGGTCTAAGTAAAAAGTCAAATTTCCAGGTTTTGGGATTTTCCAGAATTCTTGATTTGACTTTGTTGACTTCTTGGTTTGACCTAGATTTCAGAGATGAGTTTCAAATCACTAAATTAGTGACTTATAACCTTAATTAAAACTTAGATTAGTCTTAATTGAGCAAACTAATAATTTGGGTTGTTACACAACATGAACCCCAACTTGCATATTAAGCTTCCATAAGTTTCAAGTTAATTGCCTTAAAATATAAACCCCAACCTCTGATCCAAAATGATACGAAGAAATATAATCGGGTGCTTGCCATGCAACCTTAAAAAATATCTTATATCATACCCTAATTAAATCATTAATCACTATTTCAGATGTCATTGATAATCCCATCTTAGCGAGTCATAGTCTAGTTAAGTAAGTGATGTCCTAAACTAAACTAGTGCAAAGGGTCTAATATTAGATTACATAAGCACACCTTTGCACCATGTGATGACATTAGCTTCAATCTTGTTAAAAAAGTTAAATCAAATATTGAACATGGTCTAATGGTGTTCATATTAGTGTCTTAGAGTCATCATAGAACCCCTCACTTAAGATCTTAACATAAGCTTCGTACCTTGCAGATTTTCCTTAATGGCTATGGATATAGAGTTTTTGTGGTTTGAAGTGAGATAGTCGTTCATTTATTTTTACTTTGCTTAAATACAAGAATAGGATCTTGTGGTTGATAATAGTTGATCCCACAAATGTTAATCTAATTTCTGTTATTACACATATGTTAATTTAGGTTTATGCGTGAGATGTTATAGATTATGATGCCCCTTTAATCCTCGTCAGCACAATAGCAAGAAACATGCATAAAAATATTGTGCGGATCTCCGGTTTTGTCATGCTAGAGAAAATGCCATAATGAGTATCAAAATAAAAAAATTAGAGCAAAATGACGTAAATCATAAACAGAGATTTTTTTATGAAAACCTTCAAAATTGGGAAAACATCAATGAGTCACAGTATAAAAAACTTCATAATGAAATAAGAAGATTTTAAGTGAGTTCTCACTCTTTTTATACCTTGGAGCTTTCATAGTTTTCTCCTTCTTTTGAGATCCTCACACAATTCACACAACAACCGTCTCCTCCTCACAGTCGCCATAGCACCATAACATATACAACACTATTAAAACCACAAGCATACAAGGATATTTATAAATATACACACCACAACCCCCATATGTATCTTAAAATCTTATTTCAGACTTAATTCAATGCTTGGGCAGGTTCTCAAATAATTTCACATTCCACTAGCACCTGAGTGATTGCAGATACTAGTCCCACTATTATGGAGACTAAAACGGGTGTCTAAGTTCAATTAGGCCCCCCTGAGATCTGTCCAGGTGCCCAAGAGCTGGACACTCTATTCTAGAGCTGAGACAAGTGCTTTAAGCGCCTAGGCGTGCCTAGATTCCAAGCCAAAATTAGCTCAACATCCAGGGCCCGTTCTAGTTTTATTTTACATTTGTTTCGCCTCCTATGATATGTAACTTATCCAAAGTCATTCCAAATCCTCCAATTACCTCATGACTTATCCCACGTCACTCCATAACACGGTTAAAGACACTATCATTCTAGATTTGGCTTCATGAATGCACTTGATGTGGGTCTAGGTGCATCCCACCTTGGCTAGCTACCCGGGCTACACTTGAGGCTCTACAAACAATATTTATTCCATTTGGGTTTTGTGATATCCTTCTAAAATTTGCATGTGGTTGTTTATGTTCCCCCTCCTCTACTTGGAGAGTTCATATTCATAGTGACCGACATGATTAAATTTTTTGCACTAGTTAAACTCTTTTGTTTCTCATACTATGATTATATTTATATATATATATATATATATATATATATATATATATATATATAAATATTATGCTTACAAAAAAAATATACACCAAAAAATATTTAAGATTAATACAATATTTTTTTTTTAATATTTGCATATAGATCTCACAAAAAAGTGTATTGAACCAATACTACACATACTCATGACAGACCATCTATATATTTTAGTGTATATTAGTATGTAAGGATAGCAATACTCATATATATATATATATATATATATATATATATATATATATATATATATATATATATATATATATATATATATATATATATATATATGTATATCAATTTCTTGGTGAGTAAATGAATAGTTAAATGGGCTGTAAGAAAATCCAAAATAAAATTCTTAAACCCAATTAACAATTATAGTACCAGTTTCATTTAAATTAACGGCTACGATCAAAGCATTTATCTTTCAAAATTTTATCAAATAATTTTGATTTTTTACTAATTTATTTTTATATGCATAGAAAATAAGTGATCATATGCGGATCGATTCAATTGAATCTCTTAAAATTTATTGAAAATCTTAAAATCATTAAATATATTAATTATATTCAGATAACAAATTCAAAATTTAACATATTTATTTGATTTCTACATTGACCTATCTGATAGCATACACTTTTATAAAGTTTTTGGTCTCAAAAAGACTGGCTAACTGAAACACATTCTGAACATAAAGATTTTTCTTAGTATTAATTAAACCTATTCTAAAACAGACAATTCAAAGTTAATATTATGTGCATTGTGATTAAGGAACAATAATACAATAATTAATTTAAATTGTGCTCCGAAAGAGACATCTAATAACCTAATTTTATTGAGTTGGTTCAGCTTTTTGAAACCCTAACAAACAACAACTTAGATACTTTTTTATTGTCACTATATACACAGATTTTATTAGTAATTATGAACAAGCTACTGATATTATTTACATTAGCTTAGGGGGGCTATAATAGTATAATAGTTGTCGATTAAATATACATATTCATGTACTTTAATAGAATTAAGATCACTTTAAATAGAAATTAAGAACCCAAAAATACATTTAAATTACATAAGAAAATTGATTATTATATCAGTCTCCTTAAATTACATAAGAAAAGTGGATCCTATAGGATACCTTTAACTATGTAGAGCTTTAACCCTTCATCGCTTCAAGAGGTCACTCCCATGGAGTGTTAATTTGTCATGTATGGCACTTCGTTCCTATTTGGCACTCAAAACATGCTATGATACTATTTGTAATAGCTGAAATTCCTAAGCACCATTGCATTGTCCTCTTAAACTTCGTAGGCATCACTATTTTGTCCTCAGAATATGTAACAACCATAATTGTTAATTAAAATACATTCCTTTAATCAATATTAATTAAACTAAGTGATATTTGGCTAATGTTTGAAAGACAAACATCGACATCTAACTTATGTATTGGATGTGTAAGCTCAGACCATGCTGGTGACATTGATCGACGACACTTTACTATAGGATGTTTTAATATTGGCAGGAGCACCAGTTTGTCGAAGTTCTATGCTGCAGCTTATAATTACATTATCTACAATAGAGGAACAATGAATGTTTGCCACTAAAGCAATGAAGGAGGCAATCTGAATGCTAGCTATTGAATGATTTGGGAGTATACAAAAACAACATAATGCATTTTACGATAATCAAACTGCCATTTGTTTCGCTAAAAACCCATGTAAGAACAAAACACAATGATGTGGGACATCATTTTGTCTGAGATGTGATCAAGAAGGTCGACGTCCTGCTGAAAAAGATTAATACCAAAGAGAACCCAGTTGAATTACTTATCTAATTTCTCACAATGCAGAAGCTCACATATTGCAAAAGATTAGTGAACAATGGAGAACAATACAAATTGCTCTTATTTTTGAATTATGCACTACTTGATTTTTTTGGGAGGGGATACATAGGCAAATTGGGTGTAATCATTATGCTTTACTACGGTGTCATTTTTCATATGCCACATGAGAGATAAAGTGTAGAATTGTGAAGGGTTTTGAGTTTGAAATTCATTCCGCTATTTGGAGACCCTTGAAGAGCTTTGGAAAGCTAGGATATTCTCTTAGGAGTCCAACAGTTCAAACCTAAGGCAAAACAGATGCGAAAGGGGCATGGCACAAGCTCCTGATTAAAGATGGGTCAAGCTGATTTTTGCTGGGCACCTTGGCGCACCAGGGCGCCATCCCCAACACCAAAGTATGCCTAGGTGCCCGTCTATGGGATATAATAGAAGACTCAGTGCCTCGATGCACTTAGGCACCCATAGGAAGCTTCCAGACAGTGTGCCCAGGCTCCCGTGTCCCGGACAAAGAGGGCGACGTAACAAAAAGCAGTGCCTTGGTGCCTAAAATGCACGTTTTTGGCGCTCTCGCGAGCCGGCAAACGGTTTTAAACGTGGTTTGCTTAATTGGGTAGTTTGGGGTTACTTTTAGCATCCTTATTAATACGAAAACGTATTAAGAGATTTGTGTGGAAAAATTGATGGCTTTGGCAACCATTGTTAGGCTGAATAAGGTTAAGGCCTCATCTTAGTCATTTTTTTTATGATATTCCTCCTCTCCTCCTCGTGAACATAAATGAATTTCATGGAATCACACAAATCTCCTAGTGTTTGTGTTTTGTGCTGAGTTTTGATTTCTTTATTTTATCCACTCGACACTTTCAATCATTGAATATTGTGAACAACCTACACCTCTAAGTTTCACATAAGCATATAATCTATGGATCACTATGAATCCCATGTTGAGATTCTAGAATGCAAGCACAGGAAAGAAAATCATAAAACACAATCACAAACAATATAATTTATGTGATTTGAAGTAAACACAAACAACAAGATTGGGTATGTATCAAGACTTGTGGGTTACAAAAATAATCATCATGTCATATTAATTTAATACCGATTTCGAAACGCCGTCTTTAATTTTTCGTCAGTTTCAAAATCCGGCCTTAATTTTTCGCCGGTTTCAAAATCCGGCCTTAATTTTTCTTCGTCGATTACAAAAAATACTGATCACCATACTACTCTTATTTTTTTCATAGCTCATAGAACAAGCAGAAAAGATAATTACATATACATAAGAAATGCTTCAATAATAAGCAAGCAGCAAGAGCAATTAATTATTAAGAGGCAATCTTTTTTATCATAGTAGATGATAGTTAGGGAACATCAATTATTGCGAGCCTTGCATGCTTTTTTTCTACCTGCGCTATTTTGTCGGAGCCTCTCCGGTATTTCATAAATTATGAAAGATTAATTATAGTCTTTTTTAGAGGTGAATGGAGCCATAAGGGTACGCTGATCTGTGCCACAAGGTCAATACAAGGATGTTAGGAAGAAGGTGCAACACATGCTTTAGAATTTAATAATATTGGCATGTGCTCTTGATCATGAGATTCTTACGTTGCAGCTTTTTAAATGCATTTTTCTTTTCATTCTAGCTTGAAAATAATATATAATGTACTAGCAAGAACACGTATTAAAGCATGTCGATTTTAAAACTATGATATCGATATATGTAATACACAACTGGGTGTGGTTTAAATGCGAGCACGCTGAACTTAAATGCACCATTTGTGTCAATGGCAATGAATCTATGAACCATCTTATTAAGGATATCAGCCAACTTTGTCAACCTTCCTACTTTTTCTCAGCTGCTGGAGTATTGCCCTATAAAGGCAAAGGAAAGAAGGAGAAGTGCAGGAAGTTACCGCTAATTAGATTCGTCTTTCAAAATAACAGCAAAATGCTGCACTACCTCGAAAAAGCACAGATTAAAGCTATTATATTATCAGTTATTGGAGCTTCATGTACGATCTTCTATTAAGAGGCCAGGCTATGATGTATTTCTAGCCACACACATAACTTGGACGCAATGCGACGCTCGTTCTTGGCCACAAAATAGATATTATACTGCAGGCCTGCAACCGCTACGTGTCCGGTTTCATTTAGCCCATAGTATCAGAATTATTGCTCACTGTGCTGTATATTGAGCTTTGGTATCATTTAGATTGGAACATTCTTAGCATGAATTTCTTTTACTGTTTAATTGGCTCACTGATTTCTATCTTGATAGTGCTCAGGTTTGCTGCTAGTCCTTGCTACTAAGTGGCTTGTAGTCTGAAATCTTTTTTTTTTTTCTTTATCTATAACTTAGCAAACTTTATTTAGCCTATCTTGCTGCTCAGCTCTTCTATCATTGGATTTTTGCTTGGTGGATGGATGCTGGATAGTGTTGAATTGACGAGCCCTTCATGCCTAGAAGGTGTGCTTTACAAACGAGAACCTGAGTGGTGTAGGGATGCTTCTCTGGAGTTTTGTTTGTTAGTTTGATAGGAGTTTGAAGATGATTTGAATTAGCCAAAAAAACTAAGGAGCTCGATAGGGGTATGGGCGATCAGGCGTGATTAGGTGCCCATTGACAGAGTAGCGTGCGCTCAGGCGCTCGAGCCTATGCGCTCTACGGATGTAACAGCGGGTGTCAGACGTGTCCAGGCGCCCGACAGAACAGAGAGCGCTCGGGCACGTCGAGGCGCCTGACAGACAGAACAACAGGAGCTCAGGCGCATCAATGCGCCGTGCAGTTGAACATCCAGGATTTCCGAATCCTACAAATATGTTTTCAGCTTATTTTTAAGGCATCCCACTGAGAATTTTTGTTTGCATGCGTGGGACGACTTAAAGGTTGTTGCTGGAGCTTGGAAGACTTTGTAAACCATAATTTGTATTCTACATCCAGTATAGTGAAAATTTTATTCGTCTCACTGTAGACATAAGTGTTTACATCGAACCACATAAATAATTATATTTTTGCTTGTGCATAAACTTTTTGTGTGGTTTTAACATTCTTTTTTCATTTTGCTTATCTAAATGCTATTCTACCTCCAGTACTATTTGAATATCCGTGCAATCATTTTTTTTTTTATCTAAATGCTAAATTTTTTGTGACCATTTTGTAGATCGTTTTAATGGTGGGAAGAGCTGTTATAGCGGTAATTTGGTTTTATTTGGTTTTCATGTTTCTTTTTGATAATAGATATCCTTATGAATATAGTTTTACATTTTGTGTAATTTGCCTTTTTTGTTTTTAATCTTAATTCGTATATTTTCTATTATATTTTGTACATTATACATTTAGAATGAAATTTTGTTTAAAACCAATACTCTCCCAAAAAGTAAATATGCAAGACAATGCGAGAAAATAGTCATAACTGATTATGTGTAAAGCAGTCATGAAGAACTGAGTAAACATAGTCAAAAGATTATGATAAGACATTTACAATTACAAAAAATATGGGAAAAGTAAGAATAATTATAAAGGACTGTAAGATTTAAGTTATTTATCTTGTAATCTTTTCTGTGGGCACAGAAACAAGTGATGAGTTAAATACATCTGTTTAACTAAGTAAAGGGATTTCCTATAACACTTATTCCCCATCTAGAATATGTGAGGTCTTCTTATTACGCCGTCACCTACCTTGGCGTAGTTCACCATATGAAATCCCAAGTAAATGTTATAAGTTTATTTTATGTACAATATTTTTATGAATATATTCATTGATTTAGTCTCAATGCATTACAACATTCAAAGTTGCTCAAAGCTAATTGTAAATCATGTGATATCCGTTATTATCTACTTTAGTTATTGTAATAGCCCAAATTTTAATTACTAATGTATTGTCCACTTTGGCCTAAAAAGTTTCACAGTTTTGCCCTTAGAAGATAACATCCCAGTAGGTCACTCATCTTAGGAGTGCTCCCACATGAGCTGTGATGACCCCCACCTTAGTTCCATACCAAATCTTGACCCTAAATCCTTGATAGATCCTAGTTAAGGTGTGGGGACTAAGGTGGTGACACCATTTTATGCTGAGAATTGTAATCGAGAGCTTAGAATAATAATATAAAGATCATATACATTTGCTCAACTAATTAGAGAACATGAAAGTAGTAATTTTTTATTCTAAAAAGGATATTATTACAAGTGCAGGTTTTTTTTTTTTATAAATACAATAAGAGCATAAGAAGTCCAGCGATAGATTGATCAGGCTATCTTCACATCCTCAGCAGCGATCTAACCTGGCATTTACAACGAAAATGCTCGGGTAGAACACCCGTTATAGATAAACTTTAGTGCATTGGATATCATTAATTATATTGCATACATATGAGCAAAAGCATAAAATTTAAGTCCGTGGAAAAATGCAAGGAAGCACAATAATAATAATATGAAAGGCAGAGTTTCCTCCTTTGAGGATTATCATGGCTTTTCCTGCAAATTAGAATTTCAACGATAATTTTGAAATAACAATAAAAGTAATATGTCACAAGTAAGTTATACTTATCAAAAATTGATATCTCTATCTTGAAAGTGAATAATATATATATAACATTTTCATTCGAGTGAATAATTTCTCAAATCTTGAGGAAATCAAGCACGGCTGCTATGATTATCACAATTTGGGTTCAAATATTGATATTCAGGCATTATTCCACTATGATAGCCCCCTCGTAGGTATAGTCATTATCTCATTATATCTTCATGGAATAGTATGATAATAAACTAGTCCGTTGTTATTACATTCTATACAAACTGTAAATACTTCTCATAAAACCTCATATAATTCAATCAATCAAGATCCATTATCTATCTTTGAAAATATCTCATATAGTGAGTAAACTTTAATTATAACAAAGTAAGAAACTAATTTGGCAAAGTTTGCGGAGCAAAAGCGTATAATCAAATCAACATATATAAATATAGATCATGATATCCGGACTACTTATTTTCTTTAGCTAAGTTGACTTCTTGTGAATCTGTACAAAATTTATCGATTAGTGAAGAGATGAAAAATGCAACTTTTATTATCTTCCCTCACTCTCAGTGTGTTTTAATATTAGTAAAATAATAGTAGAATGAGACGATGATGATTAAGGTGGTGAAGATAACATAAGTAATAGTGATGATGGCGTAAAATCGTGATGATAATAATAAAAATAAAGATAATAATAATAATTATTATTATTATTATTATTTGTATTTATAAGATAAGATTAAGAACTAGGAGCATAAGAGAGAGAATAATATATTTATATATTTAAAAGCACAGATAATTATATATATTTAGATAATGAGGATTAAGGTGTTGTTACAGACTCACATACTTAAAATTGATATCGTTCTCGACATCATAGCTAGTTTAGGTTAGAAATTACCTGGTTATTTTGAAGAGATTTGGATATTTTGTGCGCATATCATCTTCTTTTTCCGAAGTAGCTACTTTTGAACATTGATTGTTCCATTGAACTTTTATCATATGAATTGATTTGCAATGAAGTTGATGAATATCTTTTACTAGAACTTTGATAGGT
This sequence comes from Gastrodia elata, assembly GCA_016760335.1. Lineage (NCBI taxonomy): Eukaryota > Viridiplantae > Streptophyta > Magnoliopsida > Asparagales > Orchidaceae > Gastrodia > Gastrodia elata. Next base: position 46,649,444 of record CM028678.1, on the reverse strand, counting down.
ACTTTAATATATGTTAAGTTTGGTTGGATGCATTCTCCAGGAACATAAGCTTGCTGTTCTGGGTTATTTAAGCATTTACAGAGAAATGATACATGAAAGACATGATGTAATACAGAAAAATCATCTCGTAACCTTAATTGGTAAGATGAGCTTCATACTTGTAACAACCCAAGATTGTTACCCAGCTTAATTTTAGCTTAATTGTATCTTACTTAAGTTCATCTAGTCGTTAAAACTAATTTCTGAAGATTTAGAGTAATTCGGAGCTCAACCGATTATTTTGAAACATTTTAATATTTAATTAATTAGAAAATTGAGGTATTTAATTTGATCTCAAAATCAAAATCTGACCTTGTCATTGCGATCGTCACCCCAAAATCAGTTAAGGGTGATGTTTTAGACGCGTTTGAAAGTCATTCGATTTTTGGCGAATATTTTAATATAATTAAATACACCGGAAAATTGAATAATTATTTAATCGTCGGAATCGAAATCCAAAAACTTCGCCATTAAATTCCTCACCCCCAAATTAGCTTAGGGTGAATTTTTGGAAATTTTTGGAGCGCGTGTCTAAAACCTGAATTTTTTTTATAAATTAAAATTTTGAAATGAATAATTAAATATTCATTTAATTGCATTTCTATTTTTCCCATTCTCCTTCATGCACTAGGACCCCGCCTCCCACTCCTCCCTCACCTATTTCGGTGCCTCTATTCGCACGCAAGGGGGAGGCAGAGCCCTTCTCCTCCATGCCTTGATGTGAGGGCACCTCCTCATCCCATCTCATAGTCATGCTTCCATTTTTCTATAAGATGGAGCCTCAACCCCTCCTACTATTTTTGCTTAGCTGAGATCTCCTCTTTCCCTCCTTCATTGTGTGCTTGCTGAAGAAAAAGGAGTTCGGCCCCTCTCCAAGTTCTTGAAGAAAGCAGAAGTTTCTTCTTCCTCTTTTAAGGCTAAGGTACTCATTTGCTCATCTTCCTTGTCTTATTCATGTTACTATTATACTGTTTTATATCTTTAGAAGATCCATGATTGTATGTGGAAGTTAATTATGTTCATTAAGGCATCATATCATGCTCTATTTTTCTTTTGAAAATATCATGCTCTGTTTTTCTCTTGAAAATATCATGTTCTGTTTTTCATCTATTTTGTATATGCGAACCTCTAACTCCATCGTTCATATAGTTAGGATAATCCATTTGTACCGATTTTGGTATCAATGAAAATGTATCGAAAAAAATTTTCCATTGATATATGGCACCGCTCATGGAATGCTCTGGATTGTGGGTATTTGAGCTCAAAATGTGATCATTCACGATTTTCTCACAGGTAAAATCACCGTGGGGCGCTACAGTGCGCCTTAGTGCCCAAATCTCAAATAGTTTCCACTGTGGCATGCCGCAGCGGGCTGCAGCATCATTTCAGGAAAAATTATATGAAATCGATAAATAAACTAATTGAACAGTAACACGCAAGTTAGACCGCTGCAGCTCGCCGCAACGGACTGCAGCGTCATTTTGGGGAAAACTATATGAAATCAAGAGAAAAATTAATTGAACAGTAACCTGCAAGTTGAACCGCCTCAGCGCGCCACTGCGGGCCGCAGCGTCATTTATAGAAAACTATATGAAGCCAAAAGAAAAATTAATTGAACAGTATTACCGCAAGTTGATCTGCCACAGCGTGCCGCAGCGCCTGAAAGCGCTCTTGCGCACTGTAGCACCAGCTCTTTGATTGGTCCCACCGTAGCGCGCCGCAGCACCAAAAGCGCTGTCGTGCGCCACAGCATCGTTTTCCGTCGCAGCGTGCCACAGCGCCTGAAAGCGTTAGAGCGCGCCGTATCACCCATAATTTTCTGGAAGTACGCAGAATTGACTGAAATTGCCAAAACTTCATTATTTTTGTACTTTAAGGTTCTTATGATCATAGTGGGACTGAATTATATCACATTGAGCATTGCATAAAATTTTATGTGAAAATTAAATTTGAAATTTTGTCATTTTTAACAAGTGCTTAGAACCAAAGGTTGTTATAATTGACTTCAAAATTTTAATTTATACAAAAAAATTTATACTGATCAAAACATTATTTCGAATATTGAGAAGTCGAATGGACTTCAAATTTTCAGGATATGATTAATTTGATGTTCTAAAAGCAATGGAATCAAAATTAATAATTTCTTTGACTATAGATTAGCAAGTTAACAACCTAAGATTGTTACACATAAGCTCAAAAAATATGCAAAATTTGTGAATTCTACAATGCAAAAATTTTTATCTAAATTGAAATTTGGTTGAGTGCTAGCTTTGGAATTGGAATTTGTGTGTCAAGACTAATGAAACTGACATTAGGAGACAATGAGGAGATATTGAGATAGTGAAAACTAGAGAGGGAGAATAGAAGAATGAGTGAAGTGATTAAATAGTGGCTTACTGCTTCACAAGTAAAATTAAGTTGTGGCAGTGTAGTAGAGGATGGGGTGATATGAGAGATAGTACTGAGGTGTTGGGAAATAAGGCAATGCTTATCAAGGATTAATGATAGTGCTAGGCATCATGAAAAATAACAACATTTAGTGGTGGGCACAAATGTAAATCCTATTGAGGTAAATTTTCATTATTGATAAAATTACATGTTTTTAGTATACATAAGTATACATATAGTAGATAAATGACTCAGTTCATTGGTATTAATTATATAGAAGATAGAGTTTCAAACATTACAATATAAAAGTTTACCTAATATATTTAAATGATTCATCTTTATTACTCTCTACAATGATCAAATTAAAATTTTTTTATGTGAATGATGTTGTGTTCCTGTGTCTAAAGCTCTTAGATTTAAGTTTTTCACAAGTCAATACTTCAAATTCTAATGCCTACATAATTGTCTCATCTATTATTAACTTCTTCCGAAAAAAAAAAAGAAGGTTATAGAGACTTTTGCTACAACAACAAATACAATTTGCAATAATAATTCAAATGTACACCTTCGTGTGAAGCATAGTTAGAACTTGTAATATTTTTAATCCATATTAAGAGAATCCACAATGGGCAATTAAGCAACCTTGTCATATATTCAGTTGATGGGCCTTTGTTGTTAAGAGAATTGCGCAATGGGCTTAAAAAGATAGTAGCATTACGAAATGGAATAAAAATTTATTTATTGTATTATTCTTTTTTCTATTATTAGTATCATTGTTTTTAAAAAAATCCTCATAATTTAATTAAAATCACACTCTAAAAATAAAAAAATTATTTCTTAAATCAAGAATTATTGATTACTTTTTGATCTAAGCAATAAAAAGAGATTACAATAGTTTTATATTTATTGAGCATTCTTACTTTAGTTCATTTTATACAATAATTTTGATGAACGATCTCATTTTATACAATAATTTTTTTAAAATACTTTGTGCTAAATGCTCGATTGGGGCATTCTTCTTTGAAAAAGCTCGACAATAAGTTTGAGCTCATGACCCTCCATTTTGATTCACGGTTACTGGTTTTGAGCAAATTACTTTCTCACTAAATTATCTTTTATTCAGTAGCTTCTTCAATAAGCTACTTACTCTTTAAGTGAAGTAATTCTTTTTTTCTTATAAATAAAATCCCAAACCCACCCTCTTCTATACACACAAAATCTCTTCCTCATCCTTACCTCAAGTGCATCCCTTCTTCTCCTCCCACCTCTAGCAACCACCTCTCCAGCCTCCAGCCGCCATGCTTGACCTCCGCATCCCCTCTTCGGCAGCAGATCAGCTTTTCCTCTCCTTACTACTTCCTCCTTCCCTCCTTTATAAAAAGAGCCATACACCTTCTTCTCTCCACAACCCCTCCTCTCTGCCACCTTACTAGCGACTGCCACCTTCTCCTTCCCTCCTCAATAAAAGGAACCATATACCTTCTCCACTCCACAAAACCCTCCTCATTCTCTTCCACCTAGCTGTTGTCGACTTGTATTACCAACTATCAGCTACAGAAGATCCCCTCTGAACGGGGAAGAAGAAAAGATATTCCCTTAGAAGCTAATGGCGTGGCGGATTCTCTCAGTTATTGTGCCTTTCTCTGTTCTATAATCACCGAAAGTTCATTATCAGCTGAATTCTCGAAGCTCAATATTGAGCCTGTGCGCGGAGAGATATTGAATATGCTCCTAGACCTGAGCATCGTGGAGCCAACATTTCTCAGAGATGTTTCCAATACCCAGAAGAAGGATGAAGATTATCCCAAGTTTAAGGCAGATATTGAAAGTGGTCGTCGTACTGATCTTCAATTCCAAGACAACACGATATATCAAGGAAAGCATATATGGATTCTCAAATCCATGCAAACATGAGATTTTAGTCGAATGTCATAACTTATGTTACAGGATTCACCCGTATAGTACGAAGATGTATCAGGACCTAATGCAATCTTTCTGGTGGCCTGAGATGAAGAAATGTATTATTGAATTCGTTGCGAAGTGCCATGAGTGCAGTTTAGTCAAAGCCGAACATCAAAGACCTGGGGGACTTCTTCATCCCCTGACAATCCTTGAATAGAAGGGGTTTGAAATTGTAACAATCGTAGGTTGTTACGTAGCTTAATTTTAACTTAAATTCTTCTTAATTATTATTTTATTAAGTTCATATAGTAATTAAAACTAAACTCTGAAGATTTGGAGCGATTCGGAGCTCAATCAAATAATTGGAATATTTTAATAATATTTAATTAATTAGAAAATTGAGATATTTAATTTGACATCAAAATTAAAATCTGGCATCACCATTACGCTCATCACCCCCAAATTGGGTATGGTGATATTTTGAACGTGTATGGAAGTTATCTAATTTTTATGAATATTTTAATATATTTTAATATTCCAAAAATTAGCATAATTAAATAATCATTGGAATCGAAATCCGACTTCACCGTTAAAATTCCTCGCCCCCAAATTAGTTATGGGTGAATTTGTGGGATTGTTCGGAGTTCGTTTATCAAATCAAAATTTTTAATAAATTAAAATAAAAAATAGAAATGAATAATTATTTATCTATTTAAATACATTCTCTTTATTTCCTTCCTTTTCTTTTTTTCTGACTGGACCCTACTTTTATGTTCCATTAATCTAATATTTATTTGAAGCATTAATTAATTAAATAAATTAAATTAAAAGTCCTAAATAATCCATTTATTTCTTTCATTTTTCCTCCATTTATTTCCTGCGCTGGACCCCACATTCCCTCTTTCTACGGTTATTGTTTGGTTCCCCTTCCTCTCCTCTAACTCATGTAATTACTCCCGACTCTCTCTCTTCACCTTCCATACTTGATGGGAAAATTCAAGGGAGAGATATGCTCTCATTCTCCTTTAAATATAGGCTCATCCATTTTTTCCTCTCAATTTGACCATTAGCTGAGCTCCCCTCCTTCTCTTGCTATGCTGTTGAAGGATTTTTCAAGCCCTCAAACTCTTAAGGAATTAGTCGAGTATTCTTCTTCCATTCCTAAGGCCAAGGTACCCTTCTTGTTATACTCTTCCTTATGCTATTCTTTTCATGCGGTTTATCAAAGCAGTGTGGATGGTATTTCAGTCAGTAATTAAATGAAGTTTAGGGTGATCGTCGAGCTCCAATTGGACTCCAACGAGTCTGATCGAAGCTCATTTCTCCATTAATATGCTGTCAAAAAAATTGTGAAATTTCTGTATACCCGTAACTATGACTTTATTTTATGCTTATTAGAATAATCTGTTCATACCGATATTGGTATCACTGGAAAAGTCTCGGAAAGACATTTCCATAAATATATGGAACATCATGTGAAGTGCTCTAGAATGAAAGTATTTGAGTGCGATAGAAAACCTGTTACGATTTTTGCACAGGCAAAATTACCGTCGAGCTCTGCAGTGCGCCGCAACGCCCGAGTCTCGAATTGAATTCGCCGTAGCTCGCCATAGCGCACTACGGCGCACCATAGCGCCTGGTTCTCGGCCAGAGTCCGCTACAGCACGCCACAACGCTCGTGTCTTGGGTTGACTCCGTCATAGTGCTTAAAAGTGCCGCAGCGCGCCACGATGCTTGAAAGCGCTGCCACGCGCCGTCGCTCCCGTGCTTTAAAAAAACTGGCACCACGGTGCGCTGTGCGCCTGGCTTTTGGCCAGAAGCTACTACAGCCGTAGCGCCCAGAACTGTTCGGAATTGCCCGAATTTGTATTTTTTTGTATTTTTTTGCATTTTCATGACTCTAAGACCCTAATGGGGCCTAAATATATGAAAACTAAAATTGGATTTAGTAAAATAAAGCATTGTATAAATTTATAGGTAAATTTCAATGGGAAATCCACCATTTTATCCTAAAATATCATATTTTAAATCTTCTAGAGAATTACTTAAATATTTTTATAACAAATATTAATGTTAGAATCTTTGATTGCTTGTATGATCAAGTAGAACTTAATAATTAAATTTTATTGAATTTAATTATTTTACATTTGTAATCAAGTACCAATCTCTTTTATTTTGATTTAAGATTTAATTAACCTTAGTTCTAATTATTTAAGTTAACATTTAAGAAGTATAAACCAAATAGCAAAAAAATAGTAAAGTAGCTGAGAACTTGAAACTGTATAAAATTGAAGTAAAGTAAAGCTGTCTATATACTGAGTACTAAAAATGAATAAAATTGTATATGAACTAAAATTGAGTAAATAACATGTAAAGCTATGTGATATGTCACTGAAGTTATGCATCTGTATATGCCACGATACGATATGTAACTGATATGCAGCTGAAATATCACTGAACATGTATGGATCATACGGTCCAATGTCTACATATATCCGGTTAGGAATCTAGTACTAGTCATCTTGAAAATTCTCTGATTGATAAATACAATATTTCATAATCCATAAAATATCAATGATACTCATACTTCATGCTCATGTTCATGCTCATGCCTCCACACTACATACCTTAAAATCCAAAAATTTAGAATGATTTAAAGTCAAATAATGAATCAAATATATCCATTATGCAGAATCCATCCAGATGGATTCCGACTCATAGTTCTACTTCCAATAATTTGCTTACTTATGTTTTACTTAAAATCATCAGTTAGACATGTTGTATACATATATTTAGTATGTTTCCAAAAAATGTGACTTTAACGTTCAATTTGTTTAAAACAGCACTTATCGAAGTGTACTTCCATAGGAGGCAGTACCCGATCATAGTTTATATATCAAACTAAGCTGTTAAATACTTAGATTTCCAACATACGTAGTGTCTTAAGAAGAGTACTTGAGATACTTAGTTTGGTTAAAAATGCACTTATCGAAGCGCACTTCGGTAAGAGGCAGTGCCCGATTGCAGTTTATATCTCAAACTAAGGATTTAAGTCACTAATTTAAACACTCTTAGGATTGGATGATTTATTCTAAGTGGGACTAAATTTGACTAAGCCCATAGGGTAGAACACAAATATAGTCTTATATTAAAGTGAATCAACCAAATCTTGAATACTGCTGAAGTGATCCAGTACTATGGATATACATTATTATACTCAACTAATAATATGAGTTCAGTCAATGTTATTTAATCAGCAATGATTACCAAGACTATGAGATTTAGATTATAATAGGTGAATCCTACACAATGTTTCAAGGATGTGACCAAAAAGATCACCCAATATAGGTTACTACTACATAAGAGAAATCTCATTCTAAGTATCTTTAAGTAATTATACCAGAAGGATCTAAGATCAAGCTTATAGGGTTAAGAAGGATCATCTAGGTTCCTACCTCAATATATCATAATAAGTCCTTTCGACCTCATTATATTAACATTTGTTAAGGCTACTAGTATTATCAAGTAAAACCTAATGTAAGATCATCAAGATCTAACATCTATGCTAAAATTCATAAGTTTTATTAATTAAGCTTATTTTAATCAGATCAGATCAGATGGTTAGACCCATCTAATCATATCCTATACTACAACTATGGATTAAATCCAAAATATTATTAAGATTAGATCATGTTGTAAATTATTTCAATTTTATAATTATTCTCAAGCTAAGGATCTTATATAAGAGAAAATCAGAGATCTCAAGCTTAAATCTAAATATTTAATCACATAAATTTTTTTAATAGTCTTAGCACTTTTAATTCAATAAATTAAGATCAATATTAAATAATATGTATTATTGAAATCATGTCAATTGAGTTATCTTACAATCAAGTTGATTGTTTAAGTGAGTAAAACTTTGGATATTAATCAGATAAGTTAGGATTTAACCATTATCCTTGTAAAATTAAGACCAATAGTTGATTTATAGTTCAATGACAAATGAATGCACTATGGGTATATTATTGATGACACTTTTTGTCTTTAGATTTAGTATTATTTACTTAATCAAGTTCTTTAGATTCTTATGTTCAAATATAGTTTAATATCAATTTAAGTAAATCAAAGTGTCAAAATCAATATTAAAATTCTCTAGCACCCAAGGGAAATTGTCATAAATGAAAACCTTAAAGAAGAGGGATTGTACATAATTTTTTTAAGGATTAAAAAAATAAGAGTTTGGAGGAAAAAAAGAAGAGTTGTTTAAATATAAAGATAGACCAGGATTTCAAAGAAGAGTTGAAACAACCTTAAGATGATGAGCTGATGCACTTATTAGTGTGCATAACTTTCATTTATGACAGTTTTAATCTTAATAGTTTAAATATGCTTTTACTCTCTAAGAAAATTATAAAATATTACAATAAATATCATGTTTTATATTTCAAATTTTGTATGAACTAATTAATATATGTGATATTTTATATTATGATATCAAATCCAGATTACATTCATCCCGAGTTCTTGTTGACTAGAGAATCAGGGAACTTCATAAATTTCATCAATCTATCGGGCATATTCTTAAACTACAAAAATGTGCAGTGATAGTACTTATAGGAATAGAGTATACACACAATACATGTGATAAATATAGACCCATCGAATATGATGAACCAAAATACATATATTTATATGTAATTAGATCTTCTCATTTTTCAAATTATTTAATAAAACCTAGTCACTTACGAAAGTCTATAAAAGTGTAAGGCCTTATGTTTGAGAAGCATCACTTATATTAACCATAAGTTTGTTATTCAAGATTTTGCAAATAACAATTAATATTTAGACTCGTTGATATAATATATAAGAAAATTAATACAATGAGATTTGGATATTATTTCATCAATTTTTATTTATTTATATTAAAATAATATAAATATTATTTTTAAAGTTTATATTAAAATGATGCTAAAATTTTATTGGATGATTTTTCTAAGTGCCTGAGACTAAATAGTATTTCTCAATAAGAGAAATACTATTTAGACTCATTAATGTGGCACTCATAAATCCCATCAAATAAGATTTGAACATATTTTAATACAAACTTTAAAAATAATATTTTATATTATTTTAATATAAATAAAATAAAATACTAATAAAATAATCTTATATGATAAATTTTCTTGGGGCAAAGAGTTTAAATAATATTTATCTTTTAATAAATACTGTTGTATACATAATATTAAAAATATTATATTTAAATAATAATATACAATAAAAAATATTGTGAATTAATAATCTTTTTTATAATTTTTTACATATAAATTCTACAAAAATATTTATTTAACTAATAATCTAATTACACATTAAAAATAAACATTATCTATATATTTTAATATATATAAAATGTATATAATATACTATTTCTCTTTTATTATTTTTGATAAAGGTTTACCTTTTATTCTTTAGAAAAGCGTATAATTGTATCGGTGCCAAGAGATTTTAAGAGGGAGAGTTCCCAGTGGGAGTATAAAAGGGCGGGCTCTTCGTCGCCCTCTCTTTCCTCTCTCTTTGTCGATGTGCGTGCGATTCCTGTAGAAGCTTCCGTCCTCCCCTCCTTCAGTCAATCGGTCTTCTTCCTTAATTCTCTCTCTAAGCGGAATACAGGCAATGGCCGTGCAAGCGCAGTACCCTGCCAATCTCCTGCTGCTCCACAGGTACCTCTTCCGTGTTATTCTCTTAGAATTACTCTCTCTCTCTCTCTCTCTCTCTTCTTCTGCTTCTTCTTCTTCTTTTTCTTTAGGGTTTACGTTCCTATTCGTTGAGATACCAATTGTGCGGTTGTTTCGCACAGAGGCGAGGCTGATAGAAGAAGTAACAAGGACGGTGACATGAACTTCCACCAGGCTTCCCTCTCCGACCAATCCCCTGTTTTCTTCTCTTCTAATGGAGGTATTCGATTTAGTTTTGTCTTACTTTTTTTTATCAATTCCTCTTATTCACCGATGAGTGAAGAGACGACCGATGCAGGCAATGTGAACCCTAGGAAGAGGGATGAGCAAAATCTGAGACAGAGATCGGATTCCTTTCTCTCCGCCTTCGTTTCGGAAGAGCTTGTTGCGCAGACTAAACACCAGATGGATGAAATCGATCAGTTCATCCTATCACAGGTACCAAATCCGTTATCCTTCTTTGATGAAGATGATGTTGAGTTAGATATGGATCTGTTTTCCCCTCTCAATAAACAGTGAGATCAGCTCTGGCAAGCATTGATCGAACGCCGCCAGCAATTCCACCGCTCATTGCTGCCGGCGATCGAGATGCTCCGCCCAAAGGAAGCTGAAATCGATCAGTTCTTCCTCTCCCAGGTACCAAATCGATTACCCTTCTTTGATGAAGATGATGTTGAAATAGACTTGGGATCTGTTTCCCCCTCTCCTAGAATAGCGAGATCGACTCCGACGAGCATTGATTGAACGCAGGCAGCAATTCCACCACTCATTGCTGCCTGCAATCGAGATGCTCTATTACATGGAGCTGAAATTGATCAGTTCTTCCTCTCCCAGGCACCAAATCCGTTACCCGCCTTTGACGAGATGGTGTTGAATTAGATCTCGTTCTGTTTTTCCTTTCTATGAACAGCGAGATCATCTCCGGCGAGCATTGATCGAACGCCGGCAACAATTCCACCACTCATTGCTGCCAGCGATCGAGATGCTCCGCAACAAGGAAGCTGAAATCTGCGTCGCGGCTCGCCGGACCGCGGAGCTTGAGTATAGTTTGTTCCGAATCCGATCCGAATCCATGGCGTGGCAATCGAAGGCGTTGGCGGAGCAAGCGGCGGCAGCGTCTCTCCGAGCTCAGCTTCAGAGCGCCGCTTCCGGCGACGATTTCTCCGGTGATGCTCCGGCGAAGGATGCTGAATCGGTGTTCATCGATCCTGAGCGGCCTGAAGCGCCTGGACGCGCCTGCAGGTCTTGTTTCCGACGTACGGCTTCTGTGGTTCTGATCCCTTGCCGCCATCTCTGCCTCTGTTCTGCTTGCAACTTCGCAGTCGCCGGCGAGGGATGCCCCTTGTGCGGCTGCGTAATCACCGGAAGCGTACCAGTTTTCCTCTCTTAATATTCATTATTTAGAAATATAAAAAGGAAAAAGGAAAAGTATGGGATATTCGAATTATATCAATGTAAGATTTTTTTTTTTTTTTTTAAGCCTAACCAATGAATTTGAATCATTAATCTGTCTTTAAAATTTTGTTGATTAAAATTACACATTTTTATTTTGCTTGAAGTTGCAGAAAGTGATATTCTTTTAGAAATTTAAGTGTGAAGTATTTGAATACACTGAACTTGATTATGGTGTAAGTAGGTCACTTCAAACCTATGATTATAGAGCATGTAGGTTACTTTATTGTTATTTGGTAATTTTATAAGAAATTTAACATTTTTTTGGGTTTACAAAACAATAGTTTGTTGGGACTGTTGATTTGGAGTAGCTAATGAGCCAAGATGGGCGCCCATACATGCCTAGGCACCTGGCGCTCGAAAAGGCGGGCGCTAGAGTACGACGCAGCGCCCATTGTTCTCACCTCAGTGCCTTCGGTTCGCATGATCCTGTTTAGCGGATCCTACAAAATTCATAATAGCATGCTATGGCATAGAGAGAGACTTAGATTTTTCAAACCATCATCCCAAATCTGAAATAGGGTTAGGGTTTTGAAGCATGAGAGTGTTTTGCGACTGCAATGGCTGAAGATAGTCTTCATTGTTGAAGCTTGAGAAGGGTTTGAAAAAACCCTAACTTGTAATTTTTTTTCTATTATAGTAAAGTTATTCTCTCAGTGAACTTAGGTGTTTACATTGAACTACAAATTCTTGTGTTTGCATCGTGATTTTTTTTTATTCTTGCATACTTATGTTGTGGTTAATGCTTGAGAATATATTGATTTGATTCATAGCTTAGATTTTAACAAATGGTACTAGGGAGAGGATTTTGATTTTGTGATTCAAATTTGATTTTTATTATTCTAGGAGTATCTAATGACATGCAAGAAGTCATGGAATAGAAAATTGGAGGAGAAGCCTCTAGTTCTTTATCATCGGGGGTGGTGGAGCGATCTTTAGACCAAGTTGTGACACATTCGATGATAATCGATATTGTCAAGTTTTGATGGCAAGAACAACCTCGGGATGTGGAGATGCGAAGTCACAGATGCACTTTGCACATTGAACTTGGAGGTTGTTCTTGATGGTGATGAAAAACTGGAGATGTCGGAGAGAACTGGATCTAGATGAATGGCAATGCATGTAGCCTGATCCAAAATTGTTTGACCCGAAAAATCAAATATGAGGCGATGATGAAAATGTCAGCATGGAAATTGTAGAAATTCCTTGAGAACAAGTATCTAATAAAGCGCGGAGAATCATCTCCACATGAAGTGGCGTTTGTACATATTTCAGATGTGCCCCGGAATCTCCATTGATGAAAACATGAATGAGTCACCCAAGTTACTGACAGATCTTATAATTTGGATTAAAAAAATAGAGGATGAAAACAATGCTTCTTTTATTGAACTCGCATTAGGATGAGTATAAAAATTTCACCATTGTAACGACCCAAGTCATATTGTGCTAAATAAGGCTAGACCCGGGTAAAAATAAGGAGTGTAACTTAGAAACACGACCTTATAAGTTAAAAGCAATTTGAACTAATCAGGTTCTAATTTAGTTTAATTAGAATCGACTATAAGTTAAATAATAAATCATCACGACCTATTTGATGAGTTTAGATGTTCTAGATTACGAGCTGATCAAGACTTGCTAAACTAGGGACTATGATTTTAACACCACGTAAATGGAGTTAATCACATAATCCAATTGTAAAATTTAAGAATTTAGGGTTTACCACCCATCTCACGGATTAAAGTTTAAGGCAAATACTATTAAATAAGGTCACACTTAATAGGAAGGATCTCTAATCTTGAGTTTAAGATTAAAAGATCAAATAATCACAAACAAATTATGAAAATCTATAAACTACAAAAAAACTAAGGTTTCACTCATTGAGTAACCCAATTTACTCAATGAATTAATTCTAACCTAAGTCCTATTCCTAATTCATAAAGAAGAAGCTCTTAAGGAACTAAGATGAACACTCAAGCACTAATCTTAACTAATCTTGATTGAAAGCTTACTTTAATTATTAGAAGATTTGAAAGAATACATGATGTGAGATGACATCATGAAGCTTATTACTTAATTATTTTGCATAAAAAGAAAAGATGCAATTCAACTTACAAATTTGTTACTATTCATTTTGTTGATTACTATTCATCTCGCTGTTCACTATTCATTTCACTGCTTACTATTTATTTTGTTATTTACTATTCATTTCGCTGATTATTATTTATTTCGTTGTTTACTATTAATTTCGCTGATTACTATTTATTTTGTTGCTTACTATTAACTTCAATCTAAGCTTTAGATAAACAAAAGCAAGGTGAGAAGTAAATAAAAATTGATTGGAATAACAATTTAGAATTTCGACTCAATTAGATTCCTTGTCAACCATGAATGGAGTCTATTGACTCAGGAGGAGTCTTTATTAACTGAGCAAAAGTTTTTACAAACTACTTCACCTTGCTCTTAAGCGACTTAATCTTTAGGGAAAACACTCATTAATAATGCCGACTCAATTAAGTAGTTTGAGAGTTTTTCAATTGAACTTAAAAGTTCTTGAGATGCATTATATTCGAGGTCATCAAGATGATTGGTTAAAAGAAGCCTTTGCCTTCTCATGCATATAAGTATTTCTCCCAAATTAATCAAAAGTATTCACAATCTTCATGTATACTTCAAAATGAGATTGAAAACAACATCGTAATGAAAATTATTTGCAATATTAAAAACATTGGCATAATACAACAACCAAAAATCAGATAGATATGTGCATTTTTAGCTCCAACACCATCCAAACGGCTCCCAAATTGTATTTATGCTTGCGCCAACAGCAACTTAAAACTGGTCACTAGATCTAGGGGAGGGTTTTAGGTGAATCTATTTAACTTTAAATACAAAAAAAAATTCATGATCCTGATAAGAATCAAATCTGCAACATTATGCTTAAGATGCAATTACATCATATAAACATTATGTGGCTTCAGCAGAAGAACATTTTGCAATATTTTGCAATAACCCTATATTATGAATTTGCTTATAATTCAATGTATGATGTAGAGGATGAAGAAAATGAAATTTTTTATTTCCCTCTTTTTTTTTATTAATTGATTTTTAATTATTTGAATGATTTAAAAAAAAACAAATCACCAAATATTCACCCCTAGTTAATTGAGGGGTGAGGATCGCAGCGGCAAAGCCGAATTTTTGATTCGACGAGTATCTTATTTTCCTAATTTTCGGGGTATTTAAAATATTATTAAAATATTCGATGAAATTTTGACGATCTCCGATTGCCACCAAAATATCACCCCTAGCTAATTTGAGAAAAATGAGCACAATGGAGAAGTTCGATTTTCGATTTGAGGTCAAAATAATTAGTTAATTCCAGGGTTTTCAGATTTCTCAAAAATTAGGGTTTTCCGATTTCCCAAAAACCAGGGTTTGATTCATTTGACTCCTAATTTGGACTAGGTCTTGGTGGTGAACTCCTAATAACTTAATTAGAGCAGACTAAGATTAAGACCTGGATTAGTCCAAATTGAATTGGGTAACAAGTTTGGTTGCTATAGGCTCCCCCACTTAAGAACGATGTCGTCCTCGATATCACTCAAGTGAAAAGAATAAATGCAGGACAAAAGAAAAATGAATTGAATGATAAGGAGCTAAGGAAGATACCTGGGTTCTCAAATAGTATAGGATACTTGGATCTCATATCGGATTCCTTCTCCCAAGTGGCTTCAGCAGATAAGTGATTCTTCCATTGCACTTTAACCATTGGGATGGAACTGTTTCTTAGCTTCTTTTGGTCTCTCCCTAGAGTTTTTACAAGTTCTTCTAGGAATGATAAATCTGGTTAGATCTCTATTGAAGGAATAACGACTAGATGGTGAGGTTCTCTTAGGCACTTTCGGGGAGAAGACATGTGGAATACATTGTGCACAACAGTAGAATCTTTAGGCAGCTCTAACTTGTATGCTGCTGACCCAATTTGCTTTAAGATCTTAAACGGTCCAACATATCTTGGGCTAAGCTTTCCAGTGATTCCAAAATGGTAGATAACCTTCATGGACTGACTTTTAGATATACTAGATCTTCCTCTTGGAACTCTAGAAGCTGACGACGGGCATCGTGTGTAACGCCCCGTCCCATCGCCGTGCACAAAAGGACAAGTGTAAAACATGTTTCGGCGACGGAACGGTGCGCTACTCAGGAACGGTGGGCCATACAAGCAAAACCCATCATCCCGAATAGGCTAGAAAGACGGGGCCATACTGAAGGCTGCTGACTCGAATCCTAAGAGTAGGTTCGAGAGCCAATATCTAAGATAAGAATGAAATACGTATCTTAGGTATTATACTAGTACGTACATAATGTTCAAATAAGTGGGGAAGAACCCATGTACATTATAAAATATATCAGCATTTCTAGTATGCTGGTCGCATCACAATACTAAGTATAACAGTATAACAGAGTGCGGAATCTAAAAGCAAAATATCCAAAATACATTCATCTCAAGCAATAGTGAATATCCATCTCAGAAAAGAAAAGTAAAAATACATCCAGAGTTTTATTACTGTAACAGCCCAAACTCTTAAGCACCAAGGTATTGTCCGCTTTGGCCAAAAAGGCCTCACGGTTTTGCCCTCAGAAGATAACTTCCCAGCAGGTCACCCATCCTGGGAGTGCTCCCACATGAGCACGCTTAACTTTGGAGTTCTTATCAGGAACTCCACCGTTATCTGAAAAAGCACCTCGATGTTTAAGAGTTTCACTTATCACTACTTAAGTGAGTCTTCACAATCTCCCCAACTTAAGTAACTGACGTCCTCGTCAGTATCCACACACCGATCCAAGAACCATCCATTGGGTAGATAGGACTAGAGGTGACCCCTACAGGCGCAAGAGGTACCCACAACCATGTAGCACCTTAACCATCATGGGTTCAAGAGGCTGCTCACATGAAGTGGTACTTTACCCTGTATGGCACTTAGCTCCTATCTGACACCTTATGGTTTGCTCTGATACCATTTGTAACAGCCCAAACTCTTAAGCACCAAGGTATTGTCCGCTTTGGCCAGAAAGGCCTCACGGTTTTGCCCTCAGAAGATAACTTCCCAGCAGGTCACCCATCCTGGGAGTGCTCCCACATGAGCACGCTTAACTTTAGAGTTCTTATCAGGAACTCCACCGTTATCTGAAAAGGCGCCTCGATGTTTAAGAGTTTCACTTATCACTACTTAAGTGGGTCTTCACAATTACAAACCATTTAAATGCAGAAATATAAAGAGTCTATCTAAAATGTTGAAAAGGACTAGTAAGTAAAAGTGGATGCTTGGTCCACTACAGCTCCAAATGCTCCTGTTGAGTCTCTGGTACGTCCTCCTGACTTGTCTTCAAAAACTGCTCAGGATCTAGCAAATTGCCGGATCCCAAAAGTACCCCGTGTTAGACAAGAGGTCTAACACATCGAAACTAGCTATGCAAAGCTAAACTAAACATAACAATATACAAGTAAAATAAAGCCGTAACAGAGCTGAAGAAAAAAAAACATGTAATTGAGGAAAGCTGTAAGTACTGAGTAAACAAGATAGTAAAAGGGCTATGAAAATGTGAATCTATCACCAAATAGAACTGAACATAAAACAAATATTATGTTGGAAGGATGTTATAGGCTGCACTATATGCTACTGAAACAAGACTCATAAATATGCTATACCATGGTATATCACAGGACTATCACTGAAGGTTTATGAGTAGTACGGTCCAATATAAGCACAACAGTTAGGAAGTCAATATGGTGACGCTGATGCATCATGAAATTCCCCAGTCTGTGTATATAACATTCTGTATCTCATACTGTATCACCGATAACCATGTGTCATAACAGAAGGAATGAGTTCAACTCATGCTTATGCTTATGCTTATGCCATTATATTGAATGAATGAAAACTCCCGAAATCCATGAAGAATTTAGTAAGAAACTGTAATGAATCCTAAGTATCCACTGTGCAGAATCCTGCTAAGGGGATTCTGACTCCAAATCTCTAAAGCGAGGGTTGATTAAAGTTGCTTATTTACTTAAAGATCACTATACGGGGTGATTGCATACATATATTAAGTATATTGCAAGAATAGAGTTCTTATCACTTAATTTGATTAAGCCACCCTAACAAAGCGATCTTCATTAGGAGGCATCATCCGATGATGATTTTGTATCTCAAGCCAAGTATTAAGTCACTAAACTCATAATCATACTTAGTGTCTTAAAAAAAAGGTGGATCTCATTACTTAGTTTATTTGAGCCATACCTGTTGAAGCGATCTTCGCTAGGAGGCATTGCCCGATGGCAACTTGTCTTTCAATTAAACTAAGGAATGGGTACCCATTTAATATGCTCTTAGAATCGATTGATTTACTCTAAGCGAGGTTATATCCGCCTAAGCCCACAGGATAGCAACAAAGACAAATCTCACTTAGAGTGACTCAACTAATCCCGGATATTACTGGGGACCAGTAATATGGGTATATTATACTACACCACCCAATGATCAGGGGTCAATCAAGTCTAATTAATAGAACAATGATTTATCAAAACTACAAGTTCTGAACTAATAGGCAAGTCCTATACAAGGTTTCACCAATCAAGTGTGATCAATGATAACTTAATATGGATTCTACCACAAGGAGAAGTATCTTTTCTAGTGCTTTAATGGATTACTACCACATGGAGAGTAGATCAATTTCTAAGGTGATGGGATCTTCTATACTTCTATCTCAAGAAATCATACAAGGCTTCATACCTTATGATATATGAATTTATATCTTTTAAATAATTCAAGATGATCTTATGAAGAGATACCCAAGATCTCCTTTCTAGATGTTGGTATTAAGCTCTTAGGTTCTGTTTTATGATTTGATTTAGGATGATTATATCAGATGATTAAGTCATCTGGTCACACTTGAACTAAAATTATGGGATCTAAATCAACATATTATTAAGGATTTGATCACTTGTTGAATCAATATAGCATTAATAATCTTTTATGCAAATTTATTACTTAAGAGAAAATCAGAGATCTTAAGGTTTGATTCAGATGGTGAAATTACCCAGGATTGTTATTAATCTTAATTTGTCTAATTCAAATGTTTATAATCAATAATAAATCAAATGCATTATTGGAAAATATTTAATTCATAGTTTTGAAATCAAATCAATTAAGTTAGGGTTCTTAAGAATTTAGATTCTTCTTAAGTAGATTAGGGTTTGATCCCTTCTCATGCCTTAAGAAAACTCAAGTTATGTATTTAAAGATCAATGTCAAATCAGTGGATTAATTATATATTATTGGTGGCAATCTCAAATCTATATTAAGTCTTAAAAGTTTGATCCAAATCTTAAGATTTCTTAAGTTAATTAAGATATTTAAGATTCTAAATCTTTAGATTTATTCAAGTATACTTAATAAGCTTATCTAAATGAATTCACTATACTTAACTTACTGTTATAAGTCAGATTAATAATCAAAGTTTATAAAACAGAGGGTACTTAGTGCTAATCAAATCCTAATCCCAATCAAAAAGGATTAGCACATAAGTATAAATCCAACTATTCAAATTACATGATATTTGGCATGCAAGTTCTAATTAATCATACAAGTAATCAGAGCCTAAGTTTGCTAAGATCCAATGAGTATAAACTCTAAAATTTACCATTCATGATTTAACAAGATTAGGGCATAACTAGAATTTTAAAACTCAGAAAAATAATCTACTTAGCACATGCATTCTAATTATCATAAGTGAACGAATGGCACCCTAAACATGCAATTTGGATAAGTAAAATTACTAATTTGTCCTAATTAAGATTCACTATAATTAGGCAATAATTAAAGATCTAACCATCAGATGCATGATTTTATTTTATATTTAGGTTTCTGAGATTTTTCTGATCATTTTTATATATGATATCATAGGATTTGGACTAGTGGATTAAAAGTTATTTAAATAATACATTCTATATTTTCATTTAATTAAAATCTTATGATTTGAATAATTGAATTATTTTCCTTAAGGAAAATAATTCCAAAATTCCTATTTAATTAAAACGGCTAGGCCCAAATTCAAAACGCGCGGGTCGACCGGGGCCCGGGAGACCCGGCACTGTCGCACAGCGCGGGTCGTGAGTCGACCCGATCCGCACAGTGCCGTCGTCCCCGCTCCGTCGTCCCGAAGGAGAGGACCGATTAGGGAAACCTTAATCACCAAATTCCAGCGCATCCAGCCCACGACTCGGCCAGAACTTGATCGATACACGATCACTGTGGTCAGACAAATTGATTGGGACTCGAAGCCCCCTGTGAGCCGGTCTGGATCGGCCAGACCTTGCTCACCCGAGGACTCCTCCATTGGAGTTACTGTGGGGAGATAATTCTCCCCACAAAGGCCATGCCAGATCCCGGGCTCGATCCCTACACCATCAGGGAGGTGAGACGGATCGAAGCCCTCTGGTCTGAGGGTCTGGGATGGTCTGGATCTCCGGGGCCTTGCTCGACCGAGGCGACCCTTAAGAAATTTAATCCGATCGATCGATTCGATCGATCGGGGCTAGCCTAGATCTTAATCTTGGTACCAGTGAGTTCGAGACGACAATACTGACTCACACGCGTCAAAAGGAGAAGGGTTCGAGCCTCATTGGCTCGAATCCAGTAAGGGGGACACCTTGATTTTGCCAAGGGGTTTGCAGACGTCGCGGGAGAAAATGCTGGGCTGGCTGAGCTTCCTTGAGCTTTCTCTGAGAGTTCCTGAACTCCAGGAGACTCTCCTATCAGCAGTACGCACGCCTGGAAGCCCAGGGAGCTCGGACAGACAGCAATGGAGCTCGGGAATGGCGGAAGAAAGCTCGACTCCAATTGATCAGCAAGGATCAAATGGAGGAGAGCTGAGGATATTTATAGCCTCAGGGAAGTGCCATGAAGCTTCTAGAGCCTTTAATCGGGCCATGACAGAGCTCTCGAAATTTTATTTTGAGCTCGACCGGGTCACGAGGCCCAATTGGGGTCTCATGGCATTTAGGGGAAGGCCAGCTACAGTTTGCTGAGCTGGAGGCGTGAGTGGGGAACAGGGGAGGCAGCTGGCAGAACGGGGGATCTCCTCTGTCGGGCACGGGCGAGAGGAAGACGAAGGTCCACAGTAGCGGGACCTTCGGATGCCGTCTGATTAATCGATCAGAGGGCGGAACGGCTCGGATCGGTCGGATCCTAACGGCCGATTGCGAAAGTGATCCGGGCCGTTGGATCGGTCGGGTAGAACCTACGATTGATCCGCTGTTCTGCAGGATTAAATCTCAACCGTTGAATAAAAAGGCGTAAGGATCAGATGTGCGGGATCCCGCTGTCGCGAGCCCCGGGCTCCGCAGCGGATCGCCCGCGGTCCGCACAGCGGATCCCGACTGTTAATTTAGGTAAATTGGTATATTTGCAAAATCAAATTTTTTGGAATCCTTTTATGCAATTGAATTATTTTAATTTAAATTGAATTATGGCCCAAATGAATTTCAAATTGAACCAAAATTTCACCCTTAGCTAATTTGGGGGTGAGGAATTCAAAAATGCAATCAGATTTTAATTCTGAGATCAAAATATTTTGGGTCTAGATTAAGGCATTTAGATTGATCAAATTGTAAATTTTGACTTAGAGAAATCGAGTGAACTTCAAATCTTCTAGATAGGCTTAAATTGATGGTCTAAAGGTAATGATACTAAAAATTGAATTTAAGCAACCCATATTTTGAATGGTAACAACTTAGGGTTGTTACATCGTGGTACTTACTCTGCTTATCTTGAGCTGTCTTAATTCTTTGCTGGATGAATCTTACCTTTTTATTTGTTTCTTCCACTAACTCAGAGCCATACAACTACACATCCCTTGTTTCAGACCATACTATTGGAGTTGAACACTTTCTACCATATATGGCTTCGTACGGGGCCATTTTGATGCTTATTTGGAAGTTATTATTATAGGCAAATTCAACTAAACGGATGTGATCTTCCCAAGAACTAGAGAAATCCAACATGCAGAGGCGGAGCAGATCTTACAAAACTTGATTAACTCTCTGTTTGACCATCTATTTGCAGGTGAAAGGCCATGCTCATTGTTAATGTAGTGCATAAATCCTGATGCACGACTTGCCAAAATTTAGAAGTGAAATGACTATCTCTATCAGATACGATAATTTGTGGGATGCCATGCAGCCTGACTATTTCTTTGATATATAATTTTACTAGCTTTTCAATGGTGCCAGTCTGACAGACCGGGATAAGTGCGCTGATTTTGTGAGATGGTCGACGATGACCCAAACAACATCGACACTAGACCTTGTACGAGGCAATCCATGACGAAATCCAAAGATATATTTGACTACTTCCATTATGGAATTTCTAATGGATGCAGCAAACCACCAGGTTTCTGATGTTCTGCCTTGACTAGACAGCACACGTGACATTTAGCAACAAAATATGCTACACTCTTCTTCATTCCTGGTCACCAAAATGATTGCTTCAGGTCTTGATACATTTTGGAACTCCCGGGTTCACTTGATTCCCTGAGTTGTGCTTCGATTAGCACTTCACGATGCATGTACTTAGGAATCCATAAACAATAACCTTGATATATAGCACCTTTATGAAAAAGAAGATCAGTACGACGACCACTCTCGATTGCTTGTTTAAAATTCAGATACACTTCATCTTTAGTCTAGGAAATGGATACATCTCTGTGGAAAGTGGGCTCCACATAATTCATTGAAATCATTTCACTCAATAGGTCATCGCGTACTGATTTGATATTCATTTTAGAAAACTTTTCTTTTAGTGGGCTTTCAAGGATAATGACATTAAGGGTAGCATGACGGCTCAGAGCATCAGCCACAATATTTGCCTTCCTGGGATGATATTGGATATCGAGGTCATAGTTTGATTCATTTGACTCTTAATTTGGACTAGGCCTTTGTGGTAAACTCCTAATGACTTAACTAGAGCACTAAGATTGAGATTAGGATATGGATTAGTCCTAATTGGCTTAGTTAACAACTTGGGCTGTTACACTTCTCCTCCATGCCTTAGATAGGACAACTTCTTTCCATCCCATACAAAGATATCATCTCCTTATCTTATAAAATGGAGCTCAACCCCATCCTTCCTCTCCATTTTGCTCAAGCTAAAATCTTCTCCCTCTTCTCAAGCTCCATTCCAGGACAAGGAAGAAGAAGCTCCCTTCTTCCAAGTTCCTGAAGAAAAGCAGAGTTCTTCTTCCATTCCAATGCTAAGGTACCATTTTTCTTACTCTTCCTTATGCTCTCTTCATCTGATTTATCAAATACTGTGATTGGCATGTTCATTAGATATTGTATGAAATTTATGCGTGATATTCGAGCTTCAATCAGACTCAAATGAGTCCGGTCGAAGCTTGTTCTCCATTAGAAGAACTATCAAAAAGCAATATGATTTTTGTTAGCTAGAGCATCAATTTTTATTCGTTAGGATAATATATTCATATCAATTTTGATATCAATGGAAAGATCTCGGAAATACCTTTCCATCGGTATATGAAACTACACGTGAGGTGCCCAAAATTGGGAGTATTTGGGTATGAAAGGAGATATGTCACAGTTTTTGCACAGGCGAAATCACCGTCGGGCACTGCAACGCGCCGCAACGCCCAGAGTTTTGAATTTGGGTCCGCCGTAGCGCGCAACGGTGCACTGCAGCGGCATAATAATTTATTGAAGCATAAAAACATTTTTGATGAAATTAAATTAAATCTGACGCAGTGCGCCGTAGTGCCTGAAAGTGCTACCGGCACCACATCGTCGGCTCCTCGGGGAAACAGGCGTCGTAGCACCTGAAAGTGCCGCAGCGCGCCGCAGCTTCCAACAATGTCCGAAAGTGTCTAGAAATTTCTGGAATAACTCGGATTTGTGATCATTCTAATGACCCTAAGACCCTCGTGAGGCTAAAATATATCAAATTTAAACTTAGATTTAGTAAAATTAAGCATTGTATGAATTTGTATGTGAGTTTCAATGAGAATCCACCATCTTACCCTAAATGACATGTCATAAATCTCTTAAGTATTTACTTACATATTTTTTTGTCAAATATTAACATTAAAATCTTGGATTACTTGTATAACCAAGTATAACTAAATAATCAAATTGCTTGAAACTTAAGTTCTTTAGATTTGTAATCAAGCGATAATCCCTTTGATTTGATTTAGGATTTAGTTAGTATTAATTACTTTCTATTTTATGTCACTTTTTATTTATATGCTTTCATAATATTAGAGTGTATGTTAGAGATATTTAACATTGATTTAGACACCTTGATTTACTTAATTTGATATTAAATTCAAATTGAATATAAGAATCCTAAGAACTTGATTAAGTATGTGATACTTAATATAAATCTAAAATTTACCATCAATAATACACCTATAATATATTGATTGGTCATTGATCTATAAATCAACAAATTAATCTTAATTGGGTAAGGATAGGGGTTAATCCCTAACCTATTGATTAAGATTTGAACTCTTAATCACTTAATCAATTAACTTGATTGAAAAATGATTCAACTGACATTATTCCAATAATATATCAGATTTAGTATTGACCTTAAATCATTAAAGTAAAAGTGCTAAGGTTAATAATAAACTTATGTGATTGAAATATCTGAATCTAAGCTTAAGATCTCTGATTTTCTCTTATATAAAACTTTTAACATAAAAATGATAATGAAACTATATTGATTTATAGAATGATCTAATCTTAATAATATTTTTGATTTTATCCCATGATTATAGAATAGGATGTGATCATATGGTCTAACCATCTGATCTGATGAATTTAATTTAAGCCCATTAAGTGAACCTTATGAATTTAGTTTAATTGCTAAAAGTATAAGTTCTTGATGATATTGCTATAGGAGTGCTTTGAAATATCTAAAAGGCCTAATTAATGCTAAAACATTGAGGTAAGAAAGACTTATTATGATAAATTGAGGTAGGAACTTAGATAATCATTCTTAACCTTAGAAGATTGATCTTAGACCCTTGTGGTGGGATCACCCAAAGTACTTATAATGATAATTCTTCCATGTGGTAGAAACCTATATTGAGTGACATTCTAGTTACACCCTTGGAACCTTGTGTAGGCTTCACCACAATGGATTCTGAATTCATAGCTTTGGTGATCTTTGTTGATTAAATAGAGTTGTCTGAACCCAGATTATTAGTTGAGTATAGTAGTGTATACCTATATTATTGGATTATTTTAGTAGTATTCAGGATTGGTCAATTAACCTTAATATAGGATAATGTCTATACTATATACTACGAGTTTAGTCAAATATAGTCCTACTTAGAATAAATCATCCAATCCTAAGAGTGTTATAATTAGGGACTTAGATCATTAGTTTGTTTTAATAAAAATTACCATCGGGTGATGTCTCCTCTCAAAGATCGCTTCCATAGGTGTGGCTTCAAACAAATTAGGTGATTCAAGTCTCCCTCTTTAGAACATTAAGTATGCTTGTAATTAGGATATTTAATAGCTTAGTTTGAGATACAAATCACCATCGGGTGATGCCTCATATCGAAGATCACTTCAATAGGTACAGCTTAAACAAATTAAGTGTTAAATTCATCTTTTTTGGAAATATATTAAATATTAGTATATAATCTTTTCAACTAATGATTTTAAGTAAAATCCTAATTAAAAATAATTATTGGAAATTGGACTACGAGTCAGAATCCATTTAAATAGATTCTGCATAGTGGAGCCTTTTGATTCATTATCTAATTTTACAGTATTTTTGAATTTCTAGATTTTAAAACATGTAGTGTAAGAGACATCAGCACGAACATAAGCATGATGTATGAGTATTATTGATGATTTATGGGTTATAAAATATTGTATACATCAATCAGGCAATTTCAGGATGCATCAGCATCATAGTAAATATATTCCCAACCAGATGTATGTAAACATTGGACCATACGACTCATAGCAGTTCAGTGATATTTCGGTCCCATATTAGTGGCATACAATATTGTGGCATATATAGATACATGACTTTAATGGCATACAACATAGTTTTATATGTTATTTACTCAATTTTATATCTTATATTGTTTTTTTATTTATTTTCAGTATTCAGTACACAATCAGCTTTACTTTACTCCGTTTAATATAGTTTTTGTTATTCAGTTACTTTACAGTCTTTCTGCAGCTTTGTTTACTTCACTGTTAATTGTAAATAATTAGAACTGTTTGGATTAATTTTGATGTATTAGACTTATGGTCTAACACGTAGTAGTTTTGGGAACCGATAATTTGCTAGATCTTGAGCAGCATGTTGAGCTAGGTCTAGAGAACTCTCAGGAGATTCAAGAGGAATTCATGGAGCCTTAATGGATCATCCTTCAGCCTTACTGTTGCTTTCTATTTTTAGTTCAGTTCAGTATTTAGACTTTATTTCAGTGATATTTCAGTAAATAGTTTGTAATAATTTTGGATGCATTTACTTTTTTGTTCTGAGATAAATGTTCTGATTCAATTTTGTGATGAATGTTCTGGATATATGCTTAGCTTCCGCACTCTATTTATATATTACTTACACTTAGTATTCTGATATGATCAGCATACTGGAATTGCTGATATCTTATACATATATTGGATTCTTTATATTTTATTTTAAATATAATATATGTATTTATCTAATACTTAGGATAAGGATACTACTCTTATCTTAAGTATTAGCTCTCGACCCTCCTTTTAGCAGCCCTTCAGTGTTAGTTTCAGCTATTCGAGGAAATGGGAAATTCCTTCCCGGGTGGCGCATCACTCTGCCGTTGAAATTGATCATGTTATCTCTTTTGCACGCGGCGATGGGGTGGGGTACCACATGTGGTCTTCCCAGAAACCACCAAAATATATGGTACACAGACGCAGACAATCTTCGAGAATATTATCACCTCGATATGTCTGTTCATCAGTCTATGGATGGAAGGCAGTGCTCATGGCCCGAATAGTTCCTAGGTCTTGATGTACGGCTTGCCAGAACTTCGATGTGAATCTACTGTCTCGATCAAATATGATAGATTTAGGAATTCCATAGAGTCTAACTATATTATTGATATAGACTTTGGCCAGCTCCTCCACAGAATTAGTTTGATGAATTAGAGTGAAATGGGTTGAATTGGTCAGTCGATCGACTATGACCCATATTGAATCAGCAGTAGACATTGACTTGGGCAAACCCATGACAAAGTTATGGATATGTTTGTAATGCCCGGCCCTGTCGCTGTGCGCAAAAAGGGGTAACTTTATCAATTCAACGGCGGAGCGGTGCGCCACTCGGTGAGGGATTCCACAGCTCCCCGAATAGCAGGGAACTAGCCCACTGAAGGCTGCTGACTCAACCCCAAAGGAAGGTCGATAGCTAATACTTAAGATAAGAGTAGTATCATTATCCTAAGTATTAGATAAAATACATATATTAGATTTAAAATACAATATGAAGAACCTAATATATATATATATATATATATATATATATATATATATATATATATATATATAAGATATCAGTATTTTCATTATATTGATTACATCACAATACTAAATATAAGTAATATATAAATAAAGTGCGGAAATTAAGCATACATCCAAAAATATTCATCATGAAAATAGAAAAAAACAATTAATCTCAAAATAGAAACGTAAATATATCAAAAAATTATAGTAAACAGTTTGCTGAATTAATACTGAATTAACTAGTCAAAAGTGGTAAAGCTGAAGGAGAACTCCTCTAAGGCTCCATGTACTCCTCCTAAGGCTCCTGAACGTCCTCCTAACTTGACTCAAGCTGCTAAAGATCTAGCAAATTTTTAGATACCAAAAGTACCACGTGTTAGACTATAAGTCTAATACAATAAAACTAATCTAACCCAGGCTTCAGTTTGGGTGGCACCAAGGTGAGCGACCATGGCTTGGAATAGTTATTTTCTTCCAGCGCCTGGGTGCGCCTATGCGCCCGACTCGCTAGACAACTCGGGCGCAGGCGCCTAAGCGCCTAGGTCTCGGCCTTCAGTTTTTTCCGCTAGCGCCAAAGCACGCCCGAGCGTAAAGTCCTTAGGTAAATTTGCAATATAGCACGCTAGAGCACCATATTCTCTGATTCTTAAGTAAAATCACTGATATTTAACATAAATTTAGCGCAAAAATAATAGGATGGTTTCAGTGTAAATTCAAGGCTTGTCAGGGTCCTTCGAGTGACACCGACGATTTAGCTGGGATGAGGAAGGGCCAAAGGAGGAGGAGGAGGGAGGCAGCAGTTGGCTAGATGAGGTGGAGGTGAGTTGAGAGTAGGAGAATAGTTATTGGGTAGGAGAAAGAGGGTTCTTGTCGGCGGCGAAATGAAGGGTTGCGAAGGTTGACGGTGGCGGTTGGAGGTCGGAGAGGTAGCTATCGGAGGTGAAATGAGAGGGGTGACGGTCAGCCAAGGAGGATGAGATGAGGGTGCATGTTTTGGAGAGGGATTGTGGCTGATTTATGGGGAAAGGAAGTAGGAGAAGGAGGGGAGATCAGGCAGCCCGCTGACCGATGTGGTGGTCGAGGGGCAATCCGACGAAAATTTGATGAAAATTATATGGGATGTGCACCTTGATGAGACTAACATTTTCTACCAATTTTTTTTTTTTGTTTAAATTTAGTATTATATTTTATTTAATAAAAAAATCAATTATTCCAACTCTATGACTATTTTCTAGCGGAACCGTTGCCATGGTTTGCACATAACTGAAGAGCAACTCAAAATAAGCCATTTGGTCCGTCCATCATAATACCTAATCAAATTTGGATGATAGGGGCCATTATTGAGCAATCAATTGTTTGCCATTGATATCAAATGGCTTAGATTTATAATATGAGTACACTTATACATTAATATATGTCAAAATATTTAGATGATGTGTTAATTTAATACGTAAGTTTATAATTAATTGAATACATATTTTTGTGGGATCTATATTCAAAAAAAATTATTATAATTCTTCATATTTTTTTGATGTATATTTGTGTAAGCACAATTTTTTTTCTAATAGTATGAGTATTGCTATATTTACACCAGTAACACCAAATATATATTATTGATATTAATGTTTTGTATTTAAAACATTAAATAAGAAATAAATACATAATAATTACAAATTAAATTTAAATAATGAAATAACAAATTGCTACAGAATCTTGTTATTTTACATTTTCATCCCGGTTTACCGGTCTCTTTTTCCCTGCCTTCTCCTCTCCTCTCCTCTGTTCTCAGCTGCTATGGCCGATCAATGGCGTCTCTACGCCTTATCTCTCTGCATAAAGATTCTTTTAATCCCTGCATACCACAGCACAGATTTTGAGGTCCACCGCCATTGGCTCGCCCTGACATCTTCCCTTCCGCTCTCTCGCTGGTACACAGATACTTCGAGCATATGGACCCTAGACTACCCCCCTCTCTTCGCGCACTTCTCTTTCCTTCTTTCCCTCCCAGCTTCCCTCATCAATCCCACCATCACCGATCTCGTTGCTGGCCAGAACTACGCTGCCCCGTCCGCCGTCGCTTTCCTCCGTCTATCCGTCGCCATCGCCGATCTCTTCTTACTCGCCGGTGCTCATCGTCTCTCTAAAACCTTTCCTCCTTTGTGCCGTTGGCTCGCTCTGTCACTCGTGATCTTGTCTCCTGCCCTGCTGATCGTCGATCATATACATTTTCAGTACAATGGGTTTCTTTTGGGGATTTTGCTGGTTTCTCTAGGGTTTGTGGTGGAGGGAATGGATCTTGCTGGTGGGATCGTGTTTGCTATTTTGGTTTGTTCCAAGCATCTCTTCATGGTGGCTGCACCTTTATACTTCGTGTATTTTCTCCGGCATTATTGTGTTGGTGGGTGGCGTAGGGCAGTGACAAAGTTTTTAATTATGGGTTTGGCGGTTGGGACGGTCTTTCTGGTGACTTTTGGGCCGTTCGTGTACTACGGTCAGGTAAAAATGATATATCTTTCTTTTTCTTTGGCTTTTGAATTGTTAATTGTCTATTGGGAACGAATGTCAAATGCAACTTCTATTTGCAAGATGTGATAGCATCTTTGAAGTTTCTACACCAGACAGTTTCATTATAGCATTTCTTCTATTTTTGTTCAAACATGCTAAGAATAACATTTAATTTTCACTCGTTGGCTTGAACATTACAAGTTTAGTCAGGAATCATATTTTATCATAGCTGTTATTATCTGCTAGAGGGAAATATATGATGGATCTTTAACAAAACATTTTCTTATTGCAATATTTTTTCATTCAAGGTTTCCATGACTTCGGAGCTGCCATGGATAATAAGCTGCTGCTTGCATATATTTGTATATTGTATTTTGAAAAATAAAGAAGTTGATAACTTCTCCTAACTTTTCATGTCATCAGTGCAGTAATTTTTCTCCACATTTTTGTATAATCTTCTTAACATTGCATAGCTCTTTTTATTGGTGTATGACTCTTCCTTGAAAAAGAATGACCATGATTCTTTTGATTTCATATTTTCTCTGTCATTCTAATCATCATAGAATCGTTTCCCACTAGCCAATCAATAAGAATAGCAATTCTACTTGGTCTAGTACCATGGTTATTATATATAATTTTTACGCTCAATATCATTGTCTATGTGTTTCACTCACAAGGCGGTTTTATTCAAATTAAAACCGTTAACTATTCTGTCCTAGCACCACTTGGATAGCTTTTCTTTTGACTAATGCAAGTTTTTTCCTTCATATGAGTCGCTACCAACTTATAATATCAATGATTTGACATGCTCTTTTTATACAATTGGCTGCACTCAAATCAGGCCTGTTCCCTTGATTATGCTCCCAAGAATATAAGATTGCAGTTGCGAGCAGTTAGTTTGATTAAAGAACATGCCTATTTAGATAACCATTGTATATTTTGAATTCGTATAGTCATTGATTGAGGATATATGTCTTTTTATTCACCCAATTATAGCATGACACGTCAACACGGACAATCATCAAAGTGACAATTTCAAGTGCTAGAAAGCGTATCTCCACACAATAAATGGGAGTTGTAACTTTTTTCCTACAACTTTTAGAACTTTGGTTTTTCAAAGAACTATAAGACTCAGAGCTTCAAGATTACTTAACAACCACTCAAAAGCTTTCTTTTTTAAATTAATGTTTCCAACGTGATCACTCGATGGCATACAGAGTTTTATTTCTATGCTTAGGATCTTTGAACACTTTTTATTAAACAATACAAACACTATATAACTCTAAAGCAGATGTAGGCTTTTTACAACTTAACCATGTTAACTTTTTTTTGCTTGTATTGTTTGTGATGTCTATTTTCTCCACTTCTCAAATCTTACTTTCTTGTCAAACTTAACTAACTAAACTTCCATCCTATAATAGCTCAAATTCTGATTTACATTGAAATAATAGTGGATATCGCTTTAAATGTCAAATTCAAACTTGATTTTGTTAACACAACCACCTCCACCTCGATACCATTTTTTGCAATTACCCTTGAAAATTTGTAATGGAAGAAATTATATGATATGCTATTTTATTGGGTTCTTAGTCTTCATTTTGAGCATGCTAGTGTTGTTATATTTTCCATTGCAACCAGTATTTTTGATGCTTGATGCGAATTGTGAAACACAATGATTATTTTTTGTTTTAGTGCTTAAAATGCAAAGCAAAGTGCATATTAGTGAATAAGTGCTCATTTAATAGAATTATTTTAGTAGTTATTTTAATACTTTAATAGTCTCACAAAAGTTATTTTGCTCAAGAGCATTTTCTATTTTCTACCATTTAGGTCAGAATTGCATTGCTTGCAGCAATCCAAAGGATTCTATAACTATGCTACCATTATTACTACTGAGGCTTCATCAACCAATCTATGGTGCCACATTTCTCAAAAATAAGACTTTATGGGAATCGGTGGCTCTTACATTGCTATATAAGGATAAATGATATTTATGGCATCACTCTTTAATATTGCACTAGCTTATTCATCCATTATTCTATATGACTATCAAAGATGCTTGAATTTTCCCTCTACTTTAGCAATGAAATTTTGTTCCATGGCTATATAAAAATATGATACTGTTTCCCTTTTCTTTTATTTTAAACGAGCTATCTCTTGGTTAACAGTTTCAACTACAAACCCTTGTATTACTGTTATTGTAATCTTGATATTTAAATATGTAAAAATTGTTGGAAGCTAAATGGGTACATCCGGACAATAATACAATTAGGCACCTATTCAAAGAATTCTATTAATCTCTAATCTTAGACAGATTGTATCAAATGCAATCATCCAATGCTAGTTGGAATCAATAGCTTATTTAATTCACAAATCAAATAGACCTTGTCAATTATATGTGCTGGAGAAGTTTGTCATAACAATTGTTAATAATAATGGTGCCACTGACCAAAAAGTCTTTTATTTGTTCTTGCTCACCAATAGCAAAATTAATAATTCCCTTATACCCTTTCAATACTAAATGGAAAGTATGCTCCAATTTCTTTTGTTAGAAGTTTTCCTTTGAATTCATTTACCTAAAAATGTATTTGACATTCTCACTTGTAAGTTAAATATATTACTTGCAAGTTATATTTCAAGTAGGCACGATTGCTCCAAAATTTTTGAATTTGCATTTGTCACAATATTTGCTTTTTTTTTTAAGCCCACGTGATGATTTGTTCTTACAATCATTTGATGGATTTCACTACTAATAATTGCTATAAAAGAACTCTTAGTAAAGGGGAAAAGAGGCCAATATGTTATATTTTTGGCTTTCCATAGAAATCAGCTATTATATCTTACTTTTTAAGAAGAATGTTAGATAAGTAACTCTTTAAAGCTACTTTTCTTTCAGGGAAGAAATATTGTTGCTTTTTATCCATGTTTAAGTATGTACTATGATTTTGTGGCTTGTGATTCATCTTAATCCTATCAAGGCTTTCAATTCTATTAATTTTGTTAATTGATTTACTTTTATTAGGCTCGCAGCTCCATATTAAGAGAATATCTATTATATGTGCTCATCTTTAGACTTGTTTTCTATCCTTATTCGATATCGTCACATTTTGCAATTTTCTCTTATTTAAGATCATAACATTTTGCAATTTTCCCTTCTTCAAGATCATAGCATTTTGCAATCATCCCTTATTCTTGACTACAATCTAACTCAAGTTATATGTTCAAACTATCCAAATTCCTATATATACCAATGTAACTTTTTTTTTTTAGTATTTTGATGTTTGAAAATGCCAACTTTTGATAGTGTTTTAGTATCTAATGAAATATCCTACAATGATTAAATACAAATTAGCATTATTTTTTATTTTAATTTTAATTCATGATTATAAGTTCATGATCTATTCCAAATGCATATTCTGTTTTGCATTATTGTTAAATGTTTCACATCATATTGCATCACCTGGTACTCTTGGATGATTTGCAATGAATACATATCGGAAAATTGCTACTATGGTTTTCATAGCTTCTTAGATAATTTTGTAAAAGATTTATGGATATCAAGGTGATAGGATATGCCCACATGTATCCTAAATAATTCATGAAATATTGAATCAGCTTTACTTTGTATGTGAATTAATGTGTTGGATCAAGTAGTTCATCTTATTTGAAGTCATACATTGATTCATCAATTAATGCTTTGGATTAATCTTTTTGTCACCCCCTCTATTAAAATATGCATTTACAATAAAATGTGTCAACTTGAGAGGTTGTTTGGCTGCTAAGATTTTAGAACTTAGTAAATTGCAAAATACAATTTTGAAAATTATTTGATTTAACATTTAGTGTTAAATCCTAAGATTTTATTTGGTTGCTAACTTTTATAATATAATGCTTTTGGTAAATAATGTAAATTAATCAGATTTTATGATTTATACCAACAAAGACGTAACTCTTGTGATCTCAAACCTTCTTTGCTTTTATTATAGAATTATAACACACATCATATAAATTAAAATTTTTATATTTTTATTTAATTTTAAACATTAGATACATAAATAACTGAGTGGAGGATTGCATCATTGAATTCCAAGTTTCAGATGAGAAAGGTGGATAGTTGTGATAGGTAATATGTAATGACCTGATGTCATTATTAGGCTAATTAGGATTAAACCTAACTCAAAAATTAGAATTTCAAGTTACTTCAAAATTAGTCAAACAAAATATATCATTAAATGAAGTATATTTTTGTGATCGTAATACTTATTTTTTGTGAGCATCTTGGATAATGGATATTCATAAATTAATTTATGATTTTTTTTTTAAATTTAAAAATTGAGAAAATTCAATATAAGTCTAAATTCAATAATTTTGGCGATGTTGGGTTAAGAATATTAGGAAAATATTATACAAAATGTTTCGTCAAATTTGGAGCTCCGGATTGATCATAATTAAATTTTGAAAATTTAATATTTGGAAATTAATATAAGTAAAGTATATCTCCAAATTGAGAAATTTTGGTATGGGTGTGTTCGTCTCGTTAAAATATACCTCCAGATCAAGTTTTGTTAATTTTGGGATCAAACGACGAAAAATGCCCAAAATTTATTTGAAATAAATTTTAAAAATTTTTCTTTTTCTCTCATCCCTCCATGCGCGAACTGCCCCCTCCCTCGTACGCAGCTCGTGTGACTTAGGGCACGCGAGGAGACAGGCAGCCTTGCACCGTTCGGCGCACGACGCCCTTGTTGGCGCCTAGTCGCCCATGGGTCCCACCGGCTTGGCCTAGGCAAGCCCCCCCTCTCCCCCTCCCCTTCCTATAAATACCCCTACTCCCTCTCCTTCTCCACACACCTTCTCCTCCCACCTTCGGCAAACACTGCTTCTGGCCCAACTTCCCGCCTCTCCTCCCCTCCAGCCCCCAGCTAGCAGCTGACGACGACGGGAAGGTCCCCCTTTGTGTGCAATTAGGAGAGATAAAGGATACGTTCGATAGTTGACTATTTAAACCATTCCGCAATTATAAATATAGAAGAATGTGTGATGACCCGAGTTAGGTTAGTAACAACTAATCCAACATTTGATACATCTTCGCAGTATCATGCTGGTGGTTAAGCAATCCAAAGCCATGCAAAAATACAGTAACACTATTCATTCAATTTAAAATAACATCATTCAAAATATTACAATTATAAATAAATGTTTTTACAAATAAAAAATCATCAATTGTCTATAATAAAATAAAACCTTAAAATTTATTTTTTTAATCTACGTCAAAATTCCTTAAGGTGTCATTAAGCTATCTTGGCATCATCTAACTGTACTTAGTCTGATAGTATAATAAGAAGATATTTTAATGCAAGAAATTATGAACACAGTAAAAGATACAACAAGTTGATATATTTTGTAATGTTAAATTATGATGAATGAAATTTTTTTTTGGTTTTTTACTTCTGCACTATTTCTTCTCCTTTAAATTGCTCAATAAAATCCTGTGAGTGCCTAATATCGGGTTAGTTATCGCTAAACCGGTGTCAGGTCACCGCATAATCGAATATTTATGTAGAACTTTACCGAATTATTATGCTATCAACTCTTTGTGGTAACATCTCTTAGAAGCAATGCATTGTATTGCTAGGATGTAGTGAAAAATATACAATTGATTCTACCTTGGTGCTCGGGTATAATGATAGTGAGTGAGGGTTCTTACGTTATAGATGAATACTAGCAAAGAAGCCAGCCAAAGACACTATTTTAAGAATAAGAAGTTGACATGTTACTACTTTGACAAGCAATCTTTTAGAGTTGGAAGATTTTAATATTAAAGGGCAAATTAGTATTTAATATTTTAAAAACATGAAATAGATATGCGATAAAATAAAAGAAATTGATTATTAGGCTTGGAGTTTTAGTGCTTAAATAAGATGTACATATAAATAACGTATCATATTGGATAAGAATTTGAATGATAATATAATAAAAATTAAAAAAGTGTTATAGAATTATAATTAAAAGTTTATAATTATTAGGATGATTATTAATATTGTAAATATTTATGCTTTTTAAATAGGTTAGAATGTAAGCATAAATAAATTTTTTTTCTATAATTTGAAAAGTTTGTTTAAAAAATACTTTAAAAGGAAGTGCTCTTTATTTCTCAATTTGCATGTTAGAAGAATAACTAAAAATTTAATAATGTTCTTGATGGTTTTTATTTCAGGAGGCTATATAATAAAAAAATATTTTGGAGTATTTTAATTAATATTTTTGATTACAAACACATTCTTAGACAAAAAAAAATGTTATAACTTAAAAGAATTGAGGCATTGGAAACTCGGATTTTATTTTTTTGTAAAAAAACGATTCTATTTTCTTACTAGAGTTGTATGGTTATTTAGGAGAAAGTTTGACAATTCAATGTTAGTTTTTAGTTCTCTAAATTTGAAAATAATAAATTGCAAAATTAATGATACGCCAAGTTATATTTGAAGACTGGATAGTGAATTTTAAATATAATAACAGAGATATACTTAGGAGCATATAGCTTAGAGTATGGGCAGTGAGACATTGAGGGGAAAGCTATTTATATTTGACAAATGATTGGTATTTGTATTTGCAATGCAATTAAAGATTTACTTGGAAAATTAAAAGGAAGAGCCTCTAACAGTAAAAATGTTTGGTTGTAGAATAAAATATTTAGAAAAATTTAAGTAGAAGAAATTTTTATTTTAAAAAGAAATTTAAATATAAGAATAATGAGAAGGAAAAAGATATAAAATAGGTTGTTGTGAGTCTGTGAAAGTTGTTCATGCTGTTAAAACTATGGCTACTAAAAACATATAGAGAAATTAAATATTATTGAGGGGGAAATACATATAATCCAATTTAAGAGATAAAAATTAAAAATTTGATTCAAATGAAATATACTAATATTGTTGACCAAAAAATATTTTTTTTGGATGATGACATTCGATAGAAATTTTATTTTCATGAACTTTTTGATGAAGGTCATAATAATATGATTAATTTGAGTTTAATATCTCTAAATATATAATCAGTTGTACTTTATTGGAAAGATTTGGCATTTTTTGCAGAAAATAAAGAGTGGTTATAATAATATGATTAATTTGAGTTTAATATCTCTAAATATATAATCAGCTGCTCTTTATTTGAAGTGTGTTTTGCCGAAAGTAAAGAGTGAAAAAGTTATAGGATCAAATGATATCCACATTTATATGAAAATGTTTGGGTGATTGAGGTGTTTTTTGGTTCATCAATTATTTAAAATAATTTTGAGAATTAAAATGATTTTGGATGGTGAGATTTATTGTGGTACGTATTTTCAAGAATAAAGTCAATGTGCAAAATTGATCGGCAACAACCACAACAACAACACCAAGCCTTAATCCCACTAAGTGGAGTCGAAGACATGAATCCTTTGTTTTCATTGTGCATGATGATCAAATAAAAGCCCCTTCCTAAGTTTCAATTAGAGAAGATCCTTTCTTCCTAGTAGTTCTTCCCATATATATTTTGGGTCTTTCTCTTTTTCTTTTAGTATGAGAGAAATGCATAAACTCATTTTTTTAATAAAGGCATTACACTATCTAGGCTTAATATGCTCAAAACCATCTAAGGCGATATTCTTTAATCTTATTCACTATTGGAGCTACTCCAACCTTGCTACGGATAAATTTATTTCTGATTCTATCCTTACAAGTATACCCACTTATGCACCTAAACATCCTCATCTTTGTAACACTTATTTTTTCAATAAGTTTCTTCTTTGTTGTCCAATATTTCGCCCCATATAGCATAGTTGGTCTCATAGTTGCTCCATAAAATTTTCTTCTAATGAGAAACTTTGTTAGTATGATGGGGGAAATGTAATATTTGCAGGGAAATTGAAGCTTGAAATTTCTTTGCCTCTAATTTAGTTTGTTGATCATGTGCTTGGTGATATTACTTCACAAAAAGACATGATTTATATGATCGGGGATGGTGAAGTGCTCGGGTTAATTCCTATTGGCCGCATTGCACTTTTTGATACTTTGATGAAGTTGTGGTGGTTTTGAACTCGTTGGTTCCTTCCAGAATCTAGTGTATTCATCAAATCTAAGCCTGCTAATCCAATTATGGTTGATGAGATTTTCTTTTCTAAATTATCAGTTTTAATAAATCAGACTCACAAATCAAGACTAAAATCATCAAAATAATATATTTTTTCCATTCGCTACAAATGCAACGGCAGCTAGCTAGCAGAGTTTTTGGTATCTAAAAACGTATCTTTCTCTGGCTGTAGATGAGGCTTGTTCGTGGCACATGATTATAATGCATTCTCACTTGTTAAATTTTGAGGCAATTGATAGCTTGGTAGGTCAAAGCCTTACCTATTTTATTCCATAGATCACTTAACTATCATTGGATTCTTCTCTTCTCCTTTAATGAATTTGCATTTTTCTCAATATTTGCTTATTGTTTCAAGCCCACATGTTGATTTGTTCTTACAATCATTTGATGGATTTCACTGCTTATAATTGCTATAAAAGAACTACTTGTAAATGGGAAAAGCGGCTACCATGTATAAATTTACGGGGTTCTTATAAAAATAGAACTATTATACCTTACTTTATAAGAAAAATATCAAATAAGTAATTCTTTAAAGCTACTTTTTTTTACAGGGAAGAAATGTTATTACTTTTTACCCATGTTGAATTATGTACTATGATTTTGTGGCTTGTGATTCATATTAGTCCTATCAAGGCTTTCAATTTTATCAATTTTACTGATTTTCTTTTATCGGACTTGCAATTCCGTTTACAGTGGATATCTATAATATTTGCTCATCTTGAGACTTATTTTCTATCCTTATTCGATATTATAACATTCTGCAATTTTTCCTTGAAAAGATCATAATATTCTACCATCTTCTCTTGATTCCCTTGTTCATGATCATAGCATTTTTGCAATCTTCTCTTATTCTTGACTATAATCCAACTCAAGTTATATGTTTAAACTATCCAAATTCCTATATATACCAATTTAACTTTTATTTTTTGAATTTTGATGTTTGAAAATGCAAACTTTTGAAAGTGTTTTAGTATCTAATGAAATATCCTACAATGATCAAATACAAATTAATTTTATTTTTTATTTTAATGTTAATTCTTGATTTATAAATTCAAGTTTTTCTTAAAATTAAATTGCAACATTATTTTAAAGAAGTTACTAATGATTTTTTCATAAATTTTTGAAATTTAAACTTCATCAGTATGAAATCATCTAAATGTATACTCTTTTTTGCATTATTGTTAAATGTTTCACATCATATTGCACCACCCGGTATTCTTGAATGATTTGCAATGAATACATATCGGAAACTGTGGTAGTCACAAGTCCTTAGAAAACCTTATAAAAACTATATGAATATGAAGTTGATAAGATAATGATCCACATGTATCCTAAAAAATTCATTAAATTCTG
Organism: Gastrodia elata; assembly: GCA_016760335.1. Taxonomy (NCBI): domain Eukaryota; kingdom Viridiplantae; phylum Streptophyta; class Magnoliopsida; order Asparagales; family Orchidaceae; genus Gastrodia; species Gastrodia elata. The sequence continues at coordinate 46,610,360 of CM028678.1, read as the reverse complement.
AATCAGCCATACTTTATATGTAAATTATTGTGTTGAATTAAGTATCTAATGTTATTTGAAGTCTTACATTGATTCAACAGTCAATGCTTTGGATTAATCTCTTTGCCACCCACTCTATTTAAAATATGCTCTTGAGGGGCTGTTTGGTTGCTTAGACATCAGAATTTAGTAAATTGTAAAATCCAATTTGAAAGCTATTTGGTAACATTTGGTAAATTTTGATAAAACCTAAGATTTTATTTGGTTGCAAATTTTCAGGATACAATGCTTTTGGTAAATAATGTAAATTAATAAGATTTATGATTTATACCAACAAAGACATACAACTACTGTAAATTATACTTAAAAGAGATGTCAACAATTCGTATGAGTTTAAATTATAATCAGTAAACTAATTGTTTGTTAATATATATTGATTTAATTTTTGGATTTACAAAATTGTTTCTTAAAATTAAAATTTGTTTTTAGTTCTCTAAGCAGAATTTTAATTAATTCAATTTAATTTGTAATTAGTAATCTTATTAGCTATTAATAACTTAGAAATTATAAATTTGCAAAATATTAACAATCAAGTTTATTGTTGGTGGTTTTATTAATTTAATTAAATTAATATATATATATTATATATATAATTAATTATATAGTTATTGCTCAAATTAGATGTTAATTAATAATAATGGGATATTTAATTATAATAAACAATTAATATCTTTTAAAAATATTAAATTTTATGTAACTCACAAATAAATATTTTCTTATGTAAAATAATTATATTCATTCTTTTATAATATAATTGAATTACATTTAATTCTTTCTTGCGCCTCTCCTCTACTCATTCGACTTTAAGTATTTTTTTCTCGACCACATTGCGATCTTTGTCCGCTACAAATCCCTTTCTCCTTCAGCTAAGTTCTTTTTTTTTCCGTTAAGGGCTCTGTAAATCTCTGCTGTGACATTTGGTCCTCTCTTTTTGTTCATGTTTGTTGGTTCATGAATCTCTGAATCCTCCAAGTCAGGGAATCAGTGGTTTACTTGATTTAGCTTGTTCATTACATTACATGATTAGAGATTGTTATAAGTAATTTGAATTTACGTTATCCATGAAGTATCTTTATATGCCGTTTTTAAGGTTTTAGAATTTACTTAAGTAAATCATTTGTAAATCCTTTTACAACCATTGAATTGGAAACAACAGAGATAAATGATGAGATCGTGGAAGTTTTGTTTTCTTATATTGAACTAAATGAAGTACTATTCATCAAAGAGCTCAACACCAACCCTTAATCCCAGTTAGTGGGGGAGCCATGAGAAGATTCAATTAAGTTTTAAGCTTGCCCATTCGAGATCTGACAATGGCGGAGTAAAAAGCATGAAATTAGATCTACAGAGCTGCAAAAGGATTCTTGTTGCAAAAATAAAATCTTGACTGGCAAATTGAAATAAACATTGATGGAGTGAGGACTGGAGTTAGAGTGTAGATCTCTTTAAGAGTTTTGAAAGAGACAAAGATTGAGTCGAGACTAGCTTATGGGAGATGCAGATTTCACTATTAGGATATGTAATGGAAATCTCACAGATGCATAAATGAAAATGTGGTTTAAAACGCACTGTTAATTCCCCCTGGGTTTTATCTTTGCAACCCAGGTATAAAATATTTAAACAAAAGCATTGCACACCTTATTTTATTAGAGTTGCACTAAAACTTACATTCCTGAAAAGAACCTTTCTCACCTTATCATGCATTTTTACTCTTTCTCTCTCTTGTATAAGTAATTATTGAAATATTATTTTATCTTGGAAAGTGTTACTCTACTCTAATAATAATTTTTTTTTGACTAACTAGTAGTCCTTTTTGACTTCTGTTCTATATAATGTAGGTTCATATATGTCGGTTGTGTCTTGATTCTATTATTGACATAATTTCATGCTTTTGCAGACCCAACAGGTGTTTCGTCGTCTATTTCCATTTGGTAGGGGGTTGTGTCATGCATACTGGGCTCCGAATTTTTGGGTATTTTATATAATTCTTGACAAGGTGCTTGCTGTTATACTTGGCAAGCTGGGGTTCAGGATTCAAACACCGAAGGCTTCTTTCACTGGTGGACTAGTCGGGGATTCCTCTCCATTTATTGTCCTTCCTCAGGTGGTCAATTTATATTGTTATGCTTGCTTTGTTGAGTACAAGCTCACTACCTTAAAAACTTACTTCTATTAATTTCAGTAAAAATAATTTCATAATTTTTGACTGGTATACTTGTAGTGACAGGTCAATCCTATTGTAACTTTCTTGCTAGTTTTTCTTTCCATGGCTCCTTGCCTCATCAAGGCCTTTGTAAGACCACAGCCAAAACAGATGATCAGATGGACGGCATATACCTTCACCTGTGGGTTTATGTTTGGTTGGCACATTCATGAGAAAGCATCACTTCATTTTACAATCCCTCTTGGTTTAATTGCTGCTGATAGTCTGACGGATGCTAGACACTTTTTAGTACTGTCAACAGGTATATTTTTGTGAATACTCATTATGCCACCATCTATCGGATGAAGCAGCATACTCATTTATTCAATGCTTCAACTTTTGTCACCATTCACTAAAAGTAGAGTGTTTATGTACTGATTGTTATTTTTTCTGCTTGTAGCAAAGCTGTTTAGGACTAGAAAATAAAGTTATTTAATATATAATAAAAATATTATTTATCAATTTAACTGAAATAATTAAAATTAGATGCCTAATTTGCTCTATATTTTATGTTAAGTATAAAAGAAATTAATTGAACTAAATTATAATTTACTTTCAATTTTTTTCCACAATCAATGTGTGAGATTATTAAAGAAGAAGAGCAAAAGTTCGGTTTCAATTTTATTGGATGCTCTCAACTTGTGCTATACGATTCTTGATCAATTAAGGGGGAGAGACGAAGCAAAGTTAGGCTTCAGTTTTATTATACATCACCCTACCAAAGTTAGGTTTTAGTTATATTAGACAAAGTTTTATTCCTCTTAGATGAGCATCTCTCAAGAAAGAGAGAAGATGAGGCAAAGTTAGATTTCAGTCATATTAAACAGGGCCTTATTTGCTTTATTTTGACATTGATTAAGTGGGAGTGAGAGTTTCAGTCATCCTAAACAATGTCCAATTTGCATTATATAGGCATTGATGAATCTGGCTAAAGAGAAACTGTACCTAGCCAAAGAAAATGCAGCCTTTGAATGCGTAGAATGGAGATAGCTTGGGAGTTAGTGGGATGCTTGCTTTTTTGTAAAAGTGGGAGAGATGAGGTAATGGGATGGGATTGGAGAAGCAATATTGAACATTTTCATATGAGATGTGGTCCATGTGGACAATAGTCTTATCAACTTTTTTTTAAAATTAAGAGAATATCGATTGAGTATATGGGATGAGAGATGCGCTGGGAAATTTGTAAACTCCAAAATAGAGGAACTTTAATAGCTTACATTCTTTCTCTTTTTTTTTTTTCCATTATTATACTAGTATAGATGTTATTATTCTTTCTATGCAATTCAATTCTTTTATTTTAGTATAGACATAATTTTTTGGCATTTCAACTAAAAGGAGAAACTATTTTTCAAAGGAGCTGAATTATGCTACTTTCTTAGGCCAATTTTATTTTTCTACTTAATTCTTATTTATTTGTTTATTCTGTTAAAAGAGAATGAAAGAAGAGAAATTGTTATATTTATTATGAGTTATTTTTTGAAATGGTATTACAGACTTGTAAAAAATATTCAGTTTAGTTCCCATTCAAAATGACAGCTCAACTCTTTTTTAAAAGCTAAAATTAGTCTTAATTTAATTTTTTTAATCATTTTTTATGAAAAAGTTAAATTCATGAAAGGCATTTTAGCAATTTGTAAAAATATGCATAAAAAATAAAGGCTAAAATTTTTAAAAAATATATGTTAAAAATAATTTTTGCAAATAAATTAGATACTCATAAATAGATACATAAATAAAAATATAAAAAATTATTTTAATCATATTTAAATTGGTTAGCATAATTTATATATATATGCCACTTAGTTAGAGGTAAAAATATGAGAAATGAATTTGGTTAGCATAATATAATGAAATCTACTTCAGCTTGTTTTGAACATTTTGGTAAGGCATGCATGCTTTCTAGTAATAAAATTAAAATGTCTAAAGCTAAGTTATTATAAAATTAAATTTCTTAGGAGCTGCTTGTTTGGTTTAAGCTTGAAGAAATTCCTTGTGCATTTCAGTAAATGATTTAACTAAATATTGAAATTGTTAAATTTATTTTACTCGTGAATTAAATAATTTAATGCAGAGTACTCTCTGCATATTTGTGTTGTTTCTTATTTTTTCAAAATTTTGTCTCTTCTCTGAACTCATGTTCCAACTCTTACATTTTCACCTCACGCTTCTGTTGGCATCTCTATAGAAGACAACCTGCCATCAATAATGCCTCCATTGTTGATGAGCCTGTCATTTCCGGTGCTTTTCTACTACCATTTTGATGAGCTCTCCTCTAGCGATCTCAAAGCTTCTTTGCATTTTTTTAGAATTTTGATGCACATCATTTAAACTAAAATATATATTTTTTACTTAATTTGATCATTAGGTACATAAATAACTAAGTATTGGACTGCATTGCTGAGTTCCAAGTATCAGATGAGAAAGGTGGATAGTTGAGCTAGGTAATTGACTATTCTTGTAAAACTTTACTGAATTAACATGATAGGAATCTCTTAATAATTATGGTAGAGTTACAACACCCCTTGGAAGCATTGCATTATTCTGCTGGGTTGTAGTGAATATACAATGTCTGCTACATAGGTGGTTGGGTATAATGATAGTAAATGAGGGTTCTTGCATTATAGATTAATTCTATAGCAAAGAAGCCAGTCAAAGACACTATAGCCAATATTCAACCCCATATAATATAGTTGGCCGTATAGCTGTTTTATGAAAAAATTCTTTAATTATGAGTTAAATTTTTAGATTGCACAATACTCTCTAAGCGCTCCTACATTTCATCCAATCAGCTTGGATCTTATAAATCACATCGCTCTCTATTTTGCCATGATTCTAAATGTGCAAAATTATGTAAAATTCTAGAAAATTTATGTTAGTGAATCATATTTTAAATTTGAAGCTGAGTTATTGAATGTAAATTATGATGCTATATTAGTGTTAGAAGTTTTATGGCTTAATGGCAAGTAGATTAATAATGGTGTCCATACATAAGCTTAAAAGTTTGATGAAGAAATTTAGAGATATATAGACCTCTAATTAATTTTTATCAATTTAGACAAGGCATATGATAAAATATCAAGAGAAGGGAGTCTCATTGCATACAATGAAGTTATTACAAAGTTGGTTTGACTTCAATTGAGGATAAGCTTATAATCACTTTAGATGGCTTTGTATATTAAGCATATAAATTATTTGATGCCCCAATTAAGAAAATTGAGTTTATGAATTTTGCCTGTGTTAGAGAGGAAAGAAAGATCTAAAAATTCAAGAATTAATAGGAATATTTTTAAACACTTGGAGCTTAAGATTAGATTATTATTTGATCATCCACAATGGAGAAATGATTCATGTAGTTGATCCTACTTGAATTTTTAAATATGTAAATATCTAAGATTGACATATGTAATAATTTGTGAACTAGCTAAAAAATTGTAGAAATTAAAGATTTGCTTTCTTCATTTCTCATAATAACATAATTTTAGGGGTCATCTCACCCGCTAATTTTTTAGAGTATCACATTTTACATTTGCATCATACCAAATTGAAAGTTTTGATCCCTTATAAAACTTTCATTGACATTCAAACATTAACTTAGTAGTCAAATTGCAATGCATTTATTTTGCTTGATAATCACAAAATCCAGATGCATTTCAAAATCTAGAAAGACTTTTTCTAATGCTTCATTTTACATCCTACTGTATATGCTATAAATCATTGTTTGGTTTTAGCATTAGATTTTGTCACATAAATTTGATTTTATTGCTCTAGGTAAATGAATTTTTCCAACAAAAATGCAAAATGCATAGATGCTGATTTTCTGTCTTCAATGGAGTCAACATTTTCCATTGTCAACATTTTTAACATCGTAAAATGCTTCAATTGTTTATTTTTCGAGCATAACAATTCTTTCTTAAGATATTCTTGTATATCTAAAAGATAGAGACTGCTTAAAACTCTGTTTAGAAGGGAGTTCTCCTTCATTTGTTTGGCGAGTTTAGTTCAAAAAGGGATTGAGTATAGATCTATGTTGTCAAATTGATTTTCGGCTTAACAGTTTAAGCATATGAATGAGGGTAAACCACTTCATGTTTTAGCATCCTTATGTTTTTTAATTACTTAATGTGGTACGAAACCTATACTTTCATGTGCGTTAACTTTCTCAAATAGTTGGCAACAATTATGTTATTAATTAACGAAATAAAAAAAAACATTGGAAATGAAAGTTCAGTGATGAAGCTTACAAGGGTATTTAATCCGTGAAGTGTTTTCCTTCACAGACAAGTGCTATTGCTTTTTGTACCTAGATGAATTTGTAAACACAAGGCAGGATTGTTGCCTGAGGCTTGTTTGACAAAACAGCATGGATAAGAAAATAGTTGCCTCTCTGATTTTTCCTTGTTGAAGGGCATTGTAACGACCCAATGCCGTTACTTTATAAACTAGATCAAATCCCACCTTAGAAATCAGGATCCCGGAGAACTTCAAATTATGGCAAACAAGTATGATTTTAGATGAGAATAAATTTTAGATCAAAGTGCCATAGTTTGAGAGAATTCGAATAGCGGAAACTCCCGCCTTTTTTTTCTGAACTTTTTAAAATCCAATAAATCAAGGACATTGAAATACGTGTCTAAATTCATCGATTTTCATGTCGTCATGTTAGGAACGTTATTTAAAAGCTGCTCATGAAGTTTCATCAATTTTGGATTGTCGATTTAACCTAAATTAATTTTTGAAGTTTAAAATTTTAGAAATTAATATTAAATAAAATATTTGTCCGAATCAAAAATTTTTGGCGCGAGGATGTTCATTATATCACAACACATATTGGTGTCAAGTCGTTGTATTTGGGCGCCAAATGGCAAAAAAATGCGAAAATTTTAACTTTAAGTAAATTATCAAAATTTTCCTTAAGATTTCCTCTTCCCCCCCTGCCCTTCTAATTTTTCCTTGCTCCTGGGCGCTACTTCTGCCAGTTTAGTGCCTGGAGGGCCCCACCCCTTCTTTTCTGATCCTTCCTCTTCTTCTCCCCCCACATGAATCAAAAATTTTTGGCGCGAGGATGTTCATTATATCACAACACACATTGGTGTCAAGTCGTTGTATTTGGGCGCCAAACGGCAAAAAAAGGGAAAATTTTAACTTTAAGTAAATTATCAAAATTTTCCTTAAGATTTCCTCTACCCTTGCCCTTCCACTCTTCCCCCCTGCCCCTCTAATTTTTCCTTGCTCCCGGGCACTTTTTTTGATCCTTCCTCTTCTTCTTCCCCCCCCCCCCCCCCCCACACCCCTTCTAAACCCCCTCACCCCCCTTCCCCTCAAGCTAACTCTCCTCCTCAGCCCCCTCACCCTACTGCCAACCCCTCTTCCAGCCAGCCACCAGCCTCGGCAACCATCCAGGCACCCCATTCGGACCCTCCAACCCAACCAGCCCCCTTCCTGGCTCTCCAAAATAGCAAAAGCCCTCCTTACCCCTCTCAAACCGCTCCAAACAGCAGCAGCCCTCCCCTTCCAGTAGCAGCCCTCCTCTTGCCGTCCACTAGCTAGTCATTTCGGCCACCTCCTGCAGCCGTTCGACCTCCCTCAGCCTCCCGGCAATACTATCCTAGGTAAGAGGAGAGGGAAATGATTTAGAAACGAGGAGATTTTACTATTATGTATTTCATTTTATATACTTAATATTTTATTATTATGAAATTAAATATGATAAACCATATATCATCACATTAGCATTGGTGTCATTAATCAATAATGATAAGCAAGTACATATGTTATAAGATGATTATGTTTTCATTCAGACACTTTTCATTCTAACATTTTATAATTATTTTACTTTCTGCAATTAATTTCCATCATTTTCTATGTCTTTTACTTTCGTATATTATTATTATCTTAATAAAAATACTAACCTAATATAAAAGCGAAAGAAAAACAGAATAGAAAAGAAGATAGTAGTTACTCTTAAGAAAATTGGCTAGAAGATTAATTTAAAAAATTTAAAATCTAAATGCAGATCCAAAAGTCGAACTATCAAACTTTAGATTTTAAAGAACAAAAGTACCCAGTATATGATATGTATTACTTTTGATAATTTATTGCTGCTTAGCTTCGCTTATTTTCTTTGAGCCAAATTCAATTGAAACTTGGTTGGTTGTTCGGAACCAACGTGATAACATTTGTGGGTTACTGGAAAATAATATCAGTGACATTCGTGGTTGGTTATTGGATAAAAGACATCAAATACCAATATCATTTTATTCGTGGTTGTTACTGAAAAAAAACATCAATAACATTTTTGGTTGGTTATTGGAAAAAAGACATCAAGTAATCAATATCTTGGTGATAATATTGTTGCAGGAAACTTTTATTTCTTTTGCGTTATTTCCTTATTCTTCCTACATTTTTATCCTTGTATCTGTTAATCGCATTTCTGTTTTTATAAAAATGTAATATTATTTTGTTCACTGCGGTACTTAGAGTATTCTCTAATTACTGGGAAATTCCAATCCCGGTATTGTTATCTGAACAATACCAGGTCAGGTACTTCTGGAGCTCGAAGAAAAATTTTAAAAACATAAATTATCAAATTGCCGATGGATTCACGATGGCGCTACATTAATTTTTTCTCTTTATTTTTTTTTTAATTTCTAAAAAAGTTGATCAATGTTCATTATGTATGATGAATGTTTTTTTTGTAATATGTAATTTTGAAATGAATGGAAAATATTTTTGGATTTTGTATGTATGTTTCCTCTTCTCTCGAATTGCTCAATATGATTCTGAGGTATGTGAACACCCGAATGTCGGGACATCATAGGTATATTCAGAAATATTGACCTAGGAATTTTTGTGGAAAAGATGTTTAATGAATAGGGTAAGAAGAACAAAGTGGGAAGATTTATCATGAAGAATGGAAAATGTAGAAACATTTGTACAGGAAATGGAATGGAAATGGTGAGGGGGATGAAGGGGTTGGCTAAGGAGAATGTAGGAAGAAGCTAATGTGGCTAGTCAGCAAGAAAACTTGTGAACAACTTAGATAGAATTTGAAAGAGGTGCATATCATGGATGGAACTGCTACATAAGAGATGATGGTTTAATGTAAATATTTTTTCAACTTTTTTGTGAAGGGGTTGGCTAAGGAGAATGTAGGAAGAAGCTAATGTGGCTAGTCAGCAAGAAAACTTGTGAACAACTTAGATAGAATTTGAAAGAGGTGCATATCATGGATGGAACTGCTACATAAGAGATGATGGTTTAATGTAAATATTTTTTTAACTTTTTTGTGAGGGTGATGTGTCTGTTTATTAGGGTGTCCAAGAGTTTGAAGGATTGTTTTTCGTAATTTGAATTTTCTTAACCCATCTCTTGTCTTATAATAGGAAGAATATTATCTGCAAATAATATTCACTAAAGAATATTCTATTGAATGTGTTTAGTAGAACATCTATAATTAATACAAAGAAATAGGAACTTTGAGATGATCTTTGATGTACTCCAATTGGAATACAAAAATTATTTGGCAATTTGTTTTGTCAAATTTTCTTGTTCTAATAGATTAGGTCAAAAATCAATTCAAGTCCTATCTCTTTGCATTAATTATGAATATTTTATTAAACATATTTTAAAGGAGGTTTCTTGGTGCATCTTATTTGCATATGATATTCTTTTCATTGATTAAGATTAGAGGCTGGGCTAATATGAAAAGTTGAATTATGGAATATATCTTATTATATTCAAAATTGGATATATAGAATATATATTTAATCTTAATGGATATTATATTATAATGGATATGATAATTGAACATCATGTTATCAAGTTGAGTGCAAGATTCAAATTTCTTAGTTTAATCATACAAAAATTTCATTATATAAAGTTGAACTTTTTAACAAGATTTAGGTAGGTTGAATGAAAGGAAGGAGCACTTGGGGTTTTGTGCAGCCTAATAATCTCTGCAAAACTTTATAGAAAAATCTTGAGCATAGTTAAAAGACTGCCAATATATATGGAGTAGATAGTTGACTTGCAAAGCAAAAATACATTGATGAAAAGTGTTGCAGAGATGAGGGTGCTAAGATGAGTTGGTGGGTTTATTTGAAAGAATATGTTGCGTAATGAGTATAATTATAACAAAGTTGAAGCAATCTCAATTGAGGATAGGCTAGAAAGTCATCCTACATGGTTTGTGCATATATTATACATAAATAATTAGATGCTTCAGGGAGAAAACCTAAAAGTGCAAGCCTTAAAAATATATGATAAAACTATATTATGAGTGATCTAACATACTCAAAGCATAGGGAGGGCTATTGTTTGATAGAGTGTAATGTAGATTAAAGATGTATATAGCTGATCCCACTTGTTAGCTAAGGTTTGATTTGTTGTATTAGGAGAAATGTGTTTGGATCTAAGAACTCAAGTGGTCAAGAGGCACTAACTATCGACAGGATGGAGTTTTGATTAAGATGAGGCGGTCTTGAGGAATATGAGGCGATGTTTTGCAGAGAAGTCTATTAAAGTGATGGGACTAGAGATGGGTTAAATACTATTCACCATGATATATTTTCGTATCAGTGCCCTTATAATGAGCAAATGCATCTAATAAGAATCATTGGAACATATTCTTTGCCTTATTTAGAAAAAGTCCCAATGCATCTACTTTTTTTACAGTTTCATGAAGAAATTTATTATCATACTAGCATAAAAATAATCATATATATATATATATATATATATATATATATATATATATATATGTATGAATGAACTTCTGCAGTGTCCTGCTATTCCATGTTCCCGCTGCTGTACGAGCCTCAGGAGTACCCAATAAAAGTGCTGTTGCTGGCCCTATACTCAGCTCTCATGTGGGTAGGCTTTTCTTCCCATTTCAGTCATAGTAAGGTTCTTAAAGAAGCAAAGGGAGCGAAAATTAAGAAACCAAGCAATGAAGATGGCTTAGTTGGACCTGTTGCTGCCTGCTATCTTCTAGGGTTAGTGGGTGTTGAGGTTTGGGGACAGTTTCTTCATCCTTATATATTTGGCAGCGGGTATCCCTTTCTTCCTCTGATGCTGATTTCTTTCTATTGCTCTGTTGGCATGATGTACTCATGGGCGTGGCAGCTCAACCAGATCATCAGAAGCGCTTGATTGCTTCAAAGGATTTTTAGGCTTTTAATTTTGATTAATTTAAATGTTGTTTAATCAAATAATTTAGTGTTCATTTGATATAATGGTGGCATTGATCTTTGTTGTTATACTATATTTGGGGATGTGTAGCATAACAATATAAATATATTGTTATGCTGCAAATCCCCAAATGTTGCAAACTATATAATAAATTATAGTTACTGCTAGTTAATTTTGGCATTTAATGCATAATTATTGTAATACACCAATTAAATCTTGTTCATAGAAACATTTATTAAACTTTTGGCTCTTTTTGAGAATGATAGCTTTTGTTCAGTGCTCCATTATCAAAGCATGCGATGAATAGAATTTTAAGAGGCTCTTTGTTTGCTTGTGGACAATCTAATGAGCAACTCTATTCTAGTAGAATCCTAAGGCACTGAACTTTTGAAGACTGAATATATGATCTCAGATTGATCTTTACAGTGTGAAATTTGTATTTGTCTACTTTTTGTTTTCTTAGTGCTTTAATTTTTCTTAATTTGAATTAAAATATCTTAATCTCTTTAAAATTTTTAATTTTTTTCTAAGTTTAGTTTCACAAATTTTAAATTAAATTTACCCCCTCTTAAATAGTGTCCCTTAGATTATTTAAAACCCAACATATGGTAAATTTTTAAAGTGAAACCCTTTTAATAAGCAACTATTTCTTGATTATTATAGTTTACCTATTAGTTTGAGGATTAAATGTCATGTTTCTCTTAATAAATGTGTTCACCATTTGTTATAAACTCTTCAATATTAACTTAGGAATTAGGAGCATCAATCAAATATGATTATTGTGGGTCATCTTCTAACAGAGTCAGTCAAACTTTTTACAAAGAATCAAAACAATCATCTTTAATGATCTATTTTCTACCACATAAATATAATAATTTCCTTGTCGACTTAACTTATGTAATAGGATACATATTTGGATTTTGCCATATTTTCTTTCATTCATTGTTAAATTATACATCATCTGCATTGCCTTAAATATATTTGAAATATAAGTTTTTTCTTATACTTCTTCACATAACTTTGTTGATGGCTTTTCAAGTCAAGTACATTTGTATTAAACATCCAATACTTTTGTTGAAATAATAATTTTAGATTGTTATCAGGCTAATCAGACATTAATTTACTTCAGTTAAACATAAAAATACTAAAACCCATGCATAAGATAATTAAGCAAATGGGTTCAAAGAATGGGGATGAATCATCCTAGATGTGGAATACATGCATGAGAAAACATTGTAGATTTTTTTAAAAAATTTTGAAGGAAAATTTATTTATTAATTTAGTGTGCAATTAATAAGAAAGATCATTAAAAATAATCTAAAGATCAAAACTCAAAAATTATTTTTGATTTGAATTCCTTGTGTTAAAGTACTGTATTGGTGAAAATTTTATAATGTTTTAAATTTAAATGATCAAAATATACATAGAATAAATTTGAAATTGTTTTAGTTAAATTTTCTATGATTAAACTATTAAAATGGAATTAAAATCATTTATAAAATAAGAGATTAATCTTGGACAATAGGTTTTTGACGTGATTCATAAAATATGAAAAATGCTATGCTTATACAAAAATATATATCAAAAAGTATTCATAATCAATATAATTTTTTTTTGCATATATATTCCATAAAAAAGTATATTCAATTAATCATCTACTTACATATAGGATTCACATATCATCTATATATTTTGGTGTATATTAGTGCATAGCAATACTCAAAATAAATTGGGGGTGAAACTTGAACTGTTGGATCTCAATGTCTATTAAATAGGGCAACATATTAAATATGAGTGTTTGGATTAAATTCAATGGCTAATTGATGGGTTATGACATTTGATGTGGTTAATAAAACAAATTGTGGGTGAAACTTGAACTGTTGGATCTGAGGATCTATTAAATAGGGCAATATATTAAATATGAGTCTTTGGATTAAACAGTTAATAGACAAATTAAAACAGCTGAGTGAGTTAATGTTGTTGGATTTAAAATCCAAAGACTATTATAAAGTAAACCCAAAGGATATGTTATTATTGTTGGATCGTGTGACAATATTGATCCAATGACAAAGGTTAATTTGAACGTTAAAGATACATTATCATTTTCCTCTACCTCTCTGCCCAAAAGAATATCAGGTTCTCGGTTGAAGCTCTCGTTCTCCAAGTATCACAAATTGCCTCCACATGGCCCCGCGTGCTAGGTTGTTTGAGTGAGCCATGACTCATAAAGGGTTTAATCTCAAACCTCAAGAGACCTCCAATAGATCACCTCCATCTAAAATGTGGTTGATCCTAGCCTTATATCAACCCAATTGATCTTTATGTATATCTAGGCATTGTAGTGAACCCTTCATTTACTAAATTTGATCCCATAATCCCATTAAATTTCTCGTAATTTCCCAACTTTTCCAACCATACCCCTCTGACTGACAATTTATAGCCACTTCCTGACCGCTACAGCCCACTAGAGCACATCCTCTTTGTTCCCAAACCACGTGGGAGACATCAAAGTCAATTGTGAAGGCTCAATTCCAATTAGAAGCCCGCTATGTCTTGAGAACCTAAGTGCAACCTTTGGGTTAGCTTGAGCTAACTCAGTCCATACATGAGCTCCATTTGATCTTGATACCTTGACTAAAGCCTTAGGAAATCCCAGGAACATCTAAAAATCATTGGAAGGTATTGATTATTCTCATCAAATTTCAATTTTAATCCTTGGAAAGCCAAACCCCCAACAATATACTTAGTTTCATAAGGAAACATTAATATAATTTAATGTTATATTGAAAATAAAACGAAAACTCTTAATACCTATGTATGTATTCATATAATTGGTTCAATTGAAATTAATGGTCGACGGTATACTCCTCATGTTCATGCTCTACTTTCAGCTATTAACTTTGACACATTAAATGTATCAGAGTTTGAATATTAGTTAAATTGCCTTAAGAACCTGAATATCAGTTTTTACAGTGTACACATATTTTTTTTTATTTTTTATACACACACACATATATATATATATATCTATATAAATAACCAGGACCTTGCTTTTGGCTAGTAGGAATAGCACACCTTATTATCTCTTCAATTAGTTGATTTTAACTGTATATCTAAATTTTAACATATTTAGGAAAAATTGTTATTAACATATTCTTCTTATTGTATTTTACTTATATCATCCTTTATATGTGTGTATATTTTCATCAATTAAGCTTAAGTATTAGTTATTTAAACTTCGAAAAAAAAGTCTTTATGTATCATCTTAATAAACTTAGTAAGGGTCTTTAAATTGTCCACGGCTTGTTTGAATATTAGGTAAAATGCTTTGAGTACTTGAATACCAATGTTTACATTATGTGTGTGTGTATATATATATATCATCTCAATAAACTTAGTATGAGTCTTTACCTCACCTAAGTGGATTGCTCCTCAGGAACAACCCACTATAAGACACATAGCATGAACCATTGTTTTTATATTGTTTTTATAAGAAATATAGGTTGTTAATTAGAAATTGTTAATAAGCTTTGGAGACGGTGCGTGCGTGCAGAGGCTGGGAGCTGGAGCGCTGTGCGTGGAAGAAAACAAGGAATTTAATAATTAAATTAGTTTATCCAAATCTTATTTTGCTCATAAATTTTTATTTAGTGATTCAAATATTGTAATGCTATATCTTAAAGTGGTCAGAAAAATATGAAAAATATTTTAGTGGCATAAATTTTACAGTTTGACCTATATTTTTACTAATGACATATCGAACCTTAATTAGCTTAGGTCAAACCCCTAATTAGATCCAATGAGCTCCAAAATGATCTTACTCACTGTCATTATTCTTATTATCCTATAGGGAATGTAATCACACTGTTCTTACTTAAATTGGGGAGAAATTGTAAGATTTTATTTATAGGAGCTTAGCTTTATATTAATTTTGGAGGATTAAATATTAATTAGCTAAGTAAAATTCCTAAACTTTAGAATAGAGTAGCCTAAACATTGATATTACATTACTGATCTTAGGTAAAAGGGCATAGGTGAGAGAACCCTTAGGGAATGGAACTTTTAATTAGGAAGAATAATATGTTATAAGGGATATAGGATTGAAATGTGATATTGTATCATGAAAATATTGATCAAGCATCTATTAGTTAAGTTATGATGATTTAGGTTATAATATTTGATAGCATATAAATTAATTGTAAGGAGTGGGATTAAACTCCTAGCCAATTAATATTAAGGAAGGTCAGATTCAGTAAGTGCTAGTATAAAAGAAAACATTAAATCCTTTAGTTTAAATAGATTGGGTACATTGGGGTAAAATCTTAGACTTTGAAGAATAACAATAGAGATTAGGATTTATCTAGAGGAGAGGACTCACTTGTTAGGTTTTAGACTTTAGAAGTTCCTTGAGATAAATTTAACCTTAGAGTTTAAGATAGATCTTTATGTTAGATCCTTTCATCCTAAGACCTTATAGTTAGTGATCAATTAGAGAAGTTTGAGAATTGTAACCTTAGAATTATGACAAAGAGTCTTAAAGGTTTATATATATATATAAGATGTTTAAACTCTATTTTCAAACTATAGAACATGATATCAATATATATATATATATATTTATTTATTTATTTATTTATTTATTTATTTATAAATATCAATTAACTAAAGACCAAAGTCTTAAGTCAATTGAGAGTTCAGTTAACCCCAATCATTACAGTAGATAACTAAAAATTAGACAATAAACGGATCTCACTTACTTAGTTTGTATCTTTGGCAAAATTCTTTGAAATGATGTTATGCTCTAAAATCTAATTCAATTGATCATAATTCAAAAAGGTTTCACTCGAGGTGGATTAGTCTGTATAGATATTGAGCTAGGACTGGCTATTGAGTGAACAAGAGACCACACATGTCCATGAGGAGGGATGTGTGGTTATACATGAGACCTCAATACAGATAGTTGGGTAAATTACCTAACTCATCTTTTTATTATGTATAAGCCCATATAATATAAATTAATACAAAATATTAATAATTTACACATATATATTATTTTACAGTTCATTTAAACTATTGTAGTTCAATTTACTTTCAGTATCATATTTGTATTTATGATGCTAAAAAATATCTCATACAACTCTTAATGTGACCCTCCATCTAAAACCTTCATAAACACCTAAGAAGTATCATTTGAGTGTCAAAGTACTCAAAAAGAAAGTTTTAAGTCTTCATCATCCTAAAATCTCTCTCCTTTCTAAGGTGAATCGTCAAATCACAAAGGTACCTTCTCTCCCATGCCTTCCTTGCACGTAGCTTAAATTGAAAATCAAAGTCATTTGAGATATAATAAATAATCTAGATCCTCCAATCGAGCAAATTTAAATCAAGATTAATTGTTATAAGATTTTGTAAACTATTCTTAGTATAAATTTGATATATGAAAATATGATGGTAAGATTATCCTCATGATGAATTATTTTGACAGCATGTGTTCAAACTTATAGTTGTGACTATTATGTTTATTATATTAGCATTTATGAAACATAAAAAAGCAAAATAGTTATGCTTAAGAAAAGCTTATGATAATATTTGCATCAAAATCTTTTCTTTCATGATAAATCACTAAAACATCGCATAAACCACTGAAGCCTCTAGAGTCCTTAAATATTCAACCAAAGTTGTAAATTATTTATGTTATTCTTAGACAAATCTCAATAATTTATTACAAATTTTTCTCATTACTTTGTATCAATATATGCTCTAATATGTACATATATAGTTGTTGCAACTTTTGTGTAGATCTCCAAAGCCAACAAAAATGTTAAGGTTTTCATTTATGTGATCAAAGTTTTCAAAAAATACAAATTTTTTTACTTAGCTAAATTTCAGCAAATTTATAATTATTTTATTGTATGTTTGCAATAGTATAATGTTCACTATTCATAGCCAGTTCGTGAAATATAACATGTATATTCTCCTATATATTAGGAATAACTTCTTTAAAGATCTCAAAAGTTAATAAAAATATTAATACTTTCATTTATGTTACCAAAAAAAAAAATACAAATTTACTTGCTAAATTTTAGTATTTTCTGATTATTTTGTTTGTATATTTGCACTAATGTAATTCTCATTATATTTATGTATATCTAATGTAATATGATAGGTAAATTGTCCTATATATTAGTAAACACTTCTCTGTAGATTATAGAAGCCAATAAAATCATTAATGCTTTCATTTATGTGATCAAAATAGTAGAAAAATACATATTTATGTGGCTAATTTTAGTAGATTTATGATTATTTATTTGAGTGTTTGCACTAGTATAAATCTTAGCCTGTTTGAAATTTGACGTGTAAACCTTTATATATATTAAGAACAGCTTCTTCTTAAACGTGAGAAGCTAATAAAGACATTGTAACCTTCATTTACACACTCAAAGGTTCAAGAAAATTAGAAAATCTTATTTAAAATTTTTATAAATTTTTCATATTTTTTTAAGATTTTCAAAATATAATTTGAATTAATAATGTCATGATAATTAGAACCTCATATAGTTAAGAAACAAATTTCATGTTAAAAATTTCTCATTATTTGAATAACAAGGCTTCCAAATGTAAATTTGGAGAAAATCTAAATAGAAATACCATAAAATTTTGAGATTTGAGTTTTTAACGTTACAAATCTCATAATATAATAAAAGTATATATCAAAATTATTTGAAAAATAAGATAAACTTAATAAAGTTTTACTAATTATCTCTTTAATAAAAATAGATTTGATTAATTAAGATTAAAGTCCAGAAACCTTCATGTGATGTGTAAACCATGAATTGATGAAATAATTATGTCACCCCTTAAAATTCAAAGCCAACTCTTAAATTAATAGAATAATAATATTAATTTATTAACTGCACTAATCTAATGTTCAGAACTTTATATAAACTTAAATAAGAAGTTTTGTTTAGCAATAAAAGTCATTAAAATGATAAATTAACTTAAATTTTTGTTTAATATTAAAACCCTTAAATAGACTAAACTTAGATTCTTACCTTAGTAAGTTGAAGTCTAATTTAGAATTTTTGTAATTTAAGACACAAGTAGCATCTTATTAATTTATATAAATTAGGATAATTTAGTAATTTCAGTTAATAATTAAAAGATATAAGAGGTGTCTTATCAATGAATTATATAATTATAATTCAATAATTTATTATGACCAATTTAGTAATTTAGGCTAAGACAAAGTTATCTTGATATAATCAATTTCATTTATACTGAAAATATGTATCATAGGGGCTGACCTTAGTGCCTCCTTGCCTCGTATGACCCTACTGAGCCTTAGGGTGGGGTCTAGTTGCACCCAAGTCAACTAGTTCATCCCTTACCCCAAACTTGGGCTCGAGCGAGCTAGTAAATTTTTGGGCTGATAGAATATTCCATTACCGATAAGTGTTTCCGTTAAGTTACTATTATCGTCAACAGTTTCCATCAAGTTAGCGTTATCGTTAACGGTAACCGTGCTGTAGTTGACAGAAAGGGAATATTCCAAAAACATTCGATTTCCGTTAATGGCGGGTAGCACGGTGCCACATGGCGGCCGCGTGGCTGACACGTGGCGGGCACGTGGAAACGGATGCCCAAAAATCCCACATATGGCGCCGAGTTACACGTGGCTGCCGAGTGTACAAAAAGGAGATCGTTGACTGCCATGTGGCACTGTGGAACTCTGAGTTGCCACGTGACTGCCACATGACAGTTATTGTTCATCTTCTCAGTCGATGAATAGTAACTCAGGCTAACTATTGTTGATCGATCGTGATATTTCGGCGATTTCTTCGTCTTTTCGCGAAATTTTTTTTTTGATCCTACTCTACTAGTGAAATAGCATTTAAAAAAAAGAAATAGGAGAAAAGAAGAGCGGTTGAGGCGGTACCTCGACAAAAACTTCCGCCTCCGGCGAACTTCGGGTGCGATCTCTGGCGAGCTCCGACGGTCTTCCGGCGATCAGACGATGTGCTCCTCTCGGGCTCGCGGGGGGGGGCTTTACATAGGCAGGGGTGCCCCCTCGAGAACTCCGTTGCCACCCCGCCGCCGCTAAATCCTGGCAGGATACTGGCACTCACCTATGCGCCGACGCTGCGGTGCTGTCACGTGGCTTCAAGCACGCGGTGGTGCTGCCACATTGCACTCGGGTTGCCATGTGGCATCCGTGGCGTGATCAGGAGCTGGCACGTGGCACACAGGTCACGTGGTGTTGCGAGGTGTCATCCGCGGCCCCGCGGCGCAATGAGGTGCCGCCACGTGGCATTGTGCCACGTGGCGCTGCCACGTGGCACACAGTGTCTCGTGTTTTGCCATGTGGCAGCATCCCAGCCGTCCTGCCTAATATGAAGGCTCCGATTGGCCTGAAACGGTGTCCGCTGTTCGGACCAGAACAACAGATTCCGCCTTTTTTATTTAAGTATTTTAAATTTCGAAAAATACAATTATAATTAAAAATTTTAGGAAAAATTTAATTCCAAATGTATTATGTGCATTTTTTGTCCGTTTGAGCTCCGAAAATTCTGAAAATTTTCCTCATAGCTAATTTTGATGTTCTGGACCTAAATTTTCTGTCAAAATTAGAATCAGAGGTATAAAATACTTTTTAATTTCTTGGAAGATTTAAAATATTAATTTTAATTGATTATATATATTTATTATTATTATTATTATTATTTAATATATATATTTTTGGTGCTAATTGACTTAGTGACGGCACATGTGGTCACATTTAGTAAAGAAAAAACAACCCAATATACTAATCTACAAATGTTAAATAACAAATTAAAAAATTATCTAAAATATTGAGCAAATATAAACTTTAAAATTTAAAATTTCTCACAATTTACGTAGCTTATAATAAATTTACTCATCATAGTATGGAACATAGCTCTTGGCTGAGCTCTACGTATAAACCCAGTAGGTTCCCCCCCACCCCCAAGCAAAGCTCCCCTTTACCTTATGGTCCCTACCAACTCCTTAGCTCATAGTTCTAACTCTCCTCGAGGTAGGTCTTTAAGTAGAACTCCTAAAATTCTCAGTACTTAAAAGTATGTCCGTTATATAGAAATATGTAGAATTGATTGCATATACTACTGTAGCATGTATAGAGTAAAAATACTAATACCTAAAAAAAAAAAAAAATTAGTATAAACATGATAATATTTAGATATTATTTCATTAATATTTATTTATTTATATTAAAATAATATAAATATTATTTTTAAAATTTATATTAAAATTATATTAAATTTTTATTAAATAAATTTTTTAGATAACACATCAATTGATTTAAATAGCATTTATTATTTCATAAATCATAAATTTCTATTTTTTATATTTCAATACCATTTAATTAAAAAAAAAAATTTAGTATAAACACGACGACACCGCGGGCGACGCTGGTCAGCGTTCCGAACCCATCACCGATCAAGGCACCGTCTCTGACGCTTTTGTTTTTTTTTTTATATTTTTTTATTTCTGGGGAACAGGCGGGAAGCCCCTATCGATGGAAATCGACAGGGCTATCAGGGATTGCAACGATCGGCGGCTTCAGATCAAGTATCAGAACGCGACCTACGTCATTCGGAGGGCTTTTGACCTCTACGAGTAAGTTGATTCCGTTGTCTTTCTATATCTGTGTATGTGTGGCTGATGACGTTCGTTTTGAATTCTGAGTAAAAAAGACACGATCCAAATTTTCAATGGGTATTTTGGGATTGGGTACTTTAGCTCATGGTCAGTTTTTGATAATTGGGCATGAAATTTTATGAGTTTATGCTTTCCTTTTTGTTGGGTTGGGTGGGAATGTATTTTCTTAAGATTCGACACTTAGGGTCTGTTTGGTTTGATATCATGTGAAAAAGTTATTAAGATAGCAGTGTATTTCAGATAACAAGTTATGCTTGGTTCAGTGTTATTTAAATAGCAAATATCAGTATTATTCAGATATGTTATGTTTGGTTTACTGTCATTCATATTATGTTACATATGAGGCGAAACTGCCCTCAACATTAAGATTATACATGAACAATTCTCTCTTCACAAAAAATATTCAAATAATTTTCTCTTAGTTGCAGTTACACATGTGATGCAACTGCAACAAAATGAAAGATAAGAGAAAAACAGTTGAGAAAAAAGAAAACTTTGGATGACAACTATTTTCCAATTCGACTCTGGCTCTTGCAAGAGTATCACTAACAATGAATTCTTTTGCAGTTGGAATATCACTCTCAGCAAATAAAGAGAATTTTAAAAAACAAAAAAAAAAGAATATCACTACCAGTGAGTGCAATTGGATTAGTTTCTTGAATAAGGACGTCTTTTCAAATCCTCCTCATATATACACATTGAGCAGTTCTCACAAAATGACGGTGAATCATCTGCCTTGGCTTTGGTGATGATCGGATCGGCGGGTGAAAACTTCTTGCGTCGTCTTCGCCCTAGCCGAGAGCGAGATTCGGGGGCATCACATTCGTCCTTGCCGAGAGCTAGAATTGGGATTGTCCTCTTCGTCCTCGAGCAAGAATCAGAGCGTGGTGAGAACCAGGAGCGTTGTCTTTGTCCTTGAGCGAGAATTGGAGTGAAGCCGGTATTGTGGCGAATACATTGTTCGCGATGTTATCTGAATGTTGACCAATTTTGGCCAACATTTAGATAACATTAGGCAATGGCATTTTTGAAAATTTGAGATGTCATATATGTGATAGCATTAAACCAAACTGCTCCAATCTTAATGACATCGTAACATAGCATTGCACATAAATGTCAGCGAACCAAACAACCCCTTAATAGTGTCATCGCAAGAGTTATTATCTATATCAATATTTTTAGGCCAATATAATCTTCTACTTTGATCGGATTCCAAAAGTTTGCGATTTGTTTAAACATATTTTCAAATGCTGGATGTGTTTGTAATAAAAATGCAGTTTCTACTATTACCAATGATAGGGGAAGGAGTCGGTCTAGGAGTCCTAGAAATAAACCTTTGAGATTAACTCTTGCCAATGTCACTGACATGAGAAATTTGGAAGTCAACTCATTACCCGCGATAGTGAATCCCTTACTCCTATTTCCCCCTCAACGACTGTGAAGATTTCAACATTTTCGTTGAAGAAACTTGAGTCCTTTCCTCTTCCAACCTCCACTCCAAATTTACATGCTATGCCTGATTTTGAGGCCAATTCCTCGTTTGGGTCTTATTCTCCCAAAGAACCCATTTCTCCTACAGTGAACCTTTTGGCTTCTTTTGCCCCCATTACTATAGTGTAGCAAACTGTAGTTTTGGAGCTGTCTTCTTCTGCCCTTTCTTTCTCGGTTTGGCCATCTTCTTCATCAGTTTCACAACCCTCTATCTCCTATGTTCTGTCGGATGTTTCTATCAATAAAGTCGGTGATCCCAAGAATAATGGGGATTTAGTCAAGTTTAATGAGGGAAGAAGTAGATCCCTTGGGGCTAGGCTAAAATATTTTGTTTGATTGATCTTAGGCCTACTTTGTTTTCATGGGAGTTTCTTTATTATCTCTGTAAATGATTATTAATTGTCCATCAACTTTGGTGTGAAATGTTAGGGGCTTCACTCTGACATTCGCCTGAAGGATTTAAAACATCATGTTGGTTTGTACAACCCTGACATTGTGGGGATTTTAGAGCCTAATATCAATACCAATGATCTCATTAATATTTTTTTGGATGATAAATTTAAGGTTATGGAAGCGGAAGAAGATTGTCACAAATTTAATAATTCTTTTACTGACCAGATTTGGATTAAATGGAACTCAAATAAAGTAAATTTTGCGCCAATTTGTATTGTTTCTCAATTTATTCATGGCTGCTTAGTCCCCTCGTTACAAATGTTGGATTTCCTTTGTTTATGGTGCTAATTTTGAACTTGCAAGGAATTCTCTCTGGGATGAATGAACTCATATAAAAGCTGAAATGAATGGTCTTTAGCTTGTTGCAGGGGATTTTAATTGCATTTGTTTTGTTAGAGAAAAAAATTAGGAGTAACATTCCTACTCCTCACAATAAGCTATTTTTAATAGTTTTATTCATGATGCAGAACTTAAGGAATTGAATACAATTGATAGTAATTTTATTTGGGATAAACATTGTCTTGATTCTCCAATCAAGGCCAAACTGGATAGAAGTCTCTGCAAATGTTGCCTAGTTTAATTATTTCCAACATTCGATCTGCAAAGCCCTTCCTCCTTCTACCTCTGATCTTTCCCCCCTTTTCACCCATTCTCCTACAATCAAGCTTTTGACCCATTAGAATTTGTTTTAAGAACCATTGGTCGACTATGGTAGAATATCATGATATGGTGGTAGCAACTTCGAATGAATTATATGGGGGCTATCCTCTTTATGCTTTGAATAAGAAAATTGTTCAAAGTATGAAGATGCTCAAACATTTAATTATTGTGTGGAGGAATTCCAACACCTCTGAAATTGACCGTCTTTGACAGGTTCAAGCTGACCTTTTTGATATTGTGACGCTATTGCTTTATATGTTCTGCATTTTCATCAAGTAAATCTGGATTTACAAGCAACATTTTTTTAATGAAATATCGTGGGCAATGCAAAGATCCAAAGCTCGTTGGCTTTCTCATGGGGATGATAATTTAAAATTCTCTTACACTTTTTTTTCTTTCCAACAAAAGAATCGGTCATGGGAATAATCATTTTTCTATCCATGCTACTATTAATTTAGTTTCCCACTTGTACTTATGTAGGCGGATCAATGAAACTGAAATTAAAAGAGCTCTTTTTCCTTTTAGGGATAATGCTAGTCCAGCTTTGAATGGCTTTTCATCATATTTCTTAAAAAGAGTTGGAAATGTTAAAGAAGTCAGTTTGTGAGGCTATTCCTATTTCTTGAAAATACTAGAATATCTATGTGGTTAAACCACTCTTATCACTTTAGTTCCTAAAGCTCAAAATGACAATATTATTGAAGTATTACAGGCCCATCTCCCTATGTAATACTGTATACAAGATTATTTCTAAGATAATAGTTGGAAGAATTTCTTCTTATTTGCCTGATATTACAAATCAAGCCCAGGCTGCTTTTGTGAGAGGGCGACAAGCCTCTCATCATATCATTTTGGCCATGAAATTATTAGAATATTTAATTATAACTCTAGGCATTTTTTCTGTGCTAAAATTGACTTGCATAAAGCTTTTGACAGTGTTAATCGGGTTTTCATTATTAATGCCATGAAGAGGCTGAATTTTTCTAATAAAGTGAGAGATTGGATTTCAGCTAGCATCACTCAAGTTTATTTTTATATTAACATTCAAGATTCTATGAATGGCTACTTTTCTTCTTCCTCCGGGCTCAAACAAGGTTGCTCATTGTCACCTATGCCATTTATTTATGCTATGAACACTCTTTTTTGTATATTGGATGAAGCTATTTGCAACAATAAAATTGTGCCATGTACTTTTGTGAACTTCAAATGTTCTCACTTCCTATTTGAGAATGACATTCTCCTCTTCAGTGAACCTACCTCTTCTAATATCACTGTTTTCAAAGATTGTTTGGATGATTTTTTTGCAGCTTCTGATTTATCCTATAATGAAGGGAAGTTTTCCATATTCTTTTCTAAAATTGTTATTAATACTGATGAGTTAGCTTATGTTTGAAACTTAATATCTCTACTTTTCTTGTGAAGTATCTTGGGCTTTTTATTATGCAATCTAAATTGAAAGTTGAACATTGCTCTCTTTTTGTTGACAAAATCAGAGTGTCTGGGTGGGCCCAAAAATACCTTCCCCTCCCTCTTGCCTGGAGGCTTCAATTTTTGAAATTCTCCATTTGGCCTCTTCTTTTACATTGGTTTAGAGCAGCTAATATTCCTTTGAGTATTACTAACTTTAAAATCATGTGTGCTAAATTCTTGGACCATGGTTCTAATCTCTCTAAACTTTATGTTGGCTCGGTAAAATATTGCTTCTCCTAAAGGTAAAGGAGGCATTGATCTCACTTGTCATAGCAAGCTTTTTATTAGTTGCAAATTAGCTTTGTGTTGGTTTGTTCTCTGCAACACCTCTCTTGTGATTGAGTGGTAGAAAGCTCATAGATTGAAACTATTTGAAACTCGGCTGTGTATGACTAATTTGCTTCGCATTTTTGGAGAAAACTTGTTAACGTATCTTTTATTTTGGCCTCACATTAGTATGGATAATAATCTAAACATTTTTCTCTATAAAATAATGTTATGTTATCTCTTAAAAATGCTCAAGAATTACTATTTTTGACTCTGCCTGATGTTTGGGGGCGGAATTGATTTGGTTTAAAGGCTTCAAGCTTAAGTACAAATGTGTCTTATGGAAAGCCATTAATCATGGGTTTAAGACCACGAATCTCCTTTGAAACGTGGCATTCAGTGCAACAGGACTTGTTTATTATGTGATGTGGAGGAGGAATTGCATTCCCACATTTTTTTTCACTTGTTCCTATTCTCATTTAATTGGTAAGAACATATTGCCTTCTGCTGAAAAGTACTTGCTGCCGCCATCTCTTAATTGACTACTTGGAGATATGATGGGTTATGAGAATTGGTTGAAATGAGCACATCTTCTTTCTTCAGGGGTTATGATGGAGTGTATATAGCAGCAGAGGAAAACCCGTTTGTTTAATCAATGCTTTAAATGCTCTCATTCAGCCACCCTATATTTAACAGAAAATTTCTATCATTATTCCCCAATGTTAGGGACCAGTGGATTGTTCATCTGTGGCTTTCAATCAGTTTACCGAATGGAAAAATAGTGTTTCTTGTCTCACCTGATTATTATGGTTATTTTATCTGCTATTGCTTATAAGCTGCTGTACCATTTGGCCAATTGACTGCTGCTTTGGGTGACTGCACTTCTGCAGTTTAATATGTTACTATTACATTTTCTGCTGCTGGTATTTCAGGGTTCATTATTGGGAGCTGAATACTTATTCTGTTAATGCTTTATATTTCCGTATTAAGCTCCAGAGTTTGTTACTGCTGCGATTTCTTGCTGTTAATCCAATCTTTCTTTCATTTGTTGCTATCGATTTTATTAAGGCTCCTTTTAGAAGGTTTTGCTGGATGGACCTTTTTGACTATGTGTCTATAGTTTTTTTGTATGGTATTATTTCTTATGAATTAGCTGCTTGATATTCTTTCACTTTTATAGCTTCATCGAATGATTCTCTAACTCGCATATGGTTTTGGAGTAAATTTTGGCTTTTCAATTGAATTACATTACTTTGGAAATGATTTTCTTATTGGTTTTCTTATTATTATTTGGTATATCATGAGCTGCATGAATGACAACATTAATATCAGTAGACTGTTTTTTGGGAGTTATTGTTTCTCAGCCGGTATCATTCTGATCCCGTTTCTGTTATTCATTTGCTTCTTATATCTGCTCTTGATTGAGATAAGGATGAATTTTCATGTTATTGCGACCTCATTTTTTAGTCTGGAACTCTTGCCTTACTTGAATTTTAACCCTCGTACTTCTTGGATACTTCTAGGACAGGACCCCCATAAGGGTCATGTGTCCCATTTATTTCTCTTTAAGGATCTGAACCTTGTATCCTTTTAATTTTGTACTGTTTTATTATTTGTAGGTTATTTTGGTTGGTTGGACTCATTCTTTTTGAGCTTGTAAATATATTTTATGTTCTATATATAGGGATTTGCCCTCACTATTTCCAAAAAAAAAAAAGTTTTAAATAATCAATTATCAGTGGAACGAAGTTCAAGCTTTCCCCGATAATGGCCTTAGGGGCTGCTTGGTTGCAAGATTTTCGGATTTAGTGGCTGTTTGGGTTGAGCGCATTGTTTTGTTATTCCCCAACAACATCCAAATAACAATCTTTTGGTTCACCACTATGTTATCTCAACATTGGAAAAATTGTGAAATTACCACCATTTAGTTTTAATCAAATAACACTCAAAAATCACCGACATCTTGGAATATCATGTCAATTTCTGCGAGTTTGGTCATTCGCCATTATCCCTTCTCCGTTTTCGTCATTTCTACCTCACATTTTTTTCAATTGGTAAAATTGCCAATGATAAAAGTAAAAATAAGAAAAAAAATAAAATATGTATTTTGAAGGTGTTAATGCTATATGAGATTAACATATCAAATACATAAAATAATAATAACAGTGAACTAAACAACCACCGTAGTCTCTACGCAATGTTATTTCAATAACATGCTATTTGAATATCATGCTATTTGAATAACTTTGCACATGACATTCAATCACCCCACAATAAATTATAGAATCCATGATTTGCTAAATTTTAAAAACTGTTTGATATGCATTTGTTAAATCTTGATAGGATTTCTCACCTTGCCTTAACTCGAATCTTACGAAATGCGGGATTTCAGGATTTCGCAGATTTTCTCCTTTTCTCCTGATTTAAGCCACTGACGGAGGATTCATATTTACATTGAAACCTTGAATTTCATTTTTGTGCATTTAGTGGATTTGGGGATTTACTTTCTGCCAAAAAGTTACTTAATGTTCACGATAAGATTTTAAGGCTTGTTTCATTTGAAATCTTGTTCTAAGGCTAAACAGGAGGTTGTTGTACATGGCTTATGCTAGGTGTTTTCTTTTTGCTCATTGAAAGTTTCAGAAATATCAACTTTTGTCATGTGCTGGCACTATTTCTACCATCTTGGATAGTTGAAGTAAATTTGGTTGCTATGATACTCTAGAGTACTAGGGATCATGATGAAGCGAAAGATGAGGGAGGTAGGGACACGTGTAAGTCTTGCAGAAATTGTTCATTGGAAGCAAAATTAACTGCTTTATTACTAGAGGTATTTATGCAGGCTGATAGAACTAGAAGATACACAAAATTGTTCTTTGGAAGAAAAATTTACTCTACTTTGTACATGAAGTATTTATGGAGGCTAATAGAGCCAGAAGATACAAGGCGGCTGCTAAGTTTTAATGGCTTTGAATGCTTCTCTCCATATTGTTTTTATCAACTTCATTTAAAAGCGCATAATTGGGCCCATCGGGTCACATTCTTGATCATTTAACTATGCAAAGTGGTTGTGGTGTAAGACAAATATTGTTGTCACATGTCAATTCCATTTAATTTATTGGCACTCAACAACAAATAAACAATCCTAATCCCACTAAGCGAAGATGTTGTTGGCACACATTTGTTTAATTTTGTAAATTGAAATATCTTAAATAGTTTATATATTTCTAATAAAAGCGCATGCTCTTTCATCATCATTTAATGTATTTTAGAAAAATACTGTAATAAGCATCTCTCTCTTTCAATTGCGCTCAATTTGATTATATATAACCATGTTTATGTTTTGTTCACTTAAAATCAAGGTAGGTTGAGCTTTATTGTGCTTGAATCATGTTATACTAGTTTTTCATCAAGTTGTACATTTAATACAGAATAAATTTTATTGAAACCGTAAACAAGCTAAGTCATCGTTGAGCTTTCAATGATTCAATTCTGTATCAATTCTATACTGAACCCTTAAACCAATGAGACTTATTATGCCTCTAAATGAGTTAGTCCTTACTTTAACTGTAGAGAGCTTATATGAAAAAGATAATCGTCTGCTTAATTTGCAATATTAACTAATATAAAAAAACAAATATGTTTACATGAACATATAAAGACCAATGCCAACTCAATGCACTAAAGAAACTAAATTATTGATTATTGAATAAAATTGCCATTGAGTTTTTAAAAGCATTTTATCATGTCTTAAAATATCATAAACAAGCATTATATCCATGTGTCTTGAATATCTTTGTTATCTAGCTACAATGAGTTAAATTAGGAGCTTGTATATCACAACATAACCTGATATGCTTGGTGTATGAGATAAGAAATAGTTACCGTTGTGAATCATTATTGAGGATAGGAGATGGAACAATTTATCTTAATTTTTATTGTTATAAGAACCATTAAAAACAAAAATTTGCACTTCACGTATATGAATATCCAAGTAAAATGTTGGCGTGTATATTAGTAATTCACTGTTTTTTTGCTTTATTTTAATATCAAATACATAAAATATATTTCATTATTCACTTTATACAAAATTCACCACTACTATCAATAGGAACATCAAACTTTAGTCCTGTGTGGTTGCTACATAACTTAGTTCAAAGTAGTTTTTACCAAATATTTCTTTTTTTTTCAGCTTGGCTTAAATCTACTTAAACTTGAACCAAATAATTTTGGTTTAAGCTTACTTAACTTAAGGTCTATTATTATTATCAATTTTTATTCATATAACTTAAAATTAATAATAAATATTAAATACTAAAATTATAAATATTCTTAAATGTAATTAAATAATAATTAATAGTTAATAATTATTAATTTATTTTTAAGTAATTAAATATTAAATTTAAGCATGATAGCATACTTATGTTAGCTTAACAACCATATTAATTTAGCTTAGCTTATTATAGATTAGAATTTTTAAGATTCTTAAGCTTGAGCCAAACCTCCTTATAATCTCATTAAGTCAAGTTGGTTATATGATTCTTTTGTATCCACTACATTTAATCAAGCAGCAACTCTCTTCTTTGGCTCAAAATATGGGGGATTATCTCTAATAGTTTCTCGTCACATTTTTGGTCAATCTCTTTTAACATTGTAAAATTATTTAACCCAATTTTCTTGATTGAAAGATTTGATGGACTATGCATAATATGTGCAAGCCATCTTAATGAGATTCTATGAGCTTAGCCTTGGTGGAGCTACTCCAACCTTGTTACAAATGTACTCTTTTTTTTATTTTTTAAATGCTTTATATATGCCTAGACATGCACTTGAGCATCCGCATTTTTGCACACTTATTTTATGTGTATGTTCTTGCTTTATAGGCCAATATCTGCCTTGTATAACTATGTTTGTCTTATAAAAGCTTCATAAAAGTATTTACATGAAATTTTATAGTAGTGTGTTACCAAGAGGCATCACTATTTCCTTTAAAATTTTTGATATATGTTAATCACGTTGCCTTTTTTAAGCCAAATTTTGTACAATAAAGTGGTATCTAAACTACCCCTTTCACGATAACATAACCATATATTATAAATATTATATTTTAATTATGATTTATATTATATTCTTCATAGTTGAGTTTCCTTTTAATTCCATTTTAAATTTATTACAGAGAAATGCTAGATTTCATAACAAACAAGCAAAATTTAGACAAATTTATGCATTTATTAAAAAATTTAACGACATTTAACGAATATACACTCATGACCTACAAACAAATGTAAGTCCCACCAACCCTATTCTTATATGTTGAAAGTGTCACATTATCATACATTACTTCTATATAAATTTTGAGCTCTATAACTTAACTCTTTATCAATAAAAAGAATATAATTTGCCTAGAACATGCGCAAATGCACATCCTCTTGATAACAAGAACTATAATTTATGCAAATATATATAAACTTTATGTTGATTGTTGATGTAGTGTGATTGATTCGAGGATCAAGTTGGAGCAATCGACTAATTGGATGATTTACAATGGTAAGTTTGCAATTCTTGGCCATGGTGTGTATGATCTAGGGATCTAGTTATGCTTAGATGATGGTAAAGAAGATAAGGTGCTTCGAATGTTGAGAAGCATTTGCGCTCATGTTCACATGCAAAGGATCGATAAGAGAATGTTGGGAATGTAGCTTGGAATTGGGAATGTAACTCGGATGAGTGTCCTTTCTTCTATATTTGATTTCAAAATCTCAAAGTCTAGTCAAGATCAAGACTTGAAGTAATTGAGTTTTGATTGATGGTGTTGATAGATTGGACGTTTGACTTTAAAGAGTCTTTCAGAAGTAGTCGAAGCACCATTGGTTCACTACCATCATAGTCACACAAGTTGATTGTTCACTCGAGAGGATTCTGAGTATCTCCAAAGAAGCTTAGCGAAATGCTAGGAGGGGATTGAAGGGAATAGAGGGTGAGTTAAAGGGACAATTAATATATGGAGAATAATTCACATGTAATGAGAAACCCCGTACACATTCATACCATTTTAGCTAAGAGGTAATATGTCGAGTTTCCACGAAGCACTAGCTGAAAGGATTTGGGAGTCAGAATGAAGTTTCGTAGACCCGTTGATATATACTTAGGCAATACCTAGGGATGGCACGAGTTCATGCAAACCTTGCCAACTGAGGGAAGCTTAGTCAAGAATGTTTCAGAGGATGTTTTGAAGCCAAACAGGGGTAGAAGAGGGATGCAACCAAAGAATGTGTTCCCTGCAAAAGCACTAGGACCTCCTAGAGAACCAAGATCTTTGAAGTGAAGGAGTTACTCATATAGCTATTTTGTTAAATTGGACTGGGTTCTTGACTCATATTTCTCCTCAAGTTTCAGGAGATCAAGCAAATCTACAGAACAATATGCTTAAGCATTTATCACTTGGGTTGCACGTGAGTACTTCCCAACTTTAGATCCTTTCAGTTGTGGACATGGGAGCAATGTCTTGGGAACAAGTGGTATGGCTGGACATTGAAAAGTAACTGCCCACATTAATGTAGCAAAGGCCCAATAACAAGAGCCATGGCTAAAGTTCAAGGGAAGAATTTGAAGTTGGGCCCAATTACAAGAGCCTAATCAGAAGCCCAATAAAGAGCTCAAATATTGGGCTTACCATTTGCATTTTGTTTTTATTAATATTGTACTTTTTTTATTTATTAAGGCACAGCCAGCCATGTCATGTGAAAAATATTTAATGTAAGTAGCTAGAGTTACTTCCTCACTAATTGCCAACTACCCATCTTTCCTTATAAAATTTTTCTTCATATTTTTCCTTCAAAGCTTATAGGGCAAGAGACTTGTAGTGCCTATAAATATGAGCTAAAATATAATGTAACGGAGTTACTTGAATGAAAGAATTTTGTGGTGAATAGCTCTCATATTGCTTGGTGCTTGGTGGTGTCAAGTTTATTGCCTATCTTTGGTGAGTTAGGTTGTCATCTTATTTATATTTATTTTTTCTTAACTATACTCTTATTCTCATAATCTCAAACCATCCACACATCTTCTCTAGCATCTTAAGTATCATTTAAAATTATTAAATCATTATCTAATTTCTCAAACTCTCTCCAAACTCCACCGCAACCTCCACAGCCAAATCTGAAAACAGCTTGACCTAGTCTTCTTCCCTACCCCTCGACACCCATCTAAACACCATTAAACCCAGCCATCTACTCCAGATCCAAACTACACATCTAAGGCTATCTATATTAATTTATTTCCAGCCTTTTAACCCACTAAAACCCCACCGACAAAAGGGATATTTCGGATCGGCCCAAATTAGGCTCGATCTGGACTAGTCTTGGCTTTCCTTTAGATAGTCCACTTTAAACCCATAACTAACCCACCACAAACTCCAGAAATCATCTTTAGACATTTTCTTACCAATCCATTCATAATTTAAATACCTAATTTATCAAAAAAAAACAGCCTACTAGCATCACATATTCCTTAGATTTGGCCTTTTTTGTCTGATAGCTTTAACTGCCCAATTTAATGCACAAGAACTTAGAACTTTATTTTTAGTCTCTGATTACTTATTTATGCTCTTTGAGAGGTTTGTATATTGTCTCCAAGAGCCTTGGCCCAAAAAACTTGCCCTTTTCATTCTTGTAATCAAGCCTCCTTGGATTGCATTTTGTGTTCTTAATTTTCCAATATAAAGAATTGACTAGGGTTTCTTTTAGCTGAGTGTTTGTTGTGCCTTGCTTACTCAATTCTTTTCGCAATTCCACCGTTATCACACTTGGGTCTCTTAATAGTGTTATTTTTATAGATTACGTTCCTTCACCTTCAACTAGATCCTCAAATGCCCGCCAATCCGACCGGATATTCATCGAGCCGATTGTAAGTTGCAAGAGCTTTTGGTTGGCGACAGATCGGATGGAATTATAGTAGATTTGCTGACACAATAGAAGCTTGTTTATTGAACATGAAGTCGAAACCATTATCTTGTTGTGTTGAAGGCCAACGTGAAGACTAAAAGAAAATGAAGATGGTGATGCTCTACAGAGGAGAGGAATGTGCACAAAATCTTGAACCAATTGCAGGCATTGATGAGCAGATACTAGTAGATGCAGCGCCAATGTTAGGAGTATATGTACTTTTGTACTCTCAATAAGGATGCTCTTTTTGTTCTCAATTCGAAGAAGATATGTCCTAAATTGATAGTTGTCCGTGTGTGAGCTAAGCTACCCCAGTCGTAGTGGAGGAGGAGACCAAGCCATTCAGACTATGTGGAAGCTTGTGACATGACTAGCAAAGAAACTAGGAAGTGTACTTGAACCACACCCAGAGAGCTCAGAGGAAATTGAGAGGAGAAATGTGCTATGGTGAAGGAGGAGGACAAAGGGGTTGAAGGAGATGGAGTTGTGATCTGCGTTGACAACCCAGTGCCAAACCCACCTACTGCAGTGGAAATTCGATCTCAAGAGTTGAGGGAAAGTCGATCGAGCCTAGAGGAAACTCGTACCATCACCCAGAAGCAGCCAATAATATTTTTGTCTAGAAGGGCATATTGACCACACTACTTGGCCATGATGAAGTTGCTTGAAGTTGAAGAGTGGTAGGGGGCTTGACCACAAAATCTCTGCTAAGGAGCCAATAGAGATGGATCAAGGGTGTGAGTCCTTTCATGCTGACAAGGGGTGCATGATCTTGAGATCAAATCATAGTAGTCAATTGATTGAGCTGATTGGATGACTTAAAGGGTAAGCTGATATTTTATGGCATAGAGTGTGTGATTCAGGGATTGGGGAAGTCTCTGATAATGGTAAAAAAAATATGGTGTTTTCGAATGGTTGAGAAGTAGTTGTGCTCATATTTTTTGCAAAGGATGTAGATTGGTCAAATGTCTTTTCTGCCTCAACATTTGACTTTTCAAGTGGAGAGAGTGTAGAGCTTCTTAAAGATTCTCTCCAATTAAGGAATAATTATTATTGCCTTAATTGTAGTTTAATTAGACTTCAAAAAGGCTAACTATTATTCCATTGTAAAGTACAAAAAGGCTAACTATTATTCCATTGTAAAGTACTCATTCTGACATTTTCATTGATACTAAAATTGTCCAATTTGGTCGAATATTTGAGGAGATGTTTAAAATTAAATTTAATATTTGTTAAAGTTAGTGTAGCAATAATATGGGCCCGTTATCAGTTGGGTCAGATCCAAAACGGTGAGTCATTCCTGGTCGTCAGAATATTGTGTTTTAGATTTGACGACCATTGATGATCGAAAGATTAACGGTTTAGAATGACAGGTTGAACCCTGACTGTTGGATGACTGTGTTTTAAATTTAACGATCACGATCTTTCGGATTAGCTCGAAACAGTTGAATAAATCTAAGCTGTTCAATCACCGTTTAATTATACAGTTATGATTGATTGTACAGTTTCAACATGATGCGGACTGTTAGATCAGATTCAACTATTGAATTTGATTAAGGCGTCTTCTGTTATGTGTAATGATTGCCGGGCTGTCGGATGCGCGCCACATGACCCGAATCGATCCCACAATTTTAAATATAGATTTTCCGAATTTTAAATTAAATAAAATTTAAATAAAAGTTATATATAAATTAATTCATTATTTCTTATATTTTAACTTCAAATGTGATGAAATTTTAGGTGCAGGCTAATAAAAATATAAGGAATTCAATGGAATCAAAATTATTTAATTTTTTAAAATTATAATATTTAATAGTTCATTAAAACTAATTTATATTTCTAAAAATGTTCAAAATTTCACAGAAAATATAAGAAAATTTACATATAATATTGGTGTATTTGATCTTTAAAAATATACAATATTAAAATTTTTTTGAGATACTACATTTTCTTAAACTATTGAATTTTTGTAAAATAAGAATAAAATTTTCCAGATTTTAAATTGGGAGGATATTACATGTAGCCATGTGATATTTTTATAGAAGACTCTCCTTCTCTAGTTAGGTTTTGAATGCCCGTCAATCTAGCAGGAAACTCATCGAGCCGATTGTAAGTTGTGAGGACCTTCAGTGGACGATGGATTAATGATTAAGTAGATAAATCATTTGATAAATCTCCATGCATTGAAACTTATGTAACTGTTTCATTACACATTTTTATATAAGCAGCAAAAGTTTTTTTCCTTTTAAATACTATTTAAAATATTTCTTTTGGTTTTTTATCCTATGTTCTTTTATATTGATAAAGATTGAATATATATATACATATATATATATATATATATTTATCTATTTATATTTGTCTATCAAATTTCTCAGTAAGCATATAACCTTCCTAATTGACTACTTTACATAAAATCATATTAATTATGTGAAATTGTTATATTACATCATAAAAATGCTTGATCAATTTTTCTATTTAAATCTTAAAGTTTGGCTCGTTAATTTTATTCTTTTAAAATTTTCATAGTTGTTCATATCCCTTTGTTTTTTTAATTAAGTATACATTATCCATCCATTAATTTGTCATAGTTCTAGTTTTCAAGCTAATATTAAATAACTTTGCATGTAAGAAAGTTTTTCTTCACAAATATTCTTACACATCAATATGCTGTTTGTTTTTGC
Organism: Gastrodia elata; assembly: GCA_016760335.1. Lineage (NCBI taxonomy): Eukaryota > Viridiplantae > Streptophyta > Magnoliopsida > Asparagales > Orchidaceae > Gastrodia > Gastrodia elata. The sequence goes on along the minus strand of CM028678.1, from coordinate 46,574,265 downwards.
ATGCTTTCTATTTCTTAATTATTTTTAAAATATACCAAATACCGCACTACCTATTAAAAAAGCAGTTAATATTATCATTAGAGATATTTAATTTACTCATGTTAATTATATTCTTACAATTTTTTCATTTAAAAAATTATAAAATATTCATCCATCTATATTAAATGCTCTCTTTCTAAAAAATAACTTTTGATCTTTACATAAGCTTAAATTTTCTCATTTACTTAATTTGACAAGCCTGTTTGTGTTTATTGTTCTTTAATCATATAGACTTTCAAAATGCATAATCATGCATCGCTATATGCTTATAAATTCATTTTATCTGTAGTTGTTCCTTAATTTAAACATTATTTATATTAAAACTATTGACACTTAGCTTTGGATTTCTTGTACAAGGTATCTAAAGCTAAGAGGCGCAACTTCAGCATAAATGGAAAATTAGCATTTATCCGTCAAGTAGATTTTTTGTGAGATTTAAAAGGAGGCTTATTTATTAAGCAACAACTAAAATCACTGATACAGACTTGAATGGAGCAGATTCTATAAGATGTTGGTGCTTTAGTTTTGTACTCTGTTTTGTTGAATATATATATATATTTGTAAATATTGATTGTTGATGCTTTAATGAAGAGCGTACAAGTTAAATATTCTATTTCTTTGTTAAAATGTAGTATTTGTATGTTCTGTTGGATTATTTCAAGCCATTTATTGAATTTTTTTGTTAATAAATGTGATTTTGTTAAAATATAGTATTTGTAATTGTTTAGTCATTAAAAATGTATAAAATATTTATTTTTTATCAACGCTAGTATTAATTGTGCTAGAGCTTGGGCGTCCTTAGAAGCCACGTGGTGAATTGCATGATTGTAGTGATAACTATGCAATGGCCGTTACATCGGCGCCCGAGTGTAGTGTCAAGCACGGGCTTTCATATTATGGATGAATGTAGGTGAATAAGTTTGTCATTAATTCTAAATTAAGTTAAGTAATTAGAATATTGATAGTTTCACTTACAAGTTTTTTGAGTTAACTAATATTATTATCCATAAAAAGATTTATATATCATTTTGGATAAAAATGGTGTGTATCATTCTGGATAAAAATTTGAAAGTGTGTGTATCATTCTGGATAAAAATTTGAAGGATAATATTGTGAAAATTAAGATGTTGAGAGATAGAATTATATATTTAAAACTTACAATTAATGGATTAATTTTTAATATTATAATTGTTTTTGCCTCTCAAATATGATTGAATATGTGTACTAAAGAAATTTTTTGTCATAATTTAGATGAGTTGGTTCAATGGTTACCTTGAGAGGAGATACCTTTTATATGAGGAGATTTAAATAAACATTTTAGAAGGGTAATTAAAGATTTAATTGTATTTATGTTGGTTTTGGTTTTGGAGAGATTACTGATGAAGGAAGAAGGATTATAGAGTTTGCTTTAGCTTACGATCTCATGATTGCTAACACATATTTTAATGAGAGGAACATATTATCACTGTAAAGATGGGATTTCTTAAACTCAAATTAGTTATTTTCTCTTAAAGAAAATGGATCATTTATTTTATAAGAACCGTAAGATTATTTAAAATGAATATTTGACAACCCAATATCATTTTTGGTTTTGCATTTGAACATATGAGATAATAAAAGTAATATTAAATCTTAAATATGTCAAACTAAATGATGAAGTCATAAAAAGGATAATATATATATTTTTAAGAGTGAAGTTTTATAATTTGAGTAATGCGATTTTAAGGGTGAAGCTAACCTTATGTGGAATTCAGTTGCTAGTTGTATTCACATTGATATCAAGAGTTTAATTGATGTACACAAAGGAAGAAGACCCGTTAATAAAGATACATTGGCAGAAATAAGATGTTCAAGTTAATATTAAAGACAAAAATGCGTGTTATAAAAACAATTTAAATATATGACTGTGGAGAGTTGAAAAAATATAAGCATATCGTGAATCCAAAATAGCTATTCATGATGCTAAGAGTGAAATATATGAGGAGATTTAAATAAACATGTTAGAAGGGTAATTAAAGATTTAATTGTATTTATGTTGGTTTTGGTTTTGGAGAGATTACTGATGAAGGAAGAAGGATTATAGAGTTTGCTTTAGCTTATGATCTCATGATTGCTAACACATATTTTAATGAGAGGAACATATTATCACTTGTAAAGATGGGATTTCTTAAACTCAAATTAGTTATTTTCTCTTAAAGAAAATGGATCATTTATTTTATAAGAACTGTAAGATTATTTAAAATGAATATTTGACAACCCAATATCATTTTTTGATTTTGCATTTGAACATATGAGATAATAAAAGTAATATTAAATCTTAAATATGTCAAAACTAAATGATGAAGTCATAAAAGGATAATATATATATATTTTTAAGAGTGAATTTTTATAATTTGAGTAATGCGATTTTTAGGGTGAAGCTAACCTTATGTGGAATTCGGTTGCTAGTTGTATTCACATTGTGATCAAGAGTTTAATTGATGTACACAAAGGAAGAAGACCCGTTAATAAAGATACATTGGCAGAAACAAGATGTTCAAGTTAATATTAAAGACAAAAATGCGTGTTATAAAGAACAATTTAAATGTATGACTGGGAAGAGTTGAAAAAATATAAGCATAATAAAGATACATTGGCAGAAACAAGATGTTCAAGTTAATATTAAAGACAAAAATGCGTGTTATAAAGAATAATTTAAATGTATGACTGGGGAGAGTTGAAAAAATATAAGCATGTCGTGAATCCAAAATAGCTATTCATGATGCTAAGAGTGCAATATTCGATGATTTATATATCAAGTTAGAAATTGTCAAGAGAGATATATTTATAAGCCAAATCAAGAGATAAAATAATTAAAGATTTGATTTATGTTAAATTTTTCAAAGATGATAATAAAAAAATATTTTTAGGCATGAAGATATTCAAAATAGAAGATGAACTATTTATCAAGATTTTAATTAAGGCTGTACCAATACAATTAATATAAGTGAGTTTAATGATTATAAAGATAATCTCAATACACTTTTCATTCACCATGTTAGTAAAGCCGAGATTTGGAATACTTGAAAAGAGGATAGAGAGTTAAAAAGTGGTAGGATCGGATGACATCCCTATTGATGTATGAAAATGTTTGGGTGATGAAGGAATTTTTTAGTTTATCAAGCTATTTCATATTATTTTGAAAATTAAAAAAATGTCAGATGAATGAAGAAAGAGTATTGTTATTAATCTTGAAAAGGCTTATGAAATAGTACCAAGAGAAGTTCTATGGAGAGCTTTGAAGCGATTGCGTTGCGTATATTGCTGTTATTAGAAATGTGATAATGGAGCTGCAACATGTGTTTGATCGTAAGGTGACTTGTCTAATGAGTTTTTTGTTACTATTGGATTGCATCAAGGCTAAACTCTTAGCCCATGTATTTTTTGCATTAGTTATGGATGTTCTTAAGAAGCACATTCAAGAGGAGATTCCTTTCGTGCATGTTATTTGCATATGACATTTTTTTAATTGATAAGAGTAGGAATGGCATTAAAGCAAGACTTAAGTTGTCAATGATTATTTGAAAATCTAAATTTTTTCATCTTGGTATATCTAAAATATAATATAATGAGTGTAAGCTCAAGTGTATTAAAAGTCCTAATTTCGAGGACATAACTATTGAGGACCATGTGATCAAGAAAAGCGAGAGGTTCAAGTACCTTAGTTCAAAATTAAAGTAATGGAAAAATAGAGAGCATTGTGATTAATTTGATCCAAGCTGGTTGGATGAAATGGACTAACGCTTCTGGAGTATTGTGCTATCTGAAATATCCACTCAAAATGAAAAGAAAATTTTATAAAGTATCTATACAACCAGCTATGTTATATGGGGTTGAATGTTGGCCAACAAAGAAGAAACTTATCGATAAAATAAGTGCTACAAAGATGGGAATGCTTAGGTGGATGAGTGGGTATACTTGTAAGGATAGAATGAGAAATGAGTTTTTCTGTAGCAAGGTTGGAATAGCTCCAATAGTGGATAAGATTAGAGAATGCTGCCTTAGATGGTTTAAGTATATAAGTGTAGACCGTGCAATGTCTTTGTTAGAAAAATTGAGTTTATGAATTTTGCTCATATTAAAAGAGGAAAATTGAGGCCAAAAAAGACATGAGAAGAAACTATTATGAAAGATCTTTTATTTGGAACTTGGGGAAGAACTTATTTTATCGTGCACAATGAAAACAAAATTTATGTAATCGACCTCACCTAGTATTGTACTAGCATTAAAAGTCTTGATATTGTTGTGTTGTACTAGCATTTCATATATTTATACATTTGGAGTTGTTTTAGTTGTTGATAAAGATATCAACGTTAAGTTTTTGCGATTGTTTTATTATATATTAGAGCATACGACACTTAGCTGCTACTAAATGTTATTTTGGCTGGTGTGGTTGATGCACGTCTCTTTACTCTTGTTGCAACACCTCTGGTGTTTGAGTCTATGGTGGGATTGCTGTTGGTGTATGTCTTTGGCCATGCAGCTCTAGCTGCTTTGCAGTGCTTAATGATATACCAAGTAATTTTGTTGTGAGTGTTTTTGAAGATTTTGTTAACCTTATGGTTCTTTCCTATGCCTAGGGATGAATTTCTTGCTTAGGTTGCTTTAGGAGCTTTTTCATCTATCTTGCGTCAATCCATTCTGGTCCTCATGGTTCCATCTTCATTTGATGGGAAACTTATCTTGCTTTTATTCAAGGAAAAGATCTATGATCCGGTGCGGGCATTTGAGTTTTGCTTACCGGAAATTGGCATTTGCCGAGCATTTTATGTGGTTTGGTTAGCTGGAAATATTGATCGTAAACATGTATTTTAAATTTTTTAATGAAGATGACTTTGCTTATATCCTGACCATGACCATCCATCCATATTGAAAGATTTTCTATGAGGTTACTTTAGTGGTCAATAAGCTTCGTTCTTGACAAATAATTTCTGATTAGTACTATCTGAGTAGCTTATTAAAATTTCAAATTCATTTCATCAATCATAGTACTTAAGATCATTGAGATCTATCTTTAAGAAGTCGCTTGAATTAGATAGACTTACCATGGACTCTCACATTTTCCCATGATATGAATCTTGGTTGAAATGGACATATTGATAAAGTATCCATTCCATTTTGGGTTCTGGTTGCATGCAATTTCTTAAACATCCCCAAATACTGTTTAAATTGCAGGATTTGTAGTCACTATTTAGTTTTTATTTTTCATTACATTGAGAGCTCAAAACATACATATCTCCTTTGACTATTGCTCTTTAGGGACAGGGCGGGGAGGCTACTGAAAGTGCTGTTATAATTAGGCAGTTGGAGGTTTTTGAACCACCAATTTCTCATGTGGCTTGAGGAGTAGTTTCATCTCCATAGATGAGTTGGAGATTTCATTTGATTCTAGCGTTAATGTTAATTCTAATGACAATTGGCTGGTAGTGCATTCTTCAATGTTTTCCCGTCGGGTTGATGCAAGGCTCCTACAGCTATTGATATCTGTATGCGATTGTTTCTAAGATGAGGGGGAAATTTTTCTTTTACCATTTGGCAATTAGAGATATGAGATCCTAATCCCCTCGGAATGAGAACATTAATTGTGAGGCTCATCAAGTGCTCCTTAAGTATGATTTTTCTTTTGAAAGATTCCCTCATTAAATTCAAGAGGAACTATGAACATGAATTCTAATGAAAACAAACTTATTTATAATCTATTTGCATGGGTGCTTTCCTCTTCTTACACAACTATCACTGTTACAGCATCCCTTTCATTACACAAGGCATTGGTTCTGTTTTTCATTTGTACTAGCCTAGGTCTTGTTCCTACACTCACTCATGCTTTGGATCTCTTAAATGATTTCATTAGTACCTAGAAATAAGTTCGGGCTATTGGTATCCTGCCCTCATTGCCATTGAACTTTGTAGTCTCTTCATAATGCTTTGGATCTTTCAAATTTTATTACCATTAGGTTTTAGTATTCTAATCATATAGTATCTTCTAAATTTTAGTAAATATAGTTTTCAATTTTACTCAAACAGATTTAATGCCTTTATTAAATTAAACCCAAAGCGAGTAACATGCCTGAAACTAAGTACTGTGGATATTCTCTCATGGTCACCGTGATTATAATCCCCTCAGTATTATTGTGAAATGTAGAGAATGCACTGATTTCCACAATCCATCATCTCTTCAGACCCCACCCCTTTTGAGATTATAAGAGTAAAGATGTGTTAGCTTTTGGTGTAACAATGTTAGTAATGTTTGCCACAGGCTTTTTTTAATTTAAAAGATTTTTCAAAATCTTCATTTTCTCTAGTGTGATGGGAACTGGTTTATGTTATGGGCATCTGGATCGGATTTGACGTGTGTTAAATCGTTGATTATGCAGCTAGAATTTGAAGGGTTTTTTCTTTCCACTTTCATTTGTGAGCAACTTGTACTTAAGCCTATATTTAGAGAATGACTAGAAAGCCATTTTTTTCCTTTTAAATTAGAAGTGGTACCTTTTGGGCCGAATATTAGTTTATGATTTTGTTTGAAAATTGATGATGCCGTCATTTTCTTTGCTTCTATAATAATTTGTTGATGTCATTCATTTACAAAGCTTTTGAAATGGAGAATGATAGAAATTCAATATTTTCTTTATATTTATAAACAAGGAGACTTGCGGCTGAATATTTGTATACAATTTTGTTTGCAAGCTAAGGATGCCATCGTTTCCTTTGCTTCTCTAATAGTATAATGAAGTAAGTTAACTATTTATTAAAGATTTTGAACAATGACTTTAAGAGGCGCTACATCTACTCTTCTTTGTTGTTTGTATACAATTTTAATAAGAATGCAATTATTGATGTGTTTTGTCAAGTTTGCTTGTGAGCTTTGACAACTATCTCTCCGCAGGTTTAAACAGGTTGCGTTCAGTTTTAATGGCGGGAAAGACTCAACCGTAAGTTTGTAATTGCCTCTTTTATAAATGTCTTAATTCTCATATAGCATATGCTATCTTTATAATCTTATCATTGATTATGATTGGGGCTTGCAGGTTTTGCTTCATTTACTTCGTGCTGGATTTTTTCTATTTACAAAAGAAATGGGTTGTTTTAATGGAAACACAGACTCTGTATTAAAGTGCCCAATACGGACTATCTATTTTGAAACGTCCAGTGCTTTTCCTGAAATTAATTCATTCACCTATGAGACAGCTGCATCGTATGAATTCTCTCTCCCATATAATATTCCGTGTTTAAAAGTTCAATTAATGTCTTGAGTCCTCCTTGACTGATTCCATCTACAAATTTGTAATAACAGTTTATTTATTATTCATTTATTTCATTTATATTTGATTTTTAATCATTCTGTCAGTTATGATCTACAACTGGATATTATTCGCCTGGATTTCAAGTCTGGTCTAGAGGCTTTGCTCAAGGATAAACCTACAAACGCTATTTTTCTGGGTACCCGAATTGGTGATCCCAATGCTGTATGCATTTTTTTTTTTACCATGCTGTAATCATTAGGCTATATGATCCTACGGGAGATAAATGTTTTTTCTAAAGGTAAATTCTTAAGCTTGCATAGTAGTTTATGTAATAACTTTGACATTCAGATAGGCCAAGAACAATTTTGTCCAAGTTCAACTGGATGGCCTCCTTTTATGAGGGTGAATCCCATCCTTGATTGGTCATACAGGTTTTTCATTGGTTATTATTTATATTTTATGTTTGGGCTAGTTTGCTTTCCGTTTGTTTTTAGTGCACCACATGAACTGTACTTTTCTCTCCTTTCTCTGCAGGGATGTGTGGGCTTTCATCCTAACCTGCAAAGTTCCATATTGCAGTCTATACGATAAAGGGTAAAATTGTCTAGTATATGGTCGCATGCTTAGAGTTCTGTTATTTTAATGGGAAATTTACACACAACTCAAGCATATCGTATTTTTTGGCTAACTAATTTTTTTTTATTGATCATGAGTGTACTTCATTTGAAACTAAATTTCCTGTATTAGGTATACTTCCATAGGGAGCATATATGATACAGAACCAAATGCATTGCTACGAATTCCTCATCTGCCTGTTGACAAAGAAAAATTCAAACCTGCGTATCTTTTGTCAGATGGAAGGCTTGAAAGAGCTGGGAGAGCAAAAAAGCTTGCTTTTAAGAATGAAAACAATTGCACAATCAGTAATGGTTTAAAGAACGCTAATCCATATCAAATCTTCACTTTATCAGCATCAATCATTACTGTGGGTGATGAGATTTTGTAAGTATTATTAATCTATTGTTGCCTGATCTTGTACCTCTTTTTTAAATTTGGTCATATTAGACAACTTGATTCATAAAAGCTCAAGAATACTCTTGACATGAACTCACAAGCTGGAGACAAAGGGACAATGGCAAAAACGTAGTACTATTAAATATTTTTAAGTATATTTCAATAGGAAAAAAATTGTGATGCTCCCAATGATCATTGCTCAACGAAACTGTTGTTTAACGGGACCAGTGGCGGTATTAGTATATTAAGCACGGATAAATATTTGGTCATTGAATAAGTATAGAGCTAGCTAACAAAAAATGAAATGCAGAAGCTTAAAACAGAGACAGGGGGTAGACTATGTGGAATATAAAGAATGATGAAAGTACAACCTATACATCCGAATATAAAGAGACTCTACAGTAAGCAGCACAAAAGTGAGGTCTTTTGCCTTTACTTGCCAGTGTCATAACACTAGTGTTCGGAGCTTAGCCAATAAAATCCCACTAACGCTGAGCAAATCTCAAAAGTTGAAGAAATGTAGACAAAATGTTAGTCAGTCAAATTCAGAGTAACAAAGATAGTAACTATATAATATGTACTACACAGAATAGTGTAAATTACGTAATGATGACGTAGTAATAAGAACAATGAAAAAGAAATTGAAAAATCTAAGTGGAAACTAAAACATTTAACAAATAATTTAATTAAAAATTCAGAATATATGTATTTTACTGATTATATACAAATTTGGTTTATGTAGAGTTCAATTTCAAATTTAGAATTGCACTTATTAAGTTCTAATTTAATTATTTAATTCTAAATGAAATAATAGACTGACTAATAACAGAGGAAAATAGTGATATTTCATTAGTACAAGTGTTTACAGATTTCTCAGAATTTTTGGGTGGCTAGCATAATACATAATTATTAATCTTCATCCTTCCCTTGTTTTTCCCTTGAATGGGCTAATATCAACAGATAGGAATACTCGTATTAATCTAGACCTCAAAATTCTCGCACATCTGGCATAAGTCAACCAAAGATCAGATGTCTAGCTAAATCAAGTAATTCATATTTACTTGTTAGCACATTTATTTAAAATACTTTTATAGAATTTCTCTCTTTTGACCAAGTGTATGTCTTGGTAGTCCAAATATGCAACCCAAAAAAGTTTGATTTGATAAAAATATATAAAATATTGCTGAAATTAAAATTAATTTTATTAAATTAAATTATTACAAATTTAGTACATTTTTGCTTATTATTTATATTATCAATATATATCAAAAATACTTTATTAACTATGATTAAAACCCTAATTAAGCTTAAAGAAAAATGTAATGCAATTACAGATGTAGTTCTAGGTTTTTTAGTCCTTTAATCCTTTGCATCTAAATGAGCTTTTTTTAGTCTAATTCAATAGCCATCATCTTCTACCATTCATTTTGCTGCATGTGTGCTCAACAACAACACCACCAAGCCTATCTCACAATGTGAGGAGGCTACTTGAATGTGATGACCCAAGTTAGGTTAATAACAACCAATCTAACATTAGGTACATATCTGAAGGATTATATTGATTGTTAAACAAAATAACATCAAAACAACATCCAAAGTCATACAAAAATGTAAGAATTATCATTCATTCAATTTTAAGATAACATCATCTAAGATTATATTTCGTATAAAAGTAAAATCTAAAGTTTTATTCTTCCATTTTGCCCCACAATTCCTTAAAATATTCTTAAGCTATTTCAGCCTCTTCCAGCTTTACCCGATTTGGAAATATAAAAATAATACCTTAGTGTACATTCTAAGTACAAAGGATAATAAATAATATACTTTTAAGCAAAAATGAAGGGCAAAAATAATATGATTGTAATTGCAAAAAAATATGGTTTAATACAATTAAAAATAATCATAATTCCTACAAATAAATATTTTCTTGCCATAGTTATGTCACATGCCAAATTTTAAAAGATAATCGAATAAAAATTCACATTTGTGTTTATGTCTTAGCAACATTAGCAGTTCTGATAAGTCAGAACCTCGAGGCTGGGTTCAATAAAAGCATGTTCATCACTTGGGCCCCCTCAAAGGTTCCAGATGGCACCCTTATAACTCTCGATGGAGTAGCCCCGTCCCTATCTTAATTCAACCAACGTTTCGGAACCATTGCAAACATTCACAAGATACATACAGATCATTTTATTTCTTTACATCATTGGCAGTAAAAATAACGCATTTAATATCAACAAGAAATAGGTTCAAAGCGATACTTAATCAGAAATAAAAGCAAATAAAATTATGTAAAAAGAAATATCCAATGTACTTTTGTGTTCGGCTATGCTGAGAATGTATTCATTTTATGTGTCTGCAAAAGTTATATTTGAGATTCTATTAAACTTTGGGAATGACTGCTTGCAATATTAGAATTAATATTTTTATCCCTAAGTTACAAGGAAAAGGCTGAATCATATACTTCGATGTTGATAAAATTTCCTTCTTCTAATAGACACCACAATTTTCTGCCACACTTGGATATCTAAGCTAAGGAATAGCCTAGGATCACAAATACATCTTAGACCTAATTTCCGTGCAAGAGTAAGGGTGTCCGACTTAGTAGAGTTTGGCCAAATCACTTATTACAGAATCACAGTTTAATAATTTCTTAAGATCACTGGATTGATCGTGGAAGTCTGCAATTTTCTATTTGTCTTAATTAGAGCAGGTATGGAATTTCAGATTTCCTTTTCAATGAATACAACTATTCAAATGAGGCTGAGACTTCTGAAATTTAATTTGGATAATGATTGACATTCCATTTTCAGTGAGGCGGCATTGGATTCATTCGACCACAAGAAAAATGAAAGGAGCATTTGCATGGAAGATCAAATACTGTTAATGAGGGTATTTAAAGCTCAATTATATTTCTAAAACAACAATACAGAGAACCCCCTTTTGGGAACAACAACACTAGTAGCAAATATTGATTTTCTGGTAAATGAAGGCAACCTTAGTTTAAGGTGTAACATAGACTAAGATGCTCTAATAAATCCTGATATGAGAGGGGAATAAACTGAGACAACAAATGGGTCGATATTGATCATTCTATAAAGTATGGTTTGTGAAACACAATAGAATATCGATGTTTTAGACTTTATTTCCAGATTTTCTTTCTACAAAAAAAAAATTAATTTGCTATGCCACTTAGGTACTAGAGTGTATTGTATGTGCGTTTAGATATAATCCTAATGACATTGTAGGCAATTAACAAATACTAATAGAAATTTCTTATCATAATAAGCTTTGATTTTAAGATGGAGGACATTCATGCAGTCATAGTTTCAGAAATTAATTTATGCCATGAATTAGTTCCTAACATCAGGTTGGTGTTAACGCTTGATCTTTCTACTACGAATTTCATATAATACTACATACATATTGATAATGGATAAAATATATATATTAGGACGGTGAATGCTTTGTAAAGGAAGTCTTTCCTTAAACGATGGGGAATTTCTCAAAATCAACAGAAGGAGAAGATCATGCGGGAGGGAAGGAGTAGATGTCACATGCTGAGATGTTCGGGTAAGAAGGATTGGAAGGAGCGTCGAGGGGCCGAGTCTCTCCCTTTTTGGAGTTATCGCGGCTTGAAGAAGGAAAGATTGAGGAATCGAGAGAGAGCTTGCTACGAGGGCATTGTAGGTGCTCGATGGCTTAAATAGGACTTTTTTGGAAACTGTCGAGCGGAAGAAACGACGTGAGTCTAGCGAGCGAAAAGGGAGGGATCTGGACTAAATTATTGTGCGGTTGGTTCTTCGGCTAGTAACCGCGGCCTTCATTGATGGCAGTAAATAGAGAAGGCGTTGAAGGCGAGAGTTGCTTCCATTGGTTACGGGAATGGTAAGAAGAAAATCAGAAGTGTGCGCACCGTTGGCTCTCTTTAAGCCGACAGTTTTTGGAAGCGTGATTTCCTCTCCGCGTCGATGGAGGGAGGATCAAGGGTCCTTTGGTTACAGTTTAAACAAACAGAAGTCATGCTTATAATGGTGAATTAGTGCTTATGGAAAGAAATGCCTTTTTATTAAGGCAATTTGAATGAGACAGTAATATGTAGCCTTTAGTTATGTTAATAGTAATTATGAAGAATAATGAAACTTCCATCTCAGTAATATTTGGGTAGAATGACTTTCCAAAACTTTCTAAAATGATAATTTAATCAGTTTTTCATAGCACGTAACATAAATAAGCGGGAATTTGACGAAAACTAATATTAGCGGTAATTGTTTTAATTGTAAACGGAAATCTGTGAATAATGAACGGAAATTGAACTTTGCCGGAAATTAGGATTTTTCTTAAAAATGACCTAGGGTCATTACAATGAATCTTTTGTTTCCATTGTGCACAAATATGTGAGCTCATGTTATGCAAAATTTGCTTATCTTAATGTAATTTGATTTTCTTAAGGTAGTTGACCTATATCCTACATAAACCCAATCTAGGCTTGCCTTAAGATTGAACATGGTTGCATTTTCTCAATTAGTATATTTTGCAATGAATTGAAATTAACCCGTTAAGTTAACTACTAATTGTAATTATGCTCATGGCAGGCTATCCACTTGAAATTGCTCGGTAGTATTGGAATTTATAACCAACTTTCTATAAAATATTTAAAATAATTAATAAAGTGGTTATCATATAAATTTCTACTCGGAGAGGTATTTTCTAAGAAGATACCAGCTCTTATTCTATAATTACTATTTAGTTTAACTATAATTTGAAAAATGTTACTTGGCTCTCAAATATCTTTTAAAAAAGATGGATGATTAGGATTTTATATTTAAAATATATATTCTTATGGGCCCCCACAAGCAAAAGTGGATTTAATAATATAATTTTTTGTAATTTTTTTTTTTTGTATTTTTTGTATTTTTTTGGGAAATATTTGGGAGCTAGCAAAACCCATTTAGATTAGTTATTTTTTATTGCTATATAATGATATTATTGTTAACTTACTGGTGATTAGTTGATATGGCTTACTATTCACTTAAATTTATTAAAAATTTACTTCTTGATAATTGCAAATCTAAAAATCATTAACAGTAATTTTCTTAATAATGAGAAAGTCATTGAAGTATTTAGAGACCTGTTATTTAACCATCAATAACACGTTACTTAAAATTAGCTATGTTTTTCCCTATGTTAGACTTATCTTTTTATAAGCGATAGGTAAAGAGAAAGGAAAGAAGAATGCATGCAATGCTGATCCCATTCCCTAGTAACACGTGTTCAAAAGACTATATATATATATATATATATATATATACACACGCATGTACACACAAACTTTGATGGTTCTTGGACTTTTATATTTAAATTAATTTTTAATATTTAATTGAGAGCAAAAGTTAATTTTGTATAAAGATGTAAAAAAATCAAAACAAAACTGTCCTAATAGTTGGGGTGACATTGGGATAGGTTAAGGTGATAGAGGGAAGAGGAGGTCAGCAATATTCCATTGGTTTTAGAACTCTGAAAATGACTTGAGAAGGATGACATATTGAAAGCAAGCTAGCTCCATGGACGGCATGAGAAGCATACGTGTGGGGAGGTGGAGGTTGGTGGAGATCGGCATTGACGGGGGAGGATTGGAAAAGGCTAGTCATGGTTGGTGATAATCACGGAAGGATTACAAGGGCCGAAATTGGCAAGAGAAAACACAAATTGTGGAGTTTCATGAAGGGTGCGGGAAAAGCATGAAGGCGTAAGTGGAGGGTAGCAAAGGCTGGCCTGTTGAGTGTGATTATTATTTGTGCTCATAGACCTTGGCACAATGAAGAACTGATGGAAGGAAGCCATTGCGATTATTTAGTATCGCTGAAGTGCATTGCCGATTCTTTTCATAGGGAGGTTATTGATTGGCATTAACTTTGATAGACCATGATTAAGTCATGACTCCATCAACCATGAAAACATGTTTTGAACCCAGAAAGTTTTTTGTCATCGTTAATATGCTGACATACCCTATTCTCCATGGTTTTGTGAATTTCTTTATTTTGGGAGAATTTGCAGGGGGTTCTTATAGACACACGCACACTCTAAAGACTTATTATGATGTAATAAAGAATACTAGGGATTATTTATGAGAATCTTGTAGCCCTAGCCTTCACTTTTATATTGTTTGGGTTTAGTTTGATATGTTGAGAGAATTGAGAATTGGAGATTTGTGCGAGAGCATATAATTTTGTAATCTTTTTCTTATTTAAAGTAATTAAGTAGACGATCTAGCACACAGTTGGGGATGTAGGTGTAATGATATTGAGTCATGTAAATGCTGTTGTTCTTTGCATGGCTTTGTCATTCTATGATTTCTGTTGGCTATTTTCACGAATTTTCATAAAATTGGTTTGGAAAAGGACATGGGGGGGAGGTGGAGGCTAGTAAAGTCAAGGCAAAAGCTAACCATGGCTTGCGTCTGCTAATGGGAGACCATTGATGTCGTAGTAAAAGCATAAGGGGGTCATGGCAGCCAGTGGGTTGAAGAGACAAGACAGAAGTTCACCATGGCTGTTGTTTGCCAGGGGACGTCAGTTTTGGCCAGTGATGACACATGTGGTTGTAAGAAGGGAGCAACATGCTGATTTTTCTTTGGTGTATTTGATCTCTTGGTTAAGTAATTTTTAGATAATCCCCAAATGAACTTCTTTATTTAGAAGAAAAAAGTCAATAGGTTTATGCTTAAGAGTCTCTAGTGGGCAAACTGATATTTCTTATATGATTAGCACCTTGAATGTTAAAATGCACCACTAATTTCTATTAGTAATGGTCTTAATAGTTACTGCTGGCTTTTAAATCCAAATAAAATGTATTTAGAACTTTAAAATTGAATGTTGTCTTATTAGGGATCTTATTTAGATGGCTAGTGAAGTTGACTAGTTTAGATTCAAAACTTAATAACCAATTTAAGTTGTCTCTTATTTCTATGTGGTTTAGATAGAACGTTGGTGTCACTTAGCATGTATTACAAAATAACAAGCATTATCCACTGGTATTTGTTCATGTACGCAATTGTTATTTTTCTTATTGATTTGTGCTGTTTATATTCAGTCTCTTTGTTACTAATTGTGCGCCCACTCAAAATGTTTTCACTTTTATCTTTCTATCTTTCTCTGTTTATTTTCTCAGGTTTGGAATTGTAGAGGAAAAAGTAGTTGCATTATTGAGCAAGAAACTTAATGCCATAGGATGGCGAGTCTCTCATATTGCTGTTGTTGGTAATGATGTAAGATAACATGCATTTTTTCAAATGTTCGTTCAAAATTCTTTTCTGCGCCATATGCCATTGTTTTGAACGCTAAATTTTTTTTAGTTTATGCATGACACTTAAGTAAGGTCTTTCTTGGCTTCATTCTGGTTTTTTGTGTAGTAATCCTATGTTATATATATATGTATATATATGTTGCGCGTATCTATGTATATTTATTATTTTGTTTTAAACTTAGTGGGTAAAATTTATTTGCTGAACAGCTACTATACCTCATTGAAAATTTATTTTCATTTGTAGAGTTATGCTCATGGAAATAACATTTGAATGCCTGTTTGTACTTATTGTCAGAAAACCATGAAATTTCAAGCACCAGAAAATAAAATATATATTTAGCTTATGAAGTTCTTAGCTGTGCATTTATTGGGCTTTTGTTTCATTTCTTGTTAACCAGGTAAAGATAAGTTTTGGCTTGGTTATTTCTTTGAAAAGTGATTAACGTTTTATTAGGCCTTAGAAAATACTTGGATGCGCCACCCCAGTAAGTGCCTAAGTATAATTAATGAGTAATGATATTATGATTTGACAGTATAAATGTATTTAAATTTTGAGTTGATTTTGTTTAATCTAATGATGTATCAATATATTGAACTTTGAACTGAACATTTTAGTAGCTCTCTTTGGCTTTACCAAACCTTACCATTCTGGTTTGTCATTCTTTTGATAATATAAAACTGCACTTATGTTTACTGCAACCAAGAACTTGATCGTGCTAGAATCTCTTACTAATTTTTCTTTTTTAAATGCTGAACTCTATCAAGAGCTTGTCGATAAGTTTAAACTCTTTCCGATGGTCTTAGATCTGAATTCAGAGAGCGTTATTTATTACATATCTTAAGTTATGCTGCCAATATTTTGTCAAAATATTGACATAACTCAGATGCCCCAAATGATGTTGCCAAAAATATATAAAAAATTTCAAATAATTTCATAAAGAACAAGAGGAACTCATGTTTTGTTACCTCTCCGAGCTAGCTGGGCTAAGATTTTTGAAGTCCTCACATTTGATTCTTAGAGTTGACCGAGAAGATTAAATTTTCTTCATTGATCTTGGATCCAAATCTAGGGTACGCATTTTTTTACATAATCTCGAACAATTGTTGTCATAATTTCTTAAAAAATATTGACCATGCTCAAATTGCATTACTATGCTATTGAAATTTCATGAAAAAAAAATTATGAATAAAATTAAATTTGTTCAAATTCATTAGTCAATAAATTAAATTATTGAATAATTAATTATGTAACCAATTAACTAATTAAATTGATCAAATTATATAAAGTAACTAAGTATGAAGATTAAATCATTAGTAATGTTGGATCTCCAATGAAAGTGTAAAAAAATCAAAATTAAAGACAATTTTAGCTAGAAATCATATTTAGATGTATGATAGGCAACAAGAATACTAGCAAGCTTTACCACATCTATCGATATAAAATAGAAAATAAGAAAAGAAAGAAAGTAAAAAAAAAATGTTTGCATTATTTACTAGTACAATGTCACTCTTTTTATTATGTAACTAGTACAATGTCACTCTTTTTATTATGCTCACTCCCTGTATACAAAATTACTCATTTTAGTGCTTTCACCATTTTGATTACAAAGTGTTGCTCTCAATGCCTTCATCTATGAGCTCACAAGTCCTTAATAGCATAGGCTTTTTAATGTACACAATACCATATCATTCCATTGCTCCCAAAAATCAAATATTCATATTCTGATCCATGAGCTTGCTATAGTTGTTACTTTTTACCTATTACTTGCATGAAGACATCAAGTGATCAATTTAATTTACAATAAAAATGGGATACACAAATATTAATGTGTATAAGCTCAATAAATGCAATCCAGTAAGCTCAATTAGAGGTAGAACAGTTTGGTTGTCTGATTTTTAATAGACCTAACTGGTCTTATTTGAATCAGTCTAGGTTAAATAAAAAAATTCTTAATAAATCTATGTACTCCTCAAATATGTCCAAGTTAGTTTAATTGTTTATATTAAACAATCCATTTCTATACACCACCTTAAGGCTCACTTAGCTAGTAACAAAGCTTTAAAGGATTTAACAACCTAACTCGGAAGATTCGATACATTAAATATCTAAATAAAATAAAGCAAACCATTCTATATCTAAACACACAATTCTTATTTGATCTAAATAGTCATAGTTGAATTGTGTTTACTTAAAATAATTGATTTAGAGGATCTAATAGATCCAAGTCAAATCAAATAAGGCTAAAGTGATCTAAAATCCAATTAATATAACTGATCACAACTAAAACAAATAGTTAGAGCATGCGATTTATTCTTTATAAGGATCTAATAGATTTGAAACACATGCACATCGTGCTACCTCATCTAAATGATCAGGGCATAAGATCCACTATTTTGGGCATTTTAATGAATGTAAATTCTATCTTAAACCTAAACTCAAGACTTTTATTGCTACCTCATCTAAATGACCAGGGCATAAGATCTACTATTTTGGGCATTTTAATGAATGTAAATCCTATCTTAAACCCAAACTCAAGACTTTCATTGGATGTAAGTTCATTGTAAACCAATGTTTAGGCATTCCAACAGATGTAAACTCCAACTTGAGCTAGATCATTGCTATCAAGCCTCTCAATGTAACTTATACTTGATCTAGCTCAATAGCCTCCTATCTTAAACCTAAACTCAAGTCTTTATATGTTGAGTCATTGAATAAAAGAGATGGTTAGCTCTCTACTAGTTCAAGAGTGAATATTGAACCTAAATGTTAAATCTTTAACAAATATTAATAATTTTCCTCAAGATTTCTAAGATGAGATAACCCATAGTTGATAATCAAAATTTTGAATGTTGTGGATAAATATTTCTCTAACATTGATAAATTAGATTACAGGTTGACTTGGGTTGACAGAATAATAGGATCTTGATCGTGCCTACTCTTTAATAGAGAATTATCTTCTAGGAGAGGTAATCAATTATATGGGCTTGCGCCTAAGGAAATTCTTAATCTCAGTTTAAATAAACCTTGAACCATTCATCATAAAAAAGTTTGGTTAAAACTCAAATTTATTTTACAAAAAGAATATTCCTGAAACCTAATCCATAGGTGGAGATCTGTGCACTTTTTGAGTGTGATCACTTGTGAGGACTCCGACATCTGGTGTTCACTTGCCGCAGGATCATATTGAGTAACTGAGAGAAAAATGGCATACACGTTCAAAAGCCAAAAGATATTATTCATTTATTTTAATGTTCAAATTACAAGGTCTTTTCAATATTCCTCGTACAAAAGTGAAAAAAAAGATAAAAGATAAACAAGCAAAAATAGCGTCGTGGATCTATCGGCAGTTGAATCATTTTAAGAATTATGGTTCTTGCGTGTATTCCCCTAGAAGCATCTGACCTGGTATTGTACAGAAAATAATATCGGGATTTGAATTCCCAGTAATTAGAGAATACTATAAGTACTGCAGTACATAATAACATTTGCATTTTAAATGATGCGATTAGCAGAAGTAAGGCGGAAAAAATGCAGGAGAAAATAAGGCAATAGCGCGAAATAAATAATTTCCTGCAACAAATATTATTTATCAAATAAAGATTACTGATGCTATTTTTCAGTAATCTACCCCAAATGTTATCGATGTCATTTTCTTGTAACAACCCCGAATGTTATTGATGTCATTTTCCAATAACAACCCTGAATGTTATTGATGTCATTTTCCAATAACAACATCGAATGTTATTGATGTCATTTTTCAATAACAACCTCGAATGTTACTGATGTCATTTTTTCAGCAACAACCCCGAATGTTACTGATGTCATTTTTCAGTAACAATCCCGAATGTTATCACGTTGGTTCCGAACAACCAACCAAGCTTCAAATTGAAATTAGCTCAAAGAAAATAAGCTAAGCAGCAGTAAAAGTGCAAAATGTAATATTCGTCATGTACTGGGTACCTTTGTTTGTTCCTTAAGTTCAGAAGTTCAATAGTTCAAATGAGTGACAGTTCGCTCAATCTGCATTTTGGATATCTTAAGTTAGCTTTTTAATCTAATATTTTATGAGTCAATTTCATCTTTACTTTCATTATGTTCTTCTTCCGTTTTTAAGATTGAAGTTCGATTTATTTAAGCTGTTATATTCATTAAGGCGTTATGATTATGATAATAATAAAGTACGAAAAAAAAGTCGGAATCAAAATGACTGAATTGACAAATTAGAAATAATAGTCATTTATAACATTTGAATTGTTCTCATTATTAATTAATGAGAATAATATTAATATGAATGACTAATTATTAATTTGATAGTTATAAGAAGAGAGTAACAAGATTTAGAGAAATGCTCCTTCCATTTTCTTACTTTTCAACTCCTTTTACCTTAGGATTAAGACCGCCGAAAAACGGAGGGAAGCAGGAACGGGGTGGCCGAAGGCTGGCCGAGGTGGCAGCAGCGAGAGGCTTGGCTAGCAGCGGCTACTGAGTGGTCGTCGGCTTGCTGGCTGGATGGAAGGGCTGTTGGCAGGATGTCGAAGGAAAGGAGGAGCTACAGTGGCTGGCTGTCGCTGGAGGGATTGCTGGCCGGCAGTTGGAAGGAGGAAGGTTGGCTGCTGGCTGAGCATAATGGCGCATGGCATGCGCCAAAATTTCCTGGCGCGGAAGCTTCTTTCGCCTGGAAGCGGAAGGAAGGGGTGGTCAGCCAAGAGGTCCGACCGACCTGCGCCAAAATCGGCGCAGGTAGCAGGTCAGGCGTATCTTTTCGCCTCTGCAGGCTCTAAGACAGAGCCTGCGATCGCAGGCTCTGCGATCGGATTGGCCGGGGGGGGGAATCGGGCGAACAGGGGAAGAGCTGGGGAAAATGGAAATTTTTTTAAAACTTTAAATTAATCGCATTTTTCTGCCGTTTGACGTCCAAATCCAACGAAACTTAACACCGAGGTGTGTTGAAATATTATGAATGCCCTCGCGCCAAAAATGTTTGATTCGGAGCAAAATTTTATTTTAATTTTTGAGGTTTAAAACTTCAAAATTTTGCCACGATCAAAACAACGCTCATAATTTGATGAAACTTCTCGAGCAACCTTTAAATAATATACTTAACACATCGATACTGTAAACGATGAATTCGGACACGTATTTCAATACTTTTGATTTATAGATTTTAAATAATTCTGAAAATAAGGCGGGAGCTTCCGTTATTCGGATTTTTTCCTAAATTAGGGCACTTTGATCTAAAAAATATTTCTATCTATTGGTAATTTTTTTTGCCCTAAAATGAAATTTTCCGGGGCTCTAATGTCAAAGTCGGAAATTTGACTTAGTTTGCGAAATAACGACTTTGGGTCGTTACATCACTTATTTCTAAAATGGTATTTATTAATTTAAAGTCTCATATAAGTTGGCTATAAAATGGAACTTTCATAGCAAAAATTATGAAGATGTTTTGTGGTTGCACTATGTTAGACTTCTCTATACCTTTTTATTTGTATAAATCTCTTTTAAATTTCTTTTCTGTTACATCGAGTTGATATATCATTCATTATTTTTGCTCTTTTTGAAGTTTCTTATTTTAATTCAAAATGCTGCTAAGCTTTAAGAGCGAGTATTAGTAAATTTATTATTGATATATTGTGCAGATTGACTTTATAGCCGAAGAAGTGGAACGTCGGAAGTGCAAAGATGACTTGGTTGTTTTTTAGTTCATTTATGAAGTCCTATAATTGCTGCTAGAGCACTTACATTTTTGCCACCTAATAATGCTGGCTTTTCATATGTAAAGCTTTTGATACATGGTTTACAGGTTTTTCTTTTTGGAGGAATTGGACCTTTGCATTCAGACGTTTCATTAGCTGGTGTGGCGAAAGCCTTTGGTGTTCGTCTAGTGAGTTACTTTGTGCTTTTTTTTAAGGAACTGAACTATTAATTATGCTCTTCTGTTCTTTAATTTATCAAGTATTTTATTTATTTATTTTATGCAAGTTTTTAACCCGTGTGCTTTACGAGGATTGCATTTTTTAAAGATGGGAACATTTCCCCTATTTTTGGTATTCTCTTTAGTATTGTGCTATCACACATACAAATTTGAACCTTTCAAAATGTTGAGTGTTGCGGAAATATATTTCCAACCCTTCTAAAATTAAAATAGCCAAAATTCTCTTTGTATAATAATAATATTTTCTTATACATACAATATCAACAACACAAAATCTTAATCCCACTAGATATATTTTTCTGTATACATACAGAAAATATGTATATGTACAAAGAGAAATAGATTAGCATTTACTAGAAATGGTAGGTTAATTTTTAGATTTATTTCTTCAACGCCATCCAAGTCTTACAAAAAGAAATTTACTTTCTTACATTCATCAAAATTATTATCATACTATTTATTGTTCTAACACTAAATCTCTTACATTCATCAAAATTATTATCATACTTGATCTTCTTTAATCTGAAATCAGGGATGAGATATTTTTAAGAGTTAGATAACATAATACAAATGATTGGGACACAAAGTCTAAAGAGATTAGAATGAATATACAAAAAATTATGTGACACCTAGGCCTCCCTTGTCGCAAGCCCATAATCTATTATGAAATTTTGGCAAGGTTTACTCTCCATAAGAGAAAGGCTTTTGAATATCTCGTACTTTTGTGCGTGCCATTTCTTTCTAACAATTTGAGTACTTGTTGCTCCTTTTAACTTCTTTTTTCAATAATCATGAGTCTGATATGTATAAGGATCAAAACTCATCTTCATTCATCATAAATCATATACACATTTCTGGACAAACCTTACAAAGATCTATAGATTACTTGACAAAAGCTGTTAATAGAACCGTGTCATGGATGCTCAGAGGAGGCTAAACTAAACCTAAGGACGGATTGGGAGACCTCTCTCTCACAATAACAAGGATGATTCCCACCCCTCTTAGCAGAGAAATAGTAGTAACCACGATTTAAAATTGGTTGGGAATCTGTGACCATCTGTAAATTGAACTTCACCATTTGATTAGTACTGTAAGCCTTGCTTGGTTTGAGCTTTGGATGAACCAAAGTAGTAGCTAGCTTATAGCTAACAATTTTGCAATTTAAGCAATACATAGGAAGTTTATTTAAACCCATTTTTTTCATAATTAAAATAAATTGGTGCAAAACTAAATCTAATTAGAGAATTCTACAATGATGTCAAGTTGCATAAGGAATTGAATCACAGAAGGGAACAGAAGCTTCTTGGTAACTTCATCCAAATGAGTAGTTTGTCAAAGATAAAACCCAAGGAGACCATAAGCAAGGCAGGTAAGGAAGTGGATTCGAAGCTTTAGGAAGATGATCCAAAATATTTTGATTGCAGATTTTGAATATGGATCAAACTTGCAGGACACATGGAATACTCTTCCACAGAGAGTGTAGTTGAATAATGCACAAAATTGGTTCTATTGTTAAGCTTCTAGAAAACATGCATACAATCAAACAATTTGATTGATTTATTGCTAAAAGTGAGCTTAAGGAGCGTATTTTGGATGCTAACCTATTGGTCCTACCAAATGAGAATTTACTAATTTGCAAAAACTCAAAGGATGAATTGTGGATGAGGGGCAATGGGGTTTTGACAAGAATGCCCTCTCTCCTTACTAATTTATACTATGCTCAGAGTTGATGTTCATGGCCATCTGTTATCCGATATGAATTGGTAGACCTATTGGATTCACTCTTGCAAGATGAGACCCTACTTCCTCTCACCTCATTTACGTAGATGATATGATTATCTATGATCCGGCCATTTTGGCTGGCTGTAAAAAGGTGCAGCGCATCCTAGAGGATTATGGCGGCTGAATAGGACAAGTTGTAAATGTTGCAAATCACGTGTTTTCAGCAAGAAGACCCTGCCGCACAAGAAAAGAAGGATTAATGCCCTTCTTGGATTTACGAGTTTTGAGTTGCTCTAGTTGGGGTTTAATGTTAGCGGCAAACCCACAGGGAAAGGAGGACTATTGTGAGGTGTTGGAAATGGTTCGTGCTAGAGTCTGCTTTTCAGAAACTCGCTTTGTCTCATAAACAGGGCAATTGTGCTTGATATTTTTCCCCCTTTCCACTGCTTTGTTTAC
This sequence comes from Gastrodia elata, assembly GCA_016760335.1. Classification (NCBI taxonomy): domain Eukaryota; kingdom Viridiplantae; phylum Streptophyta; class Magnoliopsida; order Asparagales; family Orchidaceae; genus Gastrodia; species Gastrodia elata. The sequence continues at coordinate 46,550,510 of CM028678.1, read as the reverse complement.
GTATGTTGATGTCTCCCATCATTGACTCTTGTATGCCAGAGATTGAGGCTGTTTTTCGCAAGTTCCTTTGGGAGGAAGCTGAGAGCATTGACATGCATGATGACAGATGGGAGGTCTTTCTTTTCCCCAATCAACAAGAGGCCTTGGGATTAGAAACCTCAGGCTCTGGTGACAGATTTTGGTGGCATATTCTCGTGGCCCATCTCACTTAGTTTTGTCAACATGGAGAATCTCATATCGGCACATTCAATGGAGGCGAGGTACCACCTACGAGGGGATCCTTCCTTGTCTGGAAAAATGATTTGGCATTGTAAAGACTAATCTTCAAGGGTTGGGTGATCACTCAAAGGCACACTAGCTGGCGAGTAGGATATGGGATTGAGATCAATGTCCTGGCAGGCGATTGGATTAGGCTGAGAGGCTTGATACACTTGCCTCTCCTAGGGAACTTCCTTAGCCTTCAGGGGCATTAGCTGACAACTTCTTTGATGAGCATTGTTGTATAGACAATGTCAGGCTAAGGCAAGCCTTTGGGAACATCTTCTGTGAGCACATCATTCGGCATGCCAGGTTTATTGCTCGGAGTTGGACACAACACAGTGACACCAGCTTAGCTTTACCTCCAAAATGCCTAGTCATATTTATCGCATGGAGGTTAATAGAGGAATGGCTTCATCACTGCATTTGGAAACTCCAGTTGTTTCAGCGGGAGGCTTTCTTTGTTTGGCTATTCTTGAGGGCTGTTATTCCCACAAACTATTGGCTCTATGCATGATTTCTTACTACCATTGCAACTTGTGTTTGGGGTGTGATGAAGTGGAGGACATGGTGCGCTTTGCTACCATGTGCCTCTATATATGGGCTTTCCAGGCGGTCCTCACCAAATTGGGAGCCATGGCTATTTCCATCTCCAATTGGGAGCAGATTGTCTTGCAATACTCACACGTTATCTCAAGTCCACAACTTTACTTCATTAGGCAGATTTATAGGTATATCCTTTACTAATCTTTGTGGAGCAGACTAGTGAGGTAGTACGGGTGATCTTTCCCCAACCCTGAGATTTGTGCCAATTTGGTCTTAGAGGCTGGCGGTTCTGTGGTGCACCCTGACCTCTTCTAGCCCATTTAGCCCCTCTCAATAATGCGCCCCCTTCTACTAGAGGATAATGTGAACTTGCAACAGATTTTGATAGTGAACTTCTTTAGGCAGATGGATGGATGTGCAACAAAAGTTATATACATATAAAACCTCATATGTATATATATATATATATACACACACACACACATGCAATCATTTTACATAGAAATTTCCATCATATCTCTTTTCTCCCACTCCGTGAAAATCTCTCTCTCTATACACACACAATGCCCCCATATAGAGATAGGGCGAGAGAGAGAGATGGTCAATATCTCTCATTTGTCTGCTTCCTAGTGATGCTACTGCTCAAATTTCTTGATCATTGTATCAACCTTCTCCTATCAAATCCTTGTAGTTCCGCTGATTACAAGTTCTTTGAAGTAATGACAAGTTGTTGCTTGTGTCATGGACTGTTACAATAATCATTTCAAAACCCACCCCTAAAGTAACTTGTATTGCAAAAACTAGATTGATTTGCTATGCCTTATTTAAAACTAGTTGAGCTCAATGAATGAAACTCTTTCATCATTGATAAAGTGAAACTATGCTTGAGATTCATTGTGATATCCAAAAAACATTAGAGGCCCAATTGTAATATCCAAAAAATTGGAAACTTTTGTATTAAGAGAATGAACCTATGTTTTATTAAGTAGGAGTGGATATGGTGGGCCTAAGTTATATTCAGCACTGACATTTTACCCATGATATGTATTTTTTAGAATGGTATAAGCATTGCACACTCTACATGCTTTGTGTACAAGATGTCATATTGTACTCATATGCCATGTGCTCTTGAAGTGTGTGTGCCTTGATATTGAAATTTTTGTATTCATAATTTTTTTAATAATTACCCCTAGGGAATCTTGATACTATAAAATTACTGAATTTTGGCAAAAAAAAATAGTGGTAGTTGCTATGATCTCAAAGTTAAGCCTTGGAGATAGGCTTTGCAATCATTAGAAAATCCATCTCTCAAGCCCCCTTCTCGAACTTCTCCTCATTGTTCTTCTCTTGAATTTTTCCGCTAGGATTCCCTTTTGCTCTTAAGATTCTGGTTTACAATTTTTATTCCTTCTTTATCTTTTGTAGGTATATAAAAAAAATTCTCCATAATTTAGGGATAATTATTAACAAATATATAAAAGTACTAACAACCATTCAAAAATTACTCAACTTTAATAAATAAAATCAACAAAAAATTAATGAAGTTGCATTATTAAAATAAAAGAACTTGATTACAAAGCCTTTTGAACCTGCTAATTTTCGGTGATATGCCTTATAGACAAAAGTGCCCACAACATTACTTTTTCCAAGTTAAGCTTGTCCTCAAACTTGAAATTAGGATGTAGGATTGATCTTTGGAGGTTTTCTCAAGTGGTAGTCTTCGTTGTGCCATGAGTATGCTGGATTTATAACTCAAGGCATCCGCAATTGAAGTGGAAACATAAGATTGATTGGCGCAATGGCAGGACTTGGTCGTTCTGTATGAGAGGTAAGTCGACTGGTTGATTTGGTGGAGTTTCCACAAACGCATTCAGAACTGAAACATGAAATGCATTGTGTATGTGACTATGATCTATAAATCAGAGCTTGTATGCCATCGGTCACACCTTAGCTTAAATTTGAAACAATCCGTAGAAGTCTGGGGAAAGTTTTATGGATGTCAACAGAGCTACAATGAGTTTCATGTAGGATCCCAATATTCAATCTGATAGTAACAACATTCTAGCAGTGTATCTTTGACTGCATTGTCCCGAGAAGACCACTTTACATATTCTAGTAGTTTCCGGGGCTCTTGGCCATACACAAGATGGAAGGTATTATTGTTCATCAATGTGTGGAAATAACTGTTGTAGCAATAATCTAGCCAAAGTGACCACTCCACCCAGGAACATGGCCGGTCATTGATGAGGCAATGCAGATACATCTTGATGAACTTGTTGATCTTGGTGTCTGCCTATGCATCTGCTGGCAATAAGTTATAGAATATGACATTTTGGAATCAGATTATATAAATAATTTCTTCAAATAGGCTATTAAAAAGTTTTTCATGATTTGAGACAATTAATTCTGAAAGGTCACGTAGGCAGAACACCTATGAAAAGAATACTTGTGCTACTTTTTACAGTATAAAGGTGATCGAGAGAAATGAAGTGACAGTACATGGATATTTGGTCCATCATTACCAATAAAATTCATATTCCATGCATCTTGGGAAGACCCTAAACAAAATTTATCGATATATATGCTTGAATTTTATATAGAATATGTAATGGTTGAAGTAGGCCTCTTGGATTAAATTATACTAATTTCGTTAGTAAACTTGACAGCTCATTTCACTCAATAATAATGGTCTTCATCTGTCTCCAACGAAAGTTTTGTCGAATCTGCCAATGGGTTTTGAGCACACCTTTATGAGTGGAATCATGGATACTAAAGATGGCTTGTGAAATGAATGGTGAGATCGAAACAATGTCAGTTTGACCTCTGAAGAGAACTATTCCATCCTACGCTATCCAGGTCCTACTCTTCCCTTTTTAATATTTGATCCCTCAGTTGTGTTAGAGTGTTTGACTGTTGATTTCTTTTCGAATATCTTCAAGAAACAATGGTTGAGCATGTGTGATGGTTTAGAGAACTCAACTCTCTCATCTTAATGAAAGAGAGCATTTACCATAGTATTGAGTTTTCCAGCCTTATATTCCATCTTGAAGTTGAACTTAGTCATCCAATGTTTTTGTGGAGAGGCAGTAAGTCTTTGATCTAGCAAGAATTTGTGATCGTAATAGTCGGTGCAGACTGTAAACTGATGTTCCCATGAGCACGATCTCCAATGTGCCATGGCTTTAGCAAGCCCAATCAGTTTCCTCTTATAAGCAGCTAGCTTATGTTGGAGTTTCAGTAATTTTTGACTTGAAAAAAGCTATGGGTAACCGATGGAGAATGACCCAATACTGGTGCCTGAAGGGTCGCTTTCTGCTGCAAATACATCATTAAAGTTGGGAAGCGTGAAGGCAGGTGCCAAAAAAAAGAACCTTGCTCAAAGCCTAAAAAGCTGATTCCACATCTTAATTCCACTAAAAGTTTATCTTCTTCATAAAAGCAGTGAGAGGAATAGCAATTTTGCTGTAATCTTGTTAAACTTATAGAAGCATCCTAAAGTCCCAAGAAATTGTTAAGCTGCTTAGGTGTTTGTGTGGTCTTCCTATCCAAAATGTCTTATATCTTGAAAATATCCACCTCAACGCTTAATCCGTAGATGGTGTGGTTCAAACGAGCAACTTGTTTAGCAATAGGGATGAAAGCCTGATGTTGGTGAAGAAGCTTAGGAACCATCCAAAAATGAAGATGGTGATCATGCCATGTCTTGCTGTAAACCAAGATATCATCTAAGAAATCAAAACAAAGTAATGGAGGTTGTACCAGAATACTCCATTCACAAAGCCATGAAAGTTAGATGGGGCATTAGAGATTCCATAAAGCATTACCAAGAACTCAAAATGGCCATGGTATGTTTAAAAAGCCACCATCCCAGGGATCCATGAGATTCCAATGATAATTCGAATTGAGATCGAATTTGGAGACTAGTCTCCTTAAAGTTTGTTCATCTAACAACTCATCAATTATTGCAATTAGGAGCTTGTCCTTGATCATTTTAAATTCTAAGTAATCAATTCAAAATATTCAAGGGCCATTCACCATCTTTACCAATATTACATGTGATAATAGGCAAAAGACTAGGCTGAATGATTCTTTGCTGTAGCATCTCTTGACATTGTAGATTATTCTCGTTTTTAAATGGATGAGGGTATCAGTAGGGCCAGACCACAACTAAACACATTATTGGTAACATCGGACTACAATGGCTGCAAGAACTACTAGGAAATATCCAAATATTTCTTGAGTGATCACTTCACATAGGACACCACTGAGTCTGCCATTTCTAAAACCACCGCTGTGGGCCTCATAAATGGGTCTATCAGCTGCCTTTGATCCATGGCCAGATCCACATGATTGATCCAAGTATCATGTCAAATCCTTCAAGAGGGATCAATTAGAATTCAGTTCAACAAGTGTTTTCGCCCATCGTAAAAGGGATGCTCTTACAAATACCCCTCCCTAATTGCCATGATCTTCCATGATCTTCCTATTGGTTACATCACCCTCAAACCATTCTTCTGCTCTTGCACTATTATCTCAAATGGAGTATAGTATGTTGCAAAATAAAATTGTGAGTGTTGCCAGAACCAATGATTACCCACACAGGCTTCCTACCAGTGTGAGCATGTACTTGCATGGTTCGTGATTGCCTCACCCCAATATTAGTGTGCAAGGATACTTAACACCCGCCGCTCCGACTCATTCCTAAAATTGTCGGAAAATTAATGCCCAAGGGGGGTATGAGAGTTGATGATTGAGTATCAGATAGGAAATTGTTTGTTTTTAGAAGTAATTTTAGCTCTATTAAAATAAATTTATTTGCTTACCAGCAGCTACAAATAATTATATCATTGCCCACATGATTGTTTATCCTGAAGTTAATGAACTAAACTTTGAGTTTAGTTGGGATTTTTTAGCTGACCTTGTAGTAGTTTTTTTTAATCAACTTGCTCTATTTTATGTACGATGTCCTGGTTTCTCTGTGAATTTTGTTAGTGCTCTTTTGATGAATTCTAAAAATCAATTAACTTTTTGTTAAAATAAACAAAGCACAACCATCGAAAATTATAGTGAAGATCACTGGGAATACCAGATTTACGTAGTAGCACCAACGTAACAGTTTCTAAACACTCCAGTTTACGATTTTGTTCTTGTAACTAGTAAAATTCAATTTGTTTATAGCTATTCCATCTCTACTCTCATTCTAGTTACCTATTGTTCCTTGAAATTCTTTGTTTGTGGTTTCTGTTTTTAAGTTCTAAATATCAATTCTACTATAAAAGTGCTTAAATTTACAGAATTCTCCTACGTTGCAAAAGATACTTAGGACATGTCTACTTCATCTTTAGGCTCCTGATGAAGAGTTTGAGGAGTATCTAAGACATCATATGGGAAACAACTGCACAGGCAACCGAAATGAGGTGATGATTTTGTTGAACATAATGCATGCTATATCCAATATTTGTAGTAATGAACTTATATTTTCGTTTTCTACAAGGCTTTTTTAAGTTATAATATCACGTCTCGTAATCATCATCTTATTTGATGCGAAGCCAATTATAAAACCCTATTTTTTTTTATAATAGTATCCTTAGGAAGCCAAATTTGTTAAAACATGAGTGCTAACCTTTTATATTTCTGGATCAAGCTTTTGTTTCCTTTTTTTTTTTAACAAAAAACATCCTGTTCTTCATTGTTCATATTTTTTAAAGTATTTTAGCTGTCAGAGCACAACATTTTTTCTTCATTGCATTGGAAATACAGAATATTTTTAGTTTTTATCATATTTTCTGAAGTCATTTCGTTCGTATGTTCTTTAGGTTAAAAAATGGGCATGTTGCCTGGTTGTTAAACTTTACAACGGGTATGGTTTTAAACTATACATTTCCTAATTGCTAAAAGTTAACCCATTCCAAAACCCAATGTTACACGAGCCCAGTTTACTACATTTTGTTTTAAATGCTGCGTATGCACCATCAGGTAATGTTCTTGCTTTTATGGGATAGAAAATTTTGTTGCATACTCATTACAGCTCTAATACTGGTGGGAAGATCTATCAAACTTTGTAATCCAACTTACTGGATTGGGCCATATTTTATCAGGTACTCATGTTATTTTGCACGAGCACCAGCATCATGATCATTCATAATGTAGGATTTTTCACATCTAGCATTGTTCCGTCTATAATGCCAATTAATTCATTAATATTTGCGTATTTAAACTGTATTGCTTTTATTAATGCCAACTTATTTCTAAGTTGTTTTCTTTATTATTTTTTCTTAGGATATTGTAAAATAATATGATCCTATTAGTTGTTTTCTTTAATTGAGATAGCCATGGGAGTAAGCTTTTAGCATGAGATATTAATCTCAGGAGAAGAACGATTTCTTAATCATGTAATTTCTATACCGGTTATTTTATTTAAAAGAATCGATCTTGATAAAGCTTTATCCAATGAGATGTCCTTTTCTGCATCACACGCTCTTTTGAAGCTGCACCAATTCTTTTTTGTTTTATCGGTAGCATAAAATACGAACACTAACTAACGTTGGTCTGGAAAATTATTCGTTTTCATTTTACAGATGGCATTACTACCAGAAGGCATTACAGAGTTGCTGCACCATGACAAGCTCTCAGTGCCATTGGTATGTTCCTCAGATTCTTCGATTCCTTTAAAGTTGGTGATTTTTTTCCTCTCATGCTCTAACTGTACCATTGGTAATACCCTGCACTAAGATATGCAGTTCCTTTTGAAGTTGACAATTTATATTCTCTCTCTCTCTCTGGCATCCAGTAGTTTCATACGTTAGTGCTCTCTCTCTGAGCGCTTATCTGCCATACTTTAGTTGCTGCTTCAGCTTGTGCGCTTGTAGATTTCTAACACCATAAAACCATCACAGGATATTGGTTAAATCTGAGAAAATTGATATATGGCGGCGGGTTCAAATTTGTATCTCTTTGCCCTACTATGCCTCTTTGCTCTATTATGCTAGTTGATAAAAACTAGCATTTTTAAATGTGAAAGACTTGATCTTTTGTTTTTTTTTATATTTTTGGATGATATTTTTTTGAGTTGTTGGGATATAATAGCCTGCTAACGGTGCAACTATTTGCATGAAGGTCTTTAGATGACCTTACAAATGTCAGGTTTATCTTAATTTTTAAGAAAATTTTTATTTAGTTCCTATAATTTAATAAGAATGTCAATTTAGTTCCTATAATTTAAACTTTCTTAAATTAATTCTTATAATTTATTATAACAGAATCAATTTTCCCCGGCGCCGCAGCTCCTCTTTCGCAGCCCCGCCTTTGCCCACGCACGACCACGTCACTCTCTCCTGCCGCTGACGCCCCCTTCCTCGCCTGCACCGTCAACCTTGCTTTCCCCTTCCAGAATCTCGCCCGCCATGGCGATGTAAACCCCAACGGGAAGACTCAGCCCGTCGATTCCGGCGACCCTCTCTGTTATCTCCTTCTTGCTGCTGCAAATCTGAGTTACATTCGATCTCTTCTTCAGATTCCTGCAGTGCAGCATCCAGTTCTTCTTCAACCTCATATGAACGGTCATGTACGGCTTTGATCCGGCAGGGACTAACATCTCATGGCGGTTTCCGTATAGTACGCCATCAGCGAATGCTCCCTTCCAGCCCTGTCTCTGTAACTGAGTTCCTCTGCAGCTTCAGTCATCAGGCCAAAAACTCTGAATCTTTGATTCATCTCCCTGTGGTAGACAAACTCTAACGCTCTTCAAAGCCCTCTCCGCCTCCCTCTCCTCCTCACACAACCGCCTCGTCCTCCTATGCGAAAGCTCCTTCAAGGAAGCCGCTAAGGCCGGAGAAACACTTGAATAATGTGACTGCAATTGTACGGCTTCTTGAGACGGAGACTTTAGATTATTAATTGATTCTGTCCGCTACGCGCCTTCAACGTCATCCATTAAAATGTGATTGATTCCGCTGCGCGGCCTCTAACTCTAAAGAGCTTTTCACCGAAGAGCACTAGCCCAATAGACAAAGTGACGCGGCTAAAAGGAAAGCGCTCGGCCTCACGCATCCACTGGATCAGAGATAGAGATCCTTCTTCCTTTAGCGGCTGAGAACAAAGAGTAATCCCAATCCCTGAACGTAGTCCAACCCTTAGAGTGCGGGGGGGGGGTCCCCGAATAGGCCCAGATTAGATTGGCAATCTCTTTGAAAAGGAGCGAACCAGAGGAATCTGTGTATCTGTCGTGGTTGACGGTGCAGGCAAGGAAGAGGCACGTCAGCGGCATCGTTGTCGTGCGAGGACTAAAATGATACTTTATAAATTATAGGGATTAAATTGAGAAACTTTAAACTATATGAACTAGATTGATATTCCTATAAAACTATAGGGACTAAATAAGATTTTTTCCCAATTTTTTTGTTACTCGAAAGATAGTAAATGATCCGTTAAAACGTGGGAAATACTAGCAATGAGCAGCTTTTCTGGTTTTCTAGCTTTGGGTCATCCATCAAAAACTTCTCGCTTTCCATTTCTTTTAGAAATTTTGGAAAAAATGAACAGCTCTCAATTATTTGAAACCCAGGAGTTCTCTAGTTGTTCTGTTTTTGTATACTTCTATTTGGTTCTAAGGCGATCCATTTTCTGAACCTTTTGCAGATTAAATGCTGTAACGTGCTGGTTCTTTCTGCAACAAATACATGGGAACTTGATGAGCAGTGGGATTGCCTTCTGCAATTAAGGGGCAGCCCTATGCTGCAGATGGGGGTCTTCATCTCAAAGCATCTCAGCACTGAGCTCTCCGATGTATCTTATCCTCTTTTGCTGCAATCAATCAATTGCTCTCATTTTGCAATCAATCAATTGCTTATCCTTTTATGCTAAAATTTGCAGGTTGAGATTGCTGAAGCACTTTCGAGATTATGCAGCCAATTTTCCTGACATTCATATAGGTAAATCGAGAAATTCTCTTGGTTTCTGAAGCATGCATTGTTTCTTGAAGCATGGCATTTCTAACTGCTAATTTTCGTTCTGCGGCATCTGAAGGATGCTATCGCAAGTCCAGGGCCGGCGTTCTGGTGATCAATTTCGTTGGAAATGTACTATTTTTTCTCTTCTGCTGTTCCTTTCATTTCTACTAATGTTTTTGTCATGATGATAATAATAAAAGTGCTGCCACTCAGGATCACTCGAGGATAGAATTGGCCTCCCAGATTCTTTCTCGGAACTTTGCAGTCGGAGCATTTTCAGAACTAAGCAGCGGGTGATTCCGGCGTGCTTCTCTGATTTCTTCTTCAAGTGTGTGTGTATGTATAAGTATATGATTTCCTCAGCAGTTGCCTCAACCTTGTCTGGTTGTGAAATCTAACGGCTCTTGCTGATTACAGCCCCTGCACTCGCTGGTTGCAGCCAGGCTATCGCCCCCCTGACCAATAGAGTTTTTCTCTCTTATTTTTTATCTAGTTTAACCAAATAAACCTCAATATTTAATTGCACGGTAAATATTTTAGACATTCAAATTCAAATATCATCTCTATTATCTAACTAGGAATTTATTTACACCAAGTTAATATAATGCTTTTTGCATTAAGATTCATGATTTCAGCTTATTTAGATTAAGGGTATAATTAATTTTTAAATTATATCGTATTATTTAATTGTCATTAATTTGTACCAAGCTGATTTGACAAGCTAACTAGTTTAGTAAGCTTGAGCTCAATAAGTTTATAAATACAATTAATTTGATTTATTATTTGTTAATGATGTCTAATTAGGATCAATATATAAAGCATTTTGTTACACTTACACCATTATATATACATTAAAATGAGGATGATGTGGCAATACTATGTGTAAATATATGATTGGTGTAATTCACTTTTTGTTTGGAATTATGTATAAGAAAAAAATAAAAAAATAGGAAAGAAAATTTTTAATTGGTGGTGGACATGGTTGTGTATATGATGGTGTAAGGGTAGCATTTTTCATATATAAAATGCAATTTTTCATTACATTGAAATAATTCAAATATTCAAGTATTGCCACAAATTTCAAAACTTATGTCAGAGCTTATTCAAGTTTTGCACTATCAAAAATGCCACGAATTGTGATATATTTGAGATGCTTAGAAACTGGCATTGGGCCATAGCTGCATTTTCCACGTCCACAGGTTGATATCATAGAGCATTTAGTCTTTGGATTAATTGGTAGTCAAATGTTTGCACTTTTGAATCATGTTAGAGCTGGAGCCACAAGATTGTCTGAATGGAGATCTTTGATGAGCTTATTGAATTTTCCCTTTTTTTTATCTTTTATTTTATTTTTAATGAATTTTGTATAGGAGATATATTATGGATTGTATGTTGTAATGATAAAAAATATGAATTGATGATTGATTTGTTTTTGTCTGGTCATTACACAAAATCCATAATACACAAAATATTATATAATTGTTAATGATTATGTGGAAGGCATGATTAACAAAGTGAATAATAAATAAATAATTGATTTAAAGAAGCAAGGAAGGATAGACTTTTGACTAGCACTAAGTATGATTTAGCCTAAGTTTGAGTGTTTAAGGATCCAAGCATAAGCTTATTATTACTAGTAAATTCTAATTTATTATTAGTTTAATCAACACAAATTCAAGTTTACAATACCAAACTTAAGATGCCAAGTTCAATTAATTTTGTCTACATTTAAAGCATAGCTTGAGGCTAAACATGGTATAAGCTTTTTGGTTAGCATGTGCACAAGGTAATTTTGCATTTAATTGAGATTAGTGTGTTGAAATAAACTTAAATTATGATTTAGTGGATGTTAACAATTCATTCCGTAATCTAAGAACACAATATAGGTTTTTGTGCCATTCATTAAGCCTAAATTTATGCTTGAACCCTTAAAGATCCCCAAAGAAAAGCTTAAAGATGGTATTAAGAATTCTATTTTGAAAACTACATATTCACACTGAAACAATTATAATTTATTCACTATTTTGACACTCTTAAATGAAACTTTGCACTATATTAAATTCTCATCAAGTTCTTTTGACTATAGGAAACTATGACCAAACCCCATAGATTCACTTTACTAATATTGACTAATGGATTAGTATCATGCGGATTAGCACCCTGTGTGAGATTAGTTCACTAATTTGACACTTGGACATCATAAGGTAGAACAACATAATAAGTTTAACAACCCGTTGATGATTACAATTCCTATCATATCATCATGAAATTAATCATAAGTCTTTATAGTATATCGTAATTTTCATATAATTGAACATATACATATCCAAATACATATACCCTTGTCTTTAAGTCATTATCCTTATCATTCCATATGAAAAATCATGAGCAAATATCTAATTATCAATAAGTATTTAGAATGCTAACATAACCTCTAAAATATAAAATATGGTCATTGATCATTATCATTTAACAACAATTTTAATTAAATTAAGAAAAAACTCAATATTTCTTATTGTGGGTTGTGCTTTACCACATATATAAAAACCAATATTTTTATATATATTTTTGTTGTTAATGAATGCATGTAGATGCTAATTAATATGTTAATTTATCCATAAAACTATAACATGATAGTATTTACATATTATTGTTGCATTCATAATTTAAAAAATTACAAACCTATTTAAAAATGCGATAAGAGTGTATGTTGATCATTGGCTTTACCCTTGACAAGCTAAGAGTTCAAATTTTATCGGCCACATTATTTAAATTCATATTTTTAATTAGAATCTGAACAAGCTTCCAAAAAAAAAAAAAAAAAAAAAATATATATATATATATATATATATATATAGAGAGAGAGAGAGAGAGAGAGAATTTGCAGTAGTTTTAATGAGCTTCGTAGCGGCCCCACAAGCCTCTGCTCAATTCTATATTGTATTAGGGTAATCTTTTGGGAAGAACAATCCCTCTTTGCGGCGAGTAAGAGAAGGCAAAAAAGTTAAGCAATGGTCTACAATCATCATCCTCTTTTGGCCATGCTATCGGAAAACGACATCTTAATATAAAGTGCTTCTTATGGAGCTATATCTATACTTGGCCGATAAGTGCTTCTGCAAGCAACTGCAACTAAATGGATATGATTATTCTTGAATTCATCAAAACTTAATGCTTTAAGACTTGATAGATCTTCAACAAAATGGATATATAATTATATTTGCCCTTTCACTTGAGGTTAAAGGCAATGTTCAGGTGTATGAGCATTTTGATTTCTATTTATATAGTCTTCCAAATTTTTAATTCAAATGTAAATCATCATTCATGTCAACATTATCATCTTAGGTATGTCATGGAGACAAACAATCTCTTGAACATAGTTATGTCCAAGTTTCTTAGCTTAATTGGAAACATGCATCAACAAATTTTGTACAAATTTGGTTAAATGATCAATAAAACCTCAAATTTCATGGCGATCAATGCACCGGCACGTTTCATGGTGGCAAATAAATGATGTTAAAGTGCGGAGACTCATTGGTTCTTAAAAGGATGTGCCCTCGGACCTCCGGGGGGCTTTTGGGAGATCCCGAGATGTCCCCGGATAAGTCGAGGGCAATTCGGGAGCTCCTGTGCACCCTGCAGCTCATTGACACAAAAGCCAGGGGCGTAATGGTCTGCCAAACTAAGGCATGTGTGCCCAGGTGCTCCCAGGTTCCCTTGAAATAGCAACTAAGGCGCCCAGGTGCGCCCGAGCGCCCCTGACGAGTTAGTGGCGAAAGCTAGCGTCCCGTGGGCATTCGTGGACAGATTCGAGCTATCTTGGCTTGTTTTAAAGCATGTTGGAAGTCCTAATTTGTAGGGATAAGCTGTCAGTGCATGTTGAGATTAACAAAGAGTATTTTGAGAGAAGACTTGTGAAAGAGTTTGATAATGCATTGAAGAGAGATAGGCTTATGTATATATATTGTTTAAAAGACGGAGAGCTTTAATTGAAAATTCAAACTCTTAATTAGAATATTAACAATCTTGCATATGGCACATGGCTGCAAAGTCAAATTCAAAATATACATATTAAAAATGCCTTGATGTTTAAGATTTTTGCCTAATTGTACTTGAGCAAGTTTTATAATCCCCCAATATTGTAATTTAAATTAAGCATATTTGCTTATTTAAATATCAAGTCATAATAGTATGATTATTCAAAAATTTTATTAAATTTGACAACTAAATCAAGGTATCGAAATTTTAGTGCTCACATTGTAATTTATTGTTAATTTTATTTTAATTACTGAACATTTATTTAAAAATTAATCTCATATTTGCTTATTTGAATATCTAATTCTTTTAAAAGTAAATAAATGATGTGAGATAACTATATAATATATTTGTATATATTTATAAAACTTTTTTAATTATAATATTTAATTTGAATTATAATATTTAATATATTTATTGTTAATTATAATACATTTGAATTTGAATTATAATATGTACTCAAGAACTTTTGATTTTGTCAAACAAATAAAAATAATGTAAACTACTAATATATATATATATATATTATTTAAATTTCAAATAAATCAAAGATTATAATTTATATATATATATACTAATAATTTTTACCAACAATATTAAATTTAATAAATATTTTTTTTGAAAAAAAAAAAAAAAAAAAATATATATATATATATATTATAATCTTTGATAAATATTATAGGAGGATTGCTATTTAGATCTGTTGATATATTACCTGACAGAATTTATTCAATAGAATTTGAACATATTTGATTATGTTTATTTATATTAAAATAATACAAATATTATTTTTAAAATTTATGTGGATGAACTTTTTTCTATATATAACTCTTGAAGGCTCGAAACCCTTGTAGACACTCTCTGAGTGAGAAAGAGGAGCTGCCGAGCACGCATTTTCAGTGCTAAGAATTTTAAATGGCGTCTTCACTGCTCACAGCTGCTAAGCCCTTCCTCCACCTTTCTCCGTTGTCGCAACAGCTTCCTCCAACTCGAATTCATCCTTCCTCGTCTCCTCGTACACGCTGGAAGCTCGACGCTGGGCGGCAGAGCTCATTTAGGGTTGCATCCATGGCGCAGAAATGGGAGCCTTCTAAGGTTCTGCCTTATTCTCTTTTTCTATCTGTCTGCATCTATCCATTTTTCTTTCTTCCTCTCCTGACAAATCTTTCTCTTGCTTGAGCGCAGGTAATTCCGCAAGCGGATGGGGTTCTGATTCGCCTAGAGGAGTTACCCGAGGTTCTCTTTTTTTTTTTTTAATCTATTTCTGGTGAAATCGGCCTACAAAGAACTTTTGATATATTTTATTGGGAAAACTTCTCATTTCAAATTCTGGCATATCAACTAGTCTAGAGAATTTGATTAGGATGGCGATATGATATGCGTACATCACTTAAATGCTTTCAACTAGCTTAATTAACTTAAACGAAATTGTGCTTTACATTGGCTTGTATAATTTTTTTTTTATTAGTAATCTCAGTAAAATAGATTTGTGATATTCGATGCATCTTTTAATTTTTGGTAGAATTTGTTTTACTATCTTCATTGGGTGTGAATGCATTTGTAAGACACGATAGCCTATTTGTAGATTAGACTTGATTCATGGATGAATTTTGTGAGGCCGTGCCTTTTTATTATTTTGCAAGTGTTTTTATGTTGAATTTGGTATTGCCCATAGAATAATTTATTAGCATATCATTCATTTATAAATCTAATTAACTATTAATTGCATTAGAATCAAATATTTAGTGCGCTAGTTGATTGTAGTTTAACTAAGAAGAAATTAACAACACCTTAAGTTATAGTATATATGCATGCTGTTGGGTGAAGACGCACAATAATTTTTCTTATGCTCTTGGGTTGCTTGTATGGGATGAACCTTGCCTCTCAAGAAATATTACAGTTATAAATAAGCAGAAATTCAGTATCTGTTTTAGCTGTCAGTGGATTAAATTAATTTAATAGTTGTTCTTTTGCCTTGACTTGTGTCTTACTAGCAAGCTCTTTTATTGCAGAAATCTGTTGGAGGAGTGCTTTTACCAAAATCAGCTGTAAAATTTGAAAGATATCTGACGGGTGAGGTGAGGACATGGAATAATACTTTATTGTGTCAACTTCTTAATCAAGAATAAAATGATATGAGCAGCACTGTTATTTTTGATAGATTTTATCTGTTGGTGCTGATGTTAGTGACTTGGAAGCTGGAGAGAAGGTATATTCCTTACTACTTATGATTTTGCCAAATGCGTTGAATAGAACGTACTTTTTGGCCAAGGGACACTCTTGTAGTTATTTGTTTTTTGTTGCAATTTAGATATTGTGTTTAAAATTTTTTAAAATTACTATGATTCATTTCTAAAAGACCCAGGGCATAACGTTCCTGATTAGAGACAAGTAGCTATTTAATTTGATATAGAGTGGTAGGTTGATAATGGAATCTTGATCTTTTTCAAACTTCACCAAAATCCTTGATTGTGTTAAAGATTTTTGTGTTGTATTGAGACTTCCATTACTTTTTTGGAGGTGTATTTTTGTTTGTTGTAAATATTGCATTAATGATAAGCTATTTTATGCTGAATAACTTGGATCAATTTACCCCTGGAACTTGGTTTCCTCCCTGTCATGTCATAGTTTCCTTATGTAACAATTTGCTTTCTAATCATCTTTTATATTCACATAGAAATCTGCTTCTTTTATCATCGTTTAATATCTTGTTGACGGCTTGTTTTCATTTTATGTATGTTTGTAGGTTCTATTCTCAGACATCAATGCATATGAAGTAAGTAGTTCTATTGTTCGTTCTTTCTTTAAGTTGCTTTTAATGCACTCACTATGCATAACTTTCATTCCATGTCTATTTTTGCTGTCTAATTCTTTTAAATTTCATTAATTTTTCTTATTAAAGGCATACATAGTTTTGCTTTGGTTTAAATTAGGGGTGTTTCAGTGGCACCACACATAATATGACATGTATTAAATATAGGTTTTTCTAAAGAATCGGTCAATTACCCTTTATATAGGTTTTTTAAAACTCGAAGCATTCAGTTACCTTTCTTTTATTTACATTTTGTCTAAATGAATTCTATATTTTTCTTTAACTTAAAAAACGGTCTTTACTTATCACATAACATCTATAATATCAATATCAATCAGTTAAACACTAATATTAAGAAATAAAGCGCTATCATTTATCAAATCTAAAATATTGTAATTTTTAAATATTAAAGTTTTAGTGATGTATATGTATATCAAATGTTCTATTAGTTCAAAATCTAAAATTATTTATTTACATTGCCTAAATTGTTTGTTTACTTTTTTTTTAATTTAAAAAAGGGTCTTGGACATATCACCAAACCTTTTTAATATTAATATATATCAACTAAATTTTAACATTTAAATATAAAGCTCTACCATTTCATCAATTGTAGAATTCTTGTATTACATAAATATCAAAGTTTGGATGATGAATATGTATGCTGAGATGTTCTACAAGTTCAAAATCTAAAATGATGAATTTTAAAATATCATGAACTTTAGAAGTTTGAGGATGAGTATGAAAGTCTTATTTGGTGAATAAGCATATGAAACAACTATAATACGCATATCTATCAACTAAACTTTAATATTTACAAATAAACATTATTTTATCAATTCTTGAACTCTTGCATTGTATAAATAATAAAGTTGGGCCATTGAATATGCAGATTATATAAATTTTTAAGTTTGAAATCTAAGATGGAAACATACTTTTATATGAAAGCCTTATTTGGTGAAACAACAATTTAACTTTTTTACTTTTACCTAAATTAGTTATTCTCTTAAAAAAAAATAAGGGCATAGATACATGGCACCCAAATATTTATAATATGAATATCTATCAACTAAACATTAATGTTTACAGATCAACTACTTTTATTTCATCAATTTTAAAATTCTTGTATTATATAAATATTGAAGTTACCTAAATTATTTTTTCTTTTAAAAAAATATAAAGGATCTTACAATCATGGCACCCAAATATTTTAAAAAATAAACCGCTGTTATTTTATCAATTCTAGAATTCTTGCATTGTATAAATATTAAAGTTTGGGCATTGAATATGCATATGATAAACATTTCTAAGTTTGAAATCTAAAATGGAAACACACTTTTTTATGAATGTCTTATTTGTTGAAGCGGCCAATTATCTTTCCTTTACACTATACCTAAAGTATTTATTCCCTTGAAAAAATAATAAGGGTCCTACATACAGGACACCCAAATATTTATATTATGAATATCTATCAACTAAACTTTAATATTTACATATCAACCACTTTTATTTCATCAATTCTAAATTTCTTGCATTGTAAATATTGAACTTACCTAATATATTTATTGCTTTAAAATAAAAAAGGGCCTTACATACTTGGTACCCAATTATTTATAATATGAATATCTATCTAGTAAACTTTAATATTTACAAATCAACCACTTTTATTTCATAAATTCTAAATTTCTTGCATTGTATAATTATTGGAGTTTCGGTGTTGAATATGTATATTTAAACTTTTTAAAGTTTGAAATCTAAAATGGCAACATATTTTTTATATTTTTATTATTCTAAATAATACAGTATCTTTTAAAAAACAGAAGTCTTTACATGCATAGCATGCATAATTTTCTAATATTCATATAAAACTTCTAAATTTTAATTTTTACAAATAAACCAATATCTTTTTATCAACCCTTAAATTCTTCTAACTATAAGTAGACATAAGATGTAAACTTTAGAAATGAGTGGATGAATATAAAGTCATTTTTTTGTAAATTCAAAGTTTAGCTATTGATATGTTTATTACAAATGCTTTGAGTTCAAAATTTGATACAACGTAATGTTTTCTTATTATTACATATTTGTTGATCTAACTAAGTCTTGCTGACTAAGATTTGATAAAATGATGCGTGAATTGAGCTTGAGCAGCTAACGAGTCTAGCTTAAGTTAACCTTAACTTATTATTTCATCAGTCAGCTCATTTAAAATTTTGCTAAGATAAATACACAGATTATATTAAAATTCAAGGGTTTCTATATTATTTTATTATTGTAATTATATTTTTATTTTATTACATTTGATTGCCTTTTAATACAAAAAATACAAGCTAACAAAAGTCTTGTAGTTTTCTACTAAATATACTAAACATACAATTAGGAATATTGAGGTATATATTAAGAAACAAATAGGAGTGAATAATAACCCAATTATGAAGATTGCATATAATTACCCTCTAGAGTTAGGAACCCACCCTTTATGTTTTATTTATATGCTACTTAATACACTCAGTTCAATAAGACAGATTAGTTTTCTTTTTAGCTATAGTTTTCGATATAAAAGAAAAATTTATGCACCAGCATAGAACCAGCCTACGTAAAAGTAGTATTGGTAAAAATAGTTTTGTTGGCACTGTGGTTGTGCCCTGATTGCCACAGCATAGAACCAGCCTACGTAGTTGACAAGCAAGCTCTCTTAAAAAGAGTTTTTTATTATAACGTTTTAAAGCTTTTATGCTGTAATTCTATTTGAAGCTTCAAATTAGATTTGGTCACAACTTTTGTTTTTCTTTTTTTCGGTGTCTATTTTTCTTCAACATCGATATATATTAGTGTAATGATTCTCTATTTATAGATCCAATATACTAACTATGATACCTAATACAAGCTAATATGTGCTTACATATAGAATTAAAGCATATAAACATGAATGAAATTCTGGATAATAATATTCCCATAATTACAAAATTTTCTTCAATAATTTTTGCAATCCATGTGCTTGTTTTCCAACGATTTTCATGTTGTATCTAGTGGCTCATGTTCTCAAACTTTAAGTTGTTAATTGAGGGTTAGCTTGAAGCGAGTAAAGTCTTGTTTGTTAGTTCATAAAAAGACAGCTGAAATAAAACAGATCATCTTCTATTGATGACTAGTCATAAATATAAATTTGAAATTGTATTCCATTTAATACATATTTATATATAATTTATGTACAGGAACTTAGGGAGGGGCTTCTTCTATTTGATTGTGCACAATGGACATATAAACAATTTTAAAATTTATGTTAAGCTGAGTTAAATTTATATTTGAACCTGAGCTTGAGGATAAAAGTTTGTTGAGGCTGTAGGAAGGTAGAGACCATTAGGGCCAGGGTTGATACAGTATTATCCTAAATTTGAGGATTCATGGATCAATTTTTTTTTTGTAAAGCAATGTCTTAGTTATTTGGGCTTGCAGGTCACTTCATTTTTAGGTGGCTCAGGATTATTTAGAACTTGAGGTTAGGGAAGATTAAATGAACAAAGGTGGAGACCAAGTTAGCTTTGAAATCATGGAAATTGCAGAGGATGAATAGGAAGATAAGAAGGTGGGAGTTAGCTTTGAAATCATGGAAATTGCAGAGGATGAATAAGAAGATAAGAAGGTGGGAGTTAGCTTTGAAATCATTTGAGGAAAACCTGTCCTGTGATCATGTTGAAAGACAATGATATATTGCTACTAATTAGAAAATTACTTCAGTTTAATAAGTGCCTATATATAGGGTAGCAAAAGAGCATTACAAGAAATAAATAATGTGATAATGATATCTTATAAATACAAATTAATTCTTGAGATGTGAACCATATGCTTGTGTCTTCAACAACAAAAACACCAACACCATGCCTTAATAAAACTAAGTGGGGTCAGCTACATAAATCATTTGTTTCCATTGTACACAGTCAAATAAAAGCCTTAGGTGGGGTCAGCTACATAAATCATTTGTTTCCATTGTACACAATCAAATAAAAGCCTCTCCCTATGTTTCATATAGAGAATTTTTTTTGATAATTTCATCCCATCTCTTTTTTAATCTTCCTCTTCCCCTTTTAACATAAACAAAATTCATTTATTTTCTAACACGAGGCTTTTGAACCTTTCGACTAATATTACCATAGAATTTGATCCCAACTGATTACATACTTTTGATTATATATATATATATATATATATATATATAGGCTTGTGTTGGCCTTAAAAAAAATTCATTTATTTCCTAATAGGCGCATTAATAAGTGCACACTTAATATGCCTGACTCATTTAAAATGACATTCTAAAGTCTTATCCATTATTGGAGCAAATTCAACCTTGCTATGAATGAACTCATTTCACATTTTATGATTCCAAACTCATCCTCATCTTTGTATTACATTGTATCTTTCAACTCACTTCATCAGCATCAAGACTGAGCATCCATGACATTCACACATGAAGGGGTGGGAAGAAATTCCTTCATGCTCTTCGAAGTAGAGTCATATTCACCTTTTGAAAAGAATTAGGAGAGTATAAACTTGTAGCACGTAAGCGTTTTTGGCATTTTTACTGAATGCCAGAAATCTGAATTGAGCGTACCAATCTAGAAAATCAGTAGTGACGTTTGGTGCAACCGTGATTCTTACCCTTGAATAGTGCAAAATAATGTGTGAATTGTGTTGTGGCTCAATGGTTCAAACTCATTAGTCATATATTTTCCTTTTTAAGGCTCAAATTATTAAAACAAAAACCTCTTAATCAGCTCATCCACTTCCAAAGCATTAAGCTTAAAGGCTGCAGAATTGAGTAATTAAAAGAATTCTTTGTCTGAATGGCATGGAATGAGAACTCTGATGACCTACTGAAGCCACAAGTTCATCTTTACAAAATAATGAGGGCCTGCCAGTTTGCCATAAAAAAAACTGAAAGCTGCTTCAATGGTATTTATGCCATTTGTGCTGGAAAGAGCCACACCCATAGAAACATTAGCCAACAGCCATCGAAGCAAATCATAGATCCCCCAAAATTGAAAGACATTTGACTTTTAAGCATGCTCACCTTGACTTTTCAAACAATGCCATGTCACTTAACTAGGGTAAACAAATAAACATTTTAGAGCTCGATTAATCACTTGGAGAGGCCATTATTCACAGATCATTTTTTCTTAAAAAACCTTATCTTGCAGGTTGACTTGGGGGCTGAGGGGAAGCACTGCTTCTGCAAGGCAGGCGATTTGCTCGCTGTGGTCGAGTAACATAACAAACAGTACTCTCCAGTGTTTTAATGTTTCATCATTTTTGCTGTGAACCTTTGCTATATTGGTTATATTTTCTCATTTAATCGATAATGGTAAGCTTATATGTATATTCATATTATTAATATATATATTTTTCTCATTTGATAATAATCATATTATTATTAAAATAATCATAATCATATTCATTTTTGCTGCGACACTGCTACAATGGCCAATGAAATTTGAGCCAACTAAGATAATAAATTCTAAACTCAGCATATTCATATATATATATAAACTCAGCATCCACACCCATAAAAAGCACTTTAATTGCAGCATATCAGCAAGTGCATGATCCCTCATATTGAGGAAATGATAGTGCTTTATCTGCAAATACAAATGTTGAGTCATCTGCAAATACAAATGTCGAGTCTACTTAGATAATGTTTGAAATTAGATTAAATAAAATAGGTCAATACTTAGTTACACTTGAAAAGCATAAAAATTACCTTATGAAATATTTAAGTAAATTTAGGATATGTTTTAAACATTATATAATTAATTTAAATTACATGTACGGAATTATGGGAATTTTAAAAGCTTAAATGGAAATTAAACTGTTTGACACACTGAGCTTTAAACATAAAATTCAAACATTTTTTCAGTAAAGCTTTTTTTTTTAATAATCAAAGCTATTGTATAAACAATCAAAGACCAACGTATAGGCA
Organism: Gastrodia elata; assembly: GCA_016760335.1. Classification (NCBI taxonomy): domain Eukaryota; kingdom Viridiplantae; phylum Streptophyta; class Magnoliopsida; order Asparagales; family Orchidaceae; genus Gastrodia; species Gastrodia elata. The sequence continues at coordinate 46,527,940 of CM028678.1, read as the reverse complement.
AACCATTTCTAAATTATTCATTGAAAAAAGCTTCAATATCTTCATTAAAATTACATAATTTTCGAAATACAATCTTTATTAATCAATAAAATATTTTCTTCTTTACAGCAACACAATTCATAATTAGTTGTTGCATCGAACTAAGGTATTTAATCATAATGTCCTTAATATAAAACTACCGACAATTTGCGACTGCTGTAAATACTTATTCAAAATAAAACTTGTATAGGTTCAATAAACAATGAGGAATTGTTCACATACACATTTTAATAATGAGCAGCGTATAATAATTTGTATAAAAAATTTGCATATAAATAAATACATAAGAATGATAAATTATATATAATTATTGCATTAGAAGATCATCACATGGCTCAGGGATTTCAGCAAGGAAATTTGGGCATTCTCTTTTTGAAAGAGCATTTATTGAACAAATACCTACTTTACTTGCGTGTGCTATTAAAATCAGCACATGGATGATCGAAGACAAAAAAATATATATGCTACAGTACTCAAAAAATAACCCAAAAGCATGAAAAAATAAATGTTGATCATTGGAAGAAGATAGGCAGTATCTCTTTTTTCTTTTTTAAGACCTTTTCTTAAATTTCACACATTTTTACCAAGGATGAGCATTTTCCTAAAGAAAATGGCAGTGTACTTTAAAAATGATTGTAACACCTCTCTTTTTTAAAAGATAGGGAAGAAATGTGTTACAATCCTTTTGAATTATATTGTAGACTTGCTATAATATATATGTAAGCATGAATCATAAATAAAACAGTTTTTTTTCTTATAAATATCAGAAAACAATTAAGAGAAAAACAGTTCACTACATCACAAATCAAACTTAGAAAAAAAATATGTCATTTCAAGCAAAACCCTAACAAACCATTTCCAGGACTGAATAATTATTACTATAACAAGCATTCATTCAAGCGCTCTCCAGCTCACCCCATATGCCCTTCCTTTTATGTACAAAACCCTAAACACCCCTTTCAAGAACAGAAGGGAAGGATAGATAGAGACCTACAAAAGCTTTTCAACCAAACAACCTCTTCCTTTCTAAACCTCAAGATCACAATTTACAGCTTTTCAACCTATAGAATGTTATAGAGATATAAATATGTGCTATAAAGATGGTAACTGGAAAACCCTCAATTTCATGCTCTTAATATTCCTTCCAATCTTTTTTTTTTTTTTTTGTTCTTTATCACACCTGGAATGGCAATATTTTGTGAACCCCAAAAAAGTTATTTGTAAAAGAAGGGGATACAGGCCTTCCCCAGCTCCCGGCCACGCAAGAGGTTGATCTCGCCATGTTGCCAAATCCCCCAAAAAAAGAAAAAGAGAATCTCCGGACCCAAAATCAAATCATACCTTCCATTTGGGGGGGATTGAATTCATCGGAGAAGCGGCAGCCGGCACCCCCCAACCTTCTGCGTGAGCCCAGGAGGCAAAACCATCATATTTTTGCTCATTTTTTGCTCAGGCAGTTAGGATCAGCCATTAAAATGATGCTGCTTTTGACTGGCTAAACCCTGCTGACTCTGTTGCTGCTGTGGCGGTGGTGAAGGCTGCTGCATATTTAAGGGCTGTGCATTGTATTGAGTAAATGGCTGCTGGGAGTATAGGGGATTCATGAGACCCTACATTTCAATAATATATATATATATATATATATATATATATATATATATATAATTTTAGTTATAAAATAAATTATAGATATCAGGTGATTGATTAACAAGGGGTGGATGATTTGCACCTGCGAATGAAGCGGATTAGCCTGGCCACCGAAATGGGCTTGGGATTGTTCATCTTGGGAAGGACTATTGAATCCTGCCTGTGTGAATAGGCCTTGAGATCCATGTTGCATGTAATCCTATACATAATAATATCAACATCAACCTTTAGCTCGAATGATCAAAGGAAACGTAACACAAAATTTGGGAAATTATATTTCAGTGGCATGTAAGAAGTTGCACCATTTTTTTTAATATACAGCAAAAAGCGGAAACCATGTCAACACAAGAGTGGCAGTGAAATAGATATAGTGACCTGAGAGAGAAAGTCATTCCCAGCGCCAATATGGGGGTATCCTGGTTGGGTATTCTGATTTAGATAGCTGGGGAATCCACCTTGAGGCACTTGAGAAGCATAGTCTAAGCCATAACCACTTTGAGAAGCCTGCAAGTTAAATATGAGCGAATAGTTCAAACTATCAGGCGGTAAATAAGCTTTCACCTCCAAAAAATTCTAAAATTACTTTAATTAGATTCGAGTTAATAAAACTAAGGCTTCAGTTAAGAGCTTAAGTCTTTAAATCCTAACACAAGACTCACGACTAGTTCAACTTGACAAGTTTAGTGCATGAGCCCATCGAGTCGAGCTCGAAACAGCTATTGATCTGATTTAATTAGATTAAGGCTTTAGTTAAGTGCGTGATCCCACCAATGAGCTGAGCATAAGAAAGCATTGCTTAGACTCGACTCATTTAAACCCCTATTATAGCATTTAGATAATAAGACAATCAAAGTCAATGGCAAATTAACCATTTTTAGAGAATTATGCTAGAAAACAGGAATGGGGAGGGGGGGGAATAAGAATATAAAATCACAAAGAACATGTCACCTCAGAATTATATAAAATGTACATAAAGAAAGGCAAAGAACATAATCAAAAGCATAGCAGAGCCAATCTGACCTGACTAGAAAAGTCTGCAACATTATATGCAACGTGGGATCCTTGGCTTTTAAAGTCATCGCCATAATCCTGTAAAATCATGGTCTTGCATTAGACAGTAAGTAAACAGTAAGGTTTGTTTGGCAAATGTTAAATGAAAGAAATATTAACTTACCTGAGACATGCCGCCAATGGAAAATCCATCACGAAAAGTTTGGCTAAGGCCTTGAACCGGTGCCTGAAGAATGAGCAGAAAGGTCAGATCAGGAGAGACGCAATCTACCTGGGAAAGGGTAAAAGGCAAATGAAGAAATTAACCTGTGTCATTAGCCCTGTCTGAGACATTGGAGTACCGCCAATGGTGGGCTGGTTACTCAGATTGTCCATCCCCGAAAAATTGAATCCCGAGCCAAAGCTATTCAGGGCCTGTTGCGAATTATGCTGGTGGGATAAATGACCTCCAATAGGGCCCCCGGCATTACCCCGGCCAGTGCCAAAGCTACGATTCCCGGGTTGCGGGACTTGCGGCATGGCCCCAATTGGCCCGTGGACAGCCCCACGAGTTGGGATAGCATATGGCTGAGAGTGGGGGCCGCCAGGGAAGGGAGGGAGAGGAATTCGAGACAACGGAAATGCCGGTGGGTGCACTCCTGGCTTGTGTGTACCATTAGGTGGTGCAAATGGCATATAGGAATGACCTGTTATGATAGATTGTGTTAAGCTCTTTTTTATTATCATTAGCATCGATTCCTCCAACTACCTAATTAACTTATGCTAAGAAAATGATTGAGAGATCAATATTCATTAAAAAAAGTATAATCACAATAAACCTTTCATTCGTCCAGCTCTTTTATCAGCATTTGGAATTGAAGGATTAACAGGGTTGAAATTATTATCACCAGACACAAGACCAGGGCCAGCTCCAAAGAAAAGCCTGCGATCGTTGTAAATCTGCTGCCAACATAAAAAGTGGATATAAAAAAACAACAACACACACACAACTGTGTTAAGTTTTTTTTTTTTTCTTTTTTTTTTTAAACCGTAAATATTTTGTACTGTAACCAACCTTCTTTGGTTTTTGAAATTGTACCATGCTTTGTTTGAGGTTATTGAGGGGTCCTTCCACAAGACACTCACGTTCCTGATAGCAAAAACACAGCTAGTGTCAGTAACATGTAGTTAAAGCTACAACAGTAGAAATTTTAAGCAATCATTAACATGGTACATAAATCCCCAGTACATGCATTCATGAAAAGGTATTTTTCTACTAAATAAGAAGACGCTAAGACAATCTGACGTTTATATCATAACTTTTTATATTTTCAAAATATACCGAACTAAGTATACAAAATATGAAACACTTAATCTGTGAGAAGTAAAGAAGCTGTGAATCAATATAAAGAATACAATGTAAGCATGATATTTATCAAAATAAATACCTTGTAATGCGTCAGCAAACAATTCCATAGCGGTTGCTTACTCAAAACTTTAGGATTTCCTAAAATAACAATACCATAGCGAGCTCTTGTCAGAGCCACATTCAGTCTGCGTGGGTCATTAAGAAATCCAATACCCTGAAAAAAGTGTAATCATTGAAGAACATCAGATCACATGATTGCTAAAGAAATAAATGCAAGCAAATAGAAAACAGATAGAAAGCATTAAAAGCGCAAGAATAAAAAAAGTTTTTTTTAAGAAAAGAAAGGGAAAAGAATTTACTAGACTCGTACCATCAGAAAAAAATTTACAAAAAAGCCAAACTGACAAACAGAACTATGCCATAAAAAACTTGAGTGCCGTGCCAGTATTATTCCACATCTAAAAACTATGTTTCCAGTCTTCTTCTTGCAATTTTTGATTTGAATAAAAATTTAAATAATAATTTATATTTGGGCTAACTTTAAAGGCGCATTGGACTTTCGATAAACATATATACATCATCACATTTTTTACCTGATGTTCATTGCTCCTCACACAAGACAAAATAATGTAATCTTTTTCTCTACCTTGGAATGAGTCGACACTTGCAACCTGATGCAACAACAACATCAAAAAATAGTACTAAACCATAAGCAACATGTCATATTCTGTGCGCAGTTTAAAGATAGGAACTCCTAATCCAACCTCAATTTCCTTATAGAGTTGTTGCCTAAGAGAGCCGTTTCTTGACATATAATTCACAATATAAGCTCTTTGACCTTCATATGGTGTTATAACTCCTATCTGCAGTGTTTAAATAGAAAAAAAAAAAGTTAAAAGCATTAATGAAAAAAATAAATAAGTAAAAAATACTCATTCAACAATATTTCCCAATAACAAATTGCACCTGATAAGGTACAACGCCACTTCTCAAAAACGTTGTAACAATTTTCTCCACATTTGCAGCTTCTGTTCTATTTAGATATGACGTTCCACTTGCACTTATCTCTTCTTGCCCCATCTGGCAAAGAAATAAATGAAACAGTATAGACTCAGACTCAGACTCGGATAATAGTAATAAAAAAAGATGCAAAAAAAATACCTGGACATAGAAAAACATAGGGCGGTTAGGAACAGGCCAAGGGAAATCAATGCCGGTTGATTGTCTTTCATTTATGGTCACACCATTTTGCAGAGTACCCTCATAAAAGCTATTGGAAGGAAACTCTGAAAGAGATGGATGCATGCGGTACTGAACCTGCATTATAGAAGCCAACATGCAACCTCATAAACTTGCAAACCTAAAATAAATGCAAGCCACAGATCATATATATGCAGGATAAACCTCAACCAGCCTTAAACAGTAACACAATCAATATAGATAGGAATCAGAAGCAGATGAGAAAAGGTTTAATAATTTTTAAAGATTTTATTTAACATTTATTTGTCAAAAAGGCTAAATTACGCCAAGATAATATAGTCGATATTACTAATCAATAAACTCTTAACCACGAATATACTTTCATTAAACCATATATATGCCTATATGTATTATATTTATATTTATATATATATATATATATGTATATATATATATATATATATTTATAATAATTCAATGGCGCATGCAAATAGCCATTCTTTTTGCTGAAATGTAAGGGAAAATAAGGTTTCCCTATATTTTGAATTTTTGTGTTTTAACTAAATAAAATGACGTCACGGTAAAGTTTAGGAGCAGCACAGCACATAATTCAATGGCATGCCAGTAGCAATTCGTTTTGCTGAAATGTAGAAGAAGAATAAGCATTCCCTACATTTTGCAATTGTGTTTTTAAGAGTAAAGTTTAGGAACAGCATAACCACACTACAAAAATTGCACACAAGGCTGCTCACACTTCCACGACATAAATTTTGTCAAAGGGCATACGATATCGTAATGGCCTGCATGTATTCAGCCGATTGGGACGGATTCCGCCTGTGAGTGCCGAAAAGAGATATGGTCAGTTGAGGGTCAATAAAGGGATTTTTGGTAAGCCATGCAAAGAATTTTGTGAATTTCTGGAAGTTCTCTAATTTATTTAGAGGTTGTTTGATTTGTTGGGCTTGTAATTTTATCCAATTATATTATAATATGATTACACTGTAATCTAATCACTTTGTTTTTTTATGGTTGTTTATTTGGAATGAAAAAAATTTTAGCATCCATATTTTACTATTTTACTATTTTACTTTACCACATAAATTCCGCAAACCAAATACCAAGAAATTGTAAATCCTAGATATTACAATACTTTACCCCATAAATCCTACATACCAAATAATCCCTTAGTATTTTACATGGTTCACAAACCCACCAATTTGAGTAGGAAAAAAAATTCATTTTTTTCTTCGAAGTACTTATTTTACTATGAATATTACACTGTAATTATTTTACTTCATGAAAGATATGCAAACAATTACCAGCTACCATGTACTTTACCCCATGAATCCCACATACCAAACTCTCACCCTATATCTTTTTGCTTTAATTAAGCACATTAAAGAGGAGATTTTTTGGTGCAAATTATTTTGTAGATGAAATTCTTTTACTTGATAAGACTAGGGAGTGAGAAAGAAAATTTTGAGTTGAGGACTACTTTAGAATCTAAAGAATTTTATATTAGTAGATCTAAAACATAATATATAGAACATAAGTTTAATTGTATTAGAAACATTAATATTAAAGAAACCTATTGAGGACCATGTGATAAGAAGAGCAAGAGGTACAGGTACCTTGGTTCAATTATTCAAAATAATAGAGAAATAACGAGTGACGCGATTAAAAGGATCCAAGCTGGTTGGATGAAATAAAAGAGCGCTTCATAAGTGTTGCTTGATCCGAAAATTTCACTCAAAACTATTGGAAAATTTTATAAAGCAGTTGTACATCCAGCAATAATATACAAGGATGAATGTTGGCCAAGAAAGAAAAAATTTACCGATAAAATAAGTCACACAGACAAGGATACTTGGGTAAATGTATGGTATATTTGTAAAGATAAAATGAGAAAAATGTTTCTTTAGAGCAAAGCTAGAGTGGTTCCAATAGTGAATAAGGTTATAGAATGCTACCTTAAATGGTTTGGGCATATTCAGTATATTACGTGCTATGCCCCCTATTAGAAAAAGAGTTTAAGAATTTCGCCCATGTAAAAAAAGAAAGACGAAAACCAAAAAAAACATGGAAAGAAACTAATAGGAAGGACCTTCTCTATCTAGAACTTAGGGAATGATCTCTATTTGATCGTGCACAATGGAAACAAAGCATTCACGTAGCTAAAGATTAAGGCTTGATTTTTTGTTGTTGTTGTGACTACTTTTACAAAATTCTGTGTTAAAGAAAATATCATCTTAATTTATATTGTAGTTTATTGCCCTACAAACACATCTACTAACCAGGGGAAAATGAGGTCTATAAACAAAAGTTTAAGGCATCTAATTCACTAGTTTTGTAATGAATAATACTTTGATTCTTCAAGAATTCAATCATGTGCATGCTAGTTGCTAAAACTGAAACAAATAAGCAGCACAAACTTAGACTTGATATGCTAATGTTCAAACTCAATTTTCACCAAAAAGCTTAAGCTTGTACGTGCGGGTGAATCAATGCTATTTCTACACCACTTTCAAATTTCAAGCTGTGGGGATATACTACTCTCATTCTTCAACAATCTCTCCCTCATTAAAGAGTTCAAAACCACATAACTTCCAACTCCCCCTCAACCATAAGGTTCTAGCACAATTAAGAATTATGCACCAAGAGTCAATGCAACAACTTGAAGGCTGTGAGAGCTATCAGTTGTTGAGCCCTACCCATGATAGAAGACACTGATGCTTGTGAGTCACAAATCTTATCCAAACCATTGGCTCTGAAATCATCTATTAAGAGTCAACTAAACAAAAAATAGAAAGTAAGGCTAAATATACCAATAGCCAAACTCAATTCTAATAAAAAAACATAAGCTTATGTATATGTTCCCACCAATGTTATTTCTAAATCAATCACTTTCCAAATTTTAATATGGGGATCTAAATCACTCTCACATATCTCAGCACTAGTTACATGTACTTTATAATTAATGTGGCACAAATGCAACTACATAACTAAATTAAATGTAATGCCCTCGTGGTTGAAAAAGTTCTAATTTTTCTTATGGTAACTCATTCCTTGTTTAATTCGTTAATACAATTTGTTATTGTCAAGCTTATTGCCCCTAATTCTGGTAAAAAAATACGTATCAAAAATTTGGTTATGTAAATATTAATTTATTCACCAGTTCAGAAATTTGGTTTTAAATATATTAAATATATACAGTCGTTGCATTGAAAATTGAGCTCAAACTTTTATTGAACTACTTAGCACTAGTGATTTCATATCCTCAAACTTCCTTTGTACGATATCTTATGCATCAAATTAATTTCATTAGAGAATAGTAACACTAGCATGCATCACAAACCCTACATCAAACTGTTAAACTATATGTTGCAGGTCTTGTGCATAATGCACCAAATAATCAAAATGACTCGTAACAATATAATAATCATGAAATAAAAATACTGCTGAATAAACATCAAATAAGAAAATCAAAATGTTTCTACCTGTAGCCTGAAAGGCTTATGTCCAAGAAGCACCAGACGCTCAAACAGAGATTGTGCTAATCCTGCACGAGCTGCTTTCTTACACATAATAACAGGACCAAGCTGGCAATGGTCTCCAACAAGAACAACCTGAATTGAAAAACTTGGATATCAACTAAACAAACTAGTGCACATAGACAAATACAGATCAGTAACAAGAATACAATTTCTCTAATAAACACCTGCTTGACTCCAAGAACTAAAGGGATTAGGCATTCTGGTTCAGTTGACTGTGTAGATTCATCAATAAGAACCTTAAAAATCAGATAAAAATGCATTATATATGAAACACTATTTGCTGCGCCAATGTTTAGGCATGAGTTAAAAAACGAATAGATCAATCTACCTGTCGAAAACGAAAGTTTGACAATCGAGGGTCACCAGCACCAACACAAGTACAACAAATAACATCAGCACTCTGAAGTATCTCTCTTTCTGTAGCCCTTTTCAATGCCTTAAACTTCTTTTCATCACTACTAGACAATTCACCTGAAATACAATGTGAGCATGGAATCGTCAAGTCTAAGCTAATCTTAACAGAAGCTAAGGAGTGAGGCTCAATGGCTTGAACTTTATTATAAAAATAGACCCAAAAAATTCCTCAAAAGCAGTGGCTAAAGTTATAAAAGAAAGTTCAATTCTTATTCAGAATAGAAAGTTGAGACAGTACTAATAGCAGCAGTAGCATTCAACCAGCTGTGAATTACAATCATGTTGCTGTGTTTGAAATGACAGTGCCTTCAATACACAAAGCATGTTCCACGTGCTAAACTCAGTTTAAACAGTACTAAATAATAGAACAAAAGGGTTTATGTATCATTTCCTTCATCAGTCCCTTTGCAGTTGCAATTCTTAATCTCTTGATTAACTGAGAATGCACTTTAGTTGCGATCCTCGACGTCACCTACCAAGTCAGAGTTGGCATATACACAGAGGAAAGAGTCCCAGGGTCAACGGAGATCTCGAGATGTATAGTCTTTAATGTACCTGAGAATACGCTTGAGTTGATCGAAGAGGGTTGTGGTGGGATGGTGCATATATTGACAAATCCGGTTCACCGCGAAGCTGAAATCAGGTCGGGTGATGGTCAAATATTGTAAGAAACCAGCTAGTTGATTGTATAGCTTGGGTTTAGAAAGATAGAGGTAAGGACTGTTTGAACCCAGAAGGTTTTGATAAGATGAGCAGTTTAAAGAAGAGCACAAGTTTCAAGTAGGTGACGGTGTTTGTGTTTGGCAACTCCGTTTTGTTGCGGGGGTGTATGGGCAAGACATTTGATGATAGATGCCCATATTTTTTTAAGTGCTAGAGAAAGAGGTTGAGTTATATTCGCCACCGCTATCAAATTGAAGAATTTTTACGCATGTGTTGAATTGACATTTGATGAATTTATGTAGATAGAGAAATTTTTATAATGTTTTAGACTTTTGTTTCATGGAAAAAAGCCATGTAAACTTTGAGTAGTTATACACAAAATCACATAATATTTGTAGAGTTCATTTGATAAAATCGGAGCCAAGCCCCATACATCGGTGTAAATAAATTCAAAAGCGATAGAAAATCTAAGCAAAAATTCGGGAAAAGGTAACTTGTGATGCTTAGCGATGATGCAGATTGAGCATGAATGAGGGTTGTTGTTGAAGCTGAGAGTAGGAAAATGCTTGTGTAGAAGATGTTAAACCTAACGGCTAGGATGGCCTAGCCGAAGATACCATGGAAGTGCAGCTGTAGTAGTTGAAGACTTGAGAACAGTTTGATGGAGGTTTCAGGCGATGGACAAATTTTGTAGAGATCATGGGTGCAAGTGCCTTTAAGGAGCGGTATGTCCGTTTTAAGGTTCTTTATAATGGAGCTGTTAGGATCAAATAGGCAAGGTTGTTAATTATGTTTTTGAGGTTGGATAACATGAACTTTAGGTTCTAGAGGCTGCTGTGAAAGAGTTGTTATGTGATTCAGAGGTTTCATTGGTTTCAGAATTAACATCGACAAAAGCCATTGGAGAAAGTACGGATTGTTCTGGATAAGACAAGGAGCAGTGGCAATTTGGAAAGAAAGATATTGTATAAGAATGATCTTTCATCTGATGGAAACAAAGGTTGGAAGAGGTGTTTTTGTGTTCAAAAAAATGAAGACAAAGGTATCGATCTGATACCATGAAGAAATGCACAAGAGATATCGAGGTAGAGAAAAGTAACTAATCTTACTCATCCATATAATGTTGTGATACAAGCGTATATATAGTAATCGAGTAGTCACATAAAAATATTTCATTAATTCCCATTTAACACATAATTTAATGGTGAGAATTCAAACTATCTACAATTAAATGCACGAGCATTAATTGTAGGAATTAAATGGGTTGTTATTAATCAAACAACTTGCCATAAATGCCTGTTCATTAATGGTGAGAATTTAAATCAGCTATTATTATATTGAACAACTCTAATCCTCACACTTTTGAGGATTTTGAGTTTTTTTTTACACTTTGAAATCTTTACAATTTATCCATCTAGTACTAAAACTTTCATATTTATAATATAGCATATACTACAACAATACAAGCCTTAGTCCCACTAATGAGGATGGCTACAAGAAAACCTGTTTCAACTATCCTATCAAATAATAACATCTTTTAGCTAAAAAATGTGAGAACATTCATACTAATTACTTGCCACGCCTTTTTAAGCCTTACTTTTCATCTTTTAGCATGAGTAAAGTTTGTTAACTCAAATATTCAAAGTGGAACATCCAACAATGTACACTTAACATGATGGAAAGCTACAAAGAGCTATACATGTGAAGGATTCAAGCGGGTGGCTAGAAACCTGTAATGACCTTAGGTTGTTATCAACCAAGGTGTTAGCAAACCCGCCATATCAAGTTAGACCAATTTTCCTGCTCGAACTCGTTGTTCGTTATGTTTCGTGCTAAATTCCATTTTTCCTTTTCCCAAACCGCCAAATTTAGTTTTCAACGACAAAATTTCCCGCCGTTTCTCGTTGCCCGAAATTTAAAATAAAAATGTCATTAATTAGAGCTCAATAAATCGTTCAATTGGTGAATAATGGTAATTCCTAGTTAATTAGCGAAAGATTTAGCTTCAAAAATTAATTAAAAATATAATTTTAATCCAAACTTATTAATTTTTGTGCGAGTACGTCCATCTCGACTGGACGCTCGCATCAAACAAAGTTTTACAAAAATCGGAGCACAATCAGTGTCGTTATGAGTTTTAAAAGTTAAGGTTCAAATTTTTTACCATTAAATAAAAAAAATCTATTTAAACATCCTAAAAGCCCTAAACCCACGCGCGTTCCCGTGCGCTCGGCCGAGTCCCACACACCCTTTCTCTTCTCACACACGACCTCTCCTTTTGATCGACATGCAAGCTCAACGGGACAAGTCAGCCTCATCACCGTCAGGAGTGAGGAGCCATCATCTACGCTCGTTCGGCCCCTTACCTCGGAGAAGACGAGTGGCACCCACGGGTAAAGCCCTGTATGCTCGGTCCAAGCCAGCTATAAATGGCCATAACTCCTCTTCCCTCCACACGCGAGCTATCCGGCGACTCTTCCTTCCCCATTTGGCCGAGAGCTACGTCTCCACTCCCTCTTCCAGCGACTCCAGCACCTACCGGCAACCTACCCTATTTCCTCGCTTTACGCCAACTAAGGTACTAATCTTATTTAAACAATCTTTCTTTATGCTCATTCAAATGCACGTAAGATTCTATAATCAAATTTAAATGGAAAGATCTGCCTACTAAATCTCTTAGGAACATAGGATGCACACATGATCTTCTTTTGCTGCAAGTTCAGCCTCGAAACAACATTATCAACATGAAATCCCTGCCTTCTCACTTTGATGCCAGAATAGTCTTATTTAATGCAGAAATTTACAACTTGGACTTTTCTTTATTGATAAGAGGAGCCTTCTACCCTTATATCCTTCCAATTTGCGGTTGCATTCAAAAGACTGTTTTTGACTGTAGTTTCAGGTAGAGAACTAAAATGGCTTCTTCATGTTATCATATATTTGATCTGATGTAGCATAAATGCACATGAATGCACTAGACACATATAATATATATATATATATATATATCATTTAGGAGTATTCTTAATGATATGCTGGGCTAATTCTCTTTCAAGCCCTTCACATGACTTGTTCTCCTAATGAAACAATTTCTTAAAAGGATTCGTACAATGTAAAAGAATAATTTTCCTTGTATATTACACCCACTTTAAACCAAAGGAAAATAAGAAGAATGTTAAAAATAGCTTATTAAAAATGATTCAAAGTACTTAGCTTATTAAAAATGCTTATTCACCCATAATATATATATATATAACTAATTCTAAATATTCATAATAGGAAGGGGTTATTTAAGATTCAACTTCTAATGCAATTAAAAATACATTTTTGCAGAGTCATTGATTTTTGAAGCGCAAGGAAAAGTACCTAGAAGTTATATATTGCATTTATTGCTTAATCTTTTTTTGATACATAGTACTGCATTTGTACTTTTATTACATCTCATTTGCTATATTATTTTAACTGCAAGATGTCTTGAGAATGCATGCCTTGGGTTCTTAAATGATGGAAATGGGTGGGATTTATGTATGATGGGGCTAGCCAAGAGGGGAGATAAGAGAGTATATTGTAGCCTACGATGGGGCACCGCAAAGTATTGTGATATATATTTGAACCCAAATAAATGTTGATCTCACGGTCTTACACTTTCCCATGCAGAATGACAAAAAAAGGATAGGCTTGCTGATGCAAGACATATTTATGTTTGAAATACTAGTAATTACTACAGCTTAGAGACTTGTTTTTTTCAAGAATGTTATTTAATTCTGAATTCTGCAAATTTCTTAATGCTCTCACAATTATTTTAATATCTCCAGTACTTAGAGTATTCACTAATTACTGGGAATTACAATCCCGACGTTATATTTACAATGCCAAATCAGGTGCTTGTAGCGGAGCAGGAGGGTGATCTTTGAGAAATTGCTGGTAGAAGGCTCTCTTTTTGTCATCATAATTTTTAATTTTACCCTTTTTTTTTTGCTGATAGCCTTGTACAATGTGAACTGTAAACTGCAAGAATTATTTTATGCAGCATTATTAAGCAGTGTCTGAATATGTTTGAATGAATGTGAATAGATGAATGTTGTATTATATATTTCATATCTTTTTATGCAATCTTGATTGAATTACTCAATAGGGTTCTACGGCCCAAGTAGCTCAGTGTTGAGTTAGTATCAACTAAATTAGCACTGAGCCGCCACAAAACCAATCAAACGTAATCTCATGAAGCTACCCACAGGAATAGGCATTTCAAAATAAATTGGTGCAAATGTTGAAGCAATGGCACGACAGTAGAAACATTGTAAGGTGGAGCTATATGTCTAGCTGACCATCTGATGTGATGACTTTTCGCACAACTACACACTCTCCCTCATAGAATATGTGTAGTCTCCTTAATCCTCCAAATATTAGCTTGCTCTAGTCTTATTGTTTGTATAAAAGTTAAGATCAGCATGTATGAAGCCATGTGATCTATTAATGTTTTCTATTTAACTTATTTAATTTCATATACAAATGTTTATGGAAGTCAGTTGAATACAAGTTCAACAGTGATGCAGTAAACGATAAACAAAATAAGTATGTGCATTTCAGAGATATTGATTTAGAAAGATTGAAATTACTTATCTTGCCTTAATTATTAATAATATTCTTTTAAATTTATTTATTATGATGTTCAAGGGTTGTTTAATAGTAAACAGGAAATTTTTGCTTCAACAGTGATGCAGTAAATGATAAACAAAAGAAGTATGTGCATTTAAGAGATATTGATTTAGAAAGATTGAAATTACTTATCTTGCCTTAATTATTAATAATATTCTGTTAAATTTATTTATTATGATATTCAAGGGTTGTTTAATAGTAAACAGTAAATTTTTGCTGTTAAAATACTAATCCAATTCTAGTCTTATCTCTTTATTTCTCTAAGTCTAAGATATCAAATAAATTCGAGATAAAACATATAGGCGACACTAAAAAATTTCTTAGAATGAATATCCATAGAAACATGGAGTAGAAGACTGAAGCTAAAGCCAGCATGACTATGTTATAAGGATTTTGCAGAAATCTAATATGAATGCGGCAAAGCCAAGTCAACACGCACACCATTGGGGAGTCACTACCAGTTATCAAAGGAACACTCACCCATAGACAGCGAAGAGACAAAGAAAATGGAAACAGTTACATTTGCCTCAATCGACGGAAGTTTGATGTATGTCGTATCATCTGCACACATCCAGACATTGCCCATGCAATAATAGTGGGAATAGAATCATGAGCATTTCAGAGAAGGCACACTGGAAAGCCGTCAAGGGTATCTTCCGATATTTGGGAGTATTGTTGTGCACTGGATATCCAAGTACAAAAGATTGGAGCACTCTACACTATGAAAAGAGAGTATATTGCTACTACAGAGGCAAGCAAGGAAATCATCTGGTTACAAAGCTCTACAGGGGCAGAAGAACAGCACGTTGCATTCAAACAGCCAGAGTGTCATTCATTTTGCCAATAACGCTGCATTCCATGTTAGAACGTAGCACATCAGCTTCGGTACCATTCCATTTAAACGCTTCAGAAGAAAGGACGTCTTATGCCTGAAAAAATACATACCTCACAAAACCCAGCATACATGTTCACAAAGAAATTGATAATGGATAAACTGAAACAATACTTAGTTTCAGTAAGCCTTGAAACATTATGATAGGGTCTGGATTGATCCACTACACACCACTAAGGTAAGACAGATTATAGAAGAAAAAAGTTCTATGTGCACTCGATCTCCAAGTGGGAGGTTATTGTGTTATAAAGCCTCGAGTACATTGGAGCAAATGCACAAAGGCTGGAGATCATTTGAAGATCAATTGGACGGAGAACAGACGCAAAGAAAGTAAAACTTGGTACTGGCACTTGGGCGTGCCCAAGCACCGAGCAACCTACCAACAACAGAAAGACCAGCGCCTTGCGCCCCATGCGTCAAGGAGTTTATAAAGCTGTCTAGGATGATCTATAACAACAAAAGCTTGGGCACAAAGGTACGCTAAAGCATTGAACTTCATTCAAAAGATGGGAGCTTGGGAACCAAAGCACGCTCAAGCGTCGAGAGCTTGGATGCCTTGGCGCACTTTTAAGTGTTGGACCTAAAGAAAAGAGTTGAAACAAATAATAAGTCTGGCGCTTAGGCCCACCCTAGCATCAAGGTCTCAAGCAGAGGCAATATGTTTAAAGCTTAGGTGTGCCCTAGCGCCATGGTCTCAAATAAAGACAACAAGTTTGGCACTTATGCGTGCTCTAGTGTTAAGACCCAATTTTCCCTCTTCAGCCAAAGACACTAAGCCCGTCTAGGCAAGCCTAAGCGCCGGATATAGCATGAATTGTGTTGAATAAAAATCCAAACATAATTTCGTGATCTATTTTTGTCCTTTTTTGTTCGTCTTCTTAGCGATCAAAAGGGCATCATTGCCATATGCTATAAGATAAGAATAAGGAAAAATATAGCAAGATTAGGTGTTGGTTTTGTGGTAAGAACTAAGGTTGCTACTGGTGTTGGAAGAGAAGTTGTGGTCACAAAGAAGAGAAAAGGTAACATAATTTCTTCTTCCTTAAAAGAGTTGGGTAAGCTCTGTTGAGAGCTCTTGTATGTTTGTAATATCTTTCATCTATGCAAATTTTTGTCTCTCTATGTGCTCTCTTGTGCTGTGATTTAATTTCGATTCGCATATTTTGTGTTGCTTGTGCTTTACTGTATGATTTGTCTAGAATTCTCATCAGAGTGTTGCAACGTGTTATTGGTATTATAACATAACACTTTTGTACAGCCATATGCTCATCATTGTTTTTACTTCATAATTTATTCCATATTCTATTTCAATTTTCTCTATTGTTGTCTATATTCAACTGTTCAGCACAAACTGCCAAGGTTTCTTTAGAGTTTTAGTCACGTTGACTTGTTTTTCAAGTGTTGTAGTGCTATCGTATGTTAAATTGTTTCATATGGCTTTCTTCTAGTTGCTGCATACGGATTGTCGATATTCAGATCCTCGGAGATCACCATTGTTTTAAAGCTTAGACAGTATGTTAGTTATTAATTACATTCAATGTTGCATCATTATGTATATGTATGTGCATATAATAAACACTTTTATCTACATTGTTAATCATCTAATTGACAAAAAAACCAAAGCTCTCAAACAAAGAAATGATGTGATACTCTCACTATATGTGTTATATTTGAAATTGTATGAATTTTTAAGTAATGTCATGTGTAAATCGTAATAAATGTTCTTATGTGAAACTACTTTTACAAAGCTATTTGATAAATATCAAGGCCAGAGATTATTCAAAATTATATTATTGGATGAGTGATTAATTCTCTAAAGCATGTCTCACTTTACTCTTTGTACACTAAAATGAAAAAAAAGACTATTTGCATTTTGTACTGCTCATTGTGCTTTGAAAACACTGGTGTTACAAAAGATTCAAGTTCAACACTTACACACAATATTTAGCATTTTTATTTTCTTTTGAAATCTGAAGTTTATGTAGCATTCATGCTTCTTTGTTGAAAAAGATGCTGCAAATGGAATTAATTAGAAGGAAAAAAAAAATTAATAGTCCGGCATGAGTTCAACAAATGATTCCCCAAGATGGTCAAAGAGACAAGGATAGCAATCATTACAAAAACAAAATGGCCACAGATAGCACCGATTCTACCACCATTTTAAGTGGCATCACAAAAGTTATGACGTTAAGATTTGCGCAATGAGAAACAAATTATCAGTTTATATTCTAAGAATGTTTGACATTCTATCAGTACTCTCAATTGTGAATGAAATGATTGCCCAGTATATTATGACTAAAGAAAAACCCTGCTCAATTGTCAAAAGTTTGGTTTCTAACCTAGTTTTGAAATCCATGTCTCCATATTTTATGAAGTGCTTAAGGACAATGGCTCATACTGACGTAATGTAAGTCTATGTAAGTGAAAAAAAAAAGCTTAGGATCTTGCTGAGAGACAATAACAGAATTAGTTTCATAAATTAAGTCTAAACATAAGAGAATATCATATATGGCAGCGTCTGCAGATTACACTTTCCTCTGTTACATACAATGATTGTAACTGTAAGAAAATACTAGAAGTCATTACCGATTGGGGAATCAAGAAACTTATAATTTTTAATAGTGAATAAAGACAAGAATCCCTTTGCCAATTCAAGAACTATATTCATGGCAATAATTATTACTAATAAATGTATGTTACCAGTTAATCGGTTGTTGATGATTTTTCTTGTTCGTTTTTTAGTACATGAGCTTTTGCTATCAGAGGCTATGAAGAAAATGCAGTTATCATAGGTGGCTGGGCATATTTGGAAGAATTCCTGCTGGGTAGTTTTGTTAGCAATTAGCTCAACGTAAATTGTTCTAGTAAGCTTTCCGTTGATTGCTAGCATTTTAGCTTGCATTCGTAGAAATATTCTAGTAAAACTAATATTACGGTTGGTTAACTGATAATTTGAAGTATAAGACATACTGTAGTAATAAAACTAGTACTTAACTAGCTGCAGTCTATATATCTTATGAATATATGAAATTATAAAATTCACATGTCACATGTTAACTAATATTCATTTGCAAAAGTTTTTAAGTTAGCTTGTTGGATAAATTCTTTTATTTTGATATAGTTTCTATAGGATATCAGATTTCATACGTTGCTAAAGATTGACAGTCCCTTGCAAAAGAATTGGTTTGTCATGCTTTTCAATCATTTTGTTTTTAGAATACGTCCATTAATCGAAAGTTCATGGTTATTCAAAAAATTATTTTCTTGCTAAGTAGATAATCTCGAGTTTTGTACAGTTTTAAACAACATTTTAGTGTTTTATTGCTTTTATCAAGAGAGTGAACTAACGCAATTCTAGTTCAATAGTTTTGCGAAAAGTTTGAGCAATTTCTTTCAATATAATGTAAAAAAATTTAAATAAGCATCACAAAAAATTTGAAGTATAAAAGCTTTAGAGAAAAATTAAGCTAAAATAATAGCGCTTTAATCGAGCCAAAAATCAAACCAATAAGCTCATAAGCCAAGCTCAAGCTAACGAGTCAAGTTCGAGTATTAACCAGTACAAGTACTGTGATATTAAAAAAAGTAATCGGGCAATTTCAGAAAACGAATATAAAGATCAAAGGATTTTTCATAAACTTCTGGGAAATGGAACTGTTGTTTCCGCAAATAGAAAACATTCAAAACCATCCGTTTGTAAATTAGATTACCATAATAAATGCATTAAATACATAGTAAATACTAATGATAAGTGCGTATTATTTTAGTATACAAGCAAACTTTGAAACTTTGGGAGAAAGAGATTGACCATAAATTATACTGAGATATTAGTCTTCTGCAGAATCAATTGTTTCACTCAACTTTGAAGGTCATATATATGATTAGAGGTTTGGTGGAGAACTTTAGTTAGAAAAAAGTATATCTGCATTTGATTTTTATGATTTAGAAAAGGCATATGATAATTAATGAGAGTAGACTGAGAAATATTAAAAAAAAAAAATTGAGAAGCATATATCATGTCGCACACAAAGTAGATTGTAGATCAATTGTTATGTTAATTATGGATGTTCTTGCGGAACACAATGAACATGAGGTGCCTCGGAGCATTCAATTTTCAAAAAATATGCTTCTTATTGATAATATTAGAAATGAGGTTATAGCAAATCACAAATTAACAACTACTTTACAAACTAGAAAATTCCATCATAGCAGAACCAAAATAACTCATGAAGCCCAAATTTTAACCTGATAGAAGCAATAACACTAAAAACACAAAGATTCTGTTATCAAGAATATTTAAAAGTTCAAAAAATTTTGTTGTCATACAAAATAAAATAAAATTATCAAAATGGTCATCTAACCCTTGCAAAATGTTCAAAATAGTTCGTAACTCTTATAAATATTTTTTTTGGTCCCTTAAATTTTATTTAAATGTTTTTTATCCATACCATTATTTGCCCATAGCTTCCTGATTACTTCCTTTAAGGGTATTTGAGTCTTTCCATTTCGAACGAAGCGCTTATTTGTGCAGAGCTTGAAATTCCAATTGGTTTTATTCTCCTTCACCCGCGTTGAAATCTCAGTGTCGCCTTCGCCTTCGCTCCGCGTAGAAAATCTACAGCGGCGTCCAACAAAGCTCTCCACATCCGATTTCGGCCTTCGGCGAAAGTGAAGCAACTACAAATTCGTCTGTCCATTCGCATTGATTTGAATTTTTTTATGATTGCAACCAAAATCGAACCTAATCGCAAGCGAGCGTCGATAAGAACGTAGCGAGAAGACAAGAGACAAGTGAATGCGAATAAAGCGCAACCAAGATTCCAAGCTCTGCACGAAGAAGAAATGTTTTGTGCTTCGCTGGCAATGAAAAGACTCGAATACCCTCAATTTTAATTAGAAGGAATTGGGAGGCTATAGGCAATTAACGGCAGGAACTAAAAAAACACTTTAACAAAAGTCAATGGACTAAAAATAGCATTTGAAAGAGTTAAAAGACTATTTTAAATATTATTCAAGAGTTAGTGGAGCATTTTGATAATTTTCTCTACAAAATAATAACAAAATAAAGAGAGATGTGACTAATATGATCAAAGTTGATTGGATGAATTGAAGGGACACTTCAATGGTGTTGTGTGATTGAAAAATACCACTTAAATTTTTAAAGCTATAAACCAATAATATTTTATGAGGTAATATGTTGGCCTATAAAGCAAAAGCATATTGATAAAATAAGTTGTGGAAATAAAAATGTATTATAAATGGGTATACACAAAAGGATATGAAGAAAAATAAGTTTATTCAAAACAATGTTGAAATAGCTAATGTTAAAGATAAACTCAAAGAAACTTGGCTTAGATGGTATAGACATATTAAGTGTAAAATGTTTGATGCTCATGTTAGAAAAGTTGAGATTAAGAATTTTTCTTACGTATAAAAAAACTAAGATTAACATGTGTATAGGAAGAAACTATTATGAATGATTTCATATACTAGGAGCATAGGGAGGGATTGTAATTGATCAGGCACAAAAGACAATTAATATAGCCAACCCCACTTAGAGGCATTATGATATGTACTGTTGTTGGTATTGTAAATAGTACAAATTTGGTTTGTTGCAATCCCAAACAAGTGAACAAAATTGTCATATCTAGATTTTCTTAAATTACAATCATTTACCTTTCAAAAAAAAAAATTGGGTTTGACCAGCCGCTTCACTCAGAAAAATATAAAATGTAATAATAATACTAAGGCTTCAGTAAGTAATGTAATACATTGAATATATTAAGTGTTCAATATTCTTGTGGAGATCAATATATAAGATGAATACCTTGTTCATCTTTTAATAATTGAAGTTTGTGAAGTTCACTTTTTTCAGATGCATCCAAATGGCGAACCTGTATTGAGTACTCATAATATAATCAGCCATTCAACATAAAACTTCTCAGACAGCAAGATGATAGCAAACAAATCAGTACCTGATAGTGAAGAGTTAGATGTTCAACAGGAGAGCTTACGGCCTCTCTTGATTTTGCACAAAGCCTAACAACCTAATTAACATGGAAGTGTTAAATTATTAGTCTACATCCTCAGTATGTTATAAAAAAATTATTTCATTTTAACTTAGATTACAACACCACTTCCAAATTTATAAAGAGAGTAAATTATATCCAAGTACAATAAAAAAAATAAACAAAATGCACAGAGCTATCAATTAAACAAAAGAAAATAGTTAGAATCCGTATTTAAGAAACACAAATATAGCAACAACTTCAAATAGAGTATTTCAGGTATGCATCAATTTCTGATCATTCCTAAGATAATTAGCAGCCCATTGATAAATTAAATGGCCGGTTAAACTAATGTTAATATTACAAATTTTTCCTTATTTTGCTCTATCCTCATTTGAATAGGAACGTTTCAATAAATGTAAAACGTACAGTAATGCAAACTGTTTCTCCCAATTAGTTTTATGAAAGCAGTCCTAACATTCTCTTGAGACTTTATCCCTACCTTCCTGCTTCTTTGACGGTGTTCTCTTCTGCTTTGTTGCCGCCTATAACTTTTTCAACAGCGCTTCATCTGGTTATAATAGAAACACTGTCTTCTGTTAATCACCTTCATAACCCTTTAGTGATGATTCTTCACTACTGATCACTAATCGTAAGTAGGAAAAAATTTATCCAGTGGTAGCAATCAAACCCCTTTGTAGTTAGAAGAGCAAAACTTGGCTACAACAGTGGCAAGTTCAAACACCTGAATATCTCAAATACTGCCTAGAACTCAACAATTACCAAGTTAGGATATCAATAACAAACTTGAAATCCATACATCAACTGCTCCAATCTATTTCACCAAACAACTAAGGTATTTTGAAAGTCATTATGCACTATTTAGATCAAGAAAAAGTTTAACAAGTTTTGAGATAAATAATAAACTTACGGGTCGTCTGGGTCGGGTTATCTTACAGAAGCACTAGGCCTTCATCCCATTAAATGGGGTTGGCTACATGAATCATTTATTTTTATTGTACATGATCAAATAGAAGCCACTTCCTAAGTTCCAAATTAAGAAAATCCTTTCTAATGAATTCTTCCAATGTCTTTTTATTTTCATGTTCCTTTTTTAATATGGCCAAATTCATACACTCAACTTTTTTAACAAATTACATGATCAATGCATAATATGTCAAAACCATCTAAGATGATATTGAGCCACTCCAACCTTGCTACGAAAGAACTCATTCCTCATTCTATCCTTGTGAGTATACCCACTCATTCACCTTAGCATTTTCTTCTAGGCAACACTTGTTTTATCAATAAGTTTCTTCTTTATTGGCAACCATTCAGTCCCATATAACATAGCTAGTTGTATAGTTGATGGGATGATTTAACTATGAATAGAAGTATAACAATGTAATACATATATAGTTGGAGAAATCTAACAGCTTGGAGAAGCAAAGAAAAGTCAGAAAACAACCATAGTAGGACAAACGCTGAATTTACTAAACATAAGTGAAGAAATATAGCAAATGAGAAGGGTCGTAACTCAGCAAATTGCTGTTGAGTGACATAGATCTTGAGCAATATTCTTGTAACACATGAATGCAATAACAAAGGTGCAATTAGTATCGCTCACTGTGATAGCAAATTTTGTATGAGATGCAAATTTTGTATGAGATGCGAGTTAGCATCTCTGAAATACTCAAGATCAGAGTCATCATCAGGATATGATAGCAATGAAGACAAAACATCACCGGAAGATCTCCTGAGCAGAGCATATTGCATAGTCAGCTAGATATCCAACCACAAGCGTTGCTAAGGGCCAACACCCAACATACAACCTTGGCAATAAATTAGTAATATCGACAAAGATGGCGATCATATATCCAAAGGAAAACTAAATCTCCTCCATTACAATAAAAGTGACACCAAAGTTGTTCCATCAGTCAACCCACCAACCAATCAATGATGGACACGTGAAAAGTGCCCGACATAGTACTGAAGTTGTTATGTCCAATCAGCATTATTGTCATGCTCTCCTCAGCCATCATGCAGGACCACTACAAGCTAGCCATGACTACTTTCCACCTCAGAATTATCATGTGATTACCCGCCAGCATGACCTCATTAATTCTGTACTTTGTCACATGAAACCTATAAATATCACTATCTATGAAGGTCTCAAAGCTAGAAAGTGGGCAGAATGCTGGTTGGATGGCTAGGAGCTTGGGTAGCTGATTTTCTGGCAATCCAATAGAGTGTTCTCCCCACACAAGTTCCCAGATGACAACAAGTGCTCGGCCAATCCTACATTGATAATGACTTTATTCTCAAGTAGACTTAATAGTAGTTCATCTATCTTAGTTTGATAAAAAAAAAAAAAAAATTAAAATCTTTGAACTATGTAATCTTTAAGAGTACAGTGGAATTTCCCCAAGATTCCTAAACCTCAAAGTGGATGTACGAAGAGTTTACTGATCAAACCCCTATAAATCCTCGTGTGCCTTTATCTTTACCTTTCACCTTTTTCTTTTCTTTTTGTGGTTGTGTTTGAATGTTATAGTACCCTAGGCTACAAATGAACAAGAATAAACCGACAAAGGCTCTCATTATTGGTTGGATTTCCCCGATGACATAACTGCTTGCCAGCCACCCTCAATTATCATCAAACCGCCTAACTCTTCCTCAAGCAAAAATACCCGACAACACTCACATTCATACTCATCAAGATAGAACAAAGCACATATAGTGGATCGTTGTTTTATCAAAGAAAAGATTTATAATAGAAATGCATCTATGACTGATGTTCCAATAAAAGAACAGGCATCTAAAGTCTTAACAAAGTCTTCACAATTTGACTTTTAAAGATATGATTAAACAAGCTTGGAAAGACAATCATTTACATTCCAAGGAGGGCGTTAGAATTGTGCTTCTAATTTTCTATTATAAGAAAATTCAAAAAAACTAACTCCTAACAATCAATTGTTTATAGTATGTATCAATCAATTGGCGGCTGTATATTAAACAATTAATAGCCCATTAACATAAGTTATTATAAAATTTATAGATAATAGCTACTTAAAATTGGTTATTTCTAGTATTGCCATATGATCAAACGTTATTTATTAGATGATTAATGGTCCTTTAATTGACCATTTATGGTTGATTATATTGAAGTAAAGATTAGATAATAAAGTTACTCATGTTATGGTCAATCATCTCTTGTATAATATCAAGACTTCCAAAAAAAGTTAACATATATAAATATAATATTTTTTAGTTACTTTTAGAAATATATTCTAGTCTATCATATACTTAATTCAGTATTCAGTATTAGTTTTGTTATAACTTTATAGCCAAAATTGTTGGCAAGATTCAAGAAGCAAAACTCTAAAGAAAAAATAAAAAATCACCTTCAACCCTGTTGAACTAATCTTCTCAGCTAGTTGGTCAACAGCAACATTACTTGGAGCACAGACAAGGACCTGAAAAAAATAAAGCCAACTATGACAATGTTGAAAATTAAATAATCAACCAGGTGCCCTAACATACCTGCCCTTGACCTTGCTTAGCCATGTGGTACACAATTGCTGCTGATGTGACAGTTTTTCCAGTTCCGGGAGGGCCTTGTATCAAACTAATAGGTTTTTGAAGAACACTCTTAACAGCAAAAACCTGCAAAAAATACAAAAGGCATTAACCAACAACTAATACACAACTGATAAATAAATCAAAAATATGGCTTAAAATATTAACAAGCGTACTCCCAAGTACAGTCGCTACAGGTAAAGTTCATCAAAAAATAAAGAAAATTGTGCTCTATGAAATAAAAATATAAAATCTAAATGTTGGAAGTTAAAATGTGAAGATGATGATTGATGGCAAAATAACAGCACCAACACCAATGAACAGTTAAACATGCTAGTCAGCTTCAATTTAACATACACTTATTTATCACGTTTTTATGGCAACTGTTCAAAACAACTTTTGCAAAGTGTAAACTAGGGGCGTGAGTAAACTCGACTTGCAAGCTACTCAAGCGTCGCTCCACAAAAGCCTCATGAGTCAAGCTAAGTGAACTAACAAACCAAGCTTGATTTAGCTTCAAATCAACTAGTTAAGTTGTGAGCAGTGCATTTAAATTTTAAGAAAATAAAACATCATTAAAATATTCACAAATTCAATGATTTTAATTTAGATTTATCTAAAAGTATAAAAAATTGTATACCTTTTTCATTTTCAATTAAATAATTTATATTTTTAATCCAAAATTTTCATTATTTTTTATTTATTATAGTGATTTTGTATTATTATATTAGTTTATCTTTTTTTAAATGATCAAGCAAGTACTTGAGCACAACTTGAGCTCAAAAATTTAAGAACGAACTCAAGCTCAAGCTTGATTAAGTTATCATGCTCATCCTAGAGCTGCCTAAATGAGCTCAAATCAACTAGTTATGAACTTGTCTGACACAAATGACTTGTTAGTGAACTGAAAGATAAGATTTAAGCTCTCAATCAACCGAACAAAAATGTGGATGAGCAAACCACTCATCTCACACAGCCTCTTCCACTGCTCCTTCAACCGATTTTTATCCTTTGACATTTTCAACTCCTCTGCCACTGCCCTGCTTTCGCTCCTCTAGCAGTAACGACTTCACTACTTCGCAATACGTGACTGACCTACATTCTTCTCATTAGATCACCATGACTTTGTCTGTGCGGATCCTCTGGTTCAGAATGTGATCTGCTACTCCTTTATCTCGTGTTCCTTTACTTAGATGACTTGTCTTCCTCTCAACTAGATTAGGTTGCAAGGGGATTTTGGAGATCAGCAGATCTTCTCCAGTCACTCAAATAAAGAGAACTTCTCCGCTATATTTTTGTTTTCAACAGTAAGTCAGTAATGCAGAACTCATTTTTATATTTGTATTAATCAATATTTTGGGTGAACATGGCAATATTTTGTGTTTTTTGAGATAATTATAGGTGTGCATAAATGCATCGATTGAGTTGCTGCACTTTTGTTCAATCTGCACTACTATGTGGGCATAGAAACGTAGAACTCTAGCATGATATATTACAGATGTAGAACTCTAGCTTGATAGATTTGCTGAATAACAAAATAGAACTCTAGCTAAGGTCATTAATGAAGCACCAATTCATGTGTAACTAAATTGTTGTATTACAGATCCTAGCTTGATAGATTCAGAACAAATGCAAAAATCTTTGAAGTATTACAAATGCAGAACTCTAGCTTTGATATATTATAAATAAAGAACCCTGCCTTTGAAATATTACAAATGTAGAACTCTAGGACTGATAGATTTGCTGAATACCAAACAAGTCACCAGCATCAACTACTCGCAAGATGAAAGCAGCTTGAGCTAACTTCTTACCAACACAAATTTCAAGCTTGCTCGATTCCATTGATGTCAAATCCTAAAAGGAAAAAGGATCGATCCAAGAAACATCAATGACTGAATTCGATTACTTGCTTTCCAGCTTGAAGTATATGATGTCATGGAGTTATATATGTTCACATTTGATTAAGTAAATGGAGGATCAAACAAAGTAAGAGATCTATAAGCTGATGCTCGTGGATAAAACTAATTACATTAATAGCTTTTAGGCAAAAACAATTAAAAATGCTTTTGTTCATATGTTTATGATAATGATTTGTTTACTTATGTCAAAGTTATCAACTCTTGTTGGCTCTTCTTATTTATGGAAACTGCTTTCTGCTTATGTTTATGTTATCAATGTTTTTAGTTTATGATAATGCATTTTGCTTAAGTTTATGTCATTCAAATGTGTTTTAATAGAAAGAATAAAATGCTTACCAATTCATTTAACCAAAACTTCAATTCTTAAGGGCTACCAAAATATCTACCTAGAAAACAAGTTCACATTATCATTACAACAATAGTATTGCACATTTATATACAAAGACATCTATCACATTATGATCCCAAATTTAGCATGTGTGATGATTTGTTGAAACGAGCTACATCTAGTTATTTTAAATTAATCAACTCATAATTATCAAGCCAATAAATAAATAAAGATATTGGCCAAAACAGTCCCTTGGCTATTTGGTATAGGTCAATTTGATTCCTAACTATCAAAAGTGGCCAAAATAGCCCCCCCCCACTGTTGTTCCGTGGTATTTGTGATCCTAGCGGTGAGAATGGGCCATAATGTTAAAATTTTGAGGGCAAAACAGTAAATCCAATTTTATTAATACGCTTATACATTATATTTCACGCAATGATTCAATCTCGGCTTTTAAGCAAGGGCAACACTAGGGTTTTATATGCATGCAGTGTGCAGGAAGAAAGGCCTTGCAGTACTCACATTTTGGGCAATGCTAAGGATTTTCGCTCATCATGAATGCATGAAGAGACAAAGAACATGCATGTACACTATTTTTTTGCTATTCCCTATGTTGCATCATTTATTGTAAAAGATATAAACACATTATAAAGGTTAAGCATTGATGGATTATTGCTATTTTTGTTTCTAACAAAAGAGCACACAGCTATTTTACCATTACTATGTTGTTTGCCATAGATTATCTTTTTATTATATTTCCAGGTGCTTTCCCTCTTTAGCCTTTTATTTTAAAACTAAAAATTGCCTAATACATTTTAATGTACATCCAAACACAAACTATTATAATGTTTTTAGAATTTTTATGCAATCAATTGCCTTCATTCAATCATAATAAAATGCAAACCTGCACTTTCCATTATAAAAGACTCATCCATAAGATCATTAAAAAAGAATACCATAAAAGGCTTATGGAGGTAAGATTTATTATAGTTACAAATTTTAATATTATTTTTAAAGAATAATTCATTGTGTTGCATTATTTCATAAAATTATTTGAATAAATTACATGCTTAGTTAAAATCTCTCACAAGAAAACACATGGTATTGTTAGTCATTATCTAGTTGACACAAGATTTACTAAGCTTATGACCATTTATTAAAGATTTCAATGCTGGTAATAATAAGACTAAAGGCATCCCTCTATAAAAGATAGGGGAGATAAAGAAAACCAAGACAAAAATTTTGACAAGAGTGAATTTGATTATGGGAAGGGGTTCAAATCCCACTTCACTTTCACACATACATGCAACCTTAGTTAACAATTCCCTTTCAAACATTAGTTTATTTAATGGTCAATAATTGATATCATTTTCATATTCTATTATCAGGTTTATAAATGGGCCAACAAGAATACAAATGAGATGTAGTTTTTAGATGCTAATTGAAAACGACTATTGAGCGTCACATTAGGTGATTGAAGTGCTTAGAAGAAATTGGAAGAAGAAAATTCTACTATGATTATTTTTCTTGGTATTACAGGGACCATTCAAGACCAATAAAATTGGTTGTTGTAAAGCAGTGGGGTAGGAAATATAAGATGAACTTTAACGTATTCAATATATATGCAAATATAAGATAAATTTTAGTTTTATAGATCTTAATAATAGCTGTTTCCTATGTTTTGTTTTGGAGATGATCGTTAATATCTTTTATTATTATATGACAAGAGATTTTAAGAATCAAGATCAAACATCAAATATTACTTGTTTGTAATAACCTTTCCAGCAAAAAGACTTAGCTGGGGACTTAAAAATGGGATTCATACTTGGCTGGGAAATATATCATGATTTTTGGTTTAGCATTGCATAGGAGTTTTAATGATTTGTTATAATGCTTGTCGTAATAAATGCTTTTGGTTTGATTCTGCGATTCTGCAAATATACTGCCAATCACACTATATATTTAAAACGGCTTTAATTTTAATTTTATTTAATTTAAAAAAGTTATTTATTTCAAATAATTTATGTGGCATATGAGTACTTATTTCAAATTTGAGCCAAAAGTTATGGTTTAAATATTTAACAAATAATTTAACTAGAAAATAATTTTCTCAAAATTTTCTAAATCCAAAAAGTGAACACAATTGTTAAGAAATTGAGGCTTAAATCGTCATAAATTAATTTAAATAACTTTAAATTGTCATATAAAATGAGATAAATGATTATTTAATTTAAATAAATGAAATCCTGCTGCAATAAATGTAAAGTTAACTTTAATTAATTTAAATCTTCAGAAAAATTTTAACCAGTAGTTCAGCTCAAATTAATCTGAAATGAATGCCACTACATCTTATTCACAGTATTATGTTTACTGCATGATCCTTTATGCAGTAATTTATCCCATTTTCCATTACAAATATATTAAAAATCAACAAAACTACCATCTCAAAGAATATTTTTGTAGAATCTCAAATTATCCTCACTTTATTTCAAAGTACTACTAGAATTAACCATTTGGAACCTAAAAGAAACTTAAAAAAAAGTTGATATACTAAAACAGGCAGGTAATGTTTGCTTTTCTCCAATAAGTCAGATCATTTCTTGATCGAAGCGACTAACACAAAACAAACCCAGTCACAGTAAATGCTAAAAATCCAGTAACAAGTCCCAGACCTCCCATTCATATAAGAAGACTAAGTTGTTGATTGCAACAAAATAAAAAAATTGATGTTAAGGGTTAAGGGTGATGCTAAAAATCCACATAACTAGATTCTGCCAAGGAATTCCAGCAAGCATTCTTATTCGTATTATGTTATCTAATTTGATTGAGGGTCGGCAGAATGACAAAAAGTGTACTATCATTTTCAAAAAAAAAATTTACTTTCCACAGACCTAAATCCATGTATCTTGCTTCAGATTTAATTTTGAAGAAGTGATCCATAGGCAGCAACTAAGGAAACCAGTTCTCCAATGCTGCAAGATATCAGAGGAAATACTTCCATCCCCTATGGGCACTAAATGAGTTCTATGTATTTCCTTTTCCTTCTATATCATGATATAGAGTTTCATTATGTGAAGAATGTGCAGAGAACATTCCAATTGAAGTCTCACTTTTTATCCCTTTTAAGGTTTCAATAAATAATCGACCTAGTTGCATACTTCCATAAAAATGGTGAGCAATTGAGTAATAAAGGATTATAAAAGCTACCCACACATTTTGAAAAATTTTGTGGCCTATTTGTTACAATTTTGATTGTCTATTGAGTTAAAGAATAGTGCAAATTTGTAAAATAGAATACCTGAGATGCATTCAATTCTGGAAGGCCTGGAGCACCAAAGCGGCGAGGTAGTGTATTACGAACTACTTGAAGTTCAACTTCATGTCCAAGAAGGTGATGATATATATATCTGCATCATAAAGTTCAATCAGGGTGAACAATAAGCAACCATGGAAAAAAAATGATGTAAATACAATAATAATAGAATGTTCGTCAATCATCAGCATCAACTAAGAGTAAGCTTTTGTAGTTCACATCATGCTTGTAATTGTTATATAAGAAAATCAAGTAAGCATCAGAATACTTCCTAAGAAATTAAACAAACGAGTTGTCAGAACGAATGATTTACAAACTAGAAAACAGTCATTAAAAATTTCAATTTATTACCATAGCATGGTAGCATAGTCACTTCAACCATTAAAAAATTCAATTTATTACCATGGCATGGTAGCATAGTCACTTCAACTCAAAACATTGAAATATGAGTACAAGAGAATCTTCCATTTGAGAAAATTAAAAAGAAAAGTCATATACAATAGCACAAAATAAAAGAATCAAGAAGCCGCTTGCTTACCCACTGACACTAGTTTCATCCACAGCAAAGGTTTTCATCGCCCCTTGCATTCTGTCAAAGCTAGTACTCTTCCAAACAAAATCAACACTAAACCCATGGTTCAAATCTACAGGAACTCCCTGTTGAAAAAGAAGAAACGATAAGCACCTGTTGTCATGCACATTACTTGGTATAATGCCAGCACTCTGGACATAATGTTTCTACCTGACTAGCACGAAGTTCAAGAGCAACTTCCTCCTGAGCAGTAAGCTTAATCTATTGTAAAGAGAAATATTCAGATGTTGCAAAAAAACATACTTTGATTATTAATGTGCTCGCAAATTTTAAATGTTTCAGATATTCATATCATCAACATTAATTCATCAATAGTTACACACCACATGTCCCACAGATTGCCATGCAGGATGAGCTGCATCACCAGAATACCGCAATCTCAACTCATCTCCAGGAACAAGCCTTAATTCATTGTCTTCCTACAAAAATATTAAACTATATTTATTACAAATATGAACAGCGATGATACCAAAAAAAAAAAAAAATCCAATGCTAAGAAGAATCGGATGATATCTACTAATTTAAGCCAACAAAAAAAATACCTTAGGGAAGACAAAATAAGCTATCCGCTTTTTGTTAAGGCCAACATCCCAACGGATGGTCACGTTATCTTTACTCTGTGATTCCTTCATCATCTACAGAAAGATCATACACTGAGATCAGTCATCTGTAAGTCAAACATTAATCTAAACATTTCATAAAATGAATGCAGAATATTCCAGTAAAAAAAAAAAAAAGCTATAAAGCTACACAACGGTAAATTATCATTTGCATGATACCTTATCATAATCAGCTTCCAACTTAATTAGCGGAGCAAAAACATTTTGGTACTGCCCAAAGGAGGAAACCAATGTCAATTTTTACACGATAAAAATAACGAACAAATGAACAAAATTTGCACAGAAAATATCCTTTGTCAAAATTCATGCAACAAGATTTAGAACCTGGTATGCATCTTCATACTTCAAAGCCACAGGCTGTGGCTCATCATCAACTCCAGGCTTCTCAAGATCTTCTAAAGAAGCATCAGGGTTGGTCTTCCAAAGCTCCTCTACTTTGTTAATTTGCTGAGCTGTAACCTGTCGTGCCCGGAGCTGCTCCTGCTCCGAAGGAACCTGAATAATAGAGAAATTATCTTAGATGTGTCAAGTAACAACTGAAATGAACAAAACAAATATATAAAAACCAACCTTAACCAACCATGGAAGAAAACACCTGTCATCAATCAAAGGACACCACTGACTTAGATCCCAATTCATATCTTTCAGTGCATTGACGCTAAGACAAGGTTCTCTGCACAGCAGAACAACAACACTCTCTGTTTTTGCAGAGATAAATCCAAGAAGAAAAACATTACGGCAGCCACAATTATAGCACTCAAGTATTGTTTCTCCCAATGGGCTGTCCTTATGGAGACAAACTTCTTTATGCTTAGCTCTTACCTGGTAAAGAGAATTATAGTCAATTGAGAGCAATTATAAAAGTAAACTATAAAAGAAGGACATATGAACAAGCCCAACCAATATCAATTAAAGTTCTACTCTCCTACCTACATAACAGGGCAAAAAAAAGTTGGCGGTTTCAAACCAGAATTAGTGTTTTTGGGCTGCTTTAAACTAAAAACCCCTCAATATGTGAGGCAAAAGCTAATTTCAAAGTAAAATGAATTTATTCCAAGTGGGCCATCTCATAATGAAATCCAAGTAGATTAAAAATCTAGTGATTATTAAGCGAGTTTCTAGAACATAATTACCAACACTACTTGTTTAGAATTGAGTAGGAATTACAGTAGTTGATTTTATTTTTAAAATAGGAATATTGTAATACAATCTTCGTTCTTACAAAAACCCTAAATGAAACCTTCTTAAACCAAAAAATACATTGGCACGTATTTACGAGAAATGAAAAATAAAACTACAACAAAAAAGTTATAGATCACCAAATGTACTTACAAAAATCATAAAATAAAAGTCTGCTATTTAGAGAGACCAAAAAAGTGACAGTGGCATCAAAAGGGTATCACTGGATTATTGTTTGGCTAACAAAGCACAATTGGGTATACCTATAACTACGATACGCATGATGTGCGGTGACAGATAATTCCACAAAATTTAGCATGTTTTTCTTATAAGATTGGGTTAAGCAGACAGAAAAAACTACATGTCAACTTGCAATTCATGTCCAATTAAAAAAAATCAGGGAATCTTTCATTTATTCAGATAACACTGCAAAGATAATCATTGATTATCTTTGCAATCTTACACTGTAATTTAAGGGAATTGGCTTATGTTTTGCTGTGTATGACAACATGCACATGAAATTTCCTGGAAGACTTGCAATGGTACAGAAATGCTGTATATATTTTCCCAGCCTTCGTTAGCTACTTTGGTTAGCACAAATTTAACCGTAGAACAAGAAATATTAACTGTCATGAGAATTTTGATAAGCAGTTGGATGTTGATTAGTGGGGGTTATATTTCCCTATTACGACGTAATAGTATGAGATTTCAAGCAAGTAAATTTTAGCCAATCACTAGTTTAAAACAAGGGCTTGGCTACTAATTGAAATCCCTTACTGCGCTTAGAAATTTGTCTTCTAAATTTATATGAAATATATATAAACTACCGGTTTATTTACAAACTATTAATGGTTGTTCGACCTCAAAAATTTCTACGCTCCGGTTCACATTATGCAACAATATATTTCTGTCATCTGTGGCCACTGTAAATCGTTAGCCTAATTTGGGAACAATTTGCATAAACTTTAACCTAAAATAAATAAACTGAGCTAGATATGAGGCATTCTCTAAGAGTAGCACATTGTATTACCTAAATGTAGTGAACAGTGTGCAAAAACGGCTACATTGATGCTTGTGAGTGTGCCAAATAAGCGAGACTTAATGATGAATGCAATTACAGAAGTGAGTTCAACATATTAAATAAAAAAAAAGATCTTTATATAATGGTATTTTCATATGTAATGGCATTAGAGGATATTAAAATTAATAAGATATATATTATCTATCTTCAAAAAATAAAAATATATAAATGAAAAAAATATAAAAATCAATTGTTTAGGCTGCAAGCTTCAGTACCCAAGTATTGACATAAAATGGCATGGGTATCATTTTGGATATCTACATTTAACGGATGATAATAGATAAAAGTATGACTACAAAGAATAAAATCAATGGGGCAATTATTGAGATTACAAGTGTTTATATTCTTATAGCAACATAAAATGTGAACAAATAAATTAATCAGCAATATCCATAAGAAGACTTACAATATTTTTGAAAATATACAATAACTCTTAACTGTAAAGATACTTAGTGGTGAAAATAAGATGTTAAAAAAACAAAGAGAAAAACACTAGAAGCTAAAAGTGGTTAAAATGTGAATCTTAAAATTATGAGAGGTATAAAGTAGAATGTTAGAATTTCAAAAAATGGATAATGATGCTAAGACAATGATTGCTAAAGATTTATATAAAAAGAAATATTATTGCGAGGGAGAAACACCCAAAAACTAGTCAAATTAAAAGATAAGAAAACCAACAAATTTGACCAATATAAAAAACATTAATGATACTACTTAAAACTACTTTTGAAAGATAAAGATATGTGAGACAGATGAATATATTATTTTCATAAGTTTCTTAATGAAGGTTGTAGTAAAGTTGTCAGCAAAGATAAGTTTAATAGCTCTAACGATGATTTTACTTGCTTTTTCATTTGTCAAGTAATCAAAAAAGAATGTGAAACGCATTAGAAAAATGAAAAGTGAAAAAATCACAGGATTGAACACATCCACATTGCTGTGCAAAAATATATAAGTGGAAAGGAGTATTGTCTTATCAAGTCCTGTAATGCAATTTTAAAGACTAAGAAAAAGCTATATTAGTTAAGTAATATTGTGATACTAATTTACAAGAACAACAGTGATGAGTATAGTTGGGTAAATTATAAAATAATTTAAGTTTAGTTGATTTTTGGGAAAGAGAACTCGAACATAAAGTACAACAGCGTTAAAATTTCACAAAACCAATTTGACTTTATGCTTGGTGGAACAAATATGTGTATTATCCATCATATAAGAAACTTGATATAAAAATTTAAAAAAAAAAAAATCATCGTTTAATGTTTTTATTAATTTAGAAAATACTTGTAACAAAGAACTTAAAGAAGCTCTTGAAGATATTTGGTAAAAAAGGATTTGTAATTCTTATTTTGTTGGTATCAAAAATATGCATAATGAATCAATTATATGTGTATGTATATATACACAATGGTTTTCTTATTTTAGTCATACTACATTGGATATCATATCTAATTTTAAATATATTTGCATTAATTATAGATGCTCACGCTGAATACATTCAAGAGGAGGCACCTTGTAGCATGTAATTTGAAGATGATATTCTTCTTCAAGATAATACAAGAGATAAATTTAAGAGATAAATTAACTAATTGAAAATTTCTATAGAATCTCAAAGGATTCATCTTGAAAGATGCAAAACAAAACATATAAAACATAAGTTTCTTCATAACAAGAGTTAAAATAATACAACAAATAAATATTATTTTATCAAAAAAAAAAAAATTCAAAACCCTTGGGTCAGCACATTTAAAAATGCAAAAAAGTGAGTGATGACAAGATCCAAGGGTGCTAAATGAAATAGAGGAGCACACATGGGGCATTGTACGGTCTAAAATTCCCAAATAAACTTAATAAAGTTTTAAGGAAAAGCAATAAGAACATTAATATTATATGGAAAAATATGTTAACATGCAAAACATAAAGATACTAATAAGATAAGAGCTGCAAAAGAAAGAATACTAACGTGGAATACTGAATATAGTGATAAATGAGTACATTCAGAGCAAGGTTGTATCCAATTTTGAAAAAATCTTGGCAAAAGTTATATTCAAAAATTTGTACATATAGTGTAGATTTTTTTATGCCCAAGTGTGAAGAGTTTAGTAGATAAATTTTCTCCTATTAATAAAAAAGAGGAAAACCAAAGCAAGCATGGCAAAGAACTATTAAGAATGATCTCACAAATTAATGAAACACAATGGAAACAAAAATTCAAGCAGCAAGTCTACCTGGTGAGTTTAAAGCTTGGTTTGTTGTCGTTTTGTCTTTCTATGTAAAAACCTGGTATCTAAAAAATCCCTCCCAAATATATAAGATTTAAAGACCTCAATATTTCAACTATCAATTAATAATTACAAGCCACCTCATTTAAACAGCTACTGACATCCAAAACCTTGCTTAATCGAACAATAATTCATAATTGAGGTTATAAATAGCATGAATATGCAAGAATATGAAAACATTGATATGAGAATGAGAATGCATGATCTAATTTATTTGGGGAAGATATTTCCAAGTACAATAAGTAAATTTATTTTTGAGGAATAATTTCCTGATTATTATGGATGAGCAAATCCCCATGGTTTCTCCATGGTCTTGAGTAAATGAATAAAGTTCACAATTTTAATTTCATAGTGATGAATACTGACTTCCTGCATGCTTGTACGAAAACTTCTTTGCTTAGGTTACATCTAAGTGGAATTATTTCATGTTTCATGTCAAGGTTCAAGCACTTCCATAAGCTTCAAGTGATCATGACAAAAAGAAATGTTTCATAAAAAATTAAACCTTAAGTCAAATTTTCTACAGTAAAGAATATATATAAATATACATTAGATTAGTTATTGTGTTTTCCAATCATCATTTACCACTCAGCAACCACTTCATTTACTCAACTAGTTCCACTAAAAACATTATACTGTTAAATTTGTTAATAAATAGAGCTTTATAATGTATCAATGTGAAATAATTTTTAAAGGAGAGAAAGGGCAAGAATGAGAGGTTGAATGATTCCTTTATCTTGGTGAGTGTTTCAACTGCATAATGGTTAAGTAATACCAAATCATTATGAATGGACACAATTTTAGATGAGTAAATACCCACTTAACTAAAGTTAATTATCACTTTAAGTAATAAAATCCCTTTTCCTATAATTCAATTTTTTTTTATAATTTTGGAGGCATCAATAATAACAGAATATTAATAGATTTCTTCAAGTAAAGATTACAAAAAACACTTTAGTTAAGACCTCATTCAATAATGTTGAGCAATGTTAACCATTAATTCATCCTGAAAATGCTAGATGCAAGAAAAAGTAGTATGATAACTACTTGAACAAGTGAGGAAAAGAGAGGGCAAACAAAAGAGTTCTTTCCCTAATGAAAATTTAAAAATTGTAAAAATGTGTATCAGCATAAAGGGTCTAAGAAATTAGTAATGTTAACTGGCATGGAACAATAACGTGCATAACTGCTTATAGCATATACTTCTCTTCAAAAATCGTAAGAGAAGATTTCAATGCAAAAACAAAGTAAGAGTTTTGAATCAAACTGAAAGTAACAGCATGAAAAAACACAACAAAAAATAAGGTTCACAGAACAAAAAATTGAAATATGTTTGAACTTCTGACAAGAGAGATGTGATACAGTCGTATATTGATTGTGAAGATCTCATCATCAGTTTCCCAATGTTCCCAAATCCACTTTTCACGGTTTGAGTTTTATGCAAAATAAAGGTAACACGGTTTTAAAATTAATTGCCACAGCAAGTATGAATCAAAAGATTAGTTCGTTACCAGCATCCCTGCAATTAAAAACCCTGTTCAGTAGGTTGGATGCATAGAACACCAAACCACTCACCAAATGATTAACGATGTGAGATCCAGACGTGTTCCCTCTCGAGTTGCAGAACCATTTCCTGCACGACGGAATATTGCATCTAACAACACACGCAGGATTCTGTACCCCACAATATCTGCAAGCGTGCTCGGTAAAATTCCCTTTCCCAAATTCATAGCCCTCATCCTCGCCAGTCTCCTCAAAGTTGAGTCCGCTCATTCCCGCAGCCAGTGAGTCCACGACCGTCGAAGCGGCGGCAGCCTTAGCCTTGCTGACAGACGACGACGCAGCAGAGGACGAAGAAGGAATACAAGCGCTTGAATCGGAGGACTGAAGAACGGCGTTTGAAGCATCCGAAAGGGATTCCGCAGGCGGCGCCCTCCACGTTGGCGACCTGCTCGGCTGAGAGAGCTCTTGGAAGTCGGGATAGTCATAATCGTCTCCCTGGGTATTGAACTCCAGGAAGGTGTAAGCATCGCCAGCGGTATCTGGCT
The DNA here is from genome assembly GCA_016760335.1 of Gastrodia elata. NCBI lineage: Eukaryota > Viridiplantae > Streptophyta > Magnoliopsida > Asparagales > Orchidaceae > Gastrodia > Gastrodia elata. The sequence continues at coordinate 46,489,564 of CM028678.1, read as the reverse complement.
GCGATGCCGTCTCGTATAGATTGTTGACCGATTGTGCGGCCATGCGTGCGATTTAGGGTTTCCAAAGGGTTAGAGGATTTGAAAGACGAGCGGAGGGAGAGGGGTTATGCGGAAGAGAACGGAGTTGGAGAAGGCGGAGGAAGACAAGACGGTGACGCTGTAGTGGCACGGTTATGTACGATATGCTTTTACGACCGGTAAATCCGACGGTCAAGATTTTGGTTGTTGACGATAAATCGTAGCCGTTGAATTGTTGGCGGAGCGTGAGATTTAGAGTCACTGAACGATGGAGCGCGGAAGGCGCAGATTACTTGTAGCCGCCGCCGCTGTTTGATGGGCCGTAATATGAGCAGAAGTTGGCCCAATTAGTTTGCCTGATATAATGAATCCATGATACAGAGTGGGAAGCTGCTACTGTACCCAGTTGATGCCCCGTTTAGTTCCCAGCAAAATTAGTGGATTCAAATGGAATATTAATTAAGATTTATTAATTAAAATTATGATTATAAATTAATTAAATATATTTAATTATCTAGAAAAATGTGTCAATATGCCTTCAAACAAAATATACATATTATATCTCCTCATTATTTTAATTTAAATGAGCAATTTAGGTTTTAAGAAAATAAGTATTCGATATTTGGATTAATTATTTAAGAAAAAATTATTATAGCATTATAAGAAAGTTAAATATATGTCACCTTTAAAGTATATTTATGCTTGTATTTTTTTATTTGTATGATTGTTAGTTTACTTTTAATAAGCAATTTAATTTTGCATTATTATTTTTTTTCTATAAAATATAATTGTATAAAAACAATAATAATCAAGATTAGCCTAATAATTCAAAATGCTAATTTGACATGAAATTGTATGTATAAAAATATAAATTATGATAAAGTAATACTTAAAATAAGAATAATCATCATAAACCCCATTAAATAAAATGATGAGTAAATGTTAAATAATAAACTATAATACTGAAATAACAAAAATGATTACTAAATCATACAATTATAAGCTTAATGATGATTTATAAAATAAATTAGGTTAATGGCATATTTTTTGGTAAGAGATTATTAATAATATGATGTATGTTAAATTTATATTTATGTATTATTTTTAAGCATAATAATTTTTATTGCTAATATGTTCGTAGTTATAATATATATAAATATTTTTTCTTCTTTATTACCATGCAAATTCTTCGTCAATTTTCTAACCAAAATTTTTACACACAGATTCGTAAGAGATCATGACGTGCATTTTTATATATGCTCACTTAATTATGTGATTTTTCTCCGCTTTAAATCTTACAAATTTTATTAATTATTGATTTAAATACATGCTTGTTACTTCACAAATATTATTAATTTGGGTGTACTCTCACTATTTGATATACTATCAAAAATAAATATAATGTTTGAGCGAATAAAAGGGAGTTCCATGAAAATTATTTGCAATTTCGTACATAATATATTTTATACTTATAACGGAGCAACTGCACCACTTTTGAAGATATAAGAACACTATGATTATGCCCACGATGGACTATCTTATGTGAAATATTATATATTTATGATTGAACCCAAAGTTATGATAATCAAAAAAGTATGATTGATTCTTCAGAATTTGAGATTTTGTTAATATAATGAAATTATTATTATTATTATTTATTCATTATCAAAATAGAAATATTTAATGATGAAGTATAACTTTGTTGATATATTATTTTTATTACTATTTTAATTACTGTTTAATATTTATTTATAAAATATATATATATATTCCTCAAATGAAGAAAAATAGTAATTTCAAATACTTTATTTTCTTTTATTTTTATTTAAATATATTCATTTTTTTTTTGTTTATATATAAAGTAATTAATGATATTCAAATTACTCTTAATTTTATTTAACGGGCGCCCAGCTCGGGCATTTTCATTATAAATGTCAGATCAGGACATCATTGAATAACTTGAACAACACTACCGTTCCATATTCTTTCATATATTTTAGATAAGAAAGTCTACTATTGTAAATAGTGTAAATTGTTCTATCGAAAAAATATATAAATTTTTATTGGTTGAGCAAATATTTGTAATGTTTATATTATTATTCTAAATTATGATTATAATAATTGGAATACAAACGTAACCCGAGTCCCTGCTGACATGAGAATTGGGGGACATCACAAAAGCAAATAATATCTTAGTGTTTATTAGTTTAGGTTGTTATGTGATATCACATACAGCGTCAGCAGTGTCTAACAATCAATGCATATCTCTACAAATTTTAATTAGACAAAGGTCGAACGCATCCTTCGTTATCTATAGCAAACAATTTTTTCTGACATTTGAGGATACATCGGATCGCAAATCCACCTCTGGACAATACGTCTCTCTCGGAAACAACCTCACATCGCGGTCTTCAAATAAGCGCTGAAGTCAAAACAAATTCATTGCCAATGCAATCAGCAAAACAATGTGGATCCAATCCCTGCCACTTGTGATTGTCTTCGAGCTAGATTCAAGCCCAACCCATCTATTGTGACAACTTGGGCTTCAAGTCGAGTCAACCCATACTCTAACTCGACTCGAATTTGTTCGAGTTCGAGTTCTAGTAAAGACACATAACTCGAACTCGACTTGAAAATTTTCGAGCCGAGTCAAAATATCTCGAATTCGAGTTCGAAATAAAAAACTTATTTTATGGAATTTGGATATCATTTCATTAGTTTTTATTTATTTATATTAAAATAATATAAATATTATTTTTAAAATTTATATTGAAATAACATTTAAATCTCATATTAGATAAATATTTTTTAGTATTATATTAATAAGTCTAAATAACATTTATACTTAGTTAGGTGAGCCTCCATATATCGCCCTTTTATCTTTATTTGTCAAAAGGTGTCGTTCATTTTTTCCTGAACGAAGGTTATGGCGCGTGAATTAAGTAGCTCAGGAAGTTCTCATGTTCACTTATTTAATTAATTTTTTTATTTTCTTAAAATAATATTTGCATTTAAAATCGAAAAAAATATTTATGTAAAATAAAAATAATATAAGCTATTTTGATCTTATTTTTAAGCTGCGTATCAAATTTGATTATTGTGTTCCATCCAATCAAAATACTAATCACCAATAGAAAATGTTGAATCTCTCTCTAATGACTGTTTAGAATGAAAAAATTAAAACAAATTGAGGTTAAGTTAATATGATTACAATATAATCAAATTATGGTATAATAAAATTATTTTATTATTGTTTGATATATTTTTAAAAAACATATTTTTTCTTTTAAAAGCAAAATAATATGATAATGTAAAATTTTGAGTAATATTGGGATTAAAATTACCCCAATACATATTTTAGGGATTTCGTTAGAATCGAACGATTTCTATTTTGTTCTATTTTGAAATCTTTCGATAGAAGCGTTCGAATCGAATGATTTCAAAATCTGGCGAAATCAAAATCATTCGATTTTGTCCGACGAAATAAATCATTTGAATTTAACATTTCTTTCGCGGGAACAATGACACTCCATTGTGCAAAGGTCCTCGCGTTCGCTCCAGGGGCCTGAGCATCATAGAAGAAAGAGGAGAGGGATCTCCCTCACATTCGATCGCAGATGAATTAGACGTAACTTATTTATAGCTATATATTGTTGTAAACGACTATTATTGTGTAATTGTTTATCACTAATTATTCTATGCAAAACACTAGCACTTCTACTTTCCTTTAAATAATTTATTTTTCCTCATTTTTCTTGAAATAATATTATTACTGTTTGATAGTTCTTCAGAAAAACTTAAAATACTTTTGCTTGGAATAAAAAATAAGAGAGTGTGATATTTTGAGTAAATTGATTAATCCAATTACAATATAATCTTAAGATATTTTAGTTTGGAATGAAAAAAAGAGAATGTAACTATAGTGCAATGAAAAAAAAAATTGTTTTTTTTTTCTGAAATATAAGGTTCTCAAATGAAACTTAAACGTTTCGTTCTATCGTTCGGACGATCGAGTCGACCGAATCAATTTGGTCATCATAACAAAAGATTTGATGATTCGTTCCATCGAATCGTTATTTCAATCGAACGGTCGAACGAACGGATTGTTCAATTCATTCACTGACTTCTCCCCCTAATCCAGGCACGGTTGAATTGTGCCGTTTTCTTGTATACGAGCACAAAATTGAGATACATTTTAAAATTTTTTCACTTGTTTTATTTCTAACAAAACAGATAATCTAAATTTACATGAAATAATTTTACTTTAATCAACTTTACTTCAAACAAGCAGTGAATAACAAAATTAGGTTGATTGAAGATATCCGATAATATGTATTATAATAAAATAAAAAAAACTAAATTAATTGAAATTAAATATGTATTAATAATAATATTTCAGTCTAAAGTCAGTAGAGCAAGTTAGGTAAGACTTCACTTAGTTCAACTAACAAGTTCAAAGCTTTGGCCATACATTCCACGCATAAAATATTATGCGGAGAATTGAGAGGTGTGAAGTCCATCCACATTGTCATCTTCTCCCCACTAAGAAAGAAAATGCTCTCGTTATTAATAATTTAATCTACTTCTAGAACTAAATTATTTTAATTAAATAAATGCAAAAATATTAATTATTATTATTGCTATTTTTATTTATGTTTACGTGTATTAAATATAATTCTCATGCATGCAAGGAAATATTTCTTATATCATAATTTTATATTTCTCAAAATGAAAATTTATTACTACAATTTTGAAGACAAATAAATAAGAAAATAATTATAAAAATGATAGATGAACTAACTTCCTTAATATATAATATAGATTATTATTATTATTATTTAATTCATTAAATAATAATAACCAGCCATACATCCAATCCAATTATGCAGTAGAAAATATCAGCACTCCTAACAAAATTTAATAATCATAATTTACTATTTCAAAAATTACAAATTTATTAGACAATATAAGATGATTTTTTATTATAATAATATATCTAAAAATAAACTTCTTTATATATATATTTTTATGTTTGAAATCAGATAATCGTTATTTTGAAGAAAAATGAATTCTTTAGTTCGAACGAAGAATTCGTTGTTCGAAAGTTAAAGAAGATGATGAACCAAATTGTTCTTTCGTTCATCGGAGAAGATGGACGGAACAGATAGTGCATTCTCCTATTCATTCGCTCGCTCGATTTCTCTGATTATTCTTCTATTATATTTGATTATGACATATTTTATATATATTAAGAAAATTATATTGTAAGCTTTTCTTGCAAATATATACTTTTCACTACTTTTTTCCTTTTACTATTCTATAAATAAGCAATCAAATCTAAGAAGAAACATCAAATAAAACTGTGCGCGTTAATAAAATCGAGCCATGAGCAATGATCGCCTCATCATCATCTTCTTCTCCTTCTTCCTCTTCTGTGGCGTACTCTACGGCCAAACCCTGCATTCCATCTGCAACTTCCTCGGCGGCGACTACGTGGACTACGACTACTGCGTCTCCGCCTTCTCCTCCGCCCCGGAGGCCACGTCAGCAGACGGCGCCGCCCTAGCCGTCATCTCCGTAAATCTAACTGCCGTGAACGCTACTGCCGTAAAATCCCTGGCGGACTCTCTCTACCTCTCCTCCGACCCGTCCGTGCGCTCCTCGCTGCGCAGTTGCTCCGATCTCTACGCCGCCGCCGTCCCGAATCTCAAAGCAGCCGCCGCCGCCTCCTCTGGCGGAAACTACAGCGGCGCGGCGGATGTACTCGGCAGCGTTCTGCACGTGCCGGCGGGATGCGACGTGGCGTTCGATCGGAGCGTCTCTCCTATTCGCAAGGAAAATGGCGCCTTTTCGGATCTGGCTACGCTCGCCAGGGCGGTCAACAATTATATGGCTCAATAGTCTTCTTTTTATTATTATTTGGATATTCAAACAAAATAAATATATTATCGTTGAAATAATAATTTTAAGCCGATCTTTAATGTGGAAAAATAGATTGGATTAAATAAACTTTTAGAAATGCTATTTACACTCTAATTTGTCACTGAAAAAAATTCATTCAATTCGATTTGAATATAATTTTAATATAAATTTTAAAATATTATTTGTATTATTTTAATGTAAATATATAAATATTAATAAAATATATTTAAATTCTATTGGATGAATATTTTTTTTGTGTCATATCAGCAAGTATAAATAATATTTCTCATAATTTTTATAAAAACTTATCAACTATTGAAAATAAATATTTTAAATATAAATACTCATTCATTGTATTTTTGGGAGCTATTAAAAAATTATATATATATATATATATATATATATATATATATATATTAGATTTAGTTGATTGAAAATATGTGTGACTTTGAGTTCAAGTCGAGTTTGAGTAATGTCAACTTATTTTAAATAGTGTTCGAGTTAAGATGTATGACTCGAACTCGACTAAAAAATTTTCGTGTCGAGCTCGAGTCCAGTCCAAATGTCTCGAGGTCGAGTCGAATCGAGTTCAAATTTCGAGTTCTGGGTCAAATTGCGAGCCTGATTGCAAGTGCGAGGACTTGATGCTGGATTAGCTTATTTCATATTGCAATATTCTATTGAGTTGTTTAAATGAAATAATCAAGAAGCAAGATATTCAATAGAAAAGATAATTCAGCATTCAGCTATTCATATTAATGATTATGCGGCTCTAAAAACCTTGTGCTGATTTAGTTCACGTTAACTTGGCATCGGGCTATCATAGCAAATCAGATTGATTATATATATATATATATATATATGACTTATTAATATACTTTTCCTATAATTTTCACAATATGCAGAATATTATTCATTCAAAATCATTATTTTCCTGTTAGGTTGAATAAAAAGATTTTTTGTACACCAAAAATAAGTTCATAATTGTAAAATTAACATTAATAATAAGTTTAAATATTTATATATTATCTCATATACAAATTTATATTAAATTTTTTTATATATAATATGCCATATTATTAAATTTAAGAGAAAGGCGAGATGTGCTTAAATAAATGTCTCATTATTTTTTTCTTAAATTTTAATTATAATTTTGACTAATAAATTATATTTATTATAATTTAAATCACTAATTAAAATTACTAATAACTTTAAGATATTGAAAGGTGTATATATAAGTATTATAACAACTAACTTTTAAAAGGAACATATCATATGGGCCACAATTTATCATTAAAATTTAAGAAAATGTTATTAATATATGTTGATGTGGCACAAAAAAAAATTATCCAATTAATAAATATATTTTATTAATATTTATTTATTTATATTAAAATAATATAAATATTATTTTTTAAATCTGTATTAAAATAAAATATAAATTTTATTGGATGATTTTTTTAAGTTTTACATGTCTAAATAGATTTATCTTAAAATTAAATAATTTACATCATTATAAGGCTTAGTTATTATTTTTGTTCAATAACTCAGCGCACAAGTCATTAATCAATTGCCATTTTGTGACACTAAAAGATTATATATATAATTATATTAACATTATACATTTCATATAAACATTTAAATGATCTTTCTAATATTACATGTTAAAAAATATAACAAGAAACAGATGATACGATAATCACATTTGCAAATAAATAATTGATAAAATATAATTTTTGATTTTACAAATATATAAAAGTTAAGTTAAACAAAAGATTTAACCAAATAAAAATTAGAACTCACTTTTTATTTTAGTTTCTTTTTAATTTTATAATTAAGAATTTCTTTTATTTTGTAATTATTCATTTGTATTAATATCTTAAATAAATAAAAAATGAGAGAGACTTACTTTATATTTTTGTATAAATATAATATTTTTATATAATTATATACTTGTATAAAACTATCAACAAAAAATTATTAAGCATTCGATAAAAAATATTTTTTATTTTTATTTTTACACGTAAATCTTATTCTTTCAATAATTTACTTAATATTGAATTAATTAACGAAATTTGGCCCTCTTCGCCTTCGGCCTGAAACGCTTTCTTCCCCTCTCTAGTAATCCAGGTCGTCTTCCTCCGGATCAGCGCTTAGGTTTCCTCTTATCGGAGATGTCGACAATGGAGAGCTTGATTGGTATGGTGAACCGGATACAGAGGGCATGTACGGTTCTCGGAGACCACGGAGGTGCCGATAGCGCTTTGCCGACTCTCTGGGAGGCTCTTCCGTCCGTCGCCGTCGTGGGAGGTCAGGTACCGTTTACCTCTTTTCATGTGTGAATCTTTGTGTTTTCAATATGTTTTTACTTAGCTTTTGAGGTTTCCTGATGTGGATTTTGGTGCCGATTGTGGCAGAGTTCGGGAAAGTCGTCGGTCCTGGAGAGCATCGTTGGGCGGGATTTTCTTCCTCGTGGATCCGGTTATATAAATTGATTCTGTTTTGTTACTTTGCTGTTTCAATTTTGTTGTTAGGAGGTGTTTTTGGTTAACTTGGGATCGTGCATTGATTCATTTGCTATTACTTTTATGCAGGGATTGTGACAAGGCGACCCTTGGTGCTACAACTGCATAAGACGGACGATGGGAAGCAGGAGTATGCTGAGTTTCTTCATATGCCCAAGAGAAGATTCACTGATTTTAGTGCGTTGATTTTATCTCTGGTTGTTTTTTATTTTAGTGTGTCAATATTGTAATCCCACATAATATCGTTGGTTTTATAAATGTTTTGTAAAACTTCCCTCTATGCTTGTGTGGTTTTTTGGCTGCAGAACACCCCAAAGGCGCTTTTTTATTTCTTCGAACCGAGTTATATTTTATTAATCACGTCTCCCTGTGTGTCATCATTATTTTGCATCATTGAGCTAAGATATATGAACGTTTTACTTTTCTTGATGACTTGATTTTCAATTATTATACCCTTGATATTATAGCTTCAATCATGCTTTAAACTACATAAGTTTTTTTTTTAATTTACAAGTGCACATTTCCTTGAATTTTAATATAGTTTCCTTAACCTGAGTTTTACTTTAATCGTATCTTCAGTCATACATAATAAGAAAGTCATCTGCAAATAACTTACACTAAGGCAACTCCTCTTGAATGTTTTAGTAAAAGCATCTATCATTATAACAAAGAGATGCAAATAAAGAATAGTACTTGATTATATTTGATTTAAATATTTAATGATTTTGGAAAACTACCTTGTGTTTAACCACATGTTATAGTTTGTTGTATGTGTCTTTAATAGCTTAAATATAACAACATCGAGATTTAGTTATGATAAATGGGATTGGCTACTTGAATTTTTTGTTTCCATTGTGCAATTCAAATAAAAGCTTTTCATTAAGTTCCCAATAGAGAAAATCTTTTATTCCTTGATCTTTTTAATCTTCCCAGTCCTCTATTATCATTGGTAAAATTCATATACTCAATTTTATAGTACAAGCATCAAATGGCCTGCACTTAATATGTTCTTAACTTTTAAGACCATTCTCTAATCTTATCTACTGTTGGAGCAACTCCAACCTTCCTACAAGTAAATTCATTTTAGTATTATCTTTTCAACTATACTCACTCATCCACTTTAGCAACCTCTTGTTAGTAACACTAAATGTAGCAATATGTTTCCTTCCTTGTTTCCAATATTTTACCCCATATATAAAATTTTTATTTTATTTTGTGGAATTTTTTGATCACACAACAATTTCATCCAACCACCTTGGATCTTATTGAATCACACTAGCCTTTATTTCACCATTATTTTGTATAATTGTGCCAAGGTACTTCAGCTTGTCATTTTTTTAATAATATAGTCCATAGTTATTTTTTTGAGATTGTCTTTCTATCATAATTAAATTACACACCATTTATATTGTATTAGATTTAATAAGGCGAAACCATTTAAATTCTAACGTAGTTTTTGCACAACTTGAGTTTGCATTATAATCTAAGTTTTATCAATTAGAAGAATATCATGTGTAAATGACATGCACCAAAGAACTTGCCTTTGATTATATGTGGTATGAAGATTCATAATTAATACAAAGAGCTATGTAGTTAGAGCAAAACCTTGATGTAGTTCAACGATTACTAAAAATAAGGTGACAAGCTATCTCGTGATCAAAGATATGTAATATACCCATTGTAGATATCCTTAATAACATCATTATAGACCACATAAAACTATGGATATCCTTAAATTTTGGTATCTTGTCATTATTTGTATTAAATAGCTCTTTTCCAAAGCATATGGGTCATTAATTGAACTCTCTTATACTTTGCACAATCTTGAACATTGTCATTATTCTTATAAATAAATACAATAATATTTCTCTATTCGTTCAACATTTATTCAAACATTTTCCATATAGATAGGTGTGCCATCCAATATTGTAGTTTTTCACTCTTTATTTTATTTAAACCATGCCAAATATTTGCTTTATTTAGTGATAGATGAAAGTATAATTGATATAATTTTTATAGTTATTAAATTTTCTCAAATTAATTGTATTGCTATGATTTTCCTTTAATTTTTTTTAAAATGTTCATTTATCTATATTTGATGTCTTCAACGTTGGAAATAATTTTTTTTGTCACATATTTGATATATTTTACTTTTGTAAAATTCTAAGTTCCATGTTGCTTAATTTGGTTGGCTTATATATTGTTTCTCACTCAAAAGCTTCTAACCTTTTATTCAAATTATCAAAATTTATAGTTTTAGCATCTCAAATTGTTACTTAAGATTTATGATAAGTTGGTTCATATTTTTTTTTTCTAGCATCGTTCTTATATTTAAAATAATTCTTGCAAATATTCACTACATTCATAAGCGCACAGATTAGAGTACCAATATTACAACTCTTTATTCTCAACAAATTGTTTTGAACTAGCTTTTCTACGTGCATTTGCCCATAATGTTGAAACTCTCGCTTACTTGAGGCTACATCTAGGTGTCGATGCAGCATTTGCATACTTTTATTGTATTACGCAGTACAATGCATCAATTTTGGGGATGTTATAGCTCCAATGCAATCTCTCAACGGATTCATGTATTGCTAATTTGACCAAGTTTTACATTGGTTGTCAGCTACCTAATGCAACTCTATATAAATGATGAATGAAATTACGTTTGTAAATTGAAGTTGAATGAAATTACAATGCACCACTTTTGGCGATGTTATAGCTCCAATACAATCTCTCAAAGGATTCATGTCTTGCTAATTAGACCAAGTTTTACATTGGTTGTTGGCTACCTAATGCAACTTTGTATAAATGACGAATGAAATTACATTTGTAAATTAAAGTTGAATGTTTTGCTTCATATAAACACAAATATATATATATATATATATATATATATATTTATATGTGTGTGTAGGTATGTATATGTGTGCACATTAATTGAAAATTGAGAAATCAGATATCCAAAATATGTGAGACAATTTTTTTACAAATATTCCATATCTGAAATTGCATTAAAGCAAAATCTAAATAACTTCATTAACCCAAAATATAATACAAATTATTTGCATGCCATTTTATGAAAATTAATGACTATAAGCTGAATTTGCTTCAATGAAAATGCTCTTATCATATAATTTCTATTACTTGAAATACAAATAAATAAACTTTATATTTTAAGCAAACTGTCAAGCATTCTTTGTGCTTGTTAATGATTCTGAAAAAAGGTGTAGTTGTGGGTCGGATTGTACTAGTACAATTTAATTGGTACATTGGATGGGTATATTTGTCAGTTTGATGCATTGCTTATTTTTAGTAGTGAGTAGTGCTGCAGTCTCTAGAATATGATTTCCCAAATCATTCCATGGACTGGTCAATAAGGTGCAAGTAAAGAGTAGCGATGTGAACTCACTTTGACCACCCTCTAATTAAAATTCTGCATGTTTTTCCAAAATCATTGAGTTCGACTTTTAGAATAAAAACCAGTAATCTAGTCAATGACAATGGACTTATTATAATACTTGGCAAAATATGGGGTTCTATACATGTTAGATTAATCATACTACAACTGCGCTGCAAGCCTTAAATTAAAATTTTTGTAAATAATTGTGTTTCTTCTTATTCTAACCATCATGTATTTTTTGTAGGCCTTGTCCGCAAGGAAATTGCAGATGAAACTGACAGAATAACTGGGAAAACTAAACAAATTTCTCCTATTCCAATCCAGCTTAGTATTTACTCTGCTAATGGTATAGTGTTGTATAGTTGCTGAGATTTGTTGCTGTTAATATATTCAATCACAATTAGTTTTTTTTATATGACAGTGTGGTCATAAGCTATTTTTATTTTGTGCATCTGTTCCACTTTAGTAGGTTTTATGCTTGTGTAAATTAAATTTATGTTTCATTAGTTTATTTTGTTTATCATAATTTCATAAGCCTTGGTGCTAACCTTTTTAATGTGAATCACAAGGCATTTCTTGTTTTAATCATGTCATTGTTGTTTGTATATAATTTACTGTATTTTAATTATGATATTGAACCTAAGATTGCTTAAGGTATGGATGAGGAATGTTAATAATTTAGTGTATACGTTTTAAATAGTAGGATTAATATATGATTCAATATAATGATTTTTATGTGCATGTATAAATGCAAGTATTAATGATGCAGATAAAGAAGCTAGTTGTTGATTCTAAATTAAAGTTAGGTAGCTGGAGTACTGACACTCACTAAAAAGTTTTTGAGTTAGCTGATATTGTGATACATGAGAATTGATATATTATCTCTCATTTGTCTGCATATTACAGTTTTGTGCATGAGAGATGTGTGCGTGTTCGTTAGATAAAATAACTAGCGTCTTGTCTTGGAATTTTGAAATAATTCATTTGGTATATATTGGAATTTTATGCCTGCACTTTTTTTCTATTTCATGGTTCATTTATGATTTTTAACTAGGATATCCCAATGATTTATTATACTGTATACACAAAGATGTTGCATCTTTCTTATCTGAATGGTATTTGACATTACTATTGCACTTTTAAATAGTTGTGTTCATATGTTTTGTCAACAGGAAAAATTTGCTTCATTATTATAATGTCCTTGACCTTTTATGTTTAGTTGGCATGCCAGCCTTTTTCTGTGTGACGTCTGAAGTTTCCATTGGGGCTACTTGTTGAATTACTTTAATTTAAAAATATGCTACTTTCTTTTATACTTCCATGGCATCAGTTTGAGCCATAAAGTCGATTTTGCCTAAGCCAAGGAGGTTCCTGTCAAATGCCATAAAACTTGATTGATAAAGTAATTCTTTCAGAATAACGTTGTTGTTGTTAATGAACTTCTTGTGATAATTTTGTGTGATTCCAACATATGCTGTCTAATTATTGGATTTGTTTTTCATTGTATGTTTAACTTTGTTATCATTTATCTGTGTTTATTTTTAGGAAACTTGCAAAAGCATAATAGTTAAGGTTTGTTGCACATAAAGATTAACTACAGAAGTAAAACCTTGGGAATGGGTGTTGAGAACATTATTTTTCTCCCGATATTTTGCTTTAACTTTTTTGCTATTTATATTTGTGATGAAGAATTGCTTAATTTTGCTTTCAAAGCTGAAGTAAAAAGCTATACAATGTTGTATTCTTCTCTTTATTTACATTTTAAAGAATTATTGGCTTCTGCTGACAAGTTTTTTTGAGCACCTTATTTTATAATTCTTTGATTTATTTTTTCTCTCTTTTGTTTTGCATCGCAGTTGTCAATCTAACACTTATTGATCTTCCTGGTCTAACAAAGGTTGCTGTAGGTAAAACATTACACAGCTTCTATTAGTCTCAAGAATTCTTATGATTTCTAATGCCAATTTCATTTTATGTCAATATGGATACAAGCATGTAAAAGTAACTGATACAATGTTAATTTTACAGAGGGACAATCTGACAGTATTGTTCAGGATATAGAAAACATGGTTCGTTCATATGTTGAGAAGGTATTCAACTTCTAGCATGACTTAATAACAATACTTTGGAATGTACTTACTGTTCTTGCTGTGTGCTTACGCTTCAATCAGTAACTTGTAAGGCTTTTATCAAAACCTGTTATTGTCAAAAATTTAATGGTTTCAATGATCAAAATAATAAATGTAGTTCATTACGAATTACCTGTAGAAGTTTTCAAATAGGTTTAGTGTTGTTAGAAGTTTGTTCATATGTGACCTTAATGATAGTTCAAATGACAGTTTGTGTACACATATATGTATTAATATCTATCCACACTTATACTTAAAAATAAATACATAAATAAATAAATGTATAAATGTATTTCTATATTTATATATGTATTAATATCTATCCACAGATATGTAAAACTAAATAAATAAATGAATAATTGTACATCTATATATATATATATATATATATATATAATTATAGTTTCTTGCTACAAGCTACTGTTTGTATATGACTTAGAGTTACATTTTCTGTGTGTTCATCTCACTGTTCCAATTACTGCTATGTGTTCTGAGTAGGATTTGTTCTTTTGCAGCCCAACAGTATTATACTAGCTATATCCCCTGCCAACCAAGATATTGCAACATCTGATGCCATTAAGCTTGCCAGGGAAGTGGACCCTTCGGGTATGATGCAATTTTACAATTGTGAAAAACTTAATTCCATTGAATCAATGATGAACATTTGTCTCATTAAGTCCATTTTGATCAAAACAAATGTAGAGATTCTACATGTGATTGTGCAACAATGATTTCTGCTGATGGTTTTTCGTATTCATCAGTATGATTTACTATTATTTACCATGGTTAGGTGAAAGGACATTTGGAGTTCTGACCAAGCTTGATCTAATGGATAAAGGAACAAATGCTCTTGATGTAAGCGATACATTGATTTTATTTTAAAATTTGAGCAGGAAGATAATTATTGATGTTGACCGTTTTATGACATTCTTTGTGAAGTAAACATGTCCTAATGCAGCGTTTTGACCCTTCAGTTTTATTCTGAAGTTTCTTATATATGAACTATCTCCAGGTCCTAGAAGGAAGATCTTACAAGCTGCAGCATCCTTGGGTTGGAATTGTTAATCGTTCACAGGCAGATATAAACAAGAATATTGACATGATAGTTGCCAGACAAAAAGAAATGGAATATTTTGCATCTAGTCCCGACTATTCTCATTTAGCTAGTAAAATGGGCTCTGAATATCTTGCCAAACTTCTTTCAAAGGTTTTTTCATCATAAACTGTTCAATCGTGTAACCAGTTGCATAATTTTTTTGTGTGGTAAATTTTAACACTAAATGCTTTCAGCATTTGGAGTCTGTAATCCGAGCTCGAATTCCAAGCATTACATCTTTGATAAATAAGACTGTTGAAGAGCTTGAAGCGGAGATGAATCATCTTGGCAGACCTATTGCTATCGATGCAGGGGTCAGGCTTTTTTTAACTGAAATATTGAATGATAGTATTTTTTAATGTAAATGATTGATTCATGATTTTATGGCCCTGTTCATTTATGATTTTATGCTACATCAGGCTCAGCTATACACAATATTGGAGCTTTGTCGTGCATTTGACAAGATATTCAAAGAGCACCTGGATGGCGGGTAAGGGGAAAATGTTCATTTGCATTTTATGAATAGTTTCCCAATAAATTGATTATTGCCATGTTGATTTGCCTTTTTCATTTTTGTTTTAATAAACAAGGTTTCTTTTGCTTGATGAACTGATAGAAAAATCACTTCTCTTTTCTAACAAATTTAAAGAACAAGTAAATGTAAATGTTTTTCACTGAACCATAAATATAAATTTTTCAACCATTAGAAAAATCAAGATTAAAGAGTATAATGCCTTGTTACTAAACATGTTTATCATCATTCTAGTTGGAGATTTAAATTGAACACGATCATCTTCTTCATTGCATGTCTTTACCAATCTAAAAATTGAACACGATCATGCTTTTCTCTGCTAGCTGATTTTATTTTCATCTATTCAATATCTTCATAAGTTTTTGAACAAAAAGAATGGTTATAGTTGATGTGATTGTATAGCAAATTAGAGAAATTGCCATTGAATTTGAAATATTGATGCCAGCGGATTCTATTACTATTCTTCAAAATATTTCAAACCTTTCTGATGAAATTGAATTAAATATTTTAAATGATTTTATCATGGATCAAACAACTTATTTGCAGAATAAAAAAATGTAAGTAGAATTTTTTTAGCATACGCTCTCCAATTTATAATACATAAATAATCAGATAAAATTTTACTTTTAACTAAGATTTAGAATTACATAGAATATTGGAAAAGTAGATCCGACACACTTGTTGACCTCTATTCTAATCCATAGTGAAAAATCAGATTATTCTTAGACTTGGATGCTAGGTAAGCATGAGTGGCATTAATTAGGATAGATACGTACATACAAATATGCGCGCGCGGACGCACGCACACACGTGTATATATATTTCAGAAATTCCGCCTTCACATATGTTGGTGTATGGCTTCTCTTTGTGCCCTAGTCGCTGCCAGGGCATCTGGCAAATGCCGTTCTTTTGATTAGTGTCGTGCTCTTGTGATTCTCTTGTTGCCTTTTATGCTTTACCTCACACCATTCGTTCCTTGTTTGTCGTAACCTTTGGATTGTGGAAGTTGTTCCTCGCATTTTTGCGATAAGAACTGCTATCATGGCATGTAGACAACCCTTGTGAACATTGTTGAGGATGTTTTTCTCCAGCAACTCACATGATGCATACATTCTTGTCACAGGCAAGTCACCTTAGGCAAAATAGTCATCTCTCTTGATTTTTGCATTCGTTGAGACCTCCATTTGCATCCCCATGTCCAGAGCTAAACCGTTTACTTTCTCTTTCTCCGATCAAGTTGCCTTTTCATGTCTCGTTCCTTCTCTAGTTGTGTGGATTTTGGTTCTTGACTTAGATATTTGGTGTGGGTGTTGTCCATCCTTCTCCTTGGACAATAAAAGGCTTTCCCTCCACTTGGTCAGGTCGTTACATAGCACAGGGTCTCACTGGTGTTCGACCTTTTATTCTTGTTGCTCCAGCCCTCAAGTCTCTGAACACTTTAGAGTAAGTTTGCCCTCGCTCATTGAGGATGACATTTCTGAGTTAGCTCATCCATTCAAGGTTTCCCGTATTGGCAAGTTCACATGCACTATCTTATTATGAACTTCATTTGGTACGTCTTTCTGAAGTTTATTTTTCTTAGGAGGCTGGTTGTGTGAGGACCCGGTGCCGGGTTAGCGGAAGCTAATCCGGCACCGGTTGTGGGGATAACAAGTCCTCTAACTGCAGGATCATATTGAGTGATTTAAGAGACAAATATATAGACATCAAACGTAACTCATTTAGTCATTAATTCATAAGTCTCATTTTGTTGGGCAAGTACAAAATCGAGGAAAGGGGGGTTCATTTTTGTGTCACATATCCCAACTTTCTTTTATACTTACCCCCTCAAAGGCTTATCAGTATAGGCTTTTTATGACTCCCAATGTCGAACAACCTCGTCCTGTAGTTGTCTGATCAGACTAAAAATATATCAACATGGAACCTTTGATACTTACTTATCCAAACTTTTTCATATATCATTTTATGTGACTTTTAAAAGTATTTTTATTAATTTGTGTGATGCCAAGCTGAAAAAGCATATTAAACAAGAATAAGGAAAGACATCTGGTACCTTGTTCTTTAAGTTCGAATGAGTGACAGTTCGCTCAATCTGTATTTAGGTTTTTGATATTTTAAATTAGCCTTTTAGCTAACATTAAAATGAAAGTTATGTGTTATTTTTATGTATTTTTACTTTCTTCTTTTTCATTCTATTTTTCTTTCATTCTTTTATTTTAATAGAAGACATCATTTTAAGTTTCTGAGAGTATTAATTATATTTAATATAGCGTTATTATTATCATTATTGAATAATGATAATAATAATGTACGAAAAAAAGAAGACGGAATGGAAATAACTGTATAAATTGAAGAAAGTAATAATAATAATAATAATAAAGAAAAGAGAAATGACAGAATAAAATGCTTGAATTGAAAAAATAGTTAATTTATAATATTTGTATAGTTTTCATTATTGATTAATGAGAACCATAATAATGTGAATGATATAATTTTATCATTATTATCTTCATAATAATGATTATTAAGTATATAAAATTAAAGAACGAAGAAATAACAAAATCTCTTATCATTTTCTCTCCTCTTACTTCGGTTAGAGTTGTCGAAAAAATGGAGGGAGGCCGAACGTGGCTGATGAGAGCCGACAGGAGGATGCATGGCAGCGGGGGCTAGCTGGCCGAAAGAGGCTGCTAACCGGCAGGGTGGCTGGTGTTGGCCGATTGAGGGAGGGTTGTAGCAGGAAGAGCTGACTGCTGGATGAATGGCAGGGAGGTAGGGAGCTAGGGAGGAGGGTTGTCAGGGAGAGAGAGCTGAGGAGGAGGGCTGGTAGGGAGGGTCTGCTGCTGTTGGCTAGTGGGGAAGGAGGGGAGTGGGGGTGTTTAAATAGAGGAAGGAAGAGAGAGGGGCTGGTCGGCGAGGTGGGTCGACTATTCCTGCGCCAAAACGGCGCATGAAATGCTCTGTGGCGCGGAAGCTTCCGTGCATGCAGGCACAGGATCCGATCCTGCGATCGGGGGAGAAGGAAATGTGAAGGAAATTTAGGAAATTACTTAAAATTAAATTTTCGTATTTTTTTGCCGTTTGGCTTCCAAAAATAGCGAAACTTGACACCGATGTGTGATACGTTGTAACGAACACACTCGTGCCAAAAATTTTCAATTCGGACAAATATTTTATTTTTAATTAATTTCTGAAGTTTGAAATTTTAAAAATTAATTGAGGCCGAATCGGCCTTTAAAAATCGATGAAACTTTTCGAGCAGCTTTTAAATAATATACTTAACATAATGACATGAAAATTAATGATTTTGGACATGTATTTAATTTTCTCAATTTATTGGATTTAAATAATTCAGAAAAATAAAACAGGAGTTTTTGTAATCCAAATTCTCCCAAACTAGGGCACTTTGATCTAAAAATTATTTCTATCTATAGGAAATTTTGTTTGCCCTAATTTGAAATTCCCCGGGATCCTGATGTCTGAGGTGGGTTTTGACATAATTTGAAAAGTAACGTCATTGGGTCGTTACAGGTTAGCTAACTTTATCTTTAATAAACGTGTGTTCATCGTGCTTACTTCTGAAAGGGATTGTGTGAAACTATCCTTTGTCTTTTGTTTGTTGGTTCATGTTGAGGCTTCTTAAGCTGTGATCAAACTTCTACCCTGGTTGCGAGTCCCCGAACAAGCCAATTTAGGTTGTTATCTCCATGCTTATGATTCATTTATGCAATAAAGGCACTTTATGATCTTTTGCTTCTAATCTTTAAAAGACCTCTTTAGTTTAATGATTTTGTTGGTGTTAGTACTAGTACTTTCTATGGTCTACATTATCATTTAGTTTTTATTAATGGTGTAGAGACTCACATTACATATATTTGGTGCTTACACTTTGACTTAAATTTGTATGATAACCTATCTTCACTAGTATTGCTAGATTTAGTTGAGTTATAATAAAAAATTCTCTACTTGTATGGAACAACTATTTACGGTAGGTAAAAAAGTCTGTTCGGCTGGAAACTTATTTCAAGCTACACCTAGATATTCAGCTAGGTTGCAATGCAAGGGCAGCGTCATCTATCGTGGGCTTTTGGGTGTGGTGTGCCTCCCTTATTTTGTTGCAATTCGTTGGCTACTCTTTTCCTTCATATCCCCTTTTGATACCTAATGATTCAGTTCTTTTTGTTGATGGAGTGTAAGGGAACGTACAAAGGTGTTGGTATCTTGAAGAATGCGAGTTGTATTTGGACTATAGAGATTTACAATCTCACTGGATCGACTATGCCTTTGTTGCGAAAGAATGCCAAGGGAGGACGTTGGATCTTAATCATTTAGAAAACTTTCTCATGTTGTCATTTATTTGATTATGAAAAAGTTGACGTTGCTAATACAATTTAGTGTGATCAGTATTTTTTAGTGAAAAACTATAGAGTGATATGAAACATAAGCTTAAAAGTAAAATTTTTATTTATATAAGGATATCAAAACTAATTGCAAATAAAATTATTGACCTGTGTTTGCATATTTTGTAAAATTCATGTGCTTAGTTTAAATTTAGTTTTTTTTATTACCACTTTTTAGTTTATTAATTTTCTTATGTAAACAGTTAGAAATAAACTTCGATACAATGCTATTCGTTGAAAACAATATCTCAAGTTTTCTCTAAATCTTTGTATAGTGAAATGCTTAAACAATTCTATTCGGGATGTACCTGTGAACTCTTAATACAAATATGGTAACATCCAATCCAAAGTATAGTACAAAGGTATTATTGTTTTTAACAAGTTTTTTCATTTAAAGAGACTTTATTAATACTTTTGGAAGTGAGGTTTAGATCAGAATCATACTTGGTCCTATTGCAGAAGCAAAATCATAAAACCATTTAATGAGCTTCATGATAATTCCTCGTACAATGCATGCTCTGGTTAGAATTTCTATATATTTTACTTTTAAAGTAACATGGATGAACGCAAGATGGCATTAATAGGGGATAGAAGAAAAATTATTTTGAAGATCACAATTGTTGAAAAATATTCTAATATTTCTCTGCAAGGTCTCCCAGAAAAGGAAAAATAAAGAAAAAACTAGTCAAGTTCACAAATTTTGACAAAATGTAAAATATTCTCAACTTGGCAACCCTAATATGTTTTTCCTATATAATTTGAAGGTTGTTGAATGACCAGGTAAAGAATTGATTAATTGTTATTTCAACGAGTTTAAGAAACAAGATTAACTGATCTGTATGTGAAGTGGATTAGATGTTTCAACATACGCTAGATATCTGTTATGGAGGGTGAAAAAAAGTGGTAGCTATAACAGATCAGCTATACGCAAAGATGAAGAAACCGTGTACATGCTAGTTATTAGATTCCCAAGTAACCAGGTCTTGTTGCCATACTCTGCTCTAACTCTCAGTGACAGTTAAACTCTCAGCAACGCTTAAGCTCACAATATTGGACAACCCAAAGAAGCATGAGCATACTCAATTAGACTATGCTTGATGCAAAGTTTGGAGAGAACAAGGACATTGAAGGGAAAGGAAGTCAATGCTGTGGATAGCATTTGAAGGTGCTTGCAAAGCTGGTGAACTGATAGTGAATGTATCACTGATTGAAAATTTTAGTTTTGGAGCATGCACAGCTTAAAATGTTTTTGTATGACAGCATATATGCCAATATCAAATTTGTATTATATATTTAAAATTAGTTTAAAGTATAATTTAAAAAATTAGAAGTTTTGTTACCTTTTAAAATTAAACATGAATGTTTTTTTTAATTTCTCATTGTAGTAATTCTTAGGAAAGTTTCTGTTTATATATAATTTTTGTTAACATGTTATCGTTGTTGCAGGCATATCCCTATCCTTTCTCTTTTTAGGATTTGCAAATCCTCTTTAAAGAGAGTATAGAGACTTTTTTTATGCTTCATGTATTAAAGTGTGCCAATAGATTTCTTATGATGAGTTTAGCTCTAGTCTTCCTAGCTTACATGAATTGCTGCAGAATGATCTAAAAATCTCTTTTTTATTCTACTGTGATTTTTTTTCCCAAATGTGAAAGAGATTGCATATGATTGTTAAAGAATATCATATTTGATGTGATAGTGGGGATACATAAAAAGAATTGCACAATAGAGGGTAATATGATTACTAGGATCTAGATAGGTTGGAAGTAATGATTTTGGGGTATTCAATAATTAAAAAGATACACTCAAATTTAAAGGAAGTTCTAGAGTATTATAAGACATACTATATGAGGTAGAATATTGTTTGCAAAGTAGAACATGATAATAAAATAAATGTTGTAGAGATGAGGGTGCTAATGTGAATGAGTTAGTATACATGAAAGGATACAATGATAAATAAGTGCATTAATATCGAGGTTGGAGTGGCTCCAATTGATGATTAACCAAGAGAGTTACTTTAAATGGTATGAACATATTCAAAATATACCATTTGATATTAGTTGATTGCCATGATAGTTCCTTGACTTTTACAAAGCGGCCAAATTTGGTCTTAAATTTAAAGTGGCTCAATTACGCATTAACTTTTAAAAGTTGCCAAATTGGCCTATCAAGTAAAATTATGATACTTTAGTTTCCAACTATTAAGAGTGCATAATAGTAAATATTAGGAGGATAAAATAGTCATGTTATAATTACTATATTTAATTATTGAAATATTAACTAGTTTTTACTATAGTGATTTAAAATAACGTATGCTTTCTTTTTCTGATATCAATTATGGCACTAAAAGAGCTATTAATAGCTTTAAAGCTATCTGTTAACTTAACCGGCATCAACTTCCATATATGTATATTAGTAAAATTTATTTGCCATTTTACCCATATGATTTTAACATTGTTACAATATCTAGTTGTTTGGACTAAAATATGACAACTTATACTTGAGAGACCAATTTGACTAATTTGAAAGTTAGTGACTTAAAAGAAGAATTATCTTTAGTAAACGTAGTGGAGACAAAAGACCATATTGTTTTCACGTGATATCTTAAGAAATTGAATATCTGCAGAAGGATGCATTAATTAATAAACTATAGAAAATGACTATTTTTCATGGTCCATTCATAATTTTTACTATGTTCTATTTAATTTATATTTTTGTGATGGATTGTGGCATGATGAATATTATAGTATTTTTTATGGTTCATCATTGGATGATGATTATTTGATCTAAAGTGAGACTAAATACCTAAGTTTACTATAAAGAGGATATACTTTGACATGTTCCCTTCCTAAATAACTTGGAAAGCTCTCTATCTGCAAAACTGAGGATGTTTGCCTCTTTATGGGGATCATAATTATTCAAGAAAAAATATAGGAGCATGATTGGTTTTATGATCTAATCATTTTTTGTTTTTTTTATGCCTACTTTATTAGATTGTGATGCTTTATTTTACTTATTATGGCTTGATGAATGTTGCTGTTTTTTCTTATCTTTTGGTTTTAATATTGTGAGCCCTCATTTCTTAAAGGCTTGTGCCATTATTCATTACAATTTTCTTATTGAATGAAATCATGTTTACTCAAAACCTTTATCCTTCCCAATCTAACAACTCTTTCTCAACATTCTATGCGACTTTCCTTTTTCTCAATTTGTCCAGTTGCTTCTCTTTCGAATTCTATGGTATGACCAAAAGCAAAAGGATATTTATAACTGTTATTCTATCACTTTAGAATCAAAGTAAAACCAATTTATTTTTAAGCACTATATTTTCCCTCTAAAGCTTAGTTTTTTTCTTACATTTACTTCTCCTCACATGCTTCTTTTTTTCTTTTTTTTTTGTAGATTTTCTCGTCAGTAGCCTCAATACATTCTATAAATCATGCTAATCACCATCTCTTATGCATCTTAAAATCTCCTTAATTATTTTAAACAAAAATGTTCCTTAATTTATATTCTAACTTGTCATTATGACTTCCCTATCAATACTTCTACTTATAACTTTAGGCGTAAAAGTTCCTTTTGAGTAATTGTTTGGCATGATTAAGTTTATGTTCAAAAAAACTATTCAGTGGTAATTATGATTTTTTTCTTACCATAGTTTGTAATCCAACCATTCAGTGGTAATTATGATTTTTTTCTCACCATCAAGTATCAATTGCGTCGGAACCATTATTTCTTTTCTGGGGATGCAACTTTTAGGGGTGCAAACAAGATTTTGCTTAGCAAATAAACTATATTTGCTTCAATTTTGTTGCTAAATTGGTTTAATAGAGAAAATGGTTGATATCAATTAAACTAATAGATAAATGCTCTCTCCAACTTCCTCACATTGATTTCTGATGGATAGAATTTTACAAAGTAATAAAACCACTAATACATTGATAAACTTAAAGATAGAGTGCTCTGCTGGTATCTTCTTTATTTACTTAAATTGTTTTGATGTTGCTGATTTACAGTATATATATATATATATGGCTTAATTAGAACACTTCATTTTTTCAAAAGTGGGCCTTAAATTATAACTATGGCAGGCGTGCTGGCGGCGATAGAATCTACGGAGTTTTTGACAATCAGCTTCCCGCCGCTCTGAAGAAGCTCCCATTCGACAGGCATCTTTCACTTCAAAATGTAAGGAAAGTGGTGTCGGAGGCGGATGGGTATCAGCCACATCTGATTGCTCCTGAGCAAGGCTACCGTCGCCTCATCGAAGGCTCTCTCAATTTCTTTCGAGGCCCCGCCGAAGCGTCTGTGGAAGCCGTGAGCCATAAAATTCCTCAACTTCTTAACATTGATTTCCATTGGAAGGCCCGGCAATATCCTAACTCGCCGGTCTCCTCCCTGAATGAAGTTTGAATGGGCATATTTTTGGCATCCAAATCTTTTAATGATATACTTGCAAAACAAGCGCCATCATCTCACTAATCGTAAAACCCTTTTAATTACTAGTAGAATTGAGGTGCCACTTTAGGTAGAATCGTGGTGATGAAAGTGCTTATTTTGTAAGGTTTTTGGTGCTTTGTGTTTTGAAGATTAACGGGTTGCGTAGCCCTCTGAGTTAGTCATTTATATATACAGCACCCTGAATCTTCATATTGTACAAATTCAGGATGCTATGATGGTAAAAAATAATCTCTTAAAATTTGGAATATTTAGTTCATTTTTTACATCTTTATTTATTTTTTTTGGCAGGTCCACTTGGTTATGAAGGAACTGGTTAGAAAATCAATTGGAGAGACTCAGGTAAAAAAATAAAAATAAAAACAAAAATCACGATTCATAGGCTTGAAAAGTACTCCTAAAAAATCTTCTGCTTATTCATGCTTCTAATTTTGTGCATTCTTTGCTTCGAATTTTAAAATAAAAAACATATTATTTCGCGCTTTAACTATCACTACTATTACTATTACACTATCAGGAACTGAGAAGATTTCCAACTCTTCAGTCGGAATTAGCGGCGGCTTCCTATCAAGCGCTGGAAAGATTCCGGGAAGACAGCAAGAAGACGGTGATGCGTCTCGTCGACATGGAGGCGGCCTATCTGACCGTCGACTTCTTCCGGAACCTTCCGCATGAGGCAGAGATTGGAGGCAATCCTTCCAACAACCCCGCCTCTGCAAAGGGCGGATCCAATCCCGCCGCTGCCGCCGCCGGCGGCGGCAGCGGCGGCGGATAGATATTCGGACGGGCATTTTAGGAGGATTGCGACGAATGTTTCTGCCTATGTGGTGATGGTATCGGAGACGCTTCGGCTCTCCATCCCCAAAGCCGCCGTCCATTGCCAAGTCAGGGAGGCTAAGCGATCCTTGCTCAATCATTTCTACGCTCAAGTCGGGGGGAAAGAGGTTCTTTTATTTTCCATATTTAACACCGTCCTTTTAAATATTGCATGCAGTGAATGGTGCTGGGATTCAATGAAGCTCAGTTTCTTTCAAAAAAAAAATTGCATTCATATCACAAAGCTCTTGTGAATGCTTACATCAATGCCATGGAATTAAATCTATTATGTAAACTTGGTGTTAGAAGTGAAAGAAAGTAATGAACTCTGTGCTGTGATGCATGTAAAAAAACCCTAGAAATCCCTTCAATTTCATGCCTAGCACCAAGTTTTTCTTAAATATTCATACATGCACTAAAATTACAAAATCAACTCAATTATTTTTATTAATTACAGAGCAAGCAGCTCGGACAACTTCTTGATGAGGACCCTGCGTTAATGGAGCGGAGAGTGCAGTGTGCAAAGAGATTGGAACTCTACAAGTCTGCCAGGGACGAGATTGAAGCTGTTTCTTGGGCCAGATGAGCTTTATATATATATATATATATATATGAGAATTAAATATTCATTTTTATATGTGAAAAAATGAAACTTTTGGCTTTAGGAGGCCTCTGAAGGCCGAAGCATCTTTTTTTATGAAAATTTGTGAATCTTTTGATTCCCACGTTTATAATATTCTTAAACTTCTTTTTCCAAATTTTTTTTTAGAAAATTAAAATTATTAAACTTTTCTTACTCGTTTTATCATATTTTTTTTCTGCAAGTTTTTTTTGACCATTGGGGTATTGAGTTCTAATTTTGAACACTGCTCTTTTTGAAATTTGGTGTTTAAATGTATATACACCTTGCCTATGTGCAAACCAACGACATGTTCATCAAACTTGATTTAACTCCATCGATGTTATATGTAAAACTAACAAAATTATCGTCATGTGAAGCATTGGGATATAGAGTTTAATTTTGGCTGATCACATAATTTTTGCCGAAGCATCTGTACTGTTGTTTTTGGATGCATAGATCTATAAAATTGCATCTTTTTGGAAAAATCTAGTCATATGCCTGAATAATCTCTTAGTGGAAGTTTGGTAGAGGTTTAATATTTAGCACTGCATGATTAATAGATTTTAAGAGTAACATTTAGTTCAAACTGCAACGCTAAATCACCACCCTTTTACTTGTTATGTTTAGGGGTGTTAGAGAATAATTATCAATCAGAAATAAATAATGTTTCTGCCTATCATGAGTACAGTTCGAGAGGAGCATCAAATTCTTTTCCTTTGATGCAATATGATAGAAAGTCTCACCGTAATTATGTCTTTTAATAAAACTCTGATGAAGAAAAAACTAAACAAAATAGCCTAAATTTATTCAACATCAATTAAAATTGGGTGCACCATTTCATAATGTGGTATTATTAGAAGAAAGTAATTACTAGAAGCTTCCTGAGGTTCAATTTTATTATATATATATATGTTAGATTTTCTTAAAGAAAATAATAACAATAATAATGATTTTCAGGCATGTATATCTTCAGGTGCTGAGGCTTCCTTAAGAACAATCCAAAGTTTTGGATCTTCAAAGTCTTTAATAATCAGAGAAGCTCCAGCATCTATCAGTGACTGCTCTGGATTTCTTGTGGCTACACCCACAACGGGTATGCCAGCGTCCACCCCAGCTTTGATCCCAGACACCGAATCCTGAATTTAAATAATAAAATGAATTATTAAAGAGATTTAAATATAATAATAATGATATTAATTTTATAATATAATCATATACTCACTAATCCAACATCCAAATCTTTCTACAACAAGCCTTAGTTCCTCACAAGGTAGGGTAAACTACATGAATCATTTGTTTTCATTATGCAAGAGATCAAATAGAATCCCATCACTAAATTTCAAATAGAAAGATTCTTTTTGATGAATTTTTTCATGTCTATTTTTTATCTTCCTCTTCCTAGTTTAGGTGGGCAAAATTTATATGCTCACATTTTTTGGGAATTAGACAATCTATGCCTAATATGCCCGAACATACGACGCTTTCTAATCTTATCCACACTACAGGAGCCACTCCAACCGTGTTAGGAATGAATTCACTTCTCATTCCATTCTTTGAGTATACTGCTCATGCACCCTAGCATCCAAATTGAAGTACAATTGAAATTATTTTATAAATATTCAACTCATTTATATTAATTTTTATTTGAACATCTATTTTTCACTACCAAACAAATGAATTTTCTTTTGATTCACTAAATATATTTTTATCTATATTGCAAATATTACAAGTAATGAAATTCCACATATCTCTATTCTTTAAGAGAATAAGTAATGTCTTTTAAAAATCCTATTTCATAAGTGCTAATATGCTATTTTTAAGTTAAACCCTTATGACACTAAACTTTTTTTTTATTAAGCTCTTTAAAATATAAATCATTATGAATATTATTAAAATTTCAATCACACTACCAACACATCAATTAAAATCTCAATTTATAAATAACATTTCTCACATTATTTTTTGAAGACAAAATGTTTAACCTTCTATTAATCATAATTTACCAACTAAAAAATTTGATAATAAAAGTGCCAATATTCAAACTAACTAATTTAAATTTAGTACACCTGCTTATTTGATATTAGACTTGCACCAATATATTTGTCTTTGCAAAATTTTCACTACAATCAAGCAATGTGGCACGTCGCATTCAAATCTTTTTAAATATGACAAGACTAACACCTTGTTAAAAATCCTTTTTAATTATAAAATAAGTATGAGATTAAATATATGATTAAGAGATAAGGCAGTTATTTAGTACATATCAAAGATTAGGTTTTAAATAGGTAAATTATAAGGATTTTGTGTGATCTATATAAAATTTAAATGTTTACAGAGCTAACACCTAACTATCTACTATGATAATGTGGCAAAATTTTAGAGAAATTTGGTCAGTAGATAAGTTCAGATGTTGATATATAAATTAGAAAGATTAGTATAAAAATAAATTTTTGAATTCAATTTATATATCCGTTTATAATTTTATAAGTGCAACAACAGTAAGGGATACGTAGTAATAATCATTAATAAATTTACTTTAATTTTTTTAGTTTTTGATTTGTATTTTATTCATTTTAGTTTTTTATTCCTTTCTTTTTTGGTCCTCAACTTTTATAGTTTTTTTATCATAGATAGTTAAATTGAATTGAAACCGTTAGATACAAAAGATAATTTTCTCTTTAAAAAAAATAAATATATTTTAAGAAAGGAAAATGCTAGGTTTATAGATGATTGAGATGCTGATATGGCAAGCACGCCACGTCAGCTTATTCACCCGCTTAAATCGAATTTCATCCTCGCTCCGTCCGTCACTCTCCTTAAATTTTAGTGAACATCTAATTGGAAACATTTCAATCAACAAGACTGATTGAATATTGTGGACAATTGTAATGCTTTATGAATTTGTTATTTCATAATCTTATTTAATGTTGTGGATAGTTAATGTTAGCTTTTTTATAATATATAACACCAATTGTGATTTAACTTTTGTGGGTTATGAAAATTTAGAAATGACGATGGATATTGAGAAATTCTAACCTTTTTTAGATCTTGCAATTAGTTGGGCTCCAAACTAAAGGACAAATGTTTCACTTATGTGCAAAGCTTTTGAAATATTTATATTACATTTGTACTGCAACTAAACTGAGATCTTATTGATGAAATAATTTTTGAATGCATAATTTCTTTTTAAAGTTAGCTATCATATCACTTATACGATTATATA
The DNA here is from genome assembly GCA_016760335.1 of Gastrodia elata. NCBI lineage: Eukaryota > Viridiplantae > Streptophyta > Magnoliopsida > Asparagales > Orchidaceae > Gastrodia > Gastrodia elata. Next base: position 46,460,420 of record CM028678.1, on the reverse strand, counting down.
TTTATCTATATTTTGAAATTGAGTATAAGATGCAGCTTTGCATGTTTAGGAATCTCAATTTGATAGATAAGATTAGTTTCTCTTTTTAAAGAAATTTTAAGCGAAATTTTTTTTCAGTTTAAATTTTATATGTATATTCTTGTGCAAGTATAATATTTTTCAATTTGAAATTAAATATAGGAAAATGCTAGGTTTACACCACTATAGCCATAGTGGTGTATAGATGATTGAGTTGCGGACGTGGCAAGCAGGCCACGTTAGCCTATTCGCCCGCTTAAATCTAATTTCTTCCTCCCTTCGTCCGTCCTCTCTTCGTTTGCCACTCTCCCTAAACCTCTTTTCTCCCGATTCGGCCGACCTCGATCGCTCTCCCGTCTCTACATCGGCCACTCGATCGCTTTCCCGTTACTCCACCGCTCCTCTGTAACTCCGACATCTCACATCCTCCGTATTCCTTCCATCTGCTGTCGCTTTCCCACTCTTCGACCGATGCCTTCTTGCTTGCCGAACCGCGCATCTCTTGCAGCTTTCCATGCTCATGATGTTTAATGTCTTAGAGCCTTTGATGAGCCAAGCATGATCAAACTATGTTCTGTTTTTGTTTACATAAAAAATGAACTTAAAATAGATGTCTAACAGAAATTTTTTGATGAGTTTTTCATGTACAACAAACTTTTTTTTATATCTCCAGTTGTTTTGGCACCTCATTCTTTAAGTTATTTTTTATTATTGAGACATTTGAGAGATTTAATCCCGCATCTTGTAACTAAAGAATGAGAGTAGATAAAAAACTGCTTTAGTTGGCCTACAGCTATAAACATTAACCTTTAGTTAAGATTGGACTTGATCATTGGTATATTTAGCTTAAGATTAGTTTTGATAGCTAAGATTAGTTGTCATTTAAACTATATAGTTAATTGTGCATTTAAAATTTAACCTCGTTAAAACATGACATTGTTGAGGCACTTGTGCGCATGATTGATTGGTAGTTTGAAGTCCATGGTTACTAAGCTTTCATTAGTTTCTATCTGTTGCCATTTAGTGTATAATTTATACTTATTTTAATTTGTTTATCTTTTATAAGTTTAGTAACTTAAATATGAGGAGTTCATACCAATTATCTTGAAAGACTTGTATATAACTTTTAGTGAACACCTAAATGGAAACATTTCAATCAATGAGACTGATTGAATATTATGGACAATTGTAATGCTTTATGGTTTTGTTATTTTATAGTCTTATTTAATGTTGTGGATAGTTTATGTTTAATTTTTGTATAATATATAACATTAGATTTTCAATTGTGATTTAATTTTTGTGGGTTATGAAAAATTAGAAAAGCCAACCTTTTTTAGATCTTACAATTAGTTGGGCTCCAAACTATAAGGACAAATGTTTCACTTATGTGCAAAGCTTTTGAAATATTGATATTTCATTTGTAGTGAAACCAAATTGAGATCTTATTGATGAAATAATTTTTGAATGCATAATTTCTTTTTAAAATTAGATATCATATCACTTATATGTCTATATATTTATCTATTATTTTAAAATTGTGTATGAGATGCAACTTTGCATGTTTATGAATCACAATTTGATAGCTAAGATTAGTTTTACTCTTTTTAAAGAAATTTTAAGCAAAAAAAGTTTCAATTTAGATTTTTATTATTTGAGCAGATATTGTTATATTAATGGCTAATGAGAATACTAGCATGATATATTTGTTGCCTATAGCAGGTGAATATCTAACAATGTTTAATATGAATTTATTATATGTTGAACAATTATGAATTGATATTCTTTATATTATTTAAGTAATTATGGTACCTTTGAGATGTTGCAACTAAACATCTCTTTGTTTATGACATCATGCGTAAGCTTCTAGAGAAGTTGGGAAACAACGTCAATCGTCAATTCATAATTGTTAATATTAGTATGGTAATATATGATTATATGAGCATTGTCAAATTTGAGAGATTGGATGTGTCATAAAAAAATATGACTTAACTAAAAATATTTGGCTAACTACGGTTTATAATTGTCGAGAGAAATGGGTGCCAAAATATCTTAATGATATGTTTTGGGCTGGGATATTTTGGCTAACCTATGCATCGTTCATACTCTCACTTCTTTGAGTTGACATAATTACTTAAATATTTGGTTCAAAACTCCCAATTTAACACTTGGAGGGCTCTTAAATATTTAAAAGTCAGGGATTAAAATAAACAAAATGCAAGAATCAAAAGATCATTTTGACAATTAACACCTAATAATGTCATATTCATAAAATTGCTACTTAATACCCTAATTAAGCATGCTTTAAAGTTACAACTATATAGGTGCAGTAAATTAGAAAGGAAAAAAAAAGTAAAGCATACCTCAAAAATAACAGCATGTTGAGGGGAAACATTGAGTTCCTTGAGAGCTCTTAAATAAGGATCAGGGAAAGGTTTAGCCCTCTCACACTCACTCCCCAGCACAATCAATTGAAAAAAGTCGCCGAGCCCGAGAAAAGAGATCATAAGCTCAGCATTAGGCCTTGGAGCATTGGACACAGCCGCACGTTTCAAGCCGCGGTCCTCAATCCATTTGCATAGTTTGTGCAGGCCGGGCACAGCCTTCAGTTGCTGAAGGGAAAGCCTGCATTGTAGTCACATCAATTAAGTTTCATTGCCCTAACTTTCATGTTTACATGCACGCATCACAATCTTCTCTTTACAATGAAAGTATCAGAATAATTTTGAGTTCAATGATCTTTTCAACCTAAACTTCACAATTTGTAGAAGCATGTGAGACTGATTTAGTCCAGCACATTAAACTTTGATAAGAGAATGGCACAAAAATAGAATTAAGGATCATTGGTGTATCTAGACAAATTTTATGAACTTGTACACCTTATTTGATTCACTTTTCTTAACAAATGATATCAAAGCTGATGATTCAACTGAAATCAAGTGATTCATGCGATTTATGGCTTCCATGAGTTTTGGTATCTTCTTCCATAATTAAACAATGTTTAAGAGAGTGTGCCTTCATATGCTGAGCAGCTCTTGGTGAAATAAATGATAGTTTATGTGGTGATAAAATGTATGAGAGGGATATTGTTAAGACACGTGAGAGTGATTTAATCTCACATCTTAAAATTTAAAAAGTGAATAACATAATAGTAATATTACTCGACCAACACCATTAAGTTTAAGCCTTTAAGTGGAAATTCACTAGTTATTTTCCCCCATTTGATTCACTCATTCTAACACAATAATACTTGCAAGAGCAAGCCTGCATTGTCACACCACATTAAGTTATATTTCATAGTTTTGAGAATAGGTAAAGAGCTGTACTTATTACCTTCTGAACATCGTCTCTTTGTCATCAAGGAATTGTGCCGATTTTTCAGGACTCCAATCTGGGAACAAGACTTTGCCAAGGTAATCATTGTGCTTCCCACTAATGTTTTCAACATAAAATTCTTCACTAATGGGGATCCCATTGTTGTAGCCTATCTATTTGGAAGAGAGATAAAGAATCAAATTTGTTCATCATAAGTACAAGCATACAAATATCTTTTACAAAAGAGAATCATTCGTGAGTTGGCTTCATACCTCAAGAAGCATCTCACGGAACGCATGGTAATGAATAGGATCTGAATCACAGAGCGTGCCATCAATGTCAAATAACACTGCTTCAAGCGGAGCGAGTTCTTCCAGCAAATATTTTCTGCGCAAATTTTTGCTTCTCAGGTCAGAAACTACTTGTTTTTTCATTACTAATTGGGGGAACTAAAGTGCACAGATAAGAATAGTTGGAGACTAATTGGACGAAATGAAACAATCTGGTACTAAATGGGTCCACTTGGAAATTTTACCAGCTAGTATTACTAAAATTTAGCCACAAAATAAACACCTCAGCAGGCGTATTCTAACATTAGCTATACAATTTTAATCTGACCAATTATATACTTAAATGGTGGATTATTAGCTACTTACCAACAAAGAGAGAAATTTGGTTTATTGAAATTGAGATTTGGCATTCTCAAAAGTCTCTTAAAAAGATAAATTATGTGGCACCCCACAATGCACAAATTCAATATTTACATTCAGGAATTGTCACATAAAACCATTTTTTTGGAAGGCTTTTTAATCAAGATAGAAACGCTCAATAATAAAACTGCAGATGATAAAGTAATTTTAAAGAAGTTTTGAACTCAAATTGAAAAAGCACAAGTTGTTTGCATGGATTTATTCATGTAGTCTACCACACTTATGGGCTAGACTTAATTGTACTTATGTTGCTCTTGAAAAGTGTAGATACTATTAAGCGTTAGCTATGTTATGACTGGCCTACTTTGACGGCCGTACAAATAAATTATGCTATTAAATTTAAAAAAATTGCTGCATAGTTTAACATAATATAGTGTTCTAACATTCTAAGCTTATGTTTGAACAATCTAGAATGATTTTTTCTAAGCATGTGCTTGATTGAAACTACTCCAACCTTGCCACAGATGTATCAATTTCTAATCATATCCTTTTTTGTAAGGTCAATTTAGCACCCTCATCTCTACAACACATTTTGTTAGTATGCTTTTGCATTTGCATACCAACATTTTGCACTTCATAGAAGTGCCGGTCATGAAATTGTTCCATAAAACATAAGTGGGATTATTCAATTTTCCAACACCCTAAAAGTACTATACCATTTCATGCAACCTCTCTCTTTTATTTATCTATTATTTTACATGACAAACAAAATATTCGAACTACTCATTATTCTTAATAACATGCTCTTCCATCACCATATCCTAAGAATATAATTTTTATTATGTTAAAGCTTATACTGCATATATTCCAATTTGAATAAAGTATAGTATGATAAAGCCCATTAAATTATAGGGCAGTGTTGCATAGCCTAAACTAATAAATAATCACAGGAGTTACTATTAATGAAATAATAATTAACATAAAGTCATTATAGTTTAACAATCTTGCTCAATAAATTAATTACTATAAAGCTATTATAGGTTGCATCTTCTTCTATACATCCTTAGGGTTTGTTTATACTTAATTCGAGAACGTAGCAATCTAGTGCGCCTGCCGACATCGTATTTTGGCTTCTAATGCCGACGATCTTTTCCCTGTGACCTAAATCCTTAAATCCAATCCCGGTTATGATTTACATCAGACCTAATCCGCCATTAATACGCAATGCCTCCACAATCTCACGCGAATTCGTCATCTCAAACCGCAAGGACGATGTGATTAATAAAACTCCAAGTCTAGATTAAAAATAAAAGAGAAATATTAAGGCATCAAACGTACAAAAAGTTTACCCTAATAACAACAATCCATGAGTAAACTCATCATACGAAATGGAAAATGAAGAGATTGAAATAAGATAAAATCAATGTTACCTCGTTGACACGTAACCATTGGATGATACAGACATCTTATGTGCCCTTCCAAGATCTCAGAATTCTGCAACGCATATAGTCCCGAAGAGCGAGAGGGAGAGATACGACGTGCAGAACGAGAGGAGATTCGCGGAATATGCTCCCAAATATAATACTGGACTCAATGCCGCACGAGGAGAAAATACTTTTTTGTTTTTTTTCAGAGGCTCCCAATTATCTTTTAAAATGCATTGATGATTAACATTTAAGAGTTAAATAAAATAAAAATTTTTTATTAAATTTAATTTTATTCATGAGACTCATAAAAATATATTTTTTTAATTTTAAATATTAATAATTCATACTTCTTAAAAAATATTTAAGAGTTAAGTAATATTTTTTTTATTTAAATATTGCAAAATAAATAAAAAGTCAAAGCCCGATGCGTGCAGTCCTCAATATAAATATTTAATTAATATATATTTTATATATGCTCATATTCAAAAATAAAAAATAATTTTTTAAAAAATAACTATGATTTAAATATAAATAAATTCTGGTTGATAAAATTTAAATATAAAATTTAGAATAATAATTATAATTTTTTATTAATGAGTTATAATATTATTAAATTAAACTATGATGATATATTTTTATTTTTGGATATCATTATATTATATATATATATTGCAAAATAAAAAAGAAAAATATTATGATATCCTTAAAAATTTTAATTTTTCTCAATGATTCAAGAGTTTTTTTTGCAATAATTTAGATGTGAAGCTAAATTTTTTTTTGGTGATAGTTTGATTTTCAAGCATAGTAGGTAATGCTAGTTTTGATTTGAGTTGGGACGAATCAGCTCAGATTTGAACTCAAATTTTTCAAGTTTAATTTGATTCGAACTCGAACTCGATTAAATTTGAGTTAAGAAGCTCAATTCAAAAATATTTTAAATGCTAGGCCAGGCAAGCTATTTTGCATGTGATATAAGTTGTTTTTATTTTGTATATTTGGAGAGACTCAATTTTAAGTTCAATTCAAGTCATGTCTGACTCGATCTTGACTTGAATTAAGTTTTGAGACAGACTGTTCAACTTGAACTCGACTCAAATTTCAAGTCGAGCTTAAACACGAACTAGTTTCAAATATTGGGTAAAATTATCAACCCTAATAACAAGATTGTCTACTTTGTGATATTCTTGTAGTTGAAAATATTAGAGATACCATATGAAAATTTGAAGGGGATAATTATTTATATAAGCTTTTTTTATCTTTTGTTAGATAAAATAAAATTTTTCAAAATTTGAAATGACAAAACTTCTTACCAGTGCGTTAAATAGGTTGGATTAGTGTCGCAAAGTCTGACTCGAGGTAGTGTCGGGTTGGGCTCAAGTCAACACATGATTTGGAGGTGACTTGATAAAACTAATAATGTTGGTTTGAAAGATGCATTAGGGATTTCTATTATATATTTTGGGACTGATAGGGTTGACAATCCATTTGACCCGGAGGTGACCCGTTAAATGTTAAATATAAAATGCGGGTTTGAAAGCTATCTAAGGTTTCTATTAGATATTTTGGGGCTAATGGTGTAAATACTCACGTACATAGTAAGAAGTAAAATTCTTAAATATCGATACGACTTTTTAGATAACGATATAATTCCTGATAAGAACTCTAAAGTTAAGCGTGCTCAGGTGGGAGCACTCATAGGATAGGCGACCTACTGAGAAATTATCTTCTGAGAGCAAAATCGAGAGACCTTTCAAATCAAAGTGGACAATACATTGATGCTTAAAAGTTTGGAATGTTATAAATAGTATCAGAGTAGGTCATATGGTGTTAGATAGGACCTAAGTGTCATACATGGAAAAATACAACTTCATATGGATAGCCTCTTGAACTCATGATGGTTAAGGTGATATATAGTTGTAGGTGCCTCTTGAACCTGTAGGAGTCACCTTTAATCCTATCCACCAAATGGATGGTCTTGGATTTGTGTGTGGATACTGATGATAACGTTAACTACTTAAGCTGGCGAGATTGTAAATAATCACTTAAGTAGTAATAAGTGAAACTCTCAAATATCAAGGTGCATTTTCAGATAATGGTAGAGTTCATGATAAGAACTCCAAAGTTAAGCGTGCTCATGTGGGAGCACTCATATGATGGATGATCTACTGAAAAATTATCTTCTGAGGACAAAATCGTAAAGCATTTCAAGCTAAAGCGAACAATACATTGATGCTTAAAAGTTTGCGTTGTTACAAATAAGGTTGTGTTGAGTCAATTCAGAATTGGGTTGCTACATGTTAGGCATCAAAAATGCTTTAAAATAGGTTAAATAGAGCCAAGTTCAAGTCAACCTAAACACTAACAAATCGGATTCGGGTTGAGTGTTAAGACCCGTTTCAGCAAACATGTTAATTTCTATTGACACAATTTAATTCCATGCCATATTTCTAGCCTAACATGATAACAAGAGGTCTAGATAAAAAGAATGTGGATCCAATTCGAGTGTTGTGATAGCATACTTGGTTTAGTTTTGTGGTGTACTGCTTGCTTGTTGCTTGATATGAACTAGGGGTGTGGCGCCCACCACCCTTAATCTGCCAAATGATTAGGTTAAGGGTGGGGTGTCACGCTGGCTAACCCCTCACTTATCATTGGATTAGGATAGGCTTCACAATTCACCTGATTATGGAAGGATTAACACAGAATCAAACTAACAGTCACTGTATAAGTAAACAAACAGAATGCGGAAGCGATTTAAGGAAATGTAAACCATCCAAGTATCACAAAATAAATAGGAATAATAGAACTCAGAATATAAGCATAAAATCTAAATACACAGTCAATAGTACCTGTATTATTACATAATTTAAAATATTTAAATAAAACTAAAATGAAAATCACTCATTCTCACTCGAAATATAAAGGAACTAGACGACAGCTTCTTCCACGAGCTCCTCTGGGTAAGGCTTCACACCTAACTCCTGCTCGTCCAACTGAAATAAGTCTGCCATTGTCGGTTTCACAATGTAAGGCCCCAGCCAAAGAAAAGAAAAATCTGGTTAGATAATGGCAGACTCCTTTCAGTTAGACGAGCAGGAGCTAGATGTGGAGCCTTACCCAGAGGAGGAGCCCGTGGAAGAAGCTGCCGTCTAGTTCCTTTATATTTCGAGTGAGAATGAGTGGTTTTCATTCTAGTTTTATTTAAACATTTTAAATTATGTAATAATGCAGGTACCATTGACTGTGTATTTAAATTTTATGCTTATATTCTGAGTTCTATTATTCCTATTTATTTTGTGATACTTGGATGGTTTACATTTCCTTAAATCGCTTCCGCACTCTGTTTGTTTACTTATACAGTGACTGTTAGTTTGATTATGTGTTAATCCTTCCATAATCAGGTGGATTGTGAAGCCTATCATAATCCGATGATAAGTGAGGGGTTAGCCAGCGTGACACTCCACCATTAACCTAATCCTTTGGCAAATTAAGGGTGGTGGGCGCCACAAGGGGACACTGTTTGTTCAAAAGAGGTTAATATTATCGCTGAATTATGTTAAGCATCCTTCTAAAATATTTCAAATAAGTTTAAATAAGGCAATATTATCACTAAATTATATAAATTTGCTTTATCTTAATTAGACAAATAATAACCACGCTGTAATCAAATTACCGTATGATTAGATTGTACTATAAATTTAGTATATCTAATAACTCCTAAACAAATTTGATGTAAGTGAATATTTTTTCTTAAGAATTTTCAAATATGTACCATTTAAAAATTCGAATAAGATTATATAACATATAGTAATTTTCTTGGCCACTTATAAATTTAAGAAAATAATAATATATATTTTGATTTTTCATCAAATAGCACAATTACAAATACAAATTCACACATCTAGAGTATATAGTATGTATATTTACGTGATTCAATGAAATACAACTATATTTATGAAGAAGAGAATATAAATATTTTATTATTGAAAGACTGAAAAATAATTGCAATTCTTTATCTAGACTGCAATAAAGCCGAAGGCAACAAAGGAAATGACCTCTAAAGTCTAAATCAACAAATGAGCATTTAAATTGTTGTTAAATTAAATACCAAATGACACAAATAAGCCCAAATTATAAGTTCCACACATATTATACGTGTTGTTGCATTTGTCGGGCCATTGGGCGAGCCAAAGCGCCGCCTCTCAAATTCAAGACACCACAAATACTTTAAAACGGTGCGCCAGAAACTTAGGAGCGAGCCCGCCTCTCGACCAAAAAGGCCTGAAAATAGCGAGGTCGGCCAAAAAGTTCCAAACACATTCGTAAGCTTTTGAGCTCTTTCAATCAATAAATTTAAGTATCAATGTCTATCTTCTTTTATCCAATTATTTAATCATTGCTAAACTTCTCCATCTCAACTCTCTTATATGGCAAATGGGATGACACCTACCGAATCAAATCAAGCATTTGAAATAGTTGTACTCAAACTGATTATCTACATATCCCTTCATAAAGGAATCAAATCATAATTAATTCACACAAAGAAGCAGTTTTCAACACTAATCCCAAATGTTCATCAATCTCTTGTGATTAGTGAAATTTTATAATTGTAGACAATACTATCCATCATATTTCCCTGGTGTCAATGTTCTTCAATTCTATGCTATCTTGTCGATTAAATCTAGAATGAAGTGATACCGCACGCCAATATATTTGATTCTCGCACGATAAAATATGTTTATAGCCAAGATATCACACTTTGACTTTCATAAAATACACTCAACTCCAAATAATGCACCTCCAAATCATCTATCCAACAAACCCAAAATACAAATTCTCTCTTCTATTGTCTTTGTGATAACCATATACTCTACCTTAACAATATAGAGTGCAACTATAAGCTACAATGTAGATCTCCAACTATCTGGTGTTCCTACCAATATGAGCACATGTTGTGCAACTATAAGCTACGATGATGATCAATATTGTAAAACAATGTAGATCTCCAACTATCAGGTGGTCCTACCAATGACTGATGCTTTTCTCTGAAATAATAACTCAACATTGACGTTGCTCATCAAATACCTCAAGATCCACTTCACTGCTTGGCAATGTACTCCATCAAGATCATGCATGTATCTACTAACTATCCTTATTGCTTGTGCCAAATCAAATCTTGTGCAAATCATTTCACTCATCAACATAGAATAAATACAAACCATTCATAAATAAAATAAAATATATCACTATCCAAAGCCATCACAATTAACTATTACAACTATAGCAAGTCATAACATATCCTTTCACTTCCTACGTTCCCTAATTTGGCACATAAAAAATACTAAGAATAATATAAGTACATTGAATATCATAAAAAATATTTAAATATGCGAGCAGAGAAATAAATGACAATAATAATTTAAGAAGATGAATTAGAAGCAAGTAAATAAAATGCTTTACCATAAATAAAGCTTGCATTAATTAAATAATCATGGCGAATTATAATATCATGCTCAAGCCAATTTGTACAAACAAGATTAATTTGTACAAAAAAAATAAATGATTCACATTCATTAAAATGTTGACATCAATGCTTTTATTTAGCTTAAGCTCAAGCTCGAGCTCGATGGTAGGTATGCAGGCCCATGAGCCAATAAGCTTAGTTTGTGTGAGAAGAATAAGGAATTAAATTTATGTTCAATTGGATTAAAGCTTTGCATAATTTAGTTAGTCGATGTTAAATATGTTTTACATTTACAATAATATTTTCAATGTCCTCAAGCTTAAGCTTATTTAGAGACACGAGCTGAGTTCGCTTGCGATCCTAAAATGAGCCAAGCGCGAACCTGCTTGCGAGTAGAGTCGACTCATTTACACTATCTACATGCAATTAAACAGTGCCCTAACATGAACTATTTTGCAGCAAAGAAAAGATAATCCATAGTTAAGGAGAGATGTAAAAAGAAGAAGAATTCTACAACCTTGAAGAATCACTCAAAGACTGAAGGCTATTCCAAGTGACAAATTGTCAAAAAAAATGGAAGGGCAAATGTACTAAAGAATTGAAGATGAACAGTGAACAATTAGAGAGTTTTAAAAGATAATAGCGATTTTTACCTACATAATACTAAAATCTTTCAATATTACTCATAAAACATTTAAATTTAAAAAATTACTTATATAACATTCAAATCATTTTGGCACAACAAACATGCAACTTTATCTAATGATGTTATATCGGAAACTGTGCTAGAACATTGTCTTACAGTTCCACATGCTATAGATTATGTTGTGAAGGGCCTTTTGAAATTCAAGAGAACAAGAAGGCCAGCCGCACTGAATCATCATCATTGCCATCGAGCAACCCATCCACCCAATAAATCCACCTGTTTCTGTAGAGTAGCCCGCCTTCAATGGACACCTCAGTTTTCGTCGGAGATTCGTACATCACCTGATTGTGCACCTTCTTTTAGCTATAATACTCATAGTTTTGCTATTGAGTGATGGAGCATGAACAACAGCCGTCCCATATAACAAAAACCGAGCCGGCATATATTCTTTGATGAACTCAAACGCCTGCTTCGAGTACGGCAACTCCTTATCGTCGTTCTCGGCGCAGGCGCACTCATTAGTTCAACAATAACTCCATTGTTATCCGAGCAGCGCTTGCTTTAGGGGCCTCATCAATAGGCCTACGAGCATCTGCAATCAATTAACATGACGAGCTCATACAAATTTGGCCTCGATCCCACTGCCTGTCGGTGCCGGACGTGTTCCGGCACAATAACACAATTAGAGAAAAGTGGTATTTTTGGTGTACTTAAAAGATTTGGATATTATGTGTGCAACTTTAGAGTTTAGATGTTTATGAGTAATATTTAAAAATTTTAGAATTCGTGAGAAAAAATCCCAAAAAGCATAATAAAAAAGAGACTGTGAATAGATCGATACAATTGGAATCGCACATTAATAAGTCTTTACATGTGGGGTTGTTTGTGAAAATAGTAGCATAACTTAGTATAAGCAGATCAATATAAGTTAAATTAAAGTTCATCAAAGTTTGACTTTATTTCAATATACAATACTGTTTAAAAATAAGAACTTCATGTAAATAGGGTTTATCAATGTAATTATGCTCCAATGAACACTTAAAACAGGCTGATTACACAAGGATAATGACTGAGAATATTCGTGTCATTGTCTTCTCTCGTCATCGGCCATCCAATCCTCGGCGTGTTTGGGGCGCCCTATCTCTGGTTTAAGTTGTTAGATCCAATGCTACTGCTAATACGCTTAGATTCAAAGCTCGCTCTATAAATCAACAAAAATAATTTGAACTTTTGACGGCTATCTTACGAGGAGACCGAAGTTGTCTCTTGGTTTTGATCTAGCAATTTAAGTACCAATCAAGCCGACCTAAAAAACCATTCTCTTGCTTTGCATCCAATTTTGCAACATATCCCTTAGGATAAAGCTTCCTTCGGTGTTATGGCAACTTCTACCATTGTTATTGATGCAGTTGTCGGCCCTACAACTGAAGGTAGGAATTTGTTAGTGTTAATATATATGAAAATGCTTCGTGCCCAAAAAATGTTGCAAAAATCGCGTGGACCCTTGCATTGCATGCAGGATAACGCCGTTTTGACTCTCGTGTGGGCACTGTAGGAGAGCCAATGATATATTATACTTGTTGTACGTTTCTTTGTCATTGAAATGAAATATTATTATTATTATTATTATTATATCTAATACTTCAGAAAGTGGTGTCCAGGTCATAGAGGATGAGACTAAGGCCTCTTAATGATCATATGGTCCCATCCCACAAGCTAACTGCCTGCCATATTTGATCATAATTATTCTAGTTAACAAGTTATATAATTAGAAAGCTTTTATGTGAGATTGTAAAATTGTAATCAAAGGGTTGCAGTTTTATACAATGATAAAATGTCAAGTGAAATTTTAATATTATCTAATTATGAATATTAAATACGAATATTAATAATCTTGAATAATTTTAGCATCTTAACTTATAAGGTTATTCAGTTTCTATATACATGTGTGCACATATTCATCATAATAATTTAATAAATGTAAAATCACGAGGTTAAATATATGAATAATAAAACTTTGGGAAGTAAGCTTGCAAATCTCTCTGCCTTTGATAGGCTTATAGGGAGGGGTATCATCATTTCATCTCTAGGCTTCATCAAAGAATTTCAAAAAGTTCAAATAACTCTTAAAAATATAATTTTTTTTTCACATAAAAAATAAGAATTAAATCAACATTTGCATGTGAGACTAGTGAAAAAAAATAATTTTTAAATCTAAATACTAATCATCAATATTTTTTGAGAGCAAAATAAGAGCCAAATAATCTTTTTCTTTCAAAAAGGCATATATGTGAAGAGATGCCTAACTTACATATAAATATTCTACCGTTTATTGGTAGGAAAGCACTGAAGCCACTCTCTGCCTGCATTCTTTGAAGCTTTAAGTATTAGGAAACCCAATTGATTTTGCCATCCTTGAATGGCGGCTGGTGCTTACAGTCTTTTTCGTTCTAGTTACTATATATATATATATATATATATGAATGGGAATATCATCTCTACCACCTAATTAGAATTGGAAGAAAATAACTATTGAACTGACATGAATTTAATTCTTAATTTGATGCTCCTATTAGTTTATTAACAGGCTTTCTATCTTCTTTTTTATATTCTCATTGTGATTCTAATCTTGTAACTTCATTCGCAATTTCATAATATTTTATCATATAGATATATGTATATATATCTTTGTGCTAAAAAATTATTAATATCTCAAGCACTTATTAGGTTTGAAAAGCTATCAGAATATGAAGGCATTTTCTAACAAGTTCAAATAGAAACCTAAAAAGAAATTAAACAATTTCCTATGGAATTAATTTGATTTGAAAGTCTAAAAAGTGATTAATAAATCGCAGTGAGAGCCTAACAACCTCAAGAATAAAAATACGGTAGTCAATAAAAAGATGCACCTTTTATTCACTTTCTCCGTTGCCTTTGTTAGATGCAAAAGCCTTAAAAGCTTTAATATGTTATTCTCATTGGAAAGAAGCCAGTTATCCGTTCCTCTATATAAATGCCTCTGCCATGGCATTCCTCCCCATCATCGCAAGCCCTAGCCATTAGTTTCACTATAAAACAAACTGGTTTTCTTCCTCTTTAAAGCACACATGGCTCTTCCTTTAAAGTTAATGCTCTTGGTCCTCATTCCTCTCCTTTGTTTCCAGTCTCCAGCAATCGCCGCAGACTCGTTCATAAAATCTAAAGCCGCCTATTATCCTAATTCGGAACAAGATGGCACATCAGGTTCATTACTTTACAATATCGAGATATCATGTTCATATATCTCAACATATGACTCGAATTATTGTAAACCTTTCTGCGATTTGTACTATTGACTAGTTCTTGTTTCGGTAATTTCTTCACTATTTGCGGTTTCAACTATGCAACGAGTTGACCCAATAGGACTTAACCGCAACATAATGTACGATAGTTACATTATACGATCTTATTGTGATTTCTCTACTGCATACTCAATTTGTATGTCAATATGTAGACGGCGCATGCGGCTATCGATCCTATGGAGCTACTCTCAACGGAGGGGATGTTTCAGCCGCCTCTGATCTATATCGCAATGGTGTTGGATGTGGTGCATGCTATCAGGTAATATTTATATAAGTTATCATATATTTTGGGATGAGATTATCTTCTAAATTCTAACACATGCAAACTCTTAAAAATCATATTCAAGTCTTCACTCTCATTTGTTAGGTGAGGTGCACAAATAGCAATTATTGCTCAGATAATGGGGTGACAATTGTAATCACGGACTCGGGTGCTAGCGGAGGAACCGATTTCATTCTTAGCCAACATGCCTTTGCACGAATGGGGCAGACTACAGACGCCGGCAAATCTCTACTAGATCTAGGCTGGGTTGAAATCGAGTATCACAGGTAGGTATAAATAGCCTTACATTGTTGAATATGGAGTGACAAAAGATTACTCAATGAAGAGATTTGCACAAAAATGGAGTGAGGATTTATGCAAATGATGCCAAATGTCACATTTATAATTGATAATGGTTGACTTCTGTTTGAACTAAACAAAAACCCAATAAAAAAAAGACTGACATGCTGTAAAATTTATGTCTTTCGCAGAGTTTCCTGCAGCTACCCAAATAAGAACATAATCATCAAGATTGATGAGAGCAGCATCTATCCCAGTTACTTGGCTTTTGTGATAGAATTTCAACAAGGAATCAAAGATATCACAGCAGTTCAGTTATGTGAGGTATGATTCTCTCAAACATTTCAATATTTCTATGAATTCATGTTTATTAAGACAAGATTATATTAAATTACGAGATTTATGCAGACTGAGAGTTTAACATGCAAGCTGCTGGATCGAAGCCACGGCGCGGTGTGGACTACAGTCTCTCCTCCGAACGGCCCTCTGTCTGTAAAGATGCTTCTGAGCGGAGATGAAGGTGCCGATAACGACAATGATGAGAGTTGGGTGGTTCCCTTGAATAGTATTCCTGAGAATTGGTCACCTGGAACAAGCTATGATTCTGGGATACAGATAAATTAGGGCTTCTTGTTGAAATAATTTCATGATGTTGGAGGATTGAAGGTTTAGAACAAAGCTTACATCATACTGTGTAACTGCTTGATTTCTATTCTTTATATGCTGAAGTATGTGTTGCTGAATATAACTTATCTGGAGGGTTAATTTTGTTATTTGTTTCTGGGAAGAAATTGAGTTGATTACCAACTAGGTTTTATTTTGATTAAAGTTGAAATAAAAAGTTCAATTCCATATTGAAACTTTTGCATGTACATTTGTTTTTACCATATATATATTAAAAAAAATGATAAATTCTAGTATGAAAGAGTTAATTTCGTGAATTTTTTATTGCAGTATCAAATATCAAATTAAAAAGGCACAACAATCAAATGAAATGAATTTAAAATCTAATAACGGGACAGATGCCAAGATTGAAAACTATTGGTAAATATCGTGAGAGAACATAAAGATTTTTACATAGATAGTATCTGAAACTTGATAAATTATATACAGAACTAGCACCCAATCTAATACTCAAATATGAAAGCTCATTCCAATCAATAATATAAAAAGACCTAAAACAAATAGGTGTTTCAATATGAATAATAATTTGAAAAGGTAAAAGAGAAATTTACAGATTAATTGGATGCATTTTGCCCAAACATGCGATCATTTACATAGCAGATATCTAAATCAGAAATGGGTTCAATTGGTTGTTCTTCCCCTTCTGCAGGAACAAAGGCCGAAGGCTCCTTGCTATGCTCATCTGATGAGAAACAGTACCATAGTATTGATATAAAAAAGCCCTGAGCCAAATGAACCCAAATCTAAAAAAAATATAAATGCATGTATGTATGTATGCATGCATGCACATATGCATTTATTGTATAAACTTGCATTCGGATTACTTTGCATACTATCAAAACTAAGAAAATAACAAAACTTAAATCAGCTTAAGACCGGTCATAATTAATATCCCTAAAGAACATAAAACTTGCTACAAAAGTATAGTTTCTTCATAATTCTAAAACAATAAATCAGAAGAGAATGCTTACTGCTAAAAATGGAAGTTCTTAGTGAAATTTTAGAGCGGAATTATAGCAAAGAATTAGACATCATTGATGCAATTAATTTTTCAAACAAAAAAAAGCCAACTAAATAATTTCAATCTCGAAATTATTGTATATTTAGAGTTTTGCAAATATCTCCTGTTATATAGTAGAAAAAAAAATAATAACAACAATTATCAGGTAAAGTGTGTAGCATTTTAAAGACTAAGAAGATCTAGCCTCCTCCATCAGGAAACAATTTTTCTTTTTATTGGTAAATTTCAATATATCTATATATATATATATATATTTACATGCATATATATGTATGTATATGCATATAAATCCATGAAAAAGTATGAATTCAAAGAAAGAACAGCAAGTTTATTTGTGATTTAAAGTGTGCAAGCCCTCACCAAACATTGTGGCAAAAGAAGTTGGAGGAGGAGTCACCATAAAGTTCAGTCCAATATAAAATATAATCACCAAGACTACTGTCACCATAGCAAAAGTTGGAACTGCCAATGCCCAATACCTGAAAAAAAATGTTACTTGTGTTAGCAATTTGATTGTGTGCCAAAGGAAATTAAAAAAAAAAAAAGAAGCAAACAAACAAAAAAACATTTGAATAGAAAATGAATGGGAGAAATATATTATGATGAAACCCTCTTTTGTGCAATATCAATTAACACAGAAATTAAATTTTAAATCAATGGTACTACCAATATTTTGATGATATTCAAATTGATTTCCAAAACCGTACGATATGTAATTTAGACTAGAATTTGATTTTTTACAAAAGGATTTTGGGTGTGTTCGATTCAAGCTTCTGAGCGGTTAGCAAAACAGACGCTTCAAAATCAATTAGTAGTTTAGTTTGTCATATCCAACTTATCTAGTTTAAAATCAACAAAAAAACAAAAAGTTAAAACGAACATCTTAGGTCAGCTTAGCTAAGGTAATCCAAATTCATTTACCTAAAAATTAAGCAGAAACCAACCATTAATAGATTTAAGGAAAGGAAAATAAATATGACACCATTATAATAACAAATTCACAATTAGAAACAAAAAATGCTAATGATCAGAAATCAGAAATCTTAAGCCTGGAGAAAAGAAATCCATTTGAATAAGAAAAAAAAAATCTACCGAATAGAAAGGGAGAAAAAAAATTCACATCCGTCTATTCACAAATGCCACAAGATCTAAACTCAGCGAACATGCCTGCATATATGAAGAAAATTGACCCAATTTACACTGCAGATTACAGAGACGCATTACTAAAGAAAGCATTTTTAAGCAACAAAAAAAAACTATTTAAAAGAGTTGCACAAACTTGCTCGGATAGTATGTGATCCCCAAAGAACGCAGCCAGGGTTCAGGAGTGTACGCCCACACCAAAAAGATAGCTACACGAGAGAAACTTCTCTGAGGCATTTCCTCGAAAAAGTTAACTGTGCGGGGAAGAAAAATAAAGAAAATTTTGAACCTGTGCCTATAACGGTGGTGATGGAGCCGACGAAGCCGTAAACTTCAGAGGGTTTAGTGCCGTGCTCGGCCGTGAATACCGCCGGCGATTTCTTCTCTTCGATATCGGATGCGAATGTTGCGAAACGCCTCTCTCTCAGTAAGCTCAGCGTTCTTCTAGGGCTGCGGACTACAAGGGAAGAAGGCGACGGAGGCGGAGAATCCATGCCCTAACTCGACAATTCCCAAAGTATTCTTGACAAACCCCCAATTTCGGAGGATTTAATGATTTTATTGGATGAAATAAAAGTGTTTGTTATATAGCTCTCATATATCTCCTAAAAAGTATAAATGATTAGGATTTAGAGAATTAAATGGAATAAAAAAATATTATTAAATTCACTTTTGCTTGTGGGGCCAATAAAAATATTTATTTTAAATCTTAAATTCTAATTATCCATATTTTTTAGGAGATATTTGAAAGTCAAGTAATATTTTTCTAAATAAAAGGTACATTATCCAACATCATATATATTATTATTCCAGAAATTTACTCGAAAATCATTCGAATTTTAAATTAAATTGAATTTGACTCGAAATTTCAAGACGAGTTTAGTTGAACTGCTTGATTCGAACCCAATTCGAGTTGGACTCAACTTGACTCGAATTGGTTTTGAGTTAATTTGAAACTTACCGTATGAATTAATCAAAATAGAAAGTGAGAGATGGGTTGCGGGGAATTGGTCCGGGTGAGCAGCTAAGGGTTTGATACCTGACCCCATTTTTTTTTTGTTAAATATGACGGACACGGAGCAGATTTGATTTTTATTAAACGTCGGATTTCAATTGAATATTCGAAATTTCAAAATCCTAACTAACCTTCTCCTTCTATCCTCATGTTCTGACTCTTCTCAGTCTCGACTCGAGTCTCGTCCTCTACTCTACTCCTCTCCTAAGGGTCGACTACCTCCTACCTTACCTTTACAGCCTTACATTAGCCTTAAAGCCTTGTTATCAACTTCTCGTATTATGGCGCCCACCAGCCTTAATCCGCCAAAGGATTAGGTTAAGGGTGGGGTGTTACTCTGGCTAACCCCTCACTTATCATTAGATTAGGATAAACTCTATAATCCACCTGATTAGAGAAGGATTAACACAGAATTAAACTAACAATCACTGTATAAGTAAACAAACAGAATGCGGAAGCGAATTAAGGAAATGTAATCCATCCAAGTATCACAGTACAAATAAAAAAAATAGAACTCAGAACATAAGCATATAATCCAAATACATAGTCAATGGTACCTGTATTATTACATCATTTAAAATGTTTAAATAAAAATAGAATGAAAACTACTCATTCTCACTCGAAATATAAAGGAACTAAACGGCACCTTCTTCCACGGGTTCCTCCTCCGGGTAAGGCTCCACACCTAACTCCTGCTCGTCTAACTGAAAGGAGTCTGTCATTGTCGGTTTCACAATGTAAGGCCCCAGCCAAAGAAAAGAAAAATTTGATTAGACAATTGTTTAAGTACATTTTAAGCTGATGAATTATTATAAGTGTTAAGTAATATCACCATTTGACAATATCTAAGCAACATATATATACGAAAAGGAGCAGCAAGTAGTACCAAAGAAAAGGAAAAGCTATAAACCATCATTTATAACTTAAGCAAAGAAAATGGGAAGAGGCTGAAACATGCATCGCATACAAACTAAACAAGAAAGGGCGTATAAATATACATAACTAAACAAGTGCAGTAAGAAAAATTATACACCCTAAACATGCTGGTGATCAACAGAAAATATACCAATTAAAATAAATAACTCAGCAGTGGTACATATAAATAGCAGCAAGATTCTAACATCCTAAATATATATATATATATATATAAAAGCAGTACAAGAAAATAGCTGACGGAATAAGAATACTGAAAAGTAAGTAACAACAACTGCATATAAAGTCACACGTGCATCGACTGACATACATAAAAGAACTACTCAAGCTCATCGAATACCAAAGAAGCTTAGCACCATCACGACTAAGTCATAAACTGTGTACCCCTAGCGACATAAGAAGGCTAAGTAAAATAAGCACACAAAGCAAACGAATGGTCTTAGCACCAGTACGGTTAAGGCCCAACTGTATTCCCCTAACGACATAAGGAGGCTAGTAAACTAAGCATACAAGGTAACCTTAATGCCAGTACGGCTAAGGCACCAACGGTGTACCCCTAGCGATATAAGGAGGCTAGTAAACTAGGCACACAACAAAATGGATCCTTCCCCTATCGACATAAGGAGGCTATGCAATAAGGATATAACTGAGAGGCAGTTCATAAAATCATTATTTTTTCATAAATCACTTTAATATTTTCACAAGGAATCTAAGGAGTCTCCATATTTTCCTAACATTTTATTCATGCATCAAATGTCTTATATGATATGCTCAAAGAAATATGGCATAAAAATCAAGGAAGGCGTAATCAACAAAGTATCAAAGTAAGCAAGGGACTCTACTAAACATGGTGATATCATTTATTTTTTACTTAACCATCTAACTATTCCAAATTACACAAGTTCATGATCACCATTTTCCTACTATCGAGTGTAACCCAGAAATTCGTCCTTATAAGTTAAAAAGGATTGAACTGATCAGGTTCCAATCTAGTTCAATCAGATAGACGACTACGAGTTAAATCAATAAATCAAACGTCCTAGTTTTGTGAATTTAGACGTTCTAACTAAGATCTGATCAAGATCTTCTAAACCTATAGATTATGGATTAAACACTACGAGAATTAAGTTTAATCACATAATCCAAAGGATAAGACCTAAGTTCTAGATTTTATTCTATTAGTGATCTACTAGTTGTGACAAATCCTATTAAGTAATCAAACTTAATAGGATGAATCTCCTATCTTAAATCTAAAGTTAAAAGACAAAATAATTGGAACAAGTTGTAAAATAAAAGAAAGTCTAGAAACTAATAAAATCAAAGTTTCCCCCATTGAGTAACCCAATTTACCCAATGAATGAACTCTAACCTATGATCTAGTCCTAGTTTTAGGAGAGGTTCTTAAGGTGTAGTGCTTAAGACTTAACAGAAATTATTTGAATCTAACTTAAGGGTTGATTTCACTCACTTAATTGATACTAAGAAGATTATAACACTAGTTTTAGGGTTCTGGAATGTTATCTAAATGGGTAGGGGCACTTAACTCAATCTTAGGGCAAAATGACAATTTTGCCCCTACTTTAAGGGTCAAAAAGTCAACTTTTGACTTAGGGGTTAGAATTGAATTCTCTTAGTTCCATTTGATTCCTTACTGTCTAATTTGAAAATAGACAGTAAGTACGCCTATATCAGGCGAGAAACGATCAAGTTATGACTAAAATAATAAGGCTAGGGATAATTTGGTCATTTACCTAAATTTCTAGGGCTCAGATCCTAAATATTATTTTGTTATAATGATGACATTGAAATTCTAGGCTGGTTAGCATCTTGAATTTTCCAATTTGGAGTTGATTTGACTAAGTTATGGTTGTTTGAAGTCTAGGGGCATTTTGGTCATTTTTCACTAAAGTCAACACTAAGTTATAGGGTTGACTTTTTACCCGAATGTCCGAATAGGAAAACTAATACTACTACGGTGATGGGGCCGCTCTCCTGAGCATTTTAAGATCCATATTGACTATGTTTCGATAACCGGGTAAAAAGTTATGAGGCTCTAAAGAGGTCCAAAAATGCTACCTCGTTATACGTACCTTAAAATAAATTTTTACATTATGTTATTTGAATCCTTACATTTTTCTGAGTATTTTAAGACCTATATTGACTATATTTGAATCATCCTATAAAAAATTATTAAACTTTTAAAATTTATTATTCAAAAATATAATTTGAATTATTTTACTATTTATTTATTCAAATTGTATTATTTTACTGTTCATTCCTAAAGTTTTTATATAAAAATTCTGAAATCATTAATCTTTGATTAATCTGTGATTTATTAGGCTTGATTATTAATTAACATTAATTAATCTATTATTTAATTAATTAAATTATATTTATTAATATTTTATTGTACATAATATGTTATTAGTTAATTAACAATTAATAATTACAGTTTAACTATTTAACAGAAGTTTTAATTAACTATAATTACTGTTTGGTTAGTGATTAATTAACGACTAATTAATTAACTAATGACTATCAATTTATTAATTATTTACTTACTGTTTAATAATAATTAACTGCACTAATCTACTATTAACCTTAAATTAGTCCTTAATTAATATGCTAATCTATCTGTTAATTTAACTTAACTACTAGTTAATTACTAATATTATAATTAAATAATATTAATATTATCTTACTGTTTAATATGGTTTAATAGCTAATTATTATTAATTAGTATAAATGAACTAACAGTTAACCTAAATTAATTACTAATAAGCCTAAATTAACATTAATTAATAATAAAATAATATTAATATTATTACTTATTTTCTGCAGGTCATTATTGCGCGGGGTCCGCCACTTGCCACGTGGCGGGCACAGAGAGGGCGCGGCATAGACCGCGGGACCCACAGGACACGCTGCGGGCCGCGATTGGCCGCTGCGCTGTGCGTGGGGCCCACCGCTGCGGTCGAGGCGCAGCACAGAGGCGGGGCCCACCAGGCACACGCGGCAGCGTGGGAGCCGCGGAGCGGGGCCCACGGGCGCCCGCGCTCGCACACGTGGACGGGCGCGCGTGGGAGCGGGCCGTGTCGCGGTCGATCCGGCGTGGCCCGGGTCGCTTCGTCTCCTCGCAGACATGCCCGAGACGGAGCCCTCGGAGACGGCAAATCCCGGCCATCCCACCGGCGCTTGGACCCGATCCGCACGCCGATAGGTAGAGGACACGGGGCCCTTCATTTTGAGGGATGGATCGCCGGTTGACGACGGTGGGATCTACTACTAAGATTAACCCTAATTTGGACGGCTCGGGAGTTAGGCTTGCGTGCTCGAACGACTCCTCCTTCGACGACAATAATCGCATACAAGCAACGATACTAACAATTGAAAGGGGGGGGGGGTAGGAGAGGGGGTACCTGATCGAGCGCCGGGGGAGGTCGGGTTCATTGTGGGATCGCGCCGACAGCTCCTGCTCGGTCTAGGGTTCAGGACAGCGCTGGCTCCGGGCTCGGTTCGACGAGGATGGAACTTTAGAGGTTCCGAGACGGAGCTACCGAGGCTGCCGGGCACCGGTTGGGTGCGAAGGGCGGCGACGCGCGTTGCGTGGCGCGGCGATTCCGCCAAGGAAGATGACGGGTCCGGGACCGTTCAATTGGTCCTAAACGGATGGTCCTGATCTCTCGATCGGGACTGACGGCTGAAGGAAACGGCGTCACGCGCACAATAACGGCGCGGGAACGACGCCGTTTGATTATATTAATAATTTAATATTTAATCAATAAATTCCAAATTTATTTAAATATTTAAATTGATTCTAGAAAGTTTCCAAATATTCACCTTTAACTAATTGAGGGGTGTGGAACGCAATGACGAGGTCGGATTTTCGATCCGACGAGTATTTTGATACCTCGATTTCCGGGGTATTTTTATTATTAAAATATTCATCGAAATTTCGACAACTTCCAATTGTCACGAAAACGTCACTCCTAGCTAATTTGAGGCCAACGAGCGCAATGGCGAAGTCCGTTTTTCGATCGGAGGTCAATTTAAATAGGTCAATTTCCGAGGTTCCTGAAATTCTTAAAATAAAAATTTAATCCGTTTGACCTCTGGTTTGGACTGGATCTTGATAGTTGACTCCAAATGACCTAATTAGTTTTAAGACTAAGATTAGTCATAATTGACTAAGATAACAACCTGGGTTGTTACACGTACTCTCATTTCTCTCGTAGTTTTGCTAGCTCGATGCTTCTTATATTATTGACTCGTCGGTTCATCGCTCTAACTCCTTACTCCCGATTCGTGCGTTCCTTTCGACTTCTCAATTCTCTCTTTGGTGATTCTTCTATGTTCAATCTTGTCACAAGTAAGTTTTATAATAGCAAATATAAAGTTTTTCTCTCTTATTTCTTTTTTTTTTGTATAAAATTTCTTAATTTATTTTGTACATATACCAGATTTCAGGTATGCATTAAGAGTGTGATACTCTTGACAATATTTAGAAATTTTATAGTGCTATAATTTATGAGTGTGTTCTTAGAGTTAAAGTTGTGAGTTAGAATTGTGCTCTTATAGTTAGTCTTATAATTTGTTTAATATTTTATCAAATAATTTATGGGCTTTTTTAGAGTTATTAGACTTGCAGTAAGTTATTTACATATTTTATAATTAAAGACACAAGCTGATGTTATGATTTTGTTTATGTTACTTCTATTTAATCTTATTTCAAAATTTTAGAATATTTAGGCATTCAACTTATTGTGATGTTTTTCTTAGGATCAAAGATTGGAGTTGAAAATGTGACTTTCTTTTGTCTTTTTAGTTTATGTATTCTTTTTAGGTTAAAGCTAACGTAGAGTTTAATTGAGGTTTTGAAATTCTCTATTATTCTTCGTTCAACATTCGGTGTTTAATGAATAAATATGTATCTCGGGACTTTTTTTTTTAAACTTAGCATCTAAGAAATTATTTGCATGTTCTTGAACTTAAAGTCTTGTATTTGTGCTTATAACTTAAATGTGTGGATGTGATTTTTTTTATTAAATAATATTTCAATTAAATAGAAGATATAAGTAATTCATTTGAAATTGAAACTAATATTTGAAATTAAAACTAATAAATCATAAGGTGAACAAATTATTATATCTGAGTCAAGAAGTTGGGAAATAATTACAGATCCTATTGTTATTATAATCAAAAAAGATGAAATAAGTCAGAACATTTCAAATGTTATGACATTAAAAAAAGAAGTGTACGTTTAAATCACTTTAAAATATTAATGTAGTAATTATTGTAAGTCTTATATGCCCCCATAAATCTGGATCTACATCAAATTATCCAATACTAAGAACCAAACAAAAAATAAAATGATGTTAACTTAGAGATATTAGAAAAAGTAAAATCAACATATATTAAAACTACTATTTTTTTGTTACATATACATACAATAATAACAAAGTTATAAATATATTGGCAAAGATAATTATTATGGTTCAATTATCTTTAAAGTGTTTTGAAGTTTATAAAACAAAAAATAATACAATGAAGAAAGTGTTAAAGTCTATGAATCATATATTCCTTAATATTTGATTGTTAGACTTTAAATCAATCAATAGGGTATATGTACTTAAAAGCATACTACATTAATTCATATTAGGTGTAGTAATATTCAATTATAATTTTTTTAACATTGAACCTCTGCATACCGCAAATATTATTGTTGATGTCATTAGTGAATGCATAATGCAGTAATGCATGCAAACAAAAATTATGACGATTACAATAGACAATGAGCGTGCGTAATACAACAAACATTTTGTCGAAAAATTTTGAGAACACTAGCAAGCTTTTTTTAACATTTCATTTTTGTTATTATGCGCATATTTTAAATTTGATAGTTTAATAAGGCCTTAAGAACTGCTATAATGTCATTATAGTTATTAGAGCTACCGTTGATTTTAATAAAAAATCTCAAAGTCACTTAATATACATTCGCTGAGATTGTAAGATTAGTTGGCTTATCAACTCTTAGAGATCTTTCAGATAATGTAAAAATAAAGTGAAACTCCACAGTCTATTGAATTTGATTTTACAAGATAGACAAACTAGATATAAGTTTATTTGTTTTATTTTTGGGGGTTTTTATTATAAGAAAACAACTAACATGTGCTATACTAGATGATGAAGTATGAAATATACTCAGTTGAACTAAGTGATTATTGAATTATGAGTACTTTAAATGTGTTGTACTTAATTATTCTTACAAAACTTTTTAAATTATACATACAACTTTTTATGTGCTCTTGATTATTTTTATAAAAATGCAAGATTTATTTTATTTATTATATTTAATCACTAAGCTATAACATTGTCTATTTAATTTAATCCTCATTGTTGATTCTTTTTTAATTTGAAATCTTATTTAAGTTGATGATAGAAAAATTGACTATGACGAAATATGATAGAAATAAAGATCTTTATGCGCTTTCATAGATACTCGTGTTTGTTTGAATTTTATATTTTTTACTATACTATTTTTCTTTTCAAATTTATGATGCTATATTGCTATGGTTGCTACTGCCTTTGCTATTGCTGTTTGAGTTGCTGATGTCTCTGCTGATACTTCAGTTTGCGTTGCTGCAGTTTCTGCTATATTTTTGAAAAACCTAAACAAAATATATATTAAAGAGGATCACAACTTCACCTCACAACTTACTGCAAGTCTGAAAGTGCTAAATTGTATACTTTATCATTTTGTATTGTTGTTATAATATCATTGCTACAACTTATTGTAACATTTTTATTTTATAAATGTAAAATGCCAAATTTTTCAAATGTAATTTTCTAAAAATTCATAATAAATTGACAAAATAAAATTATAGGATTGCTAAAAGTATTTATAGAAGATATTTGATAAATTATTTGGAACTTTTCAAATTTTCGTCAATTATTTTATTATTTTATTTAATTAATAAAAATGTGCTTTTTTTTAACCATTGATTATAAATCTAATTTAGTCATTGCACTCATCACCCCCAAATTAACTATGGATGATATTTTGAAAATTTTTGGAAGTCGTTAAATTTTCTCGAATATTTTAATATATTTTAATACCCCGAAAATTATGATAATTAAATTGATCTTAAAACCAAAATCTGACTTCGCTGTTGCGTTCCTCCCCCCAAATTAGCTAGAGATAAAATTTTGAGATTTTTCGTAGCTCGTTTAAATAAAATAATCTAAATTATTAAAATAATTAAGTATTAAAATAAATGGTGGGGCCTACCACTTAATTAAATCAACCTCATCTACTCATTCTAACCCATACCCTTCTCCTTCTTTATCTACACTCAGATGGCGGCAATTGTTTTCTTGCATGCCGTTAGAAAATATCAAAAGAGCTAAGGCAAATCCATTCCAATCTAAGGAGATATCCATTATCAAAGCTTCTTCTTCTTCCTCCCGTCACCCGATCGAAGGTACACCTCTATCTCTCAAATATTTTTCATTACTTTTCAATTAAGTATTAAGATCCCTTCATGTCACTTTTAAGCCACAATTAGATTCAACCGAGCTTGATCAAAAGCTCGAATTCGTGTCAATTGGCAAGGATGAGTAGTAAATTCGCTATTTTTATATATACTTATTGCTAGGGCATCCCTTTTTGCGATATTATCCTGCTCCAATCATGTTGATTCAGGTACCGATGAAAAAGTCTTGAAGAGAGCTTTCTATTGGTATATGACATGCTTCATGAAGTGCCATATTTTGGGAGTAATTGTGTGCCATAGATGGCCTCCCGTTCGTCCGTCCGTCCCTCGTTTTGGGTCGGGTCGGGCCCAAACCGCAGTTCCAATTGCGTGCAGCCCGCCAGGCCCACTTGCGGCCCATGAACAGTAAATTACTGTTGATACAGTAATTTCAGAATTAAAAAAGTTATTTAATTAAATTAAAAATTTGCAAAACTTTAAACTCATGGTAATTTTGCAACAACAAATTCAAATATAGCAAAATTATATATCATTTTGCTCAAAAAAATACAAATAATATTAATCTGTAAGAACATTTTAATTTTTGTTATTAAATTTCTTAATTCACTATAATTAGTTTAAAAATAGATTAGTGAATATTAGACTCATTAATTATCCAAAATTTAAAGTTTAAGTTTTTGATAACTCACAAATAGAGAACACATTGGCACAGTCAAAATAATTTTTCTATAATTAATCTACTAATCACTCACTAATCATCCATTAATGAGTTTAAATAATAATTTTAAGCTCATTAACCTTACAACTTAACCAAATAAAGTTCAATTTGAGCAAACTCAGTGTGCTACAACAAAATTACAACCACTGACTTTGCTCAATTTAGACACCAAATGAAAAAAATAGCTTTTGACCATATTTCTAAATCTCATAAATTGTACTTTTAACCTTAAACTTTGTTTTAGTCATAACTTAATCAAAAAATCACAAAATTTAGTAATTTTAGATTCTATGAAATACTTAAGCAGTAAGCAACATAAGTATAGCAAAAATTCTAATTTTTCCTAAGTAAATTATTTATCAACCATTAATAAGCTTAAATATTAATTTGAGCTAATTTGAACTCATTAGTCTTAAACTTTGGTAAAATTTGTGTTTTTAATATCTATCTTCATATTAGACAGTAAGAAAATATTTGACATTAACAAAAAATAATTTGGATCCCTAATTCTTAAAATCACTTTTTTGGCACATATAGCAGAAACATTTTGATCATTTTGATCAAATATTAAATTAAATAAATTTTAATAATTTAAATATGTTCTTTATATCTTAAATTAGTAACTTAATGATTCAAAATCTATTGGCAATCATTTCATATATTTAAAATAACAAATAATATATTCATAAACAATGAATCTTTTAACAATCATGATATTATTTTTAATAAGAAATAAACGCTAGATTATATGAATTGAGAAAAAATGAATAATAGAGTAATTGAAAATATAAATATAATAACATTCAAAAAACTTGGATGTTTAACATTCAAGAGTATATTTAAATTTTGTTGTGCTCTTTAGTCAAATTTAGGGAAATTATATTAAAGTAATGCAAATCTTTTTTAGATAAAATAAATTCAATAAGAAAATTCTTTTGA
Source organism: Gastrodia elata (assembly GCA_016760335.1). Classification (NCBI taxonomy): domain Eukaryota; kingdom Viridiplantae; phylum Streptophyta; class Magnoliopsida; order Asparagales; family Orchidaceae; genus Gastrodia; species Gastrodia elata. The sequence continues at coordinate 46,431,054 of CM028678.1, read as the reverse complement.
GCATTGAATCAAATATTTATGATCATGAATATTATTGTAAAACAATGATTAAATAGTATTTTAATATATGAATATTAGAAAATAAAAATGAAAGAATTATAATACTATAAAATATATAATTATTTTATTTTAAGAATTAAGAACAGAGTATTACTCGGATTGCATTCAAATATTCGGATTTATATACCAATCACAATGACTATGGATGCTATAAATGAAAAATTTTAAATTGTATGAGCAGAATAAAGTATCCACAAAAAAATTAAAACACCATATATTTAAAAAAAAAAAAAAAAATCTTATAGCTCAGTTGCATGGTTGTACAGAGAACAACAAATTACATGTGATTTCTCAATGTTTTTGCTATAACATTAAAAATAATAATAAATCAGTTGGAACTTGAGACACAATAGGTAAAACATCATTCATGTTTATTGCCCCTGCCAATAATAAAGAAATAAGTAAATAAATAATAGGAAATTAATTTGCTGATGAGAATGAGAAATTAAATAAATAAATAGTTACCTGCGAGCACCAAATATGTCATATATCTATATATCCAAACCTCAAATGCAAATTAAATAAGAAATTATGAGTTGAATGATATTGTGGTCTAGTGATTATGATCAATAATTATTTATATTTTTTGGGAGATATATGAAAGCTACGTAGCAATACTAATTTTTAAAAACGAAAAACCTATCGCTTTCCGCCGCTTCCATGACAGCCTTTTCGATTTTGGGGCTGCCTCCGTCCCAAATGATTCCCTTGCTGGTTCTCGGTAAGCCATTAATGGTCGGCTCCATAACTATTTCTAGTTCGTGCCTAACTTTTTGCAAAACATATGGGTGGAAATTTCTGCTTCCTCTGAATTGCTCGATATCATTACTATAGATGCTACTAATGGTCAGTCTCTCACACAAACGATTACTTAAGATTGGAAACCTGAGAAATGTGAGTCATGCCATTCCTTTTTTCCACAACCTCCGGAGGGAGAAGTAGAATCCGCAGAAACAGAGGATTCCATACTCCCTCTCCTCAATCCACTCCTACAATTCCAAACCCTCAACCAACTCCTCACTCCCCCCAGTTGTCTCCTATCATTAAAACGTTTCTGTAACATCCTCTCCCTCTACCAACCCTCATTCACCATCTACTTCCTCTATAGGAGCAATTCCTATATCCCACTATGAGCCACACACTCTCCTAAAGAGCCACCTGCCCAGCTTCTTGAAAACCTTTTAGATGATGCCCATTCTAAACAAAGTGATGTGTCGGTTAAAAAATGGCCACGAAAGAATCTGCCCAAAATCTCTTCCTCGACATACCCGGATTCCAGGGTACCATCATCTAATGTTTGTTCTTCTCATTGCCTCTTGGAATGTTAGGGTTTTTGACTCCGATGCAAGACTTTTTGATGTCAAACACTTTGTCAAGGTAAACAATATTCAATTGGCAATCCTATGGCTGCCATTCTTCTAAAGGTTTGTAAGGCAACTAAACATCAGCTGAAAGATCTTGGTCGGCAGTCAAACATTCCAAAAACTCTTACATTATTAATTTGCAGTCTAGGCAGCAACATCTCACAAATAATTTGGTCGTCAATCCTTATGACCATATTGCAAATGAAGAATTGGATATGTTTCGTCACACTTTAGCCAAGGCTTACACCCTCCAGATAAGTTGGGCGGTTCAAAGAGCTAAAATTCAATGGCTCAAACACGGGGAAAGTGATCATAAGTTCCTTAATACCCAAATAAATAGCAGAAAATATAAAAACAATTTATTTATTTTCTCCTGCTAATGGTCTGTCTTTGTCGGATCATGCTGAAGGGTACATCTCTAATCTTTTCAATTCTACCAGCAATACTTCTATTGATATTGGCCCGTGCAATAAATTGGTGCTTGTTGAGGTGCAGACTGATATTATTAGAAAGTTCTCTCTGGCTAAGATCAGACATGCCATTTTCAGCTTTAAAAAAGATGCCTCCCAATAGTTTACTTTTATCAAACTACTTGAAATGTGATGGGCACTTTGAAGCAGCAAGCTGTTTATCATTTTTTTTCACTAGTAAAATGCCAAATGGCTTGCTCATTCAGCTATTTCTCTTGTCCCAAAAATAAAAATGCAAGCTCATTCAAGATTATAGGCCTATTTCCCTTGCAATTCCATTTATAAAGCTAAAGCAAAACTAATTGCTAACCATATTACTCCATTGATTTCTGATCTCATTCATCGAGCTCAATTGGGTTTCATCAATGGCCAGTTAGCTGCTGATGATGTTATTATTGCAAATTCTATTTTGCATGGTTTTAACTATCAAATTAGCTTCTTTTTGTGCCAAAACTGATCTTCAAAAAGCTTTTGATACTATTAGCAGAAAATACATCATTTCAAGATTAATGAAACTGGGAATCTCACAAGTGCGTTTCAGCATGTGTTCATAAATTTTATTATTCCTTCATCATAAACGGAAACAGGACAGGTTTTATTGAACCTCAAAATGGTATCAGATAAGGTTGTCCTCTTTCTCTGTTTTTTTTGCTATTGCTCTGAATTCCTTTTCTGACTTAACTGAGGAAGCTTGCTCTACTCATAATTTCAAGCCTTTGAAATCCTTTTCATTCAAGTGCTCTCACCTTCTTTTGGTTGATAACATACTGATATTTGGAGAACCTACTAACACAAACGTACAGGTTCTCAAATTTTGTCCGGAAAAGCTATCTAGTTTTTCTAGAATGCATTTAAATGAGGAAAAATCCGCTATATATTTTTTAAAAGGTGTTTCAAATCGTGATCAATTGGCTGTATCTTGAATATTAACATTAAGGAGTTGTCTTCCAAATATTTGGAGCTGCTACTCCATCATTCCAAAACTTCATTGGACCTGTGTAAACCTCTCTTAGACAAAATCTACTCTTCTTTTAGGCTGGTCTCACAGAACTCTAAGCTAAGCTGGAAAATTTTAATTCTTAAATTCTTAGTGTGAAACTTATTACTTTACTAGTTCAAAGCTGTTCGCATACCAAATTATGTGCTGCAAGAAATTAATTCTGCTTGTTTAGGTTTTTAAAATCAGAAAGCATGAAGAAAAAAATTAATATCTTGGCTTAGAAAAATAATGTGTCTCCTAGGGATAAAGGAAGATTAGGCTTACCTTCTACAACTATTCTCATTAATAGTAACAAAATGAGCTTATTTGGAAGGAACTTTCCTCTCGCTCTATTCTCAATTATTGGTAGCAGGCTGTTTTAGTTCCCATTCAACTACCTAGAGGACCTCTCCTTCGTTGCCAACTTTTGTGAAAATCCTTCTTAACATAGTAAACTTTGCTGCCTAATCTTTCTATGCAGGCTAAAGATGATGGCACATTCAAAGTTCAATATATAATTTGTATCCCTTCACTCTTAAAAAGGCTAAAGGTATTTGCTATAGCTATTTAAATAATGATGATTGGCATAAGAATATATGGTTCAAGGGTAACAAATTGTTTTTTTCTGGTCGCCTAGAAAGCCCTTTTAAATGGATTAAAAAATGTTGGCATTCTTTGCACTAGATGTGTTATTATGGATTCCTTATGATTTCTATGTTTTTCTCATAAGAAAACACACACACCTTTTCTTTGATTGCAAGTTTTCTTTTGAGGTAAAAGGAAGAAAAAATTATTGCTTCAATTAGTGGGTATTGTTATATTCTGTTTATGGTATATGAGAAACAATAAAAAGTTTAGGCAGACCTTCTGCTGTATTGGCTATTTTGTCACAAAAATCTCAAAACAATTGTAGCTTTTGAAAATTAATTCAAAATGTAAATGATACTGAAATTGATTGGATATTGGGCTGTTTTATTTGACCTCTCGGTTTTCTGTTGCTTGTAAAGATAATGCAAATGATTACTGTATTTAATTTCCATCATGTACTGAAAAGTATATTGATAAAATATACAGCAGTTCAGAATCTGCATAATAATATACTATTCAATATATCCTTTTCAGGGATGCATATATTTTTTACTTTAAATTCTTGCATTTGATAGAATAGAGGTTACCGTTTTGCCAAAAGAGGAAAAAAGAACTTTTACTGACTCAAATACATCATTTATTGGCCTTGCAGCATCAACCTGTACCAGTTTCATCAATCAACAAATAGTGATTCAGTTGATCAAATTCAATTGCGTTACTTGTAAAGTCAAAGAAACTTTTTAATAAGAACATTGAAATCTATGTAATTTACATATATAACACCAAATCTATCATATTTACTGCTTTAACACAAATCTTTTTGAATACATCAAAAACACTATCCTAATTATATTTCATACATGTGGCAAACTAAATTGTTGTGTAGTAAATACCAAAGATTGAGTTAAATATGCAAATTAGAAAAAAATTGGGCGATATGTAAGCAAGCCTCTCCTGCATAAATATACATATGATGATTGGTAGCAGAAGAGTAAAAGAGCATTTAAAGTTTAAAACATTCAAATATATAATTGTCTAATTCTCCTCTGTTTAATTGTCCCCTCCCTTCCCATCCTATCTGTATTAATATGAAATAAAATTTTAAAATAAGCACAATTGTCATCTAATTAAGTTGTGTCTAAAAGATTGTCTTAGCATAAATAGAACAGAAAATATAGATGTTATAACTCAGTACTGTCGTAAACAACAAAATGGTAGGCGTACCTTCCAAACTTTACTTTTTGAATTGTAATGCTCAATCACCGGCAAGCTTGATTCTAAGAAAACCTTGAAGCGTTTCCTTATAGTCTCAATATTATCATCATCTCTGCCCTGAAATACATTCCACAATATGTCAAAACCATGCCAAAAATAAATTATTTACAATTTCTTGAAATTTCTGCCTATCACTCAGATGTGAACTAAATTCTTTAAATTTGGGAAAAAACAAAACAAAAATTATTGTGTAAGAATGTAAAAAGGAATATTATTTGTGCAGTTTCATTAAAAGTGCAAGACCTGATTTCGGCTTAATAGGCGGCTCTCCATCTCTTCCTCAGGACAATCAAAAAATAGTACAAATTCTGGTTCAATTCCTGTCTGATGTAGAATGAATTAAACATTAAAAAAGGAAAAGCGGCATTAGTTTGATCCTATAAATCATATGGGGAAGATTGCGATGAGCGTAATGTAGCCTTACAACTTCCTCAAATGCAGAACGATTCTCCTCGTTGCGCGGGAAGCCGTCTATAAGAAATTTGTAGTTTTCATTTTCCAGCATAGCCTTCTCAAGCAACTTGATTGTTACATGAGAAGGAACAATCTTTCCCTCCTTTATCATGTTCTGAATCATAGTGCTGCACCAAGTTGATAAATTAAGTAATTAGTCAGCAATTTGCAAAGAAACCAAACAAGAATATATAAATAAAAAATAAATAATTATATAATTATATGAACAAAGCTAGGTTAAGGTAAACATCGCTCCATAGTCTATATACCCATTTTCTGAGCCAGATGAAATTTCTGCACGAAGAAGGTCACCGGCACTGAGATGAGTAAAGCCAAACTCACGCACAATATTTGCACACTGGGTTCCCTTTCCACTGCCCGGCCCACCTAAAGCATGAAACAATAATAAACATGATTTCAATACAAAGCAGAAGTGGCTAATGACAATACGAACGGATAGAAAAAAACTGAAAATAATAACAGCAATAACAAATAAATTAGTGCTACTTGCTTCCACAAAACAAATGTTCCGATCTACTTCAAATCACATAGATGGCACCTTACTGAAATATAATTCCTTTCAATTAGTAATAAACAGTACACCTATTATCATCAACAACATTGTCTAAAAAATTGCCTGCTTAAATTCTTGGCTTTAGTTTATGCAATAACAAAAGTTCTAGCTTAGTTTTTAAAAGTTATGAAAACTTTATATCACTTCAAAATTCAAGAAATTGCAATTCAGCATTAAATTATTTTAAAGCAAGAAATTTATCAAAATAATCCCTCAACTATTTCACTGTACTATTTTAAACTTGAGCATTCATGCAGTTAAAAAATATCCACAAACTAAGCAAAGTGTGCACTTTAATTCTCCAACAATACATTTTGATTCCAATTTAATTACTATTTCTTAGAACTAAATTGGACCCAAAAAGAACAATTACAGGACAAAATTAGTCCCATATTGAATAGATGGAAAACTAAACTAAACAAATTAAAGTCTAGAACCAAATCGATTAAACTCAAGTAGTTGAGGGATTATTATGGCAAATTTCCGATTCAAAACAAACCCACCTAAGTACTTGCAATTTATACTCATTAAAACTAAAAAACATGCAAATTCCAATCAACTTTGTCTCACATATTTGATCATTCACTTGTCACTAAACCATAACGGTCAAATACATGCAAATTTCATGTTTTTTAAGATACTACACTATGGAATCAATCTACAGATCACACTGACGCTCAGTGTAGCAACTCCAACATCATAAATGACCTGAGAGAGCTCACGTTCTGACTAACCAACATCAAGAACATAATCCGCCATCCACTAACGACAAAGAGCTACGCTATTTGGAGAGCCCAAGTAACGCAACTATTCAAAACAAACATCATATGGAGTCGGCGGCTACTTCAAGAATTCAGAGTCCCACAAAACGAACAACCCGTCTATTCTGCGACAACCTCTCCGCTACAGCATTCGAATAACCCCATCTTCCATGAACGTACAGAACACGTGGAAGTTGACTGTCGCTTCATCCGCGACAACATTCAAAAGAAAGAAATTGAATTGCATCACCTCTCCACCATTGAATAGATCGCAGACATTCTTAACAAATATCTATCTACAGCTCAATTCAACAAACACAGAACCAAACTCACCAATTTCATCTCTAGATGGTTCATTTGTAGGGGCCCAAGCAGTCCAAGACCGTAGATCTCATCAACGACTGATATAAAATATTCTACTGTAGCACTATTACATACATATATACATATATACATATATATATACATATATAATATATATATATATATACATACTTACATACGATCTCTGCAAGCTGGATATGATTGAAAAATAATATTCTCAATTTATTGAATTCTCGTCTCTTCATATGCAACTAAATCTAATTTTAAAATATTTTATAATGTGCACATGCTAGCACGATAAAATCTACAATACCGCACCCAAAATTCTTCACAAAATTTGATTTTTTTTATTTTGATTATCATTAATTCAATTAATACTAAGTAAATACATATTATTTTTTCACCTGAACCTAGTGGAGACTAAGGCTTGTTGGTGTTGTTGTTACTATTGTATGCACACATTTTTTTTAAAGTTTTCAGCCCAAATCTCTAATATTTAGAAGCTAAGAGAAAACTTCAGAAATTTCACTTAATGATAGGTTTATGAGAAAAATTATAAATTTAATCAACTAATAAAAATAATTAGCAATTCAATTTTGAAGTGGTTCTCAATTTTCAAATGCAAATATTGCTCATAACAAATTTTATTCATCAATAATAATAGCAGCAACAAAGATGATAAAAGGTTCCTATTTCAGAAAAAAAAAAAAAAAAAAAAAAAATATATATATATATATATATATAGATATATATATATATATGATCTCTGCAAGCTGAATATGATTGAGAAATAATATTCTCAATTTATTGAATTCTCATCTCTCTTCATATGCAACTAAATCTAGTTTTAAAATATTTTATAATGTGCACATGCTAGCATGATAAAATCTACAATACCGCACCCAAAATTCTTCACAAAATTTAATTTTTTTTATTTTGATTATCATTAATTCAATTAATTAAGTAAATACATATTATTTTTTCACCTGAACCTAGTGGAGACTAATGCTTGTTGGTGGTGTTGTTATTATTGTATGCACACATTTTTTTTGAAGTTTTCAGCCCAAATCTCTAATATTTAGAAGCTAAAAGAAAACTTAGCTAGGCTTTTACTTTCTGCAAATAATGAAAAATGGAAAAGGTTATTTTCAAGCATTAATGCCATATAACATTCCAGTCATTTCTAAAATAATTTTAACATAATTTGAAAAATTATGTGAGCAGATAATACTTAACATGGCAATAACATAATAGAAATGCTTCAAGGAAAAAATCTAGAATTCTATGTTACAACTTTTCATAAATGTTATAATTTTGCAAAACGGTTTATAGAAATAATGCCTCACCTAAGACAAATACAACTTTGACTCCCTTTTCTTTCAGACTTCCCACACCAACCTGCAAATAGTACCATCATAATATATAATGTACTTTCAAATAAAGACTAGTCATCATTTTGAATATATACTTGATAAATAATATGTAAGTTAATGATTCAAAAAAATGAGGTGCTTAAAAGATTCTGCAAAAACATAGCAATGACTTGAAAAAACAATCAGCAGCGCTTGAAACAATTCAGAATATTCCAAACAATTAATGTGGTTAAAGCATCCTCTTGATAATCAACCTATGTTTTCATATTTAAAAACGTAAAATCCACACAAACGGAATAGCATAGAAGCTATTTAACACTCTTTCGCTCATGATGGAAGTCATTGCAATAAGTAAAAAATTCACCATGCTCGCTCTAGTGAAGAGTTTCCATTAAAGCGACGGCAGTTCAAATACAGGACTACAAGTTTGATCAATTAGTTGAACTTTATGAAGATCGACAATAAAAATCTTTTTTCAAACTAAAATTAAGAAAATCAGAATAAATGATTAACGCTTACCATGCCTGTATATGCTGCCTCTGGGGCATCTACTACAGTGCCCATCAACTCCAGTTGCTAGCTACAGCTGTATTGACAAGCTGTAAGAAAAATAAAGGCAATATGGTTATGTAAATTAAAATACAAGATGAAAATTAAAAAATAAATATGACAAACATTCTTACAAAATAAAATAAATTTTAATCCAAAACTTTTTCTAAATTGATAAAATTTTGCAAGAAATTTGGAAGAAACAAATGTAATGATGATCCAGATATACTAGCTACAAGAACATCAAAGGCAACAATAGTCTTACAGCATCTACAGTACGTCACAAATTAATTTCATGCTATTATAGCAACTTTAAGAAAAAATGTTCTGGCGCATTTTTACCCCCCTAACTCTCAAAAAAGTTTGAAAAAAAGATTTGTAGTCCCTGTACTTTTACACGTCTCAATTTAGTTCCTACCTTTTAATTTGGATCAATTAGGTTCCCGTAAATGCCAAAAGAAAATTATGATAGTCCTTACGGCATTCTAAGAAAAACTTGTCGCTGCTCGTAACCTAACTCCTCCACATTCTAGATCACTCGAAGCATCTTCTCCTCCCTCGCATTTGAAGCTCTTCCGACGACGCCTCGAAGCTCCTAAATAACCTTGTTGGCTTCTCCTTTTGAACGACACTTACAAACTCCAACTGATGTTGCGCTGTTCGCCAACGACATCAAGATCACTCAAATGACATCTCGATGCTCCTAAGACACCACCTTGAACGACAGTGATCTCTCCTTTAGCACCATTTTCCTCCTAATCCCCAGCATCTCCAATTTTTGAAACGAGGCCCACTCCTACGCCTGAGATCACTCCGCCTTCGTCCGCACCTTTGGACAGCTGACTTCGTTTTGTTGTTGTCCCTGTTGTCGGGTTGGTATGAACAAGGTTAAACAGCTTAACCAGAATGGGTTGAGCTTGCATTTACTTCGAGTCTCACTGATTTAGTTTTTAGTCAAGGCAAGCTCTTCGATGACATTCCTCTCACCCTCATCCTCAACGGCATTCACAGCAAATCAATAGCCACAATAATGTAAGAAGAAAATGTGCAACCTTAAGTAGAGTGTACTGAGATTGTATGGATATTCTTTTGAAATACAATTGAGATTATCTTGAGTTGAAGTGTTGCAAGTTTGTAATGAAAATGTATTGATATTTATTGCTAATAATAAGCTGTTTTCTGCCAATTAAAAACTAGGTATTCAAATATACTATAAATTCGCAAGGAAAAGCAAATGCAACATCTTAATGTATCAAAGTTATATTTAGAACACAATTTGAGATATAGGTAATCGAACTGTAAACTCTCACTTGCAAAGTGTTCTACTATTTTTACTGAATCACCAATTAATCATCAACAATTTGATATTGCACAATTCAAAGAAAGAGAAATTGAATCCATATCATCACAATAGAAATAATTAATGATGCGATTGCTTCCAAATTGTTGTCCATAAGATGTGATGCTTAAGGGTTGTTTTTATATTTCGTGAAAGAATCATGAATATAAGGTTGCATACCATAGCATATTTTGACTAATATTTGCTAATATGACAGTTGTAGCAAAAAAAAAAAACCTCAGCAACCTCATTGGCAAAAAGCATTCATAGCATAAGCATCTTCTATCCATCTTTTCTTGCACCAGTTCAACACTTCATTATATTACAGAGAAATACTCTTATATAGTACAGCTATCATTAATACATCTTTTAACCTTTAAAAATAATGTTTGATGATTCTTTACTAATCATTTAGCAACCGCAATCTTAATATATTTGTTTAACAATCAAATAACTACGCCAAATGTTATTATATAAGAATTAATAAAATGTTTAATTTTGTATAAATAAAATGAGAATTGATAAAATGTAGTTTTTATGGGTCATGTGTATTTCACTTTCTATTGTTTTGAGTATTTGGCTATACTTTTGTCTAATTTTGCATCATTTATTTAACATCTCACATTTCTCTTAAGTTGCATTGCAAATAAATGATAATTGACCTTTTCTTCTCTTCTTCCTCGCATATGCTCCATGCTCTTCTTTCTGTCCTATTTGGAACAGCATCCCAAATGTCACTCTTTCCAACAACTACAAATGCCATTGGATACATCATATTGTTACCATCCACAGCAACTGCAACTATTAATTGCCGCTCTTTTCCATATTTTTTTATGAATAAATGAAAACTACATGTGTGGATCAATTCTTATCTCCTCTTTTAATAATTGTTAGATAAAAGCAATGTTCATATATCTATTTGAAAAAAATCTATACATGTGTGCAAAGATTAAATTGTTTTCAAAATAAATGTACCTTCTTTTCGTCTCTGAATTGAATAACTCCCACGAACAACCATTAACACACCTTTTATCAAATCATTCTTCTTAAAATAAATATTGAATGCATTGCAATATAATTTTCATCAAATGACACCCATGTTTCCTTTATAGATCCAAACACAGTTCCAATTTTCCACTCATATCCCCTCATTTCATCATTTGTAACAAAATAAATATATTTATTAGAACCATTCTCATCAAAATCAGTTAGAGTAGTCAGAATAGCAGAATTATTAGTCCCAAGCTCCATCATTCTCAATTGCAGTACGCATAAAATTTATATCAATAAAATTAATAGAGCTTCTAAAATCAACAATATCATCATTAGTCATGATTATTAAAATCTGTAAAAAAATCAATAACTAAGGATTAATATCTTTCATAAATAAGGAAAATAAAAATATCAACAAATTAGATTGTTTATGAACTCCAAAAAGCACTAACATGACTTTCACAATAACTATAAATAAAATAGATACTGGCAACATCAAATATCATCAAATATAATTATGTGCCAGTTGAAAGGCGAGGCCTATTTGGAGGAGTTATTCTTAACATGCAGTTGGAATGAAAAAAGCATGAAACGATAAAAGTGTTTCAATTTGTGCCAATTGGAAGGCAAGGTATATTTGGAAAAGTTATTGTAATGACCCTAGGTCATTTAGAAGGGCTTTTTTCCGCAATACCTAAATTCTATTGATCTCCCGCAGATTTCAGTTTTTCATTAAAACTTCCACTAAATTTCAATTTTCAGTTGCAATCCTTGATTTAGGAAGTTTTCAAATTCATTTTAAAACTGAAATAGAAATTTGAAATTGGCATTATTGGCAATTAAGGTGGGCGGTTCTATTAGGAAAGAAATTGGGGCGCACGCACACTCGATTGCCTTTAAGGACCGATCGGCTCCTTCAATCGCGCGACTCCCGTAACCTACGCTCCTCGATTCTACCATTACCTTCTCCCGACTCCTCAACAGACCGAACTCTCCCGTAAGACACAGTGAGGACGTACCTGGCAGCCGGCCGACCGAGCCGGAAGATCCCTTCTTCCGCCGTAGCCCTTGCGCCCGAGAGACGTAACGCGCGACCTCTTCTCCGCTTGATCTCCTCCTTCCGCGTGGCTTCCTTCTCCGCTCGATCTCTCTGGTGTGCTCGTCCTTCTCCTCTGCGCCGATCTCTCTTCAGCCCGATCGCCTCTTCCGCTCGATTCCGCTCGATTCTGCTCCCGATCCTTCTCCGCTCGGACTCTGCGCCCGATCCTTCTCCGCTCGACCTCTCGACCCTCTACGCCTGCGCGTTCGACTAAGCGATAAGGTACGAAATTCATTTTTTTTTTATTTTGCTATTGAAATATTAATGATAACTTAAGATTAAATTTATCTCACTACTTAATAATTTTGTAGAATGAACTGAAATTTGTATAATGAAATTAAACATTTTGTATAATTCATTTTTTTTTTATTTTGCTATTAAAATCATTAATGATAACTTAAGATTAAATTTATTTCACTACTTAATAATTTTGTATAATGAAATTAAACATTTTGATATTAGAATTAATCATGAATTTTCTAGAATTTACTATGAATTGAATTTTTAGTAAGATAAATTATATTCTGATTATTTAAAATATTATTTTTGGGTGTTAATATAAATTTTAATGAGAAACTTATTCATGAAATTCATTTCATTTATCATAATTATTTATAATATCTTAAGTTTGAAAATTGTTAATTTACTATCTTTTTAGAGCATTATAATAAAATTTGAATAAGTTAAATGTGATTTGTATAGTTAGAGTAACATGTAATATGAGTTAGACTCTATTGAATTTTATATAAAGATAAATAATAAGTAGCATCTTGATCTATAGTTTGAGTTCACAGATTATCTGAAATCTACAAATTTAACCATTCTGCACCTCACAGAAATGTTACTGCTAAATAATAAGAGTTGAAACTTCAAGAATTATCAATGAATATTGATTCAACAATTGAATCCATATTTTACCATGCTCTGGCATCATTTAAGGTTATTAGATTTTTCTATTGGAAAACTATTGTACAAGGTTGCTAAGAAATAAAGAATATTTGATTAAGTATGATACTGAAATGTGCGCCATATTGTTATTAATGTTATAAAATCTCTAAATCACCAACTTTAGAACTCTTAAGTGAAATTATTATAATGTACATTCTATTATGAGATTTAAATCAAGAGGCCTTGGGAGAATATGAGAACGAAAGCTAAATTAGGTGGTATGCGAGTAATAAGATTTATTGAAACACTAAGAGTTGAGATCTCGATGGGAAAATAGGATAAAACACGAGTCGGGAGAAAAGACGCACGAATGCAGTATATAAGAAGCATCCGTTGTTGAATAATATATCCTAATAAGGACTAAGGAGAGAAAAAAGAGGCAAGACAACAAAACCAGAACTAAGACGAGAGAGATGAATGGCTGGTTAAAAATAAGACGAGCTAAACATAGGAGATCATATTTATTAGAAAAATAAATATAATTTATTTCTAAAATATGTTTATGTATCATGTAAATGTTGCAAAAATGATTTCGAAACGGAGTATGAATAGGTTAGGAACGGACTAGTCCTCGGAAGCTATAAGAGTGCCATCTGGAGCTTTTGAGGGAGGCCAGGTGAAGATTATGCTTAAATGCATGTTTGTTGCCATCTGGAGCCTTTAAGGGGGGGCTTATGTGAATGTTATGCTTAAATGCATTTTTTATGAACCCAACCTCATGATTCTGGCTTTTCCCATCATAACTGCTAACGTTGTTTCATAATATCATAAACATAAACATAAATTCTTATGCGATTATTGCTTTATCGTTTAAAAATTTGGCATGTGACAAAAGAACATTTACTTTGCAAGAGTCATGATTATCTTTTGATTGCAATAAACTATATCTCACTGCAATTATTATCATTTTTACTTTCCGTTTTTGCTTAAAGTATATTTTTAATATTCTTTATATTTGGAATATGCACTGAAGTATTATTTTTATAATACCAGATCAGATACAGCTGGAGAAGACTGATATAGTTTAAAATCGTTAGAAAGAGGCGTCGCGCTGGAAATTAATTTTATTTACCCTACGAGGGATAATCATTTTTTTATAATCGCATTTATGTAATAAATTCTGGATGTTATTTACTTTAAATTGAATGAATATTATTTCTTTATACTTGAATGTCTTTGGATGTTTAACTGTTATTTTACTTAACCACCAATATGATTATGCAGAAAGATCACCCGATCTTAGATTGGTTGTTACCAACCTGACATGGGTCGTCACAGTTATTCTTAAATACAATTATATTGGAAAAAGTATGATTGCTCGATGTTCAACTTTGAATTTGGTGATGAATTTAACATTCATAATTGGACGGTCTTGATTTTGCAAAAAAAAAAATGCAGATCCATTTTCACATATTGGTTTTTTCTCTAAATTCAATATTAACTAATTCTGGAATTTTTATGCAGTTTAGGATCTGATAAAGTTCATTTGGATTGGAATGTTATTGATAACAAAAGTCTAGATATCAAGAATACTGCCACCGCTGAATTGTTTTAATGCTTTCTGATGGTTTCCTGGATTCAAAATAGCTTTTGCTATGAATTGATATAGGCCTGATTGTTATCTGATATTGTTGAGCTATGGTTTCAGCTTTGTTTGGGTTAAATTTTCATTATGGCACTCATTTTTAGCCAGTTCATGACTTGAGATTCAATCGGTTGAAAATACATTGTTGTGATCATATTTATGCGGATTGCTGCTGCAATCGTAGATGTTATGCGATATGGGGTATGGGTTGAGATCAGGCTAGACCAGAAATGAAATACTCGACAAACCCACGAAATACTAAGAAGAAACTCGAATAAACATTAAATAATACCCTTTAAATGTTAACAGGTTCAACTCGTACACCACAACATATGATCATGTAAAAATATTTAGGTTCAACAAAAAAAAATTACGATGAAATAATCAAAAATAATTAAAATGGCTCATTTAAGATGAACGAATGGCTAGCATATAGAGAGATACAATAAATTCATCAATCTATAACCAATAATCTAAGATTTTCAAACCCTTTTTCATTTCTTTACACTATGATAATTAGCATCTAGATGCATCAGCATACGAAAAGATATAGACGTATACCTTCTTTCGTTAATGAATATCAAATATCCCCAAGAGCTTCAAGCTCGTTGGAATTCACAAGCCGTAAATGAAAAGAGGATGTGCCGCCGTTGGCGAGCAGAAAGACGTGGGCCGGATCTTAGAAATTTTGTCCAATAGGAGAAGCCAACGAGGTGTCTTAGGAGCTTCGTGGAGACGTCGGATGAGAAGAAGCTTAATGCAAAGGAGAAGAAAAAGCTTCGAGCGATCGGGAAAGCAGTTAGGTTTAGTAGCACCGACAGGCTTTTTTTTTTTTCCAATGGTGCATGGATTTATTTTTTTTGTATTTACGGGGATTAAATTATCCATATAAAAAAGATATTAATCAAAATGAGATTTGTGAATAAATACAAAGGATATAGAATTAATCTACTCTCTTGAATCAATATGCACACAAATCATCATTTCCGGGTCTAGAGATTCGGTCATCTATATGTATAAGACTTTTAAATGGATCTAAGGATCAAAATCTTTGAATCGACCCAAAACAAATACTCAAATTGTCTCCGTTTGAGTGAAACTGCGATCAAAATCCCATGAATCAGATGAACTCGCTGCCCTCATAATTTCAAGAAAAATAGGCCAGGCCAAATAGATCAACAATTGTGTGTCAAACTGCTTTTACATTCCTAAAATGTATCATATTTCATATGAATCTGGCCACACTAGTTGCCGAAGAGACACTTAGCAGCATTTACGCGTGTTTACTTGAATAAATCTTCAAATCCTCCAAACAGAGGGTAACATTGCATTAACGTATAAAATCTTATTTGCAACATGAAATCAGACTAATGGATGATTTTGCGTTTCGCAAATTAGAAAAAACTAACCTGAATGAATGAATGGAAGAGGAGCCGCAAAACAGAAGATCGCTGAGCTCTCGATGGGAAAAGAGGATAAAACACGAGTCGGGAGAAACGATGCACGAATGCAGTATATAAGAAGCAACCGTTGTCGAATAATATATCCCAATAAGGACTAAGGAGAGAGAAAAAAAGGCAAGACAACAAACCATAACTAAGACGGGATACATGTATGGCTGGTTGAAAAAAAGACGAGAAAAATATATATGTTTTATTTTTAATATATATTAATGATTATAATTTAAATTTTAATTATTTTTTAGCTATTTAAAATTTTTTAATAATCATTTAAGAGTTATGTATGTAAAATTATTTATATATATATACTAAAAAATAATGGAGTATGAATGTATTATATATAAATATAAATATATAATATAAGCATAATTAAACAATTAATAATCAATAATTACAATAAATGTTGTATATTCAGCTTAAGATATGAGTTTATTCTGCAAAAATATGTATCATTAATTAATTAATTAATTAATTAATTAAAAAATAGATCAAATCAAAATTATTAATTTTATTTAAGCTAATAGTGTTATAATATTCATTACTTAGTTATTAACTATTACAGCAGTAATCCTATAAATTTATTGTGTTGATTAATTATGATAGCAATGAATAGTTTAAATTATTTATTCTTAGTAAGCAAATAATTATATTAACATAATAAAGTAATAATAATAATATCATTATCAATAAAGTTTAGTAAATATTTGTAAAATAATTTAATTATAAAAAATAAAAAAAAGTTACTTATTTTGTTCCATGACTTTAGGATTATACACAAGATATTTGACATAATGTAAAATCAGTGTAAATTAAAATTTTTTTTGGAAACTTAAAATTGCCCGTATTTGGTGTAAAGTAAAAAGAGTTTAGAATTTTTTCGTAATATTTTGATTTTGAGTTACTATATATAAAATGAGAGCAAATAAATTATGCTAAAATCGAACAAATTTAGATAATATGCGGAGCAACTTGCAGCAGAGCGAAAGAGTTCGTTAGAACTGAACAATTTTACGAGCAAAAAAATTCAAAAAATTCGTTTGAACGAACAATCATTTTATTTATTTTTATTTTTTACATAAATATCATATTCAAATATTATTTTATTGTAAACAAAAATAATAAATTTATTGTAAAATTATCAAATAATAAAAAATAAATTAATATGATAAAATTATAATCAAATTATTTTAAATTTAATATTTCAAATTCCTCAACCTATTTCGCCATCATCAAGTTTTTGGTCAATTGTGTCAGCCCTATCTTTTGATGAGTAATCAACTTATGATAACCTTTGAAAAATTTAAGATTTTTATTTTTATTTTTAAAAATAAATTATATTCAATTAAATACTCTACTACGAATCTACGATCACTTGACATTGGATAGTAATACAATCTAATATAATTAACCAATCAGTGTTTCGAAATTTTCAAGTTCGTAGCCTCGAAAATATGTACTTCTGCTGAGTGCAGGCAGCCCGAAGAAACCCTAATTAACTTGCTTAAGTTTTTCCTTTGAGCGCAGAAGACGATTGGAGAATCAGAGCTTCCCTGCTATAAGATCGCCGATTCTATTGCCAATCACGGCTTTGCCTGTGAGATATTTTTGCGGCGACCATTTCTGATCCCTTCACAACTGTTCTTCTGGAAACGACCGGTTTTGACACTGCCAGACACGTTTTATTTTTGTTTTGAATTTGCAGATCTGTCTTTTTCTTTCTCCTCTTAGAACATTCGCTTCTTTGAGTGACGATTTGTTTTTTAAATGTCAAGCAGTTCTATTGTAGTTGATCATGCATGTGATTCGACATTTCCCGTCTTGTTCGCCAAATTAGGCTATCATCTTACTTTCAAATTGAACAAAAGATTGTAAAGGAATTCGCCCCGATTCCTAATCTAAATCATGCCAATTTGAGCCTTGCATTTATTCTATTGTATTATGCATCTTAAATGCTTTAAATTGTGAAATTTATGTCAGTTTGATTGGTGGACATTTGATGAAGTCACCTAGTAGGTTTTACTGGACATCGTTAAACCCATAGCACTGGCCAACAATGTTGTTGCTGTTAGAGGCAAGCATCTCTGTTTGACCATCTAGTGCGAGTTTTTTCATTCTCTTGATAATCGCCGGCTAAACTGTGGTATTTTTGGTAATTGTTTGCAACTTTGAGATAACATCAAATTGACAAATAATCTCAGTCTCCTAATAACACCATAACATATCATGGAATTAATATGTTGGTGAACCAAACACCCCCTTGCTAATTTTGATGACAATCCTATTAAACCCAAATAGGATTTAGTGTGACTCTAAATTTGAATTGACTACTTACTGGCTGTATTAAACCTATTTGTAACACAGATGCTAAAAATTTGGTATATCCTGTTCTTTTTTGCAATTTTCTTATGTTCATGTTCATGACAAAGAAGCTCATGTATAATTATCACAAATCTATTTCTTTTATCTTACAACAATGTTCTGCACTCCACAATCTTCACCATTACAGGATGAACTCAATTGGGCCATTGTAATTAAAAAGACACATTGAAGCTATTTTTAAAAGGGCTTATTTTTGTTTAAGTTTCTGTCCATATGCTGTTTTGACCTTATTAACTCTTAAGCAGAATGATATATGAAGAATGTGTACTGATAGCATGGTTATCAACAAGATCACTTTTTAATATATAATCTTTGTGTACTACTTAAATGATTCATTGGATCTTGTGCCAGGATTTTGTCTGTTTTCAAAAATTGATATTATGAATGATTATCATTATATTATTTTTTTCTTGGCTATAAGTGAGTTTCAATTCAAAGTCTCTGATGGTCCTTATAATGCTAGTTATGTCTTTCAGATTATCAGAAATAGTAGCTACATCTTAGAAACAACTTTTTGAAATTATTCATTGGTAAATTCTTGGATATCTATTTCAATGATAATTGATGTTCGACAATAATAGACATGTACAACATCTTCGTTTAATGTTAGAAAAATTTTGTTGTACATCAAAAAGAAATACCTTTTGTTGCAACTTCGATCCCTTCTCAAGCTTTGAAGTATTTACTCTAGGTGTTAAGATGTATCCCATTTAAAGTTGAAGTTGTCTTAGAATTGCCATTCCTGAGAATTTTTCTTATGTTAGAAGTTTTCATATCCCTCGTACTTTTATAATATATTTGTTAACAATTTAGTACACCAATATATCTCTTCGAATGATGTTTGGAAAAAGGGCATGTTTCTAGACTTCCAATGCAGAAAATTCTTCCAACAGGTTAAGGCTATCTTGACATTTGCATTGCTTTTTAAACTGCACAACTTCTTAAAGTTTATGAATTTACTTATGATGCTTCTGAAGTTGGCTCTAGCGTTGTTCTTTACCTGGACTATCTCCCAATACCTATTTTAACGAGAAACTTAATAAAATGATACTAACTTTTTTGCCTGTTATGACATTTTGTTTAAATTAACACTCAGTCACTCCATTACTAGAAATAATTTCTTGTATAAGAAGTATATTTTTCATATTGGTTCACATACGAGTTTTCAATACACAAAAGAAACTAAATTATCGGTGCACTCGATGGATTGAACTTATACAGAATTTTACTTTTGCATTTTAAAACAAGCCTAAAATCATGAACAAACTTGCCAATGCACTTTTTTGGGTTACATTAGTTTACTTATTATTTAGGGAGATTCTTGGGTTTGCCAGATCAAAGGGTGATTATCTTTTGTGCTCTTACTTTCATTTGATTTTTGCTGAATTTGAGGAGCAAGCTTTGCGCTCTCCTTTTTTACATAATATTCACATATTCCTTTTTTGGTGGTTTGTACTTTGTATACACCAAGATTTCTATGTATTTTTTTTATTTGAGTTGCATGTAGAAGGAGAGCTGATCAACTTGATCATGCCATAGTCACCCGGTTGAGCTCAATTCTATCTTTTGCTAAAATATGCTGTGGGAAAAATTTTGTCCTAATGTTTAAATTGCAGGATTATTAAAATGACTAAACAAAAATCTCTAAACATGTCTCTACCTGGTTTCTTTCATCCTTAGGAAGACTTATCAATAGATTTAATTTTTATCATGACCATTCTTTATTTTAACATCCTTGCTGTTGGTGTCAGGTCTTCCAAAAGCTTGTTTTTCACTGACACCAAAACTAATAATGAACCACTCATTGCCAAATGTTCTTAAAGAAATAAATTGCTTACATGCTTTCATAACATTATTATTTCTTATAGGGACATCCAGTTCATTTCTTATTTTTGGAAGGCATTATAGAGATTGCTAGAAGTATTATTGAAATAATAAGTTTTCTTACTCTCACTTTACTAATGATCTTAATTGTATTATTAAGTGGATTTAGGAAATGCACTTCATTTTTTAATGAAGATTAATATTAGGAATTTAGTATTTGCAGTTTTATTTTTTGTTGAGGTTTTACATAAAAGCACAATTTTATGTACCACTAAGAAATGATCATATGCTTTGTATATGTTTTTAACCTCGAAAACGTCATTGATTTAATTGATTTTTAAATTATGTTTTTTTAATTTACATACATGTGACACATCTAGAACCGTTGAATATTTTTTTGAAGGTGAAATATTTGAACTCGATATCACTCATAGATATTTGCCACAAATCCATTTAAGAAATTTTATGCTAGGGCATTTATGCATTTCCTGGTTTTTTGATGTTCTAGAATGAATGCATATTGTTATGATTTTTTTTTTTGATAATTTCACTATTTTTGTCTATAATATTGAAGATGTAATTCTTTTCAAGATAAATTTATGGAAAATATTTTCTTAGTCTCTATAATTTATCTAAGTCTCCAATTAGACATGAAGTTTTATTTTATCAAATAAGCTTTTAAAATTTATAAAAAGCCTCATTTTAATCCATATAAAAATTAATTGATTAAAAAATCACAGTGATAAAATTTATCTAAAAAATCTTTAGATGAAATTTAGCACATATGGAACTTTATTATAGTAACTAAGATGAAAAAAAATCAGATCTGATCATCGAAAGAAGATAATTTTTGCTTACAATATAGGGCTATTTAATAGCCAATATGGACGAACATCCTTGCTTGAGATTGCATTGATTGCAAGCGGGAATAATTTCTCTCTTAGCACAAGCTGTTTAACGTATTAATAACCTATATGGACAATTCAATTAAACAACTGTATATCAACGAATATTTTCGCTTACAGCATAGAGCTTCTGTCAAAAAAATTTCCAAATT
Source organism: Gastrodia elata (assembly GCA_016760335.1). NCBI lineage: Eukaryota > Viridiplantae > Streptophyta > Magnoliopsida > Asparagales > Orchidaceae > Gastrodia > Gastrodia elata. The sequence continues at coordinate 46,409,600 of CM028678.1, read as the reverse complement.
TAAAAAGGTTGAATTAGGACTAACATGAATCAAGCATGTATTCTTTGTAGTTTCCCTAAAATTTTAATTGATTTTTTTATTTTTTGTATCCACTAAGTTATTATAAGGATTAACATGAGATTATTTATAAATTATATGGATTTTTTACTTATTTGATTAAATAAAAATTATAGAAACTAGTTTGAGACTTTAGCAAAATTATAAGGACTAAATAAAACATTTCCCAAATTTAATGATGTATTTGAGCTTTTTTTTAACCTTGATTAACTAATTATTCTTTTATCTTATCATTCAAGCCTAGTTTTTTTGAAATAGATATTAATATTCTAGATGAGATAATTGTAAGAGTAATGCTGAGCACAAATGTTAATTGGATGGAAGGAAAAGCTAATTTTTGAGGACTCAACTAAATGATGATAATTGGAGATCTTAGATTTAAATCTCCTTGATTTTTACAATATTTTTAATTCTTTTGTGAAGATTTTTCTAAGAGGGAGGATTTGATGCAACACCAACATCTGCTCTCAGAGGACTCTCATTACCAAGTCTCAAGCTCCAACCTCAAGACAACATTTCACAAGGTTTTAAGCAAAAAATTTATAAATTCAATTTAAGTAATAGATTTTATTTTACTTTATTTTATCATTAGAACTCATTTTAGAAATAAAAGATTAAATGATTATGCTGTATCAAAGATATATTTGAAAATTAGATGACAAAATTTTTGTAAATGTTAAAGAAATTTATTTTATTGTGAAATTTTGAACTTTGGACAATGGAATTTAAGGGCAAAGCTCAGGATTGGCTTCGAGTCAAGTAGACTTGACTTGAAATGTTTTGATTTCAAGCGAACTCGATTTTTTCCCAACTCAAAAAAAAAATGCAAAAATATGAAGGAGAGTGGATTTGTACTCGAGACCTCTCTCCTTCTAAATTTTTGATTTGGAGACATGGCTTTGTGAAGAATGTACTCCAAATATATATATTATTAATTTTAAGTAACACTAAATAAAATGCTAAATTATAAAGGAAATGAGATTTGACCACCTCTACTTTCAAAATTCGGCCTCAAATCAATTGAAACTGGATATATGATTTTTTTAGGTATTCGTGCTAAATATATTCGCTATTAATTTTGAGTCGACACAAATCATAAATTGGCCAATTTGAGCTAGACATGAAATTAACTTGAATAAATTTTGAGTTTGGAACGTGACTTGTGTCTCGATTCAAAATTGTTCAATTCAGTTTCAAATTGAATCACATTCAAACGAATTTCGAGCAAGCCTCGAATTTTGAGAGAGCCACCCTAGTGATTTACATGAAATTTGATTGCTAGTTGCATTTGCAAAATATATAACTAAATACTTTGTGAATACAAAGGGAGAACACTTATAAATAAAAATAATTTGTAGTGGAAACAAATGCAGAGAAGATGAGAATTAGAAAAATATAAATAAATTTGTTTCAAATCCAAAATGAATTTTTATTTATTGGCATACGCAGTTCTATTTCACATATTTTGAATTAGCTCAAAACTTCTTCCTTGATGCTCACACTCACAAAGAGCTATTTGTATTTTTTTCTGCTGTTGCAGATTTAAGCATTTAGTTCTGAAACTGCTAATAAACTGCTTCCAAGCAAAGTAATGGCAAGCTTGTCTCCTCGTTTGATCGCCTGTTTACAATCCGGAAAGCTCGCTCTTTTAGCAATAATGGTAGCATCTGGCATTGTGCTACAAATCTTGGTCAGCAGTCTTATCACTTTTTTATTTTTTTTAAATGTTTCTACAATTCTTCCTCCCCTTTTAAAGTTTAAAATATAAACTTTTTCGAATTTTTAGTCTCTTATATTTCTTATTATGATGCTGCAGGCTTGTGCTGTTTACAATAACTGGTGGCCTATGCTGACAGGTATCGACTCATAATTTGAAAATGATTGGGAATAGTATTGGTTGAGTTGTAATATCGATTTTTTTCTAATTTTACTGCAGTTGTAATGTATGTCGTTCTTCCAATGCCTTTGATATTCTTTGCGGGTTCCGACGGCTCCTCACTAATGTCCAGTGATTCAGATAGGTTGGTTAATTCTTCTTGAGAATTAAGCGTTGCTTACATATGCATGGAAGCTTGTTCATCTATATCCTAGAATTATACACATTATATATATATATATATATTACTGTTACATATCTAGCACTTGTTTATTTTAAGTTTTTACAATATACACCGTTTAATCCCCATCATTATACGCAAAACTAGCCCTTCTGCTTAGCTTCTGCCAGCCAATGTTTGCAAATGAGATTACATATGAACATGTTTGCTTACTTTTTATTGGCGGCAATTCAAGTCCCATTAACAGGAATATTTATCATCATGACACTCAAATCTTACGGATTTACGAAAAATGACAAAAATTAAGCAAAAAACACATTTCCACTTAAAAAATGTGCTGTGGTACACGTGTCCTGCTCGTGGGGGGTGGTGAGATGGGGCGAGAAATCGCTGCCAAAATGGCAGCCATTCATTATTCTTTATGAATTCTGTTATACATACAAAAAAATATCAAAAAATATGCCAAAAACGTGAAATTCCACCATTTATATGTATATAAATTATAAAAAAATGAATGGCTAAACATATAATTTCCCTTACATGAAAGCAGCAGCTGGGTTGATGTCACAAAGTTTCTAACTGGCGCATCTGTTGTGGGAAGCATTGCTATTCCTTGCATATTAAGGCATGCAGGCATCATCTGCTTTGGAGCTCTGTTGATGGAGCTCTCATCCTTTTTTGTCTTTGGCCTGGCCATCGTTTTGTTCCTTGTAATCAGCCAAGAGAATGAATACACTGTGTTCTAAGTTTTTGTTGCTTATATAAATATACACGAATATCTCATTGTATTTATAAAATATAAATGCTACGAGACAACTACTCATTTGATTTAATATGATTTTTTGTTTGGAGAATGCTTTATTGCCTTACGCTAAGCCCAAACATAAATAGTACGATCCTTTCTCTCTCTCTCCAATCAATTTCAATATATTTTATTTGAGAGTATTGCTATAATTACATATTAGTATATATTAAAATATATAGATGATATGTCAATCTAATATATAAGTAAATTATTAATTGAATATATTTTTTAGTAGGATTTATATGTAAAAATTAATTTTTTTTTTTTTATGAATTATTGATATTTTATAATGTATATTCTTGTGTAAGCATAATATTTTTTTTTATTTTATCAAAGTATGTACATTGTTCTATGCAAAGCTGTCATATTTTTTTATTTGTGTTTTGATATACAGTTTTCAAATAGTTCTTAATCAATTTTCAAAATACAAAATATTTTTTTTTGTCTCATAAGAAATCAGATTAATATTTGCATATAGGATTTACTTAAAAAATAGTTTTTTTAAATATAAATGCTAGTTATCACATAAATGAGTTATTTGAGAGTTTATAAATTCATCACCTAAATATTATTATTTTGAAATGAAGTATTATTTGTTTCACATATTTTTAAATTTTTAGATTTTTAGATTTTAGGTTGATGTTTCAGTGTTAATGCACATTTTATGGAAGTTTTTGTTGGGTAATGTCATGCATTTCCTTATTTTCTTGTTTTTTAAAATTAATAATATATTTTAATGAATTTTATTATACTTATACCATCATATATACATTAAAATGAGGAAATATATAATTTATGTAATTTATATTTTTTACTTGGATTAATGTGTAAGAAAATTTTTAATTTGATGATAAATATGATTGTATATATGGTGGTGTAAAATATTAAGATTTGATGAATGAAATCAATAGAGCCCATATTATTTCAAAAAAAAAAAAAAAAAAAAAAAAATTCCCTCCTCAGTATTTTGCATATTATATTTTCAATATTGATAAAAGATTTTTAAATATGTTTATTATTTGCATACTTAAAATGTAATATTTTTATATAATTGAATTAGAATTTATTTTATAGTGTAAAATTCATATTCAATTTTAAAACAAAAATGCTTAATATAATTTTTTCTAAATATTTATTATAAAAATGTAAAATATTTCAATTTAAATAAAATGATTAATGAATTATAAGGTAATTATAGAAATTCTTTACATGAGCCCGGCTCAGCTCGGGTGGCCCGGCCTGTTAATGGTTTGAGCCGGCCCTAATTTTATAGTTTCGGCAGAAGCCTTGCGACGACGCTCTATTTCCACCCTTCATTGTCCCTGCCTAGCCAGAGCCGCCAAGCTTTTATCCCCGGCGATGCCTTCTAGTTCTTCTCAGCTCGCACAGAGGCGATCCAAAGCAAAGAAGCCAGAGAGCAGGTCACCACCGTCTCGAATCTTTGGAGAGCCGTCTCACAGTTTCTTCCCTTCGAGGGGAGAATTATTGAAGCTTCTCCTCGTTGTTTTCATTGCCGCATCCGCTGCGGTAGCCTGCAATTTAGTTTCTAGCATCCTCAGCCGCCGCCCTAAGCCATTCTGTCACAGCGGCCTGGACACTCAGGATCTCGGTGAACCTTTTTTGATCTTTTATATCTAGGAGTTGACTGGTTTCGTTGTTAGGGCTTTGAAATTTAATTGTTGGTTTCAAGCTGCTTGTGTTTTGATCACTTAATTTTCTATCGTATTATATGCATGACTTCTTTGGCGTTTAGATTGTAGCTATATTGAAGTGAGGGAATGAGGTTATGGGATTTTGAAATTTCCGCCATTAGTATGCTGCTCGGTAGCTTTTCTAATGAGCAGAAGAGTTTTTTTTTCTTTGTTGTGTACTTTAGTAGTGGTTTGCGGAAGAAGAGTTCTTCTTTGACAGCGGGCTAACTTAAATTTGAATTATAGGTAAAATTACCTTGGGGAAGTTTAATGTGGGTTGATGCATCATTTCACCTATAATAGAAATGCTTGATCAAATAGCTCTTTGATTGAGCATTTTTGTATTTTAGTAGGTTAGAGTTATAGAATCAATCCACATTGCTTTTGATAGTTTTCTTGGACCATTATGCTCCCAGCATTGATGTAACAAGGAATGGAGGGTCGTGAGATTAATTTTGAGTATGTCTATGTTAATGTTAAATCAAAATGAATGGTCTTGTCAGTATATTGGGATGTCTTTTAGCTTCAATCACCAAATTGATGAATTTTTATGTGATTTAGGAGTGAGAAGAAGCATTTTTCTCTTAGAAACTTTAGTAGAAGATTTGAGATTAAATTATGATATTCTTGATCAAATGCCCAAATTCAAGTTTGGAATGTTTTTGGGCCATGTCAATAGCTTCCTAATGATTATAATATTTCAATAATTTTGATAAAAATTAGAATCATATAAATTTAACAAGAATGATGAGTTAATTTTTGCAAAATTTGAATTTAATTTTTCTTATGATTAATTTAGGAATATTTACTCCCATAACTCTCAAGGCTTTCATATTTGTATTTAACATTGAAATTTAATTTTTTATTGAATTACCATAAAATCTTGTAATCTCATTCATTTTTAATGGTTGACATGACTTAAAATAAAATTGTATGCTTGGTTTCATGATGAATATCTTTGTAATAGATTTAAAAATATTGACGTTTGGGTGTTAGATATGCAAAATAATTTAATTTGAGTTCTATGTATTGGAAATCCCCCTCAAAATCGAGAGCACAAACAATTTAATATAATATAATGTTGATAAAGTAGGACAAGGACAAATTAGTTCTGAAACCTAAACACCTTATCGATGCATGGAGGTAACTTCTCCAATAATTAAAAAGTCATACCTGTAAGTCATTCAAACTAATCATGCTTCCACTCGCAATTGCATGATTGAAAGTTAGGAAAAGATTTTGTTCCTGCCAAATTTAAGAATTACATTTGTTGGAATTACTATTTATTAACTCTTAGTGCCTTAGGCTGTTAGATATAGATGGCTTTACATCAGTTAATTTAAATTTAAAATGAAATTATAAAAGATAATAACTAACTATGAAACTATACTTTAAGTTCAACCATATTAGCTACCAATGTAGGCCTCACCTGCAGCCATCAATTGATGGGCCCAGCTGTAGAACATGCACATAAATGACCAATCAATTTACCAAACCTCAAGTCACAGAAACTAATAGGATCTGTTGGTGAAATTTTATCCAACTGAAAGCGCTCAAGACTCAGATACCTTTTGTAGTCAAAAGGGCACAAAACTCTGTACTGATAAATTAAATGCTGCAACCATTCGCATACCGATGCCACGCTAGATCAACAATTATCACAGTTTTATCAGTAGATCTGGAATGTATAATCGCTGCCTTTTTTAAAATCAAATTCAATTTATGCCCAAGCTGCCATATCCCAACACCACAAATCAAGAACTGCCTTTTTCATTGAGATAATTAAATCATACCCACTTCAACTAGCCAAATAATTCTCTAGTTCAAACACCAAATGGAGAGCTTATTATCGCACTGCATCTCTATGCCAACTTTTTCTCAATTTTCACTTGTATTGTATTGTTTTGGAGAATAATAGAAACAAAATACTAAGTGCTACTGTATCTTATGTTCAACGTTTGTTACTATTGTTACTGTCACAGATATATGTGAGCCTTGTCCGGAAAAGGGGCGGTGTTCTAATGGCAAGCTTGAGTGTTTGCATGGTTATGAGAAGCATGGGAGAATATGTATAGAAAATAGACAACTTCACCAGAAATTTGAAAAACTTGTGAGTTCTCTTTATGTTATCTCAGTTGAAAAAAAAAATGATTTATATTATTTAAAAGCAATCAAATCATAATAAATTTGAAGCTTCAAGCATAATTGTTAAAAGTGCTAAAACCTCTATTTTACAACAAAATACAGTAGTTAGGAATAACAAGAGACTGCTTTGAAGTTTTAAACAACATTTAAACTTATCACTTGTACAAGCTGGTATAATTTACTGTAGAATTAATAGTCATTTAAATTTGAGTATTCTTTCTTTAATTGAGTTGTAAGTGCGTTTCTCCCGTGATTAATCTCACATGTTGGTTTGTCCTTATATTTCCGTACTTCAGTAAATTTGGCTTACATATTACATCTTCATATAATGCAATTTAATAACTTTGTTTCTGCTAAACTCCTGCAATATGCATTTTTGTACATAAACTATACATGGATTATGAAATGCTAGAGTAGTTTGGTAATGCTGCTGCTGTTAACGATAAGTGAACTATGAGTAGAATGAGCGTTTAATGCAGCTTTGCATTTACAATTTTATGCCAATAGAAAATTCTGTTCTTTGCAGCTTGTTTTCTGCATTTCAATATAATAAGAAATAACAAAGAAAAAATCTTGTGTTGTTTTGTATGCTTTTAATTTGTTTCTACCTTCTGATCATGCAGGTAAAGGTGGTAGAAGTAGGTGTCTGTCGCTCCTATGCACAAGTTTTATGCGATCGTCCTGGGAAAATTTGGGTCCGTTATCTTGATAAGCCTCATGGTTTTGATGCTTCTTATTTACAAAACTTATGGTATTGTAATTATTTCTTTTATTGCTGTGATCTATACAAGATTCTGCTATTGAAAACGCTTAAACAAATCAATTTGATATTTTTATATTTGATATGTTAGTTTGAAGAAAGTGATCTTATGAAAATATTACATGATCACAAAGAAAGAGAAGATATTGGAATAGAAGATGATGCTTATAAGCTTGCAGTACATAAGGCTTTGGAGACTGTGCAGGGTCTTTTTGAGATTAAGATGAATTCAATTGGGTAACTTTTTGTGCTCCTTACATCTCAATTAACTACAAGGCATTAATTTTTGGTGGAGAATATAGATCTTGTTCTTTATTTTTTTGCTTGTATATAGGGACAAAGAATATAAGTGTCCTGAATTGCTAGTGGTGCTTCACAAATCCCTTGTTTGTTGCACCCGCCAATGGCTTCATAAACATATTATATTTGTTACAGGTGTTTTCACAATTGTAAGATAAGAAACTGATATCTGTGGTTTATATTTTCAATTTTTCTGTTATAATTTATTGATTGTTTTCTTAATAGTTGACATTAGTTTGTTTTTGTAGATTGTGTGTTTATCTAGATTCTTTTGGATCTTATATCAAAAATGGATTATTTGTAACAGAGCTGAAAAACTTTATGAAGAGGTACGCTTGGTTTTTGTCTTTCCATTTTATTGTTTAATTACACTTTTCTTTGACTATTTGGTGGAACTGTTTTTTCGATTGTTTATTACTGTACTGTTTGAGTTGTCTATTTTTTATTGTTGACTGGTCTATTAATGCTGATAAAGCCACTGTTTTAGTTAAGAAACGAATGTTTGTTATTGAGAATTTCTGGTTTAATGGGCTTATTTGTATATATAAATTGGCTAGAAATTGATGCCAAGATTTTGGTTGTGGTACTGAAGAGCCAAACTTGTTTTTTTGTGGAATTCTAGGCTCAAGTTATTTCACTTGTAATTCTTAGACATTCTGGAATTCATACTCAAATGAGTAAATTGTTAGAAAAATGTAGATGGATTCTATTTGTTCACATCGTTATATGGACATATCTTTATGTAGTGATATAATACTCACTAAAATGATTTTGGTAGAAGTTATTTGGCATGTATCATTTAAGGTTTATCTTAAGTTAAAATGAAGCTCAAGCTATGGAAAACTATCCTCGAATCTTAAGGGTTATATTTTAACCGATTCAAAATGGATTTATTTGGAGTGAGAGTTTATTTATAGTTGAAGATATAATTTTGGGGGTATAACAATTGAAGATTAAGTTATTAAGAATAGTAAGAAAATTTAATATCTTGGTTTTATTGTACAAAATAATAGAAGAATAGAGGGCAATATGATTAATAATATCTTTGCAAGTTGATGGATTGGAGTGCTTTTGGAGTGTCATGTAAAAATTTTTTCTTAAACATAAAGGAAAACCTCATGGAGCAACTTCACTATATGACCAATGTATTGGGGTATAATGTTGATTTGCAAAGCAAAAGCATAATAAGAAAAAGCATTTTAACTAGTGCTATGATGATGAAAATAATAAAGTGGATGAATAGAGTTCACAAATTTTATTCGTAAGATGAAGGCTAAAAAAATTTCATGGCAAGAATGATCTCACGTACCTTGAGCTTAAAGAGGGGTTGATATTTGATTGTGCACAGGGGAGACGATGGATTAATGTAGCTGGCTTTACTTAGTGGAACTGTAGCGGTGGTGTTGAAGCTTTCACATATATTATGGAAAGCATAATAGTTTTCATTGGTTTCTTGTGTGTTTAGACAATTTTTATTTTCGGAGAAGAACTATGAATTGCATCCTATAACTATCTCTAAACAGCTGATGTGACTTTTAATGAGTGGTTCATCCATCACATGTGAGCATCTGTTGTTTTTGAAACTCATTTTAAGAATATCTAAATAATACTTCTGTTACAGAATGATTCAAGATAACGGTTTTGTAGTGTAATTCTTTTCTCCTTTCTTCATGTGTATGTACTGGATCAATTTCAGCGTTAATAATGCTTTAATTTAATCTGCTTAAAGCTGAAAGAATTTTTCAGGTTTGTGAAATCCTTGAGGAGAATGCCATGACAGCAAAAACACAAAATGACAGTGTGCCATGGGTAGTTGCCTCTTGGTTAAGAGATCATTTACTGCTACCAAGGGAAAGAAGACACTGTACATTATGGAAGAAGGTATTATCATTTATGAACAATGCCATGATAAAGCACTCCTTTAAGAAAGATGTTCTTGCAATAAATTGCTGTTTTTTTCCCGTGAGCGTTCTCCTGAATCATCAAACTACTTTGTAATTTGTTTGTTCTTTATTTCATTTCAACTGTTATCACATATTTGTTCTTTGATTAATAGCAAATATTTAGAATTGCACTTATGGTTAGCAATGTTGGATTCTCTCCATGTGAGCAATTTGTATTTTCACTTGTGATAATGTAATCAGCATTATGAATGCGTAACAGATTGTGCATGGTATTTGTATATAAAATAAATTTGTCAAAATAATTGCATGATAAAGAGTTTGTTGTCCAAATAACTGTAGAGAATCTATCATTCAATTAACATGATATTATAGGCTTGTGCTGGGTTCCATGAACTCTTCTTTTGAAGAAAAATTTGATTTGTACTTATGATAAGTTCTGTCATTTAGATGAGAAAACTAAGAACATGGCATGTAGGATACTGCTACATTAAATTAAATTAGGTACGATGAACTCAGAGAACCTGCTTGATTTAGAGAATGTATTGTAGGTTCTTTCAGGTGTGTTGACAATTCAATATTTTGCTAGGATATATTGTGATTGGACTCCCCAAAATTGCTTTGTAGTTTTAATCAGTTGGTCCCACTACCCTAACTACCTTCAGTTTTGCTCAGAAAACTAACCATCTCAAGCAGATTTCAACATTTGAAAGTTGAGGCTTGAAATGTAATTGATTCAGGCTACTTGTGAGCCATATCTTAGACTTGGCTTATGAGTTAAGCGCTATGACGTTATAATTTATAATCTTAAGCAGAGTCTGACTCTATACTTTTGATTGTGAGCCATATCTTTGATTAAATTTAAGCATTAAGTTATTAGAATATTTTAAAATTTCGTCCCCATATATCAGTTCTTTTTATATTATTTCTCTTATATTACAACTAATTTTAATCTTTTGATTGATAACAACTTTAAGTAAAATCATCCTTTTTTTATTATAATAAGCCTTCTCAAACTCATTGTTTTATACTCAGATTTAAGCTCAAGCTTAAAAAATGAATGGTCTGCAAGCTAATTTGAGGCGCCTTGGCTTGAGCTTGATTTGATATATATACAAACCTTATGCTACTGAAGGACAAGTGGGGTGTTCTTGGGGTAACCCATAATTTTGTTCTATACAAGTTATTTGAGAGATAAATTCCCACGGATACAAAGCTATTCAGTCATAATGCTCCCAAAACCAGTAACAAATTCTGAACCACATTAAATTTACTTCATCCCCCATTAAGGCGTTAGGGTAAAGTAGCAAAAAAGAATTTTCACGCTATTTGAGAATCAAAATCATGCAGGCTTAAAGTTGAACAACTGCAAAAAAACCATAGGAGATGTAAATTTTGATAACACTGTAATTCTAAAATGACTTTCCCATTATATTGAAATCTTTCAGAACATATTTGAATGACTCTTAAATCACAACAAGCCAAGCAGCTTGTTAGTTAATAACTAGACTGCATCTTCTCTTAGAAATCCTAGAATTCTCTTATAAAGATTTCTTGTAGTTTATAAAGAGCATCTTATTTGTTGAAGTTTGCATGCTAGGCTCTTTGTATGGTCTCTTGGATCCTCTCTTGACCAATAGGTCTAATATTACAAAATCCATAAATAATTCTAATGAACTGCATGCTAACTAGACCATCAAAATAAATTCATTCAAGCCTAGAAGCTATGTTTTATGCTTTTAATTGCTCATTTTTTAATTTGGAGTATTCTAAAACTTATTTATTTAATAATCAATAACAAGTTCAAGCATAATTTAAATTTTTTGATTTGTGTGGATAATGTGACCAAGTGCTAGTCTAACTATTTTATCTATGAAATGTATCTTAAGTCTTAGTTCTACTCGTTCAAATCCAATTAAAACCGACATGGCAGTTCAAAGTAATTTATTTAAATGGCGAGTACCATATATGTCAAAAAGGCAAACAAGGAGATGTGACGAAAGGAATGATGAATGATCCTTGTTACAAAACTAAAAAAAAATCCATGATGATGAACCTCATTGAGTGATTTATATGTTGGTATGCAAGGAAAATAGGTCTATACAACTCAAGTGGGAAAATAAATGTGAAATTTTCTATATTAGAGTTTCTATATAATATCATAGCCTTGTTTAAATATCTTTTTCATAACTATCTTCTAGCAATAGTAAAAATTTTATAGTTTTTTTTTTTAAGTTATCGAGCTTTTATTTTTTATATGCAGTCATCTCTCATATTTTAAACTTATCTATATCTGTATAAGAGATTGCTAATATGTTGTCTCTACAATTTCTAAATTCATTCAAGTTGCTGTTTGGCAACAGGTAGGATTCAATAAATCTTGTAAATCCATATCTAGTGTACAACGGGGTTAGTTAAATTTTGAAAATCGTTTATGTTACTAATAGGAACAACACCAACAACACCACCAAACTTAAATCCAACTCGGTGGTATTAGCTACATGAATCCTTTGTTTCCATTGTGCACGATCAAATAGAAACCAATCCTTAAGTTATAAATTGAGAAGATTCTTTCTAATAGTTTTTTTTTGTCTTTTTTGGTTTTCCTCTTTCTCTTATAATATAGGAAAAAATTATAAACTCAACTCTTCTAGCAGGGGCATTGAACCGTCTGCACTTAATGTACTCGAGTGTGATTTTCATTGGTTAGCATTTTGCATGGGTGCTAGCTCTATTTTTTGGCAATATTATTTTTGTGCCATTAAGTTTTTTTAAATGATTTTTGAAAGAAAATAAAATTAGTGAATTAATCCGAGTAATAACAGGATTAACAAGACCTAGAATTAATAATTAATTTGATTTTATGTATTTTTTTATCATGTAAATTATGTATGGAAAATACTGAGAATAAATATTTGAGACATAAGAAACTTTTAAAATCGTCTAGATAATTTTGTCAATTTGGTGGTGCTGACGATAATACGAATGCCAAGAATGATCCAAAAACTAGCCGTTATCCATCTTACTAGAATCATCTAAGATGATGTTAGAAATTTCTTGACAATGATTGTCAACATAACTTGTAACATTTGTAATAATTAGATACTAGATTGATGGAATAGTTAGAATTTAATTGTCTAAATGATATATTAAAATCATCTTAGACAATTAGTTCATTTATATCTAGAAAATAACTAAGCACCCATACAATCACGAATATTATTCTGTCAATTTTAGTTAGAGCTAGTTCATGTAATGGAAAATCTAATCTTGATTTCCTTATTACATTATTGAACATTGGGGTGGATACATAACTTTAAATAGCACCTGAAGGCTCAGCCAAATGTTAAGGCAGGCAATTTAATTGTGGTAAAGAAAATCTGTATTATATTCAATTTTGTAGTCAATACCAAGATTATGAAAATAAATTCTCCAAAACTTCTTAAAACACTGATTTAATCAATTTTTTATAGCATGTGAACATAATTTAACTGGAATTTGACGAAAACAAATTCTAATGGGAATTTTAACAGAAAATAAAAATTTGCAGGTAATCAACAAAAATTAGAAATAGTACATTTAACGTCCTTTGTTCAAATGACCTAGGGTTATTAAATCTTATGAGGTATAATTTTTGGGAACTTCATGAAATCTACACTCTTTGGTTCTTCAACTAATTAAATGTACTATTATTTAGTTATTTTACTCTTTGATTGACTCGTTAGTACTTCCTCAGGTTGAGTTGCATTTTTTTTTGTTTATTTTTTGTTTTTTGCATTTCATTAATTTCAATTATTTGATGAAATTACAAGCATATTAGAAAGAATAAAAATGTTGCTTACTATAACTATATCTATTATACTTATCTTTTTTCTGTCCTTTCATAGGTTGAAGAATTGATCCAAGAAGACTCTCGCATAAACCAATACCCAAAGTTGATCAAAGGAGAGCCCAAAACTGTATTTGAATGGCAAGGTACCCTTCTTCTTTTGTTCCTGAGCTTAATGCATATTCAAGGTTCTTCGTTGCCTATTAATTGGGAATTTTTGTTGTTTTGATTTAGTTTAATTTTCGTTCCATTGTCTTATATTGTTTTGTGCAAATTTATGCAATTTATCTCGAAATGAAATCATAAATTAACATTGTCAAATACAAAAAATATATAGATCAATAATTTGAAGTTTGTACTTATTAATTTTTATTGGATATTATTTTTATTTTTATTATTGCAATATTACATGCTTGTAGTTTATAATATATTATAAAAAATGTAGCGGTTGTGAGTGCAATAAAAAAGTTTTAAAATAATTTTCTTATCATAGATTATGTGTTATGATTGTCAGTCTAGGAAAGCCAGTTACCTGTTATTATTATTGCATATTCTTTGACTGATTCTAGTGTATATGTATTTGTCAGTCTAGGAAAGCCAGTTACCTGTTATTATTATTGCATATTCTTTGACTGATTCTAGTGTATATGTATTTGTCAGTCTAGGAAAGCCAGTTACCTGTTATTATTATTGCATATTCTTTGACTGATTCTAGTGTATATGTATATGTATTGGATAGCGGCATTTTCTACTCTTATCTGTTATTAGAGCCACTCCAACCTTGCTACTGAGTAACACCAACCATTTGGATATATATATATATATATATATATATATATATATTAACTGACATTAATTAAATTACAGTCATAACACCAAACATTTGGATATTTACATGCTATTGAAGAAATTAATTCTCTACTATTTTATAAGAATGGAGGATCTTTTCGCTTAACTTCTCTCACCATTCATCAATAAAAACTAAGGAATCAAATTTAAATAACTTCTCAGGGAGAGAAATTTTAGGAAGAACTAAATTTTTCTATAGCAAAGCCGGATTATGCTAATTTGGTGTTGCATATGCAAGCATCCAAATCTCTATAAAATACATATTTTGCATCTAAACTTTATTATTTACTGTTTAAGCGCTATCTTACAAATATTGTGATCATAAGCAAAAATGTGGGGATGAACGTGCTTTGTTTGTGAATATGGAAGCTGAAAATTTGTCTTTGAAATGTTAATAATGAGGAAAATTGTTTTTATGTTTTTTCAGCTGATGGGTCTCTTAGTTGCAAGATGAATATTAAAAGATCTGTCAAGAAAGCTGATGATTTTGGTAGCCAAGCAGACAGGCTTCGAAGCAATCAACTGAGAGCTAAGTTAGGTGAGCCTACATGAAAGTAGTCATTATTTCTGCCATATTCCAATTATATTTTCATTTTTAGATGATTATGTATATGTGTACTTTACTTAGTAACCGGTTAATGTTTGAGCATGTGGATTTTGGGGTTGTGTTAAAGTTCATCTTGCCATTTTGAAGCCTTGCAAGCTCTTAAAGCTGTTGTGAAATAATGGGGATGGGTTAAGTAGCTCATTAAACAGGCTAATAATTGCATAACTCGCAAGGAATGCTGAATCATAATGTAAACATTATGTATCAAATATAGTGCATGCATAGGCAGCTTTTGCTTACGAAAACAGAATTAAGTATGTATAGGGTTGGCTTTGAATTGAGGTTGTTAGTTTGGTTTGACTAGAATTGAATGCATTTTTAGCTGCTTGGCTCCAAATGATTTGATTTTAAGCCAACATTAAACCTGTTGAATACAGGTCTTAGAATTTGAATCTTTGAGGCTTTGAACTTTTGGAGAGTCCTCTCACATCATTCCACCAAATCTAAAGACCTAAAAAGTTTTCATTATGCAAGGTGCTTTCATTCATATATATATATATATATACACAGACGAATAGTATATCGTGTGATCACAAGGACCATCTCAATGTTTTTGTATAAATTTGTGAAATATTAATAAAAAATGGTGTAAAATATATATAAAAAAATTAAAAATGTTATACTTCACAAGAATATATATCAAAAAATATTTTGGATCAATAGAGAATTTTTTTCTTTTCTTAACTTTTGCATACAAGTCTTCCATCATCTATATATTTTGGTGTATATTATGCGCAAGTATAGCAATACTTTAAAAAAATACTTTACAAAGAGTATGTATCAAAAAATATTCTGGATCAATAGAGAATTTTCTTATTTTCTTAACTTTTGCATATAAGTCTCCCATCATCTATATATTTTGGTGTATATTATGTGAGAAGTATAGCAATACTTTAAAAAAATTTATCAGTCTTGTGGCCGAAGCTTTTTTGTACTCTTGATAACTGCTTTAGTTTCGATATACTAGTTAGGATTTCTGGATTTGTCCTATAAATCAAAACCTTATATATCATCGCTGATGAAATAAATATAACATTTAATATTTCATTTATATATATAAATGTTGTTCACATCTATGATGTGATATCTAGAAAACTCTTATAAATGGGATGAAAATATCATTTCGATACAATTTTTTAAAAATAGTTTTTCTAGGGTCAGTCTGCACTATGTGAGGTGGCATGAGATTTGTCGATCACTTGAGTATGGAGGAATTGAGATCTGAGGCCGTCGTGTGTGGACTATCTTAGCGGGACATAGAGGATCTTTATAAGTGAGAGCCATGGAGTTTCGATATTGCCGCAGAGGTGAGGATTTTACTGAGCAAAGGGCAGACTCAACAGTTTGCTAGGCTACGACTGGCCAGTACAGAGGCATACCCAACTTGAAGATGGGACACTTCAATGGAAGATGGGTGATTTTCT
Organism: Gastrodia elata; assembly: GCA_016760335.1. Lineage (NCBI taxonomy): Eukaryota > Viridiplantae > Streptophyta > Magnoliopsida > Asparagales > Orchidaceae > Gastrodia > Gastrodia elata. The sequence goes on along the minus strand of CM028678.1, from coordinate 46,393,175 downwards.
GTGAGCAGAGCCAGTTAGCTATACAGGCTGGAGGGAGCGGACGACTGTGGTAGTTTGCGGCATGTGGGAGATGGCCCATAGAAGCTTGTTTCATGAGGCAACTTCTCAGAGATGCCATCCCGACAGGGTGCTGGTTACATAGACGAAGACTTGCTCAGACGACAGCTTGTGTTTGGGGCTGTACCTCGAAGGAGGACAGGGAGAACTTTGTGTGCATTGTAGCTGCACGAGGGCCATTATAGAGATTTTTGTTTGTTGGGGTCTGCTCTCGGCTACACTTACTTCATGGGACTAGTTTACAGTGCTGTTCTCGACTGCCTCTGTGTCCCGCTGCCACCATTTTAGCTGCCAGCTTGTGGCATACTCTCTTTACCAGCCCTGGAAGAGCAGGACATAGTGCTCGCACGACTGCCCGCACCCCACTTCACTGGTGTGCGTGGACTTGATACTATTTGCCAAGATTAGTGCTAAACTGCATGACAAATCAATTTCCTGGGGTTCCACAGCTCAACAGGGCCCCTCCTTCCTCTACAGATGGTGCCCCCAATATCATGCAGACCAGCCGGCTTCCCCCTGTATCATTTTTTCTCACTGATCGCGCGATGCAGATTTTTGTGCGTTGTATGTCTTTCATGGTGTTTTTACTTTTGTTATGAGCGATGTGCTCCCCAGGAGGCTTCTGAACCTCATAGTAGAGGATATCGTGGAGTTTGATCCCAGTTTAGTTTTTGTACTATTAATTTATAGTTAATATATATATATATATTAATCTTCTCTTTAAAGTGATATTTGAGTGCAGTGCCTAATTAGTAGTGAAATTGGATTTAATTGAAGAGAAATGTTTGACAATAATAAATAATCAAAAAATTAATTAATATTTAGCTTAATATTAAGAAAAAAATAAAAAGAGATGCAGGATTCACATTAACATGTGCATCTCATGATCATTGATGAACTTGAATCTTTAATGTAGAGAGGTTATGGGGATGAGATTATCAAGGGCACAAATATTAAAGCATTGACTTGCTTGCATTTTGGACCATGAAAACTTGGAGGGAAATAATATATATTAAAAATATTAGAATGATCTTTGATGTTTTTTTTCATTATAATCAAATTTAAAATTTTTGGATGTATTTGAGACATTTCTAGTTAAAACAAGTGAAGTATTTGAATGATTTATTAAAGTTTTGAATCCAATTGCCAATTTGATAATTTAAAAAAAAAATCAATACTATAGCTATCATTTATCATCAATAAATATATTAAAATATAAAAGTATAAGCTTTAATTATTCGATATTCATAAAAGAACAATAACTCTTTATAAAACTAGAAAGACGGGCAAGATCAAGGTCTGACCTTCTTCTCCAAGAGCATATAAAAAAAGAGGAGTGACTGTAAGGAGCTCTGAAAGTTCAAGAGAAAGAGATTCATCTAAATGAGACGCGCATAAGTTGATTAATTAGGGTTAGGCCGCGAACGAAGTGGAGCGGATATTGTTTTCACTCAGTTTAGAAATTGACAAAGCTGCTGCCTCATATAGGCCGCGAAAGCTGACCTACTCACCCTTATTTTCCATAAGAGAGGTTCATGAAAAATTCCTAACACCCATGGGTAAAGCCTAAGTTCAACTTTTGGTGGGTTGCAAATTTTGATCCCAACATTAAATCACTCTCCTTGAACAATTACGGGTTTCCTTCTCAATACTTTGATTGAACTTTTGTGCAAAATATATACTTTATGAGCATCAAACCTTAGGTAATTTGCTGAAGATTGATGATGTTGGATTATCTTTAATCAAACTTCAATCATTGTGTAGATGTTTTTTTTCGCCCAACTAATATATGATTTGGCTATAATTTTACAGGTTTATGGTAAGAGTTCGACTTAGAAAATATTCCCAATAATTATTTTTGTTCACACCATTGGAAAATGAGTCGAATTCTAGGCCCACCAATACTGTGCCTTAGCCTTTTCTATTGCATTTTGTTCTCTTGCTATTCGCACACCCAAAAGTTTGATTTTTGGCCTCTGAGCTATATGAGATTAAAGCTAGCTATGGGCATATACTTTTCACGAAGAAGGCAACCAAAGTGCCCAACCGAGAGCTAAACTATATCTTTTCTAAAAAACAGTTAAACTTCAAATAAGAAAAAAATTAAAAATTATGAAATATGATAAAAAATCCAAGATTAAGAACTCATAACATAAACACTGGCATGGCTTACCAAAGCTAATATAGAATAAGCTTGAGAAATATTAAATATTTATTCAAGTTAGCTCAGATTCAAACTCAAAATATTTCGAGTCTGAGCTCGAATTTCAAGCAAAACTACCAACTGTCTTGCATATTTTTTTTTTTTCCTTGTATTTTATTTATAAATAAAAAATTATTAAAATACAAATGGAATAAAATCTTTTACTAAAAAATTAAGGTAAACTAGATAATTTGATCTTTAAGAAATGCAAGACAAAATAGCCTTCAGATTTAAAGCTTATATCTACATATAAATTGAGACTTAAAATAAATTATATAATCAGTATAATTTGTAACTCATAACCTGTCAAGAAATTAAACATAAAGCTCTAAAGTAAATAATTAATATCAAATATATAAGAGTTATTTTCTTGGAAAAAACTAAGGTATCTTCAACACATTCTATTACTATTTTATATTAAAAAAAACAGTAAAAAAAAGCATAAAATATTATTAGATGGCTATATATGTAAATTATAAAGATTTAAGTGACATAAATTTAAGGTAAATATTAATAATGATGAATAAAAAATGAAACAAAAAGGTAGTTCGTGCTGTAGGATCAAATGCCCACAAAATAAGATTATAATGCCAGAAGCATATGAATACCTTTACAATCCAATAATGAAAATGTTAAAAATAAAAAAAATAAAATAGTCGAAAATTAGTTGCAAGAACAGAGAGAGAGAGAGAGAGAGAGAGACAGTAATAGATCTGTGTTACAAATACAGAAGTATAATCCTCAAGTGAGATCCTCGTCATTCTGCTCATTCTCTTTCAGTATATTTTTGGCCCTCAAAAGAAGGGTTGTTTTCCACGCATCCTGCACTCATTAACAGATATCCGGTCGTTACAGTCTGAAGCAAATATGTGAGGAGGAATAACAAATCCAAAACCTCAACTACTAAGCTACAATACTATTCACATAAATATAATTTTGATAGCACCTGTCTGCATTTGTGCATCAATGGTTGCTAATTGTAAAACTAGATGTTTATATTATGTATTAATATAAAAAAGTAAATTATTACTGTATATTAAATTTTCTAAATATCTGTTAATTTGATTGATAAATGGCGTAGAAGAACCTAAAGTAACTTTAATTTAATGAGCATTGATACATTATCCCAATTTTTTCTAAAAACTCCCAAAAATGATTACATGTCACCATGTGTAAGAGGGTAATTGCTTCAATACATTTGTGTGTGGCCTAATACTTCTCTCTTTTGCACCACCCCACACCCCGCGGACGTGAACAAAAGAAAAAAAAACAAATTTGTCCCACGCGAGCGCAAAAGAATGCATTTTAGAGCGCAAAAGAATGAATTTTAGGTGGGAGAGTCCAACCCTCTCGTTTGCTCGGACAAATATGATCTATTGTTGCCACAGGTTCCTCGCGTTTCATTGATCGGACTTTGATGCGCTGGTGCTAGTCTAGAATAATATGATTCTCTTCTAGTTCTTCATTGAAAGCGAGTGGCGGCATCTTCGACACCTTTATCCTTTCGAGAAGCTCTAAACGACACTTCTCGAGGAGAGCTAAGCAGGATCAAACTGATTATCTTTGAGGTAAACCAACACTCCTTTATAATGATGAAATTCAAAGGTTGAAAAAATCTTGAGTACTCGCTTATGAAAAAATTTGCATCAAAGGTAATCATTCGCATGTTCTTTCATAATCTGGGATTATCTGAAGAATACAATGCGGGATTAATTTATTAATAATGTCCATCTTTAGATCCTTATTTTGGCAAGCTGCTTAAAGTTGATTTCGCTACAGCCAACCTCACTGAAGATTTTGAGGCAGAAATATGGATTGAAAATGAGGAGAATAGATATTTAAAGGTATACACCTTTGAGAACAACTCATTGTATAGTTCTCATTGTTCGCCATCGATCATGAAGTTGCAAATTGTTAGCATCTCCATCAACATTTCAAAGATAAATCAAAGGCAGACGCGATGATGAAGGATGCCAACCTTGATGCCCTGAGTGAGGAGTCATGAAAAAATGATGGGAGGCAGCAGGAGGATGCCCCAACTTTTGTTGATGTGTTGAAGATGACATTGTTTCTCACCCGACATTGGGGATGGGTGGATACACCTTCCGCAAAGAGCATTGGCACGACACCAGAAGCGATGTTGCATGTTGGCCATTGGGACTAGCACTATTCATGTAAAGAGGAGACGATGGCATGTCGAGCGGATGGGGATACAACAAATGTAGTGGCTGATCCTATAGTCACAATGACTAACCCCCCTTCGGCAGATGTTTGGCTCATCGAGATGGGTAATTCTAGTCCTTTGGCTAAGCCAGTCAAGATGGCTAAGGCAATACCGTCGGACAATAACGACACAGAGGCGGACCTTTCCGGTTATGAGGCATTCTCAAAATACTTCGGTGAGCAATATTTTGAGGATCCGAGATGAGGGGATATATCCTAAAGATCTCTATCATAACGTCAGGACGTTAATGGCATGCTCTACCGAACTGCTCCAAAAATATCTATATGAAATTCCAATAGTTATTGGCCAACAAGATTTGACAAAAAACTCCCCAACATCACCTTCTTCGGTTGAAGGGGGTGAATCTGAGGGATGTTTCGATTTGGGTAGTACAGTTGAAGAGAATGTCTATAATAATCTAGAAAACTTCTCAAAAAAAAGAGAGTAAAAAAAAAAAAATAAAGAAATTATCTAATTCAAAAAAGTCATGCTACAACTGAAGCGGTCATTGACTTCTTTATTCGGAAATATCTAGCATCCTCTCATTTTATGTTGTCATTTATTGAGACCTCGTTTTAGCAAAGTTCTCTTACGAGAGTTTTAGTGAACATTTGATTTTTTTTTTAATTTTTCTGTTTTTAGTTTGCTTGAGATCACCAAACTCTATACTTGTTGTATCCTGGACATTATTTATATATAAAATTTAACAAATTTTTTTATACATATATATATATATATATATATATATATATATTCTAGGTGAGAAGAGCTCAAACAAACAACAAAAAGGTTCGACATACCAGCCGAGTCATGCTATCAAATTCCATTACGGCTTCAGTGAACTTTGAGATGTCTTCCTCGTCCATTGAAGCAGCTAAATCCTGCAGCAGAAAAAGTCATCTGCTACTATAAATAAATATAACACAATTATTTCAAAATTCAGAGAATAAAAAGGGATGAACTTGATTTTGTATATTTAATTTAATTTAAATTTCAATGATAAGCGAGTATAATATGAGACTGGGTCGGGCAACCCAGAAATGGATCCCATAAGACTCGGCTTTCCATCTGTTGATTAACTTAGAAAGTAGTGCAGAATTCTAAAGAAGATTGGTGCTTTGCACGAATCTAAAAAACAGATCGAATCAAAGAAGAAATAGTAACCGTTTTAACTGCTTGAGCAAATTTATAACTTACAGCTAAGAGTTTGAATTCTCGCGTGCCAGAGAAGGTTGGATCAAGTTCCTGCATCATCTCAATTTAGTAAAAAGTTCCTGGATAATCACTTAGATTTAAAACAATATTTTTATTTGGAATTCACATACATAGCATCAAATTTATATATATATATATATATCACCCAAACTTTAGGGGCTTTTTGGATGCAGGACGTATTAAATCTTCCGAACCGCATATAAAAACAACGGGGGATTTTATGTAACCATATCCTTCGTTATAGCTTCAAACCCCAAAAATGCAAAAAAAAAAATCCTTAAATTTCCAATTTTTATAGGAGTTGGAGATTTACATGTTAGATAAAGAACAGGTAGAGAGCTCGCAGAAAAGAAGTGCACCAGCTCCTTAGATCCTAATGGTGCAGCCAAACAGTTTTTAGGGTTCAACGGTTTTAAAATTTACTAAATTAATCCTTAAGAAAAATACTTCTGATTAAATATAAATACAAGATATATTGCATTTTAAAAAAGGGGAGGATGATAATATTTTTTTGAAAATATTAAAATTTGGGTGTTGCTATGCATATATTATAATGATATGGGTGTTCGTTAGGTAAGAAAAAAGGAACCATATTGAACCTGATATCGCTCTAGGGCATTATTTACTGCAACAATTTCACCTTTGCATAGCTCACATATACCAGCATTAAGGAGGATTCCCTTCACGCTGTACTTCAAAAGGCTGTTGTTTATCGAGTGCCTCGCTATGGCTTCGAAAATCTCAATCGCTTTCGGGTACCTGTGAAAGAGTTTCAATGCATCTCTTAATCCAACAGAAGAACACATGAAGATAGAATTTAGGCAGAGTTCTACACAAGATTGAATCGTAGAAATGCAGCAGATACTAGCTACAACTCAAAAATTAATTAAGAAAATTATTGAACTAGTATATTAAACTATTTATCTACCCCAACATTGATGAAAAACAAATGGGAAATATTCTTTTTAGTCCCTCTTTTTTATTTAAGTATGAATGTACTCCCTCTTTTTTTATTTTGATCAATTAAGTCCTCGTAACTATAAAAAAATATCAAATGAATCATTGATATTGTTCAGGCATTCCAAATAAAAAAAAAACACCAGAAACTTCTCCGAACCCAGCTCCTCCATATTCCAGATCGCTCTTCCTGTTCTCAGCGGCACATCTCCCGTCATGTTTCCGTCTCTGATTGCCTCAGGTAGCAACCCCTTCCTCTAAACACATCGTAACCAGCCACACTCAAACCTTTGTTTTCTTGAGATTGAGTTGCCGCCACCATAATCCTCAGTAAGTCTTCTGCAGGCATAACCAATGTCACCAAAATTTGATCTGCTTTTTGAGTTGCCGATCCACTAGATGTCGAAGTTTCATATGCCAAAAGCCCCACAATTAAGCCATCTGCATTCAGCCGCACTCCATGATGCTGCCAACATCTTCATGCAAGTGCGACTTTGTCGGTGTGGACCGATCTAGCACCTCCATGCAACGCCTAGCCACATGCGACAAGATCCTCTATCTCCGTTAAAAGCAAGCGATCCTTCCCCGGCGGATCCTTTGGCCGAGTGCTGACATTTAATCGGTTGTTACCAGATCCATATGCAAAGACTTCAAAACCTTTCAAAGCCGATGAGATGGCCGCCGATCCATATTTCTTAGAGATGCCACCGCCTGAAAGCTTAGCACCACCACCTGAACAAGAATCACTGTCGATAGCCGAGCCATCAGCTACCACCCAGCACCTCCTTCGTCACTTGCAAATCCGCCAATGGAGGTCAAGCCAAACAGGCTACGAGCAGCGTTAGCCACCGAGCCACCATCCTTAGGCCGGCGCCATCCTTTGTTTCTTCTTTCCTTAGACGAGAAGCGCCATCCACCGAGCCACCATCTAGATGATTATTTTTGGAATACCCAAATAAGGACCAATTTAATTTTTATTACAGTTATGAGGACTTAATTAATCAAAATAAAAAAGGGACTAAATTGATAGTTATATAAGAGTTTAGGGATTAAAAAATATTTCCCAAAACAAATTTATTTAGAGAATGAATTTGAGGAATTGGAAATGACTTGTATTAACAAAGAACAACAGAAGAAGAAGAAAGGCTCAACTCTTCTAAAACGTTTCCATAATACTAAGGAAAAAAAGAATGCGCTGCCCTAGAAGCTTGAGTAGAGGGCATGATTCCATTTGCGTGTCTTTTTTTACTTTAATGGATTTTCCTTTTTGTGAGAATCATAAAGGGGCTTCATAATCATTTCTCTATGTTTCTTTATTTGTAGTTCTTATTTTGTTTTGTTTTTTTTTAATGGTTACCAATCTATTTGTTTGTATTCATTTTCTTAAGTAATAAAATTTCAATAAACTCTCCAAAAGAAGAAAAAAAAAAAAAAAAAACATATATATATATATATATATATATATATATATATATATATATATTTCCCTTACTGTTCCAGCTGAGCAGCAAATTGAGCAACTTTCTGTTTGCACTGATTGGCAGAGGTTGTCACCTCCTCACTTTGAAAAAGATCAGCTGCCCGCTCAAGGTAATGTATAGCTTTTTCCAAGTTCTGCTCCTGCTCATAAATCTCACCAAGTTCCTGAATAGTAGAATAAATATGTAAAATTTATTGGTGAGATATTTAGGATAAATTATCACACTTTGAATAAAGATAAAAAACATCTTAATAGCTAGTTTAGTTGCAAAGTATGACAAATCATATGCAGTCATGAGTAAGAGAGCTAAGTTCCCTGAATATGCTATTGTTAGTGGATTATTCAATAATTAGAATGAAAAACATCATCTGAGTCAGATTCATTTTTTGCGTCTCATTTAATACTTGGCATCCTCATTTATAGCTCCGAAAAATTTTGGTTTCAAAAGACACCCAAAAGCTTGGAAGGAAAACCCTGAACGCTAAAGACTAAAAATATCATAAACTGAAGCATATTCATACTCTTATGTAGGTTTATTATCATAAAGAATGCCATGGCTCAAACACATTAAATAATACATATTTATGAAATAAAAGCTAACCTAAAAATAATACTGAACATTATTAGCAACGTTTTTTGCATAAAATCCAAGATCATTGTAAACGAACTATTCCATATACAAGAAAAAATAAATGATGCAAAAAAAAAGATAACAATGCTAACATCAAAGCATACTACATAAGTACTACGGAACAAAAAATTAGTAGGGAAAGGGGTGGCTTAATGAACAGATATAATATTAAGGCTTTTTTTTTGGGGAAATTCTATAGTTGTGGCACTTTATAAAACTCCCGACTATTCGATTTCTATGATCTAGTAACGTTGCTTTTTGTCAACTTCTTCATAAAACAGCCACTTAGAAGAGTTTTTTAAGATGCAGCTTCCAAGTGAATTTAATTGATTGCTACTATTTAGCAAATAAAAAATTGTTTAGTCCCTATCCCTCCATCACCATTAACTGGTAACTCAACAATCGTTTGGTCGCCCATCAACTATTTGCCGGCCATTGCCATCCACCATTGATGCTATATACAGCACTGTGATAGCATGGTACTTAACTAATAACAGCTTCATCTATACTAGTTTTCTCTATAGCAGCTTTCATCAATAATTTTCTTAGATAACTGCAATTACTATAAACGGAGCCGTAAGACCAAACACAGCTCCTAAATCCCAAATGTCCCATTTTGGCCATTTGGGATGCAGAGGAAGAGGACCACCAATTATGGGTATTTGAATAAAAAGATAGAGTAGGAGGTGGGTAAAGTACAAAAAAAGGTGTTAAAGGCGAGTGGGCAGTAAGAAATAAGGAATAAAATAGCTCGAGTATTAAAGTATATTAATAAAATTAAAGAAAACTTGATAAGAAAAAATCTATGAGAACAGAAAATTATTATAGGGTGGTGAGAATTTCTTATACCTAGAGTTAAAAGTAATATAAGTTGTAAATATAAAAAAACTAGCAATTGTTATGGGAGGTTATACTGAAAATTCATCAAACTATCTCAGAAACTGAAAAAAAAAACTTTTGCAAAGAAACTATTTGAGGACTCAAAAAATGTGCGGAGAGTGATAATAAACATGGTTAAGTATATAAGAGATGGTAATATTTGTAAAGCCAAACAGTTGAACATCCGGGTGCACCATGACTGCTGCCTACCAACCTCCCTATAGAGAGATTCATCATCTTAAGCCTGCTCATTCAGCGAAAGAATATCAGCAGCAAAATATTTAATGAAGAGAATTTTTCTTTCTTTTCCTTTTCCTTTTTTTTTCTTTTTGAATTAAACACAATACACTCTGAGGCAAGCAGTTGAGACAAGCAGGATATGTGATGACTATAATTATGTAAAATGGCTAGAATGTGGCATAACATGAGCTCTATACCAGACAAACTGAGAAACGAATGCCGAAAAAAGCAAAAATGTTAGAGAACAATTGTTTAAAGGATGGTATGTGTTGAGGGTTACATTTCCCTTTTGACAACAAGAGGAACACATCAAATATTTGCTGCGACTAGAGTGTCGAGTCAAACTAGTTGCAAGGAATTTTTTAATTGAAAATCATCTCTAATGCATGATATCGCAAGCAACTGACTATAGAGTAAAAGTACAGTGACAATTGGCTGATGAAGGATTTTCTTGATGTTTAAATATAAAGTGAATATTATAAATGCCTCTAGTCTATTTGATCTTTGCTTATAATTTCATTTGAACTTCATAGCAAAACAATCATCAATGATTAACTCTCAATTCTGTTTTCATCTGACAAAAAAAAATGTTTAAGAATGCAAAGATTAAAATTGTTGCGATAAGGTTACATTTTTCATGCAAAATTGTGATAATTATTATCTTAAACTTGTATGTACTTTAATATAGACTAACAAGTTTATTTCTTACAAATTTATACCAATAGTGTACCCAAGAACAAAATTTTAGTCTAGTTATATTTTTTTAAAATCTTTGATATGTGTAATAGCTCTATTATGTAATTAAAAAAATAAATAATAGATATATGTTTTTATATTCATCGTCTTGTTCCAATCTCCATTCTAAATTTGGTTTTCAATGATAGCCACCCTCCTCCGGCATCAAGATTTGGGTAATGAAACTTAATTAAGCTTGATTAATCTCAATTCCAACGACCCCACCTAGTGGTATTAAGGCTGTGTTATTGTTATTATTGTTGTTGAGCTGTCTTTATTATTGTAAATAGGTACAAGAATACACATTATGAATATAAATAATATTAAAAACTTTGAATTTTTTTTTTCACCCATATATTTTTACACATCGATTAGAATGTGATTTGATCCTTTAAAGTATTCTAAATCTCATTTTACTAATCAATTGAATAAAAGTACAAATGATATCTTTTTTCTGACTGTTGAACTCACTCATATTAATTTTTATTAATAATGATAATTAATAATTCCATATTCATTGGATAAAATGAATTTTAGAGGACAAAGATATGTTAATTTATTATAAATACTTATCACTATGATTAAATTCAAACTCATTTGACTAACACTAAATAAATCAATTCATTGGACAAATTCAATGTTAAGTGAATGATGATTCACACATTGCGGGCTGGATGCATGTAAAGATATTGACCCATAGCACTAGATTATGAATCAAAACTTGAAATATTAGTACCGTCAAAAGCAAAACTAGAGAGTCAGTAGATAGTTTAGGCTTCTAGCTTTAATACTCAAGTAAAAGTCAATAATAAAATGGTATATCATTGCATATAAGAATATGATTGATGATAATGAAAAATTTAGGATGTAAAATAAAAATATAGTTTTAAATAAATAATTGGTGAGATGAAAATAATCTAAGAATTTACATTTTTTAAATAGAATTGGATATGAGCATAAAAGAAAAATTTTACATGACTTTCAATTGTAGACCTAAGAAGTATTTTGAAAGAAAATAAAATTCATTGAAGACGAAATGAATATGCATTTTGGATAAGTAGCAAAATATTTTAATAATATATGATGATTTTGATTCAACAAAACTAACAAAAGAGAAAAAATGAACTTAGTGTTTTACTTCAATTCAAGACTTTCTAAAATGCCAATATATTATTCAAAAATAAAACAAATTACAATTTAATAGAATGAGAATTTTCAAATTTGAATTAACTATTTTATTATAACGAAATGAGATCAATTATGTTGCAAAATTGTGAAAATTATCTAGAAGAAAGCTTGACAACCAACATTCATTATTGATTCTAAATTTAAGAAAATAAAATAAAAAAGAATAACAAATATATATATTTTTTAAAGTCTAAATAGAAAATCTTAAAAATAAAATAAATATATATATAATTATTACCAAAACTTTAAAACTTGGACAATAGTATTTAGATGGAAGCCAACTTTATGTGGCAAGAGAATGCCATGTATTGACAAAGTGGCCAAATATATATTTGGAGAATCAATAAGAAAAGCCCCTAATAATAAAGATGTGTGGCAGAAAAAATATTAAGAAAAAAAATTGTTACAAGTACGGTTTAGATGTAAAAATGATTGGAATGGGAAAACATATATAAATTGGTTTATCATGAGTTTAAGAAAGCATTTCATGATGAGCCTATGGTCTTTTAAAGTTTATAAAAGAAAACATATATTGTTGATGATGCAACACCCATTTATAAACTACTTGAAATAATAGAAAATAAAATAAATGTATATTGACTAAAAATAATTTTCAAATGTAAGATCATTTAATATATATATATATATATATGTATATATATATAAATATATACATATATATAAACAAATGATTGCACAAGCTTTTTAGTGAAGGTTGCAATAATGTGATTAACAATAATAAGTTTAGAAGCTATAATAGTAATATTAAACACTATTTTTTCAAGGAGTTGACCTAACTAAGGCATATATGTTGTTGATAGAATTTATCTCTTCGCTTGCCAAGAGCACAAACACAAGTGCCTAGACACAAAACCACAACACCATTCGCATGCTAATCACTCTTTCATTCAACGAACAAGCAATGTTTGGAATGATTTAAAGAAAATGAAGAATGGAAAAAAATAGTAATATGGCATCCTTTTTTATAATTTTCATGTGTTTTCATAGCACAATCTAATTACCTTGCAATATCTTGCAGCCATGTTCAGCCTACCAATATCCAGAAAGAGATCAACAGCCTGATTAAGACACTGTGCAGCATCTGCAAGAAAAAAAAAAACACTACATTAGTAGAATGGAAAAAATAGTAATATGCTTCTACTGCAGAAAGCATTGTTGAGATTTAAAAGTCAAATCTAGTAACAAATAGCAATAGACAGTATAATAACAAAAAAAACCATCATTAGTTAGGACTAAATTGAAAAAGTATCCTATACTATGCATTGCTATAAGATCCATGTATATTGTTTAAATGAGCGACGAACAATGAAACTGTATGTTTTAAGCGCAAAAATTCTTCAAATCTAGGGTTTAATAATATAGATCTACAATGAAATGCACAGACAATCGGAAAGCATTAATCTTCTAATTTATTAAATGAATGTATACATTTCCAAATCCGTGCTTCTTAACCTTCTAATTTAAACAAATAATAATCATTTTAGATGAAAAGCAGAAAATAGAAAAAATATGGAAGAAGCATTAATCTAATCATTCATAAAATAGCATAGAAATTTAACAATTTAAATGAATCAAATTTTTGAACAAGCAATCACATTACAACCTGAAAAAATCTAGGCGGAACAGAAATCAAGGCTGAACAGAATTTTAACATTTTAAATGAATCAATTTTTTGTACAAGCAACCAAATTTAATCGCACAATCAAGCCATATAGTAAAAGTAGATAATAAAATAGAAGAGTTAACTGAACATAAATCTAGGCTGCGTGACAATAGGAAATGACAAGCCTATCATATTTAGATAGTGAAAAAACATCATCTAACAAAAATTTTGTTTCCTCTTCTTTAATTGCATGAAACACTGATTTAATACAATTCAGTTCAGTCTTCTAATGTTCCAAAATAAGAAAGTAATCTCATAGTGCCTGCATGATACTATATCTTTTTATATTGTGAATGAATCTTAAATTGTATTTGGTAAATTCTGATCCAACTGTAGAATAAATATTTTAAAATTCTGAACTTCTAGATCAAAATTTTGTTGGTTGCTTTTTAAATTTTCAGTAATAAACATTTTTTGCATTTTATAACTTTCAACGAAGGTTTATCAATTGCTAAAATTAAACAAAAACTAGATTTAAACATATGTGCATGTTTTATTCTCTAATATTATTATTTGGTAGGATTCATGTGAATTAAATTCTATTAAATTTGGTAAAATCTGACTCCTATTTTGAAAAATTCTTTAAAAATTCTAATAATAACAATAAAACCTTAATTTTACAGTTGCATGAATACTTTGTATTCATTATGCTTCAACAAATAATACTACCTCTCTAAACTCCAAGTAGTTAAGATCATTCCCAATAATTTCTTGCTATGTTTTTTAGGTCTTTCTTTTCCTCTATTAATAGAGGTCAAAATCGTTAACTCTACATTTCACATGAGACACCAAACATCTGCAGGTAATATGCACAAACCATCAATTACACGTTCCCCAAAACTTATCCTCAACTTGAACTGATCGGACCACGCCAAAAACACTCCCTTTTCATCATCTCCAAAATTCATCCACCATAGCATCCTTATCTTGGAAACATTTATTTTATGAGTGAGTAGCTTACGCTTTGCAAGCTAATAGCCTATCACGTATAACAATGTTAGCCATATGACATTCTATAAAATTTTCCTTATATTCAATGAATATTTCAATAGCAAACACCTTAAAACACTTCTCCATATCTTCCAACTTACATGGACTATGCTGATCATATCATCCTCAGTTTTACAATCATTAGTATTATTGAACAAAAAATAAATTCATCAACACACTGAAGCCTAAAATTTATAAGAACAAAAAAATACAATATAATTAACAAAAAAGGCTCTGCATTTATATGTTTCAAATAAAATAAAAGTAGACAATAAAAATGAAAAAAACATAAACTGCTGCAGTTGTAAATTAATCATTAGCATGCTGCCGATAAGATCATTGACATGAAGTATTTTATCCAACTTGCGTACTTGTCACATTGTTCAAAAGAAACCTAAAACAAACTATCTATATTTTAAGGTGTCACTTTGCAAACTGGGGCTGCTATAGACTTCATACCACAATGAATACAAAACAAACCAAACAAAGCGCTTCTACCAATATCTAAGAATACATGATGACCTTTCTGAAAACACATTTGCTCTAGTAAGATAACTAAAAGACTCAAGAAAAGGAGCAAACCTTGAGATGAAATTTTTTTGTAACTGTTTGCTGCATCCACATAAGCTGATGCGGCCTCATGTTTGCTTTCTAGCTGTACTTGAAATACAGATAACAAGAAGATTTGAAACAATGCAAATTATTAAGAAAATAAAGAAAGAAAAAAAGTTTAAAAAGAAAAGTACGAACCTTTAGATGGCAATTTGCTAGCTTGGTATATACCGCTCCAGCCTTGTCCCCTGTACACCAATTTAAAAAAACTATTTAATCATGAAATGTTGTTGTGCAGACTTTAGAAGTATGGAAGGAAAAATTTCAAGTTTTAACACATTGAAATTAAGTATAATTTGTTAAAAATAATAGTTAATGTACATTATATGTTTCAGTTATTGCAACTGATCTTATAATATATCCATTTATATGAGTGCGACCATACCAATACTAGTGCATTGTATTTGCTGCTCGGTGACCTCCTGGAACATCCTTGTGTTGTATCCATTTAAATGGGTGTGCGACCATATCGATACTAGTGCATCGTATCCTAGTAAAACTTTGTAGTTAAGAGTGCTTGGGCGAGAGTAGTACTAGGATAGATGACCTCTTAGGAAGTCCTCATATTGTGCCAATTTAATTATTTTAATCGTTTTTTTATTTCTATTGATAAAGAAAAGAGTTATAATAGAGTACCAAGGAAAGTCCATTGGAGAGCTTTAGAGAAAAAAGAGATTTGTGCAATATGTAAAATAGGGTTGTATCATGTGTTCGATCGCAATATAGCTTGTCTACTGATCTTCCAATTATTATCAAATTACATTAAGGCCCATATTTTTTACTTGATTATAGATATTCTTATTGAGCACATTCAAGAGGAGGTTCCTTGGTGCATATTATTTGCAGATGTCATTCTCTTAATTGAAAAAATTAGGGATGGAAATAAAGCAAATTTTGAGTTTTGAAAAATTACTTTAGAATCTAAAAACTTTTGTCTTAATAGATCTAGAATAGAATATATAGATCGCAAGTTCAAATGTAGTAGAATACTTAATCTAGAAGATGGCTATTAAGGACCACGTGATCGAGAAGAGCAAGAAGTTCAAATACCTTAATTCAATTATTTAAAAAAATGGTGAAATAGAGGGCAATGTGATAATAGGATCCAACCTGGTTGAATGAAATGGGAGAGCGCTTTTGGAGCATTGTGCGATCGAAAGATCCCGACTGAATGTGGGCCAACATAGAAGAGATTTTCTAATATTATAATTGTTACTGAGATGTGATGCTTAGGAGGATGAGTGAGTATACTTGTAATGATAAAATGAGAAATGAGTTTATCTGTAGAAATGTTGGAGTGGCTCCAATAGTGGATAATATTAGAGAATTACACCTTCACTAGTGCATGAAAATTAAGCATAGACAGTGCAGTAGTGCCCCTGTTAAGAAAAAATCAGTTTATGAATTTCACTCATATTAAAAAAGAAAGAGAAAAACTAAAAAATACTTGTGAAGAAACCATTAGAAATGATCTTTTTATTTGAAGCTTAGGAAAGAGCTTTTAATTGATTGTACACACCTAGTGGGATTAAAGCTGGGTGTTGTAGTTGTAACTAGTCTTGCATAAAGTCAAATTTCTAACTATTTTTTAATTCTAAGCCAAACAGTGCAACTAAATTTATCAATATTAACTAAATCATGCGTCAAATAAATTTATAGATTTTAAGCATCCCCTTAATTTACAAATTCAGCTTTATGAATTTGTTAAATCTTACTTGAACTAAATCCCGTTTGTCAGTAAACAGCCCCTTGATGAAAGAACCTCTGTACATAAGCGTCAGTGAAAATAATGAGAGAACTCTGAATAGAGGCCCTCTTTTAAGATTTCACCAATATTGAAATTCATACAACTTGCATAACAATGAAACGGACACACTTCAAACTTTTACACACAACTGAGCTTATCTTGGGTTTAAAAATTTAAACCGTTGCTAAGGTTCAAATTTTCATTGCAAAAAATAGAACACACTAACATAAACCAATCCTGAACTTATGCCTGTCAAAATGATAAGCAAATGTGTGGGATACTATCACTTGATCAAACCTAATCTAATCCGCAATATGCCATGGTTGGCCTGAAGAAATCCTATTCGCACTTGATTATTTGAATCGGATCAGAGATTAGATAAAAAAGTACAACCATCTCTTTATAGATTGAGGATATTTTATTTACAAATGCAATAGGTTTTCATCCATCCGAGTAGCACGTAGTCTAAGTTAAAAAATTATAAACGAAAAGATCGGCGGCTTACAGTTCTTTCCGAGTTTGAAGCAATTTCCGGCCTTATCGTACAAATCAGCTGCATCCTCGTACTTAGATCCAAAAAGACCCCATCCTGCGAGTTTTTTCTCTGCCTTTTTTTCGAACTCCTCTCCTCTCGCCGTTTGATCCGCCATATCCACCGCAGCCTGGCCTAAATACTATGATAATGTCCCTATGGATGAGGCCGATTCAAAACAATAAAACAAAAACAAAAATCGATACGGCTTTCGGGGATAAAGTAAAGGCCTATTTGGTTGCAGGATTTGCTTCAGTAAATCCTCCAAAGGGCATATAACGGGAGATTCAACCAAAATCAAATCCTCCGTCAATACCTCAAATCCGACAAAAGTGAACCAAAAAGCAGATGTCGGGCAAATCCAGGATTTACCGATTTACAATTTAGCAAAAAAAAAAAATCGAAGAAGGAGAGGAAGAGATGTCTTGGGAAAGAAGATCGCAGAATTCTTCGACGAACTGAGACACGGGGGAAGAAGATGGATCGCAGAGTTCCCCGAAAAATACAATTTAATAAAAAAAAAAAAAAAAAAAACCTGGGCAGAAGGAGAAGAAAATGAATCGCAGAAGAGAAATCAATCTCCCGGAGAGAAGAAAACGCCCGACTAAAGGAGATAGTGATCTTAGCCTAATTGAATATATTCAACTTTGAAATATGTACATGAGTTATGTAAAAATAATTACATCATATTCAATAGCTGCAAACAAGATTAGACATAAATAAATATATATAATCTACTAAATGATTGTAAGTAAACTAATACAAATATGACCAAAAATATTATGCTAATTTGATTGTACGAGTATCGATACTGCTGCAACTAATGCGAGGAACTGTATAAAATCCGTCGGTCTAATGTATCGAAACTTCCCCAAGTCAATATTAACTTATGGTCTGCACGCATTTATTTATATCAAAATTATAAATTGATAATAAATTAAATGATGAAAAAATTCATATTGATTAATTATATATTAAATATTGTATATATACTAATCACAATATTTCATAAAAATTTACACATTTTGCTTAGCAAAATATAGTTAGAGAATTAATTGAGCTCATTATCATGTTCATATGCTAATGTGATGATTTTTAATTTTAATTTGTCATATTGCATACATTATAAGCTATAAATAATTTATTTTTTATATTTTTATTTGATTTATAAATATATATTGAATTTCAAATTGTACATTATTTCCCTTATAATTAACATGTATGTTAGAAGTGGAGCCAAAAGTAGATTTAAGTAAAATGGGGTAAACTAAAATTTTTTCGAGTAAATTAAGATTATTTCCATTTAACACGAAGAAAGAATCGGCGAAAAATTTATTACACTGTAATTCAATAAATAATAAATATATATTTTTAAACTATGTGAGTTTCAAATATGAAGTACTTTTGTGGTTGATAATATTTGAATTCAAGATTTATAATAACAAAATTGAGCTTTAACTACTAAGATATATAACATCATTTATAAATTATAACAATTTGATAATAAAAATATTAAAAATAATTTAATTATTATGCTAATTTAAATTTACAGTTACATCAAAGTACAGAATGGGGTGGTGGCGCAGTTGGCTAGCGCGTAGGTCTCATAGCTGCTAAGAGTTATCCTGAGGTCGAGAGTTCGAGCCTCTCTCACCCCATTTGCCCTTTTTATAAGAGATTTTTGGTTTTCTTCAAATTTTCCAAAATAAATATAATAAATAAGTAAAAAGCTATATTGCATAGAAATCATTATATTAATTAAATTTTTTTATTGAAAATAACTTAAAATATAAAATTAACAATTTTAAAATCAGTTTGTTGTTTTTTCTGTTTTTTTCAAAATAAGTATAATTAATTAGTGTAAAGCAATATTGCATCAAATTATTATATAAATTAATTTTATATTTTATATTTGAAGTTTATTTAATTTAAAATAATTTTTTTTTTAAATATAAAATTTATTCCATAACTATTTATTTTCAATATTTGCTAAAATAAGAAGATCACATAGATACTTATTTGTAAGCTTTTTAATATATTGAAGTGGCATTCATAAAAGCCTGTTAATAAAAGTTAGACATATTTTATATACAAACTTCAAAAATAATATTTATATTATTTTAATATAAATAAAATAAAATACTAATAAAATAATTTTAAATTCTATTAGAATATTTAATTTTTTTAACCTAACTAATATAAAAAAAAAAATCAAATATAAGTGATAAAATTGTTCTTATTAAAAATTTTAATTTTCTATATTAATTTTAATTTTTTATATTCTCACGTGGCAACGGGCCCATGGTCGTCAACTAACGCCGTCCTAAACTTGTAAACCTAGACGCCGTCAATAACCAACGTCACGGCCTGCCCTATATATTGCCTACGTTGGGCTTCGCATTACAGAGAACAGAATTGCAGAAAGGAGGAAGCCCGCCATGAAAACGGCGACCCTATTCCGCGCCGGATCCGTATCTCCTCGGACAGAGATCTCCGGAAGATCGCCGTCGATGATCCACAACAACGGCGCATCTCTCATTTGTCGATCCCGGAGCATGCGGATGTTCCTGAATCTGAAAGAGAAGACGGATCCGCCGCTGCCAGCGGGTTTGCCGAATCCGCTCCGGCGGGTTCGATCTGACACCGATCTATCCCTATTGAAGCCATTTAGGTTGAATCGGTCATCGTCGGTGAGGTTTGAGGAGGAGGAGGATAACAAGCTCGTGATGTGGATGTCGCCTGCAGTTGCAGAAGAGGCAGAGGAGCTGTCGAATTCAGGAGGCGGAATTGGAAATGGGAGGAAGATTGGCGGTGGAAGAGGCGGCCAAGGGAACGGTGAAACGAATCATGAAGAGGATCCAGGGATCGGAGGCTATTACGAGCAGATGCTGAGGGCGGATCCCGAGAATCCTCTTTTGTTGAGGAATTACGGCAGATTCTTGCACGAGGTACTGAGGCTTGATTTTCTTTTTTCGTTTTTGTTTTGATTCTAAAATTCTTTTTCCCCCAAAAAAAGGTTGAAGGGGATCTGAAGAAAGCGGAAGAATACTACGGTAGGGCGATACTCGCTAGTCCAAACGACGGAGAGCTGCTCTCGCTCTACGGTCGATTGGTTTGGGAGTCTCAAAGGGATACTGAGCGAGCAGAAAGTTATTACGAGCTCGCTGTGGAGGCTTCTCCTGACGATTGGTACTTGTCCCCCTGTTTCTTTTCTTCCATCTTTCTTCATCGCGATCATATTTTTTTTCTCAATTGCAGCTATGTGATGGGTTCCTACGCTCATTTCCTTTGGGACACGGAGGAGGAAGGGCACAAAGAGAAGGCGGGGGATGTTGCACCATCATCGCCATTCGTGAAGGCCTTCTGATAGAATGGGCGGCTGTGATCTTATCATTCTTGGTGGCGCATGCGGTAACTTTATGTTAGATTATTTAATAAGGAGATTATACTAGGCTAATCAACAGCTAATAATAATTAATCGGATGGATTCATAGATGGATCTTGGGACGTAGGGGCTATTATGATCGCACTAATGCTTGTGAAGATTTTTTTTTAAGGGGTTATATTTTGACAACGAGTCATGTTCTGAAAAGAAGAGATGGTTGGTGGACCACTCTTCGTTGGTTGCTTTGTATTGTTTCTGTTAGCTTTTTGATTGAGGCTTTAATTAATCTTTAGCCGCCCATCACTTTGATGTGAATAACGACAATTAATATGCATAGTTCAGCTCAAACAATTGACAGCAGTTGACCATATCCAATGCATGCCCAAATTTTAAACAGCTAGATCAAATTTGAGAATGTTTTTTATTATTTTTTTATAATTAAATGACTTTAATACATTTATAATCATAATATGAATCTTAATTATTATCAATTTAATACTAGATTAGATATGAATCACAGATCAAAAATTAGAGATAAATTCTGCAATCTCTTAATAGAACACCTCAAATCCAAACAAGACTAGGAAAGTAATGCAACATACATTATATTATTATCATTTGACAAAAAATATGCTTATGGATCAACAGACCTATCAATAAGATACATACAGACCCATGGCGCATTAATGAGAGAAGGAACTTATGGCTGTAATTCAGTGGTTGGAATCCCAAGATTTAAATTTTGGAATTTAAACTCTTTTAACATATATATCAAGATTTAAAAATGCTATTCTTTTAAGTGTAATAATATTTGAAAAAAGTATTTAGGATCAATAAAATTTTTATTTCATTTTTATTTGTAGGATTCATAAAAATATATATTTGAAGTTTTAAATATTAATTATTTATATATTTTGAGAGATATTTGAGAGAAATAATATATTTTTTTGAAAGAATTAAAATATCACCATTAACATCTTGCACAAACCTCAATGTGTGAAAAAAGAGAAGCAGGGTTATAATTTTTTCTTCTCCTGCTCTCATGTAAAGCATTTCTCAAAATGTATACACAAATGATGCTCTGCTATAGTCTTTCGTAGTATATAATATATAAATTTTATTTTAATGATGATTTCGTCGTTCTCTTTCTTATGGGGAGAATTTTTAGCGCTATTTTGTGAACGATTAAGCAGGACCGTAACTTTAATTTTAATGTGTATATAATTATAATAAAGTTCTATTAATTGTGTCGCTCTCATAATCTATTATTTATTAACTCACCTAAATTTCTCTTATTGTTATATAATTATCATATTACTATATATTTCTTTTTGTAAAAATTATTAATTTAATAATGTGAATATAATTTCCACAGCTCATTTAAAGTTGACAGAAACATGTACTGTTTGTTACATGCTTAGTTAAGCTAATCATGTGACATTTGATATTGATCTATATTAAAATTTCTATTAATTATAAGATACATAGTAAATAAAGCTAAATCATTGCAAATGATATTATAATCTAATAGTTAAGCTTTCAAATTTTTATATTGCGTGAGTTGTTTAATTCTCAATATATCTATTTTTTATTGGAGCTAATATAAAGAAAGACTTAGTAATTATTCAATTTAACTTAGTTTAATGCTGTAACATATATTTAATAAAAAATAAATAATTAGTGGATTGTTTTGATTTAATCATAAAATACTAGCACTAATATTAATTGATTATTAGTATTAACAAATTAACAATTCATAATTAAGTATATAATAATAAACATTTTAAAATATCTATTCATGCTAACTATTTAAATTCCTTAATTAATAAAATTTTGTTATTATGATGCTTAGAATTTTTTTTTGCTACACTAATTAGCAATTGCCTACTTTTTGTGAGAAAAAAATATTTTTTAAATCTTATTTTTTAATGAGAAAAAAATATTTTTAAATTTTTTGTGAACTATTTAGGAACTCTTTTGGAGTGATAAGAGTTACTTTCACAAAATAACAATAAAACAGGATATAAAGGCAGAGAGAGAGGATGATAATTCGATAGACGGAACAATACAAAATAATATACACACGATGGGTTTTGATGTAAAGCCACTTTGTGGATTATTATGCTGAAATGAGCTGACATATATAGCATTGTCTCTTATAATATAATAACATCTCCACCATCAATTGGTTTTCTAAAACTATTCAATAAGGCCTCACAATTACATATAACAATGATATAAAAAACTAAATATTTATTGGAACTAACCTTTTTTCATTGAGCTGTCTTTGGCTTTCTTCGTGGATTTGTTCCCTTTCCTCTTCTTTGAGGACCTCCTTTCTTCTTCATTAATAACAGCATTATCTGAGGTGAGCACAGATGTCTCACTGAGCTGCTGCTCTTGTGCTGCTGAAACAGTCTCAGGCTCTATGGCTGACATTCCATTCAAGATGTAATCCAGCAAGAAGCTGCTCCGCACGAGCCTGTCAACTCTGCTGAAGTGCCTCCGAGAGTAAGGAACGAGCCCTTCCAGAATTTCGCCGATTCCTTTTATCTGCCGTTGGATTAATAGCTAGCTTGAATTATTAGATGTTATTTATGTAGTAGATTATGTAGATGCCGGGTAAGGAAAAGCATGTCCTGACACAGCTATTGGGAAACAAGTTCAATTACTTAGATTGCACCAAGTATTTTTGTATAGATATATGACAAGTAGCAATTAAATGTGCCAGAATTGCCATACTTCATAAATGGCAACCGAACCAACAGGTTAATACGTTATCGATCAAACAGATCGGTCTAGTCTGGTTCGGTTTTAGGAACAGTGTTGGAGACATTTAAGAAGTTGGCACTCCAAACTTTTTTAGAAGATTGAGCACAAAAGGCATTCCTCGGTTACCTCCATGATTTCCGTTGGTGGGATCATCCTGAGCACTCGGAAAAGCACAAAGTTGGCGACATGGCACAGCTTGGGTTTGGTGTTCCACTCCCGAACGTACTCGAACAGAATGCGAAGCTCATCCTTCCCGAGATTTTGAAGAGATTTTTCAATGGGACCAGCAGCAGCATCCCTCCTGCACGATCACTCTGATCAGTTGAATTCTTCTCATTATATATGTATATATGAGCGGTCATACACTTTAAGGGCGAGAATATGATAGTGCTTTTTTTGTAAATGATGAAGTTTGGGTGGTGCTGGACTGTATATTATAAAAATTGGGATGTTATATAGATAAAAATTCCCATAATAACAGCTATAATAATAGCTGTGCAAATAGACCAAACGCTAAAATTAAGTGCTGTGAACCTGCAAAGTTGAGAGAACAATTCAAAAAGCTTGTGTGGTCTCCTCAGCTCAAATGCCAGTCGAATTGCCTTAGCATAATCAGCATCTGAAATAGCATTTTCGAGTTCTTGGCCTCTAAGAATTGTTTCCCCCTGTATGTACGGGCAGAAAAAACAAGACAATATATGTTACCAAAAGAAAAACACTATATTTATTTGTAAGAAGATAGAAGAAAAAAAAGGAAAATTTTGGCAAATAATAAAATTG
Source organism: Gastrodia elata (assembly GCA_016760335.1). Taxonomy (NCBI): domain Eukaryota; kingdom Viridiplantae; phylum Streptophyta; class Magnoliopsida; order Asparagales; family Orchidaceae; genus Gastrodia; species Gastrodia elata. The sequence goes on along the minus strand of CM028678.1, from coordinate 46,368,864 downwards.
ATGTAAGCAAATGAAATGCCAAATGGATAAGCACCGCATCAAAAAAAGTTGAGAAATAAATGGGCAATGCTATACAAGAACAACATTCTCCTTTTGATACTTCCCCCTCATCTTTTAATATATGGGCAAAACTCAAGGTAATTTAAAATTTCAAGTGTTCGGTTTGATGTATTTGTAAAGTAACATAATTAAATAGGATACTTTGTTTAACTTGACACAGCCTAAAATAGGCGTAATTGGAAACCCCATAAAATGGGTCATAGTCCATATGGAACATAAACACACGCATCATCAATTTGCCCACGAAAAAATAGATGGACTCTCCCAACGCGAAAGGTTGCCTATGGTTTTGGAGTCCTCCACAAAGGACAATCTCTGAATGTTCACAAAGAAAAGTTTGCCCTCTGCATCCTAAGAGCACTGAAAGTTGATCACTGAGAAAGACAATCGGGTGTGCCTTTGGTTCATTAAAGAATCGTTTCAAACTATTGAAATTTGATCCATACTTTCCATATAATGTAGAATTTGATAATGGTGATTAGTTCTTGCATTCGGAGAGGTGATGAACTGATAATCCTGAAATGGATTGGCATGGAAGAGAAATAGCCGAAGGAGAAACATCATCTCCCTTGATGAACCAAGAGAATGGCAAACATAGAGGAATGCGATAGCAAATAAAAAGTGACTGCCTATACAAAATGAGGCTATAATAAATTTTTCCTAGCTTTTTAATTATTATGGTTTTGTTTGTATGTTAGCATTAAACTTGTTCTTCATGGCTTGTTAATTATACTAGCTTTTCTTGCATTTTAACACTAAACTTGTTCCTGATTTGGTCACATCGTAATTGTTTTGTGAATGAATGATAATTTGCATCTTGAGGCACGTGACGGTTACATTGTGATTGAGATATTTGAAGTTCTTTAATTCTGAAGTTGTGCTGCATTAACGTTTCAAAGATGTTTCTAGAGTGTAGCAAAAAGTTTGCATTTAATAAAAGTAGATATATTGGTATTTGCTTTATCAAGGGTTCAAAAGTAAAAATAGCTGGAGAATGCAGCACTCAGGTATTTAAAATGTGCTTGAGGCGCAAAGCTTTTTTAATGGAATTTTTTTAGTTTTATTTGTTTTCTCAAGCAGGTACGGATCTACCAAACTGTCTAATGCCACTACCTGGAAGAAAGCATTTCTTATGGAATGCTACTAACCTTGAAAGGGCTGCTGAATTGCTTCAAATTATGTGTAATCGTGTTGATCATAATCAGAGAAGTGCACAAGAATTTTAAGATACTATTTATCAAATTGCTGATTAAAAGTTGAAAGATAAATTTATTTTAGAAGATGCGATTGTGTCTTGTGGAATTAGAAAAAAAGATCATTATGGGGCTGGAAGAATACACATCACACAGACTACGATTCCATTTTGCAACTCTAGTTTATTAATATTTAGCCAGTTTATATTTATGCATGTCTATTAGGAAAGATCTTCTCTATTTGAAACTTAGGGAGGGGCTTCTGTTTAATCGTGCACAATAGAAATAACAAATTCCTGTAACTGACCCCACTAAGCTTGGGGTTGTTGTTGTTGTTATTATTATATTCATGCATATCTCAATCTTTTACTCCAGTTCTCCCAACAAAATATGCTTATTTGAATGTGCTCATCCAAAATTGGGTTGAGCTTGAAAAGGTTTGTGGCTAGGGATATGCCAATGGTGATTGGGCAAAACACAAGCACAAAAATGCCGTTGGGTACACAAGCAAACCTAAGGATGATCACTACGTTGGCCTTTTTTTATTTTAATTTGTTTAAGGTTGCACCATCCAGTGAGACCTCTAAAATTTTATATTTATGACTAAAACCTAAAGGTAGTCAAAAAATGTAGTTAGAGTAGAGAATGCTAAAGTAATTTTTGCTAGTATTGAAAAAGTTGTCTTAATATCAAAGGAGATTACATAGTGATTTCATAACGACTTTGTTGGCTTCACATATAATAATAATAATAATGGATCTAAGTTTGTGTTTGGCAAGCATGCTGGTGATTTGGAACATAGCCAATGAGCTTCAAAACAAGAAAAGTGTTCAATGCTATGAAAGAAAAGCTGGTTGGACAGTCATGCTCAATCTATTTGTGATTGTATTTTCATGATAGCTGAGAGCACAATTGAGAATCAACCAACAAGAATATCTCAAAACTAGAAGCTGTTGACAGAGCTGATAAGATACATTTCTACAATAACAGGTATTACAGATGAAGAAATTGATTTTATATATGACAAACTATCTCAAAATCTGACTCTCATATGCTCATTTACAGTTGCCAATCAACTCGAAAGCTAGATGGATTAATTAAGAGCTTAAGAAGAGTTCTTAAATGTTATTTATCGATTGCTAGTTGTATTTCAAACATCTGAAATCTTTTACTTTTTAGACATGGACATGTTTTTGGTATGCATCTAACTTGAGAAAGTGTTATGTACCATTTGGGCATAAATCATGTAATTTTACATATTCGGCAATCTTTAGGTCATTATATGCATTCAATGAGCTTTTATTTGTATTTTTACAGATGTGCATTCATGTAATTTTTCATATTTCTATGTATTAAAAGACTTTTCATTGTACTATTTAAATGTCAATCATGTAACTTTTAATATTTGTCAATCTTTTGACTATTTTTGTATGCATTTAATGAGCTTATAAAAGTGTTTTGTACTAGCCGGATATCAATCATGTAATTTTATCAATTCAATAATCTTTTGAATAGTTAGATGCTTCCATATATCTATTTTTACCAACTAAACATAATAGGAAGCTCTGTGATAATCTAACCATTCAATTCTTGGAGCACAGTATACTAAAGATATAGCTTTACCCTAAATTGTTAAAATTTGAATCTCCAACAAATATTCACAAACAACCAAACAACATCAAAATAATTAAGTTACACTGTAATCAAATTCATTTAAATACAGAAAATTAAATAGCACCTGGCTTTAATTGGAAAAAGGAAATGCTAGATTGTAGTAGAAAATTGAGCGCACAGCAAATTTTGGTAAATATTTTGTGTTAAATTTTGAAACCAACATAGTATTACCCATGTAAATGACCAAAGGAGTACCGAGAATAAGCAAAAAAAAAGTACCGACAAATGAAAACAAAATAGCACCTCAATCATTTTAACTTTTTAATAAAACGATAAAAAAGCAGGAAATAAATTGAAAAAATAACTTTCTATACATTACAAGTGTGTAAGCTCAAGAACTGGAAAAAAATTGCTAAATTATAGAAATGAGCAAACTAGACATTTTGGTAAATTTTTGGGTGTCAAAAGTAGGAACTAACTACCAGCAACTGATAATTATGGCTACGAAAAAAACAAATAATTGCACTATACATCATAAATGAAGACATGATATAACATTAGTAATGTGGTTACCACAAAAAAACATTTAAATTCAAAGAGAGCCAAAATATTCATACAGCAGAAAATCCTTGTTGGTTAAATTAAATTTTATTTAATGAATCATGGCATATTAATATGACTGCAATTGAATAAAAGCACTTACTTCCTTTCGGAAATTCTCCTCCTTGTCTGCAGAAGTACTGTCACGCCACAGATTAATAATTGCATCTTCACCTCCAGTAGCAAACATTTCAGAACTCTTTCCAATTGACAATGCCCAAATCTGCAGATTAAAGGAAAAAAATAAAATTACTCTCATAACACACAAATTTATGCACTTATAAATCTTACATCTAACCTTTGATTTGTACAAAACTACCATCAAACCTTATAATCCTGTCCTGTTATACTGATTGACACAACTTAAAACAAATGGTACTTTTGGTGTGATAATAAATATTTAAATCATAGTTTGAAAATATTGAGTTTGGATGTTTGCCAACTGAAAAAAAAGAAATTGAATGTTATGTATGATATTTTACAAAACAAATTGTATAAAAAGATCACAATTACGACCAAGAATAATACGTATCATTACATCTAATCAGTATCAAACCTTCTTTTCTATGTGAATTCAATCCATGTGACATTTGCTTCTTTAGGTTTTCATATGAAAAAAAAAACGTTTAAGATGTGTTGCTTTAATCAGATCCCAGCAGCCAAAACACAAGGCAGGTGCTAACCTACACTGTATGCCTCAAAGGAATGGTTTGAATCGGATAAAAATATAGCTTTCAGATTGAATTTTATGGTCAAAGTTGTCCTGGATACAAACTAAAAGGGCCCAACAAGGGAAACCACCAGCTTCCCGAACAATCCGATCAAGAACTGCACTGCAGCCACAAGGAAAAAGTCCTCATGGCAAGGAGAACAGCAGCCTAGCCAAAGGCCAAAAGAAAGCCAGCCACACTCACATGTATTTAAATATTTGTATACACATATATACATGTGTGTGTATATGTATGTATATATATATATATACACACACACACTAGTATTTATAAACAAAACCAAGCTAAATTACACAAAAATAGAAATTTCAAAGTTTATGCTTCAAAAGGAAATTTTAGAATGCACAAGAATAATCACTAATTTTAGAAAATAAAAAAACACCAATGGGCAATCTACGCCTTAATCCTATATGACTTTTAAGTGAAGATCATTAAAGGCCTATAAGAGCTTTTAGTGAACATCATTCCTGAAACTTCTCTTTGTATTTGATGGTAAATATTAGGAGATTAAATAGACCATCTATAATGATGATATCTACAAACGTAGATGAAAGCAACCCCTAACTGTTGGAAAAAGTTGCACAACAAGTTAGAGTTGCTTCAACGATAAGCTATACTAAATTTGTGTATCCGGAAGAACAAAACTAGGGTGGTTAAGTTATAATATATTTTACGTTAGGTTAACCTAAATCAGGTTAATCACTCTAAATACATAACTTAAGTTAATTTAGGGTAGCTTCAATTAATCAAGCATGGTTAACCTATCTAAGATGGTTTAACTTAGATGACCCATTAACTAAGGTTAATATATGCCAACATATAGCTAAAGATTAAACAAGATAGTTTAGCTTGTGCTAACTTTAGTTAATGTTAGATTGGGTAATCTAAGTTAGGCTAACCTAGATTAAAATAAGCGTTTGGCTAATTGAAACTTACCTAAATGAACCCAAATTAGATATGCTGAGAGGGTTAAGCAGCTGGAAGCTAACAGCCCATTATTGGAGGGGAACATTTTTATGGAGTTGGTTGCTGAATCCTTCAATTCTGTCAAAATATAAAAACAGGTTCTGTACATGACTGGCAGTTACAGAACTTTCATTAATTTTCCACAGCCACCCTCAAGTCTCAACCTAATTTGTATGAAAATTAATGACTATGGTGACGGTGCGGATGTTGATGGAAATGTTCAAAATATAAAATTAAAAAGCCCAACTAACAAAGCAAAACCAACAACATTCCTACCAGGAAAACTTCAGGGAAGACACAAATAAAAAATTCTACAAAAATATATAACCGGAGTAAAGCAAAAATAAAAGGCACTGGGTGTTTCTGAGGGCTTAAAATTTTCTGTTGCCGCATAGAAAATAAACAGGGAATCTTCTACAATCTCTATTTATTTATTGTCGTCAGATCTATACAATTAGGCAGAGTTACAATAATGAAAGAAGATCATCATATGTTATTTGTGGTAGAATAGAGAAATAAATGAGCCGAGCCGGCATGTTAACCAGCTCGGACTCGACTTAGTAATTAGCTCTTGAGTCAAGCTCAATAAACTAACAAGCCAAACTTGAGCCAGTCCAAACATGGATCACTATCTAGCTCAAATGTTATAAATGCTTAAAAAATATTAACATTTGAAAAATATTATATATTTTATTTTTAAATATCAAGAACTTTACACACATCAATCGATTTAAATATTTTTCTTCCAAACTCTCTTTTCTTTATGAAAAATATTTGCTTAAATTGTATACATCTTTTCTCATTCATATTAAATAAGCAAACTCAAAGTTGTAAAAATAGCTCGAGCTTAAGCAGTGGTGTTGAATGAACTATATGAGTACGCTAGAGGTCAAAGAAAAAGAAGCCGATGAAAGGTAAGATACATTTGGAAATGTTTAAATAAGATTTGCTTCTCTTCCCAAGTGATGACCAAAAATGAAGAAAGAGCAAGAAATATTATTACTTGCTAAATTATATCTTCTGGTTTTAGAAGAAAGAAAAATCAATGGAAACAAGAGTGCTAACCAAATAAGGTATAATTCCAATTTAGAAACTTAAATATGTAATTCATTAAAATAATCCCTTGACTATCAAAATGCATTAAATTTAGTCAATGACATTGGATAACTCTCAAAATGATCCATGAGTTTGATAAAAAATTAAAAAAGCCTAAAACTTAACACTATTAAATAATCTGATAAAAAAGGAGTAAGAATGAAATTTTTTCATAGATAAAATTTTTAAAAAATTTGTTTAAGATAAAATTGAAATTATTTCAGTTATTTTTAATATTAAAATGTTGTAAACAATTTTCTTAGTTTTATTTTAAAGGTAAATGTCACCCATCGCAATGTATTTTGTCTATTTGATAGTAGTTCAAAAATAAAATTTGAGTACATGTCAAGCGGGCATAAGGGCAATATTGATGGAGGGTACGGATAGGTGAGGAGCGGGGCTGTGCTTAGAGATTACGACACACATGGTAATGCAGTGTGAAGCACGTCAAGAAGATTATTTATAAATTACTAAATTCTGCACTTTGTTGATTGATGGCATTTAGCAAACGTAAATTTAAATTTGATGGATATTTTATTTTATATAATTCATCATATAATTTTAATTCAATTTATTTTATTTTTTATAACATAGTTTTTACTTGATGCAAATTTTATATTCAATTTAGTATAAATTTATCATGTACAATTAGCTCATAATGGTAAAAAATTAAATATGAACCTTTTTATAATAAAATGTAATTAAATGAGAAATGAAATAGCCCTATTTATCTTTAGGTTCAAAGTATCAAAGAATCTTTGATGTGCAAAAAAGTAAAGAACAATTTGAGCTCTTAACTTTGAATTAATAAAAAATTTATCAACGTTCACATTTATTAATTGCTTTTGGAAAAACAAATTAAATTAATAAAAGTAAATTATTTAATCTTTTATTTCAAAATTGCATTTTATCATCTTTTATATCGAGACAAGTGCGTAATATTTGAAGTGACAAAATGAAGAAAATATATATCAATACTTTTATTTTAAGTTTAATTAGCTTCCTTTAAGAGACCATTCCCAAGTCAAAAGTATTTAAGATTTTATGTCCTTCAACAAAATTGGCTCCACTTGTAGCCACTTAAGCTTTGATAGCTTACATATTTAGCAACAAACTACTTAGTTGTTGTGGAACATGCAGCTGCTCAAAGTGCATTCTTTAAGGTTTTCTTGTGCAACCTGCTTGCTGGAAATTTCATATAGATGGTTAGCACAAAATCTATTGCAGACATCAAGAAAAGTGACCTCAAATGCAGGAAGCAAACCATTTTGCCTATCATAGATGACGTAAAGGAATGTTGATTTTCATTGCCAAGATCTCAACCCAACAAATGACTTTTGGCTCTCGCTCTCCCCAACCACAACTGCCCAAGCAATGAGAATGTGCTATTATTGGCATCAACGAACATCACTATGAGAAGTTGCCAGTCCCGTCTCTAAAGAAAGCATTCATTAACACTAATAAATGATCTAACATCTGCCTTGATGCCACATTTGCATGCATCCAAGCACAGGTACAATCTAAGAAATGACTTTTGTTCTCAAAATCTGGGTCCTGACCAACTTTCATAATCATTGTTGAGCTCAAATTTATCCTCTCAATATCAAAGCAATAGCTATAAATATAGTTAAATTGACCAGTATCGGGGAGTGATATTAGTGAACAATTTCTCACTGTGCAAGAGATTCTCTCAAGCTTTGTCCACTCTTCTTCAATGACATGGCGCATGGCCATCATGGTTGACATGCAGTACGCCTACGATTGCATTGGGTTGGAATGTTTGTGTGATGTTTTGGTGAAGTCCTGGTTTCCTCCTAAGTGAACTAATTAGGTCCTTCAATGTGTCTATGGGCTGCGGCTTGGGTAACTTGTGAATCAGAAAATGCTCCATTGGATTGAGGCTAAAGGGGCCTTTCAGCAAGGGTGCCCACACTCACCATATTTATTTATTATGTGTTCAGAGCACATATCTATGGCCATCAAGTATTATATGAGGATTGGCATGCCGATCCGAATCACCTTGATACTCCCGCTTGGTTAGCAGTAGCAATGAAGTTCAGCAGAGCTTAGAAGAGTACAACAGTTAGGCTGAAAAATCGTTTAATGCAAGAAAATCACAAATGAATTGCAAAAAAAGTAACCAATTAAATAAACAAAGGTGCGTTGCTTTGTCCTTTCGATTTGTTTGGCACAACAAAGTACACTGTTTAAGAATCACTGTAAATGGTAAACTTACCAAAAAAATCATTGGCTTGGAGTGAAAAAGTTTGCACTTAAGTAGGTAGATTGTGATGGTAAGTCTGCAGTTTATAATATCAATCATCATTCCTCTGCGGGCAAATTATGTTCAATTATCATATATACAAGTTTATGTCATGCTCATGTCCACAATCACTGATTGTTTTTGTTTGAAGATTGAGAAAATCACGTGCAAATTCACTTGGAAGGTAACCAAAAATAAAGGCATGCGCTATGTTAAGTGGGAAGAGGTGTGCTCCCCTCTCTCTTGCAGTGGCTTGGGCATTCTCAATCTTAGACTTTGAAGGCACACTTTAGATAAGCAAGAAATGCCTTCTTTTATAAGCAAGAAATGTCTTATCAGGGCCAAAAGCAATGGAAAGAAAAGACAAAACAAGAGAAAAATTTAAAATGAAACATGGCGACTCAACAATTTGAAGAACTCTGTGCAAAGGCTGGGCTATTGTGCAACAACATACTAATGGGAGACAATCGTTTAATTTCAGCATTATTTAACAACTGGCTCGGCAGTGGTGACATGCATCACATCTCCTTCCCTGTCAGCTCCGGAGAACTGAAGCCTAAAGGAAATAAACCTCATTTCATCTAGGCAATGGGACCGTGAGTCGCTTCATAAAATTATGAGAGAAATTGGTATGTAGTTTGTGAATCTGTGACCATTTCGCTACTTATTCACTCAAATTCTAGTGGTAAGATCCAATGGAACAACATTAACTTTACTTTAGAGTTTTGAACAGCACTGAAGAAGTAAACTTGGTAGAAGCATGGATGAGCCTTCCCAACTCAAACTATTTGTGCGAGCTCTCTACTTTCGGCGACCATCAATGTTAGCGTGATCACCCAAGAGTGTTTGAAGGACATCCAAACCTCCAATGCACATTGGTGTCCTCTCTACTAATGAGTGGCCATACATTTAAAGGCAGCGCACCTCTCTACGAATCAGAGCATATATCAATGTGTAACTGCACCTATGCCATTTGAAACATTTTAGCTAGCTGTTGTGTGGACGTTACTCAATGAGACCTATGGGAACAATTCCTATATCTAGAACTATAGAAGTTGCTTGAGATCAAAATGATGCGTTACTGTCAGTGATATATGCATACAAAATGTATCAAGCCTAAAAAAGCAGTCTTGCTAAAAAGCATTGACAAACATTTCCAATTGTGACTATATGAGCTCTCCTCTTTCAATGGCCATCAATATTTGTATAATCACTAAAGAAGGTTTCTGGGACACCCAAACCTCATTAGGCCACTTAACCCAGTGTACATTCATATCCCACTATATGCCTACATAATGTATCAAACCTAGAGAAGTAGTTTTGCTAAAAATCATCGGAAAACCTTTCTGATTGGGCTATATGTACAAGCTCTCTTCTTTCAATAGCCATCAAGAATTTCTGAGACACCCAGACATCCTAAGGACCATTAATCCAGTGCACATCGGTGCCCCCCTCTGCACAACCAAGTGTTCAATGCCAATGTGAATGGAACCTTTCAATTTGAACAATAAGAGGTCTGCAATGGTCTTGTTATTCACAAAAATCGTTGCGATCTAGTGGCCGCATGTGGTGACCGAGTTGCTAGCGATTCTCCTACTTTAGAAGGTGGCACAGAGGTAGATGGAAGAGCTTGGCGTTCTCTTTATCGAGAGTGATTACATTCTTTCCATTACATAGACATGTCAAACACAGAAGCCACTATGAAGGAAAAATGAACAAACATCCATAATGACATTCTCTTTTTTATAGATGTATATTAATGTTTTATTTGTACAGCACACTAGGGAATGCAATCAAACATTTAAATTTTATACATCTTTTCCGCATGGTGGGTATTATTGTTTTTCTGGGGGGACACCATTCCAAAAAGTTTTTAGGTAAATTTGGGAAGGATACTGGGGGTTAGCAATTACTTATACCTGCTTCTTTTTTATTACTATTTTCTCTTAGTTGCTTAATTATGTGACAGGCATTTTCTGGTTTTCGCAATAACTCGCATAAAAACTTTGTGTATATCGTCAGTATCTAATGATTTTCATTAATATTATGTAAAAGGTTATGTAGTAAAGACCCATACCTTTCAAAACAATATCACTCAAGATATGTCAAGTTGACTTCATAAGATGCGGATTAAATATATCAAATATTGACTTCAACTATAAATTGGGCCACGTAAAAATTAAACTCAATTTTTCAAATATTGACAACATACAAAATTTCCTCAACATCATAAGATGCGGATTAAATATATCACAAATAGTATCCAAAAAAAAAAATTTGATGAGTTTCCCAACTGCTGAACTACTGCATGTCAGTGAAAGGAAGTACTGATGCTTGCTTTTCAATGTTTTCCTTTTTAAAGATTCTGTGGATATCTTGCAAAAGCCGACAAACCAAACTACGTCAAATAATGTGGATCACGCAAAGGGACTTCAGATAAGTTGCGAGTTGAAGAAAGTTTAAGCGTACTATGGTTGTATACATGCTTAAGGTGTCAGATTTTAAAATATGGCATCAGCATATAGATCATATATTGGTAAGATAGGATAGACGTTAAAGGGGACGGAAACAGAGTTCAAAGAGAGATTGATGAGACTGTGAAGAAAGAAGAGTTGTAAGGATAATGAAATGATACCTAGGAATACAACAAAGAAGATAGTCCATATACTAGCACTGCCAAGTCATCACTATAAACTTTCAAGCAATGGAAAACTCAAAAAGTTCAATAAAAAATTCTGTGACATTACGTGCAAAGAGAAATCATATTAAAAATTAACGGCTTAATCAAAACAGTTCAAGAATTTCTAAAATTTTGGATAGTGGCCACCAGAGCAATATCAGGCTACAGAGCAAGCGTTGGATCCAACAAGTGCCTGAGATAACCTATATGCTCAGGATAAAAAGGTGGCCTGTGTGAGTCGAGTTGTGTGGATACCACTGCCTAAATTTTTATCACATTAGTGCTCGTTGTGGTGGGTGGCTATGTTAGAAGAATCCAAATGGCTGGTATTTTGACCTCCGTGCCACAATTTTATTTGAATTCTTGCGCTACTAGCCGAGCTTTGTAGCGGGTCACAGTGCCATTGCTGTTCAGTTTGGTACGGTAAGTCCATTTGCAGCCTAGTATGCTATAATGTGGCTGAGGAGGAGTAACTAGGATGAGTGGGGTTGAAGTGGATTGATAGGAGGGAGTAGGTTTGGTTGATTCTGTTGGGTGGGGTGAGAATAAATATGGAAATTGTGTTTCAATTAATTTTACGTGACAAGAGATTAAGGAGGAGGAGGTTTTTGGGTTGTAGCATATGTGTGTTAGCCCGTGGTTTGGATGTTCACATACCGCAAGATCATATTGAGCAATTTGAGAAAGAAAAGAGACAGAAAAACCAAAGATATTATTCATTTATTTCCATAGTTCATATTACAAGATCTTTTCATCGTACTCCTCGTACAAAAGTGATAATAAAAAGATAAAAGATGAACAAAACAACGCCGTGGATCTATCAGTAGTTTGAATATTTTAAGCATTATGGTTCTTGCGTGTATTCTTCCAGAAGCACCTGACCTGGTATTGTACATAAAATAATACCGGGATTAAAATTCCCAGTGATTAGATAATACTCTAAGTACTGCAGTAAGCAATTAAGTATTATATTTTATAATAGCAGGAATGTGATTTGCGAAAAAGATACAGAAAAAATAATGAGGTAAAAGTGCAAAATAAAATAATTAATTTTTCTGCAAAAGATAATAGCTCAAAGATGTAGGTTACTTATATCATTTTTCCAAAACCCACCATAAATGTTGTTACTGATGTCATTTTTTCAGTAACAACCTACGAATGATATTACTGATGTCATTTTTCCAGTAATTAGTCACAAATGTCGCTACTGATGTCATTTTTCCAGTAACTAGCCACGAAGGTTGTCACGTTGGTTCCGAACAATCAACCAAGCTTCAAATGAAATTTAGCTCAAAGCAAATAAGGGAAGCAGTAAATATACAATAAAAATGTAATACGTATCATGTACTGGGTACCTTTGTTCCTTAAGTTCTGATGAGTGACAGTCCGCTCAATCTACATTTAAGTTCTCGATATTTCTTTAGATTAGCTCTGTCTAAAAGTGATGTGATATATATTTTTAAAGATTTTTACATTCTTTTTTTCTATTGTCTTTTCTTTCAAATTTTCATAATGATATAAGTCCGTATGTTTTTAAGTCACTTGATGTAGTAATTAAAAGACAAAAATAAAGTGATTGATTATAAATAATAAACATATTTATTATATTTTCACTGTTATCCATTATGATAATGTGAACAATGTATTGAGATGATAATATTATTATCATTATTATCATACTAATGATTTATTAAGCACAAAAGGAAAAATTCCATTTCTTTTCTCCTCTTTTCCATTTCCTAACTTAGATTAGGATTGCCGGAAAAGAATGAAGAGAAGTTGAAATGGATGATCGGACGGTTAACCGAGGTGGCTGCAGCAAGATGGTTGGCTGGCGGCGGCAAAAGAGGGCTACTGGGTGGCCGGCAGCTTGCTGGCAAGGGCTGCAGCTGGCTGTGGGACTGCTAGGGGCAGCTGGCTTCTTGCTGCTGCTGCAAAGGGGTTGCTGGCTTCTTGGTAGAGGCTGGAATGGGAGAAGGCTGGCTGTGGGAGTTGGAGGAGCTGGTTGTGTGGGGGAGAAGAGGAGAAGGTTGTTGTTGTGTGGCTGGAAGAGAAGGAGAAGGATGCTGTTTGGAGAGGAGGGAATGGAGGGTGCATATATAGAGGAAAGGGAGAGGGAGTAGAGGCGTAGGGTTAGTGCCTACGGAAGCGGAAGAATACTGCACGACTGCTTAAACTTAAATTACTCGCATTTTTCCGTCGTTTGGTGTACAAATACAACGAAACTTGACACCGAAATGTGTTATGACATTACAAACACCCTCGCGCCAAAAGAATTCGATTCAGAGCAATATTTTATTTTATTTTAATTTTTGAGATTTAAAACTTCGAGAATTAATCATGATCAAACCGCCGCTCAGAATTTGTGAAACTTCTCGAGCAGCCTTTAAACAATATATTTAACACAATAATACTAAAAATGATGAATTTTGGACATGCATTCCAATGTTCTCAATTTATATAATTTAATTAATTCAAAAAATAAAGTTGGAGCTTCCATTATTCGAATTTCTCCCAAACTATGAAAGTTTGATCTTTATAATTATTTTTGTTTGCCCTAATTCAAAATTTTCCCGGGATCCTGATTTCTAAGGAGGAATTTAACCTAATTAGCAAAATAACGACTTTGGGTCGTTACAAACTCCCCTATTTAAAAACGATGTCGTCCTTCGACATCATAAGAACAAAAATAAGACTTAAGGGAAGTTCTGGGTTACCTTAATTAGAAAATAACTCTGGATACTTTCTTCGCATAACTTCTTCTTTTTCCCACTTGGCTTCTTTTGCAGTGTGATTGTGCCACTGTACTTTAACCATCGGGATCATTCTACTTCTTAATTTGCGGCGATCTTTCTCAATAATTTGAAGAGGCTTTTCGACATAAGTCAAATCAGGTAAAACTTTAAGGAGAGGGAAGGCTAATTCATATTGTGGAAGGCTGTGAGCTATATTCTCCTCCATCAGTTTGAATGATTTTGACTTATATGTTAAATAACCTTTCGATGAATTTTTGAAGATGGATAAAGGTTCGTAATATTTCTAATTTTTGTTTGAGTGGAAAAATTCAAGTATATTATGAGTAGTAATCAAATAAATAAAACATAAAATTTTTAACCATCTTTAGTAATTGTGGGGGCAAGATACATCGAAATGAAAAAAGTTCAAAAGTATTGTACATTCTTGAAGTTAACAGGAAGGGTAATTTGTGATGTTTTATGATGATACATGTGGAGCATGGGAAGGAGGAGCTGTTGGTATCGAGTGCTAGTTGGTGCTTGAAAAGGAGACGGTGGATGTCTTGGCTCGGGTGTCCACGAAGATATTAAGGTAGTGTTGCAGGTTTCATGATGTTCTGTGGAAAAGTGTCAGTCGGTTGTGCTGCAGATTTCATGATGATTTGTGGAGGTGAAAACTCTGAAGATGGCCTGATGTTGTAGAGATTGTTGATGCAGCGAACTTTAAGGAGAGGGATGCTCGAGTGAGATCCTTTATGCTTAAACTGACTGGATCAAAAGACACAGAGCAAGAATTGTCAGAAGTCAATTTGTGTATAGATAAGAGATTGAATTAGCATTGAGGGACGTGTAGATTGTTATTTAAGAGAAGCTTATGATGGGGAATGGAGAGAATTCTATGTCGGCGTTGAATTTTTGGAGTGTTTAACCGCTGCCCACGGTAACTCGATCAATGCCTTGATAAGGTTCAGCTAGGGACAAGTTGTTTATGTCATTAGTGATGTGACTTGAGGCTCCGGAGCCTAGATACCAATTGTGGTCACTTAGGTCGTTAGTTTGAAGAACAGTTAGGTGGCGGGAAGGCTGATTGTAGGTGCGATCTATTCGATGCCAACACTCCTATGTGCTCTAATTTTTAGCATATTTGATTCGACAAAATGTGATCTAAAAGTTCTACGTGTTGGTAGTGTTCTTGTGTAGGTTGCAGTGGAGCCGCCTCTTCCTCTGAATAGTTGTGTTTGGCAGCCCCTTCCACGTCCTCTGTTTCGGTTGCTGAAGAGTGAGAGATTGTCATGGTTGGTCGATGGTTGTTTGTGTTGTATTTCTTTACAAAGATCTTGTTGCACGTTGATTTCCTTGTTGCATAGGTAAAGATCATCTATACTGATAGGATTGAACTTTGTACGAATTGATGTTTTAAATGCTTAATAAGTGAATGGGAGATCGTTGAGGGTGTAAAGGATGATGTCTTTGTTGTTAACCTTGGAGCCGGCTACAGCTATCTTGTCAATGAAGTTTATTCTTGAGTTGAATAACCCTTGAACAATTTGTGTATTGAAGTCTTTTTGCAAGATTGAGCCACACTTCAGCACAAGAGTCGATGGTAGATTTTATGGCGAGATGGTGGAGTAGAGTGCTGCGATGAGATTGTGATTAGCCATGAGCCAAGAGGAAAAATCTAGATCAGTGGATTGTCGTGGATGATCGGACCTGTTACGATGTCATTGTAGAATGTTGTCTTTGAATAGTTGGAGTATTTGTGCTCTTTAAATTAAGTAATTTTCTGAGGTTAGGGGAGAATATATCATATTATTGATGTGTGACATCAAGAATTTGAGTTCTCTTGAGTCGGAGATGGAATTGTTGGTGGATTGGGATTCAGTGTTAGCGGAGTCCATTGGGGTGGTTTTGAATGGGTAGTTGCAATTTTTTGCTAGTAGGCGAGATTCTTGAAGTTCTGGGTGTGGGTGGGTTGTCGAAAGAGTGGGGAGTCGATGAGCTGTGGGCGGATTCTTAAGTGTTCTTGCTCTATGGGTGTGGTTCTTGAGTGTTCTTGAGAGCTAAGAACAAGTGTAACGACCCAATGTCGTTACTTTACAAAATTAGGTCAAATCCCGACTCAGAAGTCAGAATCTCGCGGAACTTCAATTTAGGGCAAACAAAAATACCATTAAATTAAAATAATTTTTAGATCAAAATACCCTAATTTGAGATAAATCTGGATAGCGAAAACTTCTGCTTTAATTTATGAATTTTTTAAATTCAATAAATTGAGAAAATTAAATACAAGTCCAAATTCATCAATTTTCGTGTCATTAGGTTAAGTATATTATTTAAAGATTGCTAAAAATTTCATTGATTTTGAAGAACCGATTCAATTATAAAATATTGAATCTGAATCAAAAAAATTTGGCGTGATGGTGTTTGTCTCTTGAGTTAAGTTTCATTATTTTTCAAGGAAAAATAACGAAAAAATGTGAATAATTTAATTGAAATTAATTATTTTATTTTCCTCTGTTTTATTTTTCTTCTTCCTTTGTTTCTCGATCCCCCCGAGACCGAACAGGCTCTGTCGCTCGACAAAGCCAGGCGCTGCCAAATGGGACATGCGCAGACAGTGCTTCCAGATGCGCAAGCGCCGCCCCGATCGGCGACCGACCGACCAGGCGTCCCCTCCCTCCCACTCCTTACCTTCCCTATATATACCCCCTACTCCCTCACTTCACCCATAGCAGTCTCTCAGCCCTCCCTCAACCAGCCAGCAGCCTCCAACCGCCCCCTCTTACTCCGGCCTCCTCACTCCAGCAAACCCCTCTGGCCCCCTTCAACCACGTTCAGCTCTCGGCAACCCTAGCCCTAGGTAAGAGGAGGAAGAAAAGGGGAATAAAAAGAGGAGAAATATTGCATTTTAATTTTATTTTCATTTACTTATTTTCATAATAATAATAATTATACTATCTCTATTCGCATTGTTGTCATTAATCAATAATGATAACAGTACAACTGTTATATTTGACTGCTATTTTTCATTTTATCAATTTAATTTCAGTTATTTCCATTTTATCTTTTTCTTTCGTACATTATTTTTATCATTAAATAATAATAATAATAACGTTATTATAAATATTATTGCTACCCTTAGTAACTTAAAAATTATTTTCTAACAAGAAGAAAGCGAAAGAAAAACAGAATAGAAAAGAAGATAATAATTAATCCTAAAAATATTGGCTAAAAGGCTAATTTTAAAATATCTAAAACTTATACAGATTCAATCAACTGTTGCACTTTTGAACTTGAAGAAAAAGGTACCCAGTATATAAACATATATTACTTTTGCACTTTACGGCTGCTTAGATGAGAATAAGTTTTAGATTAAAGTACCCTAGTTTGGGAGAAATTCGAATGACAGAAACTCCCGCTTTATTTTTTTAAATTAATTAAATCAAGAACATTGATATATGCGTTTGAATTTATCGATTTTTGTATCATTATGTTGAGTACATTATTTAAAGGCTGCTTGAGAAGTTTCATAAATTTCAGAGAGCCAGTTTGATCTCAATTAATTTTCGAAGTTTAAAACTTCAAAAATTAATTAAAAATAAAATATTGCTCCGAATTGAAAGTTTTCGGAGCGAGGGTGTTCGTTACAACATAACCACCTCGGTGTCAAGTTTGGCTATTTTGGACGTTAAACAGCAAAAAAATGCAAAAAATTTAACTTTACGTAATTTATTTAAGTTTCCTAAAGACTCTTCCTCTTTCCCTTGCTTAAGTTAAGTTGGTAAAGACTCTTCCTCTTCCCCCCTTGCTTAAGTGGGGGAAGTCTATTCCTCTCCCCCCCTTCTCCCTCTATTTAAACCCCCTCCGCTCCTTCTTTCCCCCCACAAACCCCCTCCCAATAGCAGCAGCCCCCCCACCCCTCTCAGCCCCCTCCCAACAGCAATAGCCCCCCCTCACCCCTCTCAGACCCCTCCCAACAGTAGCAGCAGTCCCCCCTCACCCCTCTCAGCCCCTTCCCAACAGCAGCAGCCCCCTTCAAACCAGCCAGCCCCCCCTCTCCGGCCTCTCCACTTCGGCAGCACCTCTGGCTTCCTTCAGCCGTCCGCCTCCCTCAAGCTTTTCGGCGATCCAAATTCTAGGTAAGATAAGAGGGAAATGAGGTAGAAATGAGGAGATTTTACTATTATGTATTTCATTTTATGTACTTAATATTTCATTATTATGAAATTAAATATGATAAGATTAATCATTCACATTATTATTGTTGTCATTAATCAATATTGATAACGATACGTGTGTTATAAAATAATCACTATCTCTATTTTTGTCAATTTCAATAGTCATTTCTTTCGTATATTATTATTATTATTATTATTAAATAATGATAATAATAACGTTAATGAATATTATTGATATCGCAACAGTTTAAAAATAAGACTTCAATCTTAATAAGAAAATGAAAGAAGAACAAAACAGAAGTGAAGCTAAAAATTACTCCTAAAAATATTGGATTAAAAAGCTAATTTAAAAATATTCAAATTTAAATGCAGATCCAAAAATCGAACTATCAAACTTTGGATGTTAAAGAATAAAAGTACCCAGTATATCATATATATTACTTTTTTTTATAATTTATTAATACTTAGCTTCACTAATTTTCAAATTCATTTGAAGCCTGGTTGGTTGTTCGGAATCAACGTGATAATATTCGTGGATTATTACTAGAAAGAAGATATTAATAATAACATTCGTGGATTATTATTAGAAAAATGATATCAGTGATATTTGTGGGTTACTGAAAAATAACATCAGTAATATTAATGCTTGGTTGCTTTTTAGAAACCATCATCCTTTTCATTCGTGAGTTGCTGAAAAAATGACATCAGCAATATTCGTGGGTCACTGAAAAAATAATATTAGTGACATTCGTGATGGGTTATTAAATAAATGATATCAGTAACCTATATTTTATGATAATATTTGTTGCAAGAAACTTTTAGTCATTTTGCATTATTACCTTATTTTTATTGCATTTTTTTATATATCTGTTAATCGCATTTCTGCTTTTATAAAAACGTAATATATTTTGTTAACTGTGGTACTTAGAGTATTCTCTAATTATTGATATTTTAAATTCCAATATTATTTTCTGAACGAATACCAGGTCAGGTACTTCTGGGGAGCTTGAAGAAGAACTTTAAAACTTAAATTATCAATTGTCGATGGATCTACGACGACGCTACTTTAACTTTTTGTCTTTTTATTTTCTCTTTATTTCTAAAAAGGTTGATCAATGTTCATTATGTACGATGAAAATTTTTGTATTATGAAATTTTGTAATGAATGAAAAATATCTTTGGATTTTGTATGTATATTTTCTCTTCTCTCGAATTGCTCAATATGATCTTGCGGTATGTGAACACCCAAATGTCGGGATATCACGGCTTGGTTGGTTATTCGAAACCAACATCCTATTATAACGTGATTAGTTACTGAAAAAATAACATCAGTAATATTCGTGGTTGGTTACTAGAAAAATGACATCAATAATATTCATGGTTAGTTACTGAAAAAAATGACAACAAAACATTCGTGGTAGGTTACTGGAAAAATAACATCAATAACCTATATCTTTGTGATAATCGCGTTTGGCTATTGCCTTATTTTTCCTGCATTTTTATCATATTCTTTTCCGCTAATCGCATCTCAATTATATAAAATGTAATATTTGATTATTTACTGTTGTACTTAGAGTATTCTCTAATTACTGAGAATTCCACTCCCGGTACTGTTTTTATTACAATACCAGATCAAGTACTTCTGGGAGAATTCGCACAAAAATCATAATTCATAAAATTTTAAATTCCATGATGGATCTACGACGCTATTTACTTGTCTTTTTATTTTATTTTTATTTCGGTTTCACTTTTGTTCTAAAAAGATGAACATTGTATAGGGTGTAAGTTGGAGATTTTTGTAATATATAATTTTAATGAATAAAAAATATCATTTGGTATTTATATGTGTATCATTTCTCTTTTAAATTACTCAATAGGATCATACGGTTTGTGAATACCTGATGTCGGGACAGTTCTCGCTGAACCGGCATCGGGACTTCGCAACAAGTGGCTGGAGAATTCTTGCAATTTCTTTTAAGAATCGAGGTGAAATGGAAGAATGTTTGGGTGGCTCTAGAGATGACAGGTTTAGTGTTGTTGTCAAGACTTGGGGAAGAGAGGTGTCGAGGAGAAACTAAGCTTTGATATATAATATGTTGGTTATTAATATGAAGAAAGTTGATCATTTCATAAGCCAAATTTCTAAATGTAATCTAAAAGAAAATTTGTCAAAATAGGCCCCTCAATTATGTCATGTTAAATGATATAGTCAAAGCCTAATTTTTATTCAATTCACTCCAAACCTATTGAATTTGATTCAAGTTTACTCCCAAATTAAAATCATTTGAGATCAAATCACATAATTGGGAACTAAAATGAGCATAATGAATAGTGCAAAACTAAAATGATCAATCTGAAATCTAAATGTAGCATATCATAAAAATACGTTAAAAAAACAATTACGAATGATACAACATTCATGTAATGTAAAAACAGCATTTAAGTACAGAAAAAGTAATCTTCAATTGGATGACAGTCAGCCGAGCCAACAATAGTACAAACATGCTACACATGCACTATTGCATAAAATAGAGGTTAACAGTTCACTTTCTATAGTATCAGGAAGAGGGAAAAATTGCTTACTCTTTCATCATGCTGATCATAAGTAGAAATGCACTCGTTTGACTTAATCGTCCACAACTTGACCAAGCCATCAAAACCTACAAAACAATGAATTTACTATGAACAAACTCCTGAACAGAAGAAAAAAGTTGCAACAAAAAGAGTGGAAATGTTATCTAGTACCACAAGAAACAAATTGGGTCCCACGTGTAAGGAACAAAGCACGAGAAACACCAGCAGTATGGCCTTCAAATGATTTCAAACATGTACCATCAGAAATCGCCCAAATTTTAATTGTTCTATCACCAGAGGACGTCATAACGCATTGATCAACAGGAGAAAACTCAACGGAAAAGATTCCTCTCTTATGTCCTTTCAAGACCATCACTGATACAAGTTCAGGAAGCCTCCATATACAAGCAGTTCGATCCTAAAAAAAAGCACAATTCTTAAATTTTAAATCGACATTAGGGAAAAAGTTTTGAAAGAGAGCCTATTACGCATAAATGCACTAACCTCAGAGCCACTACAAACAAGACTGTCAATAGGTGAAATAGCAAGACAATTTATGTCCTTATCATGTGCAGCCACAACAGCTTTTGATTTCAAAACGCTCTCTAGATTTACATCTTCAGAAATACCATCAAAGTTCCATACTTTAATAGTACGATCACTGCAGCATATATTTAGATATAAATCAATATATATATATATATATATATATATATATATATATATACTCACAGGCGTTTACAAATATTGAAATAATCCAAGCACACATTTTGTAAGAAGCAGAAATTCAAACATTCATCAAGAGAGACAGAAACCAGGATTCAATGCAAATACAAGCAATGCGCATAATTGATTTTTAATAAAAAAAGAGCAGTTTGGTTAGATAAAATTAGAGTATAATACAATCTAATTACAGGTAAACCAAAAAAAAATGAGTAATGGTTCGAAGTAAAATAAAGTAAAAAATTGAGTTTATAAATTTTTCTCATAATAAAGAGGAAGAAGACTACCAAAAATGACATTGAAAGAAACTGTTAGAAACAATCTTCTCAATTTGAATATTAGGGAGAGGGGCTTCAATTTGATCGTGCACAATAGAAACAAATGATTCATGTAACTGATCACGTAGTGGGATTAAGGCTTGTGTGTTGTTATTATTAAGTAATTTACGATACAAATATGACATCATTAAAATTATAAAAGAATGAATATGTACAAATACATTATTACAACATCGCAATTGATTAGGACAGTAAATCTTTAACTTGAAGTAATATCGAGAGCAGCTAAGGAAATGGGGAATATAAGCAATTGATGGAGTAGCAAGCTCTTCTCTTCTCCAATTTTTACTACGACAGTTGAGGTACGGATTAACATAACAGCTTCTTGAAACTTTTGTGCAAATGATGCACACAACACAGCAAAATAATAATAATAACAAAAATAAAAAAATAACCAGATAAATAAACCTTCACATAACTCACCTACTACCGCTAACAAAAAAGTTTTTACACTTCTTTGAAAAGACAACTGCTCCAACATCTCCCATATGGCCCTTGCCGATTCCCACACAACATCTTCTTTCAGCATCCCAAAGTCTAACCTGACAGGCAACAAAACCATTCATCAATACTGAGGAAATACAACTTAAACTTTGTCCAACAATGAATAAGCACAAATATATAAAATATGCAACCAAAATTTTTCTCAATAGCAAGTGTATTTTTTTAAGTAGAGAGTATGTGGCACATAAATAATTAATAATGAAGCAATAGTAGAGGTTTCTTTTTAATTTCCAACAAAATAGAGTCAACAAATCCAAGTGACCCTATTTGAATTTCAATTAAACTGGCGTGTCATGTTGATATATGATCAACATCTACACTTCGCTATTCCGTGACCACAAATAAAATATCAGATAAATTGTGTTTATGAGAATTGAATTACATCAGTGGAATGTCAGTGGCATCAAAGACAGAGCGCCCTTCGAGACAGCAAAAATCTAAAGCGACAACCCTGGGTGGTTCAAGGCTACCAATAGACACTAGGCCATATGATATGACCTATAAAACAAAGATCAATCACATCAACAGTAACAAACCAATCCTTAAGCAAAGTAACGTCTACAACAACTATCACTTGGCTCCACTATGCTCTGTCAAATAGTAGCCTCTCCCTATGTTCAAAATATTTTTTCTCCCTATGTTAAAAAAATAATCATTTCTAATAGTTTTTTGCAATGTCTTTTATTTATCTTTTTCTATCTCATTTAATATGACCAAAATTCAATACTTGAATTTTCCTTATAGGGAGCATCTAACAATCAATATGTAATATGTTCAAACCATCTAAGAAGCCTTCTCTGAGCTTATCCTCAATTGAAGCTACTCCAACCTTGTTGCATATGTACCAATCTCTTATCATGTCCATTCATATTTAACCACTATTCCTCTTTAGCATTCTCATTTGTATACAATTAATTTATTAATAAATTTTAACTTTAAAAATCATCATTTTGCCCTAGAGAGCATTACTGATCTTATAACTATTATATAAGCCTGTCATTTGAGTTTGAGTGAAAATTTTTGATCACACAACAATCCAAAAATGCTCCATTATATTGAACTTTCTAGGGTCCTAATGATTGCATCGCCTTCTATGAGTGTAATGACCCTAGGTCATTATAAGGTATACATTGAATTTCCGATTCGCTAAATATCCCGCAATTATCAGTTTCCCGTTAAAACTACCGCTGAAAATTCGATTTTTCAGTTTTAATACCTAAATTAGAAAGTTTTCAAAAATGGCAGTAACAAAAATTAAATAATATTCTCCATTAAAAGCAAATTAAGGCGGTTACGCCATTACCCCTAAATCTACGGGAGTTTTTGAGGAGAGACCGGTCGATTCAAACGGGTGTGCATTACGCACGCACACCCTATATAGCCGAGCGTATGGCATTCGACTCCTCACCGCTCACAACCTCCCCTCACCTCTCCCACTCTTCCACTCAAGCCGTAGAAGCGCACCTGAGCCGAAGTCCAGCCGTAAGAGCCGATCGCGCTCGATCCTCATTCTGCTCATGCGCCAAGAGACGGACACCTTGAGCTCGTAGTGCTCGACCACTGCTCGCGTGCGGTGCCCTCGCCGAATTGACGAAGCACCGACCGCTCCCACCATTCGACGGCGATCGCTCGATCCATTGCATCCGTGCGAATCGAATCGTCTGCTCGGATCGTGAGGTAGGAACTCTGCTGCCGATCTTCTTAAATGATTAAAACATAAATAGGTTTATATATATATATATAAATGTATATATATATATGAATATATGTATACATCTTCTAATAATATATATATGAATATACATAAATATATATACATATAAATATATATATATTGGTATAGGTATATATATAATAAACAAATAATAATAATAATAATAATAAAAGTAGAATAAAATAAACTAATTTGATTTCAAATTTTATGTTATAATTTTATTAGTATAATTCAGTTAAATTATTGTATCAAAAGCAAAACATTATTTCCGTACATTAGTAAGCAAACCCTAAATGTCAAATCCCAGCTTTAGTTTAAATTTCAAATTATGCTATTAGAAGATTAAAGAGATAGAATTTGACAGGGTTAAACTCGTATATGCTTAAATTGAAAGTATAAACTAAGTGAATACTTAGCCATTTTAGATATCAATTATGAAAATATTTTAGACTAGGAAAATCTATGTGATATACTAACTTCTATTTAATAGAAATTGATACATTATCCAACATATAAATACTTGCATTCAGATTACGCATGAAGTTGGAATAAAATGAGGAGTTTTTAAGAAAACGTTGTTTAACTTAAAATTATTCATTGACTTTGAGATTCTAAATATGTAAATTAAAGTCAAACTTAGAAACATGAATGCAGGTCTTAAATCTTATAAGTAAGATTCGTTGAAACACAAACTTTACTTTCAAAGTTTAATAGGATCTCAATTACAATTTTTGCAGACACAACACGTTGTGAGTGATTCATCTAGTTAAGTCAAAACACAAAGGTACACTGGATATTACTTTATATGCTTTTACTTTCATTTGCTGCTTATGCATCGCTTTGAACCTATTTTGTATTTAATATGTTATTCTTACTACTAATGAGGTAAGAGAAATTGAATAATGTTTATGTGTCTTGTGAATGTTGCAAGAAGGGTTCCGAAACGGAGTATGATTAGGTTAGGGATGGGACTAGTCCTCGGGAGCTATAAGGGTGCCATCTTGAGCCTTTGAGGGAGGCACAGGTGAATGTTGCTTAAATGCACGTTGCCATCTGAGATCCTTAAGTGGGTCCAGGTGAAGGTTTATGCTTAAATGCATATGAACCCAGCCTCATGGTTCTGACTTTGCCCAACAAAACTGCTATTATTGCTTCATGATATCATAGACATAAACATAAATATAAATTTTTATGCGATTATTGCTTTCTGTTTGAAAACTTGGCATGTGCAAGAACAGTTATTTTGCAGGAGACATATTTATCTTCTTGTTTTTGAAACACACTATTTCCTGCAGTTATTATCATTTTGCTTCCCGCTATGCTTTAAGTATATTTTTAATATCCATTGTATTTAGAATGTGCACTAAGGCATTATTTTTATAATACCAGGTCAGATACAATTGGAGGCAGTTGATATAGTCTAGAGGCGTAGCGCGAGAAAATAACTGCCCCTTCCAGGATTAATAGTTTGATGTATATGAAATTTTATGTAATAATTTATGGATGTTATTTTTATTTGAAATTGAATGAATGTCGTTTCTTTTATGCGAATGGCTTGAATGTTCGTTAACTACTATTTTATCTAACTGTCAATATGATCCTGCGGAAATATGCATCCGATGTTAGTTTGGTTCTTACCAACCTAATATGGGTCATCACAGTTTGTATCAGAGCAGGATTGGAAGTGTTAGAGTAAAATAGTATTTGACATAGAAGCCATAATTGGAAATCATTCAATTTAAAGTATAAATACACTAGAATGAAATACTAGATAGAAAACTAGTGACATAATAAGATTGTAGTAGAAACAAAAATATTGTATAGAAAACTAGTGACATGATGAGGTGTTATTAGGGCAACATCTAGTAGAAAGATTAGTTAAGATCATTATTCAAACGAATTATAGGTTTGTGTCTTTAAACAGATGAATTCTCCTAATCATTCGGAGGAACACTCGGAAATCGACTTAAGCCAAGAAGGACCTTGGCAAATGGATTTCAACGAACCTAATTACGGTCCCCCTACTCTTGAAGACCGGATTCGAGAGTTGGAGGATAAGGAAGAGGCACGTGGTGAAAGCCTGACAAGGTTCATGTGTGTTTTTTTTTGAGAAGATCACCAATCTCCAAAACGAGGTACAAGAATTGAAGGAGACACTAAGGTGGGTGCTCCCTGAATTGGCCAAATTCACGTTGGAAAAAGAAGAGAAACATGAAGAACACCTTTCAAAAGTTGAAAGGAAAGTGCATCAAACGAGGAATGCAACCTCAACTTCTAGGAGGAAGAAAGCAACCAGTAAATATAGGAAGCTTTGGGCTAAAAGCCTTAAGCAACTCATTTAGAATATTATCTTAAGAGCAAAATTTTGTGTATCATTAAAAAAAAAAAATGATTGTATCTTTATTTCTGTTAATTTTCTTTGGCATGAAATATTAATTCTTTCTAAATGAAGCATTCAATTTCTTTATTTCTTTTAATCGCAATTACCATCCTTATAGATGAATCTGGAAGAGTACTCTCCTGAGTTGCCAATGGAGACTCCGGTGAAGGCCCCTTTGCCTTCAGGTCCATCAGAGAGTAAGACTGACGAAATCCTAGAGTTGATGGCTCAGATATTAGTCAATCAACATAAGACTCAGGAATCTCCTCCTAGCCAAGGGCACAGAATTGGTGGAGCTTTGCAAGCATTCTTGAAGCTAAATCCCCCACGCTTTGACGGATCAACTCGGCCGATGGAGGCTGAAGATTGGATCCAGGAAATAGAGAATAAACTGGAGGACATAAAATGTCCGGCCAGAGATGCGGTGCGGTTGGCTAAAAGCCTATTCAAGGCCAAAGCTGAGCGATGGTGGGGAGTCACCCACAAAACTCAGTTTATGGGCTTGGAACTAGAAGACATTTCCTGGGAAGAATTCGCAGAGGCATTCCGAGGTTGTTACATCCCTCTGTCTGCCCAAAAGATATTGGAGAATCAGTTCATTAAGCTGACCCAAGGAAATAAGTCCATCGCGGCTTATGAGTCTGAGTTTACAAGACTCTCCAGATATGCACCTAAGCTGGTGGACACAGAGGCTGCTAGATGTAGTAGGTTCTTGAATGGCTTGAAGGACTCCATCCGGACCAGCTTGCTCCCGCTCAAGCACACCAAATTCGCTGAGATACTGGATTGTGCAACCATAATTGAGCATAATGAGCAGATAATTGCTGAACGCCAGGAGAAACGTCCCCCCCAATCCCAAGACAGTCGTGAAACCTTTAAAAGGTTTCGACCTAGTTGACAGACAAATGTGTATCAGATCACCTCAAGGCCTGCTAGGGAAAGGGAAAATTCTGATTCTAGTCGACCTCACCCAACAGGTAGGTGCCATCACACGGGCAACAGATGTTATCATTGCGGCAGGAAGGGGCATAGTTATCGACATTGTAGATCCTTCAAAACTATAGATGGGGACATTATTCAGAGGCCTAAAATGAACCCGGTATCTACCCCTCCTCGTGCCCCGGCTCCAGCAAGTACACCAGCCTCGACATCATCTCCTGCAACCACGCCAACTCAAAAGAGAAATCATACCCCGGGACGACCAGCTGCCGCTAGAGTTTACACGCTTACTCCAGTCATGGCTCCCGAGGATCATGACGTGGTGACAGGTACTTTTTAATTATTTTGATCGGCACTTCTTAATTATTATTTTTTTAAGAAATAAATCTTTAGCATGCATTTAATATTAGGTACCTTATATTTTTCTGAGTACGCATGTATAACTTTATTCGACACGGGTGCAAGTCACTCATTTATATTTGAAACCTTCGTAAAGAAACTACAACTGCCATTTAAAGAGCTAACAGAAAGATTAAACGTGGGGTTATGTAACGACCCAAAACCGTTGTGTTGCAAATTAGGGCAGAATCCCGCCTTAGGAATCAGGATCCCGAGGAATTTCACTTTAGGCTAGTGTTTCTTCTACATTTTTCAGCTTTTCTGTTAGAACCTCAATCTTAGATTCTTCGGCAGGAGCATTCATGTTGACGCTAACATCTGTAATTTCGGAGTCAGAGGGATTATGGCCAATCTCCCAATCCTCGTAGTACTCGACCATTTCATCACGAGGATCCATCTAAAAGATTAACACGTACATGATGCTTTAGCGTTATCATAATCAGATCGCAATGAAGCATTATATATATCTTCTAATTTGCTTAATGAATATACTTTTACTTTCATATATATAATTCTTCTTCTCAGATATGCTTAATCCTGCTCTGATACCAACTGTGAGGTCCCGATGCCAGTTCGGTAGAAACCGTTCTAGCATTGGGTAACTGCTCACCGCAGGATCATATCAAGCAATTTGAGAGAAAAGAATGCGCATATAAAAGTAAATTATATTTTTCATTTATCTAAAGTTCTTATTACAAGTTTCATCATCGTACAAAACAAAAAAAAAACAAAAGAACAAAATAAGCATTTCAGCGCCGTTGTTGATCTTTTGAAAGCTAAGGTTCTGGTTTAACCTCTTCTAGGAGCACCTGACCTGGTATTGTACAGAAAACAATACCGGGATTTGAATTCCCAGTAATTAGAGAATACTCTAACTACAGCAGTATACAACAACAAATTAATTTACAAAAACGCGTTTAGCAGAGATAAAAATGCAGGATAGGTAAGGCAACTGCGTAAAATGAGCGAGTAACTTCCTGCAACAAGTATTTATCATAAAATAACGGTTACTGATGTCATTTTCCAGTAACCAACCCCGAATGTTACTGATGTCATTTTTCCAGTAACAACCCCGAATGTTATTGATGTCATTTTCCAATAACAACCCCGAATGTTGCTGATGTCATTTTTCCAGCAACAACCCCGAATGTTACTGATGTCATTTTCCAGTAACAATCCCGAATGATATTACGTTGGTTCCGGACAACCAACCAAGCTTCAAAACGAAATTCGGCTCAAAGCAAGTATGCGAAGCAAAGCAGTAATAGAAAAATTGCAATATGTAATGCAAGTCATATACTGGGTACCTTAAGTCTTTTAGTTCAGAAGTTCAACAGCTCGTATGAGTGACAGTTCGCTCAATCTGCATTTTAAGTTCCCGATATTTTTAGTTAGCTTTGATTCTTTTATTCTGTCTGTCTTCTTCTGCTTTTGAAGTTCATTTAAATTAAGCTGCTGTTAAAGCAGTTGTTAAGGTGTCTTTATGATTATCATACTAATGTATAACGAAAAAGTCAGAATAATCGACGATATTGACAAATAGAAATTAGTAGTCATTTATAACACATTGAATCGTTCCCATTATTAATTAATGAGGATAATTCTATTGTGTATGACTAGCTAAAAAAATTTGATAGTGAGAATAATTAAATTAAGAGAAAGCGAATGAGTTCTTTCAATTTTCTTTCCCTTACCTTAGATTTAGGATTGCCGGCACACGAAATGAAGCCAGAACGGGTTGGCCGAAGGGTTGCTGGAGCCGCTGCGGGGGCTGCAGGGCTGACGGAAGGTGCTGCCGGGGACTGCCGGGTTGTGGAAAGTGGCTGTCGAGGGCTGCCGGAGGCTGCTGGAAGCTACTGGAAGGGCTGAGGAGGGGTTAGAAGGGGCTGCCGGAGGGGCTAGAAGGGGGCTGGAAGGGCTGAGGAGTGGTGGCCGGCTGCTGGAAGGCTGAGGAGGAGGCTGGGAACTGCTGGAAGGCTGAGGAGGAGGCTTTATAGGCGCTGGAGGGGGCGCCACAATGTGCCCAACTGGCGCCAGGCGACTTTGGCGCGGAAGGTTCTCCCGCCAGAGGGCGGGAGTGGGGCCAGGAGAAGGTGGTCGGCCCTATGGGCCGACAGCCTGCGCCAAAAACGGTGCAGGCAGGCACCGTATGCGCGCCAGGCTTCCGCCTGGCGTCGAAATTTCTCCCGCCTGGCGGGGGAGAAAGGCCGCATGCGAAGGAAGGAAACAGAGAAAATAAGAAAAAAAAACTTAAAATTAAGAATCTTCTCAAATTTCCGTCGTTTGCCGTCCGAATACAACGAAACTCAGCACCGAGGTGTGTTACGTCATGACGAACACCCTCGCGCCGAAAATTTTCGATTCGGAGCTAAACTTTATTTTATTTTAATTTTAGGGGTTTAAAACTTCGAAAATTGGCCACGATCCAATCGACACTCAGATTTTGATGAAAACTTCTCGAGCAACTTTTAAATAATATACTAAACACGTCGACACTGAAAACGATGAATTTGGGCACGTATTTCAATGTTTTTGATTTTCAGAAATTAGAAATTTCGAAGATAGAACGGGAGCTTCCGTCTTTCGAATTTCTACTGAATTATGGCTCTTTGATTTTTAAAGTTGTTTCTATCAATTGATAGTTTTGTTTGCCCTAAAGTGAAATTCCCCGGGATCCTGATTCCTAAGGCGGTATTTTGCCCTAATTTGCAACACAACGGTTTTGGGTCGTTACACTTCCACTCAAGCCGTAGAAGTGCACCTGAGCCGAAGTCCAGCCGTAAGAGCCGATCGCGCTCGATCCTCCTTCCGCTCGTGCGCCAAGAGACGGACACCTTGAGCTCGTAGCGCTCGACCACTGCTCGCGTGCGGTGCCCTCGCCGAATTGACAAAGCGCCGACCGCTCCCACCATTCGACGGCGATCGCTCGATCCATTGCATCCGTGCGAATCGAATCGTCCGCTCGGATCGTCTGCTCGGATCGTGAGGTAGGAACTCTGCTGCCGATCTTCTTAAATGATTAAAACATAAATAGGTTTATATATATATATATATGTATATATATATATGAATATATATATACATCTTCTAATAATATATATATATGAATATACATAAATATATATACATATATATATATTGGTATAGGTATATATATAATAAACAAATAATAATAATAATAATAATAAAAGTAGAATAAAATAAACTAATTTGATTTCAAATTTTATGTTATAATTTTATGAGTAGTATAATTCAGTTAAATTATTGTATCAAAAGCAAAACATTATTTCCGTACATTAGTAAGCAAATCCTAAATGTCAGAGAAATTGAATAATGTTTGTCTTGTGAATGTTGCAAGAAGGGTTCCGAAACAGAGCATGATTAGGTTAGGGACGGGGCTAGTCCTCGGGAGCTATAAGGGTGCCATCTAGAGCCTTTGAAGGAGACACAGGTGAAGGTTGCTTAAATGCACGTTGCCATCTGAGATCCTTAAGTGGGTCCAGGTGAAGGTTGAACCCAGCCTCATGGTTCTGACTTTACCCAACAGAACTGTTATTATTGCTTCATGATATCATAGACATAAACATAAATTTTTATGCGATTATTGCCTTCTGTTTGAAAACTTGGCAAGTGCAAGAACAGTTATTTTGCAGGAGACATATTTATCTTCTTGTTTTTGAAACACACTATTTCCTGCAGTTATTATCATTTTGCTTCCCGCTATGCTTTAAGTATATTTTTAATATCCATTGTATTTAGAATGTGCACTAAGGCATTATTTTTATAATGCCAGGTCAGATACAGTTGGAGGCAGTTTATATAGTCTAGAGGCGTAGCGCAGGAAAATAACTGCCCCTTCCAGGATTAATAGTTTGATGTATATGGAATTTTATGTAATAATTTCTGGATGTTATTTTTCATTTGAAATTGAATGAATGTCTGTTTCTTTTATGAGAATGGCTTGAATGTTCGTTAACTACTATTTTATCTAACTGCCAATATGATCTTGCGGAAAGATGCATCCGATGTTAGTTTGGTTCTTACCAACCTAACATGGGTCATCACAATGAGACTCCAACATTTTGCATTATAAAATATAAATATTATCTCTCTTATTGATAATACAATTTTCAAGCATAATATCCTCACTATAATAAGTGTTACTATGATTGAACTTACATTCATATATCTCATTTTAAATTACTAAGATAAACAAATTTAGATTCTAGAGCAATTGTCCATATCGGAAGCTTAGCTTTAACCCCATAGTTAGTCTCATTAATAAGAAGAATATTATCTACAAATAACATGCAACAATCACCTCTTATTGGATGTGTTCAATAAGGGCCTCATAATTAATTAAAAAATATAAATTTAGACGTAATCCTTAATATATTTCGATTGAAACAATGAAATCAATTAACAAACCACCTTGGGTTTGAACACATGTTACTGCTTCGTCATACATATCTATAACTACATCAATATAGGCAATGCATACACCCTTTCTTTCCAATATTGTCCAAAGGACTTCTCTATATACTTTTTAAGCAACTCTATGTGCTTTCACACACCATTTTATAAATCAGTAAAAAAGGCTATAAATCTTTTTTCCCTTTCAATTTCTCCATTACATCTTTTAGCAAATATATTGCCTCTTTAATCGAGCTATCAAACATAAAACCAAATTGATTTAATAAAATCCAAGTACATTTTTAAAATATATGCTCAACCGGCTTCATTCAAAGTCTCAAAATATAACTCATCAACTTAGTTCCTTTATAGTTCGCACAAATCCGCACATCCCTTATATATTTTTAGAAATATCACATTACTCTTTCTCCACTCATATAAAATCTATATCTCGTACTACAGCTTTTTTATTCTTCATTTTATGTAAAGAATTTGAAACCTCATTTCTATCAGCCAACAAATGAATGATTAGCTAATCTAATATTAGAACTACAAAACACGCTCATATTGATCACATTATAGCAATCTTCACAGAACAAATATTTTGAATATAATTCATTGATTTACTGTTAATATCAATATATTTTGGCAATTTAATACACTTCACTTTATTTTTACTTATTTATTAAGCTAGAAATCTTATATAGTGCCTCTCACAATAGTATCTCGTTTCTCATAAAACCTTCAAAGCCAAAGCATTAGCATTATTAATGGCTAACTATGACTCACAGCATGCCAATTTATGCTTCTTATGACATACTCTTCACTTTATTTTTTTTAACATCTTAATTCTACCAAGTGGCAATAATACTATTAGGGGCTTTTCCTTTAAAATTTCCAAGAATATTCTTAGTCAACTTAAGATTAACAGCGCATTATTCAAGTTGTAAACTACATTCCTGAAATCATTTTTATTTTCATTTTTAAGATTCAACTATCAAGAATAACTTAAATATATTTCTATACCTTATTTTCATTTCTAGAACCATAAATAATATTGGGTTGTCAATATTCTTCTAAAATAATTTTACAATATTTGCAAAATAACCAATCTCTTTTTTGTATTAAGAAAAGAGAAAAAAATTAAGTTTTAGAAAACATTCTATTAAGTGATAATAATTTCTTTTTCTTGAATTTTGTATTGTCAATCATCAAATAATAAACTAAACTCCAAATTTATTTTTTATTCTTTTCAGCCATACTAAAACCAAAAAAAACACCATAAATATGATTAAATTATTCTGCTACTCTTTCAACGTGCACCCCTAAATCTTTATTGGTGGCTCCTAAATTCAGAACAACAAAGGTGGAAGATTGTGTTAACTAATCAACAATCAAGATAAACCTAGTTGAATAAAAATAAAATGAACGTATTAACGGCAATCACATCACAACAGCATGATGTAAGTTACTGTGAAGTTGGAAGTTTATTCCAACCAAATTTGGTGGCAAGCATTGACATTCGCCAAGTTTCAAATGATAGCCACAAAGTTTGACAGCACTTCAATAGCCATACTTAGAGAGTTTGATAACCTGTCAATAATGGTTGGCTTGATACCAGAAGAAGTCTATAAACTGGGATCTTTATACTTCATCTAGCAGCATAAAATCATAAAGCAATACACTCATTTGCTTCTTTGTCTGCCAAGTTATTTGTATCCGATGAAACTTTCATCAATTTTTCTTATATTTCAATGAGAGGTGAACAGAAATTCAAGTACCATCACTTTAGTTCTCGAATAACAGGCTGGGTTCGCTTAATTACAGAAAAAATAGATATAAGCATATCCAATAATAGCATAAGAAAACTAATCTAGCTCAGTGAAATGATCTACATGTGCACGCCAAAAGAAAGTGTGTGATCGAAAGGGTAAGAGAAGAAATGTTCCAATTAATGGATTTGAGCTTGCTTAAAAGAGATGACAGGCTCCCCATTTAAAATCATCAGTGAAATTACACTTTCAATAAGAAATTCCACCATTCCACCTTATCCGATACAATCATCCAACATAGGGCAAGAGTGAAAGAAGGAACCGATCTTAAGAGAATTTAAATAGCAACAATAACATTATAATTTATTAAACTCTCATTGGTTAAAATACAAATTAGAAAAAATGAAGCCAGCAGAAGCTCAGCCAAAAAGTCATAATAAATATTAGGTCTATATTTGTCAGAGACAAATAATACTGGCATCAACACAAGAAAATTGATGATAGAGAACTATAGAATTACACATTACTTTGGTCAATTTTAAATCACAGAACAAATGCAGCCTTACCATGCGTCTGTGCAATCATTATATACTGTATCTTTCTTCTTTTGCTTTCTAAGTTTCTGAGAGGCTTTGATGTACATATTGTTTCACTATAATAAGAAGGGGTACACACAGCATTTCAATAAAAAAAAAAACCCAAAACTATATTCGTTAAAAGATTAAAAGAGGCAAATCGATTGATTATGGATTCTTTTGTAACAGTTAATGGACATAAAAAAAGCATGTTAATTTACTAAGGGACGGCAAGGATGTTCGTACAGAGTTTATGCAGCCACAGTTAGTTGGTAAACACTAGAATTTAGGGGAGAAACAGTAAATAGTCAAAAGCTTGTTTTGCACTAACCAGTAAAACAACCAGTAAAAATAGAAGCAATTAAGAGAAAGGTTTTCTAAAAGAAGCAAAAATCTTGAACACAACTGAAACATAATGAGGGCGAATGGTAACTCACATGATGGTCCTTGCTTCCCGTTACAATAAGTGTCCTTCCAGAACTCATCTTGCATGAGTCCAGACTCAATATAACAGCAGCGTGCCCAGTTAAGACATATGCGCATGACATAGATTCTAGATCATAAACTTGCAACTGCAAATAATCATGAAAAAATGATACATTTGTTAGTAACAAAGTCTCTAGTTATGTGTTGACGAACAATGTAAATCAAGGGAAAAATTTACTTTTATCATTAACATTTCATCCTCTAAAAGAACATACACATATATCAAGAACTATATTATAGAAAAATTATTAGACAAGTCACCTTGCGATCAAAGACATGTTACAATCACATTATATATATAAATTTTTTTTACAATCACATTATATATATATATATATAATAACATCAATACATGTAGTACAAATCCATTTTCTCTCTTAAGCTCTCTAAATAGCTTCTCTTGATACTCTATCATAAGCCTTTTCAAGATATTAAATATTCAATAAAGATCTTTATTTCTCTAAATTTCTCTTATCAATCCTCCTAATATATTTATGGCTTCCATGGTAGATCTAACTGGCATAAAACCAAATTAATTTTAAAAATTACAAGTATACCACCATCATAATATGTATTCAATTACTCTCTCGCAAAGTTTTAGTGTGTCAGACATTAACTTGATTCCTCTATAATTTGCACAATCTTGAGCATTACCTTTATTCTTATAAATAGATATAAAAAACAATTTCTCCACTCATCAAACATCTTTGGCCTATAAAATAAAATTAAATAATTTAGCAAGTCAAGAAATTCCTTCCTCACCAAAACATTTCTATACATCAATAAGGATGGCATCCGATCAAACCACTTTGCAACTCTTCATTCTCTTTAAAGCATTTTAAATCTCAATTTTAATAACCCATTGAAAGAAATTGTAATTGATATTATTATTATTATTAAATTGCTGATTTATGTAATCATTAATTATTTATAAATAATAATATAATTAAACTGATTAATGAATTAATTACTAGACATGAATAAGATTTATATAAATGTTATCAGCAAAAAAATTGCCCTGAACGTAGCCTGAGAGAAAAAAACAATTGAAAATAAATGTAATCACTAACATTAAAAGCAGCTATTTGGTGGTAGCTTTTTGTTTAAAGAGAGCTAGAAACCGATACTCGTTCCCTCCCACCTGCCTCCAAGAAAATTTCATATAAAAGACTAGCATAAACAGTAAACAACAATTAGAGTGCAGCATGATATTCCTAGTAAAAAATCTGCCCAAGGAAAAGCTCATTCATAGTGTTCCAAGTTTAAACAAGCCCTCCCCAAGTTGCCATAGATTTCTTCTTGAAGCTTCCAACATGACCAATTTGGCTGTAACAGAAAATGTTTCAAATTCACTGTTGGTGTAATGACCCTTGGTCATTACAAAAAGATTAATCTCCCCGCTGAATTCTGTTTTGAGTTAAGTACCAGCCAAATTTTGTTCTACATCAATTTTCCTCCCTGTTTACGTTAACCGTTCCATTAATTTTCATTTTATTTCAATTCCTGCAAATTTTTGGTTTCGCACTGTAAATGTCCATTTTTGGTTGAGGATCATTATTCTAGAAAGTTTTATTGATATATAAAAAAAAAATTTAAAATGAGATGAAATGGTTCAAAATTTCTTTTAGAGTCAACGTTACTTCCTTTCAAAAACATCCATTTAAAGTGATTTCCGTTTTCTTCCCAAACTCGTTGATGGGGAATCGAAACTCTCCAGAACCGACAGCAAAGAATTTGATAGTTCTCCAGGAGATTCAGCTATTTCCTGCGCAAAACCCAACCATTTCTATTGCAAAAGACGTTTTCCTCTTCCCATAGCCGACGGATGCAGACATTACACAATTCACTCTTCTTTCCAAAAACCATTGGCAATTAAGCCGACGGTTTCCACTGGAGGAGTCGATGGATCATCGCATTGAGGGAGGCGCTATTTATTTCTCTAAAGTCACGACACATCTCGAGTCACTTCTCTCTCCCTCTCGAACACCCCCGAGCCTCAAACTCCTGCACCCTAAAGAAGATCTCGACGCCTCTCTGCTCTTTCTCTTCACCATTCGATTTTTGTTCACCCAAGGTAACGGGATCAGCAACCCATGGGAGCCCACGACAGAAGCGAGGAGGATCCCGGACATCCAAGTGCTCGACAACTTCTCCTTCTCTCCCGGACGATCTTCTTTTTCGCTCAGTCTCAAGGATTCCCCGGTCACTAATGCAACGACCCAATATCGTTACTTTGCAAAATTAGGTCAGATCTCGCCTCAGAAATCAGAATCTCGGCGAACTTCAAATTAGGGCAAACCAAAATACTATTACATATAAATAATGTTTCGATCAAAACACCCTAGTTTAGGAGAAATCCGGATAACAAAAACTATTGTTTTAATTTCTAAATTTTTTAAATTCAATAAATTAAGAAAATTAAATACAAGTTCAAATTCATCGATTTTGGTGTCGCTAGGTTAAGTTTATTATTTAAAAACTACGCTCAAAGTTTCATCAAATTCAGAGCTCTGGTTCGATCGTGATTAATTTTTTAAATTTCAAACTTAAAAATTAATATAAAATAAAATATTACGCCGAATCGAAAATTTTTGGCACGATGATGTTCTTTATTTTTGGAAGTCGGACGACGGGAAAATGTGAAAATTTTAATTGAAATTAATTATTTTATTTTTCCTCTGTTTTTATTTCTCCTTCCTTTGATTCCCGATTCCCCCCCGACGCTAGGGCGCAGGCTCTTTTGCTCGATAGAGCCTGCAGACGGAGACGCAGGCTCGCACAGCGCCTCCCTGTCGATGGTTGGTCGGCCATCCCCCTCCTCTCCTTCCCTTCTCCCTATTTATACCCCCTCAGCCTTCTTTCTTCTCAACAGCAGCCCACCCTCAGCCCTCAACCAGCCCTCCTACCACCACCAGTCACCTGCCAACCGCCGCCTCCTCTGCTCCGGCCACACCACTCCGGCCATCCTCTCCAGCCACATTCAGCCTCCTTCTGGATCCCGGCAACCCTAACCCTAAGTGAGAGGAGGAAGAAAAAGAAGAAGAAAAGAGAAGAAAATTTTGTTTTTTGTTTATTTTATTTGCTTTATTTTTCCATAATAATAATAATTATATTATTTCTATGTCATTAGCATCATTATTATTATCATTAATCAATAATGATAATAGTACAAATGCTATATTATGACTATTATTTCTCTTTTGTCAATTTTATTTCAGTCATTTCTTTGTCTTTTTCTTTCATACATTATTATTATCATTATTATTATTAAATAAAAATAATAATAACGCTATTATAAATATTATTGCTACCCTCAGTAACTTAAAATTCTATTTTCTATTAAGAAGAGAGAGTGAAAGAAAAACAGAATAAAAAAAAAAGAAAGTGAATATTCTTAAAAAAAATATCATACTACTTTATTTTCATAAATTTTAAGTATTGGCTATAAAGACTAATTTAAAATATCAAAATTTTTACAGAGTCAATCAACTGTTACAATTTTGAAACTTAAGGAAAAAGATATCAGATATCTTTTATTACTCTTGTTTAATATGCTTTTCAGCTCAGCATTGCACAAATTTGATAAAAGTATTTTTAAAAATCACATAAAATGATATATAAAAAAGTTTGAATAACTGAGTAACAGGGTTCACTATTGATCTATTTTTAGCTTGATCAGACAACTGCTAGGACGGGGTTGTTCGACATCAAGAGTCATAAGAAGTTTATACTGATAAATCTTAGAGGGGGCAGGCATAGAGAGAAGTTGGGATATGTAACACAAAATAAAACTCTCATTTTCCTCGATTTGTACTTGTGCCCAACAAAATCATTTTTTGCGCCAGATATCAAACGCTAAAATTATATATTTACTTGTGACAACAATTATTTTTATGCTAAAGTTTCAGTGCAATTGAAACAAGTTTGCAAAAATAAATTTGTACAACTTTTTATTTCCTATTAAATTATTGATTATTTTGCTTATTATTTAACAATTATAAAATTGATATCTATCGGTACTTAGCTTCACAACTAACTGGTATTCAAATACCCGCACTTTTGAAATGTGCCCAAATCAGGAGCTCGTCCAAAGGAAATGTACTAAGAACCAAGCAGTGCTGATACTGCTATCTGCTAATTTACCATTTTTTGACTTTTTTTAAAGTTTGTAACTTTTATTTTGACATTTGCAATCAAAACTTGTGAATTAATGAATAAATGAGTTATATTTGATGTCTATATATTTTGTCTTTTATAACACTCAATATTATCATGCGGCTAGGGGACACCCCAAAATCGATGCTGGATTAGCTCCCACTAACCCGGCATCGGGTCCCCACAACAAAGGTACGAACCTTCGTGTTTAAGTGCTTCGAATTTTATTTAAGGATAGAAGTCTTAACATTCATTCCTTAATTTGTTCACATATGCATTATCATAGTTTCAATCTAAGAAGCAAACTGTAATTTATTTAAATCCGTTTTTGATATAAAGTTATAAGAATATAGTGCTTAATGTTAGGAATAATCTTTTGAGTCTAAAGCATTGCATAATTGACGAATTTTCTAATAATAACTAAGATTAAATTGAATGTGATGCAATGGAAACAAAATTCCCTCTTTTGAATCGATAAGGATAACTGCAGCTTAGTGTTTCACTTGTATCATTTTAAACAGTTTAATAATCAAGGAAGACAGACGCATCCTTATTCCAATTAAATCACTAAATTTTTATTAAAGTTTCCTACAGCTTAAAAGTTAGTATTTTGGATATTCTGAAATTATATGCTGGAGAAGTACTAGAATAATTATTAGATTCGATCCCATTTAAATCGGGACTAAGGCTGAGATCCCAAAGAGTTTAGAATGCACAATATTGATACCTGAAGAATTTCACCCCCAAACTTTTGATTTCATTCGTTACATCTAATCACTTAAATGGATAACTCCATTACTTTCAAAAATTTCAATGACCCTACTAACTGCTGACAAACCTGTAGTAAATAACATCATTGACGTTGCATAATGGAGGCTAGTTCTTAATTTGAATATCCATAACTTTATAAATTGGGATCTGTACGAATTGTAAAAAACATTTAGAAAAAATTTTAATTCAAGTAAATGACCTGAAATGAATTGCTGCTCCTACTTTCTCTTGGCTTTTCAATGAAAGGTATTTTAGCTCTAATTTAATAAAATCTGAGCTAATGTTCTGAGTTGTTCTGATTACGAATAAATCAGAATCAGATTTCATACTAGCTCTATCTGCAGTCAAAATTTCCATGAAATGTTCTGTTAATTTTTAATCGAAGCAACCTTATGAATGAGAATGGTTTATTCAGGATGGAAATATATCTTAAAAGTTAGGGTCTGGTACATAAGGTAAACTTTAACTTTGCCGTACATGGCTGAAATATCAAGTATTTTCTACATACTCACCAGTATTATTTGGATCAGCTTTATGGTAGTCAAATTTAAATCTTACTTTACATCTGCTGTTTACGATAGATTTATCTAATTTTAACTTGAAAATAAGAAAGCTTCACCAATGGAAATTAATTGAATTATAGTTGCTAGAATTACCTTATGAATCCAATAAACACCATTTATGTTTTGCAGCAATCCTACCTTCAAGCAGTAATTAAGAATCAAAGCCTCCAAAGATCTGTTGGGGCACTAGTATCCATCCACTATACTTCAAATCCACAGATGTTTCTAACAACCTTTAACACCTTGTTATAGTTCTCAAAATACTTAAGCATGCTTAAGTAGCCTTCTGTTAAACTAGTTAAATATTGCTTAAAGAAGGGCCGGCTAGAAGTAAAGATAGTGCTGCATTCATGGTGTTCTGTCGATGAAATTAGATCTAAGTAGACATTACGATTTATAGAGTACTAAATCAAAGAATGGCAATTTAAAATCTGAATATAGAACCATGTGGGAATATACTTAGATGAATGATTCAATCGCACTTTAGTATCTTAATTAA
Source organism: Gastrodia elata (assembly GCA_016760335.1). Classification (NCBI taxonomy): domain Eukaryota; kingdom Viridiplantae; phylum Streptophyta; class Magnoliopsida; order Asparagales; family Orchidaceae; genus Gastrodia; species Gastrodia elata. The sequence goes on along the minus strand of CM028678.1, from coordinate 46,327,944 downwards.
ATTTGGTCACATCTAGACTAATGAAAACTTGAGAACTTTAATCAAGGTTCCCAAGTCACATGTATACCAAGGTCTCTGTTAAAACAGAGCAGCAACTTTCTATCAGAATCAATATAGTATTCCATATTTTATTTGAGACTCCACAGAACATGTCCTCATGTTAAACCGCTTCACTTGAATACAAAACATAAATTTGTTATGCTTCTTAATAATTTGGCCTCACAGTAAATTCCTTGCTGTACAAAAATATTTGAATCGCGTAGGCCCCAACTATACTCAAATGTCTCAGTGGTAAATTTTTGAATTCACTCACATTCCGACATGTTTGATGTGCTTCCTGAACAATTGGATTAAAACCTTACATTTGAGGAAGGTCATCAACCTTAGAGAAATTCTAAAGTTTATAAACTATAGAAACTAACTAAAATTTAACTTAGGAATAAGAATATACGTTTCAAAACTTCAAACAGTCATTTTCAAATTCTAATAAACTTACAAATATAATTATGCAACGCTTCAAACTTTTGAGTGCTTATGAATAAAACGGTCAAATACCAAAGTACCCAGAATATTACTTTTTGCATGCATTTATTTTTAATGCTTGCTTATGCTTAGCTTTGAAATTGTTTCTATGTTGACGATAAAGCTATTTTACTGCCAAAAAAAATGTCATGAATATTTTTATAATATGTTGTGAGTGAGAATGTAGGAGTTAAAGAACGGTGAATTTTGAGGTGGGCTAAGTTAGGAACAGGGCTAGTCCACTTTGAGAGTTATAAGGTTGCAATATTGTAGCTTGTGTGGGGGCCAGTATAATATCTATTTTGCTATTATGAACCCATAACCTTAAGATTCTGAACTTGCCCAGCATAATGAAGATAATATTGTTACATAATACCAAAACATACACAAATATACAAATACAAAAAAAAAATTTGAAATGCATATTACTTATGATGCCAGCATTATTCTTTTATTCCTATATATCGATTGTGATGCAGGAATTGGACATACATTTCTTATGTTAAAACCAATGTTTTCCTTCACATTTTTATTTTATGTTTCATTTTTTGCATCCGCTATTTTGCAAAAGTATAACATTTAATGTTCATTTGGTACAGAGTATATTCTCTAATTACTAGGAATTCAACTTCTGACATTTTTTATAAAGCTATTAGGTCAAGTACAATGGAAAGAAGCTGATTTGGCATGACAATAACAAAATGGAAGAAAGCAACCCAAATATTGAAGAAATAACTTAAGTTTTATTTTTTTATTTTAAGATTTAATTTAAGAATGTTATAAGTAACAAGATGTTTGTTAATTATTTTGAGACATCATTTTGTGATGTATTTTTATTGATATTTTTATATTAAATTGAATGAAGTTCTCTATGTCTATTATGTATAGCTCTGAATATTATAATTTATATGTCATCTTACTTAACTGTCCAATATGATCCTGCAGGAATGTGCCTAATGTAGATTAATTTTACTAACCCAACATCGGGTCATCATAGTTGATCCTATGGAACAGCTATACAGAGCACTCTTGATGAGCCAAACATTAAAGCACTATACGTGGCTTAATTATTTTAACGCACATTTAATAGAAACACAGTTCACTTTGGGTTTTGAGAAAAGTATGTAAATAATATGCACTAAAAAATTAAGATGGAAATACCTGCTCTGAATTTGTAGCCACACCGAGGTATTGTTCCTCCTCGCCAAGAAATACCATATCAAGTATCTGTTCATTATAACCAATCAGCCTTCTATACAGACTTAACTGGAAGGTTCCATCTGAAGATTTTTCTGGGTGATAAAAAAGAAATTGTCCATCAGCGGTGATACAGAGCAGTCCTTGATTCAGAGGCAGTACGAGCGCTGATACAAACCCCACTCCAGATTTAGCAGATCCGGGTGATACATCAGAAGATCTCTGCTTGTAGATGCAGACTGCACTACTGCAGCATAAAAAATTTAAATAGAAACTATGAGCCTTTAAAAAAAAAAAAAACTTGCACTATTGTTTAATCTAGACAATGGTTTGACCTCTTAAATAAATAGGACCATATACGTATAATCCCATCTTCACCAACTGTTAAAAAATAGATTGGCTGGGTAGCAAGCTTCTTTTCCTTATTTGGAGACTTGCATTGGCTCAAACAAGTGGATATTAAACTTCCATCAGGAATGAAGCAAACTGTGTTAACTGTTTCACATAGATTATCCTTCTCCTTAATAGTTATTGTCAGTTCCCGGTTATATTTTTGCAAGTTCCATATAGTAACAACCTATAATTGTTTTACCAAGAGCTTTGTGAGTGAATCTAAACATGATGGATAATAAGGGCATGTAAAAATGCAGACATATAGCAAGATCAGCACAAGGAAATATAACAATTAAGAATAAGCTTTAGATATAAACTAAATATACTTCTCAGAAAAGATAAGCAGATGCTTTGCCTAAATATACACAAGAAAACCAAAAAAACAGCACACAGAGATTTGTATTCGTAGCATGAGTTTCACACATATTGTCAATTATTTTAAAATAAAAGAGTGGAAGACAAGAGAATTTAGGAATCAAAATCAGTTAATGGAAAAAACAAAGGTTTGCTTAAAAAGATAAAGCTTGTTGCATGATATGGACTGACTAAACAGTGTTTTAAAATAAATGCGATTACACAAAATTGCAGTGCAATCAATTACAAGGGGTCAGATATCAAGAGCAAAAATAAATTAAAAAGAGCAGGTGAGAAAAGAACTGTGCTCAGGTTGGCCGTTAGATAATAATAACAATTAAAAAACTATAGAAAGATGGAAGGCTAACGCAAGATCAAAGTTACAACATTCACCAGGCAAGCCCGTGTACTTTTTACTAGCATAATTGGATATGCAGGCATAGTTTTGCATATGAAAAGAGACATCCATGAATGCTAACTTAAGGTGCTGGAAAATGGGTGGTAAGAAGATGATAAGGTGTGTTGCATGATTCTAAAAAAACAAAAGGATAATTGTAATAAAAAATATGTTTGAAACGAATTAATTGTCATGAATGAAGGTTTAAGAAGAGAAGCAAGTGATACTATCTTATAGATCCTATGACATGCCTTAGACAAGACTGCAAAAATGTCCTTTAGTCAGCCAGGGAAAGTGTTTGACTAATAAAGCATACATCTCATAGATTTGGCCAATGTCCAGAATCCAGACAGTATGAAGTGTACCTTTTGATCCCCATTATGACAAAACACAAAGCCCATGATACAAGGTCAACTAAACTAATATGAAAATGCTTCTGTTTCACCGCCACCCCATCTGGTAAACCTATATAGAATTACATTCTTGTTCATGATTGGAAGTTTACTGGAGGAGAATTTAAGTTTCATTATCATTAATGTTTGAAAGAAGTCTTTGTTCATGGCATGGCGTTATTCTGTAACGCTTTGTTCATTACTGTAAAGAAGACGTTGTGGCTACTGAAAGATAGGAAATTAAATTACTTCTCAGTAATTAGAAACATTCAGAATTTGCTAAATAAATATTTAAATCAAAAGATTATTTTTTCTAATCTCACCTTTATTGTGTCGTCTCCCATGTATAAATCACTTAAAATATTTGTTTACTGTGACCTAATTCAATGAAAAAATGCTTTTATAGCCTTGTCTCCTTCGCCACAACGCCTTTCAATTTTGTCACCAATGTACCAAATCATACAGTTATAAATTCTATAATTCATTTCAATTTATACTTAAAAATGATATCTTAAATCAATAAATCTATTCAATTTCAAAATGTGATTGTATGGTGGTTATACTCCATTTCATAATCCCAAAAACATATGGCCTTTAAAACAATGGTCAATACCAAAAAAAAAAAATACAATACATGACAGTTTCTAAATAAACAAAAAGACAAATTATGTGACTAGCATAAAACCAAAAGAATCCCAACAACAAAAAGATTATGCTATAATTACAATGGTATGCTCCTTTCAATGATCCTCAGATGTATTTGAAGTTATTACTGTACTCCAAACTTCAGCGGAAGGCAGCATTACACTGTATAGTTGTGAAAGAATAAGGTGAACCTCATCACCTTAATTGTAATAAAAATTAACTTTATACATTTCTTTAATCAAAACCGGCCCTCATGATTTTAAAATAACAATTTCAGAATAAAAAGGCAACCAAATGACATATAATAACTATAAAGCTGCACATGAAAATTATTTGTAGCATGAAAAAAAAGTTTGCCTTACACCCCCTCTTTCTGAGATAAGTAAACTCCTTCCATCGTTCGAAATAGCAAAAGAAGAAACACGTGATGTATCACTTTCCTTTAATGCTGCAATGCGCTTCTTGCTTTCAAGATTCCAAACCAGAACACTTTCATCATCACTTCCTGAAAACAGCTGAACAAGACACCATACATGATTAGATATATAGTCCTCGTGAATAAACAAGACAAAAAGGAGGATTGCAAGCAATTATGGAGGTTCAAAAAAGTAAGACAAGGGAATAGTAGAAAAGTTATTTTTGATAGATCAGATGGCATGCAAAAATGATAGAAAAATTTCTTATAAATTCAAATTAAAATGAGAAAGCAAAAAAGCAGTAAGCAAATTAAGAATGTTGATCTATCCTAATTTTTCTAGAGGTTTGAAAGAAAAAGGTAATAACTCGCTCACGATGCTCTAACATGATAAAAAAATAGAGAAAATTGCGTACAGGACACACAAGGTGTGAGGGCCCGATGCCGGTTCGGTAGAAACCGTTCTGGCATTGGGTAACTGCTCACCGTAGGATCATATCAAGCAATTTGAGAGAAAAAGAATGCACGTATAAAAGTGAATGATATTTTTCATTTATCAAAAGTTCTTATTGCAAGTTCCATCATCGTACAAAACAAAAAAAAAAACAAAATAAGCATTTCAGCGCCGTCGTTGATCTTTTGAAAGTTAAGGTTCTTGTTTAACCTCTTCCAGGAGCACCTGACCTGGTATCGTACAGAAAACAATACCAGGATTTGAATTCTCAGTAATTAGAGAATACTCTAAATACAGCAGTACACAATAACAAATTAATTTACGAAAACGCATTTAGCAAAGGTAAAAATGCAGGATAGGTAAGGCAACTGCGCAAAATAAGTAAGCAAAATTCTGCAATAAGTAGTTATCACAAACAACGGTTACTGATGTCATTTTCCAGTAACTAACCCCGAATGTTACTGATGTCATTTTTCCAGTAACAACCCTGAATGTTATTGATGTCATTTTCCAATAACAACCCCGAATATTGCTGATGTCATTTTTTCAGCAACAAGCCCGAATGTTACTGATGTCATTTTCCAGTAACAACCCCGAATGATACCGATGTCATTTTCCGGTAACAACCCCGAATGATATTACGTTGGTTCCGGACAACCAACCAAGCTTCAAAATGAAATTCGGCTCAAAGCAAATATGCGAAGCAAAGCAATAATAGAAAAATGCAATATGTAATGCAAATCATATACTGGGTACCTTTAAACTTTAAGTTCAGCAGTTCAACAGCTCGAATGAGTGACAGTTCGCTCAATCTGCATTTAAGTTCCCGATATTCTTAAGTTAGCTTTTTAATCAATTGATTTTTTTTAATTCCTTCTTTCATTCTGTTTGTCTTTTTCTGCTTTTGAAGTTCAATTGAATTAAGCTGCTATTAATGCAGTTATTAAAGTGTCTTTATGATTATCATACTAATGTATGATGAAAAAATCAAAATAATTGACTGACTTGACCAAAAGGGAGAATAGTAGTCATTTAACAATTTGAATAGTTCTCATTATTAATTAATGAGAATAATTCTATTGTGCATGACTAGATATAAACTCGATAGTTATAAAGAGAGTAGCCAGATTAAGAGAAAACGAATGTGTTCTTCTAATTTCTTTCCCTTACCTTAGATTTAGGATCGCCGGCACACGAAAAGAAGCTGGAACCGGTTGGCCGAAGGATGACCGGGGGCTGGCAGAGGGCTGTCGGAGGTTGCTGGAGCCGCTGTGGGGACTGTCGGGCTGCCGGAGGCTGCTGGAAGCTGCCGGAGAGGGGGCTGGCTGGCTGAGGAGTAAGACTTGCTGCCGAAGGCTGCTGCTGGCTGGGAGGCTTGCTGGAGGGGGCTATCGTGGGCTGCCGGAGGTTGGCAGGGCTGAGGAGAGGCTGCCGGAAGCTGAAAGGAGGAAGATGGGGGCTGCTGGAAGGTTGGCCGGCTGCAGAGCAAGGGGAGGGAGCTGGCTGAGAGGGCTGGCTGGCTGCTTGGAGGGAGGGCTGCTGTGGTGATCGTGGGAAGAGAAGGGGGAGGGGGCTGCGCTTAAATAAGCGCAACTGGGGGGAGCGCACGAGGCGAGCGGGAGGGCCGATCGCATCCTGCGCCAGATTCGGCAGCAGGCGGGCCCTCCACGCAGATCGAAGGGGTCGGGGTCGGCCCTAAGGGCCGACAGCCTGCGCCAAAAACAGCGCAGGCAGACGCGAAACCATCCGCTACAGGCTGTGTCTCGCGACAGAGCCTGCGATCGCATCGCCAGATGCGATTGGCGAAGGGGGGGGGGCGAGCATAAGGAGCAGGGGAAGAACAGAGGAAAAAATAAAAAAACTTAAATTTAAAAAATCTTCTCAATTTTCCGTCGTTCGACATCCGAATACAACGAAACTTGACACCGAGGTGTGTTACAACATGACGAACACCCTCGCGCCAAAAAATTTCGATTCGGAGCAAAATTTTATTTTATTTTAATTTTAGGAGTTTAAAACTTTGAAAATTTGTCACGATCAAATCGACGCTCAGAATTTTATGAAACTTCTCGAGCAACTTTTAAATAATATACTTAACACGTCGACACTGAAAACGACGAATTCGGACACGTATTTCAATGTTTTTATTTTTAGAATTTAGAAATTTCAAAGGTAGAACGGGAGCTTCCGTCTTTCGGATTTTTCCCGATTTAGGGCTCTTTGATCTTTAAAGTTGTTTCTATCAATTGGTAGTTTTGTTTGCCCTAAAGTGAAATTTCCCGGGATCCTGATTCCTAAGGCGGGATTCTGACCTAATTTGCAAAATGACTTTGGGTCGTTACACAAGGCTAGGTAATTAATGAGTTGAACACCACAATCTTGATATTTACAAAACTAGCATTTAATCATACTCTTTTATCAATTTCAATGATTTGAATTGGCTAACTTGGGTGGTAAATTTGGTGTATAATAAATATTTTGGTTGGTTTTGGTAATATTTAAGATTTGGGTGCCAATTATGTTTATATATATATATATATATAATACTTCCCCACACAATCATAAAATACATTAGGTAGTTTTGCTTTGTTCACGTGTAACTTGCTACATGAGTTAATGATATCTCAAAATCAATCATGTTTTTAGTAAAAAAGAATCAAAGATAGGGGGTCAATATAGATCTATACTTTAAATATTTTCAAACAAAAGAACTTAAGTTTTGACCAACATACAACATGACCATTAAAAACGCAGTTAGAATATGCATTTTTTAATCAGGGATAAATTTAGCTTTAAGAAATCATGCATGCTTCATACAACATGACCAATAACTGACAGTTAGAATACAAGGGATAAATTTAGCTTTAAGAAATCATGCATGCTTCATATAATCTACCTTCGGCAACATGGCAGATTTATTTAGTAACTACTAGATCCCCAATTTTGACTCTGAACCAAGCTAAATAATAATAATAATAAAGAAAAAACAAAAAAGCACAAACATGCATAAAGCTGTTAAAGATTAAGCTTCACTCAAACGTACTAGCAGACGCTTTGGATCTGGATGAAAAGCAATGCACGTCACAACCCCTGTGTGACCTCTAAAGAGATGGGTGCAAAATCCACCATCAACATCCCAAACACGTACAGTTGCGTCTGCCCCAGCGGTTGCAAGCAAACCTCCAGAAGAGTGGCAAGACATGTGTGTCACTGGCCCATCATGGCCCTAATAAATATGAAAGAATATAAAATTTGGTTTAAAGTTAAAAATAGAAAAGTACAAGACAATTACTCGTCCTTAAAAGAAGCAATAATTCAAAATGTACTTCAGAATAACAGAAGTATTCACAACTGCAGTAAAACGAGAATCAATGAAGGGAAACTTCAATTTCCATAAGCACCTGTGCATCCAGCAAAATACATATCGCTTGCACTGAAATTTTACATCGTTGGACAACAATGCACAACATTGGAACTATTAATAAGTTTAGCAATCGTGAGTGTAAAAAGATGAACTAACTCCATTGATGCCCATATTAACTAGTTAACACTTCTAAGAGTAATAAAACTATAACATATATATATATATATATATATATATATATATCTTTCTTCTACAATGTGTTAATCTTGATCTCAATATTTAAAAAACTTTAATATATATATATATAGATAGATAGATATAATTAGTCCTAAATTTTTAGCCGTAATAAAACTACAGTTAATAGAGTGGTACTAAAAAATTATGAAAAATTTATACAAATATTGGTATGCATATTTTAAAATTTTGGTTCTATTTTTGTTAATAAAGCTTTAAAGTTGTTGATTAATTTTATAACATTTATTATTAGTGCAGCTTCAATCCTTATAATTTAAAAAGTTGCAACTGTTATATGGATTTACTTATTCCATGATATTCAAAATTTCTACACAGGCAGAATCCAAATCTTTAAAATATAAACATTTCTTGCAAATAATCTTCTTTTTTAAATATACATATATCAATACTTGAATAAAAATTTCATAACAAAATGCCATGTAATTAACAATAATTTTAAATTTTAAAGGGTTTAGGATCAATTTCATTTCTTTTATAATTTAGGAGCTATTTGAAACTTTATGAAAGTTAGAAACCATTTTATAAATCACACACTTTTAATTTATACAAACAAAAGGTCACCGATTAAGATATCATTAATATAAATTCAGTTTCATAGCAAATATCTTTCTAGTATGATAGCTTTAACAAAAAACATGCAAGAATATATCCAAGAAAAACATAACGCGCCATAAGACTAAGAGGATGTTTGATATACTAAATTTATAGAGTAAAATAATTTAAATTTATTGGTGGTTAGATTGTTGAATTTCTAAAGTAAGCTATAGGAATAATCATTTCACGGGGCATTAAATGTGTGTCCGGAAAAATTTTTACCTTCAAATTGGCACAAATCAAATTATGCAGAGGTCTTTATCTTGCATATGATGTTGCATCCGTAAACTCTCTCGCATCCCCTGAGAAAGAAGAATGTCCCTTCTTTGCATCAGCAATTCATCGAAGGCCTTCGTCAAAACTGTCATAATTCTTCATCGCAGCTCCGTTGCAGGTCATCGCTGCAGCTCCGTTGCAGGTCATCATCATTGGCCTATCACTGCTCCATCACTACTCCATCGCAGATCATCGAGCTTACTTTGGATTTTGGATTTTTTGGTCGAGCTCTCTTGTCTCTTCCCCAAGAGAGAAGCTACAACTATTCGTCTAAGATTCTTCTCACCAGGATCGAAGGGATGGAAAGACTAGCATGCTTGTCACCTTAATTTCCAATTGTTTCAATAATCCACAGCCTACCATCGTGAGAAACTATCCACTTGTTTTTATTAAGTTGTCCCTGCTTTTTTATGAGTAAAACCCAAATGAGATAAATATTGAACCACAATCCGTTGCAGGTCATCATCATTGGCCTATCACTGCTCCATCACTACTCCAACACTACTCCATCGCAGATCATCGAGCTTACTTTGGATTTTGGAATTTTTGGTCGAGCTCTCTTGTCTCTTCCCCAAGAGAGAAGCTACAACTATTCGTCTAAGATTCTTCTCACCAGGATCGAAGGGTTGGAAAGACTAGCATCCTTGTCACCTTAATTTCCAATTGTTTCAATAATCCACAGCCTACCATCGTGAGAAACTATCCACTTGTTTTTATTAAGTTGTCCCTGCTTTTTTATGAGCAAAACCCAAATGAGATAAATATTGAATCACAATCCTGATCAAGCAGCTTAGGTTGAACCCGGAAGCTGCTTGAACTCCTAAATTAATGAGGAAGATGATGTGAAATACAGACAAAGCTACAAGTGACATCGAGTCCTCTCCTGAATGGTTTAACATGCTTAGATGTATGAAATTGTCCAGGAACAATTCCTAAAAGCAGCGACTATGGTTGTCAACAATAGGGTTGGTGTTGGTTCAAATGCATTTGCAGCCCTTTTAATTTACTTGGCTATGTTCAAGATTACAGCTCAATTTTATATAAGTCTAAGTTATAAAGATTATTATGTAACATTCCTTTACATTCATTTAAAATAAAATATAGAAAATTCAGGAATAATCTCACCATTTAATAACTCATAGCAGCACACTTAGTAGATTCGTTCATTTAAAATTAAAACACTCTAATTTCCTAAAAAACTAGTATAGATATCCAGCTAACTGTAAATTAATCAAATCACATTGAACTCTCATTGCAATGCAATTATGCAATTTATCCTACAAATTCAGCATATCAAACTACTCTTAAATATTTTGATAAAAAAACTTATGCTCATAACAAGGTATCCAAAGTTGTTAGTAGAGAAATAATTAAATCCATCATACAAAATGAATTAAGCAGAGAGAGAACAAAAAAAATGAGCTAGCTTAAGTCCAAAATTCTTAAGAAAAACAAAAACAAAGTCACCGGTTAGCGAGATACATTAGAAATAATGCAACATTCCAGAAACAAATTGTTTCTGCATGCATATGGACCTCCAAAAGTCACTACATAAAGGGGACAAAAAAAAATTATACATGTAATGTAGGCTAGTACAAAAGGGCCAACAAAGTGGTGGGCTAGTTGTTCCTGCTTATTTTGAATACTCCACTTAAGTCTTTAGATGGGTGTCAAGCTGTATCGGCAAGCTTTATGCTGAGGTTGAGTACCCAAAATTAATTCTTTAGCAAGAGCCTCAATTTGGCTCAATGAATTATCAAAAACTAGCTTCTTCAAGTCAATCAGGTATAACTTTCATAGGTGATCTCCCATATCTTTCAGAATAACTTCTATTTTAAATGAGAAGTCATCTCATCCAGGTGAAAGTGATTCCTAGAGCTGAGTTCCAAAAACTAAGAGGACTTGAACACAATACATGACACCATCTCAAGAAAATGGATGACTAAGCAATGATCTTGGCTGGATTGAATTGATAAAAAAAATTGTTCTCAAACGAGTTCTTGATGGTGGCTAATTTAAAGCTGATAAAGGTTAAACTATAGCCTGGTGAATATGACCTAGGCAAATATTTTATCCCTTATGCTATGGCTTAGAAAGACAAATAAAATGAAAAGATTCAGTCATTCATTTGCCACTGCCTTGGGTATGGTGCTTTGTTAATGTGATAAATTTCAGCAGTGCAAAAACATTTCTAATGAAGTTGGCATCAGCTTCAAGCCTCTATTAGCATGTGATCTAATATTCTTTTTATTAATGCTCTTCCATTCAAGTTTTATTTTAAGCTTCAATTATCATTTGTTAAAATTGTTAGTAATAGAGCATGTTAATCTGCAAAAATATTTTGAAATGAAGAAAGCCCTAGTAAATTGCAATCAGAATCTCAATATAGTATGCTAACAAATTAGGAACTTTAATTGATCCTTCAATGAAATATAAAAATTTATAAAACTAATAAAATTACATACATGATAAATACTAAAATTGTCATAAATACAAGTAAGAAAATCTCAATGAACCACATGAACAACAAGCAATACGTCAGCTGTTGATGCAGAGATGAAGACTGGCTATCAAGAGGAAAGTCTGTTGTTGCAACTAAGATGCCTCCAACAATCAAAGAAACAAAATCTGCAAAAGTCAGTTGACTCTATATAATCATCAATAACATTCCGATTCCTCCCCAAATAAGTGTTGAAGAGAATGTAGAAACAGACAATCAGCTGACAGAGCACCAGAAAAAGGGCCTCTATTTGTCAAAGAGGCAAAATCAGTTGATACCAACACAACAGACATAAGATTTTCGATTAATAAATGAACTTTACCCAGACAGATCACCTTTGGCAAGTTCGAGTACTAAAATTTTAAAATGAGTTAGTTACCAGAAAATACTTAATACTCTACAAGTTCCACATGAGCCAAAAATTTTCCAACTGAAGCACCACATTTTAAAACCGGTAAGAAAATTTGAATAGGAATTAATGTACCAAGAAAACAAAAATAAGTAGAATTTCCATTTGGGGTGTGTTAATTACATGTCATTTGATTATGAAGATGAAAAGAATACAAATGATCATGACAATAAGTTGAGCAGTGACTCATCCAAGTTCCAAAGAACATAAGAAGAGAACAAGCCCTTGATTGAAGAGGATGCAAACCGAGATCAAGGCACAAAAACAAGCCGAGGATATGAATAAAGCAGATCGAAACATCAAGACAGCCAATGTGGATTTGTTTTGAAATTCATTGTGATGTTTACTATGAAGGTTGATCAACTAAGAAGTCCAATTTAGAATATGCATAAAAAAAATTGAAGTAAAAAAAGGATGGCAATTATAAAGAAGTTCTCTAAGACTTTTAACCTGAATAAGTTTGCAACAGGTGTCAAGTTTGTGTTATAACAATTAATCCAAGATGGGCCGATCTAGTGAAGGAAACAGGACATGTTCTACAGTATGATGGGAAGAGAGGGGACTCGGCTTTATAAAGAATTTTGCCAAAAAAAAATCACCAAGTCGTTCTCTCACCCTCTAAATTGAATCTTTCAAGTTTTTTGTTCCTTTTTTTAATTTCTGAAAAATAATAAAATCTGCAAGACCAGTATGCATCATTGTACACGTCCTAATCATATTTGTGGTACAAGTAAATTATATCTTTTGATTAACAAATACTTTTATAACAAAACTATTACACTAATCTTCCTTGCATGCTCTTTTCAATGCTGTTTATTGTTTAAATTAGCATTTATCGACCTATATTGGCCGAATATTGTATCTATAGTTATATCAAAAGAGTGTGAGCCTTAGTCTTTCAACAATTGCTTGCTACTCAGTCACGTAAATTGGTAGTCTTGTTCAATCATATTATTGTTTTATTTAAAATCTGCATGAAACCGTTTGGTATTTCTTGAAATAAAATGTATTCAAAAGATATAATAATTATTCGGTTAATGAGTGTTTTTTAATATTTGTATCCTAAAATGAAATATCACCATAACTTAATGGCACGCATAAAGATGATCTTCCTGCAAGACCCAGGTCAAGATACTTAAGCAATGACACGATTGAGATAACACAGCTTATCTAGTATCTCCAGTTTGAAATGAGTAGTGGTTTATAGGACTCTGATGGCTGCTGCCCCATATTGAGCAAAGCTTGAGAAGTATTTGCACGCTAGAAAATGGGAAATAAAGAGGAAACTTTAATTAAGGAGTGGACGTTGTCAGGAAAATGTAGTAACCACTATGCTGGAGCATACTAACAGATAATAACGAGATAGAGGCTTTCAAGGTGTTTCTGCAGCTATGTTCTAGACGCTCCGAAGAAAGTTAAAGCCAGGATCCGATACCCTATAGATAGAGGGAAAGCGTTGATCTCTACAAGGACTATAGAATTCGCCAATTTCTTTCAAATTGACAATTTTGAACCAAGCCGATTCCAAAGTGGGAAGCCTGGTCTAGTCGAACTCTGGAATAAGCAAACATTTTTGTACTTGACCAAAAATAGAACAACAAATACAAAAAAAAATGATGGAAAAAGACTTAACATGAAACAAGATTGATATGTTATAGTAAGATCCAATTCCTTTCACGACTGAACCAAGTTGAATTTAAACATAATTACATCACCATTTTAACAAGCGTAATTATGAATGACATCTTCTCGTCTCCTATAAGAACGCTTGCACTACATAATCATGCGCTGATGTCAGAGAATACCTTCCAAGAACGTATGCATTTGAATGAAGAAAGGTCCCACACACGGATCAACCGACTGTGACTCGCCGAGAAGAGGAACCCATCATCCGGGCTGAGAGTTAGAGCAGTTACTACCTCTCCATCGCCCTCTAGGGTTTCCCGCACATAAGAAGTAGAAGCTTCGATGATCTTAATCTCATCGGTACATGCGCAGGCGATGAAGGCGCCGTCGGAGGCAACAACATAGGCTCCGCCGCTGTAGAATTTCTGCAAGAACCGAGAGCACCTGTAGTTCTTCTTTAGGATTAGCGATGGTGGCGCCGCCATCGAAAAATTATAATGGTTTCCTAGTGTTCCCGGCGTCGGAAGTGGTGAAAAGAAAGAGGGTTTTGCGAGCGCGAGGGTTTTACAGGACAACGCTTGATAAATACCTTAACCAGTCCTGTGGACTTCATTTTTATTGAATTTATTAGAAAATGTGACTAATATTTAATCTACCAATAATTTAAATTCAAAAGCATATGATGTTTTAAACTTTAGTAGCACCCAAAAAAAAGATTATTTAATATATTTTGAATATATAAAATTTTTTTGGGTATCATATCTTCATATTTAAATAATATAGAGATATTAAAAATAGATAATAAGAAAAATATGAGAGATAGACCTATTTACAAATGCTTGAAACTAATCATTTTTTTTATAGAGTGCTATATTTTATTTTTGAATTTTTTTATAATATATTAAAGTACTATAATAATGATATTTAAATTCAAATGCTCTAAATATTGAATCACAATATCATTCAAAATTGTGCATTCTTATATCTTATATTCTGATGCACAAATTTTAAATTTATATCATACATCTAATGTATTAGTATATAATATGTATATAGGTGAGAGAAAAATAATCAACATTAAATCGCAAATGTTTCCTGGTGGTCGCTCCAATTTTTCTTTTTCTTTTTAAGTGTCGTGGTCTCTTTGTCTTCCTCGAGACTTTCATAAGCCTCTTTTTCGGACACTTCTTCGGACTCAAACGCCTCCTTCTTCTCATCTTTGCGGCTACTTTGGGACCCGACCGCCTCATCTTTAGACTCGGACACCTCCTCATCTTTGCGGCTGTCTTGGGACCCGACCGCCTCTTCTTCGAACTCGGACGCCTCCTCCTCCTCATCTTTGCGGCTACGTTGGGACTCGACTGCCTCTTCTTCGGACTCGAACGCCTCCTCCTCCTCGAAGGAGCAACCCTAGACTTTCTAAGGGATACGGCCTAAGAAGGTTGGAAGCGCATCTCCGTCACCTCTTTCGTCCGTCTGTTCGTTCTACATTCGAGTGTGTTTCATTTGTCTTTTGTTTTTGTTAGCAGCTTCTAATTTATGTTGTTTTTATTTTCGATTGATTGATTAAAGATGCAAAGCATTTCAGCAGTCATTTTGGCCAATTCTTTTTAGAGCTATACGTGGTAAACCTTTACTTTTCTTGCCCTCTCACTTGAGGTTCTTAAATTGGACGTCGACTTAATCGTCAAAGTTGCTCTGTAACTCTATTTTTTTCTTTTTTACTTTTTTATTCTTCTTCTGTAATTAGATTTTAAATTTATTCAAATTTTTTTATTCATGTGTATCTAAGATTATTGGCTGTGACTTTGTATTATAATGCAATTCATTCAACTTTTTTATTTTATATTGTAATTTGCATGAATTATAATTATCATTTGCAGAGACTAATAATTTATGCGCACAATAAATGTTTTAATGAGGTTAAGAATTAAATTTATGCGCAGAGACTAACAATTATCTTACAAAATTTTTAAAAATATGTTTAATAAAAAAATTTGAAGTATGGGTAAAAGAACTAACATTTCGAGTGAATATAATTAGATTTTATAACTATAGTTATGAATTGCAGTTGATAGCTAAACCTGAATGTGGTGAGACTTGTTAAAATTAAAATTCTAAAAGGGAAAATATTGGTCACTATATTCTGTATATTATGTTATTTTGTATAACATAATTTGTATCATATTATATTTTAGGTGCATGCCTCTCTAATCTTTATGATTTACATGCGTAACATTTTCTTTTTTTATTTACTGATTTTATATCTAAATATTTTTTACCAATTTTATAATCAAAATTGAAGAATGATATTAGTTATTTGATTGGAGTTTTTTTAGTTCCCTAAATTATTATTCTTTTTAATTTTCTTATAATAACTCTTAATGATAACTAAAAAATATTATTTTAAGTTTTTTTAATAAATTGGGTTTTAATTTCTTATGTATTTGTTCATGATCAAAAATTATTTTCTGAAATATTATTTCTTATGGGATGGTATATTTCATATCACAATCTAAACAGAGAGTTAGGATTTATGATCAAATTATTACATTTCAAGCTTATGCTAAAATTTAAATTTTAATAGCAACAATCATAATCGCAACAACTCACGTTGTTATCCTAATCAATTAAAACTAAATCAAGTCCTAATTTTGATTTTAGTGCTTTAATAAAATTATTTAGAATTTATCACAAAAACCTAGTCTAAATTCAATAGTCAAATAGATCAAATTTTAATTTTAAGAATTCCAAAAATCATAGAATTTGACATATTTATTTTAACCTCAAATTAAAAATCTAACTTCGTCATTGCGCTCATCACCCCCAAATTAGCTAAGGGTGGTGTTTTAAAAGCAAGTTGAAGTCGTTCGATTTTTTGCGAATATTTTAAATACCTCAAAATTTTGAATAATTAAATACTCGTCAAAATCAAAATGTTACTTCGTTGTTGCGTTCCTCACCCTTACTTTATGCCAAATAGAAATATTATGATTTTTAATTGCTTGCATGGTAAATATAAAACTTAATAATCAAATTATATGAAATTTATTTGTTTTATATTTGTAATCAAGTGCTAATCCCTTTTATACTAGATTTAAAATTTGATTAGCTTTAATTACTCATTATTTTAATTAATGTAATGTTTATGTATATTAGAGAACTTTAATTTTAAATTGAACATATTGATTTACTTAATTTGACATTAAATTATATTTGAATATAAGAATCTTAGGAGCTTGATTAATTAATTGATACTTAATTTAAATCTGAAATTTATCATCAATAATTTATAAATAATGCATTGATTTGTGATTGACTTATAAATTAACTATTGATCTTAAGTTGGAAAGGCTAAGGGTTAAACTTTATCCTATCTGATTAAGATCTAAACTCTAATAATTAAATTAATCAACTTGATTAAAATACAATTTAATTGATATGATTCCAATAATACATCTAATTTGATATTGATCATAAATTATTGAATTAGAAGTGCTAAGACTATGAAAAGAAATTATGTGATTAAATATATAAACTTGAACTTAAGATCTTTGATTTTCTCTTATATAAGGTTTTTAGCATGAAGATACTTATAAAACTATGTTAATTTATTGCAATATCAAATCCTAATAATATTCTTGATTTTATCTCATAATTATAGTATAGGATGTGATCAGATGGGTCTAACCATCAGATCTGATCTGATCAATTCAAGTATAATAAATGAAACTTATAAATTTAGGATAAATGTTAGATCATAGGTCATTGTGGTTGAATCATCTAAAGTACTTAGAATGAGATTTCTCCAATGAGGTAGTAACCTTTTGTAATAGCCCAAACTCTTAACACTAATGTATTATCCGCTTTGGCCTAAAGGGCCTCACAGTTTTGCCCTCAGAAGATAACTTCCCAGCAGGTCACCCATCCTGGGAGTGCTCCCACCTGAGTACGCTTAACTTTGGAGTTCTTATTAAGAACTCTACCGTTATTTGAAAAGGCGCATCGATATTTAAGAGTTTCACTTATTACTCTTAAAGGGCCTCACAGTTTTGCCCTCAGAAGATAACTTCCCAGCAGGTCACCCATCCTAGGAGTGCTCCCACCTGAGCACGCTTAACTTTGGAGTTCTTATTAAGAACTCTACCGTTTTCTGAAAAGGCGCATTGATGTTTAAGAGTTTTACTTATTACTCTTAAAGGGCCTCACAGTTTTGCCCTCAGAAGATAACTTCCCAGCAGATCACCCATTCTGGGAGTGCTCCCACCTGAGCACGCTTAACTTTAGAGTTCTTATTAAGAACTCTACCGTTATCTGAAAAGGCGCATCAATGTTTAAGAGTTTCACTTATTACTACTTAAGCGGGTCATCACAATCTCCCCAACTTAAGTAGCTGATGTCCTCGTCAGTATCCACACACAGATCCAAGAACCATCCATTGGGTAGATAGGACTAGAGGTGACCCCTACAGGCGCAAGAGGTACCCACAACCATGTAGTACCTAAACCATCATGGGTTCAAGAGGCTGCTCACATGAAGTGGTACTTTACCCTGTATGGCACTTAGCTCTTATCTGACACCCTATGGTTTGCTCTGATACCATTTGTAACAGCCCAAACTCTTAAGCACCAAGGTATTATCCGCTTTGGTTTGAAGGGCCTCACAGTTTTGCCCTCAAAAGATAACTTCCAAGCAGGTTACCTATCCTGAGAGTGCTCCCACCTGAGCACGCTTAACTTTAGAGTTCTTATCAAGAACTCCACCGTTATCTAAGAATACATTTTGATGTTTAAGAGTTTCACTTACTACTACTTAAGTGGGTCATCACACCTATATTGAGTGAATTTTTTGTCACATCCTTGGAACCTTGTGTATGATTCACCTCTTGTAGTTTGAATCTCATAGCCTTGGTAATCCTTGTTGATTAAATAGCATCGATTGAACTCAAATTATTAGTTGAGTATAATTGCGTATATCCATAGTGCTGGATCACTTCAGCAGTATTCCGAATTTGGTTGATTCATTTTAATATATAACTATATTTGTGTTTTATCCTGCGGGCTTAGTTGGATATATTCCCACTTAGAATAAATCAGCTAATACTAAGAGTATTATAATTAGTGGACTATATCCTTAGTTTGAGATATAAACTACAATCGGGTTCTGCCTCTAATCATCGTGCACATTGATAAGTGCAATTTTAAATAAATTAAGTATCTCAAGTCACCCTTCTTATAACACTAGTAGTATGTTGTGATTAAGGAAATGAAATTCTTAGTTTGAGATATAAACTGAGACCGGGTCTGCCTCCTATCATCGTGCGCATTGATAAGTGCAGTTTTTAAAAAACTAAGTATATAAAGTCACCCTTCTTATAACACACAAAGTATGCTTGTAATTAGGGTATTTAACAGTTTAGCTTGACATATAAATTGCGATTGGGTTCAACCTCCTATCGAGGTGCGCTTCGATAAGTGCAGTTTTAAACAAGCTAAGTGTTAAAATTCACCTTTCTTGAAAACATACAACCATGCGTATACAACCTTTCAAACTAATGATTTTAAGTAGAATCATAAGTAAAACTAGTTATTAAAATTAGAACTAGGGGTCAAAATCCATTTAGATGGATTCCTGTAACAACCCAAGGTTATTATCCAACGTAATTTTAGCTTAATCGTATCGTAATTATCATCCCATTAAGTTCATCGAACCATTAGAACCAAACACTGAATATTTGGAGCAATTCGGAGCTCAATCAATTATTTTGGAATATTTTAATATTTAATTAATTACAAAATTGAGGTATTTATTTTGACCTTGAAATCGAAATCCGACTTCACCGTTGCGATCGTCACCCCGAAATTATCTAGGGGTGATGTTTTGGATGCATTTGGAAGTCGTCGAATTTTCATGAATATTTTAATATAATTAAATGCACCGGAAAATAAAATAATTAAATAATCGTCAGAATCAAAATCCGACTTCACTGCTGAATTTCTCACCCCCAAATTAGCTGATGGTGAATTTTTGGGAATTTTTGGAGTGCGTTTCAAAAATCTGAATTTTTAAATAATTAAGAAAAATAATTAGGTAATCATTCAGTCCCCAATTTGCAATTTTCCTTAATTTTATAGTGCATCCTGTCAGCCCCCTCACCTCATCCGGCACCCCCATGCCCCTTGGGCTGAATTGATGACCTCTCTCCCTAAGCTCATGATGGCTCCCTACTCCCCTACTCCATCCTCCCCCTTCTCCTTTATTAAGGAGGAACATAGCCCCTTTTCTTCTTGCTGAATCATCCTCATCTTTTCCCTTCATTGTTGCACTTATGCTAAAGAAGGAGCTCTCTTCCTCCAAAGTTCTTGAAGAAAGCAAATGTTCCTTCTACCTCCACTCATTGTAAGGCTAAAGTACCATTTTGTTTACTCTCCTTATCATTTTCATGTTGCTACAATGCTTGAATATATATTCAAAAATTCATAAGCATGTATGAAAGCCATTAAGACTCTTAAGAGTTTCACATAAAACTGATATATTTTTCATTTATTCTGCACACCTCTATATTCATCATCATTTTTCATATAGTTATGATTCTCAGTTTGTACCGATTTTAGTGTCAATGGAAAGGTATCCGAAAGACCTTTCTATTGATATATGGCACCACTCATAGAATGCTCTTGATTATAAGTATTTGAGCTTGAAAGTAGGTCTTACAGGTTTCGTCCATGCGAAAAATACCATCTGGCGCTTCAGCCCAAAGTTGCAAAATGGACCACGTGCTGCAGCGGAATTTCGGAAAAATCATATCAAATCCGTTAATTACCTATTGAACAGTAAATCGCAAATGGACCGCTGCAGTGCGCCATAGCGCGCTGGAGCGGGCTGTAGCGGTATTTTAAGAAAAACCATAGAAAATCAGAAACATAAATTAATTGAACAGTATTTTCGCGAGTTGGATCGCTGCAGTGCACCATAGCGGGCCGCAACGCCAGAAGCGTCACATCGCGCTACAGCGCCAGAAATTGCAAAACTGCCCAGAATTTTCAGAATTTACCCAGAATTGACTGAAATTCCCAGAACTTTATTATTTATGTATTTTAAGGTCTCTATGACCATAGTGGGACTGAATTATATCAAATTTGAACTTATTTTAGTTAAATTTGAGTATTGCATAAAATTCTATGTTGAAATTAAGTTTGAAACTTTGTCATATTTATCAAGTGCTCAAAATATATCATAAATTTTAAATGTATTATGACAATTACTAGATAATAAAATCCTTAGAAGCTTGTATTGAATATGTATAATCTTAACAACTAAA
This sequence comes from Gastrodia elata, assembly GCA_016760335.1. Lineage (NCBI taxonomy): Eukaryota > Viridiplantae > Streptophyta > Magnoliopsida > Asparagales > Orchidaceae > Gastrodia > Gastrodia elata. The sequence continues at coordinate 46,306,830 of CM028678.1, read as the reverse complement.
TAGCATGAAACTTAAGTTCTTTAAATTTATAATCAAGTGCTAACTCCTTTGGTTGATTTGGAATTAGTTAGCCTTAATTACTTTTCATTTTATATCGAATTTATATTTCTATGCTTTTATAATTTTAGAATGTATATTAGAGAATTTTAATATTTGGTTGAACACTTAAATGTGCTTAGTTGACATAAAAACTATAATTGAACATAAAAATATTAACAACTTGATCAAAAAGATGATATTTAATCTAAACTTAAAATTGCCATCAATAATATACTAATAATACATTGATTTATCATTTACTTTTAAATTAATATTTTGTCTTAACTTTGGTAAGGTTAGGGGTTAAACCATAACTTGTCTTGGTTAATCACTAAATTAATTAACTTGATTATAAGATAATTCAATTGACATTATTCCAATAATACATCTAATTCAGTATTGATCTTAAATTATTGGATTAGGAGTGTTAATATTAATATTAAATCTGTGTGATTGAATCATGTGAACCTAAACTTTGGATCTTTGATTTTCTCCTATATAAGACTATTAGCATAAGATGAAAAATAAAATGGTAATGATTTATGAAATGATCTAACTCTAATAATACATTTGATTTTATCCCGTGATTGTAGAATAGTGTATGATCAGATAGATTTTACTCACCTGATCTGATCACTTAAATCCAAGTCTAATAAGTAAATCTTGAATATCAACTTGAGAGGTAGAAAAATAAGATCTTAAGGGTCTTACTTTAGGATCATTCTTGAAATATTTAAAGATCTTAATTATTGATACATTAAGGTAGGAAGAACTTTTGTAATTTATTGATGTAAGAATCTTAGATGATCCTTTATAACCTTAGAGGTTGATCTTGACACCTTATAGTAGGAGCTACCTAAAGCATCTAGAATGGAAATTCCCCTTTATGGTAGAAATTATTATTGAGTGATCTATATGATCACACTCTTGGAGTCTTGTATAGGACTCACCCATTTAGAGTAAGGACTAATAGTTTTGATAAATCCTTATTGATTAAATAGAATTGTCTGAACCCAAATTATTGGTTTGGTATAGTAAGGTATCCCCATAGTACTAAATTACTTCAGTAGTATTCAAGATTGGTTGATTCACTCCAATATAGACTTATGACCAGGTGCTATCTTGAGGGATTAGATGAATACAGTCCCGTTATAGTATATCTTCCAAAACTAAGAGTGTTATAAATAGGGACTTATTCCTTAGTTTGATTAAAATAAAATTGCGATCGGGTGATGCCTTGTAACAACCCAAGGTTATTACCCAGCTTGATTTTATCATAATCGTATCGTATTCACCATTCTATTAAGTTCATCTAGTCATTAGAACCAAACCTTGAAAGTTTGGAGCAATTCAGAGACCAATCGATTAATTTGAGATATCTTAATATTTAACAATGTAGAAAATTGAGGTATTTATTTTGACGTCGAAATCAAAATTCGATTTCGCCGTTGCGATCATCACCCCCAAATTAGCTATGGGTGATGTTTTGGACGCATTTGAAAGTCGTCGAATTTTCATGAATATTTTAATGTAATTAAATACGTCAAAAAATAGAATAATTAAATAATTGTTGGAATTAAAATCCGACTTCGCCGTTGAATTCCTTACCCCCAAATTAGCTAGGGGTGAATTTTTGGGATTTTTCGGAATACATTTCAAAAATTAGAATTTTTAAATAATTAGGGAAAATAATAAAAATAAATAAGCAATCTTTGAATCCCCTATTTGCAATTTCCCCATTTATTTCAAAATGTTTTTGGGCTGGCCATCCCCATGCCTTTCGGCTGGCCATTCCTCCTTCCTCCCTTTGGATTAAATGCTAAGGCCATCACTTCCTCTCTAGCCCCTCCTTAGCCATGATGAGGCCTCCCCTCCCCTCTCCTCCTTTAAAAGGAGAGCTCAGCCCTCCTTCTTTGCTTCCTGAAAATTTCTCCTCTATCCCCCTCCATTGCTGGTTGTTCTTGTGTTGAGGGAGAATAAGTGCAGCTCTCCTCCCTAAGGTCGTGAAGGAAACAAAGGTCCTCTTCTTCCTCTCCTTCAAAGAACACAAAGGTACCCTCTTGTTCCTCTTCTTATCTTCCTTATGATGTCATGATGTTAGAATGCAGCCTTGAAATGTCTATATACATGTATGAAAGCCATTAAGGCTCTTAAAAACTCCATGAAAATATGCTCTATTTTTCTCTATTTTGTATACCCTGTCATTCATCATCATTTTTAATATAGCTAGGATACTCCATTTGTGCTGATTTTGGTGTCGATGGAAAGGTATCAAAAATACATTTCTATTGATATATAAACCACTCATGAAACTCTCTGGATTGAAAGTAATTAAGCTCGAAAAAATGGCTCTCGAGGGTTTCACACCTGGCGAAATCACCGTCTGCCGCTGCAGCGCGCTGAAGCGGATTGCCGCGGGCTGCAGCGGACATGAAAACTTAAGAAAAATGCACATTAATTAATTGAACAATAAAATTGAGAAATGAACCGCTACAGCGGGTTATAGCGCACCGCAGCGGTCTGCAGCGACATTTCACGAAACTTAGGAAATGATCATAAAAATTAATTGAACAGTAACTTGCAAAATGGGACGCTGCAGCGCGCTGCAACGGACCTTAGCAGAAATATTTCAGATATTAGGAAATGACAAAATAAATTAATTGAACAATAGTTTTGCAAAATGAACCGCTACAGTGCGCCCTAGTGCGCTGCAGTGGGTCACAGCGGGTTGTAGCGGATCGCAACGGATTGCAGCCAGCCGCATCGCAAAGGCGCTACCGCGCATCGTCGCGTAGAAAGCGCTACCGCGCGCTCTAGCGCGCTGCAGTGCGCTACAACGCTCAAATTTTGTAAAATTTCCAAGAATTCCAGAAACTGCCCAAATTTTGTAAAGCTGCCCAGTTTTGACTGAAATGGCCAAAACTCAACTGTTTGGTGTTTCAAGACCCCTAGGACCCTAATGAGATTTAGTTAAAATTGAACACTGCATAAAATTCTATTTGAAAATTGAATTTGAAACTTTGTCAATTTCATTAAGTGCTCAAAACCTATGTATCTTAAATACATGTTACGCCATATGCTAAGTACTGGAGTTTTAATTGCTTGTATCAATTAAGTATACCTTAATAATCTAAATGGCATAAAACTTAGATCTTTTAGAATTATGATTAACTGCTAATCTCTTTTATTTGATTTAGATTTTGATTAGCAACAATCACCTTTTTATTTTATGTTACCTTTTCATCTATATGTGTTCATGAACTTAGGATGTATATTAGAGAACCTTAACACTTATTTGGACACTTAAATGTGATCACTTGAACAAGAGAATCTTTATAACTTGATTTAGTAGATGATACTTAATCTAAATCTAAGTTGACATTAATAATATGCTAATAATACATTGATTTGCCATTGATCTTTAAATTAACCATTGGTCTTAATGATAGAAGGGTTAGGGATTAAACCCTAACTTATTTTGATTAAGATCTAAATCTTAATCATTTAATCAATCTACTTGATTATAAGAGAATCTGATTTATATTATTCCAATAATGCATTTGATTGAGTATTGATCTTAAATCATCAAATTAGAAGTACTAAGGATAACATTAAATATGTGTGATTGAATTATCTGAATCCAAACTTTGGATCTTTGATTTTCTCTTATATAAGATCACTAACATAAGATGGAAATAAAATTGTAATGATTTATGCAATGATCTAAATCTAATAAAATCTTTGATTTTATCCCATGATTATTGAATAGGAAAGGATCAAATGAATTTTAATCATTTGATATAATCATCTTAACTTAAGTATAACAAGTAAACCTTAAGAAGTCGAAATATGAGATCTTAGGGGTCTTGCTATAGGATTCGTCATTGAAATGATTGAAGACCTTAACTAATAAAACATTGAGGTAGGAATAACTTTTGTAATCTATTGAGGTAAGAACCTTATATGATCCTTCAAAATTTTAGAAGTTGAACTTGATACCTTGTGGTAGAAATTACCTAAAGTACTTATATTATGGCTCATTCTTTGTGGTAGCAACTTATATTGAGTGATCCTTTGATCACATATTTGGAGCCTTGTGTAGGATACACATACTTAGAGTAAGGATTAATAGATTTGATAAATCCTGGTTAGTTAAATATAATCTTCTGAACCCAAATTATTAGTTGGGTATAGTAGAGTATACCCATATTACTGGATTAATTCAGTAATATTCAGGATTGGTTGATTCACTCCAATATGGACTTATGACCAGGTGCTATCCCGCGGGATTAGCCGAATACAGTCCCATGAGAGTAAATCTCCCAAGACTAAGAGTGTTACAATTAGTGAACAAGATCCTTAGTTTGAGATATAAATTGCAACCGGGTTCTGCCTCCTATCGTAGTGCATTTTGATAAGTGCAGTTTAAGTAAACTAAGTATCTGAACTCACTTTGTGTAGACCACTAAGTATGCTTGTAATTAGGGCATTTAATAACTTAGCTTGAGATGTAAACTGTGACCGGGTTCTGCCTCCTATCGTAGTGCGCTTCGATAAGTGCAGTTTAAATAAGCTAAGGGTTAAATTTATCTTTCTTGCAAATATGCTAAATATATGTATACAATTATCTCAGCTAATGATTTTCAAGTAAACTCTCAACTTTAACCAATTACCACAGTTAAAATCTTAGGAGTCAGAATCATTTTAGCAGGATTCTGCATAATGGAGACTTTGGATTCATTATCAGATTTTAAAGCATTTTATGGATTTATCTCATGTAGTTTAGAAGCGTGAACATGAGCATAAGCATGATGTGTGAATATCATAATGATGTATGAGGATCAGAATGATGTATAAGTATCAGTGATGATTTATGAGTTACGGAATATTGCATACATTAACGGGAAAATTTCTGGATGCGTCAGTGTCATCAATAAACAGTATTCCCAACAGGGTGTATGTAGACATTGGACCGTACTGCTCATAACAGTTCAGTGATATTTTGGCAGCATATCGGTAGCATACCGTATTGTGGCATATTCAGATGCACAGTTTCAGTGGCATACAGCATAGTTGTACATATGATTACTCAGTTTTAGATTCAGTACTATTTTGATTTATTTTCAGTATTCAGTTACAATTCAGTTTTACTTTACACTGCTTCACTTTTGTACAGTTTTAGACAAATTTATACTTTCAGTTACCTTTACAGTTTTTCTGCAGATTTACTCGTATTATGTAAATGTTAAATGAATAATTAGAACTGTTAGATTAGTTTCGATATGTTAGATTTATTGTCTAACACGAGGTACTTTTGGGATCCAGCAATTTGTTAGATCCTGAGCAGTACACTGATCCAAGTCAAGAGGATATCCAGGAGATCCAGAAGGAGCCCGTGGAGCTTTAGTGGACTCTTCTTCAGCTGCTTAGTTACTTTTAGTTCAGTATTTAGTTTTATGTCTATTATTCAGTAAATGTATGTAATAATTCCGGATGCACTGTCCTTTCTTTTTTGAGATGAATGTTTTCTTACTGTTTCTGTGATGAATGTATCTGGATGTATGCCTTAAGCTTTCGCACTCTGTACTACACTACTTATATTTAGTATTGTGATGTGATCAGTATACTTGAAAATGCTGATATTTTATACATATATTGAATTTTTATTGTATTATAAATCCAATGTACGTATTTGCCTAATACCAAAGATAATGATACTACTCTTATCTTAAGTATTATCTCTCAACCCTACTTGAGGTTGAGTCAGCAATCCTTCAGGTGGGCTTAATTTTCAGCCATTTCGGGGAGACGACGTATTCTTTCTTCCTCGAATAGTGCACCATTTTGCCGCCAAATTACTCTTTGCGCGTGGCAACGGGGCTGGGCGCCACATGCCTCCTAGTAAAAATCGCTTCAATAGATGTGACTTAAACAAACTAAGTAATTCGAGTCACTTTCTTTAGGACACTAAGTGTGATTGTGAATTTGGTATCTAAATGGCTTAGCTTGAGATACAAATCGTCATTGGGTGATGCCTCCTATCAAATATCACTTCGTTAGGGTGGCTTAATCAAACTAAGTGTTAAGAACCACCTTTCTTAGAAACATACTAAATATGTGCATACAATCATCCCATCTAATGATTTTTAAGTAAACTCTGAACTTTAACCAATTATCGAGATTAGAATTTATGAGTCAGAATCCTTTTAGTAGGATTATGCACAATAGAGACCTTGAATTCATTATCGGATTTCAATGTATTTTTTGGATTTATTTCATGTAGCTTAGAAGCATGAGCATGAGCATAAGCATAATGTTAAGTATCAGTAATGATGTATGAGTATCAATGATGATTTATGAGTTACAGAATATTGTATACATTGATTAGGGAATTTTAGGAGGCATCGGCATCGCAGTTCCAAATTGGATGTATGTAGAGATTGAACCATACGACTCATAGCAGTTTAGTGATATTTTGGTGGCATATCATTAACATACAGTATTATGGCATATTCAGATACACTGTTTCAGTGGCATATATCATAGTTTTACATGCTATTACTTAGTTTTATATATATTTCTATTTTTGGTTTACTTTCAGTATTCAATTTACAGTTCAGTTTTATATTACTTTGCTTCAGTTTTGTACAATTTTATTCAATTTTATACTTTCAGTTGCCTTTATAATTTTTCTGCAGATTTACTTATATTATGTAAATGTTAAATGAATAACTAAAACTATTTAGATTAGTTTCGATGTGTTAGACTTATTGTTTAATATTATCTAACATGGGGTACTTTTGTGATCCGGCAATTTGCTAGATCTTGAGTAGTATACTGAGCCAGGTTAGTAGGACACCCAGGAGATTCAGGAGGAGCACATAGAGCACTAGTGGACTCTCATTCAATTTTACTACTTTTTTACTTAGTTTATTTCAGATCAGTACTTTGCTTTTATGTCTGTAATTCAATAATTGTTTATAATAATTATAAATATATTTTCTTTTCTTTTCTGAGAAAAATGTTTCATACAGCTTCTGTGATGAATATTTCTGGATGTTTGCTTTAGCTTCTGCACGCTGTTATATATTATTTATACTTAGTATTGTGATGTGATCAGTATACTGGAAATGATGATACCTTATACATATATTGTATTCCTTATGTGCGTTTTAAATCCAATGTATATATTAGCTTAATACTTAGAATAAAGATACTACTCTTATCTTAAGTACTAGCTCTCAACCCTCATTGAGGCTGAGTCAGCAGCCCTTCAGACGGATTTAGTTCTCAACTATTCGGAGAGATGGGATATTCCTCCCCGAGTGGTGCGCTGCTCCGCCGCCGAATTATGATTTTACCTCTTTGCGCGCGGCAACGTGGCGGGGCGCTACAAGAAATGGGAGAAGGAGGGAGCTCTCAACTTTGCAATAAGAAAAAAAGAGGGGATGAGGCTTCTCTTTAAAGAAGAAGGAGGAGAAGGAGATGTGAGGGGGATATGTCATCACAAGCCTAGGGAGAGAAAAGGCATGGGAGGAGAAGGCCATTATGCTTGCCTAAGGGGGCATGGGGGCACCACAAATGGAGGGGGTTGTCAAAAAGAGTAATTAAGAAAAATTGATTTTTCTTAATTAAATAAATATTTATTTATTTTCTAAATTGTTAAAAATTAAGATTAAATAAATGCGCTCCAAAAATTTCCAAAAATTCACCCATAATTAATTTGGGGGTGAGGAATTTAACGGCAAAGTCGGATTCTAATTCCGACGATTATTTAACTGTGCTAATTTTTGGGGTTATTTAATTATATTAAAATATTTGTAAAAAATCTGACAACTTTCGAACGCGTCCAAAACATCCCCCTAGCTAATTTAGGGGGGATGATCGTAACGCTGAAGTTGGATTTTGATTTTGAGATCAAGATAAATAATTTAATTTCTTAATTAATTAAATATTAAAATAATCTAAAATATTTGATTTAACTCCAAATCGTACCAAATCTCTGGGAATTGATTTTGACAACTGGATGAACTTAATTAAGATATATTTAAGCTAAAATTAAGCTGGGTAACAGCCTTAGGTTGTTATATGAGCAGCTTATTGAGTTAGGTTAGGAGTATGTACAGGACGTTCAAAAGAAGTTCATGGAGTCATAGCGAATTTCTCCTACATATTTATTATTTTCGATTAGTTATTTTTAGTTACGTACTTAGACTATATATACTTTCAGTTACCTTTATAATTTTTTTACAGATTTACTTATATTATGTAAATGTTAAATGAATAACTAGAACTATTTAGATTAGTTTTGATGTGTTAGACTTATTGTCTAACTTATTGTCTAACACGGGGTACTTTTGGGATCCGGTAATTTGCTAGATCTTGAGCAGTATACTGAGCCAGGTCAATAGGACACCCAGGAGATTCAAGAGGAGCACGTGGAGCACTAGTGGACTCTCCTCTAGTTTTATTATTTTTCTACTTAGTTTATTTTAGATCAGTAGTTCATTTTTATGTCTGTAATTTAGTAACTATTTATAATAATTTTATATGTATTTTTTTTTCTTTTCTGAGATAAATATTTTCATATAGCTTATGTGCTGAATATTTCTGGATGTTTGCTTTAGCTTCCGCACTCTGTTATATATTACTTATACTTAGTATTGTGATATGATCAGTATATTGGAAATGCTGATACCTTATACATATATTGTATTCCTTATGTGTGTTTTAAATCCAATGTATGTATTAGCTTAATACTTAGAATTATGATACTACTCTTATCTTAAGATTAGCTCTAAACCCTCCTTAAGGTTGAGTCAGTAACCCTTCAGACGGGTCTAGTTCTCAACTATTAGGAGAGACAGGATATTCCTCCCCGAGTGGCGCGCCGCTCCGCCGCCAAATTATGATTTTACCTCTTTGCGCACGGTGACGGGGTGTGGCGCTACAAGCAATGAGAGAAGGAGGGAGCTCTCAGCTTTGTAATAAGGAAAAAAGAGGGGCTGAGGCTTCTCTTTAAAGAAGAAGGAGGAGAAGGAGATGTGAGGGGGATAGGTCATCATGAGCCTAGGGAGAGAGAAGGCATGAGAGGAGGAGGTAATCATGCTTGCTTAAGGGGGCATGGGGGCGCCGCAAATGGAGAGGGTTGTTGTAACAACCCAAGATTATTATCCAGCTTAATTTTAGCCTAATCATATCGTAATTACCATTCCATTAAGTTTGTATAGTCATTAGAACCAAACCCTGAAGGTTTGAAGCAATTCAAAGCTAAATCCAATATATTGGATTATTTTAATATTTAATTAATTAGAAAATTAATGTATTTATTTTGACCTCAAAATTAAAATCTGAATTCGCCGTTGCGATCATCACCCCCAAATTAGCTAAGGTTGATGTTTTGGACGCATTTGGAAGTCGTCGAATTTTCGTCAATATTTTAATATATTAAAATACACCAAAAATTAGCATAATTAAATAATCATCGGAATCAAATTCTAACTTCGCAATTTCCCATACTTTTTTAAATTCCCTTTGGCTGACAGCCCCCTTCCATTTTCGGCTCCCCCATACCTCCCTTAGGCAAGCATAAAAGAAAAGCACAGCCCTTCCTCCTCCTTTTGCTGTCAAGTAAGCTCTAGAGCTCTCTCCCTTCCCCTCCATTGCTACACCTTGAAGGAGAAGGCTCATCCCCAAGGTCTTGAAGGAAACAAAGGCCCTCCTCTTATTGCAAGGACTAAGGTACCCCTTTGCTCATCTTCTTATCTTCCTCATGCTGATTACAATGCTTGAATATATCTTTAAAAGTTTATAAGCATGCATGGAAGCCACTAAGGCTCTTAAAAGCATCACAGAAAATTGCCTTATTTTCGTCTATTCTGCATACTCTTGTATTTATCCATATTTTTTGTATAGTTAGAATGCTTTGTTTGTACCGATTTTAGTGTCAATAGAAATGTATCAGAAAGACATTTCCATTGATATATGGCACCGCTCATGAAACGCTCTTGATTGGGAGTAATTGAGGTCGAAAATAGGCCTTCCAGATTTCGTCCCGGCGAAAATCACCGTATGGCGCTGCAGCGGGCCGTTGCGGTATTTTGGCAAAATATATAAAAAAAAACTTTTAACTGACTATTTGAATAGTAAATTAGCAAAGTGGACCGTTCCAGCGCCCTATAGAGCGCTGCAGCGGCATTTCATGAAAATCTTAGGAAAATTCGTATTTCACTAATTAAACAGTAATTTGCAAAATTGACCGCTACAGTGTGCCATGGCACGCTGCAGCGGGCCGCAACGCCCCCACCGCTAAAAGCGTTATAGCACACTACCACGCGAAGAGCGCTACCGCCCTAAAAGCTGCAGCGCCCAAACTTGCAAAATGTCCAGAATTAGCTTAGAAATTACTCAATTTTGGCTGAAAATGTCCAAAACTTCACTGTTTTTATATTTTAAGATTCATAGGATCATAGTTGGACTGAATTATATCAAATATGAACCAATATAAACCTATTTTAGTTAAAATTAAACATTATATAAAATTATATATTGAAATTTAGTTTGAAGCTTTGTCACCTTTATCAAGGGCTCCAAACTTACCATGAACTTTAGATGTATTATATTAAATGCTAAATAATAAAATTTTAAGTGCTTGTATCGAATAGGTATGTCTTAACAACTAAATGGCATGAAACTTAGACCTTTTCGATTTGTGATTTAGTGCTAATTTCTTTGGCTTAATTTAGAATTTGATTAACATTAATTACCCTTTTATTATGTGTCATCTTTATATTCATATATTTTCATAATCTTATGGTGTATATTAGAAAACCTGAACATTTACTTGGATACTTAAATGTGATTAAACTTGAATGTTAGAATCTTGATAACTTAATTAAGTAGATAATACTTAATCTAAACCTGAAATTATCATCAATAATACACTAATAATATATTGATTTGTCATTGACCTATAAATTAACCTTTGGTCTTAACGATCAAATGTTAGAGGTTAAACCCTAACTTATCTTAATTAAGATCTAAATCTTAATCACTTAATTAATCAACTTGATTATAAGATAATTCAATTAACATTATTCTAATAATGCATATGATTTGGTATTGATCTTAAATCATTGAATTAAAAGTGCCAGGATTAATATTGAATATATGTGATTGAACTATTTGAACCTAAACTTTAGATCATTGATTTTTTCTTATATAAAAATATTAGCATAAGATTAATACTAAAATTGTAATTATTTATGAAATGATCTAACATTAACAGTATATTTGATTTCATCCCATGATTATAGAATAAGAAAATGGTTAGGTGAATTGTTAGCTATCTAACATGATCACTTTAATCCAAAACTAATAAGTAAACCTTGAAAGTTAACTTAAGAAGTTGAAAAGTGAGATCTTAAGGGTCTTACTTTAGGATCATTCTTGAAATGTTTAAGGACCTTAATTATTGATACCTTGAGGTAGGAAGAGCTTTTGTAACTCTTTGAGGTAAAAACTTAGATGATCTTTCATAACCTTAGAAGTTGAACTTGATATTTTGTGGTATGAATCACCCAAAGTATTTAGAGTGTGACTTATTCCTTATGGTAGTAACCTATATTGAGTGATCCTTTGATCACATTATTAGGGCCTTGTGTAAGATACACCTACTTAGATTAAGGATTAATATATTTGATAAATCATTGTTGATTAAATAGAATTATCTGAACCCAGATTATTGGTTTGGTATAGTAGGGTATACCCATAGTACTGGATTATTTCAGTAGTATTCAGGATTGGTTGATTCACTCTAATGTGGACTTATGACCAGTGTTATCCCGAGGGATTAGACGAATACAGTCCCGTTAGAGTAAATCTTCCAAGACTAAGAGTGTTACAAATAGTGAATAAGATCCTTAGTTTGAGATATAAACTGCGACCAGGTTTTGCCTCCTATCGTAGTGCGCTTCGATAAGTGCAGTTTAAGCAAACTAAGTATCTTAAGTCACTTTGTGTAGACCACTAAATATGCTTGTAATTAGGTTATTTAATGGCTTAGCTTGATATATAGACTGTGACCGGGTTCTGCCTCTTATCGTAGTGCGCTTCGATAAGTGCAGTTTAAACAAGCTAAGGGTTAAATCCATCTTTTTTACAAATATGCTAACTATGTGTATACAACATCCCAGCTAATGATTTTTAAGTAAACTCTCAACTTTAACCAATTATCGAACTATAATCTATAAGTCAGAATCCTTTTAGCAAGGTTCTACATAATGGAGACCTATAATTCATTATCAGATTTCAAAACTTTTTCTGGATTTTCAGATTTATCTCATGTAGTTTAGAAGCATGAGCATGAGCATAAGCATGACGTATGAGAATCAGAATGATGTATGAGTATTAGTGATGATTTATGGGCTACAGAATGTTGCATACATTGACTGGGTAATTTCAGGATGCATCGACATCATCATTAAGCAGTATTCTCAACTAGATGTATGTATATATTGGACCGTACTACTTATAGAAGTTTAGTGATATTTTGGTTGCATATTAGTAGCATACAGTGTTGTGGCATATTCAGATATACAGTTTTAGTGACATATATCATAGTTTTACAGATGATTATTCAGTTCAAATTCAGTACTATTTTAGTTTATTTTCAGTATTTCAGTTTATAGTTCAGCTTTACATTACTTTACTTCAGTTCTATATAATTTTATACAGTTTTATGCTTTCAGTTACATTTACAGTATTTCTGCAGATTTAATCACATTATGTAAATATTATATAAATAACTAGAACTGTTTAGATTAGTTTCAATGTGTTAGACTTATTATCTAATACGGGGTACTTTTGGGATCCGATAATTTGCTAGATTCTGAGTAGTATATTAAGTCAGGTCAGAAGGACACCCAGAAGATTCAGGAGGAGCCAGTGGAGCACTAGTGGACTATCCTTCAATTTTACTTTTTGCTTAGTATTTTCAGTTCAGTACTTAGTTTTATTTTAATATTTTAGTAAACTGTTTGTAATAATTCTTGATGTATTATCTTTTTTTTTTTAAGATGAATGTTTTCTTATAGCTTCTGCGATGAATGTTTTTGGATGTTTGCTTTAAGTTTCTGTACTCTATTATATTCTACTGATACTTAGTATTGTGATGTGATCAGTATACTGTAAATGCTGATATTTTGTACATATATTGGATTTCTATTGTATTCTAAATTTAATGTATGTATTTATCTAATACTTAGGACAATGATACTACTCTTATCTTAAGTATTAGCCCTCAACCCTTCTTTAGGTTGAGTCAGAAGCCCTTCAGATGGGTTTGGTGGTTTTCAGCTATTCAGGGAGACGGGTTGTTCCTCCCCGAGGGGCGCGCCGCTCCGCAGCTGAATTATGATTTTTACCTCTTTGCGCACGGTGACGAGGCGGGACGCTACAGTTGTCAAGAAGAGTAATTAAGAAAATTTGAATTTTCTTAATAAAATAAATATTTATTTATTTTCTAAATTGCTAGAAATTCAGATTAAATAAACGTGCTCCAAAAATATCCAAAAATTTACCCATAACTAATTTAGGGGTGAGGAATTTAACGATGAAGTCGGATTTTGATTCCAACAATTATTTAATTATGCTAATTTCTGGGGTTATTTAATTATATTAAAATATTCGCAAAGAATCTGACAACTTCCGAACGCGTCCAAAACATCACCCCTAGCTAATTTGGGGGTGACGATCGTAACGCCGAAGTTAGATTTTGATTTCGAGATCAAGATAAATAATTCAATTTCTTAATTAAATAAATATTAAAATAATTCAAAAATATTTAATTTAGCTCAAATTGTACCAAATATTTAGGGATTGGTTATAACAATTGAATGAATTTAATCAAGATATGGTCAAGCTAAAATTAAGCTGGGTAACAGCCTTGGGTTATTACATGAGCAGCTTATTGAGCCAGGTCAGGAGTACGTACAAGACGTTCAAAAGGAGTTCGTGGAGCCTTAGCGGATTTCTCCTTCATATTTACTATTTTTGATTAGTTATTTATAGTTATGTACTTAGACTAAATTTATGTATTTCAGCAAACTGGTTGTAATAACTCTGAATGTGTTTTTCTTTCTTTTCTGAGATGAATATTTTATTCAACTTTTATGATGAATATTTCTGTATGTTTACTTAGCTTTCGCACTTTGTTTAAATATTACTTATACTTAGTATTGTGATGTGAACATCATATTGAAAATATTGATATTTCATACATATATTGAATACTTCACAATTGTATTTTAAATCCAATATATATATATTTATCTAATACCTATGATAAGGATACTACTCTTATCTTAAGTATTAGCTCTCCACCCTCCTTTAGGGTTAAGTCAGCAGCCCTTCATATGGGTTAACTTTTAGAAATTCAGGGAGATGGTTTACATCTTCCTGAGTGGCGCACCGCTCCGCCGCTGTGACGATTCCAATATTGAGGATCACTTAACTCAACATTGATAATTACCACAATATCTAATACTAGATAGAAGGAAACTAATCCAAATCATTAGATACTGTATTTAGTTAAGGATTCAGATAAGGGTCTTAAGTTAAGATAAAAGGGATTATAATGAAATATTGTATGAAATACATATGAGAATGAAATAAAGTTAATCATGCAATACATGTAAGGACATATAAATTATAAATATTGATGTGAATTCTTGCAAGTCTAGATAGAAAGATTCTAAGTATTTAACATATGAAACACATAAGGATACATGTGAGTATAATTTTAGAATAATTGACACATATGATTATAAGTACTTGCATTTCTAAGTAAAATTTCAATATGTTTAGCATATGGAATGTTAGTCTATAATTTTCAATAAAATTTCTAAGTCCTAAAATTCTTAAAAATTTTGGCAGAGTCTTCTATGTAAATGGTTAAGGAAACACGTGCACAGTAGACATACAAGACTTCTATTTCAATGGAAGTTATAATTTGAAAGAAAAACAACCTAAAATTAGTATATAATCAATCCAATTTAGCTCCAATTTTAGTATAGAGTTCAATCCATTATATAGGATTGCTCATTTCTAATTTTAAAATAGAGTTCAATCTATTTAATAGGATTGGTCATTTCTAATTTTAAAAGTTTAAAGGGAAAAAATCACAGTGTAATAATTATCTATCCTAAGATTTATTTCATCACAACATTTAACATTCAAAATAGATATGTAACTAAGTTCTAATTTAATATGCAAATAAATATGCAACTAATGATTTAATTAATATTCAATTATATTCATCTATCCATTCATCTCATCCCAAGCATTTAAGTATTTAATTAAACTCCAACATAAGCATAGCAAATATGAAGTAAATGACTTTAATTATTACAAACTATGAGTAAATTAAAAGAAAGAAATAGCTCACATAAAAATTAGTAAGCTGTATTTCCATTTCATTAATAGTGGAAGCAATTTAAGCTATTATACTTAGTCCAGCTCCACTAGCCTCCAAATGCACCCGATCTATCATATTTTAGTATTTAAATGTAATAAGGCAAAGCCAAGAAAAAGAAAAACTGGTTAGACTAAACAGTCTAAGCATATTTTAAGAGTAGGCTAAACATTATATTATTTTAATTTGATATCACTACTAGTTACAAAATTTGTAAATATAAGGTGCAAGAAAGTAAGCATTTAAGTGCGGAGAAAGTAAGTAATAAAATATAAAATGAGTTAGAACACTCACTTAAGTATATATCATAGCCTGCAAATAGAACAAGGGTAAAAGTATCCTAAATAGTCTATAAATGAACTAATGTGTATATGAAAGTAAATGAAGTAAAGCATGTATATGTTCAAATAAACTTATGCTAAGTAAGAAAAAGAAATAGTGAAGCATTTAAATATAATTTAACAATATTCATTATAATCTAAGTAAACTATAAACAAGTAAAGTATAATACTAACATAAAAAGTGCAAAGCATAGTAGATGAAAGAAGATCTTAGACTCTTAGTCTAAGATACACATAGCCTATGACTATGTAAGGTAACACAGCTAAAAAGCTATGATGAGTCTTCACAATCAATAAGATTATAGAGGATCACACATATTTATTAATTGAAGTTATTTTAATCTATACTCATTATGTGGGCATATTCAGAATAAAATGAGGAGTTAAACACGTCTGTTTAACTACTAAAGAAAAACGGGGTCTATCTAAAATACTCACATTCATCCTCTAAGAATGTGAGGTCTCCTTATTATTTTATTTTCAATCTGCCCTAGACTGATCCACCGTATAGACCCCTAGTAATTTTAATGTGAAAGTTCTATTCATGCACAAAATCTTATATGAATGATTAAAATGAAAAAGGCTCAAAACTAAGCAAGTATTTAAGGAAAATTAATAATTGCAACTAAGTAATAACCTAAATTATCTAATTTTAATGATCTATTTAATGATTGGAGCTAATTGAGCTCCCAATTAACTTTGAGATTTTGATCTCAAGTTAATTATAATTAATAGTAATAATTTGAGTTTTGAAAATAATGATTTTATTTTATTTATTATAATATGACAAAATAATTTATAAGTATAATCAATACAAATACAAGTTAATTTTAATCTAATCCTAAGCCATAAGATTCAATTATGATAATTAAATCAAGGCTTAGATGACTAGTAAGAAAGAATTGAGATTAAGAATTATCAACTTAAGAAATTGGTAGTTAAGGTTTAATCTACTAAAATTCTCAAATGAAGTTTAATAATCCGAGGTTGTTACTAGAGTAATTAATCCCAAATTCAGGAGGATTAAGTCAAAAATAGAATTTTGATATTAGTCAAATAAAAATTTAATAAAAATATACTCAAATGAAGCATATCAAGGGGATCATTCTACCAAAATTTGAAAGCAATCTGAATCCCGGATCGTTATAAATAAATTTGGGAAATTTAAACTTCTAGAGTTGATAAAAGATAAAATAAAAGTTGGATTTTAGAATTTTTTATAGATTTGAGTTAAGCATTATAAGAGGACACTATGTTTTAAGTTTCGTAATTTTTTGGGCTCCGAATTAATTGTAGCGAATTTTTGAAAATATTCACTTAAAAATTAATATAAAATAAAATACTCGTCTAAATTCAATAATTTTTAAACGCTTGCGTTTGTCTCATCGAGACGGTCATTTCAATACCAAGTTTGTAATTTTTGGAATTCAATTGACTTAGATCAAGGCTTGAGAAGTTTCAGCCATTGGATTTTGATTCAACGGCTGCGATAGAATTCAATTTTTGCCTCATAAATATATTGAGCTCTACCCTAAATCAGCAATCCGAAATTTTATCATTTTTTTTTCTAGCCATCAACTTTCCTTCTCATCTCCATGGAAAATCGAAACCTCCTTCCCTTGGCCAAGCACACTTTTCCTTCCTCATCATGGGCAAGAGACGTCGCCTCCTTCATGGCCGAGAGTCCCCCTTCCTGTCGGCCGAACAGCAGCCTTCTTCACCTCCATGGCTGAACTGAACCTCCTCCTCTCGGTCGAGCTCCAACTCTTTCATCCATTTGGCTAAGCGCCGAGCCGAGGGCTCACCTTGCAAGTCGGCCAGCATCGACCTCTTCTTCTTTCATCCGAATCCTTTCATCTCTTCCTCCTTCATTGCGGCTATGGTAGAATGCATTCAGCACTTTGTCGCAGCAATGAATTGCCTTAAGGTACTTAACTATACCTACTTCAAACTTAATATTAACCATATGAATCTTGGATATTTAATCATAGCTAGGTTTTATAGATTTTATCCATTTTTTTTTCTTGTAGGAGTTGTTCCATTTATGATTTATAAAAGCGATACCTATTATTATATTGCTGCTAGATATAATATTATTCTTATATATTCATTACAGCATGCATTAGAATAATATAATTTAATTGAGATACTCTCACACGACCTATCCTTTAGTTGTTTTTGTGTTTTATGCCACAAAATGCGTTTCTCTTGTGAGAAATATACATATATATATATATATATATATATACAAATCACACTCACAATATTGAAATAATCTTGTTCAAAGGTTAATGTCATGGATTGAGCCTCAACTCATATGAAGGCATAGAGGCAAAAGAGGTTAATCTAATGATACTAGTGACTTATTAACTGCTCAACAAAGTATCACATATGATTATTTTATGAAATGAAGGTTGATCAAAATAGTTCTTAAGAGTTTGGCAAAGAAAAAGATTAAAATAATATACACTTATATGAATCATCGAGATCATTATTTACGACAGTTTAGCAATAAATCTTCTTAACACAATTGGTAAATAAACTTGTTTATGTTGTCGTACGTTGAGCCTTCTTACGTTGTCTTTTAAATAGTTAAATGGATTGCAATGAATTCGTGTTACGCACGAATTATCTATAATATAAACTCACAAGTACTTCTTAAAACCCTACTTATGCATGAAGTATTCGTGTTCTAAGCTGCTCAATATTATTTAATATAACATGTGAGTGCTAAAGATATATATTAAATTCATTTCTAATTTGATGATTAGTACTAATAAATATAATGCATCTATAGATTTGTCTTTAGAATTGTGTTTTACTATTCTAAGTAATATTAATCTAGGACATGATTAAATATTTATAAATATTAAAGAGATCTTTTGATGTTAATAACAACATGTCAACGATATTATAGGAACTACGCAATAAGTTTTATAAATTAAAAGCAAAAGGGGGCAACCTCATTAATAAGAGTACTCTGAGTTTAAGAGGAGTAAAAAGAATGAGTAATGACATTTAAGCTTTAAAGAACTAACTTACTAAAAAAAAAAATTGCAGGGTTGTGTTTGACATCTCATTCCAATCAACCGTCGAGCTTCAAGTTTGAATCGCCTTAAAAGTACGCTTGGTACTTAAAACTTTATTGAGTTTTGTATTCTTTTATTTATATTATTTTCTTGAGCTCTATGTACAGTGCGTACACCACTTGCATAGATCTTAGTATTATTAGTGATTGGATTATTATTTGAAAACTATGACATTAGGGTATAGGAACTCTTGCTAACTAAGTAATAAGCATTATCTTAGTTGAAACTGTAAAGTATGCGGACATGAATTAGAACCTAGAGTCAAACTAAGGTACTTCCTTAGGAACTTCACTTCACCTTAGGCTCTTTCCTTATGTAACAACCCAAGGTTGTTACCCAGCTTGATTTTATCATAATCGTATCTTAATCACCATTCCATTAAGTTCATCTAGTCATTAGAACCAAACCTTGAAGGTTGGAGCAATTGAGAGCTAAATCCAATATTTTGGATTATTTTAATATTTAATTAATTAGAAAATTGAGGTATTTATTTTGACTTCAAAATTGAAATCCAACTTCGTCGTTGCGATCGTCACCCCCAAATTAGCTTGGGGTGATGTTTTGGACGCATTTGGAAGTCATCGAATTTTAGCGAATATTTTAATGAAAGTAAATGCGTCGAAAAATAAAATAATTAAATAGCCATCGGAATTGAATTCTGACTTCGCCGTTGAATTCCTCACCCCCAAATTAGTTAGTGGTGAATTTTTGAGAATTTTTGGAGCACATTTCAAAAATTAGAATTTTTAAATAATTCGGGAAAATAAATAAGCAAATAGGCAATCATTGAGACCTTATTTGCAATTTCCCATTTTCTTTCCAAATCTCTTTTTTCGGCTGGTCATTCCTGCATTTCGGCTGGCCACACCTCCCATTTCCTCCCTCCCATGCCTTGACCTCATCTTAGCTCCATAGCCCCCTAGCTAATAATGAAGCCCTACCCTCTGCATTCTTTTTTAAATAGAGAGCTCAGCCATCTTTTCCACTTGCTGAAACTTTCTCCACTCTATCCTCTTTCTCCAATACTGCACCCTAAGAAGAAGAAGAAGAAAAAGAAGAAGAAGAAGAAAAAGAAGAAGAAGAAAAAAACAAAGCTCTCTTCTTCCTCTCCTTTTAATAACATAAAGATACCCTCTTGCTCCTCTCATTGCCTTTCTTATGATGTTATGATGTTAGAATGCAGCCTTGGAAGTCCATATGTATGTATGAAAGCCATTAAGGTTCCCAAGAACTCACAAAAATATGCTCTATTTTTTGTCTATTCTGCATACCCTTGTATTCATCCTCATTTTTAGTATAGCTAGGATGCTCCGTTTGTACCAATTTGATGTCGATGGAAAGGTATCGGAAATACCTTTCCCTTGAGAGTAATTAGGCTCGAAAAATGGCTCTCGCGGGTTTTGCTCCTGGCCAAATCACCGTTTGCCGCTGCAGGGATTGCCGTGGGCTGTAGCGGACAGGAAGACTTAGGGAAAATGCACATTAATTAATTGAATATTAAATTGCGAAATGGACCTCTACAGCGCGCTACAGTGGCATTTCATGAAACTTAGGAAACAGCCATAAAAATTAATTGAACAGTAACTTGCAAAATGGGACGCTACAGCGCGCTGTAGCGCGCTGCAGCGGACCATAGCGGAAATGTTTCAGATCTTAGGAAATGACAAAATAAATTAATGGAACAGTAGTTTTGCAAAATGAACTGTTACAGCACGTCATAGCGCGCTGCAGCGGGTCACATCGGGCTGCAGCGGCCTGCAGTGAGCCGCAGCGCAATGGCGCTACCGCGCAGAAAGCACTCCAGTGCACTGCCGCGCGGAAAGCGCTCCAGCGCCCAAAATTTGCAAAAATTTCCAGAAATTCCAGAAACTGCCCAAATTTTGTAAAACTGCCAAATCTTGGCTGAAATGGCTAAAACTAAACTATTTTAGTATTCTAAAACCCCTATAATCATAGTGGGGCTAAGTTATACTAAATTTGAACATATTTTAGCTAAAATTGAACATTGCATAAAATTCTATGTTAAAATTAAGTTTGAAAATTTGTTGTTATTATTAAATATTCAACACCTATCATATAGCTTGGATGTATTGTATCTATTGCCAAATAATAGAGTCTTAAGTGCTTGAATTAAATAGGTGTATCATAATAACTAAAATGGCATGAAACTTAAGTCTTTTAGATTTGTGATTAAATGCTCATCCATTTAGTTTGATTCTAGAATTTGATTAGCATTAATTATCTTTTTATATTATCTTTTCATTTTTATGCTTTTATAACTTTAGGATGTATGTTAGAATACCTTAACATGTAATTGGACACTTAAAAGTGATTACTTCAATATAAGAATCTTGATAACTTAATTAAGTAGATGATACTTAATCAAACCTAAGTTGACATCAATAATACACAGATAATACATTGATTTGTCATTGACCTTTAAATCAACCTTTGATCTTAATGATAGAAAAGTTAGGGGTTAAACTCTAACTTATCTTAATTAAGATCTAAATTTTAATCATTTAATCAATCTACTTAATTGTAAGATAATTTAATTGACATTATTCTAATAATGTATTTGATTGAGTATTGATCTTAAATCATTGAATTAGAAGTACTAGGTTAATAATGAACTAGTGTGATTTAATCATCTGAATCTGAACTTTAGATCATTGATTTTCTCTTATGTAAGACTACTAGCATAATATGAATAGTAAAATGTTAATGATTGATGAAATGATCTAACTCTAACAATATCTTCGATTCCCTCCCATGATTAAAATAGGAAATGTTAGATGATTGGTTAGCCATCTGACTTGATCATTTAAATCCAAAACTAATAAGTAACCCTTGAATGTTAACTTAAAGAGTGGAAGGGTCTTATTTTAAGATCATTTTGAAAATACTTTTAAAGACTTTAATTGTTGATACATTGAGATAGGAAGAACTTTTGTAATCTGTCGAGGTAGGAACCTTAGATAATCCTTCATAGTCTTAGAAATTGAACTTGATACCTTATGGTAGGAATCACCTAAATGACTTAGAATATGAGTCACCCCATTGTGGTAGCAACCTATATTGAGTGATCTTTTGATCACACCCTTGGAGCTTGTGTAGAACTCACCCATTTAGAGTAAGGAATAATAGATTTGATAAATCCTTGTGATTAAATAGAGCTGTCTGAACCTAGATCGTTGAATTGTGTAGTATGGTATACCCATAGTACTAGATTATTCAGTAGTATTCAGGAGTGGTTGAGTCACTATAAGTGAGATTTATCTTTGTGCTATCCTACGGGCTTAGGTGGATATAACCTCGCTCAGAGTAAATCAATTAATCCTAAGAGTGTTATAAGTAGGGACTCATTCCTTAGTTTGATTAAAATACCAATCGCCAACGGGTGATGCCTCCTAGCGAAGATCGCTTTAATAGGTGTGGCTTAAACAAACTAAGTAATTTAAGTCACCTTCCTTAGAACACTAGGTATGATTGTGAGTTGGGTATCTTAATGACTTAGCTTGAGATACAAATCACCATTGGGTGATGCCTCCTATCGAGGATCGCTTCATTAGGGCGGCTTAATCAAACTAAGAGTTAAGAACCACTTTTCATGCAACCATGCTAGATATGTGTATACAATCATTCCATTTAATGATCTTTAATTCAAACTTTCAACTTTAACTAATTATCGAGTTAGAATTTAGGAATTAGAATCCTCTTAGCAGGATTCGGGACAATAGAGATCTTAAATTCATTATCAGATTTCAACACATTTTCTGGATTTATCTCATATAGATTAGACGCATGGGCATGAGCATAAATATGATGTTGAGTAGTAGTGACGACATATGATTATCAGTGACGATTTATGGGTTACGAAATGTTGCATACATTGATTGGGGAATTTTAGGATGCATCGGCATCGCAGTTCCCAACTGAATGTATATATACATTGGACCGTACGACTCATAGAAGTTCAGTGATATTTTGGTGGCATATTAGTAGCATACATTTGTGGCATATTCAGATGCATAGTTTTAGTAACATATAGCATAACTTTATATATGGTTACTCAGTTACAGATTCAGTACTATTTTTGGTTTACTTTCGATATTCAGTTATAGTTCAGCTTTACTTGTTTTACTTCAGTTTTGTACAGTTTTATACATGATATGTAAATGTTAAGTAAATAATCAGAACTGTTTAGAATAATTTCAACGTGTTAGACTTATTGTATAATACGAGGTACTTTTGGGATCCGGCAATTTGCTAGATCCTGAGTAGTATATTGAGACAGGTCAGGAAGATGCCCAGGATATTCAGGAGGAGCTCCTGGAGCATTAGTGGACTCTCCTCCAGTTTTATTTTTTGCTTAGTATTTTTAATTCAGTATTTAGATTTATCTCTATTTCAGTAAATTATCTGTAATAATTCTGGATGTATTTTCTTTTCTTTTCTGAGATGAATATTTTCTTACAGTTCTATGATGAATATTTCTGGATGTTTGCTTTAAGCTTTCGCACTCTATTATATTCTACTTATATTTAGTATTGTGATGTGATCAGTATACTAGAAATGCTGATATACTATACATATATTGGATTCCTATTGTATTTAAAATCCAATGTATGTATTTATCTAATACTTAGGATAAGGATACTACCATTATCATAAGTATTAGCATCTCGACCCTCCTTGAGGTTTAGACAGCAGCCCTTCAGATGGGCTTAGTTCTCAGCCATTTCGGGGAGACGGGGTATTCATCCCCGAGTGGCGCACTGCTCCGCCGCCGATATGATTGTACTTAATTCTTTTGCGCGCGGTGACGGGGCGGGGCACTACACCTTAAGATTAGGATTAGACACTATGTTAGATTTTATTCATTGAATAAGTGAGTTATTCAATGAATGAAACTTCGGTTTTATTAGTTTCTATATTTTTCATAGTTTTATTATGCTTAGCTTTTCTTTCAATTTTAGATTAAGGATAAAGATCCATTCTATTAAACTTGATTTTTACTTAATAGAATATGCTTTGATCATCAGTTCACTTGTAGATTGAACCATAGATCTTAAGCTTACCCTTAGATCATGTGATTGAACCCAAGTTTATGGTGTTTAATTCATAATCCTTAGCTTAGTAGATCTGGATCAGATCTTAGCTGAGAACATCTCAAATTATCAATTAGGACGTGATAATTTATTATTTAACTTATAGTCGATTTTGATTGAATTAAAATAGAACCTGATCAGTTCTGAATATCTTCAACTTATAAGGCCATGCTTCTAAGTTGTATAACTTGGAATAGTTAGAACAACTTAATTAGACAATAATGGATATCACATAGTCTAGATTGAGCCTCTTGCTTACTTTGATTAGATTTGTTTTGCATATCTTAGATATTGAGCCTTATTTCTTGAGCATAATAGGAGAACTTATGATATGGATGATACATCCTAAGTTAGTATTTGAATTACATATAATTCAGTTATGGCAGTGTTTGTAGTTAGTATAATATGTCATAGCTTAGTCTGCCTCTTCAGTAGTAGTATTATATAGATTGGACTCAGACCTAGCATATTTGGATGGCTAGGCTGGGGATTGATTGATTGATATTGGAGGCCCTGTATGGCCTATTGGCTGGTATGACAGTACTATGTCTTAGGCTTATTACTGCTTTAGCTGGATTGTTCAGTATTGTTTTCTACTTTGCTCTGCCACATGTTTCAGTGGCCTTATTTTCAGTACTTGCTCGCTTTGCCACATGTCTCAGTGGCTTTATATAGATTGCTTTGCTTTTGCCATATGTCTCAGTGGTCTTATCTTTTCCTTTTCTTAATTAGTATATTGTATGTATACTCACATGGTTTACTTGTATATATTGGCATATTTAGGATGCTAGAATTGCATGTTTTCATTACTTGTGTTTCTTTTGTTACCCAGCATATGTTAATATGATCATAAGCATGTTAGGTTCAGAATTATATTGTAGTTGCTGTTTCTCTTAGCTTTTAGCCCCACCTTGTTTATTTTGCATTGTATGCCATTCTTTATACTAGTTGCTGGCTATAAATGGATAGTTTATAGTTACCATTTTCCTTCATAGCTTGTTACACCGTTTACTGCTTGCATGTTTAGTTAAATTAAAATGTGATATCTTTAAATTCATGCAATTTTAATAGCTTAAATTATACTTAGACTTATTAAAGTCTAACCAGATTTTCTTTTTTTGGCTGTGCCCTGTCATATATGTACATATGACAGATCAGGAGTATAGGTCAGATCTAGCGCTTGGGAATTTAGCTGCTAGCAGGTTAAAATAAAGTGCAGTTACTTGAAGGGGATATGCATCCACATTCTTGACCTACATTTACTAAAAGTGTAATAATTATGTTTTCTTATTCTTACTATTCTGCATTTAATGTATTGTATGTGAATGAATTAATATGGACTGTGTCTGGATACTTCCTTTCTACCTATTTTGCACATCTATACTATATATATGTTTCTATTAAGTCTTGCTCAGCTCTTGATTAGTATCTCGGATATGTTATTAGTGTAATGTCTGTGGTACTAGTGACAACCACCTCTTAACACTTATTTGATTAAGGGGCGGCCGTCACAGTTCTTTAGCTAGGTTGTAGTTTGAAGGTTCTATCCAAATCAAATATTAAACTAGGTATAGGTCAATTTAAAATGAAAGGTTTAAAATAAGTAAATGTAGGGATTAAGAACTATATACTCTATGTTTTTAAAAAAAGCTAAAGGTTAAGAAAATTAATAGAATTCTTAAACTATTCTAAATAAATTAGGACTCCTATCACCATCTCTTAAAATAATTAAGAGAAGGCTTTAAGGATTAGGATAAATAAACTAGGCTCTAATCTAATAACTAAAGGCTAGTCCTAATTAACTAAATAATCTACAATTACAAATATATTAAGGCTAAATACTCTTAATGGATATAACTAATAGATCTATGTATAAACTATAATTCTTGTTTAAATTAATCCTAAGGTTTTTACCTTAGGGTTGAAAGATGAATCAAGCAAATTTGCAATTGATTCACATATCTAGAAAAATGAGAACTAAGCTCAAATCCATGTACTTAGAATTATGACTAAGAAGATCATAACCTATACTAAACAAACATTAAGGCTAAACACACTTAATGGGCATAACATCTAGTTATAAAGGGTCACATACAATTTAAGGTATAATCAATCCTATAGGCTATATCCTAAGATTGAAAAGATGAATCCAACAATTTGATGAAGATTCGTACAATTAATTTATATGAACTAAGCTCAAAACCATCATGTCATGAAAAATTGATATGGGAAGAAAATAGTAAAACAAGTTTATTATCATAGGGCTTTAAACACCCAAAGCATGAAATTAAGAAATTATGAAATTAATTTAGTAATACTAATTAAAGAGCCACAACTTAAAATCACCAGTTGTTATCCAAATAAAATAAAATTCATAAATTTGAAATCATTATTGCATAAGGAGAAAAACGACAATAAGTAGGTCAAAATCGGACAATGTTGGGATTTTATGATTTTCGGGACTCCTAATTAGGGTATAAAAGTCATTAATAAAATTAAGATTTAAAATCTAAATTTGACTTCATATTAATGCTCCTCACTTTCTTGTGAGTGAAACGGATTATTGAAGTGTCTAATTTGGGCTTCCTTTGAACTAGTTATGAAATAAATAAAAATTGAAATTGATTGATAATTATTTAATTGATTAAAATGAAATGAGCAATTAAAATAATTACCCAAATAGAATTTTAATGACATTTTAATATTCTACGTATTTTTACGATCGAAATGGTATATAACATTGTATGATTTGGATGAGTATTTGATAAGTTATGAATGAAATGAAATTCACATTAATTAGCATCCAAATTCTAATTAATGCATCTTATCCATTGGATTAGTCAATTAATTCATTTAATACGGTGCATAATGATTGAGTAAGTTGCGCCCTATTAAGAAGATAGGTGCGACTTAGGAAAACTAGGGCATCGATGAACCTACAGATTGTGACCTCGCGGAATGAAGGCAAGTAGCTTATCTTAAGCCATGAATAGGGTTAAGATTAGTAAGTAAAGGTAGCATGTTTGGAACATCTTCTAGTTAAAGAAATTCGAAACCCTAAATTATTCTATAGGATAGAATAAAACATAGATTAACCATGGATTTGACTTAACACAACACTGAATCAGACAAAACAATTAATTCGTTTGAATAAAAGCATTTATAAAATCTTTATGAAACTAACTTAAACTCAATTAATAAAACTCCATATAATAGAAAGAGACTTTAGAAGATAGGAATTTAAGGAAATGTTCAATTCGATTGTAAGAATGAAATTGCTAATATACATTATAAGAAAGTTAACATAACTGATATATGGAATACTAATGAAGATTGACTATCAATTTAGAATAAAATGGTATAGCATTAAATGCATAAAAATGAATTCCATTTGATACTGTCGGCTGCTTAAGGATGCCATCTTAGCATTTAATAGGCATTGATTGAGGCGGGTCGAACCGGGCTGGTTCAATCAACAGCCCGCGACTTCATCTTCCCCGATAGAAGAAGTTGAAATCGCATATATTAGGGCTTTGCGAGGGAGATATTACGATCCCTTAATTGAAATGTTTAAAGCTTTATAAAAAAAGATTTTAATCTTTTATAACTCGGAGTTCATTAAAATACAAGCCCTAATTGATTTCATTCACTTGCTCTAAGATCACTCTAAAAGCAAAAATAACAAGGTAAAATCGAAACTGATCTGATCTCATGATTCTTGATTGATCGTTATTTAATAAAATTTTAAAGTTATACAAGAATGTATATCATCTTGAGCAATTACAAGTTTCTTTAAATAAAATACTAACGGTATCAGAGGAAGAAGAGATTTTGGAATATTAAATCGAGCTTGTCTAAGCTTACCTGACGAGTCTAAACTTCACTAATAAATTGATCGAAATGCAAATGGAGAATTATAAATAAAGGATGAAGTATCTGCACTTTGGCCGGCTAGATTAGGAAGGCTCGAACGCAGTTGCCTCCTTAGCAAATCCTCTATGCAAGTAGGAACAAGTTATAACATATTTATTTCGAATATTATGAATAAATATGTATAACTGTAAGTGCATAAGAAGGCCGAATCCTAATCGATTTAGATAGATTTAGCAGCAAATCTTTAATGAATATGATAGATAAATCATTACAGCGGAAACAATCATACTAAAATAATTAATTGAGTGTTGAACGTATGCTTTGAAAAAGCCGATTATACTCAAACTTATTTAGATTTATATGCAAGCATCAAAAAATATATTAATAACTAAAAATATCTAATCACAACCAACCTTAATTTTAAGATTAGATTAGTACCTCTAAATCATTGAAGGAAGGATCACTCAAGAGGTGGAGAGGTGAGATTCGGCCATATGGATGCTACACACGGCCAAAGAGGAACGAGGGAGTTTGGCACCTCTTGAGCCAAATGGAGGTGCAATCGGCTTGAAGGAGGCACTCCCGGCCGAGGGGAAGAAGAGGGAACCATGCGCTGCATCTTGGCTGCTCTGCTTGGAAGAGAAGATGAGGCAGCTCAGTGGAGGGAAGAAGCGAGCAGCCTTGGCCTTCCGCCGAGAGGGAAGAAGACGATAATAGGAGGAGCCTCTCGGTCAAGGAGGAGAAGCCCTCGGCTCGATCCGAGAGGAAGGGGGGATCACGACTTGCGCGACCTAGAAAAGGAGCTGTCGGTTGAGGAAAAAAAAGGTTTTGATTTAGGTTTAAAGAAACTTAGGTTAAAAGAGATTTAAGCAAACAAAATTAGGATCTAAATAAGTCATTGGATAAAAAATAAATGGCTGGAATTTCTGAGCCAAGATCTGAAGTTATTTGAGCTTCAAAAATTATGAACCTGGTATCGAAATAATTGTCTCGACAAGACGAACGTAAATGTTTAAAAATTATTAAATTTGGACAAATATTTTATTTTATATTAATTTTAAAGTAAAAAAATTTAAAAATTAATTACGATAAATCAGAAACTTGAAAATTAACGAAACTTAAAACATACCACCTCATATGATGCTTAATTTAGATATATAAAAATTTCCAAATTCTAATTTATATTTTTCATATTATTATTCTTTGAAATTTAAACTTCACGAATTTATTTAGGATAATTCGGGATCCCAAACTTGTTCAAATTTTCGCAGTAGGATCCATTCAATTGGCATTATAAGGAGATATTTTTATTATATTTTTATTTGACTTAAATTGGAATTTTGATTTCGACAAAATTTTCTAAGCGATCAAAATACAACAAAATATCCAGAAAATTTAACGACTTCCAAAAATTCCCGGAATAATACTCTTAGCTAACTTGGAGCTACTGAGTCCAATGACAGACTTTGTTTTTAATTATAAGGTCTAAATAATTTAGGCATTCTCAAAATTATCAGAAAACCAAGAAATGCTGGAAATCGTCAAACGATCTCCATTTCGCACGAAAATTGATATGGAAGCTCCTAATACTATTATAAGATTAATAGAAAAATATTATAGTCAATTAGGTCGCTAATTGACGGATAACAATATTAGGGTTGTTACAGCCGCCGATCTGTTTATATCTTTTGTGCACGACGATGGGGCAGGGCGCTACAATGTGTATGCATATTTCCTTGCTTAGTTTGCTTTAAGTGTGCCTTTTTATCTCAATTCTTGCTTAATTATAAATGTTATATTTATAACTTATACTACTTATTGTATGCTTACTAGTCATATGCTAGATAGTTCTTTTGGTTTTGTTTATATAAATGGTGACATTAATAATTCATAAAAAATATTCAGCTTAAAATATACTTAGACAATTATCTAAAATAATTTTCTTTTATTAGCTGGCGCCTTGGTATTGTGAGACTGACAATGTTAGATTCAAATAGATTTGAGAAGCTGGGTGTTGAAGAGGATGAGCCATTTATTGAAGAAGAGCATCATCCGAGTGATCCAGAGGCTGTTTAATTTTTTTCTGCATATTGTGATGATGTGAGACTTTTTATTTCAGTTTTTTAAACTATTCTTTTTAATAATGTAATAATACAGGTACCTTTGACTGTATTTTTTTCACTGTACTCTATACTCTGAGATGTGTGTTGCACTTTTTCTATTTATTGTGATAAACTGGATGTATATTTATTTTTCTTTGCTTCTGCACTCTATTTTGTATTTACTTAGTGATTGAGTTTATGACATATATGTAGTGGCATATCTCTTCCTTACTTGTAGATTAGGGTATATACCTAATCTAATATTAAGTAAAGGATTTATCAAAGTGGTACTTCATTTCTTAGTCTAATGATTGTGAATTAAGGGGTGGGGCGCCACAGAGCTGCTGCTCATCTACCGCCACTTTGAATCCACCCTTCATCTCTTTCGCCAACAATCCGCGCTAAGCCCATCATCGGATTCGATGATCTTTAAGGATATTGGCGATCTCACAATGTGCCTGGCGCATATGATCCCTTTCTATCCCCTTCGATTAGCATGATTCCCTCGCCAAATTTCTTATATTCTTCGAACCGACGCACGAATGCTTCCATCTTCCCTCCTTGGCAGCCCTGCCCCGTCGCGGTCCTGAACTTTTAAGTTGACATGATTATAGTGGAGGGGTCATCAAATGATAAGTTCCTCATTTATGAATATGTTAGGCAAATATCCTAACCCATTATAATTAAGAAAATTATCATTCATAAAGGAATTTCACTAAATGGTAAATACAAAAAATCGAAGTGCGGCAGTAAGAACATAACCTCCATTCCATCATAATACA
Organism: Gastrodia elata; assembly: GCA_016760335.1. Taxonomy (NCBI): domain Eukaryota; kingdom Viridiplantae; phylum Streptophyta; class Magnoliopsida; order Asparagales; family Orchidaceae; genus Gastrodia; species Gastrodia elata. The sequence continues at coordinate 46,276,021 of CM028678.1, read as the reverse complement.
GTATAAGAACATACAACTCAGAATAAAAATAGTAGAGAAAAATATAATTAAATATGTATTATTACAATAATTTTAAAGATAAAAACTGAAATAAAATAAAGTAAACACTCATCCTCACAACAAAAGCAGAAAAAGAACTAAAGATCTAAGGGTCTTCAACGGCACGATCCTCCTCCTGAATCAGGTATTGAGAAGGCTCCACAACCTCAAAAAGCTTCGAGTCTACCATTGTAAGTTTTACATTGATAAGGCCCCATCCAATAAAAGAAAATTCTAATTAGGCAAAATATCTAAGTATATTTTAAGCTGTAATTTATTAAGTTATTTAGATATCATCATTAAAACTCAACTAAGCTACAAAATAGGAGCAAAAAAGCATATGAAAAGAAAGGATAGCTATAAATAATAAATTTATAACTTAAAATAAGTGAACAAGTAAGCATATACATGTAACTATAGCTATAATAAGGTTATGCATAAAATAAAGACTAAATACTAATATAACTGGAAAAAAAACTCAACCTAAATATGCTGATGATCAATATAAACTTATGAAAATTAATATAAAGTAAAAGAATATGTGAATCATTTAAATAACTGAAAGCAAAATTAACATCTTATATATAATCCAATGAGTAAAACTAACATCCTATAAATAAATAATGCTAGTAAATGCAGTAAGACAGTAAATAAGAAAATGCTAAAATGTAGAAAATAAACTGAAAGCAGTAAATCCAAAATTGAAAGCTGTCATGGCTATTCAAGACATTCAAACTGAAAGTATATAACAAATCTCACTTAGCCTAATGGGCTAAGGCAGTAGCTCTGAACTGAAAGTACCAAACACTCTTAGCCTATTGACTAAGGTAGAAACACTGAACTGCAAAGTACAAACACACTTAGCCTATTAGGTTAAGACAAAAACACTGAGTAGAAGTGTACTTAAATTAGTAATGCCATATCAGATCTTGACTAATAAGTCAGTGGGGCAAGAGTCTATTACGCATCATCTTAGGCTGTCGTATATGGATAGGCATGATATGGACTATCGGACTAACAAAGAGGTCTAGCCGATCCTGAATGTAAGAAATAAAGAGGCATACTACTTAAGCTACACTTTACTGAAAACATGAGTAAAAGTGTGGCGGCCCTGCCCCGCCGAGGTCCTGTTAACCCTTAAGTTAACATGATTACGGTGGAGGGGTCACCAAATGACAAGGTCCCCACTTAAGATTGGATTAGATACACATACTAATCTAATTTAAATAAGGACTTTGCCATTCAATCCAGAAATACTATCACTAAATTATCATACATGAACTCAGAGTGCGGAAGCATAAAACATAACATCCATCCAATACAGTATAAATACAATAATACAGAATAAGTAAAGTACTAAAAAAGAAATATACTTCTGAATTATTACAACATTTAATGAGTTTAAAAGTACTGAAAGAAAACTCTCAATCTCACTGGAAGAAAAACTAAAGCTACAGATCTTCAGGAACGGGCTCCTCCTCCAATGGCAAACTCTCCACTGGATCTGCTAAACCAACAAACTCAGAACCTACAATTATCAGTTTCATAATGGTAGGGCCCCAGCCAACAAAAGAAAAACTGGTTAGACAATAAGTCTAAGTACATTTTAGGGCAAACAATTTTGTTAAATTAAGTAGATATCACCATATAAACAGAACTAAGCATAATAAGTGCAGAAAAGTGTACAAAAGAATAGTAATAAGTTATAAACTACAATTTATAAATAGGAAGTAATACATACCTCCTCCAAGCAACTGCAACACAAACAGGTAAGTAAAGGAAAAGTAAAACTGTAAGAAAATACAACCTAAATATGCATATGATCAAACGGATTATGCTAAGTGACATACGAAATTTAAACAGTATAAAACTGAAAACACTAACATCCTATGTGAGCATATGAAAATAGTAAGTAGAACTAGCATCCTATATATAACATGTGCAGAAAACTGAAAGTAAAATAGTGCTGAAATGCAGAATATGCTAGTAAAACAGTAACTGCGAACTGAAACAATAGCAACTATACGAACTCAACAAATCTTAGCCTGATGTGCTAAGAAACTCTGAATGTAAGTGTACTTAAATTAGTATAACCATATCAAATCCTGACTATATAGTCAGTAGGGCAAGAGTCTATCCATCCTATCCCATGGACTAGGCATGGTATAGACTATCGGACTGAAACCCCCTACAAGAAGCCGACCCCGAACGAGTTGATCGAAGATGTATACTAATCAAGCTACACCTTACAAACCACTTGTGAAACAAAACACAATGCTATTTATGAATGTTCAAAATTTACATAAGATATTTACCAAATATCTTAAGTACATAATATATGTTCAAGGTATAAGGCTCAAAATCAAGGAATGCGAAGAATCAAAATCAAAGTGCAAGAAACTCTATCTAAAACACAGGTGATATCTTTTGTTATCTACTTTATTCGTTCTATCTACTCTAAGTTACATAAGTTTCAGAATTATCAATTCTTACACATTCTGTAACTTAGAATCTCGAATCCTACTTGTTGAAGATAATTAGGACTGGCCAAATCCTAATTATAACTTAATCAAAAGACGACTATTTGATTAAAAAATGAATAAATCATCGACCTAGTTTTGTAAATTAATTCATCCCAACCTCATCTTGATTAGCCCAATTAAGATGAATAGATTAAGAATTTGACTCCAGATGATGGGGTATAATCACTTAATCTAAAGGTTTAATCTAAGGATCTAAGTTTAGAACCCAAATCTCACAAATTAGGTTAAGGCAAATCCTAATGATAAATCAAATTCATTAGGATAGATCTCTATTCTTAGTTCTAAAGTTTAAATATCAAATAATCATTTAATAAACTAAGAAAATCTATAAACTAAAAAACTCAAGATTTTATCTAATTGAGTAACCCAATTTACTCATTAGATGAATTCTAACTTAAGATCTATTCCTAATCTTAAGAAATAAGGCTCTTAATTACTAAGAGTATCTCTCAAGACACACATCCTAACTAATATTATAAGACCTAAGGATGGATCTAAGAATGATTAAAGAATGAGAAAAACTCACTTAGAAATTAGGAATTTTCTTTATTGAGCAAAATCTGAGATTTTAATCAAAACCTAATTTAGACTTAAATTTGATCAATTTCAGTTCTAAATCATTCTATTTACTGATTTTAATGATTAGAAACTGAATTTAGGGCTTTAAAAGGCTAAACCCTAAATTTGGGCAAAATGACCATTTTGCCCCTACTTAAGAGTTCAAAAGATCAAATTTTGATGTAGGGCTTAATTTCTGAAATTTTCTTTTGGAAAGTGCTTCTTACTGTCTAATATAAGATTAGACAACAACTAAATTAATTTTGGGTGATTATTAAGCCATATGAGATCAAATTAGTTAATTTGACTCATAAGGGCAATTTAGTAATTTGACAAAATGAAAGTTAATTTTTCTTTCAGATTATTGTTCTTTACTGACTAAGCTTTCTATAGAATTTAAATTTGCTAAATTCTGATAAGTATTGGCCAAGTTATGGCCAATACAAGATCTAAGGTTTAAAGGGTGATTAAGGATGATTAGCAAATCTAACCGTTGGATCCTAAATATTTTTATAGATTACTGTTAATTAGGTTCTTCTGATCTAAATTGATATTTGGATTATCCAATTTGGATCTCAATTGACCAAGTTATGGTCAATTGAAGGTCTAGGGTTAATTAACCTAATTAGGGTTAGGTCCTAAATGTGATTAGGCAAACACTAATGCAAACAGCAAGATAAATACTATCAAATAAATCCTTAGGGTTTTCTGATCACTTTAAGACCTATATTGGGTATAATTGGATCAATCTACACAAAGTTATGGTTAATTGAATATTTGAGACATAAATTTGAATCTAATTAAACCCTAAATGTCATTTTATTAAATACTGGTCCAAATGCAAAATTATTGGCATCAATAAATTCCTCATATTTTTCTGATCAATTTGGTATATTTATTTGCATAATTTGGATGTGTATTTTAGGAGTTATTTAGGTTTAAAGATTTGATTTAATTGATTAATTAAATTCTGTTTAATTGATTTAATTATTCTGATTTGATTTATAAATATATATATATATATATTCAATTATTAGTAATACTGTAAAATATATATTATTTATAATTAATTCAGGACACGTGGCGCAGAGATACTGGCTGGGCAGAAGAGCGGGACCCATAGGAGGCTGCCGGCCCGACAAGACCTGTCCCGCGAGACACGTGTCATCGCGGGATTGGTTTGCTGTCTGCGTGCGGGGCCCTCCAACTGCCGTGGAATGCTGACTGTGACTGGTTCACAGACAGACGGTTCGACCGGTTCAGATAAACTGTTGGGTCGAACCGGTCCAGAATGACTGGATCAAATCTAATCTATCCTAGATCTAACTGCTGGATCTGCTTTGAATCGGACGGCTGGAAATGAAGGGCGATTCATCTTCCTCTTTGACGAACGACGAACCCTAACTTTCGAACGGCTCGATCGATTGAGCCCTAAATACGCAATATCAATGCTTAAACTTAAGAACAATAACGAAAATTAGGAGATGAAGGGGTACCTCTTAGGATCTCGGTAGATTTTAGGGTTTGCTGTGCCGAAAATTTGGATCCGATTCGCACCTTTGCCTGTTCAAAAATGGTGAACCCGATTGAAGGAGATGAGCGGGAGTCTTAAAGGATGCTACAAGCGGTGTAGAAGGCTGGGAGTCGACGCGCGGGGGTCCTCTGCGCGATACGTGTCGCTTCTCGCGACACGCGGGAGCCGCGGGGACGACGACTCCAGAGCCGTCCGATCTTTCGATCGGACGGATCTGAGGATCCGTCAGTTTGGACGGCGGGAATAATTCAAAATTTACGGCGTTAGCTTATTTTAGACGGCGCCGTTAAATGTTATTTAAAAATATTATTATTTAATTCATAATACACAGATTTAATTAATCAAATTTACCCTATTAAATGCATCCCAAAAATTTCCAATAAATCACCCTTAGCTAATTGAAGGGTAAGGAACGCAACGGTGCACTCCGATTTTTTTATTTTGACGAGTATTTAATTATTTGATTTTTCAGGTATTTAAATATTATTTAAATATTCGACGAAAATCCAACGACTTCCAAATGCCTCCAAAATTTCACCCCTAGCTAATTTGGGTGTTCTGAACGCAATGACGAAGTCAAATTTTTAATCTGAGGTCTAGATAAAAAGTCAAATTTCCAGGTTTTGGGATTTTCCAGAATTCTTGATTTGACTTTGTTGACTTCTGGTTTGACCTAGGTTTCAGAGATGAGTTTCAAATCACTTAATTAGTGATTTAGAACCTTAATTAAGACTTAGATTAGTCTTAATTGAGTAAAGTAACAACTTGGGTTGTTACAAACTCCCCCACTTAAGAATGATGTCGTCCTCGACATCACCCAAGTGGAAAAATAGACAGAGCAGATTATTTAAAATTGAAATTACTGAAGTTGAATATCTCTGATTGCATGAGTTTAAATAAATATAGAATTGCTTGATGGAAATAGAAGAGTATGAGGGTTCTTAATTAATCTTTATAACTTAGATCAAATAACCAATTTGATCTTTATTTAGGGTTTTGACAAGTCTTTTAATGGGTGATGGTTTTAGTTTGAAGTTATCACTAAATGACAAAAAGATGAGAATCATGAAAGTATTATGTTACTTTCATTTGAGATATGAGATATTTATAGATATATACGGTCTTATGATAATAAATTGTAAATACAGCACATCACTACTAATACAGTAATGCATGCCGTAGAAGATAAAGTGTCTCTAAGAATAAATACTTGATTTGTGTTTGCACACCAAAATTGACATGAGTTTAAGAATATATCATTGTGCAAATAAGCAAGGCTTAAAGGAATTTTAAAGGTTTAAAGATTATCATAATTCATTTTATAGAAAAATTTCTATTCCAAATTTTATATTTACTATCTAAGAAGGCTTCGGCCACTAGCTAAGCCTTTACAAGATTCAATAGTGATTAAAGAATAAGAATGGTTTTTCTTCAACAAATGGGGAATTAAAGGATTTGGCATCAAAGAACTAGTATTCTTTGATTTCTTACCCTATGAGAATTATAAGAAGAGATTCAACTTTAGAATAACAGTCTAATAATGAATCCAAATGGTTTGGCTTATAAAGATAAGTTGAGGATGGACTATATATATGAATTAGTCCAAATTAGATTGGAACTATTAAAGTGACATTCAATTCTTGTTAAAGTGTCTTAAATATGGCAAATAGGTTCAGCGTGCAATTTCTTGATACTTAGCTTTAAGTTTAAAATATTAAGTCACACATGATGACTTAACATCAAATTTTGGTGATTATAAGAGTTAATAATACAAATTATAAGTTCTGACTTGGTCATGTCAAGGAACTCACTCATCCATATGGATAAGTATGCAGAAAACTAATTATATGATTATAATTTATAAGGCAAAATTTCCAGAACTAACTGCTAATTCTAAGTCACAAGAGATGGCTTAGATCATTAACAATCTTAATAATTTACTTTAGCTCATAATAAATGAGAACTTATTTTGTTATGGCAACAATAGGATTAGTATCCAATTAGGATGCATGGTCTCAAGTTTAAGAGAAAGTTTAAGAATTTAAGTCTCACCTTATGATTTAATATCCAAAGTTTGATGATTACAAAATTATAAGTCATAAATTCTAATATAAAAATGGCAGGAAATTCACTTATCCATATGGATAAGTACTAGGAAATTCAATAGAAATCATAGGTCATAATCTATGACTTATGTCCGAATTTCTGAAATCAGTTGTTAATATCTGAGCTACATGATGTGGCTTAGATCACTTCAAAATTTAATGGTTATATTAATTTATGTTGAATGAAAGCTCATCTTAAGAGAATGATCAATAAGTGCTCAAGTCATATCATGACTTAGGCAAAAAGTTGAAATCAAATTATTTGGGAAAGGAGGTTTTCTTATTTAATAGGAATAAGATTTTTCTCAATTAATCTATTCACTTAAAGTGGTATTTATCACTTGATGAAGATCATAGTGAAAGAATAAAATCTCTATTCAATCAAGTATGGACAAGGGAAACTATATATTCAAACTTATTAAGTTACCATAAGTAACTTAAATAAAAGAATTTCCAATATAATATTTATAGATTCAAATTTAAAATTTAGAATTCAAAATATTTTGCAACTTTAAAGAAATCCATCCTTTCAAGAACAAAAAGTTCTTTGACTTAAAATGGGTTATAAATTTAAAATTATTTAGAATATCCTTATTATGTTAGGACTAAGAAAGCAACATATTTATTATAGCTAAACATTATGAGTATACGCATATAAGTTAAAATAAGTTAACCATTATGTAATCTGTGATTTGTCCACTCTAAGGTTTCTGTTATTTAATCAATCAATCATCCTTGATTAAGGAATGATTTTTAGATGCAGAGGATGATTACCCAATCTGATTACTTAAGTTAATAGGAGAGAGAAATTTATTATTTCAATTATACCATGTGGCTTAATATATTGAATCAAGATAATAGATTACTCATTGACTTTGATGAAATACAATCATAAAGCCATTACTATGAGTCAAAATTTTAATTTAAATAACCTATCATATGGTCATAAGTGTTTATTTAACTAATGTGACTATACTCATCCTAATAGAATGAGATATTTAGAACTTAAGGAATGGCTTATTTTAGTGTTTTAAGTCACACTAGTGACTTATTCGATAATAGATTCAAAATTCTGAATTAATTTAATCTAAGAAATAAGAAGTTGTTCACCCGAACTGGGCAAGTTACTTCTTTATTTTTGTAAGTCATACACACCTAACTTTGCTAAAAGAATCTAAGGTTTGATTGAATTAAACTAAGAAAATTATCAAGTCAATGATAAAACCTATTGAACACAAGATTAGGCTTATATGAAAAATTCAAATTTTTCAATTTGAACTTATATGAAGTAAAGTAAATTTTATGGATGAAGAAGTAATAAAATTGAGTGTATATACCTGGGATAACATTATCATTAGATTCCTCTATTCCCAGATGATTGTGTTCTTGAAGTTTATGAGCAACTATTTTCTCCCTGCCAGCTAGATATTCTGTTTTAGGCAGCGGTGATATTAGCATTGACATAGATTCCAAATCCTTAGATGAGTTATCATGGCCTGTTTTGCTCTGATGAAGATGATGAATTATATCTCCATTGATTGTTTTGGAAGTACGGCATTTCTGATATCCGTGGCCTTGACGACCACATGTAAAACAGCCTCTACCAAAATGATAACATCTTCCATAAAAGTGTGGTTTAGTGCACTCTTGGATTGACTCCATTGATATGCTAGATCCATCTTGGTGAGCTTTGCGTTTTCGATTCTTTTTGGTGATCCTATGTTGAGTTTTAGAATCTGTGGGAAATAAGTTCCCATTAAAGATTAGAAGTCTAGATCTTAAGTCTTAAGAAGCCACTAAATGACTTATTAGTAATAGTTTGTGCAGTATAAAGAATATAAAAAGGATACCAGAAATTGCAGTATTAAGAGTAGATACTAGTTTCTGGATAGTCACTGCTTATTGTAATTGATTCTCTAGCATGATTGTTACCATGTTCCTGAGTGAAGTCACTTCATTGGTATTGCTGTTTGATGAATCATCCATGTTGAGGGAAGAAGTTTCAGGATTCATGCTGAAATAATTATGATTAATGTTAGTCTTTAAAAGAAGAGTTACTATACTTCTTGGGTTATTAATATTCAAAGAATAATTTAATATAATAGAAAAGATACTAAGTGTGTTCCAACATTTTGAATTGATAAAGATTCTATCACAGGTGTTTAGCCAAGATCAAAGTTAATGTTTATAATACCAAAATATTTTATTTATCATTCGAAGGATTTACTTTTTATTAAGTTCTTACTTCATATTGGATAAGAGAAATTACAAGTATAACTAAGATATGATTGGAATACCTATTTTTATTTGAGATAGATTCTATTATGATTTTGGTTCTTATTAAATCAATAAAGAGGATCCAATCTTCTATAGGCAAGCTGTTGCACTAAAGAGGTTCATTTAACGTACAAGTTTTGAATTTCTTAATTATAACTTAATCCCTTAGTCTAAAGCTCAAGGTTTAATATTTCAATTTCTATGATTATAGAGATCTACTAGTGTTTGTTACTTAAGCTTTTTATAACTCTAAAGATTTAGTCCTTACTAAAGTTATATTATGAAAGTGTTCTCTTCATTTTCTACTACTTATTCTGAGTTATACTTATAATGAGATGGATGTTATTTCAAGTATTCATTTAGTGATCAAGTGGCAGAAGAACAATCCATTAGGTAGAGAGGAATACAAATTCCAATCTGACACCTTATGGAATTCTCTGATACCAACTGTGGCGGCCCTGCCCCGCCGAGGTCCTGTTAACCCTTAAGTTAACATGATTACGGTGGAGGGGTCACCAAATGACAAGGTCCCCACTTAAGATTGGATTAGATACACATACTAATCTAATTTAAATAAGGACTTTGCCATTCAATCCAGAAATACTATCACTAAATGATCATACATGAACTCAGAGTGCGGAAGCATAAAACATAACATCCATCCAATACAGTATAAATACAATAATACAGAATAAGTAAAGTACTGAAAAAGAAATATACTCCTGAATTATTACAACATTTAATGAGTTTAAAAGTACTGAAAGAAAACTCTCAATCTCACTGGAAGAAAAACTAAAGCTACAGATCTTCAGGAACGGGCTCCTCCTCTAATGGCAAACTCTCCACTAGATCTGTTAAACCAACAAACTCAGAACCTACCATTATCAGTTTCATAATGGTATGACCCCAGCCAACAAAAGAAAAACTGGTTAGACAATAAGTCTAAGTACATTTTAGGGCAAACAATTTTGTTAAATTAAGTAGATATCACCATATAAACAGAATTAAGCATAATAGGTGCAGAAAAGCGTACAAAAGAACAGTAATAAGTTATAAACTACAATTTATAAATAAGAAGTAATACATACCTCCTCCAAGCAACTGCAACACAAATATGTAAGTAAAGGAAAAGTAAAACTGTAAGAAAATACAACCTAAATATGCATATGATCAAACGGATTATGCTAAGTGACATACGAAATTTAAACAGTATAAAACTGAAAACACTAACATCCTATGTGAGCATATGAAAATAGTAAGTAGAACTAGCATCCTATATATAACATGTGCAGAAAACTAAAAGTAAAATAGTACTGAAATGCAGAATATGCTAGTAAAATAGTAACTGCGAACTGAAACAATAGTAACTATACGAACTCAACAAATCTTAGCCTGATGAGCTAAGAAACTCTGAATGTAAGTGTACTTAAATTAGTATAACCATATCAAATCCTGACTATATAGTCAGTAGGGCAAGAGTCTATCCATCCTATCCCATGGACTAGGCATGGTATAGACTATCGGACTGAAACCCCCTACAAGAAGCCGACCCCGAACGAGTTGATCGAAGAGGTATACTAATCAAGCTACACCTTACAAACCACTTGTGAAACAAAACACAATGCTATTTATGAATGTTCAAAATTTACATAAGATATTTACCAAATATCTTAAGTACATAATATATGTTCAAGGCATAAGACTCAAAATCAAGGAATGCGAAGCATCAAAATCAAAGTGCAAGAAACTCTATCTAAAACACAGGTGATATCTTTTGTTATCTACTTTATTCGTTCTATCTACTCTAAGTTACATAAGTTTCAGAATTATCAATTCTTACACATTCTGTAACTTAGAATCTCGAATCCTACTTGTTGAAGATAATTAGGACTGTCCAAGTCCTAATTATAACTTAATCAAAAGACGACTATTTGATTAAAAAATGAATAAATCATCGACCTAGTTTTGTAAATTAATTCATCCCAATCTCATCTTGATTAGCCCAATCAAGATGAATAGATTAAGAATTTGACTCCAGATGATGGGGTCTAATCACTTAATCTAAAGGTTTAATCTAAGGATCTAAGTTTAGAACCCAAATCTCACAAATTAGTTAAAGGCAAATCTTAATGATAAATCAAATTCATTAGGATAGATATCTATTCTTAGTTCTAAAGTTTAAATATCAAATAATCATTTAATAAACTAAGAAAATCTATAAACTAGAAAACTCAAGATTTCATCTAATTGAGTAACCCAATTTACTTATTAGATGAATTCTAACTTAAGATCTATTCCTAATCTTAAGAAATAAGGCTCTTAATTACTAAGAGTATCTCTCAAGACACACATCCTAACTAATGTTATAAGACCTAAGGATGGATCTAAAAATGATTAAAGAATGAGAAAAACTCACTTAGGACTTAGGAATTTTCTTTACTGAGCAAATCTGAGATTTTAATCAAAACCTAATTTAGACTTAAATTTGATCAATTTCAGTTCTAAATCATTCTATTTACTGATTTTAATGATTAGAAACTGAATTTAGGGCTTTAAAAGGCTAAACCCTAAATTTGGGCAAAATGACCATTTTGCCCCTACTTAAGAGTTCAAAAGATCAAATTTTGATCTAGGGCTTAATTTCTGAAATTTTCTTTTAGAAAGTGCTTCTTACTGTCTAATATAAGATTAGACAACAACTAAATTAATTTTGGGTGATTATGAAGCCATATGAGATCAAATTAGTGAATTTGACTCATAAGGGCAATTTAGTAATTTGACAAAATGAAAGTTAATTTTCTTTCAGATTATTGTTCTTTACTGACTAAGCTTTCTATAGAATTTAAATTTGCTAAATTCTGATAAGTATTGGCCAAGTTATGGCCAATACAAGATCTAAGGTTTAAAGGGTGATTAAGGATGATTAGCAAATCTAACCATTGGATCATAAATATTTTTATAGATTACTGTTAATTAGGTTCTTCTGATCTAAATTGATATTTGGATTATCCAATTTGGAGCTCAATTGACCAAGTTATGGTCAATTGAAGGTCTAGGGTTAATTAACCTAATTAGGGTTAGGTCCTAAATGTGATTAGGCAAACACTAATCCAAATAGCAAGATAAATACTATCAAATAAATCCTTAGGGTTTTTTGATCACTTTAAGACCCATATTGGGTATAATTGGATCAATCTACACAAAGTTATGGTTAATTGAATATTTGAGACATAAATTTGAACTTAATTAAACCCTAAATGTCATTTTATTAAATACAGGTCCAAATGCAAAATTATTGGCATCAATAAATTCCTCATATTTTTCTGATCAATTTGGTATATTTATTTGCATAATTTGGATGTGTATTTTAGGAGTTATTTAGGTTTAAAGATTTGATTTAATTGATTAATTAAATTCTGTTTAATTGATTTAATTATTCTGATTTGATTTATAAATATATATATATATATATATTCGATTATTATTAATACTATAAAATATATATTATTTATAATTAATTCAGGACACGTGGCGTAGAGATACTGGCTGGGCAGAAGAGCGGGACCCACAGGAGGCTGCCGGCCCGACAAGACCTGTCCCGCGAGACACGTGTCATCGCGGGATTGGTTTGCTGTCTGCGTGCGAGGCCCTCCAACTGCCGCGGAACGCTGACTGTGACTGGTTTGCAGACAGACGGTTCGACCGGTCCAGATAAACCGCTGGGTCGAACCGGTCCAGAATGACTGGATCAGATCTAATCTATCCTAGATCTAACGGCTGGATCTGCTTTGAATCGGACGGCTGGAAATGAAGGGCGATTCATCTTCCTCTTTGACGAACGACGAACCCTAACTTTCGAACGGCTCGATCGATCGAGCCCTAAATACGCAATATCAATGCTTAAACTTAAGAACAATAACGAAAATTAGGAGATGAAGGGGTACCTCTTAGGATCTCGGTAGATTTTAGGGTTTGATGTGCCAAAAATTTGGATCCGATTCGCACCTTTGCCTGTTCGAAAATGGTGAACCCGATTGAAGGAGATGAGCGGGAGTCTTAAAGGATGCTACAAGCGGTGGAGAAGGCTGGGAGTCGACGCGCGGGGGTCCTCTGCGCGATACGTGTCGCTTCTCGCGACACGCGGGAGCCGCGGGGACGACGACTCCAGAGCCGTCCGATCTTTCGATCGGACGGATCTGAGGATCCGTCAGTTTGGACGGCGGGAATAATTCAAAATTTACGGCGTTAGCTTATTTTAGACGGCGCCGTTAAATGTTATTTAAAAATATTATTATTTAATTCATAATACACAGATTTAATTAATCAAATTTACCCTATTAAATGCATCCCAAAAATTTCCAATAAATCACCCTTAGCTAATTGAAGGGTGAGGAACGCAACGGTGCACTCATATTTTTTTGTTTTGACGAGTATTTAATTATTTGATTTTTCAGATATTTAAATATTATTTAAATATTCGACGAAAATCCAACGACTTCCAAATGCCTCCAAAATTTCACCCCTAGCTAATTTGGGTGTTCTGAACACAATGGAGAAGTCAGATTTTCAATCTGAGGTCTAGATAAAAAGTCAAATTTCCAGGTTTTGGGATTTTCCAAAATTCTTGATTTGACTTTGTTGACTTCTGGTTTGACCTAGGTTTCAGAGATGAGTTTCAAATCACTTAATTAGTGACTTAGAACCTTAATTAAGACTTAGATTAATCTTAATTGAGCAAAGTAACAACTTGGGTTGTTACAAAAAGTGCCAATGCTACTCATGCAAATCCAACATTGACGCGGGATATTCATCAAATATCTTATGTACATAACATATGTCCAAGGTATAAAGCTCAATACAAGGTAAGAAAAGCATCAAATATCAAAGTGAGCAAGAGACTCTACTAAGATACATGTGATATCCATTATTATCTAATTCATTCGTTCGATTTATCCCTAAGTTATATAAGCTCAGGATCTCTATTTCTTATTATTGAGTGTAACTCATATTCATGTCCTTATAGAATGAAAATAATTAGGACTAGCTAGGTCCTAATTATGAATAAATCAATGACGACTACAAGTTTAAATAAATCAATCGACCTAGTTTGTTTATTTAAGCAACTCAAATCATCTTGATTAGCCATATTAAGATGAAAAAATTAAGAATTAAACTCTGAATATTGGGATTTAATTACTTAATCCAAATATGACCCTAAAGAATTAGGTTTTTACCACCCAATCTCACATATTAAGATTTAAGGCAAATCCTATTAAGTAAAGTCATACTTAATAGGATGGATCTCTATTCTTAAATATAAAGTTAAGAGATTGAATAATCAATAATAAACTATGGTAATCTATAAACTATAAAAATCAAGGCTTCACCTATTGAGTAACCAAATTTACTCAATAGATGAAATCTAACATAAGTACTAATCTTAACTCCTAAGAAAATAAGTTCTTAAATACTAAGATGAACTCTTAGACACACAACCTAACTAATATTATTAGAAATATTGAAGATGGATTAAGAAGGTTCAAAAAAGAGGTAGGATGTGAAATTTATCTCACATCATACAACTAATAAGATATTTATAAATTTTATAAGGAAGGAAATTATGGATTTTGATTAAAACTTAAGCAATAGTTTAATTTAATGAAATTTTATTCTAAATTACTTTACTTACTAATTTTAGCTATTATAATATAAAATTAAGGCATAACAACACTTAACCCTAATTTTGGGGCAAAATGATAATTTTGCTCCTCTTTAAGGATTTAAAAATTTACTTTTTGATTTAAGGCTTTAAATTAGAAATTTTTAATGGCAAATGATTATTTACTATCTAAAATGAAGATAGACAATAAGTACATCAAATTTGGGTAATTAATAAGCCTTATGAGATCAAATTAAGAAATTTGACTTATAAGAGTAAATTGATAATTTTTCTTAATGTAATTTAAATTTTCTATCAGTTTATTAAAGCTTACTATCTAAGATTTCTATAGAACCTAAAATCACTAAATTTTGATAAGTATTATCTAAATTATGGCCAAAACAAGATTAGAGCTAATTATGGAAAATTAGGGTTTACTAAATAGAGGTCAAAAACTTAATTTTTCCATTTGAAGTCCAAATTTAGTAAGCTTAGTGGCTATAGCTTCCCTATAATCCGTTGAGTACTTTAATTGAGAGTAGACCCAAATTAGATCTCATTTGATTAAGTTATGACTTAATTAGGGTTTAGGTAATTAGTGAGTGATTAGTAAAATTAATTATATAATCACTAAACTAACTACACTATTAGGTTCTACTCTACTCTATGAGTAATTAAAAACTGAAATTACTCAATTTGAATTATTAATTATGCTAATCAAATTTTAAGGTGATTATAGTTGATTAAAAAGATATTTAACCATTGAATCTAAAATATTTTTGTAGTTTACTGTTAATTAAGTTTTTTTGATCAAAATGGTATATTAGAAGACTTAATTTGGAGCTCGATTAATCAAGTTATGGTCAATTGAAGATCTATAGTTTATTAGGGTAATTAAGATTAAGTCCTAAAAGTGATTAAGCAAATACTAATCCGAACATAAAATTAAATATTACTAGGTTATTCTAGAGATTTTTCTGATTACTTTAAGTCCCATATCACCTATGTTTGGACTGATGTGTGAAAAATTATGAGCCTTGAAAATTTGACATTTTTTACTTATATAATTTTGAAGTAGGTGATTAATATATATTTTTTATTGATATTATTAAACACTTTTACAAATATATTATAAATAATTTATCAAAATTTTAATTAAAAATCATAGTATAGATATATGCCACTAAATATTAATAAATTAAGTAGTTACAATATTAAAATTAAATATATGTAATTATTCTAATCATCATGTTAATCATTAAGATATTCATTAATTAAGTATTTAAAGACTAGCAGTATTATCAAATTATAATTAAAAACTATTATAGATTCTTACTATTAAATAAGAATCATTTTAACTTATTTAAATTACAAATGTTATGATCATTTATATGTTTTTATAATTCAATAGTTATAAATATATTTATAATATATCATAAAATCAATTTAAATATTAATTTTAATTTTTTAGCATATTTAATAGCATAGCTGATTTATTTGTTATAATATAATATATTATTATTATTTCTTATATGTATTGTTTTAAATACCAAAGAGTACTAAATGTATAATTTGCATATTTATATTATAATATAATTTTATATAAAACAATTATAACAATTATTTTTTAATTTAAATAGTTAGTAGTGTAATATTAATAATTTAGTAAGTTTATTTTAAATATTAGTAGGGAATTTAATATCGATGATCGCACATATCCACTTCTACACAAAATGTTCTAAATCAACGCTAATAAATACTAAAAATCACAAAACAAGTATAATCATAAATTATTCATATAATCAAATGATAACATCATGCAAATAAAGAAAAAAATATATATCCATATAAAAATCACATTTATATCGGCCTTGGCTCCTATGTCTGGTAAGGTGAGTGAGGTTTTTACCCTAATCCCGCGCTCCATCGCCGCAAATCGGGTTTTTACCATCGAAAATGGCAGCAACTGCTCGAAAATCCTTTTCTGCCTCCGGCGCATCTACAGAGAGGCTGAGCCTGCCGCTGCTTCAATCGAGGATGAAGCTAGACCCGGAAGGATATGAGACAGAGCTGCTTCTCATCTAGCGCCACTTCGAATCCGCTCTTCATCTCTTTTGCCAACGATCCGCGCTAAGCCCATTGTCGGATCCGGTTATCTCTAAGGATATTGGCGATCTCGCAATGTCCTTGCGCATATGATCCATTTATATCCCCTTCGATTAGCAGAATTCACTAGCCAAAATCCAGATATTCTTCGAACCGACGCACGAGCGGTGCACCGCTCCACCACCGATCTATTTAGATCTTTTGCGTGCGGCAATGAGGCGGGGCGTTACAGTTGATATCAGAGAAGTATCATAAAGTGTCAGATAAGGAGTTTGTTCCTATCTACTTTATGATCTGTTCTCTGTACAAGATAAATATTTCAAGTTACTATGAGTAAGAAAAGCAGCATCCAAAGCTCATCGAGCTTATCTCATAAATGAAAACTAAAAATGTTTATAATGATGACATCCTAGTAGTTGAACGAACATAATAATACCATTAAAACAGTGAATGATAAGATATAAATTGGACATCCTATAATTTGAACGGACTTTAAAAAAGTAAAATATGCAAGTAATTATTTATTTATTGGCAAAACAAATATGAAATTAGAAATGATAATTGGTTTATCTAACTTTTTGGTTTTAATATACACATATATATATATATATATATGGTAAAAATTAGCTGATTTTTTTGGTTTTAATGTATATATATATTTGAAAAAATTTGGTAATTAATTATTGATATTAGTTAAGAATGCTATAATGTCCAAGAAATAGAAAAAAATGAAATACAATTTTAACGGTGTGACTATATAAAAAAACAAAAAATTCATTAATCAAGTTCTTTTTCTTGCCCAAGTTTTTGGAAGCTTAGCATATTACATTAGTTGAAACTCAACAACTAGGTGTATTTTCCGAATCTTGCACAACCGGTAACATTTTGGGCCACTTAAATTTCCTTCTCAAACCCTAATCCCTAAATCGTTCATCGGCCGTCGCCATTAGCAGTTCATCCCTATCCTTGGTCTCACGGGTTCTCCCCCTCGCTCACCCGTGCCTATTGGCGTCAAACGGCCGGGCTCCAGTATAGTTCTTCTTATATGTTGCTATTCTGTCTTCGTCATCTGAGTTCAGTTACATTGCTCCTGCCATCACTCCGCACATACCTCTTTCAATTTACACGCTTGCAGGTTGGTTTAACTCGCTGTCATGGGCAGTAAAGGCCGCATACCACTTAATATGCGCAAGTCCCTTCCAGGTCCCGGAATGTTCCATCCAGAGCCTTTTGGTCAAGGGGCTCGTCCGCCACTTAGTGCATTGCCCCATGACTTGATGCCTCCATCGCCGCGAATCGGATTTTTACCGTCGGAAATGGCAGCAACTTCCCGGAAATCCCTTTCTGCCTCCGGCGCAGCTGCAGAGAGGCTGAGCCTGCCGCTGCTTCAATCGAGGATGAAGCTAGACCCGGAAGGATATGAGACGGAGCTGCTCCTCATCTACCGCCACTTCGAATCCACCCTTCATCTCTTTCGCCAACAATCCGCGCTAAGCCCATCGTCGGATCCGGTTATGTCCAAGGATCTTGGCGATCTCGCAATGTTCCTGGCGCATATGATCCCTTTCTATCCCCTTCGATTAGCAGAATTCCCTCGCCAAATTTCAGATATTCTTCGAACCGACGCACGGACGCTTCCATCTTCCCTCCGCTGTCATCTGGCCCAAGCCATCATTCTTCTTGTTAACAAAAAGGTGAGATCTTTGTCGTACTCTTTGATGTCATGTGAAATAGCATGACGCACAGCACAACACATACATCTTTTCATATTATGGCTTGGAGATTGCAGGAAACTATAAAAGATGTCAACGATCCATCACTGGAGGTAATCTCAAGTCAGTTCAACTCTCTGAATAATATCAAATAAACTGATATATTCAAATAGTGCTGTCTTAAGCAAACCAAAATGATAACATTGAGCCAAACAAGCATTGTTATTTAAATAACAGTTAATAACAAATTATTCAAACTACATGCTTTCTTAATAACATTTCGAACAGCATGAGACCAAGAATCCTTTTTTTTGCACCATTAGTTTTACAAACATGTGATATTGTGTGTATAGATATTAGGGGATTGTAAGTACATAGTATAAAGCTTCTTAAGTATAGTTAAGCTGAACTTTTAAATATCAATGCACCTTTTGAGATAACGATAGAATTTCTGTTAAAATTCCAACATTAAGTATACTCATTGTGGAATACTCTCAGAATGGGCAATCAGCTGGGAACTACCTCTTAAGAACAAAATCATAAGGCCACTAAGGCCAATATTGACAATATATTGACGATTAAACGTTTGGCTATTACAGTGGCGTTATTAGATAAACACACTTGGTGTTAGATGGGAGCCAAGTGTCATGCAAAGCAAAATGCTGTACCATGGAAACGAGTTCTTTAACCTATTATGCATAAAGTGTTACATGATGGAGCCACCTCTATAGTCATATCTACCTTGTGGATAGTTTTTGGATTTGTGCATGGAAATTGATGAAGATGCTGAATTCTTAAGTAGAGAGATTTTAAAATTCTTACACATAATTAAGATAAACTCTTATACATCATGATACATTTTGAGATAACAATAAAGTTTCTAATAAAAACTTGAAAGCTAAGTGTGCTTGTTGTGGAGTACTCTCACATGGAAACCTCCTAAGAAGTTTTTTTTTTGAAGATAAAATTATGAGGCCTAAGACCAAAGCGAACAATATTTTGATGGTTAAAAAGTTTGGGTTGTTGCATTAGTTTCTAACATTTATTTTCAACCAATACCAAAATGAAACTTATACCTTCTTTGATGTTAGTTGTCACTTGGAATATGGGGTAGTCACAAGTTGTTCTCGTTCTTTGCTCAACATGGGGTGAGAGATTGGCGATGTTGTGGGGACTAACGAGATCCACCATGTCGGGTGGGGTCAACTAGGTTGTTGCAAACATAGAATGGACGAAGCAATACACAACACAGTTAGTTTTTTTGTCTCAGCCTCATGACCTAGTGGTAAGTGATAGTTTGAATAAGAAAATATAAAAATTATTATGTTTAAGGATAATTTACTTAAATGTATCACATCTAGATATCTACAATACAATTAGGGCTTCCAAAAAATGCTCATGGTTTTCGTGCAACTCATGCTCAGTTGGTTAAGAGTTTTGTCTTCTGGCTTTTTCTTTGAGACATGAGTTGAAATTTAATGAACATGAGCTTTTCAAGCTTGAAACAAGCATGAGCTTATGTCAAATTGGAATTTTAGGTCAAAAACGAGCCAAAAACATGCTAGCAAGTCTAAAGAGCTTATATTGATAAGATGAGCTGAGCTCCAATATTTTCAAACAGATATGAGCTGAACCCCAATAGATTCAAATTGAAATAAACTTAGCTCCAACATATTCAACTTTAAATAAGCTTAGCTTGAATATTTTCTGAGCTCACTTAAGCTCGTTTGTTTGTCCCTCTAAATAAAATAAATGCTGAACCAAACGATCACTGACATGATAACATCATAATATCTTTTAACATCAAAAAGCCGGAGAGTTAAATTAGCCTTTAATTATTTGACTACAGAACTCTCTCTAAACAGTGTTCTTTTAGTGACTTTCTTGATCTAATACATATTAATATAGCATAGGCTTTCCAATGTTGAAATTGTATTTCTTAAGATGTAAATTTTTCTATCTGATTAGCTTCTCAAGTATGTAGTTGTAAACTCTACAATTACAATCAAAACCCCTTAATTATGATAATTTCATTTTTAACACAAAATACTGATAGATAGTATTCTAAAACATGTTTTAAATTTTCAAACAACGAAATGAGCCCTTCTGTATTTTGCTTATTATTTCAATAGATATATGATAGTCTGTCTTACTTGCACTCAAACTGATGTCCATGAACACTAAATGAAAACATTCAGATGAAGATTGTCTAAAAACTTATTTTTCTTTTTTACTCTATGTAGATTGTTGATTTAGAGATGCTGCTCGAGTTGTTCATGGACCTTCAAATTATCGGTGATCGAACATTGCGAAAGCTTGTTTTCTTACATATTGTTCATAACATTCGGCACATGAATAAAAAACATAGAAATGAAGGAAAGAATCAGAGATTGCAGAATATTCTTTTCAAGCAACTGCAGGTTCATGCCGTTTTTATAATTTTTTCATCCTATCTTAAATGCTGTTTTGTTGATGTTTGTCATTGTTTTGTTTAAAAAGGAATGTTCTTTATGATTTTTTATTTTGTATCATTGTTTTATATTATAACCCATGAATATTCCTACAATTTTTTAGTCTACATAAAAGTTAAAATAGCTTAACTTAAATACTTTTAAAAGATTTGTGTTACTATTAGCAATTATGAAAATTCTTGTATTAGAAATTGTAAATAAGAATGATTTCAATGGTGTATGAAATTGCCCTTTTTATTTTATGTTTTATTTTCTTTTCTTGTAATTTGTATTTACAGGGAGAGGACGAACATAGGGCGAGGAGATCACTTGTTGTTCTCTGTGATCTTCATCGCAGAAAGGTGTGGTTTGATGATCGCACAGCTAATGCCATCTGTAATGCCTGCTTTCACAGCTCTCCTAGGTTGGTACTTTCCTCTGCTTATATATGCTAGTTGAATGATTATTTTGATCTCTTTATTTTGGCGTTTGCATATTTTTATTAGGTTATAGTGCTTATATTTTGATCTTCTTATTCTGTTATCAGGGTTATGATTGCTGCTATTTCTTTCTTGCTTGGTTTTGAAAGCATTGAAGATGATGGTGACGAAAGTGAAGCCTCAAGTTCTGAGGACAATGAAACTAGTCAAAATCCACATGTTGTTCTTAGCAGGGAGGATGTTTATAAGGTGTGCCTATGACATTTTCTTTTGGTGGTTATAGCAATCTTAAACAAGGCATGCGATGTTAGCAAAACGATAATCGTGGTAAGAAATTAATGGCAACATCAAAACGATAATCGTGGTAAGAAATTAATGGCTATATTTTAATGATGTTTGTGTGCAAGGCAACTCATATATATCCCATGAAACTAGATGCATCAGTGTGTTTCTTCACATATGCTTGATTTATTGAACTAAAAAAATTAGATTGCGACAATTCTAAATTTTGAATCAATACATTATACTATGCATATAATAATTGCAGGGTTTAATTAACTATTTGAATGGAGATAGAAAAATAGAAAATAGAACTATTTCTTTTAATAATGATAATGTTAGAAATATATCTAGAGCCAAGCATAAATTTCAAATTAAAATATAAAGTATGACCTTAAATAATGCTAAAATGTACAACTACTATGACAATATTCTTAATGGTACTTTTATAGCCAAAGCTCTAAATCTTCTACATAAATATAAGATAGTACCTCATCGCGTATCATGGTTTAAGTTCGTTCTACTGTTGGCTTTTTATCTCTGAGTCAGTACCATGCATTATTAAATATCGAGGTATTGAATTATGTCAATTATGAAGTTTAATACATGAATTCAAAACACAAATATTAACTCAAGGATTTACTTAACTTATTTCTGTTAATACATGTATGAAAAAAAATGATAGCTGTGTAGTAAGAATATGAAAAAATTTATAATGAAAATGTTGCAAAATGTAAGGAAATTGATATTATCAAAGGTGGGATAATGTTATTCAGTTCTGAGAGTTAAAGCTGCATAAAACACTAGAAAGCAAGTATAAGACTCATTTGCCCAATAATTCCTTGGATTTGGTAGGTTTTTTCATGATTATACATATAGTCAATGGTTCACTTTGCGATTCAACTAGCCTTTTCTTATGTCTCCCAAACTGGGTGATGATGTCTATACCCATGTCTATACAAAATGTTCACCTCAAGCAACAACCCTAAATATTTCAACTAATATTTTATATATTTTATTTTTCAAGGATCACATGGTGCATAATAATGAGTAAGAGATAATATATATATATATATATATATATTAAAAAATAGCCTAAACTTGCATACTAAGCTCATAATAACAATTACAAATCAAAATTTGAAGGCTTAAAGGATTAAATATGAAAGCATGTACAAAAATTGACATAAAATTATTGTTTGTAATTATGTAATTTTGAAGTAGGTGATTAATATATATTTTTTATTGATATTATTAAACACTTTTACAAATATATTATAAATAATTTATCAAAATTTTAATTAAAAATCATAGTATAGATATATGCCACTAAATATTAATAAATTAAGTAGTTACAATATTAAAATTTAATATATGTAATTATTCTAATCATCATGTTAATCATTAAGATATTCACTAATTAAGTATTTAAAGACTAGTAGTATTACCAAATTTATAATTAAAAACTATTATGGATGCTTACTATTAAATAAGAATCATTTTAACTTATTTAAATTACAAATGTTATGATCATTTATATTTTTTTATAATTCAATAGCTATAAATATATGTATAATATATCATAAAATCAATTTAAATATTAATTTTAATTTTTTAGCATATTTAATAGCATAGCTGATTTATTTGTTATAATATAATATATTATTATTATTTCTTATATGTATTGTTTTAAATACCAAAGTGTACTAAATGTATAATTGCATATTTATATTATAATATAATTTTATATAAAATAATTATAACAATTATTTTTTTATTTGAACTAGGTATTAGTATAATATTAATAATTTAGTAAGTTTATGGTTTTAAATATTATTAGGGAAATTTTTAATATTACTAATAAAAATGAATGTAATTAAAAAAGTATAAATTAATAATAAAAAAAGTAGTCAAGTATGATATTAAATATAATTCTTAAAGATATTTCTTACTTAATAATCAACAAATCATTGTTTAATTTTATTATTAACCTGATAATTATGATATTAGTATACCTAACCTGTACTTTAACTTCTTCAAATCAACTGCTAAAAATTGTTCAATATTCAAATCCTATATTTATGAATTTATTTAATTGTTAAATTTCATTGGCTAATAATGAAATTTGATTTAATAAATTTTAATTGTGTAATGATATATTTGTAAATTATTTATATATAATATACTATGTTATTTAGCACATGCACACAGAGATATATATTTATATATGTATATATTGGGTTATTATACTAATGTATATTGGGTTAATCATATATGGTTTGGAGCTTAAGTAACTTGTTTTCTAAGATAAAACAACATGCTAGGGTTAACTTACATGGTTGCAACAAGCTTCCATGCAACACATGTAGGTCCTATGGATTAAGGTCTAGATGTGGACTAATGCTCAAGTGGGTTTGGCCATAGTTTATGCATATATGATTTAACATTTTCATAGTATAATACAATAAGATTTTAATACTTATGGAAATAAATTAAGTTGGAACAAGGTTTAAGCTAGTTATCCATTTATTCATAATCTAAATGTCTAACTTTAGGCCCAAGTATAATTGCGATTTCATGGGTCTAGTTTCAGTCCTTTTATCTTTAATGAGATCACTGTAGTAATATTTAAGCATCTACTAAGATGTACACCTTACTCCATTAGCATACTCAATATGGAAATCATAAATGACAAGCTTGCAATTATGTGCATACCACTTAAAAATTCTGCATCAATGTTAACTCTAATTGAGATAAATGTTAATTAAGTTTAAAATACAGAGATTTTAGTGTTTATACAAGGTCTAATTAAGCTGATTGATTCAATGGTCAAGCATGGAATAATGATATTTACATAACTGATTTTAGGCTATATGATGGTCTAGAAGAGGCATATAGTCTATCATACATGGAAATCCACTTGAATCTAAGCAGCGACATAGACTAACCAAGATTCAATTACATTAATATTGGTTCATCTTAAGCCTGATTTAACTTATGAATAGGTTACTAAAGCACGCAATAGTAATGTTCTCAACGTGGAGTGATGCCATGTGAAGTTAGCTATAGTGTGCTCATGTTGGCAAGAGGTATGAGTGGTTGTTCCAAGATTTGATCTAGAACCATGCTCATCCCATAACTACATGTGTTATATTAAGACTAGTACACACTATTATATACATATGGCTTTCTATTATATTTGTATATAAATTTTGAGACATTGTCTTAATTCGATTATGGAAAAGATGTAATAGTTGTAGAAAATTCAAAGATTTCTAATTGATGGAATACTTGATTATATTATTATTGAACAAAGGTATAATCTTTCCATCGTAACTACTCTTTTATGATATGAAAAATTTATAGGCATCTAAAATTCTTATTATAAAATTTTTTTAGCTTCTTCCAATTATTACTTATCAGGTTTTATGTTGTTGAGTAATTTATCTTCTAAATTTCATCTTGGTTCTAAGTAGGGTTGGAACTTTTGCTCGAAACTCAAAACTTGCTCGATTTTTTATTCAACCTGAAATCAAATTGAATAACTTTGAGTAATATTCGAGTTTAGGTCAACTTGCTCAATTTTTAATCTGAGTTGACTTAAAATTAACAATAATTATATTTAGTATGCATTCCTAACAAAGTTGCATGGCCAATTCATTTAGTTTGGCGTGTAATTCCTGAAGGATAGTTCATGGTTCAAATCCTCTCTCTTTCATCATTTATTTTTATGTTTCAAGTTGGGCACAAAATTAATAATAAATATATTTGGTATACAATTCTAACAATGTTGATTGGCTATTTCAGCTGGTTTGAGGTTTAAATCCTAAAGGATAAGTTATGTGTTCGAATCCCCTTTCTTTAATATTTAGTATTTTATTTTTCAATTCGAGCTGACTCGAAATTGAATCATTTCAAGTTGTTGAAATGCTTTGGTTCAAGTTGAGTTAAACTCGAAAATTTTGAGCTTGAGTTTAGCGTGATCCAAGGCAACCTTGACTCGAAGCCAACCCTAGTTCCAAGCTATGATGATAACATCATTTATATATGAAAGTAAACAAATGAATCATTACCCGCCTTTTAGTGGTAGATATTAATTGTATGAACTACTACTATTGTAATAATGATGTTCTTTCTTGAGTTCATAAAATATTTTTTGTACCAATGATGCAGAATTGTTTGCTCATGTAGTGATTTTAGTAAACTGCAAATATGGTCCTTATTTTGCTTCATAAGCCTTTTGCTAACTTATTAAAGTATCCTCCTTGAGACTCCATGTTAAAAAGTTATCTTCTCCTCAGACTGCTCAAGCTGCAAATTATGTTGTGCTATTAAATTGAGTAGCACCTAAATGAAAGGCTGTCTTAGAATTTGATATGAAGATTTCATTGTAGCAGACATCTCAATCAGACTATAGCCTTTT
This sequence comes from Gastrodia elata, assembly GCA_016760335.1. NCBI lineage: Eukaryota > Viridiplantae > Streptophyta > Magnoliopsida > Asparagales > Orchidaceae > Gastrodia > Gastrodia elata. The sequence goes on along the minus strand of CM028678.1, from coordinate 46,249,896 downwards.
GTAACAAAAGGATCCTTGCATCTATGCCTATAGCGTTTAGGATTTTAGTTTTTTTTTAAAGCTCATGTGCCACAACAATTCTTCTTGCTCAGTAATTTAACTAGCTCTCATTTTTTATTCTTACGAAGAGGTTTCATTTTAATTTCATATCAGTAATCCACCGATTAAGCTCATGTCATGTGATGTCTTATAGGTAGAGGTTTTGACTTCCTTTTTTACACTTGTAAAGGACCCTACCTTCTAGGTGATTTTATGTGCCTACAAAGCTGATTAATAGCAATACTATGTGGTTGTGTCTGTTTAGCTTTTGGTTTATTAAGAAACTTTTAATTAGTCTCACCGGTTGTGGTAAATCATTGCCACTTTTACTACTTGGATTGTTTAAACCTCCACCCGTTTGGTAACTTCGATATTTTTTGAAATGACACTCATTCAGAGAAAAGCTTGAGCTTTTTTATTGATAATAACTTGCACTAGATGTAGATCAAATTCTATACCCTTTCAGCTAATCACTCTTGCCCATAATGACTCCTTTGCTCTCGTTCTAGCTTTCCGTCAAATGACAATAATAAACATGGCACCCAAAAACTTTAAGAACTTGTCCAGATCACATTTTGATTGGTATTTTGTAATCTGGAACAATATACAAAGAATGATTTAACAGATAGTATGAAATCTTAATAGCTTTAGTTTAAAAATTTCTATTTAAGTTAGCATTCGAGTGCTTGCAATGAGCTCATTTTAATAATGCTTGGTTTGCTCTTTTTGCGCTACGGAGCTTATCTGACTATGGTATTTTGAAATGCCTTCATCCTTATATGACTCGTTAAATTCTAGAGAATAGAATTCTTTACTAAAATTTTCGATTATTGGAAAGTTGCGAGAGCCTCAATTTTATTCAGCATCAAAAGCAAAACCATCATTGGGTAATCATCAATGGCATAAGGATCTTGATAAACTACTTGATTTTAAGCCAAACTAGCTTTTATAGAGCTAACTGTTTTTGGGAATTCAATTTGATGTTACTTCCTAGAACTTATTTTTCATTAATTTTAAGTTCCTCTGCATTATAATCTTCAAGAAAACTTATTGTTGAAAATTCACATTCTCTCCTTGCTTTTAAACTATACTAGCTCTTGTCACATCTTAATTTAATCAGTCTCAGACTTTTCTGAATGAATAATTTTGAAACTAAACCCTTTTTGTAATGTATGCCATTTACGCTACTTGATTCCCCTAATGATAACTAGCACCCTTAACCTATCTGCATACTTAGTAAGGCTTTCAAAAATGTTGAAGTTCATGACACTTAAAGATAATTGATTTTCTTGTAGTTGTAGAATATATTGTACGTTTGTAAGGGTTCTAATCGCCTATTGTGATTTCTAAACTAAATATAACCAATACCAACAATTTTATTTGGTACATCATTACCCATCAGAACATTCCTTTGGCCTTTTTTCATATAATGAGAATTAATCTTTTTTTTTGACATATGTTGCTAAAAACAGTTAGTTTAGCACCTCCTAACTGATGGTTGTTTTCGATCAACAACCGAATCTACCAATTATTTTTTTGAGGAGTTTTCTTATGAGGAATTTTCTTATGCAGGCGTAGCAATTGGAGGCAGTTTTTTAACAATTCTTTCGCAATTTCATAATTTCTTGCAATACTTATACATGACTTTTAGATTACCTTTTGGCTTAACTTTTTATTTACTGTTATTTATTCAATTTTTTTATCAAGATGCTTGCCAATTAATTCAACATTACTTTGTTTATTACTTTTAAAAGCGTCTTGACTGAGTTTAAGTGTACAAGGCTAGACTTTTACTTCTAAAGTGTAAAATATTTTCTGTTATAGAAGATTTACAAATTTGTTATATGGAGGCAGTGAGACTAACAGGATGCATGTAACATCCTCATGTTCTGCTTTAACATCATTATTTCTAAGATCCATCAAAATAAAATCCAATTCTTTTAGATGCTCCATTAAAGGCGTACCTTTCTTCATACGGAGAGAAAACATATGCTCTTTCAACAATTTACTGATTAAATACTTTGTCATGTAAAGGCACTTCAGCTACAAAGTTTTTGTTGTTTTTCATCGCATTTCATAGATTACCTTATCAGCAAGACCAAGCAGAATCAATAAATGTCTTTTTATTTTCGGCAAAGCCAGTATCATCCTTTAAATTTCAGATCATCTAGACGGGCGGCCTGGATACCTTATTGCTTGCTTGCATTTTTCTGCATCCAAGATTGGAAATTTTTTTATTGAACTTAAATTTGGCATTGTGCATCATCTTTCATGCTTATAGAACCCAAATTCACACATCATAAATTAAAAAAGCTCGTAATCCTCTGGTATTAGTTTGTTATGAATAATCGAGCAGAAAGAAGATAATTTATAAACACTGAATCACATGACATAAGAGATTTACAGGGCTCACTCAAAGTTATTTTTATTTCCATAAGCTGCTGCTGTACATTATCATCCAAATAAGATATAAAGTAAGCAGTGAGAGGAGCATGGTTTTTGTCTTCTTTGCTGCTTCCTGGATTACCTAACATAGACACCTCATCAGTTGACCTTCATCTTTCTAATGCTTCAATTGTTCCCTGATTTTGTCATCTGTTCATCTTTTGCTCATGGTTGTGGGTTTTCCTCCACCTTTTCCATCGCTCTCCGTCTCGTGATCTTCTTTCTCTTACTTGGGGATGATGTTCTTTCACTTAAGTTGTTTGGGGGGGTCTCTGATCCATATGTTGGATAGTTCTGCAATCAGGCATCCTTTCTCCTATGATGGTAAATATGTTCATCTACTTTCAGATGAGAAGATTTTGAAAATAACTCTTCATTCAAGTTTTTGCTCATCGGTAAGTTTTCTACTCGTTGTACGTCTATGGTTTGCGTCAAAAAGTCTCTCGGAGATTTTCCTCTTTGGTGGTTGGGTTGTTGAGATTGATCATAAACATGTTTTTGAAGATGTCCAATATGTTGATTATACACAACTTTTCTCTTAAATTCCTTATGAGACTAATCAAGCTTTTTCCTTCTTTTGATTCGTATGTTGAGCCCCGCTAAATCAATCTAAGTATCATTCTCCAAATTAGTATTTATTTTATGCAACAAAACTATGTTGTGATCTCTCATTCTATCTTTCAGAAATCGCCCAATATTGATGAGAAGACTATTAATTAATTTGTCCTTTTGTGGTTCACACATTTTTATGGAATTAGACATAGCTAAGGACTACTTATCTAAAGTGTGGATTGACACATGTTCATCTGGTTTTTGGTAGTTGGCCATTTTAGAGAATATTTTGAGTACTACTCGCATTGCCTTTTTATCAATCACAATATGAATTCATCCATGTCTAGGCCTGCCCATTTTTCTACCTTTTGTCTCCCCTTTGGGGATAAAATTTCTTGCTGGCTAAGGCTCAAGGGTGCTATGTCTTTGGATCTTAATTCTTCTTATTCAGATATAGATTATTGCTTTTTGTTGATTATTGATGGAATTGTGGTTTTGAGTTCTGAATTTTTGCCATCAATTTAAAAATTATTATATATTTGATATGCAAAATGAGCAATAAAGATAGCAAGTTTGCCAGATATTTCCTTAGAAAAGGCAAGGGGTTCTTATGTCTCGAGAATATCCTAGGACAATGTAAAGAAGCTAGTATTAATTTCTTATTTTTTTTGGGCCGTGCATTGCATTATCTCTCTTTATTTTCTTTATCTTAATTTTGATCAAGTTGGTTCCTTTTGATGTACGCTTCTCTTGTATTTTATTTTAATATCAATAATTTGTTTTCTATAAAATAGAGGAAATAAACAATTCACACAATATTATTGGGAGAAATAATTTTTTTTTTTTTTTATTTATATACCAAAAGTTATCTTACAGGTGTTTAGGATTATTAATAGGCCTCTCAATGCATCTCTTTAAAAGGAAGACATTAAATTAGCAGCACAGGAATTACTCTAGGTTATATTAGGGTCGATTTTTCTTTGTCATTATTAAATTCTTGTAGAGTTAATAACCGATTTTGATCGATTTACCAGGAAAAGATATATTGAATCTGATAGCTTATACTTGTTATTTATCAGGAAAGGAAATATTAAATCGAACAGCTGATTCTTGTAATTGGATTCAATTGAAGTAAATAGTTGGTGCCATTTAAAGTTAGCAGCATTGATCATCCTTTATGGCAGAAAAATCTTAACTTGTCCTGCTACAAATTTTGTTGACTTCCAAGTATTTGCAGTGATTGTTTTTTAAGTGTACTTATTACAAATCTTCTCAAAGAGAATATCTTTTTAGGAGAAGATGGTTTAAGTTTAATTTAAAAACCTTTTATAATTGATCTGCCTAAATATGAAAATAGAACCTTCTTCATCAGGCATTAAGATCTTGATGATGATGACATGTTGGTGATGATTGAAATATTTGAATTCATGAAACTATGGGGCTCTTCTCTTTCTACATAGGTAAACTTTCTTATATGGAACTTTTCATAAATAGTATTTTTCAAATTTGGCTTATGTTTTTCTTTTCTTTGCTGGGTTGTGTTGGCAGACAAGCACAATTGCCCTTTTTGTTCTGCATCAATGCCACTGGCTATCTTTAATAATTTACAACGTTCCAAAATATTCCAAAAACATTGCCTATTTTTTTATAGTATTATTTCATATTTCACAAGAACTAAAATTTTCGAAATCACTCCTTAAAATTATAAATATCCTAGAACACTTCATAAAATTCAGAGTAAGATTCATTACATTAAAGCACCTTTACTCATAAGAATCACAAATAATAATTGGAAGTTCGATGAGGAACTCTGATTTTGTTGCTTTAGATTTCTTGAAAATATTTTAAGTTTTTGTTGGTTTAAGTAATTTGTTGTGATAAGAATCACTTGTAATACAGATTACGTTCAACTAATTTTTGCTATGATTGATATGTTTTCAAGAATTTTTCAAGATTGTGCCTGAAGTGGCATAAATCTTTTTTGTAGTGTTAAATTCATACTTTATTCAGGCACAACACAAGGGCACAGCTTCTAGCAAAAGAAAAAAGAAAGCAAAATTGCAGCGTGCCATTCGTAGCATGAAAAGACAGCAGCGTCGTGCATCAGAAAAGAGTGACTCAAATTCTTATTCTCCTCTAAATCATTTAAAAGATGCACAGGCAAGTTGATCTTGCATTGTTCTCTGCTGATTCAAATTTCTTAATTCCTTGTCATAATGTATGCTTTATGTTTTACCGTGCAGGGTTTTGTTGAGAATCTTTTCTCTCGTCTACATACCTGCAGTGAGAGATTTGAGGTCTTTCTGTCTTTTCATTCTTTATAAATTAATTTTTAGCCAATGAAATTTACTATTGCTTCTACTGGTGTATTTTTTATTATATATATATATATATATATTTATATATATTTATTAGTGTATTCCTTCCAACGCTTCATTTAAATATAAACACCTAAATGTTGTTATGATCTGTAACTGATCTGTAACCTTTTTTGACAACGAACTTTTTTTTTTTTTTTTCTGTACACTAGTTTTTTTAGTTTTTTATTTTGTGGGAGGGAATGGGGATGGGGGGAGGGGATGTAAGGTTATGCATATACTACTTTTTAACCTTGGTTTCTGAAGGTATTGTTAAACTGTTTCATCAGAATTTTTGTTGTACATAAATATAGACGCTGGTTCAGTAGATTAGACTTGTTGATTATGCAAAAGTTTAATGGAAACAATTACTGCTGGAGTATAAGTGAAAGCTGCTACATATTTTATAAATGATCACATATATTATAACTTGCGTGGACTGTTTGATGCCCTGTTAGAAAAATTAAGTATATGAATTTTTCCCATGTTAAAAGAGGGAAGATGAAAAGAGCTTGGTAAGAAACCATTATAATTGATCTTCTCTATTTGGAACTTAGGGAAGAGCTTTTATTTGGTTGTGCACAGTGCACAATAGAAGCTAAGGGGATGTCATCATTCTAGATAAACCAATCATTAGTTGTTATTGTTATTGTTCTAATTATGTCATCATTAGAACTAATGATTGGTTTATCTAGAATGATGACAACCAAACATATATTGGATGACATCCACAATAGAAGCTAAGTGCCTAATGGGACTAGGGCTTGTTGTTGTTATTGTTATTGCATATGAATTTACTTGTGAAAATACTGTTTTGCAGTTTCAGGTCTGTCAATATTATGTTATGAGCATGATAGCCTTGCAAAACTTTGGCCCATTTTCTAGAAGCATCAATAAAATTGAGGGTAATATTCCAATATTTTAATAAGATGACTAAGACCACATGATTTTAATCTCATCTTGTAATCACATCCTTGATATGTGAATGTGATCATTTGTTTCTATTTATTGTTAGACTCCCCTATTTAAAGAGAGTTGCACCTCTTGTAAATATTATTTGTGAAAATATATTCTAATTCTAGATTTCAGTGGTCTCTCGGTTCTTCACATAGTATAAGAGCGACTTCCTTGGAGAAACGTCTCTAGTCATGATCAAGAGGATCCGCGATCAAGAATAGATGTCACGTTTTCCCTACAACTTGCGTAACTTTCTCTGCTTGAGGTTGAGACCGCTTGTCTTCGCCGACGATCCTTCCTTTGAAGACGTCAAGAATTGACCGCTGTTTTAGCTGTTTTTTGCTACGCTCGTCCTCACCGACGATCCTTTCTTTGAAGATGTCAAGAATCGACGTCATCCATCTGAAAAGAACTGTTCTTCATCTTCAGCGATGGATCCTCCGACCGATCTTCTTCCTACCCGTCAATCAGCGAGACCAGCCAACAAAGTCTTACACCATCGGCAACAATGTCACCTCTACCAATCTCGTTCACGCCGTCACCAAACCTACGCCAAATCACTTCATTTTTCGTTCCAACATCACTTTCAATTGAGATCAAGGAAGGAGTCTCTTTCGTGTCAGCGGTCACTTCAATGGTTGTGGTCGGTCTTCACTTATTTGTCAAGTATGCAATTGATCTGGACACTTAGCAATCAACTGCTACCATCGTCAAGATGTTTCGGCTTTCCCTCCCCAACGATATTATGGCATTATTGTTGGTTGGCCAAATCCTCTCTCTACGCAACCGGTGGCTTCTAACACTGATGACTGGTATCCAGACTTTAACATTCAATTCAGTCAATCGTACGAAGGATTAGACATGGTGCATGTTGGTAATGGAGACGGTTTACCTATCTACAATACAAACAACTCTATCTTTTATAACTCTAGTACTCATTTTGAATTAAGGGACATTCTTCATGCACCTGATATTACTAAAAGCTTGCTTTCCGTAAGCAAATTTATTAAGGACAATAATACTTATATTGAATTTCACTTTGATTGTTGTATTGTGAAGGATGTTCATATCAAGAAGGAACTTCTTCGAGGAACAATTGACCGTGGCATGTACCTCTTTGCTCTCAGCCTTACCCACTCATCTCCTGCTGCCCATCATATTAGCTGACATACTCCCCCTCATACATGACACAATCATCTTGGCTACCCACATCTTAAAGTTCTTAAAATTGTTTTACATTCTTTAGATGTTAAGTTTCCTCCAAAATTTGTTTGCCATTATTTACCTGTTTCTTTAAATGTTTACAAGAATCCCTTGGAATTGATATACATTGATGTTTGGGACCCTACTTTTGTTGTGTCTATTACTGGTTATTGTTTTTATATATTTTTATTGATGCTTGCACTTGACTCTGTTGGTTGTTTCCTCTACATCATAAAAGTGATCCTCTCCCCACCTTCATCAAATTTAAATCCCTCGCAGTGAATGTCTATAATTATAAAATAAAATAAATCCTATGCTACACACTCGCATGAAACATGTGGCTCTTGATGTTCATTTTGTTCGCAAGCTAATTGGGAAGAAAGAAATCCAAGTGCGGCATATCCCGTTCGAACTACAACTTGCAGATGTTCTCACAAAGCCGCTCTCCTAAGAACTTTGAGAAGTACATCTTAAAGCTCATAGTTCCGTCCGGCATGCCTCACTTGCGAGGTGTAATAAGATGACTAAGCCCACATGAGTTTAATCTCATTCGTTAATCACATCCTTGATATGTGGATGTGATCATTTGTTTCTATTTAAAGAGAGTTGCATCTCTTGTAAATATTGTGTGAAAATATATTATAATTTTAGATTTCGGTGAACTCTTAGTTCTTCACTTATTTCATGTAACATAAGAAAAAGATGAATGTGGAATGAGGATTTATGGCTGATAACAATGACCAACCACTTTAACTTTCATTGTATTTTGGAGATATTTTCATAGACTTTATATTTTATTTATTGTTATTTTTTAACATCAGTAAACTTTTTGTTCTAGGTTCGAATGATGATGTTGAAAGTAATTGCAAGAACTATTGGGCTGCATTGTCTCATCTTGCTAAACTTTTATCCGTTCCTTCAAAGATATGTTCAGGTATTCAGTTGCATTTGAGCTAGTCTTTCTATTTGATTTTTGAGAAGATATTTTTTAGTCGGAACTCAAAACATTAGTGTTTACAAGCGATTGTCTAAAATTTGACAGCCTCATCAGCGTGATGTGACAAATTTACTTGCTGCAGGAATACAAGCATGTCATGAAAAGGTAACTATTTTACTAAGAATTTTATAAAAAAGCATTTTTCATTTAATCAATTTACTTCTCCTTATTTGATTTAGACCATTTTCTATTTTTTTGTCAACATTAACTCGATTTGGTGATAAAAGTGTAATAAGAACAAGAAGTCTGCAATTTTCTTCTGTTTGAACAAAAGCTATGATTTTTCTTATAGCATTATGAATAAAAGGATTGAATGTTACTACGTAGACATGAAGTATCTCAACTGATCTAAAACCATTGGCCTTCATATTCAAAATCTAAACTGAAGATTTGGGCTTTTTTAGGCTGTCAAATGTACTTATCTTCCTGTTATGCGTTTAATTAGGCTGTCATATAGGATCAGCTCATTTTTTATCTAATTTAATATACTTCCATCAATTGAAATGTGTGCTCCTATTGCTATTGCTATCAGGTGCCTCCTGATGCAGTGGAACCACTATTCAGGCAAATTGTGAACCAATTTGTGCATGATCGTTCCCGTCCTGAGGTCTCACATAGAACACTTATTTTCAATATTGTATTGCTTCAGAAGGTGCTCTTTTTTATCTACTTTTGTTTCGATAGGCAATCACTGTTGGATTGAATGTAGTGCGAGAGATGTGCCTGAGGATGCCTCTGGTATGTTTTTCTTCATCCTGTTGGTTTTGTTTGTCTAAGATGTATTTTTAATGTTCTATAATATTTATTGACTTTTTTATTATATTTAGACTTCATGCTGATTAAGATTTTTTCCTGCCATTATTATTGATATTTCTCGTACTATCTATCTATTCCGTTTGCATATTGGTAGCTCTCTTGTACGCACCACAATCTTTTTTGCTAGGTAGAGTAAAGCCAGTTTTCAGTTTATTTAATTCCCTATAATAGTTTGCTTCAATTTGTATGTGAGGCGTCACCAAGCAACTGCTGAAGCAGTTAAGCACTTACAAATTTGATACAAGGTTCATCATGTATGAATACATAAGAATTTAGGTACCATTATTTATTAAATTTACTTTTCTTCTGAGAAGCATAATCATAAACATGAGTACTGCAGCCTACGGGCTAGGAGATGTTGCTAATCTGAAGATTTTTTTCTATTGGGCATATGAAGGATTTCCAACAAGTTTATATATGCACTTCATACACTCAGGTGAACCAGTGATCATTATTTTAAGAAAAAGGAAAAAAAAGTGCATGTTCTAAATTCTCAAAAGAATATTTCTGTATTATGGGTTCTTCTTAAACACAACCTTTAGATGCAAATACAAGCTCTAAGAGAAGCTCATGTCAATAGATTTTGATGCGTGATAGTTAGTTTCAAGTTGATAATACAACTAGACAAATTTATTGATAACTGCAAGAGTAATCTCAACGTCAGGCCTCAAATAAAAGCGATGTGTGTGTGATGATTTTGAGTTCTAATGCTATCTCTCTATCGTCATGAATCCATGTGATCTAAGTAGAAGTATTACTATTTATATTATGTGAGTTTTTTGTGATATGATTTCTAATGGGTTTTGTAAATTCTGTTTTATTTTTTTCATCTAATGCTGTTAAATCCGAGGGAGTTACTTTTATGCACTTGCGCATGCAAGGAGCTGGAAAGGTTGCCTTCATGAGTTCTTGTTCTTTCAGGAATTACCCTTGCTGCTTTTTGTATATTTTGTTACGATTTCCTGTCATTCGTGTTTTCCGTAGTTAATGAATGAAGACTTGCTTCAAGATTTGGTTCTATACAAGAAATCACATGAGAAACCTGTTTCAGTTGCTGCACGATCCTTGATCACTCTATTTAGAGAGGTGCGTTTCTGATTTTGTAATTTTATTTGTATTCTTGTCCAGATATTAAATAAAGACTGCTGTTTTGAAAAATCACCTATATTATTTTGCAGATATGCCCTTCTTTATTGGTCAAAAAAGACCGTGGCCGACCCATTGATCCTAAAGCTCGTCCAAAAGCTTTTGGAGAAGTTAGTGTATCCAGTGATGTGTCCGGTATAGAGTTACTTCAACATGAGGATGATCAAATCGCCAATTGTTCTGATGATACTGACAATGAATTGAATGCGACTACTTGTGAATTTGATGAAGAGGATGATTCTGAAGAAGATACCGCTTCTGCAAAAGATGGTGTTGGAAATCTTAGTGATGATAATGATGATTTTGAAGATGGTGATGGAAATCCCAGTGATGATAATGACAGTGATGATGAAGGTTTGGAGAATGAGAATATGACTGATGGCTGTGATTACGATGAACTGGAAGAAGACCTAAAAACACAGCTGTCATCTGCTGATGAGTATGATGATGGTGATGACGATGATACTGATAGTGGTGATGATGGCAGAAACAGTGATGTTGAAAAAGTTGAAGATGAGCCAAAGTCAAAGAAGAGGAAGCTAATTGATTATGCTGGTGGTTTGAGTACTGCAGATGCAAGTCTACGAACTCTGAAAAGACTAGCGGGAATCAAAATTGCTAAAGCTTCAACTGATGGAGCTGATGGGTTTCTTTCTAATGAAGATTTCCAGCGTATCAAAGAGCTCAAGGTATCATTGCTCTTCTACGTTCTCAACTTAGCGATCCTTCAGTATGAAGCGATTTTTAATCCTGCTTCTGCAAACTGTTTTTACTTCATATGAATATTGTTTACCATATATGTCAATGGATGATTTGGCTGGATGATTAAGTAAAGCAGCATATATGAAATTCTCCCGGTGATCATTTTATTGTAAGATGTTTAGATTCTAAATGCGTTTGATGTACATTAAAAATTCAATTTTCCTGTTAAATGATGTCAGGCAAGACTGGAAGCAAAGCAGGCCTTATCACAACATGGGCTTTTGAAAAAGGATGCAAACTCTGCATCCACTGGTTTCAGGATTCCGTCTTCTGAGCAGCTGTGCACCAAACGCTTGGATCCATCTAAACTTGAAGTAAGTTCTCCAATTCAGTTTACTCGTTTAATCTGCAGGTCTTGCAGGTTCATCAAACAAATGCATATTTATCATACACAGTTTACTGAATTTTTATCATTAGATACTACTAACTGATAGAATCTTTTCTGCCCTTGCCTATGGATCTTTTTCTTATAATAAGGATGGCTTTTCTCTTGATTTTGGCATATAGGCCAGGCCCTTAAATTTGCTTGTCTAATTTGTGAATGCTGTTTATCTTATTTGTTTTCATATAATCCATACTACTATGAATATTATGAAGTAATGAATTTGATACTCAGTGAAAAGATATGCAAATACTGTACTAATTGTTTTCATTTAGCCTTTGGTGTCCTAATTAATTTGCATCGCATGATTTACAAATGTTTTAAAAATATAGATTTTAAAACCCAAAGTATTTTTTTTTCTTTTTTAAATAAGTGATCGTTTATATGGCAATTGATTGTAAGATTATTTTAGGCGATTACTGAATGAAAATATTGATTTACTGTTTTAGATTTGAAAATAAAGAAGTAAAAAAAGGCAATAATAAATTTAAAGTATATCCTAAAATTGGATGGTAGAAATTTAAAGTTAATTGTATATATATTTATATTTATAAGTGAAATTTAAAATTCTGAATAGTATATTTTTAAGGGTAAAGTTAACTTTATGTGAAATTTAATTATTAGTTGCATTTGCAAGGTAGTAAAAAGGATACTTACGAATAAAAAAGGAGGGACTTGCTGTAAATCCAAAATAACAATTCATGGTGTTGATATTGCTCTATTCAAGAATTTATATGATAAATAAGAAAGTGTTTTGAGAAAGAGACACACATATAAGCCAACTAAATTAAGAAGTAGAAGAACCAATGACTTAATTATGTGAGTTTAATGGCTATTAAAATAGTATTAATTTATCTTTTATTTTGCAGATTTGGAAAGTGAGATTTCAAATGGTTTAAAGAGAACAAGATTGAAAAAATTGTGAGATTGGGTGACATTTCTATCTTTGTGAAAATGATTGGGTGAAAAAGAAATTTTTTAGCTTACCAAATTATTTAATATTATTTTAATCACTAAAAAGATACCATGCGATTGAAAAAAATATCATAATATTTATTTATAAGAATAAAGATGACGCTCAAGGTTGTGCAAATTATTTGAAAAATAAGTTCATATGCTATCCATTGAAAAATGAGAGATTGAATACACAACTAATTGATACTTAAATTTCACAAAATCAATTTGTTTTGTGCTAAGTAAAATCTACCATTGATTGCATATTTTTGTAAAGAGGTTTGATGGAGAAATTTTGAAAAAATAGTTGCATTTTATTTTTATTGATTTTGAACATGGTGATAGAATATTAAGAAAAGTTTTTTAGAAAGTCTTGAACAGAATGAATTTGAGTGGCATATGTTACTATTATTAAAGATATGTAAATTAGCTTGAGACATGTGTTTGATCACAAGGGTGCTTGTCTAATAAATTTCTTTGAATCACATCAAGATTTTGCTATCATTTCTTATATTTTTTGCTGTAATTATAGATGTTTGTGTTAAACATACCTAAGAGGAAGTTCTTTAGTGGTTGTTATTTGTAGATGACAATTTCTTATTGACATGATTAAGGATGCAGAGTTGAAGTAAAACTCAAGTTGTTGAGAATATTTTTAGAATCTAAAGAGTTTTGTTTTTGTAGATCTAAAAATATTATAGATGACGTATAAGCTTAATCATAATTGAAGCCATAATCTCGAGAATCTAACTTTTGATTATCATGTGATTTATATGTGAGATTTTCAAATAACTTGTTTAATTAGTCAAATAAAGCTGAATAGAGAGTGATACAATTAATAGGATCCAAATGGTTTTATGAAATGGAGGAACACTTTTGAAGTGCTTTGCCATTGAAAAATTACACTTAGAACTAAAGAAATTTTCTTAAAGCAGCTATATGATTGGTTAAGTTATATGAGGTTTAATGTTGGTCAGCAAATAAGAGATTGATAAAATGAGTGTTGCAGTTGTGCACCATCTTCCAGGTCTTTTTCTAACAGATGCTTACCTTAGTTTTCAGAGTTTTGTAGTTCGGTACAAGCTTGAGGATACCTGTGATCAGTACTCAGAGTCGTTCACTTTTATGGATAGGGTGTGGGGGCAGCCGTCTCACGGATAGTTGTCCTCCATTTTGAACCACAAGATGGCGCAGTCGTTTCGAGCACTATAGCGGTGGGGATGAGACACCCCCTCGAATCTTCATAAAATGGGAGGAACTCACCTCTAGCTAGGCTTGGCTCTAGGAGACTGATATAGAGTCAGACAGAGGCGGTGACTCAAAGCTTGTGCAACAACTTAGGGCCACCGCGCAAGAGCTCTCGCAGGTGGAGGCAAGGATGCGGGCTGGTGGCGACAGTGAGCCAAGGCCCAATGGCTCACCTAGGGTGACTGGTGTACTGTGGTGTTTTAGCGGCTTGTGTCGCAGCATCGTAAGTTGAGCATCGTCCTTTCCCTTCAGGAGGACTACGGGGAGACGACCTCAGACCTTGATAGGATCAGGTTTTCCTTGACTTCTTCTAGGGAAGTGGGGCTCATCTAGTCTAGTCATGAACCGCCCATCAGATCTGATTTATGATCGTGTTGTCGATGACGTAGATGCTACTAATCTCGAGCGATCTGTTACAGATGATGATGGTTGGGCCGCTCCACGGGAATTTGGCCCCCCAACTGCGCCCCCAGGATAGACGACATCACCCTCTTTTTTTACAGGATATTGTAGGTCACCCAGGATGACACCCTGGAAGTCATCCGATCGTTTCTTTGATGGTGGGCGAATGCCTCAGCGCCGACGTGATACTCTTATTGTCCTCATTCCTAAGGAGGAGGAGGCTTCCACTACGAGGCAGTTTCGACCTATCAGTTGTGCAACATTGTTTATAAGGTGGTGGCTAAGTTCTTGTTCATGCACTTTAAATAGTGTTGCCCATGCTTTTCTCCAGAGAGCAGAGGGCCTTTGTTCAAGGGAAAGACATTAGTTAGAACAACCTCATTGTTCAGGATATTAGTATGAGATTCTCATATTCTACCTCGACCTTTGGTGATATGGCGATCAATGTGGATATGGAGCAGACGTAGGACGGGATAGAGTGAAACTTAATCGTCATGTGATCAACGGTCGAGGTGGAATACGAGAATCTCAAAATTATTCACTTGGATAGTGAGACAGTTCTCATTAACGTCTCTCTTTGAAATGAAGGCGCTCTGCTCCTTGAAGATTATCACGATCAACACAATTTTAAGGCGCATGATTAGAAACTTTGTTGCAATGTTATAAATAGTGTTGAACAGGTTGATAGGTCTAAACTACCTCAGAGTGGAAACCCCTATCGAGGAATGAGGACAAGGAGAGTGTCATGCCAACTTTTAAGCATTTACCCACTATCAAAGTAATGGTGGGTGGATGCTAGGGTGTTTGCGTGGGTGACCCTCCAATAGCCTGAGAAGAAAAGGGTGATATCGTCTATCCTAGGGACGCAATGGGGTTAAAGTTTTGCAGAGCCTCTCATTTCTTATCATCCGTAATTGGTAGCTCAAGATTGGCAGCATCTGCATCATCGAGGACACGGTCAGGAGTCAGGTATGATGGACAGCTTGTGATTGAACCAGATGACCCTCACTTCCCCTAAAAGAAGTCAAAGAAAACTTGGTTGATCTTGTCGGGATCCGAGGCCGTCTCCACGGAGTCCTCTTGAAGGGCAAGGACGGTGTTCGACTTGTGTGCCATGCTGCAAGTTGCTGAAGCACTGCAGTGTACCGGTCGCTTTGGGTGAGCCACCGAGCATTCGCTCGCTGCTGCCACCCGCTCGCTATTTTGCCGTCTCCTGAATGAACTTCTGTGTGGTGGCCCTAAGCTGATGCACAAGCTCTGGGTCATTGCCTTTGTATTAGCTTCCTAGAGCTGAACCAAAGCTGAAGGTGAGCTCCTCCCTCTTCTGATGATGGAGAGGGTGCTATGTCCCCACCGCCATAGCGCCTGAAGTGTCCACACCATCTTGTGTTTGGGATGGAGGATGACAAGTCGCGAGATAACCCCATACCCTCTCCACAATAGTGAGCGACTCTGCATGCTGAAGCAAGGTATTCTCAAACTTATATTGCACTGAAGAACTCTGAAAACTAAGGCAAGCATCTGTCAAAAAAAGAAGACAATGGTCCTAAGCTACTCGTGGAAGATGGTGCATCATTGCACCCAACATAATGCATATTAGCTTCCTTGAGCTGAACCAAAGCTGGACGACAAGCTGCGAGATGATCCCATACCTTCTCCACAATAGTGGACGACTCCCGATATTGAAGCCAGATATTCTCAAACTTGTACTATGCTCAAGAACTCTGAAAACTAAGGCAAGCATCTATTAGAAAAAGAGGAAAATGGTTCTAAGCTACTCGTGGAAGATGGTGCATCATTGCACCCGATAGAATGTCAAGAGTCTTCGAGCTGAGAAGGAAACATTCCAAGGGCTCCCAGTCCCAGATGCAATGATTTCCCTCATTGTTGTTACCCCATGTAAACCTGGGCCCAACAACTTCTGGATCATGGAGGTGGCATGATTTAATGAACTATTTAAAGTCCTTTTAAGCAGTAGTGAATCTGAGCAACTTCCTGCAGCACTTCTTCTCTTGGGGGAACAATTGAAGCCTTCACCGAGAATAAGTGGACAACCATTCACGCGAACAGTGGCAAGCATCCCCCAAAGCTTTCATCTGCGATGGGTATCAACATCTGCATAAATAGTGTCAAATTGGAAGGTCATGCTTGAGCGAAGAGTGATCATGGCTAGGATGGACCACAAACCTTCTGACTTCCCCACTGGCGATTGCACAACAAAGCTCCACTGCCTCTCAAATAGGTAGTCGGCCTCCTGTCTGGTGAAGCTTTCCCCCTGGGTCTCCAACAACGCAACAGCACCTGGTTTCAGCTTCGAGATAAGCGGCAGAAGGTGAGCAGACGTTGCTGTCTTTCGTAATCCGCAACAATTTCTACAAAGAATTCCTTTCATTGGGAGCAAGTTGGTTGCTCTTTGCTGCGCCGACGCAGCCTTCGGGAAGGTGCCTCTTCTGGAATAATTTTTTTCCATCGCCGTGGTCACTTGAAGCAGCGCTCGTGCCTCACGCTTTGAACCATCTTCCAAATCCTTCTGTCACAGCAGGAGCTGTTCGGTTTTGCTCATCCGCAGTGCAGGGAGATGCTCGGTCAATTAATGTCAGCTCATTCGCGGGTGCGTGTTGCTTGGCGAGAGCATTATCTGATGATGGTTGGAGCTGCAGAGCATTGATTGACGGGTGGATCTGCTGCTGATGGGAGTCAGCCGATGGGTGGTGTTCATGTTGTGGAGTGGGAACCTGCTCCGCGGCACTTGGTGGAACATCCGGCACCTCTGGCACTTCTCGAGTGCGCTTCTTGGCTATAGCAGTCCTTTGAATTTCGGCTTAGCAACGCACGAGCTCGGGCTCACGACGGTTCAAAGCAGCTGGCGGTGCATCCCTAGGTTCGATGACCATACCAACAGGCCGAGGAAGACTGACCTCTCGTGGCAGTTGGTCGCAGTTCCGTTTTTCCTTTTGTGGTATTCTTTGATTGTCGATTGGTACTTTCAAATGGCTTCTTCCTTTGGACAAGAATCCATGAATGGGATGAATCATTTCCTTCGTTTCCAGCTGCCGTTGCTTCTTCATGTCGGTCGAAAATGTGGAAACTGGCGCCGTAGCTGGCTCAGTTGGTGTTTGCTGATTTCGTATTCGCTTTTTTGGGCACGCCTCCTATTTATACCCGATCACGCACAAACTGCATAGACTGAAATTCCTTCAGACTGAACTTATTGCACAAAAGCTACCTCCCGGGCTTTTAATCTTGACGGAAGGAATCACTTTTGCTGATAAATCCACCTTACACGTGCGCGCATGCTCGCATCTCCCCATCTTCTCCCATGCAGCTATTGGGCCCATCAATCATAGGACATATGCGTTTAACCCAACATAAGAAGGCTTTTTCATAGCATCTATCTTTGGGGCATTCTCACAAACAGTTGGCGTGCTTGATTCTGGCGTGCAGATCTCAGCATCTTGCAGCATAGTGATGATGTCCCAACCTAAACCCAAATTTTTTAGTTCTTCTATAGGCTCGCTGGCCACATGCAGTGGGAGCTCCTTAGTACTAATGGCAACTGATTTGAGAGGTTGATTCATTCCATTCGCAACGGAATAGGAGGAGCTGCTGCATCCAAATCTCTATTTTTTTCGTAAATTGCGGCTTCTTAGTTAGGGGCTGTTTGGTTCACCGACAGCTCTCTGCTATGCTATGTTATTTAAAGATGTCGGTAAGATTGAAGCTGCTTGGTTCACTGCATAATGTTATCTGAATGCCGGTTGAAATCGGCTGACATTCAGATAACATCGCCTGGCAATCTATCTCCAGGGGTCCATCCAGTAAAAATGGACCCGTAGAGAACTAGAACTCGATTCATTAAATTAAATAGATGGGCCAAAATAAAAATGACATATAGAGATAAATGTATAATGACCAGTTAATTTGATAATGGAAGTTAATACAAAGATAAATTAAATTCATTAATGCTATAAAATTGTTGACAGCCATCATATAAGTTTACGAGCTGTCAAAATTCTATGTCATTTCAAATTATGAGAAATGTTTAATAATTATAAATTAATATTATGAAATTATTTAATAGATAATAATTCCAATGTTTTTTTTTTTGTTTAAACATAGCTCTAAATTTATTTAACCAAAACACATACTATTATATACCATTTTGATTTGCAAAAATACATATAATAATAGTATACTACCTAAATTTTGTTTTATTGAATATTTTCATTTGTCACTATTTAGGATAATTAATGATATTAAATAAATTATTAAATATTGCATGTGAAGTAACTTGAATAATGGTAGTCCAAATTTAATGAATTAAACATATTGAATTGTAAAATTAATATAGTGAAGTGACTTTTTTGGCAAATCACTCTGCTTTCTGTTTGAACTAGATTTCATTTACCGACGTATAATCTTGTCTTTTTTGTTCAAGTGCAATATTCCATACTGTTAAATGTAACACACGACTATTGTGTGATGCTTAGGCACACATCAAGAGTAAGCTTAGCAAGGAAGAGAGATTAGCCTTGGTTCGTGCAGGAAGAGAAGACAGAGGACAGTTCAAGGCCCGAGCTGCTGTGAAACAGAAAAAGGTACGCTCTATTAATTTTTTATTTTTTGGCATGTATTCTTTCAGTATTTTCATGGAAACTCTTACTCTTGTAAAACAACCATCTAGTCTGTTCAATGACATTACAAGTGGATATATATAATATATATATAATAAAACTAGAAAAAGGTTTTTTTATCATAAAAAATGCCTCCAAAACGGCAAAGAATAAGCAAGATATGGCAAATTGTAGAGGGAAATCAAATGAGCACTGCACACATAGTAGGTGCATGGAGCTACTCCCTATATTACACTTGTTTTTGCCATCTCATAAGTTCCTTACCTATCGGCTTTACAGTGAGTATAAAGATTCATGAATTTAACCACCAAAATGTATGATACATTTATGTTATATATTTTATACACCTGTATTCTTTTTTAAAATTTGATATAGTAATAATAAAACTTTATTTTAATTAAAGTGAAAGTAATATGCATTTTCATTCCAAATTCTAAAATAAAGAACACATAATACACACTTAAGACATCATATCAGTTTTGTAAAGAAACCGAGGATTGTAGTAACTTGGTTTGTAATGCATGTGGTCAGAGCGGCGGGCTCAGTAATCGGCAGAAGCAGCACAAGAAAGCGATGCCGCTTGCCGCCAAAAGAGACAGAGCGGCTCGGTCCCGGCAGGAGAAGAAGAGGCGGCAGAAGCACTCAGGGAAGCAGTTCAAGGGAAGGAAAGCATGGAAGTGAGCCCCTTCTGTATCTTTTAATTTCTTGTTTGAAGGAAGCTTTGGCCTTATAAAGTATATGGATTTGAACCTTTGACTTATCAATGATTCAAATTCAAGAGCTGAGCCTGAGCCACTTCATTCACCTGTGGAGTTTTCCTGTCAATTTTGTTTTGTTAATTTTTATTTATATTATTTTGTTATCTTGGATTTTTATAAATAAAGTTTTTCTTGGAATGGCGGTGCAAAGTTTCCAAGAGGATTGTAATTTTTTTCTTTTTTTACCAAATGAATATTTTGAGCAGGTTTTGGCTGAGTTTCTCTTTCTTATACTATAATATTTATAACTAACAAGGAATCTTGCTCTGACTTTTCATCCAAAGATATACATTAATTTTTGTCATATGTTTTGAGCTGATGCTTAGGCATTATAGCTGAGCTCTTTAAAAAAATAACAAGAAAACAAATTCTCCTAATTTTTTTTTATTATAATTTTTGTATATAAGTTTTATCAAAAAATGCATTTAATTAATAATTCACTTATATATTGGATTGATATATCATCTATATATTTTGGTGTATACTAGTGTGTAAGTGTAGTAATATTTTTATTAAAAGAAAAATGTTATGATTACATAAGAATATATATCAAAAAGTATTTATGATTAATTAGAAATTTTTTTTTATTATAATTTTTGTATATAAGTTTTATTAAAAAAATATATTTAATTAATAATTTATTTATATATTAAATTGATATATTATCTATATATTTTTATGTATATTAGTGTGTAAATATAGTATTACTCTTATTAAAAATTGTTATATCACATCAACCATCAATATTAGTAGCAAACTGATAAAGCACAATTGAGAGACGTCAGTGGACACCAGCTATAAAAGAGACGAGTGTAGTCAGCTCCTGTGAATGACCATAGACTGCAAAATCTTTTGAAACCAGTATAAAACCTGTTCCATGAATCAATTCACTATACAACTATAATCACACTCTCTCTATTTATATATATGTCAAATATCTGGAAAATCAGGCAAGCTGTCGTCAATGGAGTCTTCCCTGAAATGCTGTGTCGAGGTTTCTTGATTGGGAGAGGTTCCTGTTCAGCTGAACCCTCTTCTTCTATAATGGTTAAAGGTAACAAGCTTTTCCTTGATGATGTTTAACAAAGCTTGAACTAAATCTCTCATTGATGGTCGTCTCTTCATTAACCGGTTGATGCATTTGTATGCAAAGGCTGCCACCTTATTCAGCTCTTCTGACTCGTACGAACCCTCGAGACGGCAGTCTATAATCTCTTCCCAGCCAGCCCTTCCATCAGCATTAATCTCGAAGCTGCTACTTTGACCCAATGACTCCGATTAATCCCACGTAATGAATTAAATTAAAACACAAAATTGGCTGAACGATAATGATTTATTGCACGATCCTGTTTAAATCCAATGATAGGGTCATACCGTACCTCGCGACAAAACCGCAGCAATTGAAACCCTAAATTGTGGGAACTTGGTTAATGCACGCCTAAACCACAATGATTTAAACCCAATCTGTGCATTTCATTAATTAGAGGTTGAGGGATGTAAAATTAAGGTCTAATTATGTATAATTAAGCTTAATTTTGGATAATTGTAATAACTTAAAAAGTGTAAGTTCTGCGTGTTAATGCCTGAAACCCTAAATTGATTAAACCTAAATGATCCTAAGACATTTAGTGACAATTCTAAATTAAAAATAAGCAATTTCAATGAGCTTCGCTTCATAAAGGGTGAATGAAATTCACATTACCACACAAAACTTTCAATCGTTTCTCTATGAAACCCCTTGAGACTTTATATGATTTATATAATTCATGAAAATATATATATTTTTTTTAATATAAAAAAATTATTATTATTTTTCACCTAGGAATTAGGTTAAAATTAGGGTAACAAAGAACAAACATTTCCCTTTCTATTTATTCGTCGTCTTTATACAGTTCCTCTATTCGGACCGGAATCGCCTCTTCCTCCTCCTTATTTTTCTTCTCCAGTAAACTCTAATTCAAGATTGGCGTCCTTGATGCCGTTTGTTCTCGCAGGTCATCATCGTTCGAGGTGGGATTGGCCTCTCTAACCGTAAGATGGAGGACTCCCGGAGGTATAGCATAGGCTACGCTCTCGCACCCAAGAAGAGGCAGAGCTTCATTCAGCCCTCTCTCCTGAGCTTCGCCGAAGCGCGCGGGATTGATCTCGTTCCCATTGACGCCGATCGCCCCCTGTCAGCCCAGGGACCTTTCGATTGCGTCATTCAGAAGCTCTGCGGCGAGGATTGGCGGGCACAGCTCAACGACTTCGCCGAGAAGAATCCTTCTGTTCCGATCATTGACCACCCCGATGATATCGAGCGGCTCCATGACCGAATCTCGATGCTGCAGGTAGTTTCCGAGCTCGAGATTCCCCAGTTGCGAGAGACCTTCGGGATTCCGAGCCAGGTCGTTGTCTATGACTCCATGTCTCTCTCAGATTCAAGAGCCGTTGGTGCTCTGAGATTCCCTCTCATCGCTAAGCCCCTGGTAGCGGACGGCAGCGCCAAATCCCATAAGATGTCTCTGGTTTACCATCGCTCCGGGCTTCTGAAGCTGAAGCCGCCTCTGGTTCTTCAGGAGTTCGTGAACCACGGCGGCGTTATATTCAAGGTCTACGTTGTTGGAGATTATGTCAGGTGCGTGAAGAGAAAATCTCTTCCGGACATTTCTCTGGAGAAGCTGGATAGCGCTGAGGGCTTACTGACCTTTTCCCAGATATCCAACATGACGATGCAGGACGGGACAGAGGAGGATTACTATGAATTCATGCAGTTGGAGGCTGAGATGCCTCCGCCTGGTTTTCTGACGGATATTGCGAGGGGTCTGCGGGGGGAATTGAGATTGAATCTTTTCAATTTCGATGTTATCAGAGATTCAAAGTTCGAGAATCATTACCTGGTGATCGACATAAACTACTTCCCTGGCTATGCCAAGATGCCGTTTTACGAGACAGTATTGGCTGATTTCTTCTGGAAAATTGTTCACGAGAAGACCAAAGAAGATACTGAGGAGACTGTTAACAATGGCGGAGGTGCAGAGCACTCACAGGCTTCTGAAGTATGAAGGTATGCTTTCTTATATATTGAAGGTTCTTAATTAGATTCTATATATGGCGGTTTGATTGATTGATTCAGTTTAACTCATCATTATTTCTTGATCGTTGCTTCGCTGCAACCCAAAAATGCATTTTTTTGTTTGATTGAATCATTACATATTAGCTCTGTCTTATCAAGTTGTCATTTTTACATCCTTTGTTCTAATGGTCGCTGCTTTCTTAAGCTTTTGATTTATTGTGTTGGAGAATTTGGTATTTGCAATGGCTGAGTATTTATTTAGCTTGGAGGCGTGATTTTAATGTTAAGATTTTTTTTTTTAATTTATTTATAATTTTATTTAATTTTGTATTCACAAAAATATATAGAGTATTAAGAGAGCTGTTCCAATAAATATGTTCAATTACATGGCTCTTAAATTAGTTCAAAAAATTATAGTTTTTTTTTCACAAAAAATAAGAATTAAATATAAATTTGTGTGTGGGCCCCACAAAAATACATTTTAAATCTAAATTATAATTATCAGTATTTTAAATCTAATTAAAAATTAGTCAAACAACAAAGTACTTTTTTTTTTTAAATTATTGTATGATTGCTACTTAATCAGACAAGTTTCCCCGCGAGAAAAGGGGACCACACCCTCTAAGCCTTAGTCTTCCTCAATGAACCCCCATTGGGGAGTGCAATAGAGAACTTGAAATTCAATGCCAAAATTAAGCCATAGGCTCTACTCTTGATAGTGTTTTCTGTCAATTCATTTAAGTTTCAGTCTTATGATCATACTCCCCCCGTAACACAAAGTAAGAATATGGGACATACTATTTTTGAAGGATTATAGGTTGAGCTTAATAATTATATTAATTATTGTTAAAACACTTAATTTATGTAGAATAAATTTCTGTATCGTAGGATATAATATATTAAATTTGTGAAAACTTATTTTTAATTCATAAACATTTTATACAAACAAAAAAATAGGATAATATTATATGATCTTAATTTAATTAATATCATAATATTATCTTATTTCTTAAATAAAAAATATTATATTTATATTATTATATACACAATCATATTTATTATTAATCAAAAATTTTAATTTTAATTTTTTTTTTTTACATATTAGTTTAAGTAAATATTGAATTATTATATATATGATGATGTAAATATAATAATTTTTTTTAAATATAATTTTGTCTAATATTATTTCAATGAGCGATTGAATCTAATTTTAAAAAAAAATTATTTAATATTTTTATAATTTTCACCTAATTTTAAGTTGCAAAATTACGGCGATATCCTTGTAATAACTGTATCTATTTTTATTATATAAGAGAATAAAAATTTCTATTTAAATGCTATTATTATAAGCATCAAAATATTATTGCTAAAATAATATAATTATACTCTAATCTAACTACACTATAGTCTCATTACTTTTATTATCAATTTTTTCAAATTTTCTTATACTAAAGAACTTTGTTATATATATATATATATATATATATATATATATATAATTATATATATATATATATATATATATATATATATATATAATTTTGGGTTAATTCTTTTAAGTGTATTAATGCATAAAAATTAGATGATATTAGCGTAAAAATGTTATAATACATCAACTATTCACAAATTTTTTAAGGAGAATAATAAAGTTAGGAAGATAAAAATATGAGTTTCATGAATAAATGAATTGCAACAATATAATTCTCATTGTAATAATTAATGGGGCAAGGTTTTTTTTTTTTTTTTTACTTTTATTTAATGGTTGAGCCTCAGAATTTGAATTCAAATTTCATCATTTACATATTTGCTTCAAATAAAAATTTTCTAATAATAAAAAAAAAAAGTAAAATTTTTTGAAGTATTGTAATTAAACTCTCAATTTATATATAATACAAAATAGTGTTCTCAAATCACAAATCGAGCAAATCAATATAAACATAAAAGAATTCAAGCAAGTTTTAATTTCTAACCCTACTGAAAGTTCCTAAAATAATGGCTTCGATAGATTATCCCTTGACTTGGTAGGAAGTTGCAATCTTCAACAATATAGATTAAAAAGAACAATAGCCCTCAATTCAATTGAAAAGATATTTCTTACAAGTCAAGGTATCAATGTTTAAAGTGTCACTAAACAACAAAGATTTCATTAAACAAGAGCTTAAATACTTGCATTTACAACTTGAATCAGTATTATATTTATTAACATCAACTGTACTAATTATTACATTATGTCAAACAATGAGCAGAGCATAACATAAGAATGTTTCTGTATACTGTGAAACAATGGAAAACTAACTTGCGCAAACAGCAAGCAATCTTATTTTTTTGTATAAAGGCAGCCACATTCTGTCATGAGCACTAATGCGGCTGCAGTTTCTGCTGCTGAAGGTTGATCAGCTTGAAATACACACCATTCTCATTCTCCATTAAAGCTGCATGCTTCCCTTGCTCGATAACCTTTCCGTCTTCTAGAACAGATATCACATCTGCATTTTGGACGGTCGACAGCCTGTGGGCCACCACGACAGTGGTTCTGCCCTTCATGATCTTGTCAAGTGCCTGCTGAACCACACGTTCAGACTCTACATCCAGGGCGCTCGTGGCTTCGTCCAGAAGCAGAATAGCGGGGTTCTTTATGATCGCGCGAGCAATGGCAACTCGCTGCTTCTGTCCTCCTGAAAGCTGAACTCCTCGTTCCCCAACCCTGGTGGAATATCCTTCTGGGAGAGAACTGATGAAAGAGTGGGCATTTGCAAGCTTGGCAGCCTCAATAACCTCTGCCTCGCTTGCAACCTCCTTTCCATAGATGATGTTATCATAAATGGTGGTGGCGAAAAGGACTGGTTCTTGCTGAACGAACCCGACATGCTTACGTAGGGACTTGAGGTGGAGTTTCCTGATGTCCTTACCTATAAAAAGGGGATTAACTTAAAGAACTAAACTGCTAATTTGTTTAGCATTAACTAATCCCGAAATGAAAACATCAACAATTGTGTATTACCATCAATCATCACTTTTCCGGCAGCAACGTCGTAAAATCTTAGGACCAGGGAAAGCACGGTACTCTTTCCGGATCCGCTTGTGCCAACTAAGGCCATAGTCTTGCCGGATTTCACCTTCAGGTCGAAATCTTTGAAGATGACAACTTCAGGCCTTGAAGGATAATGAAACTTCACTCCCCTAAATTCTATCGCTCCTTCGGTTCTACCGATCTCATCCCCAACATCAGCCGCCACCTGGGTCTTCCGGTCTAGTATCTCGAAAACCGAAGCCACCATCTGATTCCCTTTAATGAGGTCAGGCGCCATTGCTAAGGTCTCTCCCATAGCTAATGCGGTGACAATCAGGACCATGAATGACTTCATCACAGATTTGAAGCTAGCAAGTTCTTTGCCCATTAGAACTGAACCATACCTGAAAATGTATTAGTTATGTCAAGGATGCCATAATTAATATGCATTAGACGCTTTGAAATCTTTTGATCAAGTTATTTGAATACCAAATATGCCCTTAGATTTTGAACATAAAAAATTCATGAAAATGCTAAAAATATTATAAGCTGCAAATGTTCTAGAGCTATACCAGAGAGCCAAGGCATATGAGGAGAATAAGAAGAATTGAGAAACTCCGTAAAAAAGGCCGGCAGCTTGTCCTCGTCGGAAAGATCGTTTTGAAGGTTCCTTGAGCTCCGATGAGTATAAATCAATAACTTTATCCTCGGAGCAGAAGGCAGCAACAGTTCTAATGTTGCTCACGGCCTCAGCAGCTAGCATGTTGGCTTTCAGATAAGCCTTGTTCAAGTTGCCTCCATAATAACCTTTCATAAATAATTTCTGGTGGGATAGAACATGTAAGAAAACTTGTACACTACATAATGAACAAAAAATGGTATATGCAAAAAAAAAAACACAATACCTCGCTAATATGACCACTGATCATCAATGGGAAAGTTGCCAAAACAACAAGTGTTATCCTCCAATTAAGAATCAAGGCAATGATAACTGATGTAACAATCAATCCTACGTTCTGAAGGAGTATAGTGGAGCGGTCCACAACAATAGTTCGAAGAAGTGTTGCGTCTGTTTCAAGATGAGATGCCAATATTGCGCTGTTGTTCTGGGCTTCATCAAACCAGCCAATCTCATTCTGTAACATAGCTGGAACAAATTTAACAAAGTGATTATCTCAGGAAATAGTCTTGCAGGCTACAACATCGAACCAAGTTTACTAAACAGAAAAACTATGAGGTATTTAAGAGCAATCAGATTGTTTTATATTTAAAACTGGATCATAACACTTTGAAATAGCGAAAGTACAATCTCTGATAAAGTGCACCATAATGAAAAATAAAAAAGAAAAAGTACCTTCCTTGCTAATTAGTTTAGAAGACGATAGCAAAAGTAAATTGCATACCTCCAAACATTCTCTCCCTGATGCGAAGGGTAAGTCTTTCGCCCATGATGCCAAAACTGAGATGTGCCAAAACATGAAAAAACACAGTCAGAACAGCACCGCCACAGAAAAGTAGAGCAATCTTTTTCACTTCAGCTTGTGTGGTCTCCCAACCCATGTAATAGGAAACAAGGGCTTGTGTTACTCCGAGAGCAAAAAGTGGCATCTGGGCACCTGCTGCAAAAGCACCCACAGTGCCAAAAACCCCAAAAACCCAATCAGGGCCAACCATGGAATATAATCTTTTGGCGGAAATATGCTTCTTCTGTGAAGGGTCGCTTGCTTCTGTAACAAAGTGGCCGACAGAATCCTTATCAGACCGAAAGCTGGTTCCTAAACTTGTAGCTCCAAGAGAGAGCTCTCGTGAAAATTTGATACTGAGAAAAGAAAAATAAAATAGTAAATTAAAAAAAAAGTGAAACAAATATGATATGTATGCTTGATCCTTACGTCTGATGTCTCCTAAAACTTGCACTCTCAAGGGAACTTTGCAGAGTTGCAGAATCTTGGATCATAACAAGTGATGAGTAGATGCTTTGAGGCTGCGAAATAAGTTGATCATGGGTTCCAGTCTCCACAACCTTTCCACCTTCGACAACAGCAATTATATCTGCATTCCTGATTGTTGACAGCCTGTGTGCCACTACAATTGTGGTGCGACCAACCATCACCCGATCAAGCGCCTCTTGTACACTCTTTTCCGATTCGGCATCCAAAGCACTAGTGGCCTCATCGAGGAGCAGAATGGAAGGATTCTTTAGTATAGCTCTAGATATTGCAATGCGTTGCTTCTGCCCTCCTGATAACTGGATTCCTCTTTCTCCAACCTACCAGCACATATGAAATGATGCCAATATTACAGTCTATAACGATCAAGATTTTCATTAAAGGTGTTAAATCATAAAATTTTTTAATAGTCATTCTACTGATCCCATTAGAGTCTATCAGATGTTGACTCTCACATGAACCCAACAGGTAAACCTCCATGTAATCCCTTGTAGTCAGCCATTAACCACCACCGCCAGAACACCTTGAATGTCTTCAGACCTCATTGGCTATGTTTACTGTCAGTAACTCTTCCTATTGACACTTTTATGTTGTCATTTTTTATTTCATTATATCTATAAATAGAAATGACAAGAAAAACAACAAAAAGCTAAAGCATTGTGTTTTAAATGCAAACATTTCTTTTACATTGCATATTTTGAACTTAATGCTGTTTAGAAGACTATGTACTTTAAAAACATCAAATCAATTGAATCATCAAATTAACTCGATGACAAGAAAGTACTCTTTTACACAATAGAAGCATCAAATCAAAAAACGTTCGATGCAACCAAAAAAAAAAAAAAGGTTAAACATGAATTAAGTTATACTCTGTTGTTGATTCTAGTTTGGCTTGAAAATTAACAAATGATGCTTTTATGTTTGGATAAGCACACTCATTAGTAAACGAAACAAATCAATTACCTGTGTCTCATAGCCATCAGGAAGGTTACTGATAAAGGTAATTGCCCCTGCTAGCTGAGCTGCATGTGAAATCTCATCATTTGTAGCACCATCTTTCCCATAAAGAATATTCTCCCTAATGCTGGTGGCAAAAAGAGCGGGCTCTTGATTAACTAACCCAATTTGATGCCTCAGCCACTTAAGATCAAGACCCTTAGTATCATGCCCATCCAAGAGTACTGCTCCGGAACGGGGATCATAAAACCGTTCGATAAGTGAGATAACAGTACTTTTTCCTGATCCACTGCCTCCAACTAGGGCAACTATTTTTCCAGACGGGATGTCCAGATTAAGCCGGTTGAAGATGAGGACATCAGGGCGAGAAGGGTAGCTAAAGGAAACATTACAGATTTGAATATGACCATCCACAGCAGGAAGGGTACGCCCGGCTTTGGCAATAGTTTGACGAGCTACTTTTCTCTCTATCATCTTAAAAAGAGGGTATGCAGCAGTTCTTGCTCTGAGAAATGTGGAGATATTTGGAGCCGACTGCCCAAGAGATCTGTATAATTTTTATCAAAATTCAACAATAGAAACTATTTTTATCAACCAGGTGAAGCATGGTACGCTCTTGTGATCTATTCAAGACTATCATAGACACAGATTCCATGAATATGCTATGCTTGGACAAGAAAAAACACCTTTTACAGATTCCAATTTCCACAGGAAGTAGAAGTCTCATAATGTGGGAACAAAGTTCTAAATAGTTGACGGAATTATCAAGGATCTAGATTAAGTAAAACAATTTTTGAAGCACTCGCATATATCTTGGATTCTTGAATTCAGAATTTATCTAGATTTGTTCTAAACCATGGGTTTACTAATTACTTTAAATAAACATTATACAAAGGTTTTAAAGGTGCATAATTAATCTTAAGGCACTGTTTAGAATCACTTTCAACTCTATCGTGAAATGTTAATTCTATCTCTATATAATAAAAAATATTAACTTGAACCTTCAAATACTTGATATGTTAAAACTAAGACAAAAATGCTGCTTGAAGATTTCAGTGAACTAAATAGTTGATAATTATAGACAAAATCCCATGCATTGGCCTTTGTAGGTTCTTTTATATTATAAACCATAATATTAATACCAAACTACTACTAAAATGGCGGGATTACTGAAGCAGCAACAAAATGAGCCCTTGCTTGCATCTAAACAAACTTTTAGCTTTCAAACATGAATCATAGACATTGACAAGCAGTCACCTTCCAATTTTTAGCAAAATGTTTCTCAAAACAAAAATTGCAGCAGCCACACAATCCCAATCTACAAACCTAGCATAAATTTCAGAAAAAAAAAAAAGGACAGCAGCAGCAAGTGTCAAGAACGCACAAAGGGGAAGAGACTTACAGTCCAGAAATGACAACATTGAGCATCGTTGTAAAAGATTCTCCCCCATTAGATATTTCTTTGTGGACCACAATGCTTGTGAACCAAACCAGAAGCGCCCAAGAAAGAAACAAGATGCAATGCAAAGAGCCCAGTCCCAATCCCTTCGCCAATCCCCCCCTTTTCCCATACTTGTAAGTGCTTTGCAGCGCAGCTCTGTAGCTCTTCACTGCCTTCTCCTCTCCGGCGAAGGCCTGAACCGTCCTCACAGTTCCGACCACCTGGAATTCCAATACCCAACATTATAAGCATTAAAAGTAAGGAAAAAAAAAAACAAAGAAAGAAAGAGAGGAAGCGACTTCTTCTGCGATCTCGCCAGCTTTGACGTAGGACTTGCGGACGCGGGCGATGAGGCCGGTGGCGACGTAGACATAGACACCGCCTGCGACGGCGATAAGAGGAACAATTGAGAGAGTGACGAGGCTGATCTGCCATACCCGACAAAATCCTATCGCGAAGCCGCACAGAAAGCGGCTCATGTAATGCAGAAAGTTTCCGACCTAATAAGAACCAAAGTCAAATGAGTACACTAATGTACATCAAAATAATGTGTCAATATAAATGATTTTTTTTTTTTTTTGTAGAGTTTATAAACAAAAATTAAAAAAAAAAATTTATTAATCTTAAATATTTTTTTTTTTTTTTGATGTATATTCTTATTATAATATTTTTTAAAATATAAACTAAAGCACTGAATTATAATATTTCTAAAAAAATGAGATTATTGAATTTTAACAAGTAAAACAAATAAAATATTTAACATTGAATTTTGATTCTACATTAATATAAATAAAATGTGATTTTACATTGAATTTTGATTTTCCATTTTTGGTTAATATATATAAGAAGTGTATAAAAGAATAAGGCCCGATTCAATTATAACACTCAGCGAGAAAATTCATTCGCATACGAAAGCTTTTGTTAACGAACGCAAAGATTTGATTCGTTTGGTCGAACGATATCTTCATGCATATGAACGAACGGACGACTAAACCCTAAAAGAGCGAAATCTCATAAGTTACAATCCATCTTTTATATGCCCATATAAAAAGTGAATTGAGTTGCTTGTACTTTTTTTGCTATTTTTTAGACACTGAATTATTTATTAATTCTCATTTTCTAAATAGAATAAAAAAATATATTTTTTTTAATTGCTGAATTTCAATTTTACATTAATAAATACAAGTGAATAAAAAATTACGCTGAACTCAATTAACATTCATATTTGTCAAAGATTTTCAAAGCTTTCATAATTCTATAAGACAATAAATCACTTTAAATAATAAAAAATATATATTTAAGACAAATAATAATAAATCAACTAAAAAATCTAAATAAGTGACTATGTTTTGATACACATCTACCCTGAGCAATATAACAATACTAAATATAAGAAATTACATTCAAGGGCTTATGGTCCTCTCAAAGTTATTAAGAAAATTAGATCTAATACTTATCAGCTTGATTTGCCTAATGACATACTAATTCATTCAAGAGCTAATACAAATCACTTTTTTAGAATTATTCTAAGAATGATAACTTAATAATATATAAAAAACAAAAAAGAAAAATTCTTAGAAATTATTTTATTCAAAGCCTAAAATATAAGAGATCCTAAGTTCATCTTAAAATCAAAAACTTATAAATGTTAGCCCGAATTACAAGATCAATCGAATTTAACTAGAAAATATGGTTGAGTACGAGTTGACAGGTTCACTCGAAGCAATTTGTCTCTTCGAATTTTCCAATATCTTTCAAAAAAAATAAAGTATGGATGACTAAAATTTAAAATTTAAAATAAATATTTTTATGAGGTTTATCAAGCAAAAATAGATTTAATAATATTTTTTTATTCTACTTAACTCCATAAATCCTAATCATCTATATTTTTTTTAAAGATTTAGCTCCCGAATCACATAAAGTCCAAAACAGAGCTTTGCTTACAATAAAATTTGATTACAATATAATTAAATTGTTTTAACTCTAATATTTGTTCATACTCTCCAAATTTATTCTATTTGATTGTAAATTTTTTATTCTCCTCTTATATATAATAACACAAAATAAAAATACAGCGTAAATAATAGTATTAATATTAATAAAAATATATATAATTAAAATATTTTTGATGAATTAAAAAAGCATTAATAAGTATTATAAAGAAATAACACCCATAGCTTAATATCTCAACAACTCCTTCGCTGCGTATTAAATGAATCCAGCAACCAACCAACAATGCATAATTTATGATGCCTTTAATCAATTTATTTTTTACACATAATTATATTATTTACATAATTATCATTTAATATTCTATTATTTTTGGATATATGTTATTGTAATATTATAATCATGCATATTCTAAATTTAGAATAAATTATAGAGGTAAGTTTTTCTAAATAATATATCATTTTATGGTATACAATAATAATTAAGATTTCTTAATTAAAATTATGATTATAACTATATTAAAAAATAATTTGAAAATAATTAAAAAAGAAATATTATGTAGACACATTAATCTGATACTTAGAAAAATTCATAAAATGAGATTTAGATATTGTTTCAATATAAATTTTAAAAATAATACTTGAAGTATTACAAGTCTAAATAGTATTTCTTATAATTAAATAGGACACTAATGATAATTTTAACTAAAAAAATTATATAATAAGATTTAGATATAATTTTAATATAAATTTTAAAAATAATATTTATATTATTTTAATATAAATAAATAAATATTAATGAAATGATATCTAAATCTATATAAGGTAATAAAATTTATTTACATTAGGTCAATAAATGGGCAACCACTCTAATTATGATCCATCTGTTTTTTTGCCAATAAAACAATCCTTCAGTTCAAAATTTCAAACTCATCGACATTAAATATGAATGAAGAATCCTTCTGTTTTTTTTATAAACCCTAATCATGGCGACAAAAAAAAAAAAATGGTATAGATGTAAATAATGAAAAGGAAGCATACCTTTTCAGAAATCGCATCTTGAACTATAATAATATCACTGGTGATGGCCGAAATGACCTCTCCAGTGGATGCCTCAGTGTCAAAAACTTCAATATTTTGACTCAACAGAGCTCTCAAATAAGCCAGCCTCATCTTTGCCGCCTGCCTCTCTCCAGTATACATCCAGCACGCCACCTCTTTTATAATCTCAGCTAATTAGCTAAAATAATCATCATGTAATCATAATTAAATAGTTACGTTTTGCTAATTATTACCAGTCCATGCAGAGAACAGAATGACTATGCCCAGATACACAAAGTCCAGAGAGTACTGCAAAGACAAATCAACTCCCGGTTAGCGTTAATCAACATTTAATCTGTAGTGTTTATAAGAGTCTAAAGCTTAGCCAGAAATAATGTCCAAATCTTATGTTATGAATAAATATTAGTTTTAAGAAAATTAATGCATATTGTCTATTTCTAAGTATGTTTAGAGTAATTTATATAAAAATAATATCATTGTCTTGATTTGCCAATGTCGAGAATACTTGCTAGTTTTAAGTAATTTAGTGCTTAATACTAATTACTAAAATATGTTTTGTAGATAATCTCACGAGCTAATACAAAATAGATTTGCGTATTTCTAATGTAACAGTATAAATAAGCTATCGAGTCTCAGTTAAGCTGACCACGGCGACGCGGGCGGAGACGGAGGAAGGGAAGAGATAGGCGATGCCAATGATGTTGATGAGCTTTCCGAAGAAGATGAAAAAGACGGGGACGGAGGCGCCGTGAACGCACGCGCCAACGCTTCCGAGAGCCATGAGAAGGAAGTCGAGGGAGTCGGCGAAGCTGAAGAGCTTCAGGAAAGGTACCCTCTTCTTCTGATCATCACTCCCATTGCTGCCATCTCTGGTCTCCTTTTTTTTCTCTTTTTCTCTATGTGGGCTAAGTTCTTTCGGAGAACTCATATTTTGCTTCTTCTGTGATATATTCTATAGAGATGAGGAGCCGAGGGCAGAAGACAATGAGATGTCAATATATAGAACTGAGAAGCTCTGCTCCACGCGGTTGCCACTTAATGCTACTATTTCTCACTTCAATTTCTCGTGATATTTTGGATCTCGGAATCAAAATATTCATACTAACATATATATAGTTCTCTTAATAATAATTTATTAGTTTTAATATTTTATAATTATAATTTTGATTAATGAATACTAATTATTATTTATGTGTTAAATATTAAATTTAAAACTTAAATGATGCAAACTCAATGGAGCATTCCAGTCTCTTAATTATTGATAATATAAACTCACTCCAAAATTATATTTTTCAAATGATTTATAAGAAGGTAAATAATATTTTAATCTTGAATGATTTTATAATTTGTTATTATATATCTTAAGTTTAAATCTAATTAATCATATATTTATTTTATATTTAAAATTCACAATTCTTAACAAATTAAATTGATCATTAAGAATTTGAGCTCTTTGCACATTAAAGAACCTAACACAAGGAAATATTGTATTACTCACTAAAGGATATTCTCAAAAGAATATACATTAAATTTTTTTATTTTTTATTTATTTTTTCAAATATATTCAACTAATAATCTACTTATATATTATACATTAGATTAACATATTATTTATATACTTTGATGTATACTAATATATAAGTATAGCAATACTCTTTTCAAAAATAAATTATCTATACAAAAATTACAAAAAATGTATATATAGATGACGTAGCACTCATAAAAATCAAATTTAAATATATTTCAATATAAATTATATTATTTTAATGTAAATAAAATAAAATACTCAACTATTTATAATTCTTTTTGGTATAGCATTTCTTTACTTTTTGTCTTTTTTTAATTTATGGGGAAGATGGATGGTAAGGAGATGATAAGAACGGCAGGGGCTTTAAATAATACAATTATTCTGAGTAATAAACCGAGCATACGGCTTAGCAACAATAATTTCAAATTAAAAAATATGATTAATAACAAAGAGTTCACCCTACTTAAGTTGGATTGCTGGCACAGTGGGAGATGAAGGTGATGAACAAGCTCGAATTTCCCGATCGATGAGAAGAAGACCAGAGGAATAGTGGCAACTGCTCCCACGACGAACAGAAGCTCGACCAAAACAACCAAAATGACGAAGAGAAGCTCATCCTGAATTGCCGACGAGAAGACTAGAGGCGAACACTGGACGAAAAGGAAGATAAGTCGAGGAATAGGGGATATATGGATTTCTTTCACAGCATTGGTGAAGCAAGTCGCGTGAGACAAAATCATGTAAAGAGCCACACGAATCATCCACATAGTAACTGCTCCCATGACATGAAGGCTTAATTTTTTCAGTTTTAAAGTCTGGCTAACAACCGGCCCAACTCAGGCAAACTCAAACTTGAGCTACCGATGTAGATCTATGGTCTGATAACCCTAAAAAATCACTTTTATTAAGAAATTTTGATTTGAAGCAAGACAAAATGGCATGAGTGAGATAGACACTAAAACTATATTCACATAAACTAATAAACTATTATGCATTCCACAAAATTTTATTTATTTTCTTGATGATATCATTATATATATATATAGAGTATTACTATATTTACACACTAATATACACCAAAATATATAGATGATATATCAAAATATATAAATAAATATATATTTTTTTATGAGACCACAATACTGTATGCATTTTTCATATATTGAAAAGCTGAGCTAAATCTTGAGTAATCTTTAGAAGGATAGTGAGAAAATTAGTAATTAAAATTGCTATTTAATACACTTTGATATTTAATGTGAGCAGGCAATAATTAGTAAAAAAAAAGACTAAACATTTTTCTATTTTGGTTAGCAAGCAGTATGATAATTGTCGCAACCGTCAAAGTAATGCTTGAAGATGACTTGTCAACCGTCCGTATGCCACCAATGAAGCCTTAATTTCGTTCAATATATATATATATAACTCATATAAAAATATATATTATAACCGAACCCTATACATATGTTTAAGCCAAATAAAATTTTTCATGTATAATTCCAAAACCGAACCCTATACATAATTATGAGTATTATTACACTTATATATTAATATACATTAAAATATATAAATGATTTGTCAATTTAATGCGTAAATAAATTATTGGTTGAATGCAATTTTTTATAAGACATATACAAAAATTAAATTTTTTTTTTAGATTGGTCATGAATACATTTTTGTGTATATAGCATTTTTCATAATTATTTATAATTTTTTTTTTTCTTTTGGAAGTGTGATCAGACTTTCGGTCAATTTATATTTCCAAAATAAAATAATACAAAAGTTATGAATAAGAGGAAGGATTCAAGATGGCATTGAACACTAAGTATAGTTTTAAGAGTTAAAAAATACAAAATATTTTTTATTTCACAAAAAGTCAATATTAAGTTCAACAAAGTGTGACTAAACAATCATTAAATGAGGCTCAAAATTGACCAAATCCAAATAGTCAACACAAACTTAAAACTGAATGTGCAAGGCAACAAATCGAATCAGGTTAGACTCGAGTTATGCTCATGCTCTCCAATATTATACGGTTCTATATCTTCAACCCAAACCCAACCCTTGAATCTGCGTGACCCGTCATTTCGGAATCGTGTTAAGTCGTGCCCGTGTGTTCGTGTCGGAACACATCACTTTATAATAAGATGTGGGACTAATCACTTTCAGGAGCCTCAACAAATGAGATCTCCATCCAACATATGATCGGTTTTCTTGACAATCAATCAACAGAAACTATAATATCATTACAATAAAGCCCCAACTCTCAAGTAGTAATGAAGAAACCTAAGGCTGCTCAGTAGTTGAGCTGTTGGATTTGAAGTGTTGGCAAGTCAAAAGTTGAAATCCTGCTGATCACATAGTTACCTTATTCAAGATGGTTTTCTCTAAGAGCAAGGATATCATGATATTACCTAATTAACTAGCTTATTGGCAAGGCACTCAATAGAAACTTCTCTAAGAGTAACACTAGGCATAAGCATAGATCTCATCATTATCAACAACAACACTAAGTCTCATTCTCACAAACCTCATCATAAACAAAAAAAATCCACTTTTTTTAATAGTTATTTCTGATCCATTGTTGTTTAAATGAATAATTCATATTTTTAAAGACTGAGGAATGTGATTATGTGAGAGGAAAACTGTTCTTATATATATAGATATAAGAACAGATAAACACGTAAATTAGATTTTCTTTACAGAAGATAGAATCACTTCACCTTGCAGAGTATTTTGCAATTGAAGGCAGCATCAGGAACATTCCCCCTCCAGAAAAACAGTCTGAAGCAGGCTCACAAACACATTCTGACACAGATAATCCAAGCATCTCTCACTCTCTCTCGGAATCCATTTATTCTTTACCATTGGCTCTCTATAGCTTCTGCAACTGCACTAAACCATCCTCAAGAGCTTAACATCCCCTCGATGCAATCTTTTCAAACCTAATCTTCCAGAAAACATTCATCTTACCAGCATTCGAAGGATTGAAGTCAAGAGAAACACTTACAGCAATGCCAGATACGATTCAAATGTATATAAATATATATATAAATGAAGTAACAAAAGCCAACTCTCTATACCAGGCAAGCAGTTCATTATTTAAACATTCTGGCAGATAGAATTTCCAGCATTAAGGATTCTCTTGTTCTGCGAGAGAGCTCCAGGACTGAGGCTTTCTTTACTTGATCTGAACCATCTTGACTTCCTATTGTCACCACCCTTCCACAGTTTTGCAGAAAGCATGTTTATAAGACCCCTCAAATATGCAGCAAATGCTGCTACAATATCCCTGCATGAAAAAAAATTATTAATTTATAAAGAATAAAATAATAATATTCAATAGTCATACCAATCATTTTTCTAAGGAAGCTATTACAATACCCCCAAATATACCCCCTCCAATGCCCCACAATCATTAAAGCACTTAAATTTAGTGATTAACTCATAATAAATGAGATTCATTAGCTAAAATTATGATTAAAAATTTATTAAATACTAATAATAACTTAAAAAAAAGTGCTGAAATATTTATTGGGGCATTGAAGTATTTTCCTTTTTCTAATTCATAATCAGTGCTAGTCATCCCAGTCATACAATGATTCTTTCGTACTTGCACCATTAAGCACGTCAAAGCTCTTGATATCCCCAATTAAAAAGATTATCTGCCCAAATTGGAAGAAACCATTAGAAGTATTCACTATTTTTGAAACTTAGGGAGGAACTTCTATTTGATCATGCACGACTCAGTGGGATTAAGAATTAGTGTTACTGTAGTTATTATTGCCTGACAAGGATCTCAAAGACAAAGTGCCTTTCCTTACAATGACTTGCTTGTTAGAAGTACTAAGCAACCCTTCATACAAACCACTATAAAACCCTCCAATGGGAAGAGCTTTGTCTTTAGGTTGACGTTTTCCAACCCAAAGGTGAGGCCAATAGTTGCATAATGGTAACCATCTTAAAAGGATAACTGAAGGGGAGGCTTACAAACTTAATAACAAATAAGTTCTAGAGGATCACTCTTCCACCCATTGACAAATAATACCATAATGAGGCTTACAGTCAAATTATGGGAGATCAAAAAGACTGATAACTGTTCATATATATGCCGCCTGGATTTTAGAAAACAATGTCATAAAGAAGTTAACACTGAAGCAGAGTTAATAAATGCATGAGCTTTTCTTTGTTTCTAAAGCATAGTTACGGTATTGTTTTTCCCGCCTATACTAATTAATAGAGCATAGGTAAGGATTCAAGGCTTGAGCTCACATTTTTATATTTGAAGTTGCAAGCCAAAATTTCTATGGGTTTTAAAAATGTTAAAAGGAGCTTTTATTTGTCGACTTATTGTGAATTTTTTTTGTCCTTAATCTTTGGTAAGCAAGTAATAAAATATGTTGACTTTGACCAGTATTATATCATAAGAGTTTTTTGGCCCTAAATCTTATGTGAAGTTTTAGTTGATGGACATAAGATTGGGAGAGTGAGCACCCATAGATTTGACCACATGCACAAGGAAAAAACATCAATCCTAGCAAAACATAATGCTTTTTAAGGTATCAACATATGACACACATTTGTAATGCTATTTGTCCTCATCTTTTGGGACATCTCTTAATAGTTTGCCACTGCTATAGTGAATTTGTAAGCAAGCCCAACAATTTAATATAATGATAGCTTGAATATATCCAACATATACGATAGTTATCAAGTTATTGAACATTTTCGAAGTTTCAAGTCTATCTTAACCTCCTATACAAATCTTTACCTAATTTGAGACAATCACCTTCAGATACTTATATCCCACTCATTAAAAAGAGCATACAATATTCTTAGTTAACCCACCCTGCTTTAATTTAGATTTTTTTAAAGTACCACCTAGAAATGTGCTTTGCTACATGAACAATGTTCTTACGGAGAATTGGAACCCACTAGCACATAATAATCACACATTGTCATCTATACAGTGAAAGGGAACTCTTTTCTCTAATATTCATTTAAGCATGTAAGTGGCACTATTCACACACTTTAATGTAGCATAATTTATTCCCGTATACATTTAAATGATATATAGAATAAGGCATTAATACCTCTCTTTATAAATTTATCAAGAACACACATGAGATTTAGTTCATCTTCAATCATCATCATGAGAATGTTTGGCTGATGCATTCAATTATGTTTTATATTCATAATCCCTCTCATTGATCGACATCCAGGCAGTTTCTTTCACTCTTCAAGTGCTACATTTGTCTTCTTTGTTGTAACAACCCAAAAACCCGAGCTAGCCAATTTTTGTTGAATATAAATAATTGTGCCTTGAAAATCATGTTACATGTACTAGCTGTCTAGATAATTTGTGGAGATCATCCAAATAATAGATATCATTCAAACAACCAACACCCAATCATCCAAATCATTGGTTCTTTGACCCAAATTTAGGTCGTATCGCCTATTTCG
This sequence comes from Gastrodia elata, assembly GCA_016760335.1. Taxonomy (NCBI): domain Eukaryota; kingdom Viridiplantae; phylum Streptophyta; class Magnoliopsida; order Asparagales; family Orchidaceae; genus Gastrodia; species Gastrodia elata. Next base: position 46,209,833 of record CM028678.1, on the reverse strand, counting down.
TGCCAAATGTCCTATCTCAATTTGTCACATGTCCTTAAACTGCACTCCAATAGCAATAAGAAGCGAGTTTGGGAATTTAAACAAAGGAATAATAAAAATATGCCTCAAAGTGGAGTTGGGGCAAAAACTCTCATAACAACTACACAAAGATAAACATGCATATATTACATGGAGATCTTTTAAAGCAGAAAACTTTATTTGAATATACACTTCAAATATCATTCTAAAAATGAAGAGAAGAAGTTGAAGCCGCTAAGATATAAGCAAGTCTAGGTTATTTGATAAATTTGTTACTACATATAATGGCTGATACTTTTATCTTATATGTAGATGTACTTGGTCATCAATGTTAACAGTCATAGTACATTTGAACACTTTATTTGAATGAGAAGATTGAAGAAAACCTATTGCCAATGAACAAACTTTTAACAAGTCAAGAAAAGAAACTTAAACAAAACAAACTGCTAGAAATCAAACAATGAATACTCTGCACGACAAGGGCTAATCAGATTAAATTGGAAAGAAAAAAGAACAATTAGTAAAACCAAGTGGTACAATGCCATGAACATAAGAAACTTCTCTAAAGATGGACTTAGCACACTACAGTAAGTTGATACTAGTGGCAGAGTCTTGTAAACAGAAAATCAGCACAAAGATGCAGCAAAATTGCCAAGGAGACACCTCAGCAAGTCAAGAGGTTGGTGATGCTGTCGAAAACAAAAAGGTGTTGCTAAAAAAGTCAAAAGTCAATACAAGAAGGTTGCCAAAGCAACCCGAGCACGTCTCAAGTTAATCACCTCGCTTGCAAACTCGGTACTAAGGCTCAAACCCTAAAACTGCCACAAGCTCATTAAATACACTATTTCAACACCCATTTGGAATCTACCATATAGACCATATTGTATCCCTCAAATGCATTAAGAAATTAAATTGTTACCTTTTTATAAAACTGTTTAGGCACCAGAAGGTCTATTATTTTTGTCCTTCCATAAAGTTAAAAGTACCCCATTCGTGTAGACAAGAATAACAAAAAAAAATACTAATGAACGTTCTTTTTCATCAATTACCTTCTCTTCTTCAAAACTATATTTCTACACTTCATTTCTTCATCGATTGTAACTTGTGAGTGAAAGGTGTGTCAAGTAGACAACCGTTTCCCATAATAAAAGCTACAAACGTATTATTTGCATTTGCATAATGCGAGAATAATATTTAGTAGCTTTGAATTGCAAGTTTAATAATGCAAATGAAAATTAAATTCATTTTGGGTTGCATCCTAAATGTATGCCAGTTATAGCTTTCAAACTAAAAGGGAAATATAGAGAAGATGACACATTTTTTCCCAGCACAAAATGTCATCCATAGCCAATCTAAAATATTTGGGGATGATAATCACTGCCAAACAAGGAAGTAACAATAGTAGCTAGCTTAAGAAGATAAGTGCCAAGAACGGAGGCCAAGAAGTGAGAAGCTATCAACGAATGTGAACTAAAATACCTCTGAGAGTATGATGCTTTTTGCCAAGGATGTGCAACCAAGAAGAAACAAACAAGCCTGTTCCTCATTGAGTGTAAGTTAAATTAAACAGCCTGGAAGAATAAAAAAAGATTCACTAGCATTCTAGAGGGCAAACAATCGTGTTGTACAAGGGATACAATAAACACGACGGGTTTCCATTGGTGTTACCGAAGCAAAATCGCAAAATATAAACCAAGCAAGATATAAACCACGACACAAGACAATCATAGCACAAACCACATAATCATCTAAAGACAAAGATTTATGTGGAAAACCCAAGATAAAAAACTAATGAGCCACACCACCAAAAAAAATTCACAATGAAGGATAATAAAATTACAAAGTTACTGAGAGCATCACAAGAACTAAATGGATCCGCCACTTTCAAAGTTTCCCGATTAACTTCTCCGAAAAAAATTCTGCTCACACTCTAGAGTAGGGAATTGAAAGCAGCAGCCACATCCTCCAATGGATTAGGGTTAACATTAAGAAACATCCCAAACATGCTTGCTTAAATACCCAAGCCCCAAATACACACCAAAAGATCCCAAATACCCCTAAAATTGCTTAGGGTGCTACCAAAACCCATGACAGAGTTTTCACGAGCACCTGGGCGCGATTGGGAGCCTCAAACTCGGTCTAGCTTTTGGGCGCCTGCATAGCTATTTCTGGGGCGCCCGGACGTCAGACTTTCTGTCCATTGCATTCCTGGGACGAGCCTAGCGCTAAACCCTTTGTCTACTTGACGCCTGGGGTGCGCTTGAATGCCATACTCTTTGCCTGCTTGGTGCTTGAGGTGCACCTGAGCTCTAGACTTGCTGTTGGCTTCTATAGATCCGTCCTGAAATCAGTTCGAACACCATTGCTCTCCCATTGACGATCCAATTGGTTTCCACACCATAACAATCTCCTACTTGGAGATCTAATTGCAATCAATCTATCCGCAATCTTGGATTTTTTTCAATTTGTCTTCCCTCTATGCAGAGGATGTGGTGTGGCTCACCTAACTCTTTTATCACACACCGAAGCCAACTGAAACAGCACATAACTTCAATTTCTCCACTGTTACAGTCATCGTAAGCCAGTCAGCTAGATTCTTCAATGTGTGAATCTTCTCCAATGCCAACTAACTGTCTTCCAACAGTGTCCGAATGAAATGGTACTTTAATTAAATGTTTCATCCTTGCATGAAATGCTACGTTCTTAGCGAGATGGATGGCACTCATACTGTCACTATGCAGTTTCACATCCTCTTGCTCCTCTTGCCCAATTCAGCCAGAAAGCACTTTAATCAAATCTCTTTACTCGCCTCAGCGATGGCAACATACTCCACCTCAGTAGTAGATAAGGTTACTATAGTTTGTAGCCTGGAGATCCAGCTCACCGCAACACTGCCCAATATAAACACGTATCATGTAGAGCTCCTCTTGCTATCAATAGCTCCAGCTATATCAGAGTTTACAAATTTGTATAGCTCTCTGTTAGATTTATCAAAGCAAAGTGCTTGGTCCGTTGTACCCCTCATATATCTGAATATCCACTTGATAGCTTTCCAATGGTGCTTCCTCAAGTTACTCATGAATATGCTGACCACTCCCATTGAATATGCTATATCCGATTTCGTGCAGATCACGACATATATCAAGCTTCCGACTGCTGAAGCATAAGGAACTCTTTCCATTTGTTTCTTCTCTACTTTAGTCTTTGGCATCAAATCCTTTGACAAATTGGAGTAACTTGCAAGGGGGGTGCAAACTGGCTTTGCCTTATTCATGTTGAATCTTTTTAGCACCTTATCAATATATTCTGCTTGAGATAGCTTCAGTATTCCTGCACTTCTCTCCCTACTGATCTGATTTGTCAACCCCAAGTCTTTCATGTTAAACTCCTTTGACAATTGCTTCTCAATCTCCTAATTTCCTCCATATTAGATCCTACAATTAACATGTCATCTACGTACAATAGTAGAATAATATAAGAGGTATCAAATTTCTTTATATAATAACAATAATCCACTTAGCATCTTGTGTATCTCGTGTCTGATATAAACACGTCAAATCATCTGTACTACTACCTTAGCGCTTGCTTCGAGCCGTATAGGTTTTTCTTGAGCTTGCAGACAAGCTCTTCTTTCCCTTTGGTCACAAACCCATGCAGTTGCATCATGTCAATTCATCCTCCAGATCACCATGTAGAAAGGCAATCTTTACATTCATCTGCCACAGATGTAAATTTTCAACTGAGTACTACTATGATAGTAGTTATCATCATTACTGAAGCAAAGATCTCGCTGTAGTCCACCCCGTGCTTTTGCTGGAATCCTTTTACTACAAGTCTCGTCTTATAGTGCTTGCTTCCATTAGGTTCGTCCTTCAACCTGTAAACCCATTTGTTGTTAAGAGCGTTCATCCCATCTGGTAGAGTAGCCAACTCCCACATCTCAATTGACATGAGCGATTTCATCTCATCATCAATGGCTAGCTCCCACTTGCTTGAGTCGTGCACTCGCGGTGCCTCATGATAACACTTTGGTTCACCACCATCCGTTAGCAACGGATAAAACAATGAATGAGAATACCTCTCTGGTGGGTTTAATGATTTTGGTAGGTTTTCTCAATTTAGTAGCAAGTGCCAGAGGAACTGTCTGTCCTCCATCATCATGAGCATCTTCTTGTACCTGCTCATTGCTATCTTCCACTTCAAATTACTTTGATGCATCATTTGAAGATCCTTCCATATTTTTTTGAATTTCGTTCCAATCCTTGTACATCTCATTCTCATTAAATGTGAGCTCCTTGCTTCTGATGATTTTATGATTCTAATAATCCCAGAATCTGTATCCAAATTCTCCGGCTCCATAACTTATAAAGGGCACTTGATTGCTTTTGAATCAAGTTTGCTCCTGGAACATGCATCAAGTTGTACATAAGATGAGCAGCCAAACACATTCAAGTGATTTAATTTCACCCCTTTCCCACTCCATGCCTCATCGGGTATTCCTTCTTTCAAAAGAGCTAATTTAGCAAAGGATGGGCGTTGGCAGGCGGAAGCTTCCGCTAGGCTCTGTCTTGCGACAGAGTCTGCGATCGCAGGATGCGATCCGATTCGGGGACGGGGGAGAAGGATTTCCTTAAGGAAAATGAAAAAAATTACTTCAAGTTAAAATTTTCGCATTTTTTCGCCGTTTGACGTCCAAAAATAATGAAACTTGACACCGAAGTGTATTACGGTATAACAAACACCATCGCGCCGAAAATTTTCGATTCGGAGCAATATTTTATTTTTAATTATTTTTAAATTTTAAACTCCAAAATTTGCCTTCTCGAGCAGCCTTTAAATAATATACTTAACACAATGACATGAAAAACGATGAATTTGAACACGTATTTAATGTTTTCAATTTGCTGAATTTAAGAAAATTCAGAAATTAAAGCAGGAGTTTCCGTTATCTGGACTTCTCCCAAACTAGGGCATTTTGATCTAAAAATTATTCTTATCTAAAGATATTTTTGTTTGCCCGAATTCAAAATTCCCCGGAGTCTTGATTTTTGAGGCCGGATTTGACCTAATTTAGCGAAGAAACGACAATGGGTTGTTACACCTTAACATAGACTTATTTTTGTCGTGCCTCCGGTCTATATTTCTTCCTTGACTCTCAGCATTCAATATTGAAGTAGATGACTCACCATTGGATCTTTTCCGCACCTCTTCATTAAGTACAAGCCCGACAATGTCGTCGAACTTCAACAACGCATTTCTTGATGAGTTGCTCCCAACTGTCCGGCAGCGAAGAAAGGAATAACAGAACTCGAACCCCGTCATCAAGCTTGATGCCCACCGAATTCAACTAATTTATCACGATATTGAACCCATTCAGATGTTCCGTCACTAAGCAGCCATTTATCATCTTCATATTGAACAATCGTTTCATCAGAAAAACTTAGTTGGAAGTCGAAGGCTTCTCATACATTCTTGTCAGAACATCCATGAGATCTACAATTGTTTTCTCATTAACAATGTAAATGCAACAGAAGAAGACATTGAAAGACAAATCAAACCCACAATCTTCATCGAACATAGTGACAAGTTTTTTGTCGGCTCCACTGAGTGGTAAATACAACTTCTTTTGGTAGAGCAAATCTTCCGTTTGCATCCTCCAAAAGGCAAAATTAGTATTATTAAACTTCTTTATTTTGTGTCTCATTTTGTAGGCCATTACTCCCACTCAACTTATAAACCCTAGAACAACGACGAACTCTCTGATACCAATTGTTGTGATCACGTAATGATAGCGTTTTGCGAGGAGAGAACGAGTTTACGTTGACGGTTACCAAGCAATAGACGAAATTATCCAAGCACAAACAAAATAGAACACAACACAATCACATGGACAAACTATAAGCATCCAAACACAAATTTTTATATGAAAACCCACTGACGAAAAAAACCAAGGAGCCACACCACACCACACCACACAAAAAATGTTCACTATGAAATGAGATAATTACTGAGTTACAGAAAACCTCACCTTCGCAAGAACAAGAAGGATTTACCACTTACACAGCCTCCTGATCAACTTCTTCTCCAGGGAACAACAGCCCTCACTCTAGGTTGAAGGAGAGGAGCAGCAGCCACCACCTAATTTAGGGTTAATCTCCTCTTCACAAATCTTAGAAAATATTCCATAATGTTCTCTTACACTCAGGCACTGTTTGGACCCCAAATAGTTCAAAATACCCCCAAAACACTTAAAGCATCGCCTAGATCCGAAAGAGAAACCCGGCGGGCGCTACGGCGGGCTGTAGCACCCTAGTGCCGGGTTGTTAGGCACCAGGGAGCGCTGCAGCGCCTCAATCTCGGGTTACCAGGCGCCAAGGAACGCTATAGCGCCCTAGTCTCAGGTTGCCAAGCGCTAGGGAGCGCTACAACTCCCCAGTCTCAGGTTGCAGGGAGTCAGGCCACTACGATGCCCGAACTTTTCCTAACTTGTCCTGGAACACCATAGGACCTCCTAGAAACCCACCAGAGCTCCATTGGCATCTCCACGATGATCTGAATGGTCTCCACATCCCAACAAATATCTCTGAGAGTATGATGCTTTTTGCCAAGGTAGTGCAACCAAGAAAAAACAAACAAGCTTGTTTCTCAATGAGTGTAAGTCAAAATAAACAGCCTGGAAGAATAAAAAAAGATTCACTAGCATTAGGGCAAATTCTACATGTCATAACCAAACAAGTCAAGATCACACTAAATGAGAATCATAAACATAAATGAGATAATCCAATGAAATCAATTAAGGAATGAGGCTAAGTGGAAGATAAAAATGTGATCAACCATCTTATTTGTTACATTAAAGCAACCGTATGTATATTTATATGTATATGTATAATAGAGATACAAAACTAATGAGAAAAAAAAAGAAACAAATCAGAGTCAAATAAAAATATTCCATTACACATTTTCCCCATGTGAGAATTATTATTCAAATTCAACAATAATAAGAAAAGGAACCTTCAAAAGGTTATATCTTCTAGAATCTCCAAAAGTTCCATGTGGCCTACCAGAAAGAACATTTTGGAATAACATAACAAAAATCTAAGTGATTATTTAAGAAGTAAAAATGAATATTTCAACAACCTAGAAAGCCCACTTAAGAGCATTAAAAAAGTAATGAGAAAATTATCAAAATGAGCTATTGACTCTTGTAAATGTTCAATTTAGTCTTTGACTCCTGCAAATGATTTTTTTTTGTTCCCTTACTAATTACTTAAGTGTTTTTTTATCATGTGCCGTTATCTTGGATGAAACCGTTAAAAATGAAAGATAAATTTGTTCTTTTATGATTTAGCAAATAAATTTCATATAAGACTAGAGCAAATGTTTGCACAAAAAAAAGAGAGTTTGGCAATCCCTTAATTTATGGTAGGCTAATTAAAACTTTAAATTGCTACTTTAATATTGTGAGCTTTTTATTTCTTAAGCAAAAGGCTCGTTCCTTGTTAATATCAATGCTCATACAGGTAATCTCCCTCCCTATTGAACTTGGGCCAAATCCAGAATCTAAAAATATCCTCCTTGAATTGATATCGACTCTCTTTTTCGCAACAACTTTCTTATGCAACACTAAGCCCTTCTTTCCACACATTCTCTTCATTTCTTTTCTTGGCATTCTCCCGCCGTGGTCAATTCTCTGGAGCAACAAGATTAAAATATTTTCGCGCTCCGTCCTCCCCTTCAAACTCTAGAGGATAAAAATCTAAAAATCGCTCAGAATTACGCATTTACCCTTCATTTCGGAATATACAATGACGAGGTTGAACGGGAAGATAATGGAGGGACCAAAAAATATATTTAAATAAAAGTCAAGGGACTAAAAAATCAATAGTAAAAGTAAGAGATTAAATTGAATATTTTGCAAGAATTAAGGGAATTCTGAAAATTTTCTCAAAAAATAATAATTTCATAACATATAAGATAACCTCAAAATGATAGAAAAACACAGCACCAATATTCGATCACCTCACCACAACCAAAGGACGTTAAGTTACTACATGTTCAATGCATCAATCTCCAACAAAAATGATGATTTCCAGCCCCAATGTAATAACAAAGAGGTGAAACTATAGTTTTCCAATAATATAAAATTACCACATACCTTAGGGCTTAGGGTTTATGGTTTTCCACATGTCAAGATCATACATTGGCAAGACACCAACCCGACCTCATGCCAAAAATCCCACACCTATCCCCAATGCCAATCCCTAGTGGCTTCTTATCCTATCCAATATAATTTAATTATTTTTTAACAAAAATTTAGTAATTTAAACATGAAAAATTGAACAATAGCAAATTCCCAAATAACATAACATTAGTTTAGATGAAATAGATTCAAACAACAACTTCCTGTCAGCTCTTAAGTAAATACAATTATCCGCAGCCTACCTTATATCTATCATGCCTATGCTTTAGCCTCTCAAAGGTGTGTGAAACATATGTATTTGTCAGCACAATGGAATCTCTAAAGTTAGTGAAAGTTATGTAGAATTTTTTTTTAATATCAATAAATCAAATTAAAAAATAGTTATGATTTAATATAATGTATGAATTGTTGGTTAACGATAATTTTTAGATGTGCAAAAGGATCCTACGCTGATAATGATTAGTCTAATTTTGGTTGATCACATCAATAGGCTATAATGGAAACATGGATTAAAATTAGTTTACTTAGTAACTACCCATATTCTCATGTATACAGGGTAATGGTACTACACTGCTTGGCCAATCTATTTCCAGCACTTAGGATTGAACAATAAAATTAGGAAAACAAAATTGGAAAACATAAAATTGAGCACTCAAATAATCAAGTCTACTTTGAAATTTTTTTAAAAATTTATGTTCGATTAAGTTAAATTTGTAAAATAAACCTCTTGAATGTCATTCAATACTGCTATACATTTTAATTTTGTAACCCATTTAATACTTTGAATGTTTATTGCAATTTGTTTCGCCCTTGAGATTTGTTTATATATTCAAAAAAACTTTACTAGGCATGATTCGCTCACTAGTATTTGACATTAATATAAGAATATGGAGCTTGTGAAGAGTAGCTTAGTATAGTCCTTTGGTTTTAGAAAATTTTAGTTTACATCATTGTAAGGCTGCACTTATGTATTTTTGCTTTATAAGATCAAAATAATGAATTCTAATGCATTTCTATTTTATACCTCGCATTGCACATAGCTTCTAGAGTTGTAATAAAGTTAACCCATTATGGATGTTTAGCTTAAATTCTCTTACTTAGTGTGTTAATGCATTTTGTTTAGTTGCATTGTATGAATGTGGTGGTTTATTGTTCAATCATTGCACTTTTCTTACTTTTACTTCCCCACATTATTATTGTCAATTCAATAGAGTATTGATCCTATTGGATACCAGATAGAGCTTGCAAACCATTATCAAACATCTAACATTCACAAGAAATAAAATCGCTATTATGTAAAGCATTTCTAGTTATGCACAATAGAAAACTTAAGCATAGCTCGAATCCCTCTGCCTAATAATGTCATCAACATATATATCCTGCAAGTTAGGCTCTTTATCAATAAACTCTTCACCAAATAAACTATCATAAATATCCCCCATTTGTTTTAGCATCCTACAAGCCTTAAAAAGATCCATAAATACTAGGGGTGTTAAAATGGGCATATGGGTCCATTAGAGTCTAGTCGAAACTTGGCCCTACATGAATAATTGGCACATGCGTAATATGATTAATAAAGGAGGAAAATTCTAATATTCAAACATGGCAAGACCCATCTGACATGTTTATTAAAAAAGATAATGTAATTTAGGTTCCGCATAACAAATGTAACACGAGTCAAACCCATTTGACACAAATTGATATGATCAACCCATATAAGATGCATATATGATGTAAATGACTCAAAATCAAGTTGATTTCGAGTCAAGTGGATCAATTTAAACCTAACCTAAAAAATTACACTATTATAAATATTGATCTGAACCCAACCAGTTTATTATATAAATCAGCCTAAATACTAATTTTTATCTTAGAATAGTTTTATGTTGGGTTATATATTGGAACCCTTATAAAAATTACTTGAGATGTTCAATTGGGGCCCAACAAATTGCTAGAATCAATCTAGAATACCTCAAGGAAGTCTTTCATGGAAAATTTCTCCTTGGATCATTCTCCTTTGATCCAATTTCACAAAATAGCTATACATAACTTAACTATTTGCTAAAGCACGAGTTATAGTTGACAAGGCAATTGTTACCTGCTAACGAAAAAATGATTTAAACTCTAATGAAAGGAAAAAAAATAACAAAAGGAAAATCTAGTTAGCACTTTTTGTGACAACCCAAACATGAAGAGGGTTAAGAGTGAACAGAGCATGACGATTCGGACACAGTGCGGCTTAGACAATAAGCAACTCTTCATAGGCTTCTAAAGGAGAAGGGTAGCATGAATAAACTAAACCCACACTGAAATATCAAAGTGCCTTTTGAGAGAACTATAATTTTTTTATAAGAACTTAAAAATTAAGTATGCTCATTGTGAAGTACTTCTAGAATGAGTGACCTCTTGGATTATTTTTTTTATAATAAAATTGTGAAGCCACTAAGACCAGAGCAAACATTATCTTAATAGTAAAGAGCATAAGTTGTTACACTTGCTTCACCAAAAAGGGCAATGAAAACAATATTATAAGCAAGAGTGCATGTTGCTTTTACTTCACAATCTAAATTATGGTATATACTGAACAATGAACAAAAAGCACGATAAGTTTTCTAATTTGCTAAAACTGAACCCATAAACAAGTTCCAACAAGTGCGACATTCATTGTAGTTAACGACACACCACTAAGGCATGTCATCAGCTCAAACTAAAGTACAGTGACACGTTTCATTATGCCTCAATCAATTCTTTTAATATCCAAGCTCCCAAAAAACAAAATTTATATTTAGATGAATCTCAAAGATGGAGTGTTTCTCGAATCCGCCATCTGCATAACAAAAATGCCCTCTATTTAAATAATAATAAATAGCCACTACATCAAGGTAAGAAAGATTAAAAAACGTTCCAATAGAATATTGTTGAAAATTTTCCAAACTTTCCTATCAGTGACCAAGCTCCACCCTATTCCAGAGAGATGCTTGATGCACCAAGCTGCAAAAAGAGAATACCCTCCTATGAAAATAATTCAAGCAAATTTTCTTTCAATTATATGTGTGCAAGAAGTGATTACAAATAATGTTTTAAGCAATTTCAAAACCATAAACAAAATACATAAAATAAAATTTAAGAATGCATTTTAATTGAAATTTGTTACTTACATTGGTGAGCATGGAGTTTGACCTCCATTTACATGATACAAAAATAAAAATGAGTCATAATGCTGTCCATTAATGTAGTAGAAATTTGGCAGCCTTCTTACAAGACTAAACATCATCTTTTGGTAGAAATGGATGGCTGGCTGATTGTAAGCAATAACATGTAAATATACTGCTCTGCAACTAGAAATGCTTGAAGCATATTTTATAACCTCCCGAATAAGTGAAGAAGCTACAAAAGATATCAAATAACAAAATATACAATTAAGAAATAATCCAGATAATACATCAGATCATAACAAAAAGAGAAGAAAATACCTGTGCCAAGGTTCCTATAATGTTCTACAACACCAAGTGTCAATATATACACTAAATTTTGATCTTTCCTTGAAGTGTCATGTCTAATTAAATCATCAATCTGTTCAAAAAATTTAATAAAAAAACTTCGTATATGTTAAGGTCAACTGCCAGATTTAACTACGGCGCTTACCTCACTTTCTTTTACTGAAATGATGCGTGTTGTGACAAACCCGATGAGCTCATCGACATTGCCATCAGGCCTGCTAATGTCAACAGCGCCCCAAGAGACAATGCCTCGGCCATTGACAACATTAAGAAAGAAATCTCTCTCATACCTGCAAAAAATTATAAAAGATCAAATACATCAAATGCTGCATGACCAAACTACATAAGAGTTAATCCCATATAGTTACCTGATTGGAAATAATGAAGCATGGATCTGCTCAAGAGCTAGAAGATCAGATGGCCGAATTGGCCTATAAATAATTGTAGGACAGTGTCTAATTTCTGGGTCAAACATGGCAAGTCTTCCCACAGATCACAGAACGAAATAAAATTGTGATAAACAAATGCATACAGAAGCATGCCTCCATCTATGCCACATCAGCACAACAGATACTGCTATCTTAACAAGTTTAGGCTTTGTTGATTCAACTTTCTGCCAGATGCCTGCAATATTTAGTAAATAAACGTAAAATTACTCCTTTAAGAAGGCACAATGAACAATGTAAAATCAAAATCAAAGTATATATAGATGTTATTTGAGTTTATATATAACACAGTATGACGCTATTACTAATAAATGCTTCATTTTCAGTGAAAACTTTAGCCTATAACATTGCCTCGCTCATGAAGAAATTGAAATGAGGAAAATTTATAATGAACTTTTGAGGGATTTTTCTCACCATCTTTTCACCCTAAAATGAAGTAAAATCAGTTGGAAGATGGCAACATTAATGATGTATTAAGCATCGTAATAATTGCAGAATTAGATTGAAAAAAAATATCGACGGATATATGCTGCTCAAGTTATTTTCTAAAATAGTCCATCGATTATTGAAAAATGCCCAATTTAGTCCTCCAACTATTAAAATGCCTAAAACAGTCCCCAACTTTTTTAAAAAGTTCAAATTAATTTTAATTTAAATTTTCCGTCCATTTTGGATGGGAAATTTAAATTAACAAAGGGCATTTTAGCATATGGGTTTGCTGCAATATTAGCATAATACCCTTATTTAACTAAACTCTTTCATCCAAAATAGATAAAGAATTAAAATGGGAATAATTTAAACTTTAAAAAGAAATTTGTGGCATTTCAATAATCAGAGGACTATACTTGGCATTTTTCAATAGTCTTATAATCATTTCAAGAAATACATTTATATTGCTCAACAGAGGAAAGAGCATGCACTAAAAATAATAGAGCTGATTTGGAAATATTGCAAAGAAAAACAGGTGAGAAATCAACATGAATTAAAATAGTAATATAAAAGGTTAGATAAAATAATATTAAAATCTGATTAAGCACTTGGAAGAAAATAGAAATATTGAGTAAGAATTGAGCTTGTAATTCTCACTTTCACGAGAAATACAAATACAAGCAGAATATAATTAAGGAAATACATTTAGATGTCGATAGTTGATGTGCACGTCTAGATAAGCAATGTTTGAGCCATGAATTTGCCAGATTGAATTTTAGAGAAAGTGGAAATAAATGGTCGCATAGAACATTTATTTTCCGCACCTTCTCTCAAGCTAGTACATATATTTTATCCATTCTCAACTTCATATAATTCATTGAAACTTAAGTATTGAAGATTTTATAAAGACAGGCTAGTTAATATTGGTTGAGATGTCAGTTTTCAAATGAGACCATTAAAAATGTTTTCCTTAATAAATATTGGTATACCTAAATGGGTTAGATTTTGGCATAATGGACAGGGATTATGAGCAATGTTAATGGTTGATTTGTTATCATTGTCCCATTTAATTTATAGGTCTCTAAGCATAATGCTGACTCAAATAAACTCAAACTTCTTATACCATATCCACGAATTTTGACTCTGCACTTACCAAAATATTTTTGTTTCTTAATTTTCAAAGTGAACAAACTCTAAGGAGATGAATATCCAATTGATTTTCTATTAAATTGTTGGTCTCATATAATTGCTTTTGTGGATGCTTCAAGTGTGAAAAGTAGTGTTTTTTGAAAAGCATACCCTTTCCAAAAGTCCCTCAGAAATAATGTAGAACTTTCTAGACAGCTTGCAAATGAATCTTTTTATATGTAAACTAGCTCATAATACGCATAAATATGCAAAGTCAATCTCGTATGATATTAGAAAATAAGCAGACCAAAAAATAAAAGGGTATTTATTTAAGTATTGAAATATAATTTTTAGCACCTTCTGTTTTGTGATTTGGATCAAAGAGAATGCTAAAGCTTTTAAGCAAAAAAAAAAATTTAGACTCCAAACTCGAGTACTCAAATAAAATCATCATAAAAATGGCATGAATAATATTTTGGATAAAGCTTTCAAAGATAGCGCAGTGGGAGTTAGAAGATTAAATCTACAACTATCTTTAAAGATTATAATCCATAAAACAACTTTCAATGTCACTAGTGTTTATGCTCCTCAAAGATAACACATGTGAGTATAAGAAAACACTGTATGATAAAAAAAAGGAGTTCAAGAAATACGTCCAGAATAAATGTTATCTATAGTAGAAGATTTAAATAAACATCCAGGAAGAGTGACTGAAAAATTTAATAGTATTCATAGTAATGAAGGTTTTGGGAAATTAAATAAAAAATGAAAAAAATATTTTGGAATTTATTTTAGCAAGTGATTTTATAATTTAAAACTAAATGAACAAGATCTTTCATAAAAAGGGGATGTTGAGAGCTCAAATTGATTATTTAAAAATATGTATATTTATTGCAAAACTTGCAAAATTATTTTGAGCGATAGCTAGATAGCCCAACATCAACTATCGGTTCCAAATTTAAAATAAGCAAGAAAAAAAAGTAAATCTAAGATACATTTAAAAATTAGATGAGGAATCTTAAATGGTTTATATAAATATATTTAAAAGCAAAGTTTTAATGCTTGGCTTTGGATTTTTAGGATAAAGCCAATTTTACATAAAATTTGACAATCAATTGTATTCACTGACAAAATATATATTTAGTAAATCTAGAAAATGATGTCTTATTGCAAAAAGATGCTTGGTAGTAGAAACAAGATGTTCGAGAAAATTATTATAAACAACAATTTAAATGTAAGAATGATGAAAATTGGTTGAAAAATAAATTCGTTTGTTGTAATTATAAAATAGCCATTCATGAATCCATGATGCTAAAACTATGACTTTTCATGATTTATAGAAGTCATTCGTTATTGATGGAGAACACATAAAAGCAAGCCAAATTAAGAGATGAAAACTAAAGACTAGACACAAAATATATTAAAAATGACAAAAAATTTCATTTTAAGGATATAGGCATTCAATATAGGCGGATGGAATGTTTTAGTAAGTGTTTCTTAAAGTTGTATCAATAATTCTAATTAGAATGAGTTTATTAATTATAAAAAACAATTTAAATGCACTATAATTTGGCGAGTTTGCAAAATTGAGATTTGAAATACTAAAAAGAAAATGAGTAATAAGTCTTGGGAGTAAGTTTACGTATGTGCGTGTGTGCAAGTGTTAAGGCGAGGTAAGTTTTTCTTGGCTCTATAGCTAATGGATGCAATTTTGAAAACTATGTAGATGTTAAATGAGTGAAGGATTGTTGTACTTGTTTATAAATATAAAGGTGATACCTAAGTTTGTGCATATTATAAGAGAATCAAGTTAATGAACTTTTTTTGAAACTTTGGGAGCAAGAAATTGAATACATATTACGAAGAAACACTTGAACTTCACAAAAAAAATGTTAGGTTTTTATATAACAGATCTACCTTAGAAACTCTACATTTATTAAAAAGCTTGATAGAGAAATTTAGACAAAAATGAGAAGATCTCTAATAATTTTTATCAATCTAGAAAAAGGCTTGTGATAAAGTACCAAAATAAATTCTTTTAAGAGTAATGGATAAAAAATAACTAGTGTGGCTTATATTGATATTATTAAAGATACGTATAATGAGGTTGTTATAAGTGTTTGATCATAATGAGGTTTGTCTAATGTGTTTCCAATTATTACAAAATGCATAAATCCTATACTCTTAATCCATATATCTTTTCATTAATTATATATGTTTTTAATGAGTGTGTTTGAGAAGAGGTTCCTTAGTGTATTTTTTTGCGGATGGCATTCTCTTGATTGACAAGACTATAGATAGGGGGCTAAAGAAAACTCAACTTATGGGGGAGTATTGAAATTTATAGAATTTCTTCTTAGAAGCCACAATAGCAAAGAATATATAAAGTGAATAATAATATTAGAAGCCATAATATCGAGAAACATGTGGCCATGAAGAGTGGGCGATCAGGTACCTTAGTACAATTGTACAAAAAATAGAAAGACTGAAGATGTGATTAATGGGATCAAGCTAGTTAAAAGAAAGGGATGAGAGCTCCTGAGTGTTGTGTGATCGAAAAATTTTACTCAAAATATAGAAAATTTTAATAGCACAGATATAAAGCCACCAATGATATAAGAGGCTGAATGTTGGCTTACGAAGAATAAACTTATTGATATATTAAGTATTGTAAAAATAAAGTTAAGTGGATGAGTGTGTAAACTTGAAGAAGCCAACTAGAAAAATAGTTCAATTGTCACAAGGTTGGTGTGCCTCCAATGGAAGATAAAATTAGAGCTTGTTGTCTAAATGGTCAAACATATTAAGCATTGACCATTCAATCCCCCCTTTCAAAAAATTATGTTTATGAATTTTGCCCATATTAAATGGGAGCCAAAATGGTAAGAGATGAAAATATTAAAATGGATTTTCTTTATTTGGAACTTGGTAATGAGCTGCTATTTGATAATGCATAATGAAAACAAAGGACTCAGGTAGCCAGCCCCATTTGGTAAGACCTAAGCTTGGTGTTGTTATTCTTGTTATTGTATGCTTACCAAAATTGTACTAAATATACAACTCCTATTCTTGATAATATTAGAGAGTAAATTCAATGAAGAAATGAGACATTATCAGTGCACATGCGGGACCATGTTTGTCATCATGGATAATGGTTAAATGGTTAATTAATTCTTATAATTTTTTGTGGAAGGCTAAGTAATCTTTTTAATATTATATGATTGAAAATAAGCATGGACATTTCAACCTAGGTAACAACATTGTTTTAAATCACAATGTGAATAAAAATTGCTTTATATATTTGATATTATCTTATCCTATGCATGATATTATATATGAATGAACAAGCATTGTTATGTTGCAAGAAAACAACTCCCATCTAAAACAATTTATGAATAAAAAACACAAGTAAACAATCAAAATGACGACATCTTAATTAAAGGTGTAATAAGATATCTTTAATGAATACCAAAATAGTTGACTTCAATATAAAAATGAACACTGATTATTTAAACTAAATAAACAAGCGATAAAAAATAATGCATACAAGAATGAAGCTAAATAGTTGGTTGCAAGTTTAGTAATTTAGGAAATAATTTTGAATAAGTGATTTAACAAAATAATTTTCAAAGAGAAAAATGGATATCAAATAGAAGTTAATGGCATTATTTGGGGCATATTGGTATTAAACAAAGAAAAATAATTATAAGCTAAATTGAAGCCATGCAAATTGCCAAGGTAATAAAGTATATTTCTTTCATTTTCATGTTTTAAATGGTTAATTTTAAAGTTTAAAATGCTTACACTTTAAGAGAACAAAGAGGCATCAAATTCCTTGACACATTATTACAAAAACATCATTGGCTAGAAGCAATTAATGGAGAATTCCATACTATAAATCAGCGGGATAGATAAAGTAATGATTTTTGTATGCTTGAATGCTGTCACCATATCAAATAGAAGTTAAACAACTGAAGGATCTTATGTTCATGAAAGTTTTAATGCGCAATCAAAAGATGGGAACAAGGCTACAGTGATGGCCCATTTCAAAATAACATAAAGGTTAAGCTAGCAAAATGATCACGTGATGAAATAAATAGACACGAGATTACACTATATGGGACAAGTTGCAAAAGTGTTCAACAATTATCAAAAATCTTTGATATGGTAAGCATCACAATAACATAATAAACAATACTTATGAAAAATTATAAAGCCTTTGTATGTTTCAATTAAGAAGGATTGAGCATTGCTTCAATCATTTGGCTTCAACCAATCTAGTGATCCCTCAGCTTTTATGATTAGACATAATGACTCAAAGGCAAAGAAAGCACACAGTTTCATAAAAAAAACCTCCTTTTAGTAGTGTGTATTGTTTCCATGTTATCAAGAAGAGCCTAGTTATGAAAGTTAAAGTATCATTGTGTGAAAGCCCGATGCCAGTTCAGCGAGAACTGTCCCGACATCAGGTATTCATAGAGCAATTTAAAAGAGAAGGGCTACACATATAAAGACCAAATGATATTTCTCATTCATTAAAATTTCATATTACAAAAGTCTCCAACGTACACCTCGTACAATGTTCATCTTTTTAAAACAAAAGTGAAACCAATAAAATAAAAAGATAAGCAAAATAACGCCGCAGATCCATTAGCAAGTTAGAAAAATTTATGAATTAGGGTTCTCGTTCGAATTCTCTCAAAAATATCTGACCTGGTATTGTAAAGTAAATTATATCGGGATCGAAATTCTCAATAATTAGAGAATACTCTAAGTACTACAATAAATAATAAAATATTACATTTTATAATAGCAGAGATGCAGTTAGCAGAAAAAGAATGTGATAAAAATGCAAGAAAATAAGGCAATAGTGTAAACGGAATAATTAATTTCCTACAAAAAGTAGTAATACAAAGATGTAGGTTACTGATGTTATTTTTTCAGTAACCAACCACGAATGTTACTGGTATCATTTTTCCAGTAACCAACAACGAATGTTATAGATGTTATTTTTATCAACCACATTATAAAAGAATGTTGATTTCGAACAACCAACCAAACATCAATATGAATTTGGCTCCAAGCGAAGCTAAGCAGCAATAAAAAACAAAAGTAATACATGTTCATATACATGGTACATTTTTCTTTAAGTTTCAAAAGTGCAACAGTTGATTGAATCTGCATAAGTTTTGATATTTAAATTAGCTTTTAGCTAATATTTTTAGGGGCAATTATTATCTTCTTTTCTATTCTAGTTTTCTTTTGCTCTCTCTTATTGATAAAAGACAGAATTTTAAGTTATTGAGGGTAGCAATAATACTTATAATAGCATTATTATTATCATTATTTAATAATAATAATGATAATAATAATGTATGAAAAAAAAGATAAAAATAAATGATTGAATTGAAATTAACAGAATAAAAATACCAGTCAAATATAATATTTGTACTGTTATCATTATTGATTAATGACAACAATGCTAATGCAATGACAATTAGAGATAATATAATTATTAATAAGAAAATGAAAAAGAAATAAAAAAATGCAAAATAATTTATCCTCTTTTTCTTCCTCCTCTCACCTAGGGTTAGGGTTTCCTGGAGCCGGACGTGATTGAAGGGGGCCGCAGGGGGTTGCCGGAGTGGGTGGCCGGAGGCTACTGCTGGCTGGCAGAGGGAAGCTGAGGTCTTGCAGGTGGCTGAGGAGGAGTCTATTGTGTTGGGATGAAGGCAAGGGAGTGGGGGGTTTAATTAGGCAGAGAGAAGGGAGGACGGCCGACCAGCTAGACGGCCAGTCGGCGCCGACCACAGGGCGGCAGCGCACGTGCGTTCGTCTGCGCCTTTGGCGCATCTGTCTAGCAACGTCTGGCTCTATTGAGTGACAGAGCCTGTTCGGTCTGGGGTACGAGAAACTGAGAAATGGGAAAAGAGAAAAGAAAAAATATATAATAATTAATTTCAATTAAATTTTTCGTATTTTTCCATCATTTGACCTTCAAAAATAACGAAACTTGACACCGAGGTGTGTTACGATGAGACGAACACTCTCGCGCCAAAATTTTTTGATTTGGAGCAATAATTTATTTTAAAATAATTTTAGGAGTTTGAAACTTCAAAAATTAATCACGATCGAACTAAAGCTCCAAAATTGATGAAATTTTTAGCATAGCTTTTAAATAATATACTTAACACAATGATACGAAAATCGATTAATTTGGCCTTGTATTTAATTTTCTCAATATATTAAATTAAAAAAATAAAAATTAAAGCAGGAGTTTCTGTTATCCAAATTTCTCTCTAGCTAGGGCATTTTGATCTAAAAATTATTTTTATCTAATGGTATTTTTGTTTGCCCTAAATTGAAGTTCCCCGTGGTCCTGATTTTTGAGTCGGGATTTGACCTAATTTTTGCGAAATAACGACATTGGGTCGTTACACTATGGCTCGTGTTTTGCAATTTAAGCTGTGTACTTTGAACCTTTGGGGTGATGGTGAATGCACATAGTTTATGGTTAATGTTCTATGAAGGATGTTCAAATTTTTATGAAACTTTTTGGGAAGATAATACTCAAGCTATCTCTAATTTAAATCAAAATTCTGCTTCAATTTTAATTATACCGTTTCTCCTGCAATGTTATTTCTCACTTTATGGGATTTATTTTAGGCTTATGTTAATGAGATTCATAATTTCAATTCATTAGTGGGTTGAACTGCTTAACTTGAGTAAATTGATCATTTTATGAGTTAAAGCAATTACCTATTAAATACCTTGGTTGTGAAATAAGGGTAACAAATACAAATTTGTATAAATACAAAATTGAATATTGGTCTTATATTTACCAGTAAGGTTGTGTTGCTAAACTTCTTATCTATCTTCTCTAATACATGGTTTCTAGCTTGAGACGGTTACATTTTTCTAGCTTTTTTGAAATTATAATTAAATTGCATTGAATCATAACTATACCAATGTGTGATATCTTATGGTGAATTTGGGACTTTGTTGTTTATTTTTATTAAAGACTAGTTTTTCCTTTTACCTGTATAATATGCTTATGCTTCTATGTATATTCTATTGGGAGGTACATTAATTTGAGTTGATATTTTATCTTATCTTACTATTTTTATGTATCTTTGGTAGTTATCTTAATTTCAAATATAAAAATTTGCTTTAAGTACATTGCCGGAGCTAGAGGAGGGCAAGGGGGGCATGTTTGTTGAGTATCAATGCACAACTCAAAAAGGGGTTTAATTGAGTTCAACTTATTAGAATAGAAGTTAAACTTCAAGATTTTTAAAATATATTAAAATGATTGAGAAACTTTAATTAGCAAATGTAAAAATAAAATGCAAGCAATAACAAAAAGACAAATGCAAATTAATAAAGCACATTAGCATTAATAGCAATTAAAATCAACCCAAATCCTACATTCACTCCTCCATAATTTGGTCTCTTCAAAAACCCACCTACAAAGTGCACACCCTTTAGCACATTAACAAGCGCAAAAGCCCGGACAATCACTCATTAACAAACTTAGGTAGTAAAACTACTAAGATTACCGCCCTTCCAAGACTTTTCCCAGCAAGTGCTGCCAAGTCCCTCGCTTGCATAACTCACGAGAGATAGTTCAAATATAGAAAAGAAAATGGCTTGTTTTCCTAAAATGAATCTCCAAGATCTGATACTCACTAAAACTTTTGAAAACTTTTACTACTCTTTGGAGATATCTTCTAGAGAGAGTAGAACTATTTTATGAATTTTGGCATGCATGCACTAATGGTGGACGATGGCAATTATAAAATTTAAATGGAGGATCAAATCAATTATTTTTCTTAAGGATTGCGCACATGTCGATACACACCTGAGCATCTTGGCCTAAACTGCAGTACTCAAACTTCCACACCTGTGTGGTGGGAACTTGCATACGCCCAACTACAAGCCTAGACTCGGTCTAGTTAATTAATTTAAGTTATGCTTCCCACAGCATGCGCCTGGGTGCCTGGCTCATTTAGCATTGGACCATGTCATTTTTAATGCTTCTAAAAAGCCTAATTACAATATCTAAGTTATAGTAAGTGGACTAAACATACGACAAACATCTAAAAAGGCTAATTTGATCCTGCATTTAACTCTTTGTTAAATACTGATCTTATAGTAGATAGCTTGACTTAATAGTGATACTTCCAAAACTTTCGTATACTCAAGTATTTTCTGAGATACATTGAGAATGTTATAACTAAAAGAGTCTTGAAATATGATACTTAACAAAAAATTATAAGATTTATGCAAAAAAAAAATTATAAATTGTAATCATCAAAACTAATAAAGCTAAAGAGATCATGACCAAAAAAACTCTATAGCTCAAAAATGTGCCCTCCTAAGTTTTGATAATATAATTACTAAATATAAACAATGGCAAAGCTAAGAGCCAGTGGAGCATGTGTCCCAATGTTTTTTAATAAATAATACATATTAATATTTAATTTTAATTTCAAGCCTAACTGAATTTGTAATTTGTTAAGTTGTTTTTATTTTCTATCATTTTCTGTTTTTATTTTGTTTTTATTTTGTAATGTCACGCCGCTATATATAGCGGTTTATTGTCCACTATTAAGACAGACGGATGAATGCCTAAATAGCCCAACTCGTTCTTTCCTTCTCTTGTCCTTTTATGTTTTCATGGTATCAAAGCTATGGCTCTCTCTTCGTTCGATCTCATCGATTGGTGAAGATGATCTCATAATCCACACGGCATCGTTATCGTAGTCTTTTGCAACTCCTTCCACGACAACGTCCACTTCCAACCCGCAGATCTTAGACTCATCGGCTTTAACTTCAGTCCATCAACTTCTACCTATTAAGCTCGATGACAACAACTACGTACTATGGGGAACTCAGATCTTACCTATGTTCTGAGCTCATGATCTGATGCGCTACGTGGATGGATCATTTCTAGCGCCATTGTCGGTACTATCGGAAAGCAACATGCCGAATCCAGAGTGCGTAACTTGGTTAAAACAGGATAAGATGATCTTCAGTTAGCTGATCTCGACTTTGACTGAGAAAGCCTTCGCTCAAGTTGCTGTCAAAGACTTCGCTGCAGCAAAGTGGGGTGATTTGTCTGCGATATTTGCATCCACCTCTTAGATTCTCCTTCAGCAGCTCGAATTCCAACTCCGAAGTCTCGAGAAAGGCCATATGCAGATGACAGAGTTCATCCAAAGTGCAAAACACCATGCCCAACAATTGAGTACAACTGGATCATCAATTTCAGAACATAAACTTGTCTTGAACCTGCTTACCGATCTTGGTTCATAATAGGCTTTGCTAGCTGCTGCCACTACAGCAAGAACCAACTCCATTTCTCTTGATGAGTTCGCTGGTATACTCATAAATCATGATATTGGGTATTCTATTCATGCTCCAGCACCATCATGTACACCATTAGCAAATGCCGCTGAACTTCAACCCGCTCACCTACGTCCAACCGATCACAACTTCACATTCCATCGGCCCACAGGAATGGAATATCGAGGCCATGATGACAACTTCACATTCCAACCGTTATGTTGCTTTCGTAGAATCAGTGTTTCCCTTTCAACAGCAGTAGCAGCAATAGCAGCAATCCAACACTTCTTCAATCAGTCAAGTCATACTAACCAAGCTAATCATTCCAGTGCAAACCCTCCCTACGGCAACCCCTCATGCTGCTGATCTTGCAGCTCAGAAAATAATGCAGACAAGAACAAATTCAGTTTAGACTCTCCCTATGCCAAACAGCTCCGATATTCCCATTCCTACAAACACAACAACCACTCTCAGAACACCAACTGAACTCCCTTCAGTGCCAGCCGATCAGGGTAATATCAGTCCAATGCAAACACATAATATAATAATAAGTATATTAGCATTAGAAAATTTTATATAAGTGCCATAAAATTTATTTTATTTTCAAATTTAACACTAAACTCTCAAAATTTTATATGTACACCACAGATATATATATATATATATATATAGTATACCTGATTTTCTGATTTTGTTGTATGTATTTAATAGAAGTTTATGGTATAATATAATAATTACTATAAATTCATATTATGTACGTACCGCTTGATTACTTAGTGTTAAATATTAAATATGAAAATAAAAAAGTTTGTAGCATGTGTGGTTC
The DNA here is from genome assembly GCA_016760335.1 of Gastrodia elata. Classification (NCBI taxonomy): domain Eukaryota; kingdom Viridiplantae; phylum Streptophyta; class Magnoliopsida; order Asparagales; family Orchidaceae; genus Gastrodia; species Gastrodia elata. The sequence goes on along the minus strand of CM028678.1, from coordinate 46,185,938 downwards.
AACAAGACTCCGGTAGTTGGCGAGACTCTGATGCATTCCCTTATGGCTTCTGATCGATATCTTCTTCAATTCATTTTGCATTTGATTTTTTCCATTTAATGATATAGATGAACGCACAATGCCAGCTAAAAAAAAAGAATGAATGGGAATACAAGTTTCAAAATGATTACAGCTAGCCATTATAAAGGAGGATTTTTTCTTGAAAGATATTGATGCAGGGTAAGTAAATGCACTTTAAGGAAAATGGTAACTCAAAAGGATAGATTTCAAAAGAAAATATGAGATCATCGGCAAGTTAGAGTGTCCTTCCATTGCAATGCCCTAACAAAACAAACCTTGGCATAAATTTATGATGCCAGAATTTAAAAATCAAAATTGCATCCTCATACGCACGTTTTTTACCAGCTCATATAAGAAGAATCTGCACCCAGCTATCCGAAAAAGGCACTCTTTTGGTGATTTCAAATCCCTAAATCAGGGAAAATAATTTCTTAGTTCAGCATCTTCGTGATTTAAAAGTGAGGACTCTATCCAAAACCTTTCGCCCAGACGTCCAGAAAGCAACGTAATCCCAAATTACAAATAGAAAATCATACGGAATAAGAAAGATACAATAACCTTCCAAACCTCGGATTTAACGAGAAGAAACCTCTTGATCAGCGACACTTCTTCGGATGCGCAGGTCGCATACTTTGCCCAGACAGGGAGGCGGAAGAGCATTTCCCATGCCGTGATTCATACTTCGTTACTTCAGAATCCAGCCCAACAGCTACCTCTTGATTTGAAATGGACGGTCTTTGATTTAAAAATTCCAGTACAGTTGCTATTAATCCAATGTCTATTGAATTGGGTCCTCATAAATCTATTTAGATGGGAATTGAAATCTAAATTCCATTAGGAGTGTTATGTTTTCGATGCTAAAGCTCGAATCTTTTTTTATGCAGCGCTCACATCAAATTAAATCAATCTTTTATTGGGTAAGTTCTTCATTTCAAGATCTTAGTGATGATATATGTTTTACATTAATTTTAAGCACACTTCACGACTTATCAACCATGGTTTATGTCATCTAATAAAGTACTTGAAGAGCTTATTCACTCTTTGGTAAGAGTTCAGGCTTCGCTAAATATTAAATAAATGGCATTTTTTAATTTGATCTTCATTAAAGAACTTCAATAAGGTGTTAATTCAAACATGTGTACTATATTGGGTTGGCTTTGAGTCAAATTCGAGTTGGGTCAGCCCCTACTCAAACTTAACTCGAACTTGTTGGAGTTCGAATTCAAATTCGAGTTGAGTTCTAGTCGGATTTGATTCATTTTAAATAGAGTTCGCGTCAAGACGTATGACTCGAAAATTTTTGAGTCGAGTCAAAATGTCTCGAGTTAGAATTTCAAGTTTTGGGTCAAATTGCTATCCCCAGTACTATGTTAAGACATTTATTCATTCATAAAAGACTCAACCTGCCGAGATCCCGATTTTTAAAGTTTGTTTAAATCACATTTGTTAAGCAGTCTTAAAATCGATTGAGTTTACAGTTCAACAGGTGGATTGTAAAACCGGGTTTGATTTTATTGAAATCAAACAATTTAAATTGCATAACAAGCAGTTACGATGGTGATGAGCCTTATTAAGACGTTTATTCATTTCCCGCTATGTTGTTGCCGTGTTATTTGAAGATATTATTTTGTCATCCCATAAGCACTATGTTTAAGAGCATATGACTTAGTTTGATTACTTCCCACTTGTATTTTTGCTGTGCTATTTGAAGAGTTGTTTGCTATCTTTGAAATTTTTTTCCGTGCAGCATATGAGTTTAATTCTTATAAATATTTAATTTTTTTATATTCAAAGTACTATTAAATTTATTAAAATTCTAATATTTATTTAAATTTTATTAACAACATGATACAAAAAGAGGTTTATTTTCTTTAATTTTTATTATTTAAAATTTGATTATAATGGGACTAATATTAAAATTTACTAATATTTATAATTTTTAATATTTATTCAAATTTTATTAATAACATGATAAAATAGAGGTTAATTTTATTCAATTTTTATTATTTAAAATTTAATTACAACTGGACTAATGCTTAATGAGATTAATGAGATTTTACGATTAGTTATTAATTTATGAATTATTATCGAGAAATGCTATTTAGGCTTGTTGATGTGGCACCCAAAAAAATTTATCAAATATGATTTAGACATTATTTCATTAATATTTATTTATTTATATTAAAATAATGCAAATATTATTTTTAAAATTTATATTGAAATAATGCTCAAATATCATTTGATGAGTTTTTATGGTTGCCACGTAAGCGGATCTAAATAGCATATTTATTATTTTATCATGATTTGATTTTTGATTCAATCCCATTTTGATCTACAAATTTTGTCAAGGAAGTTGTTATACTGAGTGATCCATCCGTGCCCAACATCATTAAAATTATTAATTTTAGAGTATTGCTATACTTATACGTTAGTATATATTAAAATATATAAATGATGTGTTATTATAATGTGCAAGCAGATTATTGATTGAATACACTTTTTTATAAATTCTATATGTAAAAAAAAATTTATATTGATTCTGAATACTTTCTGTGTTTATCATTATGTAAGCATAATATTTTCTTAAATTTAATATTTAACTAATAATAATTAAGATTTACTATTTAAAATTATTATTAAAAATATATTAAATATAATAAATTACATAAAAAAATATTGAGATATATTTGAGACATTCAAATATTTTTATTTTATTCACTATATACAATTACACATTATTATATATCAAAATATATATGATGTATCAATTAAATATATAAGTAAATTATTAATATGAATAAATTTTCATATTTTTTTTAACTAAATTTTTGGCAGATGATATTAAATTAAAAGAGTGGACTCCCATTTAACTTTGATACAATAAATTCAATTTAACCTCCAATTATTACCTTGAAGCTGTCCTGATAACGATTTTGTGAGCAGGTACGTCAGCTTTGTGAACCCGGATAAATATGACGGCCGACGGACGACGGCAGCGCAAAGCTCGCAGGCGGGCATGGGAGGGAGAAGGGGATCAAAGAGTTCCGAGATCTGCAAGCCTGCCGCCTATCTTCTGCTCGATAACAGCAATTGCGCGGGGGAAGATTTGAAAGTCTCTTCGCAGAAGGTTTCTCCGGTTCGGGAGCCACATGAGAGGAGATCGGATTCTCGAATTAATGCATTTGAAGTTGCTCTCAGGAGGCTGGAAGACATCAGAATCGACAGTGAGGATCTGCAGCTTTCGAAGGATCAGATTAGCTCCAACGATCAGCGGCAGGAGGATGAGGTATTGTTCCTATTCACACTAAGTAGTATTTTAACTTGTTGTTTTAGTCAAGGTGGCATGATTCATAGCTTTCTAAACTAACGTTCGCGTGCCTTGAAATGATAGCTTATTAGAAGGATGTATAAGATGGTGGAATTGCTCTTGCGAACTTATTGCTTGTTCATATGGCTGACAGAAAATAAATTCACATTGTATGAGAAAGGGTTATGGGGTTCGGCAATAAATTCAAGCGAATTTTGGTTTCAATGATACTATTCAAACAAGTATCAAGCTCCGATTGGAAGAATTCAATTTTTTTTTTTAATTTCTTACTATAGGAATTGGGGAATTTGCTTATATGCCAGTCATTATTTTCCTTTTGAGTCTTATTTATAAAACTTATATTTACAGGAGTCAGCGCTTAATTTATGGATGGAATTTTGACATCATCAATCATTTATTTAATGACTCAATGATACCATTCAAACATTGAAATAATATAATAGATTTTTAATAAATTGTAACTATAGTTCTGTTTTTGGATGCCACTAATGCTTTATGTGAAAATTCATCATTAAGCATAAAGTTATGAGAACTAAGTTAGATCAATGGCTTTAATAAATGCTTCGAGTATCTTGATGATCAAGCTTGAAGAACTCATTGAAGTTTTTTTTTCTTTTTTTCAAGTGTTTAGTTAAGCTTAGAGTTGGTAAATTAACCAAATAGATTTTTAGATAAAGAGCTTTTAAATATTAAATAATGTTTTGGAAGTTGTTGCACAAAATTGAATTTATTAAATGATCTGATAATTGTTTAGTTTAGAAAAAAAATAATTAATAGCTAAAATATTAGTTAAACAATTATTTTTATTAGATGATTCTATGATTATGTTTTAACAAATGATCAAGAGATTGCTATCCAACATATACTGTGTTAATTACAATGATTGAAGATAATTAAGTATATTTAGAGGAATTATAAATTATCATACAACATATCATTTTATTAGCCATTAAATATCAGCTAATATTTGAATATGTTAGATGTTTCATAATATCTTCATTTAATGATTTCACAAAAATTGAACAATCTAGTGTATATTAGAAATACTTCTCATTGGGAGGAGATTATATATATGTATACAAAATAGATTACTAAAACATAGATAATTAAAATTTTCTATCAACTTTCAATTGCATCCAAGGGCTCAATCTTCTTATCAAGGTTAAGAGAGTTGCAATTTTGTGAATTTATTTTCATGATTTGGTCTTACAATCTTTCCTTTACTGTCCCACCCATACTTGTGGTTGTGTAAGTGTTAGTAGCTTCATCATCAAAGCTTGAAAAAGAGGGTTATTTAGACTTCTTTGTCTGCCATTGGAAATACTCATTGGTATATTGGAAAAGATGAATATAAGAAAAATGATTGCATAATCAAAATAATTTGAACAATTACAATATTGATTTATGTTCGTTTGCCTTATTTTTTACATTTTTAGTATATATGTATGTAGTTATTGTTAGGACTTATACTGCTGGTTTTTATTGGTGTTACTGAAGCAAAATATGAAATCAAACAAACATAAGAAAGATAAGAAAAACCACAGCACAAAGCAATCACAACATAAATCACAAGAACATCCAAAGATAAAGATTTACTTGGAAAACTTAAGAATGAGAAAAACTAAGAAGCCACACTACCAACAAAATCCACTATAAAAATAAGAATGTTATAGAGAGTTTTTTTATAACAGCCTAAACTCTTAAGCATTAAGGTATTGTCTGTTTTAGCCTGATATACCTCACAATTTTTCCTCAGAATATAACTTTCAGTGGATACCTATCCTGGGAGTGCTCTCACCTGAGTACGCTTAACTTTGGAGTTCTTATCAGGAACTTCACTGTTATTTGAAAAAGCGTATTGATGTTTAAGAGTTCCATTTTATACTACTTAAAGGGGTCATTACAATCTCCCTAATTTAAGTAATTGACGTTCTCATCAGTGTCCACACATAGATCCAAGAATCAACCATTGGGTAGATAAGACTAGATGTGATCCATACAGGCTCTAAAGGTACCCACAACCATGTAGCACCTTAACTATCATGAGTTTAAGAGGTTGCTCACATGAAGTAGTACTTTGCCTTATATGACACTTAGCTCCCATCTAACACCCTATGGTCTGCTCTGATACTATTTATAACAACATAAACTTTTAAGCACCAATGTATTATCCGCTTTGGCTTGACATGCTTCACGGTTTTGCTCTGCCTTCAGAAGATAACTTCTCAACAGATCACCCATCATTCCACCCGAGTACGCTTAATTTTGGAGTTTTTACCAGGAACTCCACCGTTATCTGAAAAGATGCCTTGATGTTTAAGAGTTTCACTAAATACTATTTAATTTGGTCGTTACAATCTAACATTAGATTAAAACAACCAATGTTAGGACCTATGTTAGGTTATGTAATAACCTAATATCATTACTTTGCAAATTAGGTCAAAATCCCGACTTTAACATCAGGATCCCCATGAACTTCAAATTAGGGCAAACAAACATTTTTTTATTCGTAATTGTTACTGAAAAAATGATATCATAATATTCATGATTGATTATTGAAAAAAAGACATCAAGTAACAAACATTTCTGTGATAATATTTGTTGCAGGAAAATTTTATCTAGTTTGCGCTATTTTCTTATTCTTCCTGCATTTTATTACATTCTTATATCTGCTAATCGCATTTTTGTATTATAAAATGTAATATTATTTTGTTTACCGGTACTTAGTGTATTATCTAATTATCGGGAATTCCAATCCCGATATTATTTTTTTCTGTACAATACTAGGTCAGATACTTTTGGGAGAGCTTGAACAAGAACTTTAAAACTTAAATTATCCAATTGCCAATGGATTTATGACACTGCTCTACTTTTACTTTTATTTTTATTTTTTCTTTTGTTTCAATTCATCTTTTATGAAATTTGTAAAGAGGAATGTTGGAAATTTTTGTAATATGAAATATTAAATGAATGAGAAACATCTCTTGACTTTTGTATGTATATTTCCTTTTCTCTTAAATTGCTCAATATGATCATGCGGTATGTGAACACCTGAATGTCGGGATAGTTTTTGCTGAGCCGACATCAGGTTATCATAAATAGTGTATCTTGAACAATGTTCTTCCTTTAATATCACCTTTCGCAATTCCTTATTCTTAGGTACCCATAATCGAGTTTCATGGTAAATGTAACCATCCCTTTCTTGAAGCTCTTTGTTTTTTCCTTCTGAAATAATTGTATCATTATTAGGTACTCCGTATCTTTCAATTGAGATAGTCTTGTGCACCTTTCTAACATTGGTTTTGTAGCTCTTGTAGCTAGAATGACATTCAACTGCTTCGTTGTTATCAAATATATTCCTAGTTTATTCTGTTCCTTAACCAGATGTTTATTGATGATCATCGTGCTTAGTGTGCCTACTGATTTTCTACTCAATGCGCCAGCTACGACATTGACTTTGCCTGGATGATACTGAATAACCAGGTCCTAGTCACTAATAAAGTTTTAGCTATCGTCTTTGCAACAGTTTAACTTTCTTTGAGCAAAACTGTATTTGAGGCTTTGATGATCTGTGAAAATTTCACATTTTACCCCATACAAATAATTCCTCGATTTCACATTTTATCCCATACAAATAATTCCTCCATATTTTGAGTACAAAAACAAATGCTGCTAATTCCAGGTCATAAACTGGATAGTTTCTTTCATGTATTTTTAGCTGTCTAGAGGCATAAGCAATTACCTTCTAATTTTGCATTATCACACATCCGAGTCCTACCATGGATGCATCAATGTAGATTTGGTAGTCCTCGCCTTCTTTTGTTAAGGTTAATATAGGAGCGATTATCAGAGCATCTTTCAGTTTTTGAAATGAAATCTCACACTCAGAGCTCCAAATAAATGGTACATTTTCTGCATTAGTTTGGTGAGTGAAACTAAAATTTGAGAGATCCATATACAAATTTTCTATAATAACCTGTCAATCTCAAGAAATTTTTAATTTCTGTTACTGATGTAGGCCGAGTCCATTTCTAGATGGCATTGATTTTCTTCTGATCTACTTGAATTCCATAAGTGCTTACAACATGACCTAGAAAAGCTACAGAGTTCAACAAAAACTAGCATTTAGAAAATTTTTCATAGAACTTATTATATCTTAAGGTCTCTAAGATTGTTCACAAGTGAACCTCATGATCCTTTTCATTTTTAGAATATATTAAGATATTGTCAATGAAGATGATCGAAAATTTGTCCAAATAAGTTTTGAGAACCCTCTGCATCAGATCCATAAGTAGTGATGGGGCATTGGTTAACCCAAAGAACATCACTAAAAATTCAAAAATGTTCATACCTCATTTTGAAAGTTGTTTTTGGAATATCTTCTTCCTTTATTCTTACTTGATGATATCTAGATCGAAGGTCGATCTTGAAGAAAACAGCAGCTCCGACTAGTTGATCAATTAAGTCATCTATCCGGGGAAGAGGATATCTATTTTTAATTTTCACCTTGTTTAGTTCTCTATAGTCGATACTCATTTTCATTGTTCCATCTTTCTTCATGACAAAAATCATAGGAGCTCCCCATAATGATATGCTATGACGAATAAGACCTTTATCTAACAATTCTTTTAATTGCTCATTTAATTCTTACGGTTCTTTCGGAACCATTCGATATGGTGCCTTTGATAATTGTTGTGTACCTGGAATTAAATCAATAGTAAAATTTATTTCTCGTACATGAGGTATTTATGGCAAATCCTCGGGAAACACATCTAAAAACTCGTTTGCGAGACCCTTGTATCTGCTAAGGGAGTTACTTCTTTTTACTTCCAAACATCGTCACTGGGTAGGCTTCACGCCTTTTCTGTATTAGCTTGACTGTTTGTATGGCATTAATGAGGGATGTGGCGATGTTTAGTCTTCCCATAAATGTCACTGGCTTCCCTGTACTCATGAGAGCGATCTTCTTGCGCTGGCAATTATTACAGTTTGATGACGGGATAGCCAGTCCATTCTCAAGATGATATCGAAATATGTAATGGGAAAAACTATCAAGGTTGCATTGAATGTTTCACTATTAATTGGGATTTGCATTCGCAACAATTTTTAGCGCTCATGAGGGCACCAGATGGTAATCCCATATCTATTTTTTTTTAGCTGAAACACGACAGTTGTAATGTGAGGACCCGATGCCGGGTCAGCGGGAGCAGATCCAGCACCGGTTTGCTTGCTGGAATAACAATAACAACAACAACAAATCCTCTAGCCGCAGGATCATATTGAGTGATTTAAGAGATAATTATATAGACATCAATTATAACTCATTTATTTATTAATTTATAAGTCTTGGATACAAAAGATCAAAATAAAAGAAAAGTTATAAACTTTTAAAAATAGAAAGAGTCAGAAAGAAGCGGTGGATCAGCAGGTAGCAATATCAACACTGCTCAGTTCTTAGCACCTTTCCTCGAGAATGAACTCCTGATCTGGGCATATTTCAAAAGTGCGAGCATTCGAATACCAGTTAGTTGTGAAACTAAGTACTGATAGATGTCATCTTTACAAATTTTAAATAATAAGCAAGATAATCAATATTTGATAGGAAATAAAAGTTGAACAAACTTATCCTTGCAAATATATTTCAATTGCACTTGAAACTTAGCATAAAGATAAGTACAGTCACAAAAATAAATATAGAATTTTAACGCTTGATATTTGAGGCAAAATAGGATTTTGTTGGGCAAGTACAAAATTGAAGAAAAGGGGGTTCATTTTTGTGTTACATATCTCAACTTTCTTCTATACCTGCCCCCTCAAAGGCTTATCCGTATAGGCTCCTTATGACACCCGATGTCGCATAATCCCGTCCTAGCGGTTGTCTGATCAGACAAAAAGTATAAATCAACATGGAACTCTTGCTTCTCACTTATCCAAACTTGTTCATATATCATTTTATGTGACTTAAAAAATACTTTTATCAAATTTGTGTGATGCTGAGCAGAAAAGTATATTTAAACAAGAGTAATAAAATACATTTGGTACCTTATTTTTTTAAGTTCAAAAGTTCAACAGTTCAACAATTTGAATGAGTGACAGTTCGCTCAATCTGCATTTAGGTTTTGAACATTTTTAAATTAGCTCTTAGCCAATATTTTTAGGAGTAACATTTATTTTTATTTCGATTATGTTCTTCTTTCACTTTCTTATTATGATTGAAGTCTGATTTTTAAGATACTGCGATGACAGTAATATTTATAACGTTTATTAAGTCGCTGAGGATAGAATCATATTGATATAATATTATTATTATCATTATTTTAATGATAATAATAATATAAGAATGAAAGAACATAATAGTAAATAACTGTCTAATAGAAAATGCTTGAACTGAAATTATAGTCATTTTATAACATATGTATAGTTTTTATTATTAATTAATGAGAACTTTATTAATGTAAATGACGATATTATATCATTATTATTTTCATAATAATGACTATTAAGTAGGTATAAAAGAACGAAGAACTAGCAAAATCAATTCTCTTATTTTCTTTTCCACTTTTTCTTTTTCTTATACTTTTCTTCTTACCTTAGGATTAGGATTGCCGAAAAGCGGAGGGAGGTCGGAGTGGGGTTGCTGGCTGGAATGGGGTGGCCGGACGGCTGCTTGCTGGCTGTTGGCCGGCTGAGGGAGGGCTGCAGCAGGCTGAGGGGCGGCTGCTGTGGGATGAGAGGCTGAGGGTGGCTGTCGGCAGGGGAAGGGAGGCTGGCTGGGCTGCTGTGAGGGGGAGGAGGGGCTGCAGGTTTAGGCTGGCTAGGGTTTGGAGGAGGAGAAGGCTGCGGGGGAAGAAAGAAGGGAGTGGGGAGGGTTTATGTAGAGGGAGAGGGGGGTCGGCCAGGTGGGCCGACCAGCCTGCGCCAAAAATGGCGCAGGCGGCCCCTTCCTGGTGCGGAACCTTCCGCGCCAGAAGGCCTGTCGGGTGAGCAGGTCGTGGGAATAAGGGGGGGGCGAACGGGGGAAAGGAAATTAGAGAAATTGGAAAAATAAAAATTTAAATAATACTTAATGTTAAATTATTCGTATTTTTCCATCGTTTAAAGTCAAAAAATAACGAAACTTGACACCGATATATGTTATGATATAATAAACACCTTTATGCCAAAAATTTTTGATTTGGACAAATATTTTATTTTTAATTAATTTTTGAAGTTTAAAACTTCGAAAATTAATCACGATCAAATCGACGCTCAGAATTTGATGAAATTTTTCGAGCAGCCTTTAAATATTATACTTAACACAACGACACTGAAATCGATGAATTCTGACACGTATTTTAATATTCTTGATTTGTTGGATTTAATTAATTTAGAAAAATAAATTGGGAGGTTCTGTTATCCGAATTCTCTTAAACTAGGGTATTTTGATTTTAAAATTATTTCTATCTAATGGAAATTTTGATTTGCCCTAATTTGAAATTCCTCGGGTTCCTTATGTCTGAAGCAGGCTCTGACCTAATTTGAAAAAAAATAACGCCCTTAGGTCGTTACATGTAACTTCTTGACGAATGATTCCGATATAAATGAGTGGCTCGTATTATTTTTATAATGCCAGATCAGGTACAGCTAGAAGAGGCCGAGATAGCTTAAGGATTTATAAGAAAATTGTGATGCATAATGGAAGAATAAAACTTTAGCTTTGACTTTTATTTTTGTATGTTAACAAATATGTTCTGGATGATGTTATCTTTAAATTGAATGAATGATATTTCTTATATTTTTGTATGAATTTGGATATTTAAATGCTATTTTACTTAATCATCAATATGATTTTGCGGAGATGTACCTAATATTAGATTGATTGTTATTAACCTAGCATGGGTCATCTCAGTTAGTATCAAAGCAGCATTTGATATGTTTATTAACCTAGCATGGGCCAGTAAGGAAAGACATTGGTATCTTGTTCTTTAAGTTCGGATGAGTGGTAGTTCACTAAATTTGCATTTAGGTTTTTTGATATTTTAAATTAGCCTTTTAGTTAAAATTAAAATGAAAGTGATGATATTTTTATAGATTTTTACTTTCTTCTTTTCCATTATATATTTCTTTCATTATTTTATCTTAATAGAAAACAATATTTTAAGTCTCTGAGGGTAGTAAATATATTTAATATAGTGTTAATGTATGAAATAAAGAAGACGGAATAGAAATGACTGTATAAATTGTAAAAAGTAATAATAAAATAGTAATAATAAAAAAAGGGAAATGATAGTAAAATTTTTGAATTAAAATAATAGTCAATTTATAACATGTGCAGTTTTCATTATTGATTAATGAGAATCATAATAATGTGAATGACAAATTTTATAATTATTATTTTCATAATAATAATTATTAAGTATATAAAAATAAAAGAACGAAGAAATAGCAAAATCTCTAATCATTTTCCCTCTTTTCCTTCTCCTCTTACTTCGGTTAGAGTTGCCAGAAAAAATAGAGGGAGGCCGAACGTGGCTGAAGGGAGCTGACAGGAGGTTGCGGGGGCTGGCTGGTCGGAGGAGGCAGTTGACCGGCAAGGTGGCTGGTTGTTGGCCGGATGAGGGAGTGTTGAAGCAGGAGGGGCTGATTGCTAGGTGGTCGGCTGTAACTGGAGGGCTGGTGGAGGCAGGGAGCTGGGGTGGAGGGCTAGTAGGGAGAGGGAGTTGAGGGGGAAGGCTGGCAGGGAAGGGCTGTTGTTGTTGGCTAGTGGGGAAGGAGGGGAGTGGGGGTGTTTAAATAGAGGAGGGAAGAGGGAGGGGCTGGCTGGCCAGGTGGGCCGACCATTCTTACGCCAAAACGATGCAAGAAATGCGCTTTTGGCGCAGAACCTTCCGCTAGAGGGGGAAGGGTTCCTTACGGAATTGGGGGGGGTCACAGAAAGGGGGAAATAGAGAAAAAAGATTTTTTTAAGGAAAAATTAGAATAATTACTCAAAGTTAAATTTTTCACATATTTCCACCGTTTGGCGTCCATAAATAACAAAACTTGACACTGAGGTGTGTTACAATGTAATGAACACCCTCGCGCCGGACAAATATTTTATTTTTAATTAATTTTTGAAGTTTGAAACTTCAAAAATTAATTGAGGCCGAATCGACACTCAAATTAATGAAACTTTTCGAGCAGCCCTTACATAATATACTTAACATAATGACACAAAAAATAATGAATTCATACACGTATTTAATTTTCTCAATTTATTGGATTTAAATAATTCAGAAAAATAAACAGTAGTTTTCATTATCCGAATTCTCTCAAACTATGACATTTTGATCTAAAAATTATTTCTATCTAAAAGAAATTTTGTTTGCCCTAATTTGAAATTCCTCGGGTCCTGATGTCTGAGGCGGGTTTTGACCTAATTTGAAAATTAACGACATTGGGTTGTTACACTCCCCCTTCCTCTCCCGTGATCGACGCAGGAGTTACACAGAAGCTACACCCTTTTTCTAGAACCGCCAGCAGTTAAGCTGACGATTTCCAAAGGAGAATTGACGTGGAGAAAAGCAAATCCTTCCTTCTCCGCTCGGTAGAAATGCACGGCCGAGCGCTGCGTCTGCTCTTCTCTTGAAACCGTTGAATTGAATACATTGATTTTTAGAGACGCTCTATATAAACTATTGAATACCCACGACATCATCACGAAAACATCGAAGCTCCTCTTGTTCTCTTCTCTCTACTCGCGGTGCCACACGAGGCACAACGATGACCACGCCTCTTCTTCTCTCCATCGTCTGATTCCTCAAGCTCTCGCGTCTTTTTGCTCATACTCTTTTATGAGCAGAGACGGGAATGCGAATTCGTAGGAGCCCTCGACGGAAGCCTGACGATCCCAACGCTCGACGTCTGCTCTTCTCGCACGATCTCCTTCTGCGCTCGTCAATTGCTCCTCTCCTGACTCTTTGAATTTTTGAAATCAGTCGGATAATAGAGGCACTTAGTTTCTTCTAAGAATTTTCGTTATGATTTATGAAGTTATCTAAATTAAATGATAAGTATGAAAAGTTTTCCTGCAATATACCAATACTTTAATTTTTCTGTGAACTACCGCAACCTGCTTCACATGCTTAGAGCTTACAAGTAAAATGTAGGTGGAATGTTCAGCCAGTATAGGATATTATTCTAGAAGCATATTATTAGAAATTCGGAATGAATCTTGTAAATCTGTAGTTAATTCACTTGATATCCAATGTATGAATTTTTTTGAATGGATCAATGCTTTCAAGTCTACGTCTAGACTTGAGTTGAATCATATGGAAAAACTTGCCCTTAGACTACCTTCACTTTGAACTCTTAAGAGAATTTATTATAATCAAGCATATGCAGTTCTTTAATATCTACTAATTTCTAATCCCATAAGTTCATAGTGGATAGTCTATTTCAGTTTAATCATTCATACGTTAATCTTTTTGTGAATTTAATTATTTGTGGTTATGTGACCTCTCTACAAATAAATTGAAGTATATATAGGTTAATTTTGAACCAAATCTGCAAACTCATATCATTAGGCTTAAAAGGTTCTATTTATAGCAGTAAATCAAGTAGGGTTAGTGATATATTATTCCGATGACAAATTGGTCAATTGAATATCAATGCTTATAATTTGATATTATGAACAATGTACCTTATACTCTAGTGAGGTTGGAAACTTCATTTAGCGGTTTAGGTTAATGACTTTTATCTTAATTAAAATATGAGATCTGCAGCCATCTATCTTATTGTGCTCGATTTTGTACATTGCATCTCTTAGAGTAATGATCTTCCAAAATCATTAAGTTAAATTGTAATGACCCAAAGTCGTTACTTTGCGAATTAGGACAAATTTCGACGCTGACATTAGAACCCCGGGGAATTTCATTTTAGGGCAAACAAAATTACCAATAGATTGAAACAATTTTAAAGATCGAAGTGCCATAATTCGGGAAAAATCCGAAACACGAAAGCTTCCATTCTATTTTCTGAAACTTTAAATTCTAAAAATTGTGAACATTGAAATACGTGTCCGAATTTATTGTTTTCAGTGTCGTGGTATTATGTATATTATTTAAAAACTGCTTGAGAAGTTTCATCAAATTATGAGCGTTGATTTGATCGTGGCAAATTTTCGAAGTTTTAAACTTCAAAAATTAAAATAAAATAAAATTTTACTCCGAATCGAAAATTTTCGGCGAGAGGGTGTTCGTCATGTTGTAACACACCTCGGTGCCAAGTTTCGTTGCATTTGGACGCCAAACGGCGTAAAAATGCAATTAATTTAAAGTCTAAATTTTTTTCTTTTTTCCTCTGTTTCCATAAAATCCTATGCCCCCCTAAAAGATCGTATCCTACGATCTTTCTTCCGCCAAAAGGTGGAAGAAGTTTCCACGCGCCGACTCCTTCCCCGCTTGCGAATCACAGGCTCTGTCTTGCGACAGAGCCTGCAGGCGGAACTTCCGCCTGCCAGGAGAGGGCCCGCCTGCGCCGTTCTTGGCGCAGGGCTTGGTCAGCCCTCTCAGCCGACCCCCTGCCCCTCTCCTCTTTAAATAGAGGCCCCCCTGTAACGACCCAAAGTCGTTATTTTGCAAATTAGGTCAGAATCCCGTCTTAGGAATCAGGATTCCAGGGAATTTCAATTTAGGGCAAACAAAACTACCAGCAGATAGAAACAACTTTAAAGATCAAAGAGCCCTAATTCAGTAGAAATCCGAAAGACGGAAGCTCCCGTTCTATCTTCGAAATTTCTAATTTCTAAAAATCAAAAACATTGAAATACGTGTCCGAATTCATCGTTTTCAGTGTCGACGTGTTAAGTATATTATTTAAAAGTTGCTCGAGAAGTTTCATCAAATTATAAGCGCTGATTTGGTCGTGATGAATTTTTGAGTTTTAAACCTCAAAAATTAAAATAAAATAAAGTTTTGCTCCGAATCGAAAATTTTTGGCGCGAGGGTGTTCGTCATGTCGTAACACACCTCAGTGCCGAGTTTCGTTGCATTTGGACGCCAAACGGCGGAAAGATGCAATCAATTTAAAGTTTAAGTTTTGTTTCCATTTTTCCATTTTTTTCCCTCAGTTTTCCTTTTTCCTCCCCCCCTTAAAAAAAAAATCGCATTCTGCGATTTTCTTCCGCCAAAGGGGCGGAAGAAGCTTCCGTGCCAGGCGGGAGCCTGGCACCTGCGCGCACTCCCTGGCGCCTGCCTGCGCCGTTTTTAGCGCAGGCTGTCGGCCCATAGGGCCGACCCCGACCTCCCCCGACCCCAGCCTGCGAATCGCAGGCTCTGTCTTGCCTCGTGCGCTCCCCCCTTCCAGCAGCCGGTCAGCCCTCCGGCAGCCCCTTCCAGCCCCTCCGGCAGCCCGGCAGCCCCCTTCCAGCTGCTTCCGGCAGCCCCCGGCAGTCCCCTTCAGCCAGCCGGCTCCCTCTCCGGCAGCCTCCAGCAGCCTTCGGCAGCTCCCGGCAGCCCCCGACAGCCTCCGACGGCCAACTATCAAGCCGCCAAGACACTCAGTAGCCGCTGCCAGCCAGCCTCTTGCTGTTGCCACCTCGGCCAGCCATCCGGCTACCCCGTTCCAAACCTCCCTTGTTTTTCGGCAATCTTAAAAGCTAAGGTATGAGAGGTTGGAAATTGGAGGATATTGAAGAAAACACTTCTTGCTAATCTTATTAAATCATTGATATAATTTTATATTTAGTCATTTGCATTTTGATCATTCTCATTAATTAATAATGGAGACAGTTTATAATGCTATAAAATGACTACTATTTTCGTTCTTATCATTACTCTTGCAATACAGTAATATTATTATGAAATACGGATTTTAAATCATTATAAAGAAAAATGACAATAAAGAATAAAAATCATGAACTATCGCATCACTCGTAAAAGAGACTAATTTAAAGAAATATCGGGGACTTAAATGCAGATTGAGCGAACTGTCACTCATTCGAGCTGTTGAACTTCTGAACCTAAAGGACAAAGGTACCCAGTACATGACATGTATTATATTTTGCACTTTTACTGTTGCTTAGCTTCGCGTATTTTGCTTTGAGCCAGATTCATTTGAAGCTTGGTTGGTTGTTAGAAACCAACATCCTTTTTATTCGGGGGTTATTGGAAAATGATATCAGTAACATTAATGCTTGGTTGGTTGTTAGAAACCAATAGTTCTTTTCATTCGGGGATTGTTGCTAGAAAAATGACATCAGCAATATTCGGAGTTGTTACTGGAAAATGACATCGGTAATATTCGGGGTAGATTACTGGAAAATGACATCAGTAATTTTTATTTGATAAATAATATTTGTTGCAGGAATTGTTTATTTCGCGCTATTACCTTATTTTCTTCTGCATTTTATTTCCGCCTTACTTCCGCTAATCGCATCATTTAAAAATGTAAATGTTATTATGTACTGTTGTACTTAGAGTATTCTCTAATTACTGGGAATTTCAATTTCGGTATTGTTTGTTGTACAATATCAGGTCAGGTACTTTTGGAAGAGCTTAAGCAAGAACCCTAATGCTTAAAATTTTCAATCTGCAAATGGATCTGCGACGGCGCTATTTTTGCTTATTTATCTTTTATCTTTTCTTTATTTTTACTTTTGTACGAGGAATGCTGAAAAGACATTGTAATATGAACATTGAAATAAATGAATAATATCTTTTGGCTTTTGTATGTGTATGCTCTTTTCCTCTCAAGTTACTCAATATGATCCTGCCGCAAGTGAAAGCCCGACGTTGGAACGGTTTCTTTTGAACCGGCGTCGGGGTCCTCACACCCCCTCCCCCTCTCCTCCTCACAAAATGGCAGCTCCTCTCAGCCAGTTCCCTCCCTTCCTGCAGCCGGCCAGCCCCTCCTCAGCCCTTACAACAGCCGACCAGCCCCTCCTCAGCCCTTCTAGCAGCCGGCCAGCCCCTCTTCAGTCGCTCCAGCCTCCTTCCAGCAGCCCGGCAGCCCCGACAGTCCCTTTCAGCAGCTTCAGGCAGCCCGACAGCCCTCGGCAGTCCCCTTCAGCCAGCCAGCTCCCTCTCTGGCAGCTTCCAGCAGCCTCCGGCAGCTCCGGCAGCCTCCGGCAGCTCCGGCAGCCTCCGGCAGCTCCCGGCAGCCTCCGACAGCCAGCTATCAAGCCGCCAAACCACTCTGTAGCCGCTGCCAGGCAGCCTCTTGCCGTTGCCACCTCGGCCAGCCGTCCGGCCGCCCACTCCGACCTCCTTTCGTTTTCGGCAATCCTAATCCTAAGGTAAGAAGTGAAGTTTAAGAAAAAGAAAAGGGAGAAGAAAAGAGGAGATGGCAAAGAGGAAAATGAGAGGAAACTTTGCTAATCTTGTTACTCTATACTTATTAAATTGTTGCTATAAAATTTATATTTCGTCATTCATATTTTGATCATTCTCATTAATTAATAATGGGAATAATTCAAAATGCTATAAAATGACTATTATTTTCCATTTAAAGTTTTCTTTTCATTCCTATCGTTACTCTTTCAATTCAGTAATATTATTATAAAATATGACGGACTTAAATCATAATATGAATATAAACGGAAAGGACAAAATAGAAAAGAAGAATGTAAAAATCATAAAATATCACATCCCTTTTAAAAAAAGACTAATTTAAAGAAATATCGGGGACTTAAATGCAGATTGAGCGAACTGTCACTCATTCGAGCTGTTGAACTTCTGAACTTAAGGATCAAAGGTACCCAATACATGACATATATTATATTTTGCACGTTTACTGTTGCTTAGCTTTGTATATTTGCTTTGAGCTAAATTTATTTGAAGCTTGGTTGGTTGTTAGAAATCAACATCCTTTTCATTCGGGGGTTATTGGAAAATGACATCAGTAACATTAATGCTTAGTTGATTGTTAGAAACCAACATCCTTTTCATTCGGGGTTGTTGCTGGAAAAATGACATCAGCAATATTTGGGGTTGTTATTAGAAAATGACATCAATAACATTCGGGGTTGTTACTGAAAAATGACACCGGTAATATTCGTGGTTGATTACTAGAAAATGACATCAGTAACCTTTATTTGATAAATAATATTTGTTGCAGAAAATTATTTATTTCGCGCTATTAACTTATTTTTTTCTCCTGCATTTTTATTTCCGCCTTACTTCCGCTAATTGCATCATTTAAAAATGTAAATGTACTGCAGTACTTAGAGTATTCTCTAATTACTGGGAGTTCAAATCTCGATATTATTTTCTGTACAATAAGATTAGGTGCTCCTGGAAGAGGTTAAACAAGAACCCTAGTTTTCAAATGGATCAATGACGGCGCTGAATTGCTTATTTTGTACGATGAAGGATCTTGTAATAAGAATTTTGATAAATGAAAAATATTTTTTTACATTTATATGCATATTCTTTTTCTCTCAAGTTACTCAATATGATCGTGCGGTGAGTAGTCACCCGATGCCAAAATGGTTTCTGCTGAACCGGCATCGGGCCCTCGCATAAACAAACCTATGAATATAACTAGTACTTTTCAGACGTTGTTTGACGTACATTATCTTGTAAATTGGTTGTATAATGATTGCCTCTAATTGAATAAACAATCTCTCGAGTCTATTTGATATGAAAAGGGATCTAACTTTGCAATTCTTCCTACTCATGTTAGTACTACTATTGAGAGGTATGGAAGTATACTTAGATGATAGGAAGACTGAGTATTATATGTTGAAGCTTGTTCAGTAATAGGACGTAAGTAATTTAGAATGGGATAAAAAAATTGATCTAGATATTTAATTAGAGAGTTATCGAGTACAATAATCTTAAGAAAAGTCTATGTTTGTAAATTTGTCTTAGGAATAAGAGTATATGTTTTAATCTTTTGAATAGATCATTACAAACCCTAATAAAATTACAAAATATAACTTTTGCAAATACATAAAATCTCTGAGTGCTACATCAGAATTGAAAGAACTTTTTTGCATAGTCAAATATTAAGGTACACATGATATTACTTTATATATTTTTATTTGTTTTTATTGTTGCTTAAGTATCGCTTTGAGCCTATTTCGTATTAATATTAAATGCGATATTTTTACTGCCAAATGATGTAAATATACAAAATAATGTTTATGTATATTGTGAATGTTTGCAAGGGCTTCAAAATAGTGGTTGAATTAGTTAGGTTATGGACCGGGCCAGTTCATTGGAGTTATAAAATTGCCATTCAAAGCCTTTGAGGGGGTCCAGGTCACATGCTTTTTTTGAACCCAGCCTCGAGGTTCTGGTTTTGCCCATCAGAATTGCCAACGTTGCTTCATATTATCACGACATGAACACAAATATGAATTTTTATGCGATTCTTTTTAAATTCGGCATGTGACATTACTATAACAAAGAAATATTTATTTGCAGAAATTATATATATATTTTTGCATTAAATCATGTATTCCTACAATTATTTTCATATCATTTTATGTAACGACTCAATGTCGTTACTTTGTAAATTAGGTCAAATCTCACTTTAGAAATCAGAATCCCGGGGAATTTTGATTTAGGAAAAACAAAAATGCTCTTAAAAGAGAATAAATTTTAGATCAAAGTGCTATAGTTTTTGAGAAATTCGGATAACGAAAACTCCTGCTTTATTTTTCTGAATTTTTTAAATTCATTAAATCAGGAACATTAAAATACGTATCTGAATTCATTAATTTTTATCATTTTGTTAAGAACATATTTAAAAGCTGCTCATAAAGTTTTTTCAATTTTGGATCGTCGGTCCGACTTAAATTAATTTTTGAAGTTTAAAACTTCATAAATTAATTAAAAATAAAATTTTTGGCGCGAGAGTATTCATTACATCATATCATACCTCGGTGTTATGTTTCGTTGTATCTGGACGCCAAACGACGGAAAAATGCGAAAAATTTAACTTTAAGTAAATTTTATTTTTTTTCCTTAATAAATCCTTTTTTCTCCCCCCCCCCCGATTTCCAATCGCCAAAGAGGCGGAAGGTTCCGCCTTGTAATGACCCTAGGTCATTATAAGGGAGATGTTATTTTCCACAACATCTGAAATTCGTTGATCTCCCGCAAATTTCAGTTTTCCGTTAAATCTCCAGTTATATCAGTTTTCGTCAAAACTTTTTTGTTACAAACCTTGATTAAGGAAATTTTTCAAACTCAATGCTGAGATAGGAATTAAGATTTGTCATTAAACCATAATTAACTTAGTAAAGCATAAGTTACCTCATTTAAGACAAGAACCGGCTGCCATGATGAAACCGTCAGCAATTAAGTTATTTCCCATTTTAATTCCTGTAACATATGAACATTAGCCGCAGAAACAGACGTGCATAGATACGCACGTCCTATTTAACTGCAAAGGGATTGAACGACTCTCTCCACTCGAATGATCCTTCTCTCCCTCTCAGTTAGTTGAACCCTCCTGCTCGACTCTCTCCTGCAAGGAGGACGCCTCTCTGGATTCTGCGATAGGGACGCAGCAGCCGACGGGAGCACTCCTTGCAACAGGTGAGCAGGCGATGACGAGACGATCCTGCAACCAGCGACGAAAGCCGACAGAAGTGCTGCCGACGTCTCAGCACACGCACGATTCTCCTTGCTCGATCCTTCCTCCTTTGCACCGATCTCTCTTCAGCCCGATCTCCTCTTCCTTGCGCCCGATCTTTCTACAGGTATTAACTTACTGCTGCGTCGATTCTTTTATAAGATAAGGATCGTATAGGTTAATTATTTATACTTCAAAACAGATTAGCAAACCATATCAAATAGAATGTGAGAAACTTAGAATTTTATGGAAAAAGCTTGTTATGGTTAACATATATACTTGCATTAAAAATGCAAATCAATTGAATGCATGCTAGATGTCCAACTAGTTGTTTATATGAATATGTTAGACTAAGTAAATTGATTGCAATGCAATTATATAATATACTCACAGCCTTAGTACATTATTTGATTTATCTAACTATAGTTCTACAATTCATGTAAATTTTATTGATCCAATTATAGTCTGATCATTGTTTTCTTGCTATTAGTATGTGTAGACTAATATTTTAACTCATGGTTCTCCAATATAAAGACCTATTGAGTTATGATTAGTTAGACCACTCTAGTGATTTAATAAAATGATTCTTTTTCTTCCCTACGATAATCTATTTTAGACACTCGAATAAAGTTATCTAGTTCATTTGAATCTAACCTAGTGTAAGTTTAGTTTAAATAGAATATTTAGATAGCCCTAATCAAACCTAATGTTTAGATCCAAACCTTATGGAAAGTTGTATTAAAAAAAAATCTAAAATATAGATTTGTTAAATGATTAGATCATTTTGATAAAACTTTCATCTTATTGCAAATCCCAACTAAAATAAGATTTCAATTATAACTTTTGCAGACATATCAAGTTTGTGGGTGATTCGTATTGTTAAGTCAAATACAAAAGATATACTGGATATTACTTTTTATGCTTTCTTACTTTCATTTGTTGCTTAGATATCGCTTTGAGCTTTTTTATATTGCTATTTAATGTTTTATTCTTACTACTAATGATGTAAGAGAAACAAAATGATATTTATGTATCTTGTAAATGTTGCAAAGGGTTCCGAAATGGTGGTTGAATATGTTAGGGACGGGGCTAGTTCTCGGGAGATATAAGGGTGCCATCTGGAGCTTTTGAGGGGCCCCTGATGAAGGTTATGCTTTTTAAAAGCTTTTTATTGAATCCAGCCTCATGCTTCTTGCTTTGCTCATCAGAACTGCTAACATTGCTTCGTAGTATCAAATCATAAACATAAATATGAATTTTTATGCGATTACTTTATGAAAATTTGGCATATAATAATGAAATATTTGTTTCCAGGAGTTAATAACTATCTTTTGTTTGCATTATTTCATATTTTCTTGCAATTTTTTTGCCCTCCGCTTTTGCTTAAAAGTATATTATTTAGTATCATTTGTACTTAGAATGTGCACTAAGACATTATTTTCATAATGCAAGACCAAATCCTCCTGGAGGAAGCTGGTATAGCTTAAGGATGTTAAAGAAAGGCATGATGCGGAATAATAACAAATTTTAGTTACCCTTCGAGGGATAAATGCTTTTGTACAATGACATTTATATAATAATTCTGGATATTATTTTGAATGAATATTATTTCTTTATACTTGAATGGCTCCGGATGTCGTTTAATTGCTATTTTACTTAACTGCCAATATGATCCTGCGTAAAGATGCATCCGATGTTAGATTGGTAGTCACCAACCTAACATGGGCCATCACACGCCTCTTCATCCCCTCTTCCGCGCCTGGGAGAGCCCCACCCCTCTGTCCAACCCTTCCTCTCCCCCCTTTCTCTATTTAACACTTCCTTCTTCTCCCCCACCTTCTACACACACTAGCCAGTCCCCTCTCCTTGCTGCCAACCCCCTCTCCTTACTGCCAGCCCCCTCTTTCTTGCCACCAGGCCCCTCTCCCTACTGCTAGCCCCTCCCCTAGGCAGCCGTCAGTCCTGGCAGCCAGCCACCAGCCCCGACCACCCTTTTGAACCCTCCAAACCTGCCAGCCCCCTCTTCGACCTCCCCACTTTAGCAACCCCTCTGATTTCCCTCAACCACGTTTGGCCTCCCTCCTTATTGCGGCGGTGACTCTAACCAATGTAAGAGGAGGGGGAAATGAGGTAGAAACGAGGAGATTTTAATATTATGCATTTTATTTTATATACTTAATATTCCATTATTATTGTGATGGCCCGATGCCGGTTTAGCGGAAACCATTCCGACATCGGGTGTTCACTTATCGTAGGATCATATTGAGTGATGAAAGAAAATGGACACATAAAAATATAAGATATTTTTCATTTATTTCAAACTTCATATTACAAGATCTGACATTGTACTCGTACAAAAGCGAAAAATAAATATAATATAAAATATAAGAAAAAATAGTGCCGTCGTAGATCCATTTGCAGATTAAAAATTTTAAGCATTAGGGTGCTTGTTTAAGCTCTTCCAGAAGTACCTGACCTGGTATTGTACAACAAAGAATACCGGGATTAGAATTTCCAGTAATTAGAGAGTACTCTAAGTGCCACAGTAATCAATGCAGTATTACATTTTATAATAACAGAGATGCGATTTGCGAAAAAATGTAGGAAAAATATTAAGGTAAAAGTGCAAATGAAATAATTTATTTCCTGCAAAAGATATTAGCACAAAAATGCAGGTTACTGATATCATTTTTCCAGTAACCTGCCATGAATGTTGTTACTGATGCCTTCTTTCCAGTAATAACCCACGTATGCTATTACCGATGTCATTTTTTCGGTAATTAGCTACGAATGTCGTTACTGATATCATTTTTCCAGTAACTAGCCACGAATGTCGTTACTGATGTTATTTTTTCAGTAACTGGCCACGAATGAAAAGGATGTTGGTTTCTAACAATCAACCAAGCATTAATATTACCGATGTCATTTTCCAGTAACCCACGAATGTTACCACGTTGGTTCCGAACAACCAACCAAGATTCAAAACAAAATTTAGCTCGAAGCAATATAAGCGAAGCAAATCAGTAATAAAAATACAAAATGTAATACATGTCATATACTGGATACCTTTTGTCCTTTAAGTTTGGATGAATGACAGTTCGCTCAATCTGCATTTTAAGTTTTCGATATTTTAGTATTTAGCCAATGATTTAAAGAATATTATTTCTTTTAAGGATTTACATTCTTCTTTCTTGTCTTTATTTTTTCATATTCTCATAATAATATAAGTCTTTATTTAGTCATTTTATGTAATCTTATCATATTAATGTTTATGAAAGAATAAAAGCAGAATTAAATTGATTGATAAGAAGTATAATAGACATATTTATTTATATTTTCACTATTATTCATTATGATAATGTGAACGATGTATTTGAGATATTATTATTATTATTTATTATTATCATACTTATGATTAAGCAAAAAAAGAAAAATTTCAATTATTTTCTTTTTCATTTCTTACCTTAGATTAGGACTGCTTGAAAAATGAAGGAAGGTTGGAGGATGGAGGAGGGTTGTGGGGGCTGAGGAGGATGCTAGCAGCTTGCTAGCTGTTATGGGCTGAGGGAGGAGTTGTTGTGGGGCTGGTAGGGGCTGGAATGAGAGCTGGTTGCTGCTGTTGTGGGGCTGAGGAGAAGATGGCTACTGCTGTAGGGCTGAGAGGAGGAGAGGGCTGCTGTTGTGGGGTTAAGGAGAAGATGGCTGTTGCTGTAGGGCTGAGAGGAGGAGAGGGCTGCTGCTGTGGGGCTGAGGAGAAGATGGCTGTTGCTGTAGGGCCAAGAGAAGGAGAGGGCTGCTGCTGCGGGGCTGGTTGGAATGGAGAAGGAGCTGCTGGCTGTGAAAGACTTGGTAGGGGGTTGTCGGCTGTGGTAGGGGAGTTGGTAGGGGTTTGGGGGCTGCTGTTTGGAGAGAAAGGAGGGCTGGAATGGCAGCTGTTTGGGGAGGTGAATGAGACTTGGTTGCTACAGGCTAAGGAGGAGGAGGGGCTGCTGTGGGCTGGCTAGCTGTGGGGAGAAGAGGGCTGGTTATGGGCTGATGGGGGGGCTAGTAGGAACTGAGGGAGGAGTTGGTAGATTGCTGGCTGGTTGCTGGGGGGGTTGGTAGGGACTGAGGGAGGAGTTGGTAGCTTGCTGGGGGGCTGGCTGCTGGTAGGAGCTGAGGAGGAGCGGCTAGCAGCTGCGGAGAAGGGCTGCTACTGCTGTGAGGCTGAGGGAGGAGGGCTGTGGGGCTGAAGAAAGGCTGGGAGTTGCAGCTGTTGGCAGTTGGGAGAGGAGGAGAAGGCTGTGTGGGGAGGAGGAGGGAAGGGAGGGGGTTTTAATAGAGAGGAGGAGGGATGAGATAAGAGGGGGCAGGATAAGAAGATAATGGGATCATTAATTGATATTTAAATAAAGAGATAATGGGGGCTTTAATTGGCCACTTAGATAGGGAGATAATGAGGTCTTTAATTGACCATTTAAATAAGGAGATAATGGGAGCTTTAATTGGCCATCTAGATAAGGAGATAATGGGGTCTTTAATTGGCCATTTAAGGTACTAATTGCTGTAAGGGCCGCATTTTGGCGGAAGTTTTTGTAAGAATTTTGGAATTTGGGGGTGGGGAAGAGAGAAAATATATATTTTTTAAAGGAAATCTACTTAAACTTAAATTAATCGCATTTTTTTTGCCATTTGACGTCCAAATATAATAAAACTTGACATCGATGTGTGTTATTATATTACGAACACCCTTGCGCCGAAATTTTTTGATTCTGAATAATATTTTATTTTATATTAATTTTTGAGTTTAAAAATTTCAAAAATTAACCACAATCAAACCGGCACTCAGAATTTGATTAAACTTCTTGAGCAGCCTTTAAATAATATACTGATCGTAACGACACTGAAAATGATGAATTTGGGCACGTATTTTTATGTTTAAGATTTTTAGAATTTAAATAATTCAGGAAATAAAGCGTGAGCTTTCGTTATTCGGATTTCTCCCAAGCTAGGGCACTTTGATCTTTAAAATAAATCTCACCTATAGTATTTTTGTTTGCCCTAATTCGAAATTCCCCGGGATCCTGATTTCTAAGGCGGGTTTTGACCTAAGTTGCAAAGTAACAACTTTGGGTCGTTACAATTATGAAATTAAATATGATAAGATTAGTCATTCACACTATTACTACTGTCATTAATCAATAATGATAATGGTACGTGTGTTATAAAATGACCACTATCTTTATTTTTGTCAATTTCAATTCAATCAAAATTACTTCTAAAATATTACTAAAAGCTAAATTTAAGATATTCAAATTTAAATGCAGATCCAAAAGTCGAGCTGTCAAACTTTGGATCTTAAAGAACAAAGGTACCTAGTATATAATATGTATTATTTTTTTATATAATTTATTAGTACAGTAGCTTCGTTTATTTGCTTTGAGCCAAATTTATTTAAAGCTTAGTTGGTTGTTCGGAACCAACGTAACATTCGTGGGTTATTGGAAAATGACATCAGTAATATTAATGCTTGGTTGGTTGCTAGAAACTAACATTCTTTTCCTTCGTGGGTTGCTGGATAAAGACATCAGCAATATTAATGCTTGGTTGGTTGTTAGAAACCAACATCCTTTTCATTCGTGGGTTACTAGAAAATGACATCAGTAACATTCGTGGATTGCTGGAAAAATGACATTATGAACATTTGTGAGTCACTGAAAAAATGACATCAGTAACGTACATTTTGTGATAATACTTGTTGCAGGAATTTTTATTTATTTTGTGCTATTACCTTACTTTTCCTGCATTTTTATCCTTATATCTGCTAATCGCATATTTGTTTTTATAAAAATGTAATATATTTTGTTTACTGTGGTACTTAGAGCATTATCTAATTACTGAGAATTCTAATTTCGATATTATTTTCTGAATAAACCAGGCTAGGTACCTTCGGGGGAGCTTGAAGAAGAACTTTAAAATTTAATTTATCAATTGGCCGATGGATCGTGGCGCTACTTTAACTTTTATTTTTCTTTTTATTTTTTTTTATTTCTAAAAAATTAAACAATGTTCGTGATGTACGATGAAGATTTTTTGTAATATGAAGTATTAAAATAAATGAGAAATATCTCTGACTTTTGTATGTGTATTTTCTTTTCTCTCAAATTGCTCAATATGATCCTGCGGTATGTGAACACCTGAATGTCGGGCTATCACATTTTTTGTCTTTCGCTTTTGTTTAAAAGTATATTATTTAATATACTTGTACTTAGATTGTGCATTAAGGTATTATTTTTATAATGCCAAACCAAGTACAGCCGAAAAAAGTTGAGATAGCTTAATGATGTTATACGGAATTGCGGTGCATAATGAAAAATAAAACTTTTACTTTTACTTTTATTTTCGTTTGATAACAAATATGTATTATTCTGAATGATGTTATTTTTAAATTAAATGAGTGATATTTCTTATATTTTTATATGGTTCTGAATGTTGTTTAAATGCTATTTTATTTAATCGCTAATATGATCATGCGGAGATGTACCAAATGTTAGATTGGTTGTTATTAACCTGACTTGGGTCATCACATAGTAGCACTCTATTATTAATTTAAATACATGATCATTTATATAATTTGTAATTTATAAGTGAATGAAACACATTCACTTTGATCATTATACTCGTTCAGTTTCTTAGAATTTTGGAACTTTGTTATAGATGGAAAGTCTTAGAAAAAAAGTTAAAAATATGATAAATCTTGGTGGGTTAAACTGTAAATCATCTTCAAAAAATTATCCAGTAGGCTTCAAGGTAAACATATCAAATCATTATAAGTAAATTTCAAATTCCTATTTAAAAATTCAAGAAAAAGGGGGTTAAACGAAGTGCAAACTTTTCATAGGCTGAACTTCTAACTTCAAAGTTTTCTGATCCAAACTTGCTTTAGAAAATAAATCAACTAGCCAATTGATATAACAATTAAAATCATATAAAAGACGCCAACACAAATATTTAAATGATTTTAAAATTAAAATCAAGTTCATAAAGCTAAATTTTAAACACCAAAAAATATCTTAAGTGATGCAATGAGAATAAAAATGTGCATGAGTACTTACTAATAGAGGACAAAGATATGTTTATCATACTCTTTGGTACTAGCTAGAATGATTGAATCAATAACATTAAGATCAAGTGTCCAATAACAAAGTAATAATGATAAAAAGAAAACTTCTTACATAATGAAAATAAAACTTAAAGGATAATTGTAGTAATACATCTACACGTGGTTTAAAATAATAGTTATATATCCCTTTACAATATAATCATGCTGGACATAAATAAATAAAAGTAAAAACAAGTGCGTAATGCAGAGCTTTAGAGGTTTAAAGACTATTTCTTAGGTGGTTTGGTCATTACTTGCATCCATTGATTGCTTTCCACTTGAGCTAAGTTTGCACTAGAATTCAGTTCTAACCATATTTGTCAATTTGCGACTGCAAAAACCTGAGCTCCTTCCTAAAGTATTATAGCTCTACACTGCTTCTACTGAAGTTCTTCCTCAAACTTTCTATCTTAATTTCATAACCAGTATCAGCATTTACTCATGTCGTAATGATCTTCTCCCTAGGATTTTTTACTGCGCACAGCAGTTTCACGCAAGCGCAGGTGAATGCAATTTATTTTAAACCAAAGCTGTAGACATTGGAGTTATATGAAAAACTTATCTTCTAATACCCTTTGATTGCTTATGTATAAATAAATCCTACAAGCAGTTTTGATATTAAGTGTGAGATATTATACTCAAACAGAATATCAAAGAATTGATAATAGTGATGGACAAATCACTTGAGATGTAGTAGTATATAAACATACAAAAAATTATATTCTTAAAAAAAGTATTATATATTAAATTTCTTTTTCCCGACAAAGTGATTCTAGTTGTAATTAAATTATTTCTGCAAATGTTTAATATATAAATACTAATTAATTTAGCAAGTTAACTCTCTCTTGGATGGTGCAGATTATCGTTCTTTTGATCAAGCATGACATATTAGTTTACTGCTCCTGGTATGCTGCATTAGTTGGACTCATCTGAACAAGATTCATGAGTAGAGAAATAATCTGTTAAAATCATTGTTCGTTTAGTTTTAGAATTGTTCTTTGAAGTTTTTTGCTATTTGAGATTTGAAAGGGCTTGATCTGATTTGCTACGTCATATCCATTACCCTTTATTTTTTTAATGGCAATTATTTTACATTATGAACTCACTAATAGAATCGAGCTCATAAAATTCATATTAGATATCAATATGTGATTTAACTTTTTGATAGAGTTACAAAATATTAACTCATACTCAAACGTTGACAAACCTTATAACACGTATTCATTTAAACTAGACATTAGGTTAATCAAATTTTCAATTTAATAGTGCGTTTTGAGTGCCCAGTTTGGACTTCGGTGCAAGCATTAATGTGTACCATCCAATAGCTCAAGTTTGTTGTGCAACTTATCCTTTTTTTGCCATCATTATTATTAAAATTATACGTTATTTAAATTGATTTAATAGTTAGCTCATTAAACTTTACGTAAGTTTATTAATTTAAATTTCATCCAAATTATATTGAGAATTTTCTTTCTTAGATCCACTTTTTCTACTAAAAGTTGTGAAGATTTTCGTTCATATAATTTCCTCCATTGGCATCGTATATGATTGAATTGCATGTTTCGGATCTACTGAAATTTCTATTTTCTTATTTTATCCGTCTCAAATATTTATCTTTTGCGGACGTTCTCTTATGACGGCTTTCTTCTATTTGACAGATGTTAGCTTTAGAGGCAATATATGGAGATCATGTTGTAACTTTTGATAAAAAAGAAGGCCTACGATTGTTTCAGGTTTTGGCATTATTGCCCTTTGTATTTGTAAATTGTTCGGTACAAAAGGAGTTATTATTTAACCTCTTTTGCATGCAGATTCTGGTTCATTATGAAGTTCCTGATGATTATAGTGTATTTGCAAACCTTTGCTCATCATCTATGATTAGTGAAGAGAGTGAAAATTGTTTAGGAGAAGATGACAACTCGAATGGGTTTTTGTACACTTTCAAAGTTCAGCATCTTCCCCCACTTGTCTTAACTTGTTTGTTACCTTTGTCATATCCTAGTCTTCATGCCCCTTATTTCACAGTATATGCTCAGTGGTTAGATTCAAAAAAGATTTCCAGGATTTGCCACATGATGGACAATATCCAGATGGATCAAACTGGGCAGGAGGTTATATACCAATGGGTTGAATGGTTGAAAAATTCTTCTCTTTCCCATCTTGGCTTTGATAATGGAGTTGCGCTAGGCATTTGCAATCATAAATCCAAGAATAGAGGCGTCCGTGCAATTTCTGGAAGCTTTTCTCTGGAGCATGTCATTCCTGCGATGATTAGTTACAACAACGAGAAATGCAATGAAGTTTTTCTCAACAATTTGCAGCTTTGTGCTATATGTTTTAATGAGTATGCAGGTTAGCTCCTACCCATATTGATCTAAATCAAGTTTATGTTCGCTTCAAGCACAGATAAATTTAGAAATTTTTGAAAAAATGTTTTACTGCAGCAATTTGTTATCCTTGCAACAGTACTGCATGTTTACAGTAAGTGTAAAAAAATTGAGATATGTGGAAACTTTTACGATACTTAACTTCTCAAATCCCAGCATTCAGTCACTATAATCTATTCTCAAAGAGTTTAATCCATGGGATGATTCACTGAAGTTAAATTTATAATTTTTGCTACGAGATTTTGTATTTAAACAGGGGCTGATTTTGTACTTTCGGGGCAATTATTTCTTAGTGTAATAAAATATTTTTCCTCCATTTTGCATGCAGCTTTAGATGTGAATTCTTAGAGTATAGAAAGACAATAAATTTTCAGAAAGTATTTCTCTTGTTCCAATATGAGACTTGGATATGCGTTACTTCTGTAACTTCTTTTATTTATTTATATTCTAATTGTTGGTTTTGTTTGGGGTTTGAGATGTTCAAATACTACAACTTAGGAAATCATATGCTGAGAAATTCTTAAAACGTTGCAATTTTTTAGGTAATTAAGTTTATGGTTTAGAAATGATCTCTAATATTTGAGTATAATTTTGCTACTTATATTTTAGTTAGAGGGATTTATTTGCAAGTTTTGAATCATTGTTTTCTCATATCTACTCTCTCTTCAGCATCTTATATACTATCTTTCAATCTTACATAAATTTTGAGAACTTGTGAAACCTATTCAAAGCTTATAGTGAGCACTAACACTACCTTGATCTGTCTTACCTCAGAATGATAATAGAGCCTGAGGTTTAACCCAAATATCTAGGATGACTGAATTGTCTTTCAAAAATAGAAAAAATATCATGTAACCTAATAAATTTAAAACATCCTATTAATATGGCCCAAACCTAATTGAATAAAATCATGAAACCTATAAAGCATTTTAGGAATAATTTTATGCTAATCACAAATAAGTTGAACTTTGTATAAGCCAATTAAAATAATAACTCTATTGAGAAAGTTATTAAAATGATTTTTTGACTCTTGCAAAATGTTTCAAAATAGCCATCGACTTTTGCAACTATTTTTTTTGGTCTATTAACTCTTATTTAGTAGTTTTTTTGGTCAGTCGTTAGTTTCCACTAACACCCGGTTCCTATCGTTCATTAATTCCAGCGGAGCACATCTTTGTCTACTCGATTCAAACTGCAAGCGGCTGATTCCAGCTGCAAGCGACCGATTCCAATTGTTGGAATCGGCATTTGTAGCTGGAATCAGTCACCTTGCTGGAATTAACAAACGGAATGAACCAAACGCATATAGAAACTAACAATAGGGACAAAAAACAACTTAAATAAAAGTTTAGGGACAAAAAACATTTAGAAGAGTCAATGATTATTTTGTACATTTTGCAAAAGTCAATGGACGATTTTGATAATTTTTTCTAATCCTATTTAAAAGTCAGTTTAAACCAACCTGATGAATAAAATTATTTAGCGTGTAATATAAATAGAGTATAAGAATACACACTTGTTTGAACCCTTAGAGATTATCATAATGGGGATTATGGAAATTATTGACTTTAGAATTATGATTATCATTGTTGATTTAAACTGGAAGATTAGGATAATGTACCCACTTATGATGGTTAGATAGATCCAAATGTATTTCTTGATTAGCTAGAGGAAATGGATAATTTTTTTTGAATGATGTATGATGACAGATGAGTGACTAATTAAATTTCCAAACTTATGCTATCAGAGCAAGATAAATTATTTTGGATAGATGTTGAGAGGATTCAAGAGAGATTAGGAGAAGAATTGATCACTACTAAAGCAAAGATGAGAGCTCAACTAAAAAATAAATGCTTATTACTTTTAATAGAGACATAATTTCTTATGATTTGAATTCACAAAATAAAGGAACCAAGGCAATCACTAAATATGAACAAATCTGTTGTACATTTTTAGTTCAACGAAAATTTCAAGATTACCCTCGCAAAATTTAGGATCAAGTCTTAGGCTAAAAACTAAAAGAGTGATGATCTCGCATCATATGAAATCAATTGAGTACACTCATTAACTTGCCTTAGGTCTAGAGATTATTCAAAAAATCCCAACCATTAGAGGATTCCTTAACTTTGTTAGAAATGCCTCGATGCAATTAAACACATGAGTGTATCCTTTTTCCACCTAATCACGTCTTGTGATAATAATACCACCACTTTAAGGAGATTAAAAGAAAATTCATGTAACCCTCCTCAGGATATATAATTAGTAAAAAACCTTATTTTAATATTATCAAGTTTATCACGAGCTTGTTTGATAATTGTTTGGAATGAAGGTCTGAAGATGAAAACAAGAGTTTACTTACTCAAGTTTTAAGAGTAAAACATAGAAATATCATCCTAAATACAAAGTTATTCTTTTTTTTATTAATAAAGTAGTGCTGATAGTTTTATAATTTTTAAAATTAGTAATATGTAAAAGAGTACTATTATTAGTACAAAAGAGGCTAACACTCAACCACAACTACAACTAAAAGAAGATTGAAAAGGACAAAAAGTAACACACCCAACAAGTTTAGTTTAGGTAAATCAATTTGTCAAACATCTAAATCCTATTCTAAAAAATATTAATAAGAGAAATTTAGAGTGGATAATTATAACTTTTATTACATAATTAATAATGAAAGAAATAAATATGCATACTTTAAAATTAAATATACAAAATAGGCTCAAAATAGTAAAAGACAAAAAATATAAAGACTAGTTGAATAATACTAAACTAAAAGTCATCAACATATGGAGATTATAGTTGCAAGTCAAACATATACTTGATTATGGCTATAAGTATGTTATTGTTCACTTTACATGTTTTCACTTAGCTGTAAATGGAATATCACTGTGGTAAAGTTGAGTGACACACCACTGAAAGATTCATTATGGAAAGTCCTTCCAAATTAGGGAGGATCTTATCTCTAGCGAAGATTTACCTCAGAAGTAATATGCACACAAGTTTTGACAACATACTTTTGACATAATTACGTGCACATCACATATAGAATGGACATTCAGTAAACTTACATGTTCATATGAATTAATTTTTTTTTTTAATTTTCTTTCTTTAAAAATATATTTATTTTCATAAGCATGATAGATCAGTAGAAAATTATTTAATATTGTAAACTTGGCTATGTGTAATGACCCAATATCGTTATTTTGCAAATTAGGTCAAAATCTCGACTCTAACATCAGGATCCTGGGAAAATTCAAATTAGGGAAAACAAAAATACTTTTAGATGAGAATAATTTTTAGATCAAAGTGCCATAGTTTGGGAGAAATTCGGATAACGGAAACTCCTGCTTTATTTTTTTGAACTTTTTAAATTTAATAAATTGAATTCATTAAATTCGTATCAGAATTCATTGATTTTTGTGTCATTATTATTTAAAGGCTGCTCGAGAAGTTTCATCGATTTTGGAGCGCCGGTTTAATCTCAATTAATTTTTTGAAGTTTAAAACTTCAGAAATTAATTTAAAATAAAATATTACTCCAAATTGAAAATTTTTGGCGTGAGGGTGTTCGTTACATCGTAACACACCTCGGTGTCAAGTTCATTATTTTTGGACTTCAAACGGCGGAAAAATACGAAAAATTTAACTTTAAGCAATTATTTAAATTTTCCTTGAGAAATTTTCGTCTCCCCTCCCCCGATTTGGATAGCAAGATCCTGCGATCGCAAGACAGAGCCTGCAGGAGGAAGGTTCCGCCTGCCAGGAGAGCCGCCTGCGCCATTTTTAGCGCAGGTTTGTCGGCCAACTGCCGGACCCCCCCCGGCCCTCCTCCTTCCCTCTCTACTTAAACCCCTCCCCTCCCTTCCTTCTTCCCCACTTTCTCTCAGCCTCCTAGTATCCCACAGCAGCAACCAACAGCTAGCTCCCTCCCCTTCCTTCCCAGCCAGCTCTCTCCTTCCTAGCCAGCCCCCTCCACCCAGCAGCCAGTTCCCTACTGCCGCAACTCTCCCTCAGTCGGCCAACAGCTAGCCAGCAGTCGTCCGACCACCCCATTCCGATCAGCTGTCCGGCCTCCCTCCGGCTTTCGACAACCCCAACCTTAGGTAAGAGGAGAAGGAAAAGAGGAGGAAATTGAGGAGATATTTTGTTATTTTTATTATTTTTTATTTATTTATTATTATTATATATACTTAATAATCATAATTAGTCATTCATATTATTATTATTCTCATTAATTAAATAATAAAAATAGTACAAATATTATAAGATGACTATTATTTTCATTTATGTCAATTTCAATTCAGTCATTTCTATTCTATTTTTTTCTTTCATACATTATTATTATCATTATAATGATAATAATAACGCTATAATGAATATTACTGTTATCGATAACATGTATTACTTTTTGCACTTTATTGCTGCTTAGCTTCGCTTTGAGCCAAATTCGTATTGAAGTTTGATTTGTTGTTCGGAACAAATATCCTTTTTATAACGTAGTTGTTACAGGAAAAATAACATCAGTAATATTCGTGGGTTACTAGAAAAATGACATTAGTAACATTCGTGGGTTGTTATAAAAATGACATCAGTAATATTCGTAGTTAGTTATCGGAAAAATGACATCTGCAACATTCAGGGTTAGTTACTGGAAAAATAACACCAGTAATATTCATAGTTAGCTACTGGAAAAATGGAATCAGTAATATTCATGGTGGGTTACTGAAAAAACGACATTGGTAACCTAAATTTTGTGATAATATTTTTCGCAGGAAATTGATTATTCATTTTGCGCTATTGTCTTATTTTTCCTGCATGTTTACTACACCTTTATTTCCGCTAATTGCATCTCTGCTTTTATAAAAGTATAATATTTTATTATTTACTGCGGTACTTAAAGTACTTTCTAATTATTAGGAATTTCAATACTGGTATTTTCTTTTCAATCCCGGAATCGTCTCTTCTTCTATCGAGGATCTCTATTGGCTTCTACGCCTCTATCGAGGATCTCTATTGGCTTCTACGCCTCTGTCGCCAGTTTCAAGGATTGCCCCTGTCGACTGTTGAGTCTCTGCTGTAGAATTCCAGAGCAGTCCTTGTTGACTTATGCGAGCTTCGGCGGTTTAAATCGAGAGGGCTCGGTTGGCTGAGAGGGGAATAGAAGATGCGAGTGCTTTAGCAAAGGTGGGGAGAGTTGAGCGGCTCCTTGTGGGTTAATTAGGATGTGCATATGTAATGCATGTCCGCTTCATGTGGCTTGATCAGCCGGAGATGTTGCTGATTAAATCTCGTATGTTACGGGAAAGAGAGAGAATTCGGAAGCTGCTCCTACGCTGACTCTACCCTTCCCTGTTGGAACCATCGGCTTAAATGTCGACGGTTTCTGGAAGAGAGAAAGAAACTTACTCTGCCTTGATTTTGGGTTATAATGAGGTAAGTAATACTTTACTAATTTAAATGCGAGATTAATGGCCATCCTAAAATTTTATTTTATCATTAATTGGGTTTGAGAAATTTTCTCAATTTAATCAGTATGAAACATAAATTCTGACAAAAAAATGAATTTTGGTAGGAATTGTTTTTTAACTGAAACGGAAATCTGCGGTAAACAACATAAATTAGACATAGCGGGAAATTTACGTCTTTCTCATAAATGACCTAGGGTCATAACAGTCCTGCAAACCTATCAACCCTATGAGAGGAAAGCAATCACAAACACACGGATTACATCTAATCATATTTAAACAACTCTAAAGAGGTTGTTGCCTTAGCCATTGAGGAAAGGATAAGGACATCAACTTGTTCCATTTTTTGTCTTAATGGGTTCTATAACTTGTCTACTAAGTTATAAACATGAATTTGAGTAAATTAATGTAGAAAATAGCTATACATTGTTGATTATTGTGATTGAAAGCAGTATGTTGTCCAACAATTCCTGGATTTGATCTGACTTAAATCAAAAGGATTAAATTAAAATTTTGAAGTTTGAGCTGCTGCCCAAATCAAGAAATTAGGGAATTTACAACATCACCTTAGAGTTTAGATCTATGGTTCCTGCCATCGTTAGGTCTGATTAATCCTAACAAGAGAGGAGAAATTTTTTTTGTATTTAGTGAAAAATTCAGATTTTATGAAAATAATTTAACAGTTCAAAAATTTTAAAATTAAAATTGTGCCAAAAAATATTCAGAAAAATATGAGAATCAAAACTTGAAGTTGTTTTCCTGGTTAAATTAGTTATTTTAATTTTAGTTATTGAGTTGTAAAATTTTCAAAAATTTATACAAATTCATGTAATTTCACAAAATTATATAAATTATTTCGGACAACGCAAAAATATAAGATCTTCGTGATAACACATTTTGGTTTGGGACGTTTACTTTTGATTTAAAATTTATTAAAATTTTTGGAAATATATGAAGATTGCAGTGTATTTAGAAAACACTTAAAAATTGTATACGTTTTGTATTTAATTAGTGATGGATATCACACTCTTATTCGATGTTCTAACTAACCATAAGACAAACAGTCTAATAACAAATACTCTATTGCATTTAGGATTGAACCTCCTTATATCAATCATGGAAGTAGTCCTTTGAAGTTTGGAAGGTTTGCAGTAAGGGCGTCCTTTCTTAATAGGAAACTTTGAAATGCTACGAAAGATCCTCCTACAATAAAATTTCACTTATGGACCTCTGCCCTCTTAAGTACACTTCCTAACTCATGTTCTAATCATATAAGCCGCCTCTGCAAATATGGCACTGCTCTCCATACTGGAAGTCACCACTTGTGGCTTTTACTACTTGTTTGAGACCACCGAGAACATCCAACGTTCATCATACATACTAGACACTAGTTCTAGAGCATATCTTGTTGAACAAGAGAATTCTACGTCATATTCAAAATGTAGTCGTATCCACTTGAGTTAGGTTTATAAAGATGTCATACATGTGCCTTTTCTTTGAGATGCTAGTACATACTGTTCCTAGAAGCTATAAACAAATTCACTCTTAAGTGATTAAATCAATACACATATTTGAAAATTAATCCATCAACTAAGTAGATCATCAGTTTTCTGTCCACAAGTGCTAAGAAAATTCGTCTATCAGTACGACACTTCATAATGTTTAGGAATTTCTCTTTTATTTTATGTATCTTTGCAATTCGTTCACTTCTTGAAGAACTAAAGTAGAAGAAATTGTTGGTGATCAGGTGTTTATCTCTCATCCTTCAGATTATGGTGTAGGCTTGACTATCGGTTACTGAAAAGATGTGCAATTAATACTTTCTCTTACGAAACTCTACCTTATTAAATACACTTATCGACTCATGTTCTACCAAACAAGCCTTCTCTACAAGTATGACAAAGATAAGATGCACAAAAAATATTCCATGTTGTAGAATTGATTTCAAGGCTTCTTATTATTTAATAGAATTACCAAGAGCTTAATGCAATCATTATTTTCTCATTAGATTGATATGCTAATACTTTAATGCGAGAAATGATTCCTTAAAGAATTTTTTTTTTTGAAGATTTTGTACTTTGAGTATAACTATTTTTGAAGTAAAAACTCATTTCCTTTTTTTGTGTGCACGTTGAGTATGACTTCTTTGAGTATGAACTGAGTCAACTAATTTTTGGGGGTTCTTTCTTTATATCAATGTGATGCGTGGGTTTGTCTTGCTTTAGTAACATCTTTAATTTATTTTCCTATTTGGTTGTTTTGTTTGGAGCTTTGAGACGCAGTTAACAAACTTTAAAACTTGAGAAATTGTTTGCTCATCTTATCTTATGTTGGGAAATTTCTATAACATTACAACTTTCTTCAAATTGATTTCACGGCTATATGTGCGTATTTTCTAATTTAAAATGCAATTTTCGTTACATGCATTTTGTTTAAACTGGTTTCTTTGTGAGCTTTTGACTCATGATTTTTCTGATTCTTCTCATCTCTTTTTAGCATCATGTACACCATTTTTTAACATTTGTATTAATCTTAAGCATTTAGGAACCTTAGCACTAATGTGATCCATCTTGCATCACATGCTGCATTTTCTATTTAGATTATTCAATATGATGTCATTATCATTATTAATTTAAGAAAAATCTGGGGAGGATCCTTTTCATCTCTAGAAAATAAGGGAGAGATTGCAGTTTACAGAAAGAGTGAATACACTAAAATAGGCATAGAAAGCAACACAATAAAACAGACTAAATCATAACGAAGTGGAACTAGACTTCTTATCCAATAGATTTGCTGCTTCTTTACATTGACAAGTGCTGTGAGCTCAAATGCTATTATTTATATTACATATATGTTTAATTTTCTTCAGGTTAGCGTAGATTGGAAAGATGATAATGTGCTTTTCTTTTATTTGAGAATGTATAACACAATCAAGATTTATATTTAAACATGCACACAATTATTTCTTCACTATTCTGATAAGCATCTTTATTCAGATGGTTTGGAGTTAAACGTAAGTTAAACTTTTTTGTACTTGCTAATTGGTAATCAGTTATGGGTATTTTTTTTTCTTGGCACCAAATACAGAGTATTTGGTTTCCGTGTAGTAAAACCTTGCTAGTATTAAGGGCCCAAACTGACAATTTACACTAGTCAGTTTTCTCAAATGATGCTATTATTTGCTTATTGAGCTATTTTATGCTGCACAAATAATTGGCAAAAATAACTACTGTAGTTTGAGGTGCAAGGAACAGATTTGTGTAGTACATAATCACTGTGGAGCTTCATTCAATCTTTTTATTTTTTAACACTTTCTTCTTCTACCTTGTGAAACCCTTGTCAAATGCATGCTGGAACTTTTTATTTTTAACATAAATAATATACTAATTTGATGCTTGAAAATCATCCCTTACAAAATAAACAATATACCATATAAAATGACACTATTTTTGAATTTTGTTATATTTAACAGGAATCAATTTTGTTAAACTTCCTTGTCAACATTTTTTTTGTTCCAAGTGCATGGAAACTTATTCTAGCATGCATGTGATGGAAGGAACTGTAACTAAATTGCTCTGCCCCAACGCAAAATGTGGTGGCATTGTTCCTCCTAGCTTATTGCGAAGGATACTCAGCAATCAAGCTTATGAGCGGTGGGAGTTTTTGATTCTTCAGAAAACATTAGACTCAATGAAAGATGTTGTCTATTGTCCAAGATGTGAAACGGCATGTTTGGAAGATGAGGATAATCATGCTCAGTGTTCAAAGTGTCTCTTCAGCTTTTGCTCTCTTTGCAGAGAAAGGCGTCATTTAGGGACCAAGTGTATGACTCCAGAAATGAAGCTTCTGATTTTGCAGGTAACAAATGCACCTTTGCGTTCTTATTTAAAGGATCATTTTAGGCTCTGCAAAAACTACTGGATAAAGTGTTTATAAACAGTATTTTGGGGATATATCTTCTACTTGGAAAAATATAGGGCTAGTAGTACGGGTGATATCAACTTCCTATTAGTTTGGCTTATTCAAACTTGAAATTTAAAGAAAATAAAGACTCAAGTACAACATGAATGTGGGCAAATGAAAAAGGTGAAATCTAAGGCTGCCTAGCTTGCAAATTGTCCATGTTCATATAAATAATTTTTGAATATTGTAGGAAGATGCTCTAATTCTCACGGACAACCTCTAACTAAGATGTGACAATTTATAATCACTCATCCAAAGAGATAATATCTTCTCTTCTCAAGTTTCTTAACTTTGGCAAATATTAAGGAGAAACCTATTTCTACGTATTCCACTCTTCATGCTTCAGTATATAGCTCCATTAGATATCCAAGATGTTGACAAAGTATTAATATTTTGCTTGACATTGCTAAAAGTTTGAGCTATGCTACTATAACATTGCTCAGTTAAATTTTCAGAATTCTAAGTTCAGAATCTATTTCTCTGTCATTGAACTGGCATGAATTTTGCAGCAATTGTATTATTAGCATCAAGCTCATGGTTCACAAACTGTTATTGAAACAACTCTAAAGTCATATTCTTACATATTAGCTTCCATCAATGAAGAAAAAGTTGCTCAAGTCTCAGTGTTGCAACACGTAGTAGAAGGGTTGTTTGAGTAGAAAATGGACTATGACAGGCCTCTTATTTATATCTAGAGCTATGACTAATTAATATAATATACTCATAACTCAAAAGAGCATGATAAAAGGCCATCCCATTGCTACACCATGTAAATATGGGAAAAGAAACAAATGAACTTTAATTACACAAGAAAAGAACATAATGGAATTAATAAAGGAAAATATAAGTTTGAAAGAAAATAAAAAAGAGAGTGAATATGATTAGATTTAGCATACTGATGCAAAACACCCACGTAATCATCATCGACGTGCCAAATCATAAATTAAGTTTAATGGTTGTATGATTATATATTGTATTCTCTATTTTTGAGTCGCATGAGCTTATTCGTGAATTTCATTTAAATGGGCTTCTAGCTTTTAGCCCATTTACCATGTTTTTTTTTGTCATCAGTGTTATTTGAATGAATGATACTTTAGTCTTTAATAAAAGTGTTGGTTTAAGGTTTTCTTAGTGTTTTATGTAAAAGGACACTTTAGCCCTTCATGATAGAGTTGATTGATGATTTTATTTGTCATTTATAAAGAAGACACTTTGATCCTTCATGAGAGGGTAAGTTTATAGTTTTGGTGGTCATTTGACCTATATTTATTGTACGGCTATAAATACATCATATCTTATGTATCATGGCATTGAAGATTGAATGAAAATATATATCTCCACTTATCATGTTCTTTAGTACTTTCATTCTTAAGAGAAGGAATTTTTGAGTGTGAGTAGTCCAAGCGTTAGAGAAGGACTTCTAAGGAAGAAGAAGATCCTACGACGAAGGACAGTTTGTAGAGGTCAACTTCAACTTACCCCCGGCTTCTCCCCTGGTTTCCTTAACTTTGACACATGTTAGATCAATTATATAGCTCTTATTTATCTATATACTTTTATATGGCAAGGAATTATGTGTGTTAGCATAACTGTGGCTATAATCATCTCAATCTCATTTTTCTATTTTCATGTTTGTACGCAAAATTCACCTTGTTTTATCGATATTTAATCGTGAGTAATCTATTATTTTATTGGTATAAAATTATCATACACTCTGCATACACATTCTTTTTTTTTGTCCTACATCATAGTGGTATTAGAGAGAATCTATCCTCAAATCCAAGGTTATATTTTTCATTATGGCATTATAGTTTTTTATTTTTCAAAAATATTAAATGATCTTCAATTTGCTTCAAAATTAGTAGAAGTGTGATAAATATCTTGCTAAAACACTCTAAAAAATTTTAAGCCAATTGAATTTTGTTTGATAGCAAAATCATTGCATACAACAAAACATAAATTTTATTCACTTCACTTTCGGATTTGATTTATATCTTGTCACCTTTTGATCATAACTTAGTCGATTTATATCCAAATTTTATGTTTGAGCACTCAATTTTTGGTAGAACGTCGAGATCTACAATTTTGTAGAAGATCATTTTACTTGATTCGACTATTTAGGCATCGAAAACCCTTCAAACCCGAAAGCTACTATAAAAAAAATTTCATGTCAACTCTTAATGGACATCGATACCAAGGCCAAACTTCTGAACAAAGAACCAATGACCTCCTCAAACTCTTACTTCATAAATTGGAAAATCTCACTCTCACAATGCATGAATTTTGAACTAGAATTGAAGCACTATAGTTGAAAGCCAATGAAATGTCACCAACTCCACTTGCACCAAATGAAAAAAATGAGCATCTGCCGAGCCAAGAAGGTCGTCCCAATGATTACATACCATCCCCTCTTCCTCCACAATCACTAACTAGACCACAACGCAATCACCTTTTAAGTGATGCTGATGATTATCAAGATCTAGATAATATACAACTCCAAAACTATCATAGGATAGAGAAAAATTTTTGGAGACATAATGGCTATGCACAAAGGTATCATCGAGATCATTTTCCACCTCGCACATATAGAACCTTACATAATATGGGTCAACGTATTACGGCGTCACGAACAAACCACCAAGACTTAGATGATGATATTGTTCATAGGGTAAAGGTAGACTCGCCCACTTTTGATGGACGACTCGATGCAAATTTTTTTGATTGGCTTATTGATATAGATCAATATTTTGATTGGATGCAAATGTCCCACGAGAAATAAGTACGTTTTTCTAGTATGAAGTTGGTAGATCATGCTAAAACATATTGGATTAATCTTGAGCGAAAGAATTAACACGCTGGGCAACCATTTATTTCTTCTTGGGATGAGATGAAAGAAATCTTAAAACAAAAATATGTGCCCTTAGCCTTTCATGATCAG
This sequence comes from Gastrodia elata, assembly GCA_016760335.1. Lineage (NCBI taxonomy): Eukaryota > Viridiplantae > Streptophyta > Magnoliopsida > Asparagales > Orchidaceae > Gastrodia > Gastrodia elata. Next base: position 46,143,109 of record CM028678.1, on the reverse strand, counting down.
CTCATGGATGAAATGACTACACTTAGGCAAGGAGCTATGAGTGTCGTTGATTATATGACTTGTTTTGATGAATTGATGACCCGTTGTGATGTTATCGAAATCATCGAACAACAATTTCCCGGTTTCGATCTGGTTTAAGAGCAAAAATTCGACAAAAAATGTTGATTTGAGAGGTTTACACTCTTGAGGACGCATTCTGACTTGCTACTCAATTTGAGCAATACCTCACACCCATAGAAAACATACAACCTCATTAGGAATTAATTTCTAGCATCACTCCATTGCCCCAATTTTCCAAGCTTCCAAACAATCAAATGATCATAAAGGAAAGACACCCATTATGTCAAATTCTTAAGCTTCAAGCATAATTTGTTTCATATGTGGCAAAAGTGGGCATTTTGCAAGTACTTGTCCTTATTGAAATCTACTTTTAGATTCTGAAACTATTGAACATAATAAAAATTATGAGGATGATCTAGTTGCAGATGACCCTTGTGAAGAAGCTTGTGATGAAAATGAAACATTAAGTGAGCCACACATTATTGTTATGCAATGTGTATTAGTTACCCCTCAAAAGGACACTGATTTAAAACGTGCATCAATTTGTTATGCATATTTTAAAAGTGGTGACAAATCTTATAAGCTTATCATTGATAGTGAAAGTTGTATGAATGTTATTGCCACATCAGTCTTAGTTAGGATGAAGCTGACAACTAAGCCTTATACACAATCCTACAAGGTTGCATGGGTCAACAAGCTTTCATTTCTGTCAACGTTGTCTTGTCCCAGTATAATTAGGAGCATATTTTGATAAGTTATGGTGTGATGTTCTTTCTATATATGTTTCCCACATACTTTTAGGAAGTCCCTGGCTTTACGATATGTATATCATCCATGATGGACGTGCAAATACTTATTCATATTTAAGGGCAAAAGAGTTGTACTAAATCCTGCCAAGCCTAAAGAAGCTAGCTCACACCAACCTAGAGATTCATCCGCTCCTGTAGAAAAGAAATCCTTGCACATCATTAATAAGCATGAATTTAAGGGAGAAGCTCATGGGAATATTGTGTTTTCCCTTATTATAACAAAAACCCATCAACAACCCTGTGTTGAAACCTTACCTCTTGAGATAAGTGATCTTCTCTTTGAATTCATTGATATTTACCCTGATAAACTTCCCCCACCGAGAAGCATTCAACGCGTTATTGATTTGGTTCATGGATCTTCACCTCCTAATCTCCCTCACTATTAAATGAACCCAAATGAACATGCTGAACTCAAACAACAAGTTAACGAGTTATTATCTAAAAATTTTATTCAAGAAAGTTTATCACCTTGTGCTGTGCCCGCTCTCTTTACCCCAAAAAAAGATGGTACTTGGTGTATGTGTATAGATAGTTGTGTCATTAATAAAATCACTATTAGATATTGTTTTCCCATCCCACGGCTTGATGATATGTTAAACATGATGGTTGACGCACAAATTTTCTTTAAGATTAATCTGAGTGGATATCACCAAATTCGCATGGAAGGAGATGATGAATGGAAGATAAATTTTAAGACAAAAGATGGGTTATATGAGTGGTTGGTAATGCCTTTTAGCTTGACCAATGCCTCTAGTACTCTTATGCAAGTAATTGATCACATCTTACGTTCCTTTATTGGAAGGTTTTTAGTGGTTTATTTTGATAATATTTTAATTTTTAGTCAGACTAAGAGTGATCATGTAACACATTTAAGGCAAGTTTTTGAGGTTCTTCAACAAAAAAATCTATATATCCATTTGAAGAAGTGTTCTTTTATGATGTCATTAGTAATTTTCTTAGGATTCATTGTATCCTGTGATGATATTTCTGTTGATCCTGAGAAAATCAAGGCAATTCAAGATTGGCCAACTCCATCAAATATACATGATGTTCGTAGCTTTCATGGGTTAGCCACATTTTATCAAATATTTATACATGGATTTAGTACAGTAATGGCTGAAATCCCCACAATATTTAAAAGGTGGTGAATTTCAATGGACAAAAGCAGCCTCTGCGACTTTTATACAAATAAAATATATTTTAACTAGCCCACCGATATTAAAATTACTTGATTTTAACAAAGTGTTTGAAGTATCTTGTGATGCCTCTGGTGTTGGTATAGGAGGTGCTCTTAAGAAAGAGGGTCACCCAATTGCTTTCTTTAGTGAAAAGATAAATGATGCTCGACAATGTTACTCTACATATGATCGTGAATTATATGCAGTAGTCCAACCCCTTCGATATTGGAGACACTACTTTTTTCTCGATACTTTTTACTATATTCTAACCATGAAGCATGAAAGTATCTCAACACTCAAAAGAAGCTTAGCTCTCATCATGCAACGTGGGTTCAATTTCTTCAAGAGTACACATTCATTCTTAAACATCAGTTTGATACTGAGAATAAAGTTGTTGATGCTTTAAGCAGAATGTGTAGTATTTTACATAGTACGAGCATCAAAATAATTGGATTTGATAAAATAAAAAATGAGTGCAAAACTTGTAATGATTTCGATCAATCATGTGAATCTCTAAATGTTGATACCTCCACTATTGACTATAATTATCAATTTTGAGATGGATATTTTTTTCGAGGAACCCATCTTTGTGTCCCTGATTCTTCACTTCGAGATTTTATAATTGAAGAAATGCTCTCAAGAGGTATTTCTGGTCACTTTGGTCGTGACAAAACTATACCCATGATGGAAGATTGATTCTTTTGGCCAAGTATCAAGAGAGATATTGCTCGTGTTGTTTGTCAATGTCGCACCTATCAATTAGTAAAAAGTGAAAAAATAGTCCTAGATTGTATACACCTCTTCTAATCTCTCGCAAACCATGGGAAGACCTTAGTATAAACTTTATCCTCGGATTACCTTGCACTGTCCAACGTTTTGACTCGATTCTTGTTGTTGCTGATCGATTTTTAAAAATGACTCATTTTATTCCATGATATAAGATATTTGATGCTTCTCATGTTACTTCAATTTTTTTTGTGAGATAATACGTTTGCAAGGATTACCCAAAATAATAGTATATGATCGTGATATCAGGTTTATGTGTTATTTTTGGAAAATATTATGGAAGAAGCTTGGAACAAAACTGACGGACAAACGGAGGTAATAAATAAAAGTTTAGGAGACCTTTTTGGGTGCTTAGTGACAGACCATACCATTAGTTGTATCTTGTTCTACTCAAAGTCGAGTTTGCTTATAATAGTATTATAAATCGGTCAACTGGAAAGAGTCATTTTCAAATTATTACAGGGATGAACCAAGAAAGTCAATAGACCTTGTTAATCTTCCCATTTCATATAGATCTAGTGCATATGCATTTTCATTCGCACAAAGTATGCATTACACTAAAAAATTCAGCAAAAGCGTACTTTAAGTTATGATAAATATAAAGCTGATGCTGAAACACATAGATAATTTGTGAAATTTAATGAAGGAGATTTGGTTATGGTTAAGGTTAGGCTAGAGAGGCTCCCAACAGGAACTTTAAAAATGTTAACACTCAAGAATTCTGGCCCTTATAAAATTGTAAAAAAGATAATTGATAATGCATATAAAATTGATCTTCTCGTAAATGCTGGTATTTCATCTGTATTTAATGTGTCTAATTTAATATTGTATCGTGAGCAAGCTTTAAATATTATTATTCTCTTTGCAAATAGCACTAACATGCAGGTTGACACTTACTCGGGGGCCCCCTTGCCATCTTGCCGATTATAATCCCATCATCCTGATCAGATTTTAGATGACCAGATCATTAGCACATCAGATGGAGGAGTTCAGAGATTTCTTATCCGCTAGAAAGGACTTTTGCCACTTGAAAACTCATGGCCTACATTTGAAGAATCATACTATATTAGTCCACAACTGCTATAGGAACACATTGATCATCATTCTCCAAAGGAGAATCCTTCAAAGCCGGGGAATGCTGATGCAGAGCACCCATGTAATTATCGTCGACACGTCAAATCATAAATTAAGCTTAATAGTTCTATGATTATATATTGTATTCTTTATTTTTGAGTTGCATGGACTTATTTATGGATGCTATTTAAATGAGCCTTTAGCCTAGCCCATTTACCATGTTTTTTTTGTTATGAGTATTATTTGAGTGAAATAATACTTTAGTCATTTATGAGAGAGTTGGTTTAAGATTTCTTTGATATTTTATGTGAAATGACATTTTGTCCATCATGAGAGGGTTGGTTGATAGTTTTATTAGTCATTTATAGAAAAAACACTTTGACCCTTTATGATAGGGTAAGTTTATGATTTTGATGATTATTTGACATATATTGTATGACTATAAATACGCCAATTTCTTATGAATCATGGCATTGAAGATTGAATCAAAATATATTTCTTCACTTATTGTGTTCTTTAATACTTTTATTCTTAAAAGAAGAAATTCTTGAGTGTGAGTAGTGCAAGCTTTAAAGAAGGACTTGTAAGGAAGGAAGAAGATCCTATGATGAATGGCTCTTTGTAGAGGTCAACTTCAACTTATCCCCGCTTTGCCACTGGTTGCATTAACTTTGACACATGCTAGATCAACTATAGCTCTTATTTATCTATATACTTTTATATGGTAATGAATTATATGTGTTAGCATAACTGTAAGGACCCTAGGTCATTTTGAGAAATCCCGCTAAATTCAAATTTTGTTATTTTTCTGCAAATTTCAGTTTTTGGTTGCATCTCCCGCTAAAATTTGTTTTCATAAAGATTTTCTATTTCACGTTGATTAAATTTTGATTGAAGAGGTTTCTCAAATCCAATTAATGCTAAATTGAAATTTAAAATTGCATTAAGCACTTATTAAATTAGAAGAGGGGAAGACAGGAAACGAAGGTCTTAGAAACCGTCGGCAATTAAAACCGACGGTTCTATCAGGAAGGAAATATGAACCACTCAACTCCTTCACAGCTCCCGTGATCATGCGATTTCCTTATTTCCCTAATTCCCGTAACCTACGCTCGTTTCAGTGCCTCCCTAGCCGAACGAATCGGGTGTGCGTTACGCACGCACACCCTATTTAACTGGGCGTATGCCGTTCGGTTTCTCCCCATTCAATCGCTCCTTACTCTCGACCCCCTCGCCTCTTTCTCTCTTTCACTCGAGTCTGTAGGAGCGTACCTGAGCCGACGATGAGACGCATCGGCGGAAGTAGTCTGCGCAACGGGAGCAGACGGGAGCACTGTTGACGCCTCGACACACATGCACAATCCGATTCTTCCACCTCAGCGCCGATCGCCGCTCTCCTTCTCCGCTCGACCCTCTGCGCCGATGGCCTCTCCCAGCGCCGATTCTTCTCTGCTACACTGCTCGATCCTTTGCGCCAATCATCCTCTGCGCTCGACCGATCGTATAAGGTACGAACCCTCCTCTCCTCTGTTCGACTCTTTTAATATGATTGCAGTAATAAATAGAATTATATATGATAGTGAATAGTACTCCAAATCAAAGTCAAATTATTTTATTTAAGAAAATTTTATAAATTACAAACTGCTCTCAAAAACTTCCGAGTATTGTGTTCTTGTCTAATTAATGTGGTTAGCTCTTATTATAGATCTTTGGGGTATCCAAAAAAATGCTTAAAAGTATCAAATCACTTTATTCCCTCATTTAAGGATTAAAATGAAATTTATATTTGAATGATAAATTTGGATGAGTTAAATGTGAATTATGTAATTAAAATAACATAGAAATACTGAATTTGATGTAAAGATAAGTAATAGGTAACTTCTTAACCTATAGTTGGGTCACCGATTATCCCCTTTCCTAAAAATTTAACCATCCTGCACCCTGCGGAAATGTTATTGCTTAATTATAGGAGTTGAAACTTCAAGAGTTATAAGTAAATATTGATTCAACAATTCAATACATGTTTACTATGCTCTAGCATAATTTAAGAAACTATTATACAGGGTTTGATTAAAATGATATTGACATATTGTGCCAAATTATTATCATAAAATCTCTAAATCATCGGTTTTAGAACTCTTAAGTAAAATTGTTGTAATGCACCTTTTATTTATGAGATTTAATTCAAGGTTTGGGAAGGATATGAGAACGAAAAGATAGGTAGTATATTGAGTAAATAGGATTCGTTGAAAACATCACTTCAAGGTTTAATAGAATTTCAATTATAACTTTTGCAGATACATCAATATTGTAAGTGATTCGTCTTGTTAAATAAAACACAAAGGTACATTGGATATTAATTTTATGCTTTCTACCTTTTTGCTGCTTAAACATCGCTTTGAATCTGTTTTATGTTGCTATTTAATGCTTTACTCTTACTGCTAATCATGTAAGAGAGGCAAAATGATGTTTATGTATCTTGTGAATGTTGCAAAGAGTTCCGAAATAGAGGTTGAATTAAGTTAGGGACAGGGCTAGTCCATTATGAGTTATAAGGGTGCCATCTGGAGCCTTTGAGGGGGCCAGGTGAAGGTTATGCTTAAATGCATATATGATGCCATCTGAAGCCTTTAAAGGGGCCCAGGTGAAAGTTGCCATCTGGAGCCTTGAAGGAGGCCTGGGTGAAGGTGCCATCTGGAGCCTTTAAGGGGCCCAGGTGAAGGTCGTGCTTAACTGCATTTTTATGAACTCAACCTCATGGTTTTGGCTTTGACCATCAGAACTGCTAACATTGCTTCATAATATCAAGTCATAAACATAAACATGAATTTTTACGTTATTATTATTTTTCATTTGAAACTTATCATGTGACAAAAGAATATTTGTTTTGCAGGAGTTATGATTATCTTTTTGAAATAAATTTATATTTTCCTACAAATTTTATCATTTTTGCCTTCCACTTTACTTTAGGTATATTTTTAATATCCTTTGTATTTTGAATGTGCACTAAGGCATTATTTTTATAATGCCAGATCTGATACAGTTGGAGGATGTTGATTTAGTTTAAAATCGTTAGAAAGAGGCATGACGCAAGAAATTAATGAATTCTAACTACCCTTCAAGGGACAATCATTTCTGTATAAAGATATTTATGTAATAAATTCTGGATGTTATTTATTTTAACTTGAATGAATGTTATTTTTTTATATTTGAATGGCTCTGGATGTTGTTTAATTGCTATTTTACTTAACCGCAAATATGATCATGCGGAAAGATGTATCCGATGTTAGTTTGGTTGTTATCAACTTAACTTTGATAACTTTGATCTAAATCATCTCAATCTCATTTTTTTTTATTTTTGCATTTGTATGCAAAATTCATTTTGATTTATGGATGATACTTAATCATGAGTAATCTGTTATTCTATTGGTGTAAAATCATCATACATTCAACATACACATTCATTTTTTTTTGTCCTACATCACATACATATTTAGATCTTTTGTTAGATAGCTTAAAGAAGCATCAAATAAATTTCCCTTCATGCTTAGGGTGCTAATAAGCTTAGTCCTATGTGACAATCTATTAGAAATGACCAATGTGCTGCTAGATGAAGTTGGGTTGTCCTCAGTTATTGGTTCTAACACTTTGCAGTCGTCATCATTGTCATGAATAGATGCTGATAATGATTATCGAGCCATCTTGATAATTACAAGTCACATGTGACAGTTTACTAGAAAAGAACAATCTGCTGCTAGATGAAGTAGGGTTATTATAATTGCTATCATAAGAGCAATAGGAAATGAGTCATATTTTAAGGTGGTATTGAGCTTAAATAGTTAGAGAGAGTATTATTATTGGAGCATTTTATTTTTATCATTTTTGAAGCAAAAATATCTTACGTAGCTTTCTAGCTACACCAAACCGTAACTCCTTTCATTAGAGAGAGAAAGGAAAAAATGGTATATATATATATAGTATTATAGTTATCATAATAATAATAATAATAATATTAATACTTATAATAATTATTGTTATTATAAGAATATATCATAATAATTATAATTTAAATAATAACAATAAAGATAATAATAATAATGATTTAATAATAATATTATTAGTATAACAATAATAGTAATAATAATATTAAAAATGATAATAATAATTATTATAATGATAATAATAAAAAGAGTTGTAATAATTATAAGAATAGTAATTAAAATAATAATAGTAATAATAACAACAATAATAATAATAATAATAATAATAAATTCTTAATAAGAAAAATATGAGGGCTGCTACCCTTCCCAAGTAGCAGCTCAAAGCGCATGAATTCTTTTTTAAATTCATTTTGTTTCTCGTGCAATACATCTTGCGGGTAATAAGGGGAGAGAATGGGATGAATTAGGCTTTTTTTTTTCCTATTTGGGGTGAGCTATGGGAAGGCAAGTTTGTTTCTAAAAATATTATTATAATGATAATAATAATATTAGTATAATAATAATAATAATAATAATAATAGCAGCATAGCAATAATAATAATAATAATTATAATAATATTAGTATAATAATAAAAACAATGTTATTATTATCATAATAATAATAATGATGATAAAAATGATAAAAAAAATATTAGTAATAGTTATATATAGCAGAATCATAATAATAATAATAATAATAATAGTAATAATAATATTATTAATATTTATAATAGTAATTGTAATGATAATAATACTAATAATAGTATTACTATTAATATTAATACTAATAATAATAGTAATAATAATAATAATAATAAAATAATAATAATAAAACTGATAATAAAGTGATTAGTAATAATTATAATAATAATAATCGCAATAAAACAAGTAATTGATAAATATTTATATTATAAACCAATAAATAATCAATACTTCTATAATAATGAGCACAATACAAAGTATATGTCCTCATATCTAAAGTGGATATAATAGATCGTGTAAATAAACTTTTGAGCTTCAAGCATCGAGTGTCACAATAAAAATTACCTAAAGGTTCAAGGATATTATTTTATATATTAAACTTTGTTCTTGTTAGCATTGTATGCTTTTATAAACTTGTATAAAGATATATTTTTTTTATTTAATTTTGTTCCCTGCTATTTAATTATAGCCAGGAAGTCTACATCAGATAGTTGAAGGTCTATTACTATATGCATACTTATGTTACCTCTTTATATATGAGGAGAAACGCTGCATGTAATAATGAGAAAACATCTTCTAATCCTTATTACTCTTCTCATCTCCCTCTCTTGATACTCTCTGCATAGCATCAGAGCAAGGTCTCTCCTCCGCCCCCTTCTACCTCAATCTTCATCAAGAACGTCATCACCACCAGCCTGTCTCCTCTCCAGCTACTTAGTTTCCAGTCCTCCATGTCTCAGCCTCTCCAAAGAATGCACCAGCCACAAGAATCCTCTAGTTGCTTGTCTTCAGCTCACAAGAACTTGCAGTTTAGCAATTCCTTTACCTCTCCAGCTCAAGAACTCTTCAACCAATTATCCTCAACTCACAAGAATGTTCAAAAATCACCTCTCAGCTCAAGAACTCTTCTCAAGAACCTTCCAGCTTGCCCTTTAGCCTTCTAACTTCTCTGCCTACAGTCTTTAGTTTTCCTCAGCACAAGAATCATAGCCAGCCAGACAACCAGACTATCTTCAACCTCAACATCACCATCCCCATCCTCCTTTTCTGTCCAAAAATTCCTCTCTCTCAAGAACAAACCAAAACTCTCCCTCAAGAACTCATAAGAACCTTCTCAAGAACCGCACTACAACCATGAAATCAACCCACACAAACTCCCAGACCAGCAGCAACCAATCAAACCATTGCTCAAACTGCAATATTACAAAAATAACTGACTTTAAAAATCTCAAATTCTTGATCTCTAACATCATGAACCTTGTCCAAAACACCCTTATCATTGAAAACTATCACATATGGCACAACTATACGTTTCCAATGCCTTTCTACATAGTCACCTACAAGAAATGGTCTATTTGAAATAACCAAAAGGATTTGAAGACCCCACACAGACCTCACCACGTGTGCAAACTCAATAAAGTCATGTACGATCTCAAACAATCCCCAAGACAATGGTATTCCACATTAACCAACTTACCACACACCCAAGGATTCAAAACAAGCCATGTCGATCCCTCCTTACTAATTCACAACTCAACTCTTAACCCAATATACATCCTAATCTATGTTGATGATATCCTAGTTGTCGGCCCATCCACAACCACCATAAACTCCCTTATTCGCACTCTCACCCAGCAATTTCGCATGAACAACCTTGGCAAACAAAACACATTCCTTGGCATCACCCCTGCCGGCCCAATGTTAAGCTAATCAACATATGCATTAATCCTACTCAAACAATCCTGCATGGAGAACTGCAACCCAACTCAAACCCCTACCACTACACAACCACAATCATTTAAACCCTCCCCACCATTCAACCAACCAAAACTCTACAAAAAACTTGTCGGATCACTACAATATCTAACCATCACATGTCCCGATCCCAGCCTCGCCGTCAACAAAGTTTGCCAACATATACATAACCTCACCCAAGCTCACTTTGATCAACTCAAACGCATCATAAGGTATGTCAAAGGCACCCATCATCTAGGACTCCATATCAACCTGGGTGATCTACTTTATCAAGCATACACATACTCAAATTGGGAAGGAGATTCAACTGATCGCAAATCCACCACCGGCTACTGCATATTCTTGGGAAACACGCCAATCTTCTGGAGCGCCAATAAACAAAATACAGCCCCCGCTCGTCCACAGAAGCAGAATATTGGGCACTAGCCACCACTACAACATATGTCATTTGGATTCGGCAACTACTCCAAGAATTTGGCATCTCTCAAAACAAACTCACCGCCATATTCTGCAACGATATCTCAGCAATTGCACTCACAAAAAATCTGATCTTCCACGCCTGCACTAAGCATGTGGAAGTTGATTTTCACTACATCCTCGACAACATGAAATTCAGCTACTTCACATTCTCACAGAAGAACAGAGAGCCGACATATTGACAAAGCCTCTCTCGACATCCCACTTCAGCATTGATAGATTCCAACTCATTATGTCCGACCATAGTGGTTCGTTTGCGGGGGACATTCACGCCACACAATCAAAAAATCTACATCAGACAACTGAAGACCCATTACTCCTATGCACATACTTATGTAACCTCTATATATTTGAGGAGAAACTCTGCATGTAATAATAAGAAAACATCTTCTATTCTTTATTACTCTCTCATCTCCTTCTCTCAATACTCTCTACACTAGCACTGCATGCCTTTGCAAACCTGTACAAGAATATCACTATTTTATGTTTAAAATGCTAAATTTATTGCTATTGTATTGAATTTTGAGCCTTTGGCTTGAGATACTGTTATTCTCGTATTATCAAAAGTTTTGTCACACTTTGAGAAAAGTTGCTATTTTTTATATGAAGCTATCTTTATGGTATGAGTTCAATGTGGAGGATTTTCATACAGATATAAAATTTGGGTTGGGCAGACCCACTTGATGGTTGATAAGGAGATCACAACTTGCATAGAGGGGGCTGGTATAGGTTATATGATGAAATTATTAGGAATAAAAAAATCAGGCATATGTGCCTAGATATACCTCTTGTTCTGTGCCTTTCTTGGTAGAATGATTTTTTCAGTGATACGTAAGGCATCTCGAATTCTTAAGCAATGACATTTTATATGAAATTTATATCGTGACGGGTTGCTTAAATATTTGCAAAAATGCCAAAATAAAATCTTCTTAACATTTGATTTGCAAGGGTAATTGCCAAAATTAGATAGTCTCATGAGTGAGACTATTTGTACTATGTGTTGGATATGATGTAACTATTTTTCTTATTTGCACTATTTTGTTTTTACGCATATCGCTTTATAATTTAAATATAAATGTGATATCCAAGTATTCAGAGTAATCTGACTAGGATTTCACCTTTAGAATATTTCACTTGTCAGATCAAGAACTGATAGTGGAACAGAACCCCGACAAGCAACTTGATGAACGTTGGTCATCGCTGCCAGATTAGCTTATTACATGCAGCATTTCTCCTCATATATATATATATATATATATATATATTATATCAGCTATAATATCATATTTTATGTATAACTTGAAATGATATAATTAAATTTTATTTTAAATAATAAGATTTCATTTCCCTGTTTACTTTGCTTAAATTTCTAGCAGGATCTTACTGATGGCATCCCTAAATTCAAAATTATATAAATTTGAAATTAAGGCTGCGCATATGCAATCCCTAACAAATCATGAATGAAAGGGATCTTAGGTGCCTAATATTTTTAATTTTTTAAATTATAAGAAGTTCATCTATTGGGATAGTCGGTGTGAAATCAAATCGCTCAGATGTTCAATTTGGATTATGTCCCACCAAAATCAGAGTTTTGCCATTTTCCCAATCTGTGTTAGTAAGATACCGCAGCAAATGATAAGATATTGTCATAAGTGTAGGTGTACCCACCCTCTTTGTCAATATTTGTAAAGTCGGATTCGTAGATCCAATCGGGACCCAGTTAGATCTGATTTGTTTCTATCAAATTCACAAAATCTGTAGAAACTTGTTAAAACTAGTCAATTTTGATTTATTAAAAAATCGGTTCAATTATCTATTTTATAAGAACATGTTAAAGTTATTAATTTGCTAATTTCCGTCGGCCACAAGCATAGCTTAATGCCTCTACTCTGCGGGGTCCAAATTCTTCCCTTCTCTTGATTTTAGCTCATTCGCTCGTAGTTGACATTCTCACATCTTCCATATGGCCATCTCTCCCATCGCAGAAGCCAACTTCACATAGCTGAGGATGTCTTCATCACAATTCTGTCTTCGCATTGTAGAACTAACAGGCAACTTCTACGTATAGAACTGTCCTCTTTCTGTAAGTAGCCTAGAGATTGTCTCGGATTTACATCATTTACATGCTTGTTTACTTTATAGGGTTTGTTACAATTTGCTTTTTTGCTGAACAACTAGGCAGTTGCCTATTTTATTGCTTTTTCTTAATGCTAACCAGATTTAATATATTTTGCGTTTTTTCCTTTTTAACTTTGATAACATTTGTCTATTGCTGTTTGTTATGAATTCAACTCGTTCTTGCTAATAGAAAGTTATTTGTGCTGGACAGATTTTGATTTTCTTTAAAAAATATGTGGTTTGTTTTACAAGCTTACTAATTATAATTGATTTCTTTTGGAATACGTGATATAAATACTATATATAGCATGTTTATTACAAGAATTTAACTGAAAAATCTTGTACATTGTTTTTTTCAAGTATTCTTACTTTTTTAACTTCTTGCTAGCTCGGTTTAGCTTACAAGTTGCAATTTTTTATCATAAGGTTCAAAGTTTGGTATTTCCTTTTTCTTAAATCCTTATAAATTTTACAAAACATAAAGCCTTTTTCTTTATCAATATAATTTTTACTATATATTTAACAATACGATTCAATTGGTTGGTCAATAAACCGGTTTGACAGGTTGATCCAATCAATCCATAAATGATAGCTTTACCGGTTCAATGTTGGATCCTGCTTTAAAAACATTGCTCCTTGCCGACTGAAACAGTGAAAGTAGTTCCCATACTTTGAGGTAACAAACTCCCAATAGATGATTAGTAATAAATATGTAGTGGTTGAAAGTTTGATGAGGAGAAAAGAAAAATATGTGGTTCTTGTTCCAATCTGGCATTGATAGTAGCTCTGACGAGCTACATCACTTAAGATAAGCCTCTATGTGTATAATGTGATGACTATATTGGATAATTGAAAACATCCACAACATGACTAAGCACTCATTATTGTAAGGGAACCTCTAGATAACTGATAACTAATAACAACCAAAATCATCCTCCATGTTTCCCAATACAGACTCCATCGCAGCTGCATAATAATAATATCTCTCTTCTATATATACTCATGTAATATACGCTAACCGTGACATAAATAATACGCTATTAGCTATATCTTTTCTCCCATTCTTTCTCTACATTTCCCTCAATTTCTGCTTCTTTCATAGTATCAGAGTAAGATTTGATCCCGTCCTCATTCCCTGCTTCTTTCATAGTATCAAAGTAAGATTTGATCCCGTCCTCATTCCCGTCTCCAACCAGCGTATAGCACTTGATCGAACACCCTCGATTCCGCTCGCAAGATCGTTTTCGCTAGCGAGAACGATTCCGTTTGCAAGAACGATTCTGCCCCCATTCGACACCAACAATTCTTCTAGTTAACATCATCGGAATAGATCTAACCCTAATGGAGTCTACGAACATCGATTCCCAATCCGACAACAGCTTCAGCTCACACAGTAACTATGTCTTCTTAGAAGCACGAAAGATCTCAAATTCTTGATGTCTAATATCAAAAATATGATTTATACCTATTATTGCGTGCTCCAGTATTTTAACTGTTCAAAGCCAACATCTTACATGGGCACTTAGATGGCATTGACAACCCATCCCAAATCGACGATCCACGGTACATTACCTGGAATAGCACTGACAAAAACCATTTTGCAGCTCTCTACATCACTGTATCTCTCTTGATTCCCTCTTACATATTGGATCTAGAAACATGCCACGAGATATGGGCTACTTTGGAAAGGCCCTCCAGTCCACAAATTATTCCAGAGTCGTACAACTCAAGAACGAACTCGACAACATCTCATTGGACAGATCCATGCATGAATATGAAATCAAAACACTGGTGGACAAAATTACTGCCACTGGATCAACGCTTGACACCAAAGACATCATTCTGTACACATTAAACGGCCTCCTTGTCACCTACCAAGCATTCCCATATGAACCAAGCTCAACCCCATTAGCTTAGATGATCTATACTCCCTGATATGTAGTGAAGAGATAAATGTGCAACAAGATCTTCACAAAGAATTTCAGCTGATCAACCAATCTACCGTCAGCCCTCAACAACATCTCTCATTGTTCAACAACCAAGCCAGAGGCCATGATAAGTCAAACCGAGTCAGAGATTGTCTGTCGTACAGAGGAGATATACTAAAACCCCACAAAATTACATTATCAAGTGCCAAATCTGCAATAAACTAGGTCACTCAGCCAAAAAGTGTTGGCATCGACTTGACACAAACTACAACCAAACATATTCAACTTGACACAAACTACAACCAAACATATTCAACTTCACATCACACTACTGCCCTTCATACTAATGGCATTGCTGATGACACCTGGTACCTCGACTTTGGAGCATCAAACCACATTACAAACGATATAAATCGCATGTTCATAGCTGAACCACAACCAAGACCATGATCGAATTACTGTCGGAAGTAGCCAAACACTCCATATTTCCAATACGGTCAAATGTATCCTACAAATACCCCATCATAAGTTTCTCTTGATAAACATACTTCACGTTCCACAGTATCAATGCAACCTCCTTTCAATTCAAACATCTGACAACTCATGCTCTATCTTATTAGATCATAACGATTTTATCATAAAGGATCTCCAAATGAACATTCATTTTCTCAAGGGTCGTTGCATCAGTGGACTCTGCACCATTCAGAGTTCACCAGAACTTCCACCTTCAAAGCTAGCACTGAGATCCCCTTCAACACCCAACGTCTCCCCTTGGCATCAACGGCTAGGACGTCCAAGCTCCGACATCCATCACCTTCTTCACAAGCAAATCCCACATATCGGCCAAAGCTCCTCTACATATCTATGCTTTGCATGCATCTCTACAAAGCATTATAAACTTCAATTTCCCAAATTTAATACAAGAAATTATAATTTATTTGAACTTATTCATACTGATTTGTGGGCCCTGCCTTAACTATTTCTAATGACGGTTACAAATTATATGTTATATTTGTGGATGATCATTCCCGCTATGCTAGGCTATTTCCCCTGATGCAAAAATTAAATACTCTTCAAAAAGCCTCACAACTCCAAAAAATCATGGAATGCCAATTTAACAAACGGATAAAAATACTAAAATCTGATGGATGAGGAGAATACAACTCTACCTCCTTTCAGAATCTTCTAGAAACCTCAGAATACACCACCAACTGTCACGCCCCCACACTCATCAACAAAATGGTGTAACCGAGCAAAAACATCTCCACATTCTTGAAATTACTCGTATTCTCCTTCAAACAGCCACCTACCTGAAACCTTTTGGGCCCATGCTACTCTCACCTCTACATATTAATGACTGCCTTCTCCAAACACCAACAATGCCTTTCCATTTCAACTCCTACACAAAAAAATACCAGAATACAATCATCTCCAGGTCTTTGGCTATCTTTGCTTCCCACTCCTTCCTCCCACCGAAGCATCCAAACTCGCACCTTGAACTCTGCCCTGCATATTTTTTAGGCTACTCTCCAAATCACAAAGGGTACATATACTATAATTCAAAAACAACAACCACTTTAATATAATTTTTCGAAAACATATTTCCTTACTCTACATCCACCATATCTGACACCACCTCTAACTCACAACCACAGTGCACATCAACACCTCTTCTTCTACTCCCAACTTCCAGCATCTCAACAAAAATAGTACCCAAACCACACTCTGTATCATCAATCACTTCTCCCAAACCATACTCAACATCACCAATCCTCACACCTGACGTCTCACCCATAAACATCCCAATTACCTCTCCGCCAACATCAGCACCTGCTCACCAATCCAAATAGATTTCATCCACAAATCTAAAATCCATTCCTACATCAAAACCAACTCCCCTCCCCATTCACCCCATGCAAACACGTTTAAAAACTGGCACACTAAATCCAAAACAGATATTCAACCTTCTCCACACAACTCCATTTCAAATCCTACACTGTCGCTGCAAAATTGGAGCACTTGAAATGTGCATGGAAAATGAATACAGCGCCTTGATCGAACAATAAACAAGGACCCTTGTACCACCTCATCCTTAACAAAACTTCCTCGGCTGCAAATGGACAGAAAGCATAACTAGTGGGCCAAGGCTTTAACCAAAATTACGGCATTGACCAGTTCTAAACATCAGCCCAGTTGCAAAAATGTCAACCATACGGGTTCTACTCACCACCACTACCCATCATAAATGGATGGTAATCGAATTAGATGTGTTTAATGCTTTCTTACATGGGTAGCCAAAGGAAATAGTTTACATGAAACAACCGAAAGGTTTCGAAAATCGTAGCTTCCCCAACAACATCTGCCTACTAAAAAAAGCAATCTACGGACTGAAACAATTATCGCATCAATGGTACTCCACTCATAAATTTTCTTCACATCAATAGGTTCAGCACCAGCAAAGCCGATCCTTCCCTCCTTAGCCTCGACAATCCTGCAGTTCAAATGCATGTCCTGGTATACATGGACGGCACACTGATTACTAGCCCGAACCAAACAGCTCAGCTCCCTGGCCAGTCTTCAAACCCTGTGGTTCAAAATGAGAATTCTGGGAACTCCCAGAATTTCCTTAGGATAAACATTACACGGTCTACAATCGGGCCTATTCTTTGTAAGACACCTATGCTGCGACAATCCTGAGAACAGCTGGAATGGAACAGTGCAACATAGACCCAACACTTATCATCAACTCAACGCCAAAACCGATATACAACAGCCCCTTCAGCCACCTGAAACTTTACAAACAACTAGCCGGCTCTCTTCAATATCTCACAATCACAAGACTAGATATCCCGCCTAGCAGTAAAAAAATCTGCCAACACAAACATTACCCTATACAAACACACTTTAAATAGCTCAATAGAATTCTAAGATACCTCAAGAGTACCCTCTCTCTAAGGATACAAATTAACCTAGGGAACTTGCAACTTCAAGCCTACGCCAATTCTAATTGGGCTAGAGATACAGAATACAAAAATCCACAACCTGGTACTGCATCTTCCTTGCAACACTCCTATTTCATGTTGCGCTAAGAAACAATGCACCGTTGCCAGATCCTCCACCTAAGAAGAATGCAAGGCTTTAGCATCAACAACTACAGACATCATATGGATGCGCCAGTTGCCAGGAGATTTCCATCTACCACAAAGGCAACCGATCATAATGCATTGTGACTATCTCTCCGCTATCGCACACTTAAAGAACCCCATCTTTCATTCTCGAACAAAGCATGATGAAGTTTATTGCCACTTCATCCGTGACTGCATTGCCAGAAAGGAAGTTGAACTATCCTATATTCCCATTGAAGAACAAGCAGCTGACATTCTCAGCAAGCCTTTCGCAACAGCTCAGTTTTGCAACCTTCAATCCAAACTCACCTCACCGATAAAGATGGCTCGTTTGAGAGGGAATAATAACAACCAAAACCATCCTCCACATTCCCCAATAACAGACTCTATCACAGCCGCAGAATATTAATAGCTCTCGTCTATATATACTCATGTAATATATGCTAATCGTGACATGAATGATACGGTATCATGGTTACCTTTTATCCCGCTCTTTTTCTACGTTTCCCTCCTTTACTTCCTCTTCCAATAACAATGATGTAAGTTAGACAGTTTGTTGGCCTGTTGAAGTCTGTGACGTATCTATGCAAGAATGTGTGGAAACAATGAAATTCTCTCTTAACATGTGAGCAAAATGGACATCAAGAGGGAGTTAGGGGAGCTCTATTCTGTTTGGAAATGGCTAAAATTATATTACAATATGAGCATTAAGGTAATAACTAGCATTCTCTCATCTGTATCTGAAGTTAGAATGGGGTATTTGAGCAATTGATACATACTTAAGTAGCTCTTTTTAAGATCCTCTAGTTGCTGGTAGATTGATACTGAATGGATCCTAAAGCACCAAATCGGGTCGCATGACTATTTTTCCATTTACAGCTTTCAACTTAGTACAAATTTACAACTATACCATAGCTACAGCACTCTAGACTCTTTGTGAAAGCACCGCTAATGTGCTTACGTTTTGTGAATACTTAATAGATACACAAAGTCTCCCCTTCTCTAGTGACCAATGACTTGACACTAAAATAGAACATAATCTGGAAAAGCGTACTTGTCTTAAGAATGAGACATGTAATTAAATAGAGACGCATATATACCATAATACACTTGAGCCGCTTGAGTACTACTTGATGCATCCTTAATACATAAAAGATTGATAGAGGTAGCTGCTTATTGTACAGGGTGGGTTCTCGGAATAAGAGCCATAACTACATTTATCTTCCTTATAATATAGCAAGCGGTAACATTTTGGGGACCAGTCGATGATAGAGAAGTAAAATTCAAAATAAATTTTTATTCAATAAAATTACTATGATATAATTCAGAAAAGTAAATCTAAATTATAATCTTTGAGCCACTGATAATCATTGAGGTTTAACTTCATTCTTTCACCATTACAAAGTATAAAACATGAATGCTCACTTTTTTATAATATCACAAGCATAATAAAAAATACTACAATTGCATGGTTTCACATTTATAATAGAAAGATGTACATTCATGCGTTTTGCAAGAAAGAAAGCGCACTCAAGTAGTAAATATGGCAACAAATAGTAAACATAGGAAATAATATAACTACCAAATTTAAAGAGGGAATACCTAAAATTAGTGGTTCCCAAGCTCATAAGTATTGTCAAGACTATTCTCAGCTAGGTATCAAATTGAGGTTTTAACATCTAGGCTTCAAATATGCTGATCACTTGGTCAAAAGAGTCTAAACCTCCAAACTAATATCCCTCTATGGGTTATAATAATAATTCCAATAGATCAATAAGGATTGGCTCTAGGATTTTGTACTAGTTTTGTTCATTTTTATGGTTAATCAAGGTTTGAGCTATTACATGCAGACTTAAGGGTGAAAGGTGCATCTATGGCTAGTTTCTTCTTCATAAGGCCAATACTAGATCAACATTACTATTGTGATGACCCAATGCCAACTCAGCATAAACTGTCTCGGCATTCAGATATTCACATACTGCAGGATCATATTGAGCAATTTAAGAGAAAAAGAAATATACTAACAAAAGCCAAATATATTTTTCATTCATTTCAAAATTACATATTACAAAAATCTTCATTGTACATCATGAACATTGTTCAACTTTTTAAAAATAAAAAGAATAAAAAGATAAATAATAGTTAAAGTAGCGTCGTCGATCCATCGGCCAATTGATAATTTAAGTTTTAAAGTTCTTCAAGCTCCCCCAAAAGTACCTGACCTGGCATTGTTCAAAAAATAATACCGGGATTAGAATTTCTAGTAATTAAAAAATACTCTAAATACCACAGTAAATAAAGTAATATTACATTTTCATAAAAGCAGATATACAATTAGCAGATATAAGGATAAAAATGCAGAAAAAGTAAGGTAATAGTGCACAAGGAATAATCAATTTCCTACAAAAGAAAAAGTATTATCACAAAATGTATATTACTGATGTCATTTTTCAGTAACCCACCACGAATATCGCTGTTGTCATTTTTTCAGTGACCCATGAATGTTGCTGATGTCATTTTTCTAGCAACCCACGAATATTACTGATGTCATTTTTTCAATAACAACCACAAATATTATTGATCTCATTTTTCTAATAACAACCACGAATGTCATTGATATCATTTTTCTAATGATTCACGAATGTTACTGATGTCATTTTTTTAGCAACCCATGAATATTACTGATGTCATTTTCCAGTAACTCACTAATGTTATCATGTTGGTTCCGAACAACCAACCAAACTTCAATACGAATTTGATCAAAATGAAAAAGCGAAGCTAAGCAGTAATAAATTTTAAAAAAAAAGTAATACATGTTATATACTGGGTATCTTTGTTTTTTAAGATCCAAAGTTTGATAGTTCGATTTTGGATCTGCATTTTAGATTTGGATATTTTAAATTTGCTTTTAGCCAATATTCTTAGAAGTAATTATTATCTTCTTTTCCATTATATTTTTCTTTCGCTTTTACATTAGGTTAGCATTATTATTATCTTCATTTAATGATAATAATAATAATATGTAAAAGTAAAAGACATAATGGAAATAACTAGAATTAAATTGCAAAAAGTAATAATAATAATAAAACATTATAATGAAAAGTGTCTTAATGGAAGTAATAGTCATCTTATAACATATGTATTATTTATCATTATTGATTAATGACAATAATGCTACTGTGATGACATAATCTTATCTTCATAAAGTTTATTAAGTATATACAAAAATACATAAATAATAGTATTAGCAAAATCTCCTCATTTATACCTCCTTTCCCACTCTTCTTACCTAGGATAGTCTTGCTAAAAAGCTGAGGGAGGTCGGACTGCTAATGGAAGGAATCAACATCTTTTAACTCACCTTATGAAATGATAACTTCTATGCCCTATATGAAGTGAGGACGGCTCCTGCCATTTTTGATAATCATCAAAATTTATGTTAATAAAATGCATACATAAATATACAGATATAATTCATATGATGCATATCTTATACAAACTGTATATTTATAAAATATGCATTTCAAATCCAGTTGAAGTGTATTCAAGCGAACAAAGAAATTCGAAACCAATTTAAGTTTGAACCTGAGCCTTAAATCAACTCAAAATTTAGCTGAGCGAACTTTTGAATGAGTTTCGAGTTTTGAGCTTAATTATTAACAACCCTATTAACTCATTAAAATCGACAATTCCTCTAAATATATTAAGGCCATGATGGAAAGATAAAGTAGCATATGGCATGTCCTCGTTCTAGAACAAGGGAAGACCATTGTGAGAAGCTGACTTTTCTTTGATTTCAGGAGCGCCAAAGCTCATCTAATATTACTGATGAGCAAAGGAAGAAGGAGCGTGAAAAAATAAATGAGATCCTTAGCACCAAGGAAGCACTTCGCGATGCCAAGCAATGTCCGAGTTGCAAGATGGCTATATCTCGCACTGAAGGCTGCAACAAGATGACTTGCACGAATTGCGGAGGGTACTTTTGCTACAAGTGTGGCGCAGCTATTGATGGATATGATCATTTCCAGTAAGACATGACATGCCTTTAATATGTTCAAAAGATGGATGCCTGACATCAATAATCCTGACACAAATTTTCTTTCTCTAGGTTGGGATGCGACCTCTTTGTGCGCGAAGATATCATACTGTGGGAGGCACAGCTTAACCAGCGGCAAGTGTTAGCTCAGGCGCAAATAGAATTGCATCCTGATGCAGCGAACGTGTGCCCCAATTGCAGGCAAATAAACGCAAAGGTTAGCTAAACTGTTGACATTCTGATATCTAAAACATATTGCGGTCTAGCTTGGCTCAGTTTGAACTCGACAATCTGTAAGTGGCTTGGAAAAGTATTGTGATTAGTTTCATGATGTTATATTGAATTTTTGTTATTTAGTTCGGGGATATCAATGAAAAGACTCATGCTTACCCTTTAAAATAGGATGGGTTATGGTTATTTATGCTAAGGATTTACTTTTAAAATTGTTATTAAGCATGTGCAATAATCAAATTAAAAGATATTCAGCATTAAATTAATTATTATATTAAAATTTGAATATATGTCAGACGGATCAACAATACTAGATAAGTTATTATGAATAATTTGTTTTGGAAAATGTGCAGGTGGGGAACAACAACCATATTTTCTGTTGGGCTTGTCAGAAACACTATTGTGCTTTGTGCAAGCAGATTGTTAGGCGCACTTCAGAACATTATGGCCCCAAAGGCTGCAAACAGCACACTGCAGATCCCTGAAACTTGCAAGTTTGCACTATCCTATTGAAATTTTACAAAACAGTACTTCAATTTTAAACAATTTAGATTGTTTAGGCACATGTGTAAAATTAAAAATAAATCGACCTTAATTGAGAAAGTTATGCTATTGATTATAATTTTTTTCATTAATTGAGAAATTTTAGTAGTTTCATTCTCATATTATGCTAGTAGAGTCATCATCTTAGAGGACCTTTGCAAGGAAGGGAAGAATCAAAGTTTCTTCAAAACCTCATTCACAAATAAGCAAAGTCCCTCCTTCCCCTACATTACTTATTGGAGCAAGTGAGGAGGAAAATCTTACTGATAGACTCTTTTGTTGAGAAAAGATTACCCATTCTTTTCTCTCGAGTAAATCAATCCCTCAATATCTTCTAATTACTCTCTTGGGCAAGTCATGAACCTTATCTGAGCTATTGGATCATGATCATCTCTTATGCACTTTAATAATTGATTAAATCAAATTGTTGAAGCTTAGCAGTCTAGTTGGATTGGTATTGATTAGCTTGTAACTTGGTTACCATTATATGCACCTTCATGATTTTATTGTCCATCGTAGGGTTGCTTGACCTGCCAAAAATTGTTACCAAGTCGTCCGCACGTATAGCTCATGTGATAAATTACCATAAGGATTCATCGATTGCATTTCCCAGTAGGTGTTTGTTGAGCTATCTGATAACCCTGGCTTGAGGTAGTATTAGCCTCTTGCATTCAATGTGTTGTACATGAGTAGGCGGGTTTTTTTTTCTTAGCTTTTCTACTTCTTCTTGTTCAACATATTCTAATATTCTTGCACTTTTAAGCATGTCTGAGAATTTAGAGATTCGTAGAGCCATGAGCATTTTATTGATAGACAAATTTAATCCTTTTAAAAATCGACTACATCGAATAGACTCGGTGCTCACTAGTAATGGTGTGTAACGGGACAGCTTTTGAAATCCAATATCATATTTAGTGACACCACAGTGGCTCTGACATAATTTTATGAACAAATCTTCCATTATAGCTCTGAAGGATGTATTTGGCTCTGAAGTTCTTGATGAATTATTCTCATTGAATATCTTTAGTATTTAGGCCTACAAATTGTAATATTACGGCGGTCTCCCACCCGTATTCAATTTCTCCTTCCAACCTAAAGATGATTAATTTAATAATGTTTATAGATGTGCATTTTATGCTAGTTAGTATTTTTTATATCTTATTTACACAATCATCATCATTTATTGGATTAATACTTTCATTGAATATTGGTGGTTGGAGTCTTAGCAAGGCTTGAAATAGTCCATCTTTCTCGATGGTTGGAGAATTGGTAGATGATAGTATAGCAGTATAACTACTCGTTTGAGGTGTCTACTGAAGCTTTAAAAATATAACACCTCACTATTATATTAAATATAAAAATCTAACAATGGGTATTACGGTAGTATTTAATATTGAGTTAGGTGATTCTAACTCAACATTAGATACTACCTTATATTATATGAATCTATGGGTGGAAGGAACTTCAATTAATCTAATTAAACATTCATTATCCAAAATATAAATAATATGAAAAAATAGTTTACAATCATCACAATGTATTTAAGTTACAAGTTCTTAAAAATAAAACTCATTCTCATATAAAGAAATAAAAAGTAAACTAGCTTCTCCCAGTTATTGCTCGGGTTATTCTTTAACTGCATGTCCCGATCTACGCTCCTAATCTACTGTATTTTGGTTTTTAAATACGGTAGGACACAGCAAAAAAAAAAGGTGGTTATACTTCATAAGTCTCTGTACATTTTAAAAGTATATTAAACATATTATTAAGCGGATATCTCATTAATCATTTATAATTTAAAGTATAAGCGGTGCAATAAGCATGAAAATATAAAGGAGGGTAAGTAAGAAAATTTTCTTACAGTGATCGAGTAATTTTACAAATCCTACAACAAATAAGTTAACATAGCATTTGAAATATTTAGAATTAAAGAAAAATATGAATATGTTCAGATGATTTTGTATGCTAAATAAGAAAAACAGTGTAAGCAAAGAAAATGCATTTTTATATGAAATTTTACATTGTATAAAATTTTGAAAGATTTAAAATGCTGTAAATCATTTTAATCTAAAAATTGAATATATATATATATATATATATATATATATATATATATATATATATATAGTCATATGAATATATTTAATTATTCACAATCAATGAGATTGTGAGAAATGCAATTTATAATTTATTTATCTTTTATTTTGTTCTGTGGGCGCAGAACAAGTGAGGAGTTAAGTACGTCTACTCAATTTATCTAAAAATAGGGTCAACTGTAAACATACACATTTCCCCTCAAAGGAATTATGTGGTCTCCGAATACACTAATAGTCTGTCCAGGCTTAATGACAGTTGTACTAAAAATCTTCCATATAAACCCCTCTGAAATATTTATTTAAAGTGTTTATTATATGCAGCAAATCTTAATGTATGATTCAAGGTTTGGATTCAATGCGTTGCAGCACAAAGAATTTTATCAAAGTATTGTAAATCATGTGATATCCATTGTTTTCTATTTTTAATTATCTATCATAATGATTTGGGGTTAACTTAGGAAATATATAATCTCAAGTTTAATAAGTTTAATATAAGGATTTGAATAATTTCTAATATATAAAATAATCATTTAGTAATTTACTAGGAAGCTCAAGATAAATATCTTATAGAAAATTTATTATTCATTTTGTAAGTTTTGATTTATGTAGCAAATAACAGCTTCTATTTATTGTTTATTTTCCTAAAAAGGAAATAAATCATCCAAAATCACATTATCATCTTTTCTTCTATTTCTATAAGTACAATTTATAATTTATGGAAATTAGAGTGGTTGCATAACTTGTCTAAAAACATTTAAAAGTTATGCCTTCCTTACTCTTATTTCAAGACTTTTAAGTATGTTTCATTATAAAAGTACTCACTATTAATTGAACAAGCTAAAAAGATTTATCATTTTGCATGCTCAAAATGAACTAGCTTAAAGCTGTACATCAAGCTCATTAAAGCTTAATAATTTTATTAACAACTTACATAAAGATTAGTAATAGTGAATACAATTATAAGCATTTATAATCTAAGTAGGTAGATCTTTGCTAAAGATTTGGATATCTCTAAACGTAAAGTACATATTGCTAAATACCCACTCTAATAGCAATTTATGAAATAGTTTAATTTGGCATATCATAAGAGATTAAGTACAACAATAATTGTAACAATCTAGGCTATGATTTATAAAGACATCTCATAAATTTCTTCTTTTCAAATGTTTTTCCAAAAAGTTACTATGCAAATAAGTGCTCCACTGTGAGCATGAGTAATGAAATTTTGAATGGATCTCCACTCGTTATACCAAAAGAGAGAAACCATGAGGTATGGCTTAACAGTGGATAAGCATAAAAAAAAAATATGAGAGAGAAAGAAAAATTGTATCCCACATAATATGGCCATGATTATTACAAATGACTAAACTGAACAATATCTTCCACGTCTTGAATAATACATAGGATCGACATGCGCTAGTTTAAACCAAAAGAAATACACAGGATCGACATGCGCTAGTTTAAACCAAAAGAATGGTACCGTTTGTGCATTTATAGTGACCAATGCACTAATTCAAAAGCAATTTTATGGGTGATAGCAATGACATTATTTTAAAAGTACTGCATCATAGAAAGGTACTGCATCACAAACAATTGTAAGTAAATTAAATTATAAGAGATAACAAATGCCATTATTTTAAATGAAGAAAGGTACTGCATCATAGAAAGTCTATTACGATAGCAAAGCAGCAATATTACACATATCCAATCCTCCATGACAGAAAAACATGTAAAGGTGGACAAGCATTAGCAATAGAAGAATTTGCATGCCATACATTTCTATAACTCTTTCAGACTGCTGAAGTTTTCACAAAATAGTTGCACATAAAACAATACGATATATTGCAAGTAAATGTATCATGAAAGACTTCTTCAATAAAGTTCGAAGAAATATATTATTTTTCAATTCATATCAATTCAAAATCATAAAACTGATCCAAGAGAGATTTAGTAAGGATCTGAGGTTTATGTTTTTAGGATAACACATTTCTAATGTTAAATTGACAAATAACAATTTTTTATCGTTAAGAACTTTCAAACAAATGCTGACTTTGGTTTTCCCTTATTATACATGTGAAAATGAGATATTTATATTTGATCACAATTCAAGAGGAAGTGTGAGGCTTTAAATCAAAATATATTTAGTTTCCATTTTGAATTGATTTTGATATTATTATTATTATTTAACTATACAGACACTTGTTGGAATGGTATTTCTCAACATGTATTATTTAAGTTGAATTCAATATTTTATATCAACAATGAATTTAAAATTTTAACAACATTTATATATATATATATTGGGTGCAACCATACCAGCACTAGTGCACCGGATCCCATCAGAACTCCGTAGTTGAGTGTTTTTGAGCAAGAGCCGTACCCAACCATACCAGCACTAGTGCACCAGATCCCATAGAACTCTATAGTTGAGTGTTTTTGAGCGAGAGCCGTACCATGATGGGTGACCTCCTCGAAAATTCTAGTGTTGCACTCATTAAAAAAAAACTTATAAATATATTTATATGCTTATGTGCAATTTGTATTTCAAATCTGAGCACTATTTGCTAGGTAAGAATAAATTATAATTAAAAAAAAATGCAAGCACCTTACTTTTAATATAATTATGACTTCAATTTTTACAACTTAATTATGTCTCACTTAATTTTTTTCTAGCTCTGCCCTAATCTAGTGGTCAATGCTTAAAATGATTGAACCATCTTAACACTAACACTGCTTTCTCCTTTCTCAAAGCATATCATTAATTGGAATTAGTGGTGGAACTAAGTTAGCATTGAAAAAAAATTTTATTTTAGTATAAAAAAAGAAGCTACATGAAAGTGCTCATATACATATACAAAACCCCTTATTATTTGATGCATGCACCGGGTAGTACTAAATCTCCACAAGAAATCTCGTGAGAAAATACAATATGATAAAAACTGCCCTGCAGCAGCCGTTTTAACCTAAAGTTGCAATCATACTCAATATTGACAGCAACAAAACTGTGGCGTCCGCCCCCTAATCATCCGGATTAAGGAGTGA
This sequence comes from Gastrodia elata, assembly GCA_016760335.1. NCBI lineage: Eukaryota > Viridiplantae > Streptophyta > Magnoliopsida > Asparagales > Orchidaceae > Gastrodia > Gastrodia elata. The sequence goes on along the minus strand of CM028678.1, from coordinate 46,115,169 downwards.
TCGTCACTTAGCACGTCCCTTGCTTAATATTAAGTTAGAAGATTATGACTCCAATACAATCTTAAGAGAATGATGTGCCATTTTTAATAGTGCAAAGAAGAACAATCACTTAATGAGTATACTGTGTAATCAGAGTGTGGAAGAAAAAGGAACAATTATAGTAACATCCATTCATTCATAATGAAAAGTATAATATCCAACTCATAATATAAAATGCAGGAAAAAATATACAATTTAACTTGTATTATTACAAATATTTAAAGTTAAAAGACTGAAATATAAAGTCTCTCATCCTCACGATGCAAAAGTAAAGGAAACTAGAAAGCATAATCTAAATGTCTTCAATAACCTGGACCTCATCCTGGATCTGCTCCTCTAAAGGTTCAACCTCCTCAAATAGCTCAGAATCTACCATTATCAGTTTCATAATGGTAAGGCCCCAGCCAATAAAAGAAAATTTTAGTTAGACAAAATGTCTAAGTACATTTTAAGGTAATCATTTTTATGTGTTTATTGATATCACAAATTATCTTAAGCATGAAAGTAGCGGTAAAGCAACAAAGAAAAAAAGGCAAGTTATAATAACAGATTATAACTTAAACAAAATGTGAGGTAAGCACATACCTCAACTCAAGCTGCATAAAAAGGTAAGTAAAGTGCTAATGAATATCTACTAAGTACAAAGAAGCGTCCTAAGTAATATAACCAAATTAAACATGCCAATTTACAATATAAAGTAAATGTACTATACTGGAAAGAAACTTCTCGTATCCTAACATGCTTTTAATAAAGAAAAGTGACTGAATAAGAGAAGATTACAGAAAACTCTGTAATACAAAAGAATGCAGTAAATGACAGTCTAAAGAAAAGTGTGTCAAACTGTAAAATAATAGTAAGTTAGAATTGTAAAGTAACTGATAAGACAAATGAAAAGTGACTGTAAGTAAAAGTAATATAACTGTAAGGTAACTGTAAAGTAAAAGTAAAGTAAAAGTAATGTGTGGAGATGCCCCTACTTAGTTCTGCCAAAAAGTAAAATACATTTGCTCATCTAGGAAAGTGTTCCAGATTAAAAGTATGCTGCACTAGGAAAGTGTCATAGGCAAAAGTAACACGCACTAGAAAAATGTCATAGGCAAAAGTAACACGCACTAGGAAAGTATCCTATGCAAAAGCTGTCTCAAAAGTAATGTTATATTAAATGACAGACTAAGTAAGCCATAACCCACAAAGTGTAGAAAAGTTTGTTTCATAAAGTTTTCTCCTTAAGTTATAAAAATGCCATATGAATGTATTCATAGTTTAGCATAGAATATTCATCAAATATTCCATGTTTAATATAATGCATCCCAATGTGTAATGAAGCTCAAAATAAGGGAAAGTGTAGTATTTCAAATTCAAGGTAATAAATAGCACTACACAAACTTTATGATATCACTTATTTTCTAATTTAATCATTCTAACTACTATAAGTTACAAAACATTCAGAATTATCAATTCTTACACAGTTTGTAACTTAGAATCATGATCCTATGAGTTGAACATAATTAAGATTAGCTAAGTCCTAATTATAACTGAATCAATATCGTCTATACGATTAAATAAGTAAATCAACCATCCTAATTTGTTGTTTTATATAATCCCAAACCAAATCTTGATTAGCCAAATCAAGATTGAAAGGATTAAGAATCAAACTTTAAAGAATGAAGTTCAATTACTTAATCACAAGATCATCCTAAGGATAAGAGTTTAATCCCATCTCACTAATTTAATGTTAGAGCAAATCCTATTGAATTAAGACAAACTCAGTAGGATAGATTTCTAATCCTAATTCTAAGATTTAAAAGATCAAATAATCATTTAATAAACTATAAAATCTATAAATTAGTAAACTCAAGATTTCACTTTAATGAGTAATCCACTTTACTCATTAGATAAATTCTAACCTAAGATCTACTCCTAATCTTAGGAATTTAGGCTCTTAAGTACTAAGAGTAGCACTCAGACACACATCCTAACTAATGTTATAAAACCTATGGGTGAGCTAAGAAGTTCAAAGGAAGGGAAAAGAACTCACATATTCACTTAGGTTTTTTTTAAGACTAAATTTAGGATTTTTCTTGAATTTCTAATTTAGGACTTAAAATTATCTCAATTAAAGTTTAAATCACTTTAATTACTAAATATTATGATTTAAGGATGAATTCAGGACTTAAAATTATTAAACCCTAAATTTGGGCAAAATGATCATTTTGCCCCTACTTAAGGGTCTAAAATTCATCTTTATGAATTAGGGCTTAAATCTAGAATTTATTGAAGTGGAGTGATTACTTATTGTCCAATATGAGTTTAGACAGTAAGTACATTAATTTTGGTTGAGTATTAAGTCTTATAAGGTCATATTAAGGAATTTGACCTATAAGGGCAAATTGGTAATTTTATCCTAATGACACTTAAATTTTATGTTAGTTTATTATAGATTATGTCCTAAGGTTTTCATAGAACCTAAAATCATTACATTTCAGTATGTATTGGCTAAGTTATAGCCAATACAAATTCCATGATTAAAATGATAATTAAGGATTCCTAATTAAGGTCAAATTTCCTAACTTCTCCAATTGATGTCCAAATTGAGTAAAATTAGTGGTTATGAATTACAAATGATACACTGATTAAAATGACTAGTAGTAGGTTCAATTTGGACTCCAATTCGCTAAGTTATGACCTAAATGGGATTTAAGGTGATTAGTGAGTGATTAGTGAAATAAATCACCAAATCACTAAACTAATTACACCACTAGGTTCTAATATACTCTAGGAGTTTTCTGAAACTTGAATTATTCAATTTGGGTCATCAATTTTACTAATCTTTATTAATCAAGGTTTAGAGTAATTATGGTTGATTAAGAAATAAAGCCGTTGGATATTAAATATTTTTTGCAGTTTACTATTAATTAGGTTTTTTTGGATCACCTAATTTGGAGCTTAATTGACCAACTTATGGTCAATTGAAGTTCTATAGTTAATTGACCTAATTCGGGTTAGGTCCTAAAAGTGATTAGTCCAAATCTAAACCAAACAGCAAAATAACTACTAGTAAATTATTCCTTAAGATTTACTGATTACTTTGAGACCCATATTGGGTATGCTTGGATTAGTGTGTGCAAAGTTATGGTGATTTGAATGAAATGGAAATTTTGGTAATTAATTAAATACCTTAAAATGTCACTAAGTGAAATATTAATCATACAGCAAAATAAATGGTATCATTAGATTTCTTATATATTTTTGATAAATTTGGTATATTTAATTGTATTAATTAGAACTATATTTTGCAAGATATGGAAGTTTGAAGTTTAGGATTTTAATTAAATGAAATTATTTAATTCATTTAATATTAATTTTTAAATTTATTCACTGCTTATTAAATTTGTCTAAAGTAATTAATATATTTTTAGATATTATTAATTAATCATTTTTAATTTTTTGGTTGTGTATATATACATATATATATATATAAGTATTATAAAAATCATATTAATTATTATAAGTTTTTTTTTAATCTGCAGGAAGAGACATCTGGCGGGCCCCTCATCCACACGGCGACTGCAGACTTGCTGGCCAGGCGAGCGAGTCCCACCGGAAGACGAGGTGCCGGCAGGGTTCTGACCCGCGAGACGCGCGTCCTCGCGAGATTTGTGGCTTGACGAGACGGCCCGAGGCCCCAGGTTTCGACACGCAAGCATGGGTCGGGTCGAACGAGCCCGCCCGTCCCAAGGACTCGCCTTCTTCGCGAATATTAAAATATTCGACGAAAATCCAACGACTTCCAAATGCAATCCAAAACTTCACCCATAACTAATTTGGGGGTGGTGAACGCAATGGCGAAGTCAGATTTTCGATTTGAGGTCAAAATAAAAAGTCAATTTCTAGAATTTTGGGATTTTATAGAAATCAAGATTTAAACTAATTGATTCTTGATTTAACCTAGATCTTAGAGATGAGTTCTAAATGACCTAATTAGTGAGTGTGGCGGCCCTGCCCCGCCGTGGTCCTGTTAACCCTTAAGTTAACATGATTATGGTGGAGGGGTCACCAAATGACAAGGTCCCCACTTAGAATTGAATTAGACACATGTTCTAATCTAACTTAAATAAGGACTTTGCCATTCAACCCAAAATACCATCACTAAATGATTATATATGATCTCAGAGTGCGGAAGCAATTTAAATATAACATACATCCATACAGTATAAATACAGCAATACAGAATAAGTAAAGTGCTGAAAAGAGAATGTTAACCTGTATTATTACAACATTTAATAAGTTTAAGAGAACTGAAAAAGGAAACTCTCGATCTCACAAGCAAAAGAAACTAAAACTAAAGATCTTTAGGAACATGCTCCTCTTCCAATGGTAAGCACTCCATTGGATTAGCTGCTCTAACAAACTCAGAACCTACCATTATCAGTTTCATAATGGTAGGGCCCCAGCCAACAAAAGAAAAATTGGTCAGACTATTGTCTAAGCACATTTTAGGGCAAACAATTTATTAAGTTACTTGAATATCACCATAAACCAGAACTGAGCAAAATAGGTACAGAAAGCGTACAAAAAAAATAGTAATAAGTTATGAACAAACAGTTTATAACTAAGCAAGTAGGAAATAATACATACCTCCTCCAAGCAACTGCAACAAAGACAAGTAAGCAAAAGACTAAACAAAACTGAAAGAAAAGTACAGCCTAAATATGCTTATGATCAAACAGATTATGCTAGGTGACATACAGAATTTGAACAGTATAAAACTGAAAATACTAACATCCTAGGTGAGCATATGAAAACAGTAAGTAAAACTAGCATCCTATATAAAAACACGTGTAGGAAAGCTGTAAGTAAAACAATGCTACAATGAAGAATATGCAAGTAAAACAGTAACTGAAAATGGAAACTGTAGTGATCATCTAAGTCACTCAAACTGAAAACATACTCAGCAAATCTTAGCCTGATGAGCTAAGAAACTCTGAACTGAGCATCACTGAAAACTCTTAGCCTAATGAGCTAAGACAGAACCGAATGTAAGTGTACTTGAATTAGTATAACCATATCAGAATCCTGACTCTATAATCAGTATGGCAAGAGTCTATCCATCCTATCACTCGGACTAGGCATGGCCATAGACTGTCGGACATTAAACCGGTGAAAGGTTGCTGACCCGAACGGGTTGATCGAAGAGGTATACTAATCAAGCTACACCTTACAAACAACTTGTGAAATAAAAACATAATGCTGCTTATGAATGTTCCAAATATACATAAGGTATTTATCAAATATCTTAAGTACATAATATATGTTCAAGGTATAAGGCTCAAAATCAAAGAATGCGAAGCATCAAAATCAAAGTGAGCAAAAAACTCTATCTAAAACACAGGTGATATCCGTTGTTATCTACTTTATTCGTTCTATCTACTCTAAGTTACATAAGTTTCAGAATCATCAATTCTTACATATTCTGTAACTTAGAATCACGAATCCTACTAGTTGAAGATAATTAGGACTGGCCAAGTTCTAATTATAACTTAATCAAAAGATGACTATTTGGTTAGAATGAATAAATCATCGACCTAATTTTGTAATTTAAATTTACCCCAAACCTCATCTTGATTAGCCAAATCAAGATGAAAAGATTAAGAATTAGACTCCAGATAATGGGGTCTAATCACTTAATCCAAAGGTATAATTAAAGATCTAAGGTTTAGAACCCAAATCTCACAGATTAAGTTAAGGCAAATCCTAATGATAAATCAATTCATTAGGATAGATCTTTATTCTTAGTTCTAAAGTTTAAAGATCAAATAATCATTTAATAAACTAAGAAAAATCTATAAACTAATAAACTCAAGGTTTCATCTATTGAGTAACCCAATTTACTCAACAGATGAATTCTAACTTAAGATCTATCCCTAATTCTAGGAATTAAGGTTCTTAATTTCTAAGAGTATCTCTCATGACACACATCCTAACTAATGTTATAAGGACCTAAGGGAAGGTCTAAGAATGATTAGAGAAGGAGAAAATCACTCACTTAAGACTTAGGAAATTTTTCCTTAAGGAGCAAATTTTGAGATTTTAATCAAAATCTAATTTAGACTTGGATTTGATTAATTTTAGTTCTAAATCATTCTATTTACTGATTTTAGTGATTAGAAACTGAATTTAGGGCTTTTAAAGGCTAAACCCTAAATTTGGGCAAAATGACCATTTTGCCCCTACTTAAGGGTTCAAAAGATCAGATTTTGATCTAGGGCTTAAATTCTGAAATTTTCTTTTGAGAAGTATTTCTTACTGTCTAATGTAAGATTAGACAGCAACTAAATTAATTTTGGAGGATTATTAAGCTATATGAGATCAAATTAATGAATTTGACTCATAAAAGTAAATTAGTAATTTGACTAAGTGAAAGATTAATTTTCTTTCAGATTATTTCTCTTTACTGCCTAAGCTTTCCATAGAATCTAAATTTGCTAAATTTTGATAAGTATTGGCCAAGTTATGGTCAATACAAGATTTAGGGTTAAAAGGGGGTAATTAAGGAATTCTTAATTATGGGTCAAAAATCCTAACTTTTGTTAATTAGTGTCCAAATTGAGCAAAATCAGTGGCTATGGTTTATAAATAGTCCATTGATCATAATGACATGTGGTAGGCTCAATTTTGGATCTAATTTGACTAAGTTAAGACCTAATTAGGGTTTAGAGTGATTAGTGAGTGATTAGCAAAATTAATCACTCAAACACTAATCCAATTTTATAGATAGATTCTAAATAGTTCTATGAGTCCTTTGAAACTTAAATTACTCAATTTAGATTACTAGATTTGCTAATATTTACTAATCAATTTTTAGGGTAATTAGGAGTGATTAGCAAATATAATCGTTGGATCTAAAATATTTTTTACAGATTAATGTTAATTAAGTTTTTTTGATCTAAATGGACCTTTTGATCATCAAATTTGGAGCTCAATTGACCAAGTTATGGTCAATTGAAGTTTTAGGGTTAATAAGAGTAATTAGGGTTAGGACCTAAAAGTGATTAGGCAAATACTAATCCAAATAGCAAAGTGAACACTATCAGATTAATCCTTAGGATTTTTTGATCACTTTAAGACCCATATTCAATATGTTTGGATCATTAGGTACAAAGTTATGGTTACATGAAATTTTGTGACATTTATTTTAACTTAATTAAACCCTAAAAATCACTTTGCTAAATATAGGTCCAAATGCAAAATTGATAGTGCCATATTATTCCTCTATTTTTGCTGAATCCAATGATATATAATTTTGCATAATTTGGATGTATAAATTGCAAGATATTAATGTTTAAAAATTAGGATTTAATTAATTAATTAATACTATTTTAATAATAATAATAATAAATCTGTTATTATTAATAAATATAAATTTGTATTATTTAAAATGTTATATTTATATATATGATTTTATTATTTATTAAACAGGTACACGTGGCACTCTACGATTTGCCGACGGTACGAAGGTGGGACCCACAGACGCTGCAGACCCGACAGGATTTGTCCCGCGAGACACGTGTCCTCGCGAGATTGGCTCGATGCCTGCGCACGGGGCCCTCCAGCTGCCACAGTACGTCGATCGTGACCGGTTCACAAACGGCGGTTCGACCGGTCCAGATGAACCGTTCTGGATCGAACCGGTTCATAACGATCAGACCAGATCTGATCTATCCTAGATCTAACGGCTGGATCACTGTTTCATCCGACGGCTGCAGACGAGCGACGATTTGCCTTCCTCCCGAACCAGGACCGGGTATAGACGGATCACTGAACCGGTTTGGAGTGGCCGGCTCGCTCGGGATGACGCTTCATCTTCCCCGAGAGTCGTGAGATTAGGGTTTCGTGAGGGGGATCTTCGATCGAAGATCCCGTTCGATTGAAGACTCCTTAGCTTATTCGAACCGTATGGATAGATTATTAAGATATGGATTGCATATAGAAACAATAATATATGAAATCAAACTGAGATCGGGTGAGATCGGGTACCTTAGATGGATGGCAGGGAAGGTTCGAGCTTCGATCGCCAAAATCAGGTCTTCAGAGATGAAACTGAGAGAAGATAGAGTCTTAGATGTCTTATACTAGTTCTAAAGCGGCGATTACATGCGGTGGGGAGGACATCTGGCCTCTACGAGCTCCAGCGCCTCGGCTAGGGCGACGCGTGCAGCTCCCCTTCGGCCACACGACACTCTCGCGGGGACGACGGCTCACAGCCGTCTGATCTCGCGATCAGACGGCACAGGAGGAGTCGTCAAGATTGACGGTGCGAATAGAAAATAGGTGACGACGTTAGGAATAGTTGACGGAATCTGTTAAATATTTAAATTTATATTATTATTTAATTTATTTTTCAACAGATTTTATTAAATAAATTTAACTAACTAAATGAAATTCAAAAAATTTCTAATAAATCACCCTTAGCTAAATGAAGGGTGAGGAACTGCAACGACACACTCGAATTTTCGTTTCGATGAGCATTTAATTATTTGATTATTTGGGGTATTTAAATATTATTAAAATATTCGACGAAAATCCAACGACTTCCAAATGCCTCCAAAATTTCACCCATAGCTAATTTGGGTGTTCTGAAAGTAATGGCGAAGTCAGATTTTCAATTTGAGGTCTAGATAAAAAGTCAATTTTCTAGGGTTTGGGATTTTCCAAAATTCCTGATTTGACTTAGTTGACTTCAGATTTTGACCTAAGTTTCTGAGATAAGTTCTAAATTACTTAATTAATGACTTAGAACCTTAATTAAGACTTAAATTAGTCTTAATTGAGCCAAGTAATAACCTGGGTTGTTACAGTGAGCTAGAACCATAATTAAGACTTAGATTAGTCTTAATTGACTTAGGTAATAACCTGGGTTGTTACAAAAACAAACTGAATAACATTATGCAAAAGAAAAAAATCCTATTGGAGTATAAAATATAATTCATTGTGTAGTAATCACAGAAAAGTGTATATTGTTACTTATATGAACGTTACTATTCTATTTAATTATCATATCATTGTCATTTCATAATATTTCATAGCAAAAAGATATGAGCAGTAGCCTAAGAAAAAGCTTTCAATGAGACATCAGCAATATAATCATTAGGCATTATCATCCCTTATGAGACATGTTATCTTGTCTAAGCTCCTCTTGATTTTCTACTAAGAAAGCCATCTGTATTAATATATTTAATGGAAAAGCATAGATATCTTATCTTAAGATTACATATAAATGAGCATCACAAAATTTGATTTTGCTATGCAGTGTAGATTAAATATCCAAGGCAAAGTTTAAAGATGTGGGTGATCTATTTCACAAAAAAAAAGTTAAATGCTTATTTTGAAAAAATATTCTAAAACATTCTACTTATTTGTTAAAAGCAAAGTCTATTACATAATAAATTGATTAAATTTATCCATATGAATTACAACTTTATGAGAATATGATACCCATGTTAAGAAACACATACGCATTCAAGCTTTGATTCCAGCATCTTTAAATCCTAAGTTATCAATAGATGATACTAAAAAGGAAAAATTGAATGAGGTACCTTATTGGAAATCGAGAGTTTTGCTGCTAAGGTTCGGTACTAGACTCCGATGGTTTCCTTTGATCTATTCACCCGTGCCGAGAGAATAGGGAAGTATTGATAAAGAAGGAAACGACATTGATTTGATGGGGATGAAAGCGGCGGTCTGATCCTTGTCGAAGCCTTCCATTGGCTAGGGTAGCGGCGCGAGCCATGCGTCGCCTTCGTGCGATGGAGTCGCATGCGAATAGATTAGGGCAAGCCATTTTGCCAAAAAGGATAGATAAGAAAAAATGGATTTATTAGTTTATTAATTAATTTAATAAACCAAATATTAAATTCTTGTATTTAATTAGATTTAAACGATTATATGCTTCCAAAAATTTTGAAAAAAATTGCTCTTAACTAAATCAGGGGTGACGGACTCAAAAATGCAGTCAAAAATTTAATCAGAAGTCATCTTAATTATTTCATTTTTCAAGTTTTCAAAAATACAATAAAATAATCAGAAAATTTTGACTATCTCCAAAACTCATCAAAATTTCACCCCTATCTAATTTGGGCGTGAGGAACGCAATGGCGAAGTCCAATTTTTAATCTGTGGTCAAAAAAAATTTCTCATTTTCTTGATTTAAATAATTACAAAAAATTAGGGTTTTGTTCGTTTGATTCCCAAATTGGACCAAAACTTCGAAACTTGCTTTTAATGACTAATTAAGGTCTGATAGAAAAGATTTGAAGTTAATTTGAATATTAAATGATGATTAGCAATCTTGGGTTATTACAATACTCAAGGTAATATATCAATTAGGGTATTGAATATCTTAGTTTGAGGGAATAAATTGTAAAAGAGTTTTGTCCCCTTATCTTTGTGCGCATTGATAAGTGCAGTTAAACAAACTAAGACATTCGAGTTTACCTTCTTAAATACTTACTTCATATGTACATGTACTCTACACAAGTGATAATTTAGGAATATATGATTGGAATTATGGAAGATTCTGAATTCAGCATATATAAACATGAGTGCTTGTTAAGATGATTATGAGAATCAAGAATTTTATTAAATGGTTATTTTCTTGAAATAGATTTCTATTTATTGATGGTTTTATGAATCATGTTGAATTGAAATTATTGGCATAATTGCGCAAGCATAAACATGAAAGCATTGTGAAATACGGGATGCATCATGCATCAATGTTGGTATGACCTACAGGAAGTAGCATGCATTATGGATATTAGGATTCTTTGGGGTGCATGAGGCACCAAATGCATAATGACAGTATAAATCAGTGGCATAATAAAATGCATATTTAGTGACGTACAACACTGTTTTATTTTAGCTTTCATTTAATTTCAACTTCCTTACTATTTTCTATTTTCAGTACTTAATCTTTTATCTATCATTTTATCTTATTTTTAGTTTTGTACAGTTTCACATTTTTGAATTATTTTAGTAATTTTACATTGTTTGTTTAACTTGCTTAAATGTTAAACATTATATAAATATAACTGTTTAGAGTGGCTTTCTATGTGATACCTTTAAGATCTGGTAATTTGCTAGATTTAGAGCAACTTATGAAGCCATATCAGTAGCCTTCACAGGAGATCCAAAAGGAGCTCGTTGAGCATTAGAGGACTCTTCACCAGCTTTTATTTTCTATAGCGGTTATTTTCAATTCAGTATTTAGACTATTCTCTGTATGTTTATTAAGTAAACAGTTGTAATAATTCTAGATGTATTTTTTTTTTCTGAGATGAATGCTTTACTTAGATTCTGTGATGAATATTTATGGATGTATGCTTTAGTTTCCGTACTCTGAATTGACTACTACTTATACTTAGTATTGTGATGTGATCAGCATACTGAAAATGCTGTTATACTTATATGTATTGGATTACTCATATTCCACTCATAATTCAATGTATATATTATATTGTCTAATACTTAAGATAAGATTTTGGAGTTATCTTAAAGATTAGTCCAGCAGCTTTTTTTTTAAGCAGATTATTCGGGGAGGTTCAGCAGTCATGCCCGAGCAGCGCACCGTTCCGCCTCCAATTGTTAATTCATTTGCGCGCGGTGTCGGGACGGGGCGCTACATGTTTGGAGTTGCCGATTTATTTGGGTTGCTACTCGGCTCCTTGAATGAGTCTCAGTATATGACTTTATTGCTACTGTTGGATGGTTTCTCTTTGTATTAATATGTACAAGTAACTTAAAAACATATATATGTATACAGTTTGTATTAATATGTACAAATAATTGCAATTATTTGGTACTTTGAATTAATAAAACACTATTTTGATGTTATTGTTCTAATAATTGTGCTAAATTTTATTGTTGTGATTGTAGTGAATAAATTATAATTAATATATAATTGTGCTAAAATTTAATCAGATTAAATTATAAATTCTTGTTTTAGAAAAGATATTATTTAAATAAAAACAAATTTTTTATTTAAAAAAATAAAGCTAAAGGAAAAATACATAGAAATATGCTTCAATCATATCAATACATTTTTATTTAATTACAAAAAAAAAAACTATTTGAATTAACATTTTGCTCAATAAAAAATACAGCTCATATGGTTCTTAACTTACCCACATGTACTAATTAGTGAGTGTAGTCATTAGTGGTTTGTAATTAAAATATTTATGGTTCTTAATATATGAACGCTAAGTAAATGAATGGATCCCAGGAGGCCGTCGGTTCACTTTCTGGACAACCAGACAGACCGGTACGTCTTAGTGTAGGATCCGGTCCGGTCTGCTCCAGGCTCAAAACCCGAGCTGCCGGTTCTGCCATCCACCATCCAATCATAGCGTAAGGCATTGCTGAATCATTATTTCTCAATTATTGAACGATTAGAATTGCTTGACGTCCTATCAAACGGATAATAATTTATGCTTCATTATCCAATAAATGCCCAACATTTTTCCTAAATTATTATTAATTTTTAATTATAATTTTAACTGATAGATCTTATTTTTATTAATTTAAATATTTTTTTTAAATATTGGATAATGAAGATTTGCTTATAATATATTTTTTCTCATGTAAAAAAAGAGTATTAAATTTAATTTTAATTGTGGAGCCCATTAAAAATCTATATAGATTTATTTAAGAATATACATCAAAAAATATTCAGGACTAATATAATTTTTATTTTTTTATTTTTACATATAAATTTCAGAAAAAATTGTGTTTAACTAATAATTTACTTACACATTTGATTAATATATCATCTATATATTTTGATATATAAATGTAGCAATACTAAAAAAAATTAAAACTATAAAACGGTTAAAGGAAAATAAAGAAAGAATAGTAAACTCTTACTAACTATTAGACAGAATGAGAGTCTCAAATATTTTAAAATAGTTTTAAGAAATATAAATAATTATTATTTTATAAAAATAGCATTAAATTTATTTTTATATATGAGTCATATTAAATATATATATATATATATATATATATATATATATATATATATATATATATATTAAATGTAAATCTAAGAGATGATATTTAGAATATGGCATCCAAAAAAACTCATCTAATGAGATTTGGATCATTTTAATACAAACTTTAAAAATAATATTTATATTATTTTAATATAAATAAATAAACGCTAATGAAATGATGTTCAAATTCTATTGAATGAATTTTTTTGGATAGAGTTCTAAATAGTATTCCTCTAAATCTAATTATCCAATTTTTAGGATAGCTATTTGGGTGCTCCTAATAGCTCCTAAAATTTTGAATAATTAGAAGAATTTATATTTAAAATATATATTTTTAGTTGGCATAAGTATAAGAGTACTGATTTACATATATTAGTATATATTAAAATATATAACTAATTTGTCAACCTAATGTGTAAAATAGATTATTGTTTGAATATAATTTTTTGTGAGATTTATATACAAAAATTAAAAAAAAAAATTATTAGTTCTACTTATACATTATTATATATCAAAATATATAGATGATGTGTTAATATAAGGTGTAAATAGATTATTAATTAAATTAACTTATTTATGTAAAAATTAAAATTTCTTTATTAATTCTAAATAATTTTTATTATATATTATTATGTAAGGATAGCATTTTGCTTTTAAGAATTATTTAGAATTATAAAGGATCTTTCTTTTTGGAACTCGAATAATGTGCGAGTTCGGATTCCAAAGCGTTGAACTTGTGGTAGTCAAACTTGCCAGCTCAGCAGTAGGTTTTGCCTAGCTGTAACCTAAATGTTGACTCGGCGTCCCTCTTCCACTTTAAATCATGTGGCCGCAACTGTTGCTTACTTAGCTGTAAGTACAGCAAATCTGCGGCTAAAGTGAAAAAATAATAATAATAAAATACAAATGATATGTCGAAATGCATATATAAATAAAGGATAATTTAGAGACAAAGTATATATTAAAATTTATTTTAAAAATATAATTTAGTGAAAATATGTGTAAATATGTAATGTATGAATGATTAATTTAAAATATGACAATATATAAACTAGAAAGATTTGTTTTTTTATTCATAAATATTTTGATAATTTTTAAATTTTGATTTGTATGAGCTTTAGGAGCACATCCATTTGCATATCTATTATTTGTTGCCTTAAGATACAAAATTTTAATGTAATTTTTATGAATTATTAAACTTAATATCTCATATTTGTAATATTTTTTTTTTTGAAACTATGTGATATTTCAAATTATTATTGTTGTCTTACTAAATTATTTAATCATCTTATAATAGTAAAATATTAATGCACGAATTAAATTATTTATTTATTAAATAATTATTTTATACTACTTTGTTATTCTATTAATTTAGCTGTTCTAAGCAGAATTTAAGTTATTGGTTTTTGAGCTACTAAATCTTTTGAATTACTTCAAACAAGTTTAGGAGTAATATGGCTCCCCCATTTAGATTTATACGATTACAATTACTATCTGTTCATGACTATTAGGTTGTCGATTGGGTTGAATCAGCATAATCGGGTTATGATCCAATGATTGCTAGGCCACCAGAAGTGTGCCACGTGCCACGCGATAGATCAAAGGTTCGGATCGATCCTATAGTTATATCTTTGATTTTTTTAAAATAAAATTATATACAATTTTTATTTTAAATAATTGAATATTTCTCTCATTTAACTCCAATTCTAATATCAATTAACTGCATGTTAATAAAAATTTAACTACAGAGATATGTGAAAAACCCTTGACAAATCATCACTTAGGCGCCCATGACTATGCACCGATCACATTGCATCTAGATGTGTTTCATATGGGGGCAAGTTATGATGAGTCATCAGTGTCCAGCCCCATAACTAAAAAATAATATATGCATTTATTATTATAATATGATGATTTTTATAATACTACCAGTAGTATTAATTATAAAATAAAGATAGCGATTATGATTATCATAACAGTAGGATGTTACAGATACCAACGTAATTCACATTCGATTGCGTGCAACGATCATAAGATCAAACAAAAAATTTGCATGTTTCAAAATTAGCATCAATCAATATTTTATTCACAATTAAAATATTATTGCATTATAAGAAATTAAATTTATAACCTTTGATATATTATAAGGTAAATTAAGAAAGCAAATTAAATTTTATAAATATAGTCTCCACTTTCTTCTGATCATCAAAGTATATAAACTGATAGCTCACCATGAATGCTCTGAATTCAAGACTTCAATTACATCTAACTCTGGCTTAGCACTTAACATTAGTATCCATCACATCATTTGAAGATCATCAACTTATGAAGCTTAGCACATAAAATTTAAATATAAGAAATTATCAACTTAAAATAAATAACTCAAGCTTATTTATCTCTATGTGTCAAGCATGTTAGCTGCATTGTAATACAAGCATGAAATAATATACTAAAAATGATGTAAAATGTGAGGACAAACATATTATAGTAAATATTATGTATTTGTGTAAGATAATTGATATAAATATTATGTATTTCATGAGATCTTAAATAGTTTGACAACTTCAAATGGGGTATAAACCACCATAAAGTAAACATAATTTATGTCTACACACATTCATAATAATATAGTTTGCGACTCAACTATACTTTTTGTGACTCACAAACTAGGTAATATCATACTTGTATCTGTGTATACTTACACCAAATTAAAACACTTATCATAAATATCATATTAGATATTTCATAATTTTTCTAATTATTCTAACAAATGTTCTAATTAATCCAAAAATGATAAAGATCAAAATCATTTAATAAAAACATCGAAAGACGAATAATGCAATTTTAATAAAAATATACTTTATTAATATATTTAGGCACATAATTGAGAACAAAATAACTTAATACTAGTAATAATGTTATATTAAGGGTAATAGTAAAATTATAATTTAACAATAATTATTATAATAAATTAATAATATGACAAATATGACAATAATAACATTATTAATTTTAAAATTAATAACATTATTATATATAACTATAGTTTTTAAATATGCAAATAACATTATTAATTTTAAAATTAGTAAATAATCCAAATTTTTATTTTAGCATATTTTAATAACTTAAATAACGTTGAATATTAATATTATAATTTCAACATATATGTATATCAATATCAATATTATTAATAATATATAATTATATTATAATATAATAATAATGTCGATTATATTTAAATGATTAATGATTTATTGTTATTAATATTTATAAGTTACCATTATTATATGAATTTTTAAAAAATAATAAATTTTAATCAATTAAAACTATATTAAGATGATTATAAATAATAATTATTCAAATAGAAATTAATAGTATTTATAATTTAAATTTAAGTTTATATTAATAACATTTCTTGATTAATATGATAAAGTCAACATAGTATAATAGTAAATATTTATGGCATAATTAATAATACCCATAATTTATTTACTATAATATTTTTTATTACAATATTAATAATGGTTATATATTTTATTATTTTTATTATAATTTTTAAAATGTTATTTTTATTATGATTTTTATGATTGTATACGCATATAATACTAATATTGAATAAATTAATTTTCTTTAAGGAATGTTTTATTTACTTGTACTACTACTTATTAATCTTTATATATTTAATATTAATAATCAATAGAATTTCTATTAAAAATAATTATTTACAAAGAAAAGGGTATGTGCAAGATTTGTGATTATGAAATATTTTGATGTAAAACTTAAAATAATTTATGGGATGATAATTTTTTATGAAACAATAAAATTATACAGTGCTAGTTTTGAAAATTTTAAAAATTTAGTGTCAAATATAGAAATTATAAACCTTAGAGTTGTAACAATACAATTCTTTCAAATAATTGTAAATATTATCATAATTTTCAAAACTTAAGCAGTAGTATATACTTGAACTTTAAACTCTTACAAAATTATTTATAAGCATTATCATTTCACTCTTAATTTTTAAAATGATAAATACAAACTTATATTCTTAATATAACAATTAAGATTGGGTGGGAGTTTTCAAAATTAGAACTACTATTTTAGAAATGCAAAATATATGAATTTGAGAGGCTTACTTGTAACAGGAAAAATGAGTTAGCCCTCCATATTCTACTCTTTGTTAAAAAATATAAAGAAAACCACATGCACATGAAAGATATATAATTAAAACCCCTAACTTATATGACTAAAAAAGAAGATGCCCACCACTCTCTCAATTTCTATCTAAAAGTATAAGAAAGAGATGACAAGTTCATTAAATATAGCTTTTTTGGACCTTGCAACATTCTAATGCTTTTTTACACATGTTAACTCCCCCTCCCCTCCCACTAAAAAACTTTTTATGCCATAATGATGGCTTTTGAGTTTCACCTTTTAATCTCTTGATGAAGAGTTCTTCAATTTTTTGACACTTCCAAGTTTGAATCAAAGAGGCCTTCCTAGTGTGAACTCAAGATTGGGCTTCTTTGAGCTACTGTCAGATAAGTAGGATGAGTTCAAGTCTGAAGCCATCTCAATACTTCTTGATTGCATCTCACTCTGTCATATGATTAACATTAATATAATAAATTACTAATAAAAGCCAATATAACTTTAAGAGAATATTATTAGCTATTAAAAGGATGAGTACACAATTTCTCACATGTTTCTTATCAATAAAGACAAAACATATATTTCTCATTAACTATCTTGATTTTTAAATTGAATCAATTATGTGATGTTCAAAACATTTATATTGTTTAAATTTAATATACTCTAAAAAAAATCTATGTTAATAAATGCTATGAAATGGTGAATTTAACACTTTTTAAGAAAATATTTAGCATATAATATGATATTAGATTGACAATGATTTCTCTCCATCAGCTCTCTTTTTGTTTTAATGAAGGATTTTAATTGCATTCACTATGAGAATGAAAAGATAAGCCTTTCGAAGTTTTGCTGATTATGGAAGTTTTCAAGGAATTCATCACCAGTTTGAATCATCACAGTCTTGGCTTAATTGATAATAGATTCACATGGTGTAATAATAAGGTTATAAACCCATACACTGAAAGTGATTGGATTGATTTCTCATGAACTCAATTGACATGGCAATGCTTTAATGGGTTATACATTATCATCATGAGGGAGGATTCTAACCATTTTCCTATTTTAGTACCTTCTAAGCTATAAAGAAAGAAGAGGAAAGGCAAAATGATCAACTATGAGAAAGTATAACTATCATATTCTAGTCTTATCAATTTGTTCAACACTTATAGAATATACTTTTATGCGGTTCTCCCCCATTCATGTTGAATCATAAGTGTGCTTAAGCACTTCATATTCTCAAGATTTTGAGTAAGGACTTTCCATTTAGTATTTAATAGAAAAATTAAAGTTTATGAGAAGCTTGAGTGCATGCAACCCCCATAAGTATGTCCTACCCATGTTGGTAATGAGAAATCATCTTGAATGCCCACAACAGATTGATTAAATTGAGAAGGGTGATGAGGTTGGTTATGTGGTGGAATTAGGTTTTGAAGGCCTTTTTCTTGCAAAAAGGTGATCAAAACTTTTCTTCCTACCATAATTATGCTTCATAGGGGAAACATTTTAATGCTATTTGTGCACTTAGTGGATCTAAAGGTGAATTTTTTGTCTATCCAATAGGTGATCACATTTATGCTTAACTAATTATTCCCACCAATTGTAATCTTCCACTGATGTTTTAGAGTTGTGTGGAAGATGTGAATATGCAATGACTTCTTATCTTAGCTGATGATGATATTAAAACTATAATATATAAGATGGGTTGGTAAAAGCACTAGAGAAAAATGAGTTGGTAAAAGTTTTCTTCATAGGTTACTTAAGCATTATTGCTATTTGCTGCTTAGTAATGTCCCAAAGCTTACACTTAGAAATAAAAAATTATGTTGATTGTCTCATTTTGAAGTTGAGGATTGCTGTGTTTCCATCAAAGTTCTATCTTACTAACTATTTATCAATATTTACATGGTAGTCACACAAATTCTTATTAATAAACTCAAGCACATCATTGATTAACCAATTTTCTCGAAACTAGGAGCTTTCATCCCTTTCAATGGCATTGTCAACAGGTGCCATACTATTAAGAGGTGATCTCTCAAATGACTTATTTACTTTTTTCTTTTTGAATACTCTTGTCACGATTAATATAAAATATGCTTATAACAAAATTAAAGTGGAGCCACCTTGAGTTTATTCTCAACCACTTTATCTTTTTGGAGGTTTGAATCACTTAGGTTCATTCTAGCTTTGTCAATTATTAAATAATAATCTTCTAAAATGGGACAGTTCTTGATGAAATTATAGAAAATAAAGTCATTTCTTTCTATGTTTCATTATTTTATATTTTAACTTTTTAGCAAGTCAAACAAGTTTTGAGTCTATTGCCAACTCTACTTTGGGATTCATGTGATAAATGAGAAGCACTCTTTGCACATTTCTTTTTTGCTAACAAAATATTGATCCTAGTCCTCATTTCTTTAAGATATGTTATAATTATTAATGATATCTCAGAGGAGCATAAAGGGTGGAAAATTTAACTAGAAAAGTTCACAAAAAATTATGATCAATTGATCTGTTTGATTTTGTAGAGAGAAAATCTACTCACAATGTTTTAGATTTTGAATTAGGCCAAAAGCACTACCTATAAGTACTTGGGCATTGATATTGTTGGTTAAGCATTGAAATAAACTTATTTTTTCCACTATATCATAGACATCAGATCAAATCTATTGTTAGAAGCAAAAAATTTTATAACAATTGATTGAGTTTCTCTTATCAATTCAATGATCATGTCAATTTCTATTTTTGCTATGTTCTAGTTCCACTTCTTGATGCCAAAATTGCTATGTTCTCTTATCACTTATTTGGAGATGGTATGTAAGCCAACATATTTGTTTATTTGGACGGGCAACAATGCTATCGATGAATATTTTTCTTATTATGACTAAATCTACAAGCTTAAAAGATTAAAAGGTTTGAGACTATGCAACTTGAAGAAAAAAAGGTACACTCTCATTGCTTGAAACACACTTAATTATATCATCAAAGAGGACTTTCCTTGGGTCAAATGACTTGTGCCTTGTCATGGGGATAAGCTTGAAGTTTGTCATTTTCTTTCAAAAATAATAAATTATTTTGATGAAACATTTGCAATCGTACTTTGTTGATCAAGAATTTTATAGAGTGGAGGTTGGGAAGTGATGTGAGGGTCAACAAATTGGATGAGAATTAGATTGATTTGTGTGTGATCACTCATACTTTAACTTTTATAAATATTGATAATGTGGCATGGGATTATACTTTGAGTTTTATTCAGATGCTTATGTTGGCTATTTTATAGGTTTAGGTATATTAGTATGGGCTTGAACTAGGTGGATGATTTATGAAGACATCAGTCATATTGGGTACCACAAATATTTGCTTATTTAGATGTTGGGTATCCATCACCTCTTTGAAAACATTGTACCATGAAGCGATCTTTGAGGATGTACAATGGCTTAAAAGACATTATTTAAAATAGTTTCTTGGAGCATAAAGCTACAAATTTCAAGCAAAAAAAATCATTAGAGGGCATATCCCACTCAACAAATGGCTTATCAAAAGGTAGGCATCAGTGAATGATACTGAGCATTTAGTGGTGCACTAGAATTTTACATGGAAAAATTGGTGGGTTTGCTGTTTGTGGGGCTTCCCTTCTAGAAATTGAAGGACTTGAAATGAATTTGAGTCCAATATTATTGTGAAAGCTTGAGATATAAATTCTTAGTTGAAATTCCACCATGAACTTGGGACATTGGGATGCTTTGAAAATTTGTGGCTTAAGCCATTGCCCCAACCTTTAGTGTCTCCTCTCCCTTATTGGATTATGAATATTTTGATGCGCTTGTCTTCTCACTCTTACGTAGTGCCTAGTGCTGTGGCCACTCAGAATGAAGCCAACTCTTTAGTCCTAACACAAATTATACTTTTAGCATTAATTTTAAATTATGAAGATTTTTCATAAGAATTTAGTGGTAATAAATACAATACATTTTTAGTTTTTCTTACAATTTTGATAGTTTTTGAAGTTACTTTATTTATTATATTTTGTTAAGAAATTTTACTTTTAAAAATTATATAAAATAATATATTATTTTCAAAAGATAAAATTTTTATTGTATTTCTTAATATATATATATATACACACACACACGTACGCATACACGCACACGCGCGCACACACACACACGTATATATATAAATATTTTTCTTAAATTTATATATCTTCCATCTCTTGGTAAAATTTGATATCAATATCATAACTTGATAACTATCAGGAATGTCTATAGCTTTCTGTCTTTAGAAAATTGAGATACTAGGTGGAACCCAAACCCCTTTTAGATTGAGTCTGGTGTACTTACAACTATTGAACACACTGATTACAACTTTGGCATGTTCAAAATTTGGTGTAGCTTTGGTTAATGAACATCCTATCAAAAAAATTAGTTAATTGAGAAATATTTATTCCCCATATAATCTAATTAGTGATTAATCAAGCTCAATTTCATCTTAAATAATTAATGTTGACATCATAGTGATGCTTAGATACTTTAATGGCTTAAACCCTTAATCTTGTTGGGACATTTTTCTTAAAATTTTATACGATCTTCTTTCCTTAAGATTAACAGAATGATACTTTAACCATGATTTGATAGTCACCAATCTTTACACTTAAGTTTAATATATCACAAGTTCATTCTCTAGCAAGTGAGCTTACTCAAATCTTTATTTTTGGTCATGAACTTGGTTGAAATCATCTAATGTGATTTTCCATTTTAGCTAATGATTTAGTCTAGCAATTGTTGAACCAAAAACTTGTTAAATATCATATACCACATTTATCAATACTAATTTCATAAAGATTTGATACTTGTTACATAGTAGTGACTAAGAGAATGTGTTTTAATACCTTGTAACTCATGAATGCTTAAGCATAAACCTAACTCGAGAATGCCACCAAAGGTCATGTTGTTATTGTTAAAATTTTATGGTAAGTAAAATACCACTTCTTGATTAGATACTCATCTATCATGATGAATTCCTATCATGGGAAATTAATCAAATAAATTCAAGTTAATATCATCATGATGCCATCTGTGAATTGTGACTTAATGTAAGCCTTAACCTTTAATATTTTTGATGATAGTAATTATCAAAATAGTTTTTTTATCTTAATTGATGATTGTTTATCCTTGATGAATTTTTAACATGATAATCTTATGAATATTATTGATAAGGCTTTTAGAAATAATATAGATATCTTCCTAATTTGAGCCCTAATGATTGAACTATAAATTTGAAACTTTGGTAAGCTTACTAATTTTATTTATGATATCAAGTTATATAAAATTAAAAATGTTTCCTTAATTCATGTTTGTCAATGTATGCTTGCTTGCTTGTTCACTTATATTATTCTCTCTACAATACTTTTTAACGACTAGAAAGATATTTTAAATTTCATATATCTAGCGCTCTTCATGATACTATTTTATTTTCTATAGATAAAGTATTTGTTGTATTTTATGATAACATGGGTTACCATTCAATAATTTGATTTATAATATGTCCAGCAATTGCCTTCATCCAATTCAAACAACTTAGAATTGTTTGTTTGGTTGAAGAAATAATTGGAAGGAGCAAAAGTAGTAATACTTTGTAAGATAATGAATTTTTTATACATCATTACAAATGTCTGTATAATTCTTGGTTTCACTCTGAAATTGAATATTGTGCAGAATTTGTAGTTTTAACTAATAGTAACTATTGTAACTCTAAAAGACAGTCAAATGAATACTAATTATTGGCTTCTCTTTTCATATAAGTGTATGAAGAAATATGAATATGATCTAATAGTATTATTTGAATTCTTAAATTGAAAAATGCAATCATTCCAAAAGGTGGAACAAATATGCATGAAAACTCCCCCTTCTTCATCTGCCTTACGGGGACCAAATCACACGACTTCATCCCCATGAAAAAATATATATATGTGTATGTGTTGCATGTGTGGGTATGTGAATTAATTAATTAGGAGGGGGACATGACTACCTTTTTGGAATAACATGTTCATTTTTCTCATATAATTATTGCCAACAATCAAATCATTTAATTTATTAAATATAAATAAGTTTAGAGACAAAAAACACAACTTTACTTTTGCTTAAATTTTTATATATTATTTGGCAATATATATATATATATATATATATATATATATATATATATATATATATATATATATATATATATATATATATATATATATATATGTATGTATATAATGATAGCTAAAATATGCTTGCAATCAATTATTCTATTTTTAAACAAAGTGTGCATAAGAAAAAACTATGCCTTATTTAAATATTGTTTCTGTTTTTAAGTTTTAAATGACTAAGCAAACTCATTAACTATGCCTTAATAATAAAAAAAACCACAATTCAAAGTGTTCATAAAAAGAGTGTAAAATTTCAATTATAGTTATGAAGAAACAATAACAAATATAAGAAATTATGTAACACTTCTTTCTAAATTAAAATAGTAATTCATATGAAATTTGAAGGATGAGTTTCAAGTTGATACCTCAAGAGAAGACATGCTTCCATTGGTGGATTCCTTTGGCTTTTCATGAAAGAACACTCTGTTCAAGAAATTTAGCAAGTGAAAAAGTTAATTTATGAAATAAGTGACTATAAAAATAAAAATTTATAGATATATTCATGAGATAAATTAAGTGATGATGAAAGATAAAATTATTCTTGATTGAATATATATATATATATATATATATATATATATATATATATATATTTTTTTTTTTTTTTTTTTTTTTTTTCTTTCTTATGAATTGACATGAGGGAAGGAGATGAGTTTTAGCACATGTCTATGACTATTCTTGATAGCATTATTTATTAGTTTAATAGGGAAATATACATATAGCAAATAATAATTTACTACTTTATTCTTCTTTTATTTCATTTTGCTCATCTCTTTATTATTATTCAGACTATATGTGATTTAATGGATTTAGGATGCCAAAATAATACAAATAGTGTGAATTGCACCAAAATTTTGCATATCTCTGAATTTTGCCAACCCCACCATTCCCTCTTTAATGAAACTTTCCATCCTTTTATTTGTAGTTTCTCTATTTTGAATTTTCATGTAAGATTATATCTGATTTTGCTCAAAAAAGGTAAATTGACAACACATTTTAGTAAAATAAAATGACTTCTTAGTAAAATGACGACACATATTAGAAATATGAAGTTGTATAGTCATTGATGGCTGCTAGATTACGTAAGAGATTACACCGATTATGTGAGCTGTTACATAGGCAGTTACTTGTAGTTTTGTGAGCATTCTTAGAGCGTTTGGAGCCTTATTTAAGGAGCTGTAATGGTTGAAGAAGAATGCGTGTGTTTTCTTCATCTTCTTGAATTGTTTTGAGTAATTGCTCTAAGGTTTTGGAAGTCTAAGATTGATAGTGTTTGCTTATATGGTACAATTCATCTCATCTTCTTCTTGCGAACGTAAGCGATTCTCGCCAAACAATATAATTTTTTGTGTCTCTTATGAGTTGTGCTCGTGAATTTCTATAAATCTTCTTAATTTTTATCTTAACGCTTCGAAGATTCATTTTTGTGAAAAAATTGCACCATTATTTAGAAGATGACTTAATATTTTTTGCCTAAGTGTGTGCTTCTCACATAGTTTCATTACAAATTAGAAAATAAATGATATAAAGTAGAGCTTCAAACATCCTCTCTAAACACCCACTCTATACTTATTCTTCGCTGAGTCGTTCATGGACGACAAGCTCGGACTTGAGCACCTGGCTACGGCGGGCGGACACTCTCTGCTATGTAAATCTTCTATTTTTTTTTTTTTTTTTTTTGTAATATTTAAAAAATTATGTTAAATATGTAAATTAAAATTTTTGTATAACTAAATCAACTTATATAGTTGATCTAAGCGAACCTAACCAGTCAATGAAAAACCACATAAGAATAAAAATATTATCTGCATGGATTCTCACTACAGCGTACAAATTCGAAGCATAAAGCCAGTAATGATAGAAACTTATTCTAACACTAAAACATAAAATATTAATTAACGACTAAAATGGCTGATAATTAACACAAAATGAAGTAATTAGGGATACGATTTACCTCGAAGAATTACTCCACAGGGCATAAGAACTCATTCCAGTTTGCCTTACAGTCTTAACTAAAGATTCAGAACCTCTGATTACGCTGTTTAAATCGAGCAAATTGTCATCAAATGTTTCCATTGGCTCATTTTCGTGTCCTGTCACATAAATGGTTACAAGAATAAAGTATTAGATTATATATATATGAAAAAGAGAAGAAGATAATGTTGTACAGAATATCATCGGAGCAAGAACAAAACGAAAACAAGATCACGTTTATGTGAAAAACTCAAGATCCGGAAAAATCACGGAGTCGTGCCACGCCAAAATATGTTATGAAGAGATATTGAAAGAAGATTACAAATCTCGCTCTCCCTCTCTTGGAAGAATATGAAGGCTATATAAATCATACATATTTCAACTCTAGCCTTAACACATATATAAAAACCATTAATTTATATAATATTTCTCTATTTCTTACCAAAAATATAAGAGATGATAGCTATATTATAGAACAATCACTATATCATATTGCCTATAATGCAAAATGCCTTTCTGTATCACCTAAAAGTGTTACAAAACAGTCAAAACCTATGATTTAGTCACAATTTGCATATAGCGTATTGACAAAAGAGTTTAATTTCAGTGATGTATAAAAATACATACATTATCAGAAATAAAAAAAAAACCTGGTGATGCAGCTTTATCAGTCGTCTTCACAGTCCGATACATCTGCAATCATGAACAAATACACTGAAAAATTTAATATGATATAACTTATGATAAGGATTAAATCTGTTGCAGCATAGAGACGCTATTCAAATGATATTATGCAAGATTCTACTACTGGAGTCATTCGGGTCTTTTATTTTGTATTTTTGGCTAAATATTTTCCTTTAAAAAAAAAAAAAGAAAAAGGCCAGCTATGAGACGAGCGCCGAGCTGCATGGCTTGACTCTAGAATATATATAGATATTATTTATGTGGGTGCAATATTTTTAATGCATTTATTGTGACAGCAGATGCAATTATAGATTTATGATGAAAATAATTATTTAGTAATGATGGCGCAATTATCAGTTTTCTTTCTCTTCCTGTATTAATGGCATGCTTTCTGCTGCACAAGCAAAAGCTGTTTCTGACTATCAGAACTCTTCACAAATCTCAAGGAAAAGAAAGATAAGAAATTAATTAGTACTGTAAATGAAAATGAGAGAAAATAGAATCAAAAGCTCAGCATATCCATGAAAAAGTTGCAATCTTTCTGATTCCCAACATGCTAGAAGATGAGAAAGGAACAAAGAAAGAAAAAAAGAAAGAACATTTAACATTAGAAAAAGCATTCTGAAGCTTGGCTTTGCCCCTCTTTACCTGTAAATGGGATTTGACATGAGCCAAGGTGAGATCTTTGACATCCATGAGCTCTAGAACTGACTTTGGAGTTGCCCCTGCATGATTCAACAAACACACAGAGCACGCGGCATAAGCTAGAATGGCTCAAATATCAATTTTTTTTGAAGTTAGAGTGATAAAAATGCAATCTTTTTGATTCATTCTCTTGCAAGTTGTCCCTGCATGATTCAAGCAAACATACAGGGCACAACATCAGCTGAAAGGGCTCAAAGATCGAATTCTTATGAAGGCAGAGGGATAAAAATGCAATCTTTTTGAATTACTCTCGTGCCCTCCGAGGAGCTCAACGGCATGAACAAAGCGGGAATGGAGTGAAGAAGTCCAGCGCATCCGCGGAGCTCTGATGCTGCGTTTTGAGGGGAAACGGGGAAGAAATCTTGAGGATGTTGAAAAAGATGGATTTGAGAGTGAGGCTAAAGTGTAATAGTGAGGAGGGAAAGGGAATGAAGAGGGAGAGTGATAAAGAGGGATGCCACGGATGGGGGGAAGTGTGGGCTCATGGAGAAAAACAGGATTGGGGAGACAGGGGATTGAGAGGGATAGATCTGCAGAAATGGCAGAAGAGGAGGTGGAAGAAGAGGGGACATTTGAAGGGGGTAGAGGAGAAATGGGGGTGTTGGGGGGAGTTCTCCAAAAGCCTAACTTGAATGTGTCTTCTAAGGTTGTGCTTGTTGGAGGGCTTATTTGGAGTGACAAGTCTGGTTGTGCAGGAAAGAGCTCCATTTCTTAGGTTGTGGTAAGATGCAAGGAAGAGAAGCAAGCTTTTGTATTCTTCTTCTTCTTCTTCTTCTTCTTCTCTTTCGTTTTCTTTCCTTTCCCTTGTTCGAAGCACTCCTAGCTGCCACTTTTTCTTTTATTCCTCTTCTTCATCTCCTAATGCTTTTTCTCTCATACCGTTTTTTCTTAAACTTTGAGAGATGATGCTCAGTTCATTTCAAATGCAAATATATGTAAGTTGAAAAAATAAGTTTCTGAGCATCAAATAATGTTTAAGGTATAAATCCTAACAAATCAAACAAGATATAAAACTCATATAGCTCTTTAGCAACCACAAAGCATATAATTAAGAGGACGTTGAGTCCAATATATAAATAAAAATTAGGCTTGTTTCTATGATATTATGTGCAAGAATAAGATTGACGGGATGAATCATTGTTTGTCGGCTATTAGTGCATCTTTTTTATTTTATTTTTTAATGACTAAACTCTTATTAGTTTATTTATTTATTTATTTGTTGGGACACAACGAGAGGCTGAAGGTGTAAAAGCATTGTAGAGATATATTCATGAGCGATGATAATTTCTTGCTTCTACTTTGGAAATATGAGAAAATGACACTTTCCCCTCTATGTGTAAGAGAGAGAGAGACGGGGGTAGGTTTTGCAACTTGATGCCTTAAAACTTCTTTTTGCAGTTCTCTTCTTAATGTTAAGGTTGCTTTTATTTTGATAAAGCAATTAAATTTGCAGAGATATTCTATTGCAGCTTACTTAAAGTTAATGACTAATTAATTAATAATTGAAAAAGAAATGTGGTTATGTGTCTAACTACTTTTGGATAAGTAGCGCCAATCATTCATTCAACTTAATGTTTTTAATTTTTCAAACTTTAGGAATCAAAATTCTTAGTTTGGTAGGTGGCGTTCTATCACATCACTTAATCCCTATAGGCATTAGATTTGACCTCAAATCTTTAAGAGAAAAAATGTTCAGAATTTTCTTTATAGGCTATGTTGTTTTCTACGCCTTCCCTATACTTTCATTTCCTTTAATTTTCTTCATCTTTTCCTATGTCTTCATGCATGGTTGGAATGGAAAGCTGAGAGCCCACTTTTCTATGCCCACATGAACATTTAATTTTTTGTCATGTTAGGTCTATGTCAAGCTCAACGGTGATGAGGGAACATCCAACCTTTTAACATTGAATTTCTCACATTTCACATATCATCTCAAACGACATTGCAAATCAAAGATGGAGCTCTGAATAATAGCTAGAAACTTCAGCTTTATACATGCCCTCTGTATGAATTTCTTTTGGTATGATACCTAACTCATTGCACCAAGTTTTGTCTAAAGCTCCTACAAAGATAGAGAAAAAGATAGCAGAGGGAAGTATAAAGCTTTATAAAATGCTTCAAAGTGAACACAAAACTATTATATGAAAAATACTAAAGTAAATGTTTTTGTTGAAAAATACTAAATAGAGAAATAGGAGTCTATAATTCGTGCTCACGACATGCTTTGATCTATCCTACCCTATATTACACAAGCTACTTCAACCATTCGTTGGCTCCAAGATGAACAAAGAGCATGTCGCAGACCTGGTTACTTCTAGTGAAGAGCTATTTGAGCTAGTATCTATTATTTTGGGCTATTATGTGGTTTTTTTTTTGTCTATGTATCATACTGTTATATTGCATCTATTATTCTCATTATATTATTGTTTTGTGCTATATATTTTTTGAAGAAAAATGAGCCAAAAGCTCTCAAATTCTTTCGGTAAAACAAATTCAAAAAGAAAAAGACTATAAAGAGATGCTAGAGTTAACTTTACTGTATGTTTAGGGTTACTAAAATTTATATATGTTGCGCGACGACAACTATAGGAGAGGCTCAGGAAGCGCTTAGTACTCTTTGGAAAAAAAATTCTGTGCATGTCATATAATCATAGAGAACGTGAAATTTCGCTATATATATCATACAGTATGAAAGTTTTTCATTATTACTTAATTTTGAAGATACAAGCATACATCTCATCTCCAATTCATTATATAGTACACATAAAATTATATCTTTGTCCTTGGTCTAATATTTTGTATATAGAAAAGAAAAGGAACCGCAGCCACATAAGTGCTGCATATCAAACTGATACTATTTCTGTTTTATTTTGCACATATTTTCTATTGCGCTTAAGATTAATGGGGAACGATTGTACCATTTTTACTGAATAAAATTATAAGCATTAGTCTATATATAGAGATGCAGAAATGATGATCAGAAATATAACTCTTTTAGGAACAGTCACTGCCTATATTAAGTGAAATTTGAGAGTTAAGTCTAGGAGATGAATGTTTTTTTTTTTTGGATTTTGAAATGTGAACAAAACTATGTTGGGTACTGATTTGGGTTTTATGGCATTTTCCCCTTCGAAATATATGAAAACTTTTCTTCCTTAATGCCAGCAGAAGCTACATGAATTGAATAGCCATATATAGGCTCCACAAATAAGCATTTCATAAGCATTCTATAATTGTAAGAAAAAAGACAAATAAAAGACATGGAACAAACAAACACATCACTGAAAAAGTAGCACCTACTCTTTCTTAAAGGAGATATTTGGTATAAGGTTCCATTTCTTTCAAGTATAAAGCTGGCTTCTTTAATTTAACAGTACTTGACCAATACTATTCTGCTAAACTACCTTCTTTTTCTATGGTCTACACCACTGCCAGAGCATGAGCATACATTTCATTCTATTGCAGGATATATATGGCATTATCATATATATAAATAAATAAATAAACAAATATATATATATATATATATATATATATTGGTGAGAGAGGTGGAATAAAATGGTTTGTTATTAATTGGAACATCTTATATGTTTATACTAACTACTCAAGTACACCCCTCAAATTGGAAAAAGTTGAACATTAGCAAAGGTTGCTTGTGTATTGAGAGCTCGAATGTGCTTTATGCGGGTGTGTACTGTGGGACTATGTACGAGATATGTTACGCCTGCATTATCCCATCAAAGTCAGAGAGGTATAGATGCCAAGCTCGGTGAGATGAAAGTGGATCCACCATGTTTCTTTAGAAGTTGCTGCAACTATCTTATATTCAACTTTTGCACTTCCCACAACAATTATTAATTTCATGGATGTCCAAGGTACTAATGATGAATCGATGATTATAAATAGCATACGGTGGATTTTCCATCAACCAAACATCTGGCTCTGTCCATACTATAGCAACTTTAGTCTTTAATAGAAAAGAGAACTAGAGCAAGATCCCATGATAAATTGCATATTCGAGATAGCATATGATTTGCTCGATTATGATCGGGGATCCTTATTTGAAGCATATAAGAACTAAGAGGAAGTCCATTTCAAACTTTACTTTAAGGGTTAAATGGAATAGGGATTAACCAACATGCTAAGCTGAGAAAGTTAAAATTTGCTTGTTTACTTTGGAAAGTCCTTTAAGGAGGGATTTAAAACTGTTGATATATACTTACTAATAGAGATATTATGTTTGATAAGAAGTGTTGTTTCTATGAGGATGATTTTACAAGGTTCTAACTACTTCCTACTTCCTCTATCTCTAAATCAATCACTATTTATTTATGATACACTTGCAAAACAAATGGCATAAAAGAATCTTCTTACTTACTAGTGGGGGTTGTTAAAAGAATCTCTTATTATGGTGGAAAAATGGTCCTGGCGTTCGTCAGAGCCGGACGATTTCAGGGAATGGGAGCTTTGTATTTCTAATGCTTTCTTTGGATTGTGCTTAATTTTATGTGGAGGTTTTTGAATACAAATTTGCTCTGTCATGTGCACGATTGTGCTTAGTTCTAAATGTGGAGATGAGAGTGGCTTTTGTAATCCTTGACTGCATCAATTTACATGGCTATTTTGGTTCTTTTTTTTCCTTATATATATATATATATATATATATATATATATATATATATATAATAATAATAATAATAATAATAATAATAATAATAATAATAATAATAATAAATAATTCAAAATTATTATACTATTTTGTATATATTGAATATATTATTCCACATATATTTAATATACTGTTCCTTAAATATTTATATACTATTCCATAAATATAAATAAGAAGGCAAACTTAAACTTAGGAGATTCATAAGGCATTAGATATCCTCCATGTATCTAGAAGAGTATATGATAATCATTGATTCCAAGGATCTTGAATCTTATTAAAAAGCTATCTCAATTGAAAATAAAAAGAGTTTTATGAATGAAGAATAAAAGTGATAAAGAGTGCACTATAAGGCTTAATTAGTTGTGAATTGCTTTGAATAAAGAATGGGAATAGATTTTGAAGAAATTTTCTAAATGGTGAAAATAACATTTATTAGAGTGGTGTTGGAACCGGCTACATACTATGATCTAGAGATGGAGCAATTGAATGTAAGAACAACATTTTTTGCAAAGATCTAGATGAGATACATTCTACGTATGGTCATGCTATGAAGATGGGACCCAATGTTGGTTGGGTTCTCTAACTCATATGTGGCTGGAGATGTAGACACCAGAAAATTTATTTTTTGTTTCTTGGCTACCTTTGTAGGGTGAGTTGTATAGTCGTAATCAAATTGTAAATGTGTGTGACCCTGTCATATATAGAAGCTTAGTACATCGTAATCATTAACGGTTGCAAAGAACTAGTATGAATGAAGCAATGTTTGGAAGAGCTAGATTGAAGCAAAAAAAAATTATGATGTAAGCTACACAAAAGTATTATAAATCTATTGAAGAATGACATCTTCGATATAGATTAAAGCACATAGATTTGGGATACGCAGAAAAATAGTTGATGATGTTGGGTAGGCATGCCCAATAAAAAATCGGTCTAACATGTTGAAAAAATTCTTATCAAAAGCGAAGATGGATGTTTGAAAAAGAAGGGAAATTTTACATGCGCATATTGATGTGCTGGATGTTGAGATTCGAGAATGCAAGCGCAAGAAAGAAAATCACAAAACACAATCACAAATAATGAAATTTATGTGGTTCGGTATAAACATCTAAGTCTACAGGGAGAGAGGAGAAAAATTTCACTATATGAGAGGGAACAATTACAAGAGAGATTCTAAAATCCAAGAGCTCAAGCACATACTAGAATGAATCTAGCCATTATATTTATAATGACTTCACTTGTCCATCGATTACAAAAATAATAATTAGACATAATTTACCCATAATTATGTTGGTTACCAATTTTCCCATAATTGTATATCATAACTTTTGTCGATTACAATAATAGCCATCATGTCATATTAACTTGACATCGGTTTCGAAACATTGCTTTTAATTTTTCATTGGTTATAAAATATTGTCTTAATTTTCCGTCGATTATAAAATATTGTCTTAATTTCTGTCAATTACGAAAAATACTCATAAATTCTCCAACTCATATCTCATGTGCGCCACATGAGAGCTGATCCTAACTAGCTCCAAAGTTGAGCAAAGCAACTGCACCCGCACCAATTCTTACGTATCCTTCTCCCGAAGGATTCAAGTCGTGCATAGTTCATCCAAAGGAGAAGCCTTGTTCGTATCTTCTCTATGTTCATTGTGGCGGCCGCCCCTTCTAATCATAAGGCTTAAGGAGTGGTCGTCACTAAGCACATCTAATACTTAATATTAGGTTGGAATTTAAGACTCCAATTCAATCTTAAGAAAAAGATGTACTTTTTATAATAAGGTAAAGATTAACAATCACTTAATGAGTATCATAGTGCTGAAGAAAAGTATCAACTAAAGTAATCATCCATACTATAAAGTAAAGACATCCAGCTCATAATATATACAATGCAGGAAAGTAAAGCACAAATTAGTCATGTATTATTACAAACATTTAAAGTTTAAAGAACTGTAATGTAAGATGCTCTCATCCTCACAGAGTAAATGTAAAGTAATCTAGTAAGTAGACTAAGGTCCCTCAGTAGTCTGAATCTCCTCCTAGATCTGCTCCTCTATAGGCTCAATCTCCTCAAAAAGCTCAGAATCTACCATTATCGGTTTCATAATGGTAGAGCCCCAAGCCAACAAAAGAAAAATCTTGTTAGACAAAATGTCTAAGTACATTTTAAGGTAATGAATTTTAATGTATTTTAATAATATCACAACTGAAATTAAGCATAGCATAGCGGTAAAGCGACAAGAAAGGAAGAACAAATTATGAGGTAGAAACATACCTCAACTCAGGCTGCAATACAAGGTAAGTAAAGTACAAGTGCAAATCTACTAAGTACAAAAAAAAGTCCTAAGAAATATGATCAAACTAATATGCCAGTTATAGTATAAGTAAAAGTACTGTACTGAAAATATAAAGACTAGCATCCTAACATGCTCTCAAGTAAGTAAAACGGCTGACATACAGAAAATTTTAAAATGTAAAGGAACTGCAGAAAATAAAAAATATGAAAGAAAAATATGCTGAAACGGTAAAGTAAAGTAAGTCTGAAGTGTAAAGAAAACACGTAAAGTAACTGTAAAGATGACTGAAAAGTAAATATAAGTAGTGTAGATTAAAGTACTATATGTGTGAGATACTCTTATTTAGTCTACCAAAAAGTAAAGTCCATCTGATAATCTAGGAGAAACATCCCAGATTAAAGTAATTTCCACCAAAGAGGTATCTAAGAGAAACATCCCAGATCCTAAAGTAAAATCCATAAAGTATCTAAAGAGCATATAGGAGAAACATCCCAATACCAAAGTAACATACTATAGGGGAAATTTCTTAGGCAAAAGTTATCCTAAAGTAAAGTCATACTAAGTGGCAGGCTAAGTAAAATATAAACCACAAGTATAATGTTATTTATTAATATTTCTCTTAAAATTATGCATAAGAAATGCAAATGAAATTCAAAATATATTTTAAAGTATATATCAAGGTTTAATGTTAAGTAAAATATGTCCAAAAACGTAAAGAGGTTCAAACAACAAAGGAAACATAGCAATTCAAATCAAGGAAATAAATAACACTACACAAACTTTATGATATCACCTGTTTTCTAATTTAAATATTCTAACTACTCTAAGTTACATAAGATTCAGAATCCATAATTCTTACACTATCTGTAACTTAGAATCACGAACCTATAAGTTAAATATAATTAGAATTGGCCACATCCTAATTATAACTGAATCAAAGTCATCTACAAAGTTAAATAAGTAAATCAATCATCCTAATTTATTATTTTATAAATCCCAAATAAACTTTGATTAGCCAAATCAAGATTTAAAGGATTAAGAATCAAACTCCAAAGAAGGAAGTTCAATTTCTTAATCATAGGATCATCTTAAGGACTAAGATTTAATCCCATCTCACTGATTAAATATTAAGGCAAATCCTATTAAATAAACTATGAAAAATTTAATAAACTAGTAAAATCAAGGTTTCATCTTAATGAGTAACCCACTTTACCCATTAGATGAATTCTAACATAAGATATATTCCTAATCTTAAGAATTAAAGTTCTTAAATTTAAGAGTATCACTCAGACACATGTCCTAACTAAGGTTATAAGACCTAAATGTTGATCTAAGAAGTTCAAAGGGAAGAAAAATTTCTCATAATTCACTTAAGTTTTACTTAAGACTTAAATTAGGGTTTTCGTTAAATTTTTAATTTGAGACTTAGAATTATCTAAATTAAGGTCTAAATTATTTTAATTACTATATATTATGATTTAGAGATGAAATCAGGTCTTAAATTCATTAAACCCTAATTTTTGGGCAAAAAGACCATTTTGCCCTTACTTAAGGGTCTAAGATTCATCTTTATGAATTAGAGCTTAATTCTAGATTTTAATAAAATGGAGTGATTACTTACTGTATAATATGAGTTTAGACAGTAAGTACATTAATTTTGGTTAAGTATTAAGCCTTATAAGGTCAAATTAAGAAATTTGACCTATAAGAGCAATTTAGTAATTTTACCTTAATGACACCTAAATTTTATGTTAGTTTATTATAGGTTATGCTCTAAGGTTTCCATAGAATCTAAAATTATTAAATTCTGATATGTATTAGCTAAGTTATAGCTAATACAAGTTCTAGGGTTTAAATGATAATTAAGGGTTCTTAATTAAGATCAAATTTTTCTAACTTCTCCAATTGATGTCCAAATTGATCAATATTAATGGCTATGATTCACAAATGATTCACTAATTTTATTGACTAGTGGTTGGTTCAATTTAGAACTTAATTGGCTAAGTTATGGCCTAATTAAGGTTTAAGGTAATTAGTGAGTGATTAGTAAAATTAATCATCAAATTACTAATCCAACCTTACACATAGGCTCTAATAAACTTTATGAGTTCTTTGAAACTTAAATTGTCCAATTTGGATCATTAGATTTGCTAATATTCACTAATCAAGTTTTAGAGTAATTAGAGTTGATTAGCAAATCTAATTATTGGATCCTAAATATTTATACAAATTATTGTAATTTAGGTTTTTTTGATCTAAATAGATATTTGGATCATCTAATTTGGAGTTCAATTGACCAACTTAGGGTCAATTGAAGTTCTAAGGTTAATTGACCTAATTAGGGTTAGGTCCTAAGTGTGATTAGTCTAAATTTAATCTAAACAGGAAGTTAACATTACTAAAATATTCCTTAGGGTTTTTTGAGTATTTTGAGACCCATATTAGGTATGTTTGAATTAATGGTTTACATATTATGGTTGATTGAAGTTTTGGGATATTTAGGGCTTAATTAGGGGTCCTTTGTGGCGCCCCGCACCATTAATCCCGCCGAAGGATTAGGTTAAGAGTGGGGTGTCACTCTGGCTAACCCCTCACTTATCATTGGATTAAGATAGACTCTATAATCCACCTGATTAGGGAAGGATAAACACAGAATCAAACTAACAGTCATTGTATAAGTAAACAAACAGAGTGCGGAAGCGATTTAAGGAAATGTAAATCATCCAAGTATCACAGTACAAATAGGAAAAAAATAGAACTCAGAACATAGGCATATAATCCAAATACGTAGTCAATGGTACCTGCATTATTACATCATTTAAAATGTTTAAATAAAGATAGAATGAAAACCACTCATTCTCACTCGAAATATAAAGGAATTAGACGACAGCTTCTTCCATGGGTTCCTCCTCTAGGTAAGGCTCCACACCTAACTCCTGCTCATCTAACTGAAAGGAGTCTGCCATTGTCAGTTTCACAATGTAGGGCCCCAGCCAAAGAAAAGAAAAATCTGGTTAGACAATTGTCTAAGTACATTTTAAGCTGATAAATAATTGTAAGTGTTAAGTAATATCACCATTTGATAACATCTAAGCAACATATATAAATAAAAAGGAGCAGCAAGCAATACAAAGAAATAGGAATGCTATAAATCATCATTTATAACTTAAACAAAGAAAAGGAAAGAGGCTAAGACATGCCTCGCATACAAACTAAACAAGGAAGGGCGTGTAAATATACATAACTAAATAAGTGCAGTAAGAAAAATTCTACATTCTAAACATGCTGGTGATCAATAGAAAATATGCCAATTAAAATAAATTACTTAGCAGTGGTACATATAAATAACAGCAAGAATCTAACATCCTAAATATATATATATAAAAGCAGTACAAGGAAATAGCTGACGGAATAGAATACTGAAAAGTGAACAACAACAACTGCATATAAAGTCACACGTACATCGACTGCCATACAGAAAAGAGCTACTCAAGCCCATCGAATACCAAAAAATCTTAGCACCATCACAGCTAATACATAAAACTGTGTACTCCTAGCGACATAAGGAGGCTAGGCATATTAGCACACAAAGCAAGCGAAGGGTCTTAGCACTAGTACGGTTAAGGCCCAACTGTATGCCCCTAGCGACATAAGGAGGCTAGTAAACTAAGCATACAAGGCAACTTTAATGCCAGTACGGCTAATGCACCAACGGTGTACCCCTGGCGACATAAGGAGGCTAGTAAACTAGGCACATAATAAAACGGATCCTTCCTCTAGCGACATAAGGAGGCTAGGCAATAAGGATATAACTGAGAGGCAATTCATAAATTCATTATCTTTTCATAAATCACTTTAATATTTTCACAAGGAATCTAAGGAGTCTCCATATTTTCCTAACAGTTTATTAATGCATCAAATGTCTTATATGATATGCTCAAGGAAATATAGCACAAAAATCAAGGAACGCGTAAGCAACAAAGTATCAAAGTAAGTAAGGGACTCTACTAAACATGGTGATATCATTTATTTTCTACTTAACCTTTTAACTATTCCAAGTTACACAAGTTTAGGATCACTGTTTTCCTACTATCGAGTGTAATTCAGAAACTCATCCTTACAAGTTAAAAAGGACTAGAACTAATTAGGTTCTAATCTAGTTCAATCAGTTAGATGACTACGGGTTAAATAAATGAATCATACATCCTAGTTTTGTAAATTTAGAGTTCTAACTAAGATCTGATCAAGATCTTCTAAACCTATAGATTATGGATTATAAACACTACGAGAATTAGGTTTAATCACACAATCCAAAGGATAAGACCTAAGTTCTAGGTTTTATTCTATTAGTGAGCTACTAGTTAAGGCAAATCCTATTAAGTAATCAAACTTAATAGGATGAATCTCCTATCTTAAATCTAGTTAAAAGACAAAATAATCAGAACGAGTTGTAAAATAAAAGAAAGTCTATAAACTAATAAAACTAAGGTTTCACCTATTGGGTAACCCAATT
Source organism: Gastrodia elata (assembly GCA_016760335.1). Classification (NCBI taxonomy): domain Eukaryota; kingdom Viridiplantae; phylum Streptophyta; class Magnoliopsida; order Asparagales; family Orchidaceae; genus Gastrodia; species Gastrodia elata. The sequence goes on along the minus strand of CM028678.1, from coordinate 46,076,897 downwards.
TACCCAATGAATGAACTCTAACCTATGATCTAATCCTAATCTCAGGAAGTGTCCTTAAGGTGTAGTGTTAGAGAGTTAGAACTCTTGGAAGTTGACTTAAAGGTTGATTTTGCTCACTTACACATTACTAAGATGATTATAAAATTGGTCTTAGGGTTCTGGAATGTTATCCAAAGGGTAAGGGTACTTAGTCCAATCTTAGGGCAAAATGACCATTTTGCTCCTACTTTAAGGGTCAAAAAGTCAACTTTTAACTTAGTGGTTAGAATTGATTTCTCTTAGATCCAATTGATCCCTTACTGTCTAACTTGAAAATAGGCAGTAAGTACGCTTAAATCGGGCGAGAAACGGTCAAGTTATGACTAAAATAAGGCTATGGGTAATTTGGTAATTTACCTAAATTTCCAGGGTTCATGTCCTAAATATTATTTTGTTATAATGATGAAATTGAAATTCTAGGCTAGTTAGCATCTTGAATTTTCCAATTCGGAGTTGATTTGACTAAGTTATGGTCGTTTGAAGTCTAGGGGCATTTTGGTCATTTTTCACTAAAGTCAATTCTAAATTCTATGGTTGACTTTTTATCCTGATGTCCGAATGAGAAAACTAATATTACTACGGTGATGGGGCCGCTCTCCTGAGCATTTTAAGACCCATATTGACTATGTTTCGATAATCAGGTAAAAAGTTATGGGGTCTTAAAGAGGCTCTAAAATGCTACCTCGTTATACGTACCCCGAAATAAATTTTTACATTACGTTATTTGAATCCTTACATTTTTCTGAGTATTTTAAAACCTATATTGGTTATGTTTGGATCATCCTATAAAAAGTTATTAAATTTTTAAGATTTACTATTCAAAAATATATTTTGAATTATTTTACTATTCATTCCTAAAGTTTTTATATATATATTTTTGATTTTTAAATTAATTATATTAATTTACTGTAACAAAGTAATTAGTGCTAATTACTTTTTAATTAGTCTTAATTATTTGTTAATATTAAATTAAATTTAATTAATTATGTTTTACTGTTCAAAAGTAATTAATTATCCTAATTACTGTTTAGGAATAAATTAACAATTAATTAATCCTTAATTAATCTCTAATTATAATTATTTAATTATGGTTACTATTCAAAAATAATTAGTACTAATCCTAATTTAATTAACCACTAACAGTAATTAATTATGGCTAAACAGTAACTAACAGTAATTAAATTTTAATTAACCGACAGTTGGCCCCCCCACTGACACGTGGCACATCCAGAGACTGCCACGTGGCACTGTGAACCCCACGGGCTGCTGACTCAGCTCGGGTGACTGGTCAGTGGGCCCCACCTGACACGTGGTACTGCCAGAGGCTGCTACGTGGCACTGTGGCCCCACGGGCTGCTGGCTCAGCTCGGGTGACTGGGCAGTGGGCCCCCACCTGACACGTGGCACTGTCAGAGGTTGCCACGTGGCACTGTGGGCCCCACGGGCTGCTGACTCAGCTCGGGTGACTGGGCTGTGGGCCCCACTTGACACCGTGGCAGTGCCAGCGGCTGCCACATGGCGCTGTGGGCCCCACTGGAAGACGAACCGCCGCGGGTAAACCCGAGCTGTGGGACCCACTGACACGTGGCGTGCCCAGAGGCTGCCACGTGGCACGGGTGGGCCCCACGGCCGAAGCCGAAGAGACGCGGGGCTCGCGTGTGGACCCGCCACATGACACGTGGCGGGCCCGTAGGCTGCCACGTGGCCTAGTGGGCCCCACCCGCGCTGACGCGGAGCCGACCCGGGCGGGACGGGCACGGGTCGACCCGACCCGGGCGGGACGGGCTCGGGTCGACCCGGCCCGGCCCGAAGGCGCGTCTGTTCGTCTTCCGTGGGTTCGGCGGATCGAACCCCAACCCCTTCGCGGGTCTGGTGCGCCTGATCGGGTTAGTTTAATCCCGATCGGAACGGTGGATGTGTAGTTGACATCCTAATCTACCTATCCTACAATTATTGTAATGATCGAACGGTAAACGAGGGAGATCGGGGGTACCTGAAGGTCGGATCGGCAAAGGAAATCAGCGGAAAAATAGGGCTGACTTCGAGGCTTGATTTCGGTTCGATCCGGGCTCCGATTTATGCAAACTCGGATCCTAAGGGTCGGCCGAGGTCTTATAGACCGGACGGCGACCTCGCCGAGGTCTAGATGCGGCCGGATTGGCCAGCATCCGCGACGAGCCGCCGCGTGTCACGCGGGCGGAGTCGTCGAGGAAGACGACTCCGCAGCCGTTGGATCTGGGCCGATCCAACGGCTGAGATGGCGCCGTCCAGATTGATGGCGCCGTCCAGATTGACGGCGCCGTCAGCTACAGTGACGGGTCCATTAAATACTTAACGGCACGCCGTTAAGTATTAAAATATTATTTTTTTTTTTTTTTTGAAAAATTCCCAGAAAATTTTGAACATATTTTTCCTAGCTAAATTAGGGTCAATGAATTCAATGGCGCAATCGGATTTTTGATCCGACGAGTATTTTGATACCTCGATTTCCATGATATTTTTATTATTAAAATATTTGTCGAAATTTTGACGACTTCCGATTGACACGAAAACTTCACCCCAATCTAATTTGGGGTCAAGGAACGTAATGGCGGTGTTCGTTTTTTGATCGGAGATCAATTTAATTAGGTCAATTTCTAGGGTTTCTGAATTTCTAGAAATCAGAATTCGATCTGTTTGACTCCTAATTTGGACTAGGTCTCAAAGGTTGACTCCACTTGACCTAATTAGCGCTTATAATTGTGTTTAATACTTAGGGTTAGTCCTAATCAACCATGGTAACAACTCGGGTTGTTACAGACTTCCCCACTTAAGAACGATGTCATCCTCGACATCACTGAAGTGGAACTAAGCATGACTCGTATGGAAATTTAAAGGTTCAAAATACTAAGAAATAGAAGTACCTGGGTTTTCGAAGAGTTTGGGATACTTGGATCGCATATCAGATTCCTTTTCCCATGTGGCGTCGTTGCAGGAAGGATTCTTCCATTGGACCTTAATCATGTCGATTGCACGATTCCTGAGTTGCTTGCGATCACGGGCCAGGATTCTAATCGGTTCCTCAGCAAAAGATAAGTCTGGCTGGATTTGAATCTCCGAAAGTTGCACAAGATGAGATGGGTCCTGAAGACACTTTCTTAGGGATGATACATGAAAAATATTGTGCACTGCTGCGAAATTTTCTGGCAAGTATATTCGATAGGCAGCTGACCCAATCTTCTGGAGGACTTTGAATGGCCCAACAAATTTTGGACTAAGCTTATCGGCAACCCCGAAGCGATGGACTCCTTTCATGGGGCTGACCTTTAGGTAAACGAAGTCTCCTTCTCGAAATTCCAAGGGTTTATGACAGAGATTATGATATTTACTTTGTCTATCCTGGGCTGCCTTGATACGTTGTTGAATAAGTTTAATCTTCTTGTTCGTCTCCTCAACCAATTCTGAGCCGAACAACTGAACGTCTCCGATTTCGGACCAAGACATGGGTGTTGAGCACTTTCTTCCGTAAAGTGCCTCGTAGGGAGCCATCTTGATACTGGCCTGGAAGCTATCGTTGTATGTGAATTCCACCAAGGGCAGGTGGTCTTCCCAGGACCCAGCAAAGACTAATATACAGAGACGGAGTAGGTCTTCCAGTACTTGATTCACTCTCTCAGTGGTAACTATGAAGCACTGAAAGAAGGACAAGTTGACATTTAACTGGGTTGAATGTGGCTTTCCAAGATTAAGGATTAAATACTCATTTGTATCACAAGACTCAGTACTATGGGATAGGATTATCACTTAGCAGGTGGTACCTTCTACTAAGCATAGGATAGTCATAAGGGTCGAGGGTCCTTATGGTTCTATACTTAAGTGGCGTGCATCGCTCAAGGGTTTAAGATAAATCTCTAAGTCATACAAGACTTACTCAGAGTTAAAGAAATTCTAGGATACTATTAGTTTCCAAAGGTTTGGCATCGAAGACTAGAGCTTTTTAACTGCTTACTTCAATGGGGTAATTGGTTGGAGACCTAAGGAAATGCTAAATTAGCATTTTGAGCTACAATTATGGCTTGCCTAATTAATAGAATCCATCATTCAGTTAAATCTAAAGAGTGAGAGATCATTTACCTAGATGGGTAAGTTGCCATTCGAAAGAGAAATTATCTCTATGAGTCACGAAAGCATAACTTAGATCTCAGTGTTTGACTACCTAAGCTAGGAATAAGTAATTGTCCAATGTGACACCCTAATATAGTACAAGTAGATTTGAGGATGACTAAGAATAAGGATTAATGATGAAGTGTCTGAAAAACTTAAATGTTGAAAAACGGTATTAGAATCCAAGAAGAATTAAATAAGATTATATTTATTGATAAAATGATTGGTGACAGAGGTATAGTGGTAACCATCTATTATCAGAGACAAAAAGTGACTGTAGGTATTATTACGAGGTCCTCTTTCTCATAGCGTATTATATTGAGTTTCCACCTCGAGTTATGGAATTAGTGAAGTATGCGTCACACATGCTAGTAGTGACTTGATACAAGGGATAGTCTCTCCATCTCGTGTTCTCACTTTAGCCTATGTCCTAATATTTTAACCAGTGTTAAACTCTTTAGAGATATATGGTTAGCCTTAATGATTCTAGAAGTAGATTTTGCCGTTATTATTCCTAAGGAGACAATATTTAGAAAGTAGAAGGTAACTATTTAAAAGTGTTCCAAGACCTATTTGTTGGTTTAAAGCCTTGTAGGGATTTATAGTTACGTCCTACCATCTTAAGTTCTTGATCTTATAAAGGTTTTGATTTGAATTAGCTGGTTATATATTATACTTAGGTTTGATCCTATAAGATTTATTTAGGCTACTTAGTTACTCATTTATCTAAAATTTCTACTGATTAAGTTCTGGTACCATGACAGCATTTTGTATTGATATACTCTTATTATTCTGAGCTTTGATATTGTGATGTTCTTGGATGTGACTCCAATATTTTCTGATATAGTGACTGAATTGGCAGAAGAATCATCCATTAGATAGATAAGAATGCAAATTCTCATCTGACACCTTATGGAATTCTCTGATACCAACTGTGGCGCCCCGCACCCTTACTCCCGCCAAAGGATTAGGTTAAGGGTGGGGTGTCACTCTGGCTAACCCCTCACTTATCATTGGATTAGGATAGACTCCATAATCTACCTAATTAGGGAAGGATTAACACAGAATCAAACTAACAGTCACTATATAAGTAAACAAACAGAGTGCGGAAGCGATTTAAGAAAATGTAAATCATCTAAGTATCACAGTACAAATAGGAAAAAAATAGAACTCAGAACATAAGCATATAATCCAAATACATAGTCAATGGTACCTGTATTATTACATCATTTAAAATGTTTAAATAAAGATAGAATGAAAACTACTCATTCTCACTCGAAATATAAAGGAACTAGACGGCAGCTTCTTCCACGGGTTCCTTCTCTGGGTAAGGCTCCACACCTAACTCCTGCTCGTCTAACTGAAAGGAGTCTACCATTGTCGATTTCACAATGTAGGGCCCCAGTCAAAGAAAAGAAAAATCTGGTTAGATAATTATCTAAGTACATTTTAAGCTGATGAATTATTGTAAGTGTTAAGTAATATCACCATTTGACAACATCTAAGCAACATATATAAATAAAAAGGAGCAGCAAGCAATACAAAGAAACATGGAAGCTATAAATCATCATTTATAACTTAAGCAAAGAAAAGGAAAGATGTTGAGATATGCCTCGCATACAAACTAAACAAGGAAGGGCGTGTAAATATACATAACTAAATAAGTGCAGTAAGAAAAATTCTACATCCTAAACATGCTGGTGATCAATAGAAAACATGCCAATTAAAATAAATAACTCAACAGTGGTACATATAAATAACAGCAAGAATCTAACATCCTAAATATATATATAAAAGCAGTACAAGGAAATAGCTGACGGAATAGAATACTGAAAAGTGAACAATAACAACTGCATATAAAATCACACGTGCATTGACTGCCATACAGAAAAGAGCTACTCAAGCCCATCGAATACCAAAAAATCTTAGCACCATCACAGCTAAGACATAAAACTGTGTACTCCTAGCGACATAAGGAGGCTAGGCATATAAGCACACAAAGCAAGCGAAGGGTCTTAGCACTAGTACGGTTAAGGCCTAACTGTATGCCCCTAGCGACATAAGGAGGCTAGTAAACTAAGCATACAAGGCAACCTTAACGCCAGTACGGCTAATGTACCAACGGTGTACCCCTGGCGATATAAGGAGGCTAGTAAACTAGGCACACAATAAAACAGATCCTTCCTCTAGCAACATAAGGAGGCTAGGCAATAAGGATATAACTGAGAGGTAATTCATAAATTCATTATCTTTTCATAAATCACTTTAATATTTTCATAAGGAATCTAAGGAGTCTCCATATTTTCCTAACAGTTTATTCATGCATCAAATGTCTTATATGATATGCTCAAGGAAATATAGCACAAAAATTAAGAAACGCGTAAGCAACAAAGTATCAAAGTAAGTAAGGGACTCTACTAAACATGGTGATATTATTTATTTTCTACTTAACCTTCTAACTATTCCAAGTTACACAAATTTAGGATCACTATTTTCCTACTATCGAGTGTAATTCAGAAACTCGTCCTTACAAGTTAAAAATGACTAGAACTAATCAGGTTCTAATCTAGTTCAATCAGTTAGATGACTACGGGTTAAATAAATGAATCATACATCCTAGTTTTGTAAATTTAGATGTTCTAACTAAGATCTGATCAAGATCTTCTAAACCTATAGATTATGGATTATAAACACTATGAGAATTAGGTTTAATCACACAATCCAAAGGATAAGACCTAAGTTCTAGGTTTTATTCTATTAGTGAGCTACTAGTTAAGGCAAATCCTATTAAGTAATCAAACTTAATAGGATGAATCTCCTATCTTAAATCTAGTTAAAAGACAAAATAATCAGAACAAGTTGTAAAATAAAAGAAAGTCTATAAACTAATAAAACCAATGTTTCACCCATTGGGTAACCCAATTTATCCAATGAATGAACTCTAACCTATGATCTAGTCCTAATCTCAAGAAGTGTCCTTAAGGTGTAGTGTTAGAGACTTAGAACTCTTGAAAGTTGACTTAAAGGTTGATTTTTCTCACTTACATATTACTAAGATGATTATAAAATTGGTCTTAGGGTTCTGGAATATTATCCAAAGGGTAAGGGTACTTAGTCCAATCTTAGGGCAAAATGACTATTTTGCCCCTACTTTAAGGGTCAAAAAGTCAACTTTTGACTTAGTGGTCAGAATTGATTTCTCTTAGATCCAATTGATCACTTACTGTCTAACTTGAAAATAGGCAGTAAGTACGCTTAAATCGGGCGAGAAACGGTCAAGTTATGACTAAAATAAGGCTAGGGGTAATTTGGTCATTTACCTAAATTTCTAGGGTTCAGGTCTTAAATATTATTTTGTTATAATGATAACATTGAAATTCTAGGCTGGTTAGCATCTTGAATTTTCTAATTCGGAGTTGATTTGACTAAGTTATGGTCGTTTGAAGTCTATGGGCATTTTGGTCATTTTAACTAAAGTCAACTCTAAATTCTAGGGTTGACTTTTTATCCTGATATCCGAATGAGAAAACTAATACTACTATGGTGATGGGGCTGCTCTCCTGAGCATTTTAAGACCCATATTGACTAGCCCGAAGGCGCGTCTGTTCGTCTTCCGGGGGTTTGGCAGACCGAACCCCGACCCCTTCGCAGGTCTGGTGCGCCCGATCGGGTTAGTTTGAGCCCGATCAAAATGGTGGATGTGTAGATGACATCCTAATCTACCTATTCTACAATTATTGTAATGATCGAATGGTAAACAAGGGAGATCGGGGTACCTGAAGGTCGGATCGGCGGAAAAATAGGGCTGACTTCGGGGATTGATTTCGGTTCGATCCGGGCTCCGATTTGTGCAAACTCGGAGCCTAAGGGTCGGCCGAGGTCTTATAAACTGGACGGCGACCTTGCCGAGGTCTGGATGCAGCCGGATTGGCCAGCATCCACGACGGGCCACCGCGTGTCACGCGGGCAGAGTCGTCAAGGAAGACGACTCTGCAGCCGTTGGATCTGGGCCGATCCAACGACTGAGATGGCTCCATCCAGATTGATTGCGCCGTCAGCTACAGTGACGGGTCTGTTAAATACTTAACGGCACACCGTTAAGTATTAAAATATTATTATTATTTTCTTTTTTTTGAAAAATTCCCAGAAAATTTTGAACATGTTTTTCCTAGTTAAATTGGGGTCAAGGAATTCAATGGCACAGTCGGATTTTCGATCCGACGAGTATTTTGATACCTCAATTTCCGTGATATTTTTATTATTAAAATATTTGTCAAAATTTCGACAACTTCCGATTGACACGAAAACTTCACCCCAAGCTAATTTGGGGTCAAGGAACGCAATGGCGGTGTCCGTTTTTCGATCGGAGATCAATTTAAATAGGTCAATTTCTAGGGTTTCTAGATTTCCAGAAATCAGAATTCGATCCGTTTGACTCCTGATTTGGACTAGGTCTCAAAGGTTGACTCAACTTGACCTAATTAGTGCTTATAATTTTGTTTAATACTTATGGTTAGTCCTAATCAACCATGATAACAACTCGGGTTGTTACATCCTTAATATCACTATGTTATATACATCTCCAAATGAAATTCTGATAATGCTAATAAATTCTTTATAATTTTTTAAATCCAATGATATATAATTTTGATATTCTTGGATTTGTAGTTTTCAATTTATAAGGGTTTAAATTAATTAGAATTAATTATATTAACTAATTTAGTTTAAGTTATAATGTAAATATAATTAAATCTTATCAATAATTTTAATTAATTCTTATCAGGTACAGCGGTAGAATTTGATCCCGAGGAAGCCACGTGTCGAGGAGGAATTGGTGGTGGTGCTGATGGGAGCCCACCTGCTGCCGTAGAATTCGCCACGTGGCGCGCTGACGTACGCGATGACGCTGAGCGAAGCCTGCCATCTGTCTTCGGCTGTCGCGTGATAGAGCCGCGCTCGTGGATTGGGCCGCGGGTCAGGCCCGACCCAAAACAAATGACATGCATCTACTCTAGACTCGCTACGGTGACTTAGGGCACGACTTTTCAGACCTTTCCCAGCGGCGATGAGGTCTAGCCCGCACGGCCGAAGGTAGACAAGGATGCTACCTAACCAACGATGGGTGAATCATCAACGGAGACGAACTATGTCGCCGGCTAAGGCTTGATCTAGCGACTAGGGTCCAGCGAACGAAGAAGGTAACGGTTTAAACTGTGGATAGATTGAAAAATTCGATCGAGCAAGCCATTGATTAATCGATCAGATGCTATATAATTGCAATCTATGAAATGGAATAAACTTAAGAACTGGATTCGAAGCAAATGAATGAAGGTATAGAAAGTATGGAGGAATACCAGAGTAACGGTTCAGATTGATTTCAATTCCTCTTCTTTTTGCACACAGTTGCTATCGAAGTGGATGATCCAAAAATAGATTCTAACAATTCGATTCGCTCCTAAATCAAGGGATTAAGCGGTGGGAGTCGCCACCTGGAGCGGCTATCTACCGTGTGTTTTACACAGGCCACGCGTTGTCTCCTCGCCGATGTGCGAGGAAGACAACACATAGACCGTCCGATTTACCATCAACACTTAATGAATAGGATAGACGACGTCGTTTCAAATAAATTAATATTTATATTATTTAATTAATTTAGCATATTTTATAAATTAATTTAATCACTTAAATGCATTTCAAAAATTCTCAATAAATCATCCCTAGCTAATTGAGGGATGAGGAACGCAACGGCGCACTCAAATTTTCGATTTGACGAGTATTTAATTATTTGATTTTTTGGGGTATTTAAATAATATTAAAATATTCGTCAAAAATTCAATGACTTCCAAATGCGACCAAAATATCACCCATAGCTATTTTGGGGGTGGTGAGCAAAATGGCAAAGTCAGATTTTTGATTTGAGGTCATAACAAAAAGTCAATTTCTAGGGTTTTGAAATTTTCCAAAAATCAGGATTTGTTCTATTTAATTTTCTGATTTGATCCAGATTTTAGAGATGAATTCTAATTCACTTATTTAGTGTACTAGAATCTCAATTAAGACTTAAATTAGATTTAAGTAACCTAAGTAATAACCTGGGTTGTTATATTCATTTATCTCTTGCAATTAGTGAGCTTCAATACTATTAATACATTCTCAAAAGGTTGCCTCATATGGTTCTCTTCTTTTAATTCTCCATGTTGGAACTTCTCATTAAGTTGCTCTAAGATCAGTTCAAACTGTAGTACAAGCGCTTAGAGAACAGATATGGTGGGATGGTTAGCAACTTGTGCAAAACCTTTAACAACAAATATTGCCTTATAGCACACCTCAACAACTCCTTGAGATTTATTTTTTGGCGCACACTAATTTGCATCCAATAATAGTCCTTCCAGGAGCGAGCTTCACCAAACTTCAGATTACAATTTTATGAAGAGACTCCATACCTTCATCCATCACCATCTTCCAATGCTCACTATCAAGACTTTCCATAGCTTCTTTATAGCGACACTTACTTTGCTAGTGTGGTGCCCTGCCCCGCCGCTCCGCGCAAAAGGGAGTGTAAAATTGCGACGGGATGGGTCATCACTCAGAGATAACCTGGATTAGCATTAACAAAATAAATGTCTACTAAGAGGTTACTTACTTTGCTAATGCTAATACTATTAAGATGTCTAAGAAATCAACTATTTATACCTACAATTGTGCCCTGAATTATCATATAAGGATAATTATAATTCGGAGTACAAATAAGCAGGTGCAATAAATAAATAGAGTGCGAATGCTGATATAATTAAAATACATCCATTCATTGTATTTCTAAGATAAACATGAAGTAAAGTGAATAATACATCCCAATAAACATAGTGCTAAAATAAAAATATGTAGTGCACAAATTAATTATTATAAGTTATTTAAACAGTTCTAAAGAAAAGATAGACTAAAACTAAAATAGATCTCTCTCTCTCTCTCTCTCTCTCTCTCTCTCTCTTTTTCTCTCTCTCTCTTTCTCCAACAATAAACAAATCTAAGCAGCTATAGAAGGATCATCTATATGTTCTTGCTCCTCATATGAATCTGGCTTTTCAAGCTACTTTAAAATGATCATATTAGTTTTTATATACCAGGGTCCCAGCCAAAAAAATAAATTCTTGGTTAGACAATATGTCTAAGTGCATTTAGGCTCACATTTTCTTAAGTTTTAAGATATCACAAATCATCCTAAGAAAATAGAAGCTACAAAGCATCGATTAAAATGGTAAAATCTATAAACAATATATTTATAAATTAAGCAAAATATGAGATACGAAGGCATACTGTAAAAACCCGAGTTGTTACCATAGTTGATTAGGACTAACCCTAAATCTTAAACACAATTATAAGTGCTAATTAGGTCAAATGGAGTCAACCTCTGAGACCTAGTCCAAATCAGGAGTCAAATGGATCGAATCCTGATTTCTGAAAATCCGAAAACCCTAGAAATTGACCTATCTAATTTGACCTCCGATCAAAAAACGGACACCACCATTGCGTTCCTTGACCCTAAATTAGCTTGGGGTGAAGTTTTCGTGTCAATCGGAAGTCATCGAAATTTTGACGAATATTTTAATAATAAAAATACCCCGGAAATCGATGTATCAAAATACTCGTCAGATCGAAAATCCGGCTTCGCCATTGAATTCCTTGACCCTAAATAAGTTAGGTAAAATATGTTCAAAAAAAAATTCTATAAATTTTAAAAAAAATAAAAAATAAAAATAATATTTAATTAATTACTTAACGGCCACCATTAACTATTTAACCGTTCTGTCAACTGTAGCTGACGGTGCCGTCTATCCAGACGGCTCCATCTCAGCCGTTGGATCGTGCCCAGATCCAACGGCTGCGGGCCGTCGTCCTCGGCCCCGTCGCCCTCGCGCGACACACAGCGCTCCGCCGCGTTTTCCGGCCAATCCAGGCCCTCCCCGGCCTCGGCGAGGTCGCCGGCGGGTCTATAAGACCTCGGCCGACCTCTGGGCTCCAGGTATGCGAAAATTTGAGCCCAGATCGAGCCAAATCAAGCCTCGAAGCCCGAGCCCCCGACAACCGTCGAACCCGAGGTACCCCCCGATCTCCTCCTCCGTTTCCTTTTCATCGTCGCGTAGCTTTAGGATTGTAGGTTAGGGTCCAGATCGTCAATCAACCAGACCTGATCGACCTCGATCAGGTCTGGCTGACTTAGGCCGAGGCTTAAAGCCTCGGGCCATTTTCCTCTCGCGCACCCACTGAAACCCTAGAAGCTAGGGTTTGCTTTTGCCGCCTATCCCGGCCACCTCCGGCGAAGGTCCGCCCACCGACGTGTAGGCCTCGCCGAGGGCTACCGTCGGCCGTGCGGGCCGAGGTGGTCCAGCGCCGGGAAGGCCGCAAAGGCCGTGCCCTAGCCCGGCGCCCTCGGGTGTCTCCGCGATGGAGATGAAGTGCGGGTCGGGCCGGGTCGATCCGAGCCCCACACGACCGCATCGGGTCCGCGTAAGCTGCGGGTGGGGCCCACTACGCCACGTGACAGCCTCCAGGCCCGCCATGTGTCACGTGGTGTGGCGGCCCTGCCCCGTCGTGATCCTGTTAACCCTTAAGTTAACATGATTACGGTGGAGGGGTCACCAAATGAAAAAGTCCCCACTTAGAATTGAATTAGACACATGTTCTAATCCAACTTAAATAAGAACTCTGCCATTCAATCCATAAGAACTATCACTAAATGACTATACATGAACTCAGAGTGCGGAAACATAAAATATAACATCCATCCAATACAGTATAAATACAACAATACATAATAAGTAAAGTGCTGAAAGAGAAATATAAACCTGTATTATTATAACAATTAATAAGTTTAAAAGAACTGAAAGGAACTCTCAATCTCACTGAAAGAAAGAAAACTAAAGCTATAAATCTTCAAGAACGGCCTCCTCTCCCAATGGCAAGCTCTCCACTGGATCTGCTGCTCCAACAAACTCAGAACCTACCATTATCAGTTTCATAATGGTAGGGCCTCATCCAACAAAAGAAAAACTGATTAGACAATATGTCTAAGTATATTTTAGGGCAAACAATTTTATTAAGTTAAATAAATATCACCATAAAAAAATAGAACTTAGCAAAATAGGTGCAGAAAAGCGTACAAAAGAACAGTGATAAGTTATAAACTACAGTTTATAACTAAGCAAAAATAGGAAGTAATACATACCTCCTTCAAGCAACTGCAACAAAGACAGGTAAGTAAAAGAAAAGTAAAACTGCAAGAAAATACAACCTAAATATGCATATGATCAAACAAAAATATGCTAAGTGACATACAACATTTAACAGTGTGAAACTGAAACAAACTAACATCCTAAAAACATAAGAAAACAGCAAGTAGAACTAGCATCCTATATAGTACAGGGAAACTGTAAGTAAAACAGTGTTACAATGCAGAATATACAAGTAAAACAGTAACTACAAACTGAAACTACAGTGACTATATAAGTCACTTGAACTGAACACAAACTCAGCAAATCTTAGCCTGATGAGCTAAGAAACTCTGAACTGAACATCACTGAAAACTCTTAGCTTGATGAGCTAAGACAGAACTGAATGTAAGTGTACTTGAATTAGTATAACCATATCAAAATCCTGACTCTATAGTCAGTAGGGCAAGAGTCTATCCATCCTCTCCCATAGACTAGGCATGGTATAGACTATCGGACTGAAACCCCCAATAAGAAGCCGACCCCGAACGAGTTGATCGAAGAGGTATACTAATCAAGCTACACCTTACAAACCACTTGTGAAACAAAAACACAATGTTATTTATGAATGTTCAAAATTGACATAAGATATTTAACAAATATCTTAAGTACATAATATATGTTCAAGGTATAAGGCTCTGAATCAAGGAATGCGAAGCATCAAAATCAAAGTGAACAAGAAACTCTATCTAAAACACAGGTGATATCCGTTGTTATCGACTTTATTCGTTCTATCTACTCTAAGTTACATAAGTTTCAGAATCATCAATTCTTACACATTCTGTAACTTAGAATCACGAATCCTACTAGTTGAAGATAATTAGGACTTGCCAAGTCCTATTTCTAACTTAATCAAAAGACGACTATTTGGTTAAAATGAATAAATCATTGACCTAATTTTGTATTTTAATTCATCCCTAATCTCATCTTGATTAGCCAAATCAAGATGAAAAGATTAAGAATTAGACTCCAGATGATGGGGTCTAATCACTTAATCTAAAGGTATAATCTAAGGGTCTAAGTTTAGAACCCAAAACTCACGGATTAGGTTAAGGCAAATCCTAATGATAAATCAAATTTATTAGGATAGATCTCTATTCTTAATTCTAGGGTTTAAAGATCAAATAATCATTTAATAAACTGAGAAAAATCTAGAAACTAGTAAACTCAATGTTTCATCTAATTGAGTAACCCAATTTACTCAATAGATGAATTCTAACTTAAGATCTATTCCTAATCTTAAGAATTAAGGCTCTTAATTACTAAGAGTATCTCTCAAGACACACATCCTAACTAATATTATAAGACCTAAGGATGGGTCTAAGAATGATTAAAGAATGAGAACACTCACTTAGGACTTAGGAATTTTCTTAAGGAGCAAATTTTGAGATTTTAATCAAAATCTAATTTAGACTTGAATTTGATTAATTTCAGTTCTAAATCATTCTATTTACTGATTTTAGTGATTAGAAAAAGAATTTAGGGCTTTTAAAGGCTAAACCCTAAATTTGGGCAAAATGACCATTTTGCCCCTACTTAAGGGTTCAAAAGATCAAATTTTGATCTAAGGCTTAAATTCTAAAATTTTCTTTTGGAAAGTATTTCTTACTGTCTAATGTAAGATTAGACAGCAACTAAATTAATTTTAGGTGATTATTAAGCCATATGAGATCAAATTTGTGAATTTGACTCATAAGGGCAAATTAGTAATTTGACTAAGTGAAAATTAAATTTTCTTCCAGATTATTGTTCTTTACTGTCTAAGCTTTTTATAGAACCTAAATTTACTAAATTCTGATAAGTATTGACCAAGTTATGGCCAATACAAGATCTAGGGTTTAAAAGGTGATTAAGGAATCCTTAATTTTGAGTCAAAATCCTAACTTTGTCAATTATTGTCCAAATTAAGCAAAATTAGTGGCTATGGTTTACAAATAGTCCATTGATTAAAATGATATGTGGTAGGCTCAATTTGAATCTAATTTGACTAAGTTAAGACCTAATTAGGGCTAAGAGTAATTAGTGAGTGATTAGCAAAATTAATCACTAAAACACTACTCCAACCTTACAGATTGATTCTAAATGGTTTTATGGGTCCTCTAAAACTTAAATCACTCAATTTGGGTTACTAGATTTGCTAATATTCACTAATCAATATTTAGAGTGATTAGAGGTGATTTGCAAATCTAACCGTTGGATCTAAAATATTTTTATAGATTACTGTTACTTAGGTTTTTCTAATCTAAATGGACCTTTGGATCATTCAATTGGAGTTCAATTGGCCAAGTTATGGTCAATTGAAGTTCTAGGGTTAATTAAGGTAATTAGGGTTAGGCCCTAAAAGTGATTAGGCAAATGCTAATCCAAATAGAAAAATGATCACTATCAAATTAATCCTTAGGATTTTCTGATCACTTTAAGACCCATATTGAGTATATTTGGATCAATCCATACAAAGTTATGAGCTAAATAAGATTTGTGACATTTAATTTAACTTAAATAAATCCTAAATATCACTTTGCTAAATACACGTCCAAATGTAAAATTGACAGTGTCAAATTATTCCTCTATTTTTGCTGAATCCAATGATATATAATTTGTATAATTTGGATGTCTATTTTGCAAGTTATTAAGGTTTAAAGATTTGATTTAATTGATTTATTAATTCTGTTAATTATTTTAATTATTCTGATTTGATTTATATATATCTATATATAAATTCGTTTATTATTAAAATGTTTTAAATATATAACGTATATATAATTATAATTACAGGACACGTGGCGGGCCGATACTGGCTGGGCAAACTGCAGCGGGTCCCACAGGTCAGAGCGACAGCGGGACAGGCCACGTGTCGCTCTACTGTTGGCTGCACGCTGCGAAGCGGGGCCCACCGTCCATCGCAATACGTCAACCGCGGCCAGTTCACGGAGGGGCGGTTTGACCGGTCCAGATGAGCCGATCTGGATCGAACCGGCTCAAATTGATCGGATCAGATTTAATCCATCCTAGATCTAACGGTTGGATCAAAATTTCATCCGACGGCTGCAGACGAAGGACGATTCGCCTTCTCCTTCCCCTCATCGACGAACCCTAACCCTATTCGCAGGTACCCGACGTGATCGATCGAGGCTCGACTCGATCGATCGAACCCTAAACGCTTATGAAACCAACGAATTAAGATAATAAGAATGCTAAGAAAGAATTAGGAGATGTGGAAGTACCTCGGACGAACAGGGAAAATTCTTAGGGTTTCGATTTGATCTCTTGTCGGCTTCTTTTCGATCAGAGTCTCGAAAAAATGATTCCCACTGATCCAATACCCTACTTTAAGGTGCTCCTAAGTGGCGGATGAGCTCTGGCGACGCGGCGAGAACGACGCGCGTCTAAACCCTAACACGCGTACGTCTCGCGGAAGGGACGACGGCTCGACCGTTCGATCCTGATCGAACGGTCGAGAATAGCCGTCTGATTGAACGGCATAAAGGAAACGGAAATTGGATGCAAACGGCGCCGTTAATTTGAATTAATTAATATTAATATTTAAATAAAATTTTATACATTTAATTAATTAACATAATTTATTATGAATATTCTAAAAATTTCCAAATAATCACCCCTAGCTAATTGAGGGGTGCTGAACGCAACAGTGCACTCGGATTTTCATTTCGACGAGTATTTATTTATTTGAATTTATAGGTAATTAAATATTATTAAAATATTCGACGAAAATCCAACGGCTTCCAAATGCCTCCAAAATTTCACCCCTAGCTAATTTGGGTGTTCTAAATGCAATGGCAAAGTCAGATTTTCAATTTGAGATCTATATAAAAAGTCAATTTTCCAGGGTTTGGAATTTTCCAGAGTTCTTAATTTGACTTTGTTGACTTCAGATTTGACCTAGGTTTCAGAGGCGAGTTCTAAATTACTTAATTAATGACTTAGAACCTTAATTAAGACTTAGATTAGTCTTAATTGAGCAAAGTAACAACCTGGGTTGTTACACGTGGGGCCCACACGCCGAGCCCACGACCCTTCGGCTTCGGCCGCGGGGCCCACCATGGCCACGTGGCAGCTCGTGGGCACCCCAAGTGGCATGTGGTGGGGGGCCCACTATCCGAGCCCTGCGACTCTTCGGCTTCGGTCGTGGGGCCCCCTGCGCCACATGGCAGCCAGCCGGCACACCACGTGGCACGTGGGGCCCACAGCCCGAGCCCCGCGCGGCGGTTCGGCTCCCCAGTGGGGCCCACAATGCCACGTGGCAGCCTCTGGGCCCGCCACGTGTCAAGTGGGACCCACTGCCCGGTCACTGCGGCGGTTCGGCTTTCTCGTGGAACCCACAGTGCCACGTGGCAGCCTCCGGCAGTGCCACGTGTTAGGTGGGGCCCACTGCCCAGTCACAGAGTTGACTCAGCCTCTGTGTGGCCCACTGTGCCATGTGGCAGCCTCTGGCAGTGCCACGTGTCTAGTGGGGGCCCACTATCTGTTAATTAAAATATTAATTAAATTACTGTTAGTGTTAATTAATTACTATTAATGATTAATTAATTACAGTTAGTGGTTAATTAAATTAGGATTAGTGTTAATGACTTTTAAACAGTAACCTTAATTAATTAAGAGTAATTAAGAGATTAATTATGGATAATTTAAGATTAATTTAACCTTAAAAGTAATGAGGATAATTAATTATTATTAAACAGTAAAATATACTTAATTATTCTTAAATAAATATAAATAGATAATTAAGACTAATTAAATAATAATTAGTACTAATTATTTTGCTATAGTAAAATATTAATAAATATAATTTAATTAATTAAATAATAGATTAACTAATGTTAATTAATAATTAAGCCTAATTAATTGCAGATTAATTAATGATTAATAATTTCAGAAATTTTATATAAAAACTTTATGAATGAACAGTAAAATCATTTAATTTGAATAAATGAACAGTGAAATAATTCAAATTGTATTTTTGAATAGTAAAATTTAAAAGTTTAATAACTTTTTGTAGGATGATCCAAACATAGCCAATATAGGTCTTTAAATACTTAGAAAAATGTAATGAGTCAAATAACGTAATATAAAAATTTATTTCGGGGTACGTATAACGAGGTAGCATTTTATGACCTCTTTAGGACCCCATAACTTTTTACCCGGTTATCGAAATATAGTCAATATGGGTCTTAAAATGCTCAAGAGAGTGGCCCCATCACCGTAGTAGTATTAATTTTCCCATTCAGATATCAGGATAAAAAGTTAACCCTAGAACTTAGAGTTGACTTTAGTGAAAAATGACCATAATGCCCTTGGAATTCAAATGGCCATAACTTGGTCAAATCAACTCCAAATTCAAAAATTTAAGAAGCTATCTAACCTAGAATTCCAACATCATCATTATACTGAAATAATATTTAGGATTTGAACCCTATAAATTTGGATAAATGACCAAACTACCCCTAACCTTATTTTAGTCATAACTTGGCCGTTTATTGCCCAATTTAGAAGATAGATAGTAAGAAATTAATTGGAATTAAGAGAATTCAATTCTAACTCCTAAGTCAAAAGTTGAATTTTTGACCCTTAAAGTAGGGGCAAAATGGTCATGTTGCCCTAAGATTGGGTTAAGTGCCCCTACCCTTTAAATAACATTCCAGAACACTAAGACTAATGTTATAATCTTCTTAGTACCAATCAAAGAGTGAAATCAACCCTTAAGTTAGATTTCAATAATTTCTACTAAGTCTTAAGCACTACACCTTAAGGACCTTTCTTGAGACTATAACTAGATCATAAGTTAGAGTTCATTCATTGGGTTACCCAATGAGTGAAACCTTAGTTTTATTAGTTTCTAGACTTTCTTTTATTTTACAACTCGTTCTAATTATTTTATCTTTTAACTTTAGATTTAAGATAGGAGATTCATCCTATTAAGTTTGATTACTTAATAGGATTTGCCTTAACTAGTAGATCACTTATAAAATAAAACCTAAAACTTAGGCCTTATCCTCTTTGGATTATGTGATTAAACTTAAATCTCATGGTGTTTAATCCATAATCTATAGGTTTAGAAGATCTTGATAAGATCTTAGTTAGAACATTTAAATTCACAAAATTAGGACGTATGATTTATTAATTTAACTCGTAGTCATCTATCTGATTTAACTAGATTAGAACTTGATCAGTTCTAATCCTTTTTAACTTATAAGGATAAATTTTTGAGTTACACTCGATAGTAGGAAAATAGTGATCCTAAACTTGTGTAACTTGGAATAGTTATAATGGTTAAGTAGAAAACAAATAACATCACCATATTTAGTACAGTCTCTTACTTCTATTTGATATTTTGTTGCTTACGTGTTCCTTGATTTTTGTGCCATATTTCTTTAAGCATATCATATAAGACATTTGATGCATGAATAAAATGTTAAGAAAATATGGAGACTCCCTAGATTTCTTATGAAAATATTAAAGTAATTAATGAGAAGATAATGATTTGATGTGTTTGAGCTGCCTCTCAGTGTTCTTTTGATCATCCCGATTGTTGCCCTAGCCGTATCGTACTAGGAACCGCCCTAGCCGTACTGGTGCTAGGATATTTTGGGTATGATTGTTGGTGACCTAACCATATCGTACTAGGAACCGCCATAGCCATAGTGTTAGGGCCTTCTATTTTGACTGTTGTTGCCTTAGCCGTATCGTGCTAGGAACTGCCCTAACCGTACTGGTGCTAAGATCTTCAACCCTTTTTGGTGAGCTAAGTAGCTCTTTTCTGTATGGCAAATTGTACACATATGGTTTTATATGCAGTTGTTGTTGTTTACTTTTCAGTATTCTTATTCGATTAGCTATTTCTTTGTACTGCTTTTATATATATTTAGGATATTAGAATCTTGCTGCTATTTATATGTACCACTGCTGAGTTAACTTATTTTAATTGACATATTTTTTGTTGATCACCAACATGTTTAGGGTGTAGAACTTTTCTTACAGCACTTGTTTAGATATGTATATTTATATGCCCTTCCTTGTTTAGTTTATATGCGAGGCATGTCTCATCCTCTTTCTTTTTCTTTGCTTAAGCTATAGATGATGGTTTATAGCTTTCTCTTTTTCTTTTGTATTGTTTACTGCTCCCTTACACACATTATTGCTTAGAAGTAGTAAAATTGTGATATTACATAGCCTTTATAATAATCAGCTTAAAATATACTTAGACAATTGTCTAACAAGATTTTTTTTTTTTTTTGGCTGAGACCCTACATTGTGAAACCGACAATGGCAGATCATCTTCAGTTAGATGAGTAGAAGTTAGGAGTGGAGCCATACCTAGAGGAGGAGCCCATAGAAGAAGCCGATATTTAGCATTTATTTTATATGTGAGGATGAGAGTATTTGCACATTCTTCTATTTAAACTGTTAAATGATGTAATAATACAGGTACTGTTGACTGTGTATTTAGATTGTATGCTTATATTCTGAGTTCTATTTCTACTATCCGCTCTGTGAATCGCTTCCGCACTCTGTACATTTATTTATATAGTGACTATTAGATTGATTCGGTGTTAATTCTTCCCTGATCAGGTGGATTGTGGAGTCTATCCTAATCTAATGGTAAGTGAGTGGTTAGCCAGAGTGACACCCCACCCTTAACCTAATCCTTTGGCAGATTAAGGGTGCGGGGCGCCACACATACCTCAAACAAAAGCTGTAAAAAAAGCTAGGCATATGTAAATGTAAACTACTGAAGTATAAAGAAAAGTCATATACAAATATGATCAAATTTACATATGCAAAATTTTTGGATAAACATGCAATTTAAGTAAGACAATACTGACTAGCATCCTAACAGAAAATTCCATATAAAAACTAGAAAACTATTGAAAATGCATAAATACTAAAAATACTGCAAAGTATTGAAAATGCTAAAAATACTGTAACTATTGAAAACTGAACAAAGCGGAACTAAAAGTAACAGAACTAAAAATAACTGAGCTAAAAATCATTTCATTTTAATTGGATATGTGCCTAAAATAGTCGTGTCATAACAAAAACTGACAAATCATAGCCACAAAACAAAAATTCCAACATGTATCATCTAGATCACTGATGGCTAGATCCAAGCCAAAATATAAAATTAGACATGTATCATCTAAACCCTCTTATGGTTAAATCCAAGTTAATTATATCTTAAAAATTGAACTATAGAGGCTATAGAGTCTTAATCTTATCTTAGGCAACTATATAAGTACAGTTCAGTTCAGAATAAACATCCTAAGTCCAAGAGTGTTATAAGTTGGGACTTAGCAATTTAGTTTGAGAGAATAAACTGTGACAGGGTTCTGCCCCTTATCATCACGTATTTCGATAAGTACAGTTAAATAAATTAAGTGCTTTAAGTTACCTTTCTTATAACACTATAAGCATGCTTTTAACTAAGGTATTTAACAATTTAATTTGAGAGAATAAAATGTGACAGGGTTCTGCCCCTTATCGTCATGTGTTTCGATAAGTGCAGTTAAATAAACTAAGTGTTAAAATCATATTTCTTAGAAACATACCATCCATGTATATACAACCCCCTTCATTTGATAAGTTTAAGTTCAATCTTAGTTAAATCCATTCAATGGATTAGAATTAGGAGCCATAATTTAGTTAGATAAATTATGCACAATAGAGATAAATGGAATCACTACTTGATATCGAATTGATTTTTGGATTTTGATGAATTAAAGCATATAGTCATAAAAGCCTTAGTATATCATAAAATGCATAAGTCAAGTCAGCATTAGCAGAGCGAATGAGCTCACA
Organism: Gastrodia elata; assembly: GCA_016760335.1. Classification (NCBI taxonomy): domain Eukaryota; kingdom Viridiplantae; phylum Streptophyta; class Magnoliopsida; order Asparagales; family Orchidaceae; genus Gastrodia; species Gastrodia elata. Next base: position 46,054,635 of record CM028678.1, on the reverse strand, counting down.
TAAGGACTCTGTTAGTGGAGCATTCGCTCACCTAGGATTTTTGGAGTGTCATATGACACCAAGTCAGCATATCAGTGGCATACAGTTCTATGGCATATTCAGATGCATAATTATGAATTTAGTGGCATACACCACAATTTTAAATTATTATTTATTTAATTTTAGATTTCTGACTATTTTCTCTATAGTTTAGTATTTAGTTTGCAATTTCAGCTTTTTCTTACTTTCAGATTTGTACTGTTTTGAGTTTTCAGTTATTTTATCATTTGTTCTACAGTCTTACTTAAACTATTAAAATCTAAATATTATATAATTATAACTGTTATAGTAGCTTTCGATGAGTTAGACTTATTGTCTAACACATAGTACTTTTGGGATCTGATAATTTGCTAGATCCAGAACAGTTTGTGGAGCCAGATTAGGAGCCTTCACAGAAGTTTCATGAGGAGTTTGTGGAGCAGTAGAGGACTCTTCATCAGCATTTATTTTTTACACTAGTTACTTTTAGTTCAGTACTTAAACTATTTTTTATATTTTTTTATTAAATAAATAATTTGTAATAATTATAGATATTTTTTTTTCTTTTCTAAGATGAATACTTTACTTAACTTCTGTGATAAATATTTCTAGATGTATGCTTTAGCTTACACACTCTGTGTTTACTACTATTTATACTTAGTATTGTGATGTGATCAGGACATACATGAAATGCTAGTGTTCGTGTAACTTGGATCTTACTTTTATTCATAATATAATGTACACGAGTACCATATCTAATACTTAAGATAAGGATAATACACAGTTCCACTGCCAATTGTTACTCCTTAAATTCCCTCTTTTGCGCGCGGCGACTAGATGAGGCGCTACAGTCGTGCCCGGGAACACAATGTACAAAGGCACGGTGTCGCTAGATGAGAGAAGGCGCACTCAAACACGTTGTAACTGTTGATGAACCGTCGTATTGGATCCAAATTGTTGCAACTAAGCGAACATGTTGCATGTTTTGTAAGGTCTTCTTTTATATAAGATGAGGGCAAAACCTCATTATACTAAGGAGAGAAAAACAATTTGCAAATGCAAGAAACTCAACATAAAAGGGTACAAACGCAAAAAAAATATCAGAATTTTATAAAAAATAAGAAGACATGCTATCAACAAAAGAAACTTTGCTTTAGTATGCAGTGTGGAGTAAATGTATATATCCACATTTGTCTCTGCTAACGGTACAATGAGCAGAAGTGATAAAGAGTGTGATTCTCATGAATAGAAAGAAAGCCCATAACTTTCAATCAATGCTAACTAGCTCAGTAGTTACTTGCTATTTAATTATTGATATTATATATATATATATATAAACATAATATTTAAGATATTGTCCTTCTTTATTTATTCAACGGTCAACATTAATTTTTTTTATACATTTTGAGGACATTTGTATATATATATATATATATATATATATATATTTATATATATATATATCAAGCATGGCACTCGTGCGTTGAGTTCGTGTCCCTCCTACTACTATAACCGACATGGAAAATGCCTAACTTTAACACCAAATTTCTCGTTATTTATATATGCATACATTCCTCTATAGTTTTGGAAATAGGGTGAGATTTACGTGAAAAATTCAAAATTGATAAAAAACTACTGAACCGCTTAGTATGAAAATATGAAGATTACAGATCTCTCAACTCTCAGTCTAGAAGAAAACTGATAACCTGATCGGACATAAAAAGCAGATGTGATGAGATTTTATGAACCATTACAAATATAAGACACAAATTATTATTATTGCTGTTGCTTACTTATTTTACTTGTTTTTGGCTATTGGCTTTAGCACCACTCAATGATGGAACAGTCCTCAATGCAACATTCAAATAATTCAAGATAGAATTGGGCTCAGAGCTTCTATCTTTGTCTTATTTCACCCTTTTTTTGCGGTTTTTTTTGACAGTTCAGCTCTTCCTATTTTACAGTAGAAAGATTCTACATTAAGAAGCCAAGTTAACAATAAATACGTCCTGTTGTCCATTAATGCAAGCAGTGCCTTTGTTTTTGTTTTCTTTTATGTTGCCGACCCTTGCCACCAACTATGGGGTCAGTATTATGTTGCTTCATAGTTAGGGTGAAACTTATCCTTATTTTCTTCGCATCCTGGTTTAGAGTTCCGATTCCGCCATGGATCGGAGACCCTAGCGATGCGAGAGATCAAGGGAGATTCAGAAGGAGATAGAGACAGGGAGAATTTGTATTATCTGAGCGAGAACTGTGACATGTTGCTCTTAAACCCCACATAAGCTGGCCATAAAACTTATAGTATAGTGTTAATTAGATGCCTAGCTCACTTGGGAAGTTGTAATCGAAAGATGAAAACTCACAAAAAATGTCGATGGAATTACGGTGGGTTTCAAGGCAAAGGAAACTCTGGGCTGGCAAAAAGTGAGGCTCCACAACACGCCCCAGCGATTGGGATTCGAGAACGGGGTGCCACGGCGCTCCCCAGCGTCTGGGAATTGACAGCGACCGAGCGCCTAGGAATTTACATCGGTGCGCCACGGGGCGCCCCAGCGTCTGGGATTCAAGAGTGAGCGGCGCGCCGCCCGCGAAAAATTCTATCACAGATTTAGGCAGTGCCCTAATTAATCCTATGGGTATTTTGGACTTTCGCCGACAGATTTAAGGCATTTTAGGGTTTGGTCTAAAGCTTATTTAATGCCTAAATAGTTGTATTGATTGTAGGAAGTTAATGAAAGATTTATCTAAGCAAAATCTTGATACGGCTAAGGTTTGAGTTGGAGAGCTAAGGGAAATACATAATAAAGTGAGGTGTTAGGGTTGTGTTTCCTAGTAGGTGACTGTTTATTCTTCTTCCTAAGGTTAAGTCTTCAAGGGTACTTTAAAAAATTTGTAATCTTCATAATGGAATCTTTCTAGGTTGTGTGGCCGTGATTTTTCTCATTCTTTAATTTTCCACATAATTCCTTCGTGTTAGTTTGCTTTTGATTTTCTGGTTTTGTTTTACCTTTAATTTTCTCATAATCGCTCGGTGTTGCTGAAACTACAAACTCTAAATGCGGGATTTAAAATTCTAACAAAATCTACTGTTGAGAAAATAGGCTTGCTTGAATATTATTAGAATTTATTTTTTAATTAAAGGGTTATTTGGCTTAAGAAAATTTAAGAAACCTGAGGGTAAATTAAATTAATCTGACTCTAATGTAATCAGATTAATTTATTGTTATTTTGTACTTTCTTAGAAAGCTTAAGATTTATCTGTTTGGAATGAAATAATTTGAGAGTGTGATATTTTAAATAAATTAGAAATAACATTAATTCGATTTTTTTTTTTGTTTGCAATTTAGGTTTTTTGAAATTTTGAATAAATTAGTGTGCCATTTTGTTTCCAAAACCCAAAACCCTAAATGGATCATTCGAACAAACACTCGCTCGCTGCTCCACTCCTCGCTCAGTGCTGTGTAATCCCTAGTCATGCCTAATTCGGGCATCACTCCATTAACCGCATATATATATATATATATATATATATATATATATATATATATATATATATTAATGAAATTTGAATTACAAAGTAAAATTTTCTTCATATCAAACTGAAAATTTTTTACTTTACATCTTAAATTATTTCTATCCAAACAACCTCTAAATTTTCTTAGGGATTAAAACAAAATATTTTATAAATTTTTGTGAATTATTTGATAAAATAAAAGTATGAGGAATTGATTTGAGGCTTAAATAAAATTATAAAAACAAAAAAAAGTTTCCGATTATATAATAATTTAAATTATATTTCTTAAAAAAATGAGCTACAAATTTGATTAAAATTTTTGATTAGCTAAAAAATACATGAGATTCTAACTATACAAAAATTTATAAGATTTGATACTATTTTTTTTTAAATTTCAAATTTCAAATTAAAAAAAATAATAGTAATATTCTAATTCATAATTTGCTTTTAATTAGTTTTAAAAAATATAGATTTAAACTTTTACAAAAAAAAATTAAATTCATTTTTATGTATAAATACATAAAAATATATATATTTAAAATATAAATTATAATTATTAATGTTATTTGTGAACCAAGTGAGTTCAAATATAATTTTTTCATAAAAAGTTTAGAAAAATAATATACATCAACCATTTAGCTCACAAATTATCTTGATGATTAGGATGCTGATATGGCATTCTAGTCCACATGAGTTAGTATATTTAGGATTTTTTAAAGGGTTTTTAGCTTCTTCGCTCGCTACTGTAGCCGCTCGATCGAAGGCGTCCCATTCCGACCGAAGGCGTCAGTGATCCTCTTGATCGTTCCGACCGAAGGCGTCCCGTTCCGACCGAAGGCGTCAGTGATCCTCTTGATCGTTCCGACCGAAGGCGTCCCGTTCCGACCGAAGGCGTCAACGATCCTCTTGCTCGTTCCTACCGAAGGCAACAACGAGCGACGCAGCGATCCTCTTGCTCGTTTCGATCGAAGGCCATAGTGAATGAAGGCGACGACAACGAATGAAGCCGAAGGTACTTCATTTTACCGAACCGAAGAAATATAAATGGTGTTAGTGTTAAAATATAAACTATTTTGAGTGTTTGCTTGCTTGTTTAGTTTCCATTCTGTAAACTAGTAATAGCATTAGTTTGTTTGTTTTATTGTTCATTTATGATATATTCCACCCACGTACATGTTCTGGATGAGTTTTGAGTTTAAGAAACACTAAACTTTTTTGTTTGTTTAGGAAATCTGAATAATAGGAAATGTGAAATAAATATTTCTTAATCAATAGCAGTGCAAATGTGCTGGTAATATTTTATTGATCATTAATAAAATGAAAGTATGCTTTTTTTCTCCCAAGTTTTGTTCAATTTGGCCACTGAAATAGAAGGCAGGTCTCAGATAGTATGCTCATACTATAGTTTTGAAAAGTCATTTCTTGTTTAGTAAATGCTCTGCTTTTGAGTATTCTTAATTCATTGTGGCTGGTGGTACTCAATTTAACTGTGAATTGATTTTTTTATCAAGTTACCTTCAAATGTATTACTAGAGATGATGGTCATATGCATTGATTCTCATTTTCATTGTTTTGGTGATACATATAGTGTGCTTTTATGCTCAGCCTTGTGGCTTTGCAAGTTTTTCAGCTGCTGTTCCACAATTTATTTAAGCTTTTATATTAATGATCGTTATAATCTGTTTCAAAGTTGATCATTTTGAGAATTTAGTGATACCAAGCAACATGCTCACTTTGTAATTATATAGTGTTCTTGTTTTTCTTATTGTAAGAATAATGTGCTTGTGCTCACATTGACATCTTTGTTCATTTCAACCAATTTCTCTGTTGCACATTTTAAAATAAAAAACTATTTTGCTCAGTCAAATTTGTCTTTAAGTAACTGAAGAAGAGCTCGCAACACTTTTTGTACCATATGGACATGTAATTTCTATTTTTATGATTGCTTGATTGTTTATTAGATATTGTTATTTAAATTTTACTGAACTTTATCTTATTAGCTATTGCTTGCTCTTGACAGGTCTTCAGTTATCTTTTAACCGACAGTAACATTCTTTAGGCACAAGATAATGCTGAGAAGGGAATGTTATGTCTTGCTATGGAAGATTTCAAGTTTGCCCTTACAATGGATCTAAGTCATAATGCACATAATGTTAAACTTTAAGTTGATGCAGCAAAACTTTAAACTGTCGTGTTGATTCTCCAAGTGATGCAGCAGAACTTAAAGCTGATGACTAAAGGATTATCGTGTTGATTTGCCTGTTTAATAGATGTTGTAATGTGAATTGAATAAAAGATATTGTTTTTGTGTTTTCATTGGATCTATATGAATAATTATTTTTGTGTTTATTGAACAATTTGAAATATAAATTTTATTAGATCTATATTAAATTTCTCTCTTTTAATCTCCTTTTGCTTTCTCGCCTCCTCCTGCATTTTTTTTGTTTAACATTGCAAATGCAACCTTCCAGCCATCCTGCTACTTTTACTCATTAGCCGGATTTTTTTCAAAAGCTATTCTTCCTTCTAAATGCCTGACAGCACTTGTAAGGATCATATTGATTGAATTATAAGTGTATACACCTGCATTAATGACATTGTTTTATCATAAATACGAAGGCAAGAAAATACATTCGCTGCATAAGAAATGACATTGTTTTTTTATCACTTTTCACTTCCCCTGAAACATATCATGAAAGTTGATATTGACTACTCTTTTAAGACTGTTAGGCTTTATCTTTAAGATGTGATGCTAATCTGATTCATCTTAGTAAAAAGTAAGTGAGCCACAATCAGAATCAGTTAATCAGATGATTCAGATATTTTGGCGTTAATTCATATAAGCATTATTTTCAATTTTATTTTTATTTGTAATTTATTATATTTTTCACCGAGTTATTGTATTATTTTTTGTACATATTTTACATGTTGCATGCTTAGGATTGTGGAGATGTGAACTAAATATACAGGTTGCATATTTGCATGAGTTAAAAGTGGTTTGGCTTGTGTTTAAGCTGTTTCTGCTTTACTGGAATGCTGGGAGTTGGCTTGTAAAGTTTCAGGCTTGACTGTCTTGCACATCTATTAAAAGCTTGTTGAATGTTAAGTGACTTGAGTTGGATCATTGTTGTTTCTGATTTATATTAAATTTTTGTATAATTTTACTATATTTAAGTTGCATACCTTGCATTTGTATAAATGAATATTTTAACTCTAATTTAATTTATTGAATTTTGAAAACTTACATAATATATTATGTATTGTTATTATATTTTTTATTTCTGAAATTCATAAATTTTTGAGAAAAATATATTCTTATTTTTTCAACTTGACTAGAACTCAAAGATTCTTGAATTAAAATGATATTTAGAGTTGTTAAGTTCGAGTTAGCAAACTCGAATTTGAATGAGTCAAATTTGACTCGACTCGAACTCGATTCGAGTTCAAATCGAGCTTAACTCAAAATTTTTAAGTTTAAGTTAAACCAGACTCACTCGAACTCGAATCGAAATTAGCCTCTTGTTATCCTATTTACATGATGCTTTTAGCATAATAGTTGAAAAGCATACCAAAAATAAAAAAAAAGCTCATCCGCTCTGTGAATAGCAATGTCCGGCCTCCTAGGTCCTTCGCCTCACTCATTCTGCTCCTATCTTCTTCCAACAACCACCCGCTTCACCTCCCCTCGCATCTTCTTCTCCCCTCCCAATTATTCCTCTCACCGGAACCCTAGATTTTCCCGCCTTTTCCCTCCATATGCGGGAAATGCCAGACGCATCCGGATTGATCGTTCCCACAGCGATGACGAAGAACCCTCACTCTATTCGCCAGGCTTCACCGTCGAATGGAACGAAAGCTCCGATCCGGATGGCAACCACCGTGTTAAGTCCGACCCGCTTCCCAACATGATCACTGACGAGTGGGGCGAGAAAACCGAATTAGAGCCGGAGACTCCTGCGAGGCTTGATCCGACGATGGATGATGATGAGTGGGGAATCGAAAGGCCGACGAGGGCCGATGATAAGCTCGGGGATCTGAAGAGGCGTTTGGTTGACAGGTTTTGTGGGAAGGAGTTGGGATTTCGGGTTTGCGCGGAGGTCAGAGGGGAGATTGTTGAGCTCGTGAGCCAGTTGGAGGCACGGAATCCAACGCCTGCGCCCATTGATGCGCCGGAGCTACTTGATGGAAACTGGGTTCTTCTGTGAGTTGATTGCAATTTTTTTGTCATGCTTTTATGTACGTGCGTATTGGTTCATGCTCATATATTATTGCACTATTGCTTGTTTTCTATTTGGTTCAATGTAATATGTTATATTTTGTAAGATTACTTTTTTGAAATAGTTAAACCACTGTCTATTATAACATCAAGGAAACCCCACCTGAGTTATTTTCAATTTAAAAATTAATATATTTCACTATGAATCTTTAAGCAAAACATAATAATTAAGCATAGTTACTCGTCCAAAAGCATTATTAATTTGCTTCTCAGTCAGATAATTGACAATTCTTTTTTTTATATTCGTTCTCTTAAGGAACAACGCTAAAACTAATTCCAGGCAAATTTTCAATCGCCGCAATATGTTGCGATTGTCAATAAAAAGAAGCCGAATGAACAACTTGGAGGAGGACGTCTCTTTTCTTGTTACATAAGACAATAACATTATATATATATATATATATATATATATATATATATATAGAAATCATAATTGAAGACTCCAAAGTTTTCATTAACCAGAGAAATGAGCTATTGGGAGTGGATACTATTGGAAGGTTTACCGAAGAAGGAAACTTCAATAAACGAATAAGGCTAGCATTCAAGTTAGGATTTTTATATATAACAAGGTTTTATGTGTTGTACTAAATTGATTTTTTGAAATCTTCGTGTCTTTTCATGATCTGTGTTCCATTACTCTTGCCTAAAGTTTCAAATTATGGCTCCTTAACTTCCTTATAATTTTCATAATCAGGCACATTGCTTTTATTCTTGTAAATATGTTACATTACTTTTTAAAACTGTATTAAATCACTTGGTGAGCCAAAAAACTTCTTCCTCAATTTCCACACATTGATTGGTGGTTGTCATATAATCCTGTAATGTTTCACTCTCTCATGAATAAAGAAGCCAGTAATATTATATTTAGAGCCATCAAACCTTACTCATGTTAATCACATTATTGCAATTTTTGTTTAAGATTTGTGAAAGGATTTCATCCATTTATATCAAATGTCATCATTTTTAAAAATATTTTTTTGATGAATATCTTTAAGATTATTTGCTTTTTAAAATTTTTAGTTTTGTTTATTAATTCAACCGACTTTTATATGCTTCTCTTTTTGATTTCTCATATAAAACTGTAAGAAAAATAATACTAGCTTCAATAACAACTTTCTTGGATTCATTTCATGCTAATTTATATATTTTCAATTTTTGTTATTATTGCATTTAAATTATGTTTTATAACAAACCGCATGTCTTCAATTTTATGTTGGACGTTATTTTTCAACTACCAAGCCTCTTTAATGTCAGGTAATTTTTCATTAGATTTTATTAAAGATTTTCTAAGAATTTCTTTCATTATCTTATAGATATATAAGTAGCAATCAGTTGCCACGTAAGGTTTGCATTTTCCATAATCTCTTATTGTCCAACCACTTATATATTACTCTTGAAACATGCTTATGTTCAATCATAAGATTCCATCATCTGGTTGTCAATCATAAGTAGATTTGCTTTCCTATTTTCATCATAATTTTCTAGAACTAATGATTGACATTGGGTTATTCAAGAGTCTCATAATTATTTAAATATGATCTCTATGTGTTGTTTACAAAAAATAATCAAGTTGAGCTTTAAAAATTAATCTTATAAGTGATAGCATGTTCTATTATTTGCTTGGACAATGTATTATAAACTCATTTGCCATAATAAATGCTATATTTGTTATTTTTTTAATTTGTCAAAACACTCTTGGAGTTTGCTTAAGCTTATGATTTATTATGTTGTGCTCATTATTCCCCACTTCTCTCTCTTGTTTTTCTTTTTGAACTCATTGTCAACTAGTTTTAAAAATAATCACAATTGTATATATATTTTTAATCACAATTGTATTTGTTTTCATACTTATTCGCATTCGGCTCATTAGTTACAAACAAGTTCACCTAAGCCATTTTGTTGCTTGCATGCCTGAATCTTGCTAGTAACTTTCATGTGATTCATGCTTAGGTGTTAAATTCTATACATAACAAATCACTTAACCCATTTTCAAAGTTTCACAAAAGATGCTTAAAACTAATCTTATGGTATTCAATAAGTTTTAGTTCATATATTTTATGTTTCCCCAAAAGTTTAAGCCAACGGTTGAGAAGATTATTGGTATACTATAAATTTCCCCATCCCTAAAGTTAACTCATGTGAATTCTAACAACACAAGATATATCCGTATTAACAACAATGTTCTTATAATAGAAGCTTTTCTGAGCTTCAAATATCTTGCACAAGAGCTAACTCAATTGCACGATGCTACCATTTGAATCATTAGTTGTTGAATATTCTACAATTATGATAGAACGTGCTACTACCCATGGGAATCATAAAACACTTGGAATCATTAATCTCATCATTTCTTACTTTTATAATGAAGAGTGGAACATCTGAGATCAATACAAAGTATAATTGGGCATCCATCACTTCTAATGCTTAAACTATTGATTTGAGCAGGTGCTAGCATATCATAAACCCAATTTTTTATTGCTATTTTGAAAAATGTGAAATCATTACTCATTGAATTGTAACAATGGCAAATGTGTCGGTGCAATATGAGGTGAGACAATTTCGCTAATTGATTGCTAAATGATCCATGGCTACAATGCGATCAATGGAGAGATGCTAACTTTGTAATTTCTCTTGCAAATAAGAGCCGAGATTTGGTTGGAGAATTTCCTTAGAGTTGTATTATCACTTGAATTCTTACATCAGATAAAGTTCTCTGTTCATAATAGAGCACATATATTCTACATTGGAGAACATTGTCCCTATAATTCAATTCTAGTGACCCAAAATTAATAGAAAACATCAAAGTGCACGCAAATCAATCCAGCGGGCAGATTTGTATACAGAAAGTGTGCCAATCAAATAAAATGTTTAACTGATTTGGTTGTTGTTGATGCAGTTTGTGATAGAGTTGTATGTTTTCAATACTAACTTGTAAAGATTGTATAGTGACCCTATTGACAAAATTTCCAAAGCCGGTAGCTCAGTAATTGTATTGTATAGCTTACAAACTATCTCTTTTTGTCAAACTTTTTTTTATTAACGTGTTGGCCAAATCCACATGTTTGATTGGTTCTATTATGAAGGTTGGTGTTGTGGGCAATTAAGAGAGGCATTTTATTGCGATAAAACATCTTGATTGACCTAAATTACTTAATTTTAGTTTCTTTAATAGTTTTTATCATAATCTTTCACAAATACCTTGAGTAGCAATTCGGATTTTGGCTTCAACCCTACTTCTAGCTGCCAGTTTTTTATTTTTCAATAACCTGATTTTCTCCAATACGGACTAATAGCTTGAGATCGATCTGCTCTCAGTAAGACACTGACAACAGACTATCTCTGGTTCATAATTTTTTGTACATGTTTTAGCTCTTTGCAGCTAATTGAATCTTATTATTGAATTTTTCTTAGGTACTCTGCTTATTCAAAACTTGTACCTCTTCTAGCAATTGGGGCTACGCCGATATTGAAAATTAAAAAGATTTCCCAATCCATTGACACTAAAATTAAAACCATAGTCAATGCTGTGACGCTGACTTGTCCATTCGGTACATTCTCTTTAAGCGCTTCTGCTTCATTTGAAGTACAGAGCTCGTCAAGGTTACAGGTAACAACATTTAATTATCACTTTATTCTGTTACCTCGCTGCAATGGAAGAGAATTGTGTAGTGTTTAGAAAGTAAATTTCTGCACAACTGCATTTTATTTAGAACATTGCTGGCTTAATAAAAACAGTTTACACAAATCTTTGGGTTCTAATTGCTTTGATGGCTCAATATAGTCTGAGAGTGCCATGAACTTTTTTTAAGGATTTTTTTAGTCTTTTTTTCTTGAAGTTCTTATTGGTCCGCTAAATTTGTCTTTTATATTTTGAATTAATGCAATTTTGTAAAATTAATGTAACAAAGTGTATATTGTCTGTGTTGCAAGAGCATGATACAATTTATATACAAGGTTGATCTGGGAGATTATTTCTAGGTTTGTTCAATCAATAGTGAATGTTGTCTTGAGGTCAGGCGAACGATTCCCAGCACAACAGTGTTTTGTGGCAGCACCATGAGGATATCGATCGTTGAAGCAACCTATGATTCGGGAGACCCAAGCTGTATGCCCCCCTCTATTCTGATAAGCGATAAAGTAGCTTGCCCTAGAATTTACTAGCTAAAGCCGCACCTGGGTTTGTACTCAAGAGTATTTGAGAAGCACACATGCAAGATTCTAAAACCAAGAAGACGACTAATGAAATTGTGTTAGAGGAATTTCATGTGGTGCATTAGGATTGGGACCGGCTGTTTTACTGGCTGGACATCTAACAAACTCGTTTGACCATCTAATGAGGTAACACGTGGTGAGTTTGTTATGTATCAAGTTCTATAATTAGTTGAGTTCTTAAATGTAGCTTTGTTCACTCCTTTGTTTTTTATTTCATATAAAGTTATTGTTACATTGTTTTTTTCTTGTCTGCTTGAAATCTTTCATTGTAATTTTGAAGTTCATTAATAGAAAATTGGTTGTGATTCCAAAATTGCTAGGTTGAGACTATGTTTGTGTTGTTCGTGCACCCTTCATTCCATTGTGATTGCATGTCCTGCCTGATGAAATTGGCGATTACAGATCATATCTTGGTATCACAACAAGGTTGATTGAGGCCCAAAGTTGAAGGATTGACGGTCTACTATTGGTGTTGATTAGAGATGGCCACAAAATTCTAAGTGAGTTAATCCCATTTGCAAAGAGGAAACAAGCAGGCATAATATTTTTCGTTAATTTTCCCGTCAATTTCCGTTATATGTTAACTTCCCACCAATTCTTATTTTGCACTATAACGATCTCTGATCATTATAGACTAATTAAAAATCTAGTAGTTAAACTCTTCGATTTAGAAATGCAACAAAGAAACAAAATATATTAGTACTCAAAATCCGACTAATGGATTAATTCGAAAGCATAATTGACATTTTCTTATATAACCATTGGTTGTTTAATATTAATACAAATTTATTTTTTATAATAAAACTGACGGGAGTTATTAAGAAATTGCTAAATTGCAACTATTAATCCTCCTTTTCACGAAATTGTCCGACGGTTCCAATAGGAAGTGTCCCTTGAAGAGCAAGGAAGAGTTATTAAATCCCATAAATCCCCACATTCGATTTCTACCATTCCTGAGCTCTCAAAAGAACTCGTGATTCTCTAAAAGACCTCCCAATACTTTGTCAAAGTCTTGGCTTGCTTGACGACCACCAATGTCCCCCTCTCGCTTTCGGCCACAGACACGACTTTCCTAACTCCTTCCTTGATTCTAGGAGACATGATCGTTTAAGGTATAAAATATTTCTTGTAATGTACTTTTTACCTGTCATATACATGGAATATATCTAGATCTACTTGCTAAGGAATTCTGCTGTAGGGATGTTTAAGAATGATGAATTTGTTGTTGAGTAGGTACCTTTAACTATATATATATACATATATATGTCTTGAATAAGATTACCCTGATGAATGATGAATCTCATGTATGTTAATGAGATGTATATCTCAGTATCCTGTCTTAAGTAATGTGCTTACGAACCTTAAGTTAATAAATTTAATCGTATCTAGAATCCTAATCTTATGCAACAGATTGTTATAGAATGAATTAGTTCAATTCCTTAATCTATTAGGCAACAATATATATTAAAGTTATTGTATGATGAATTGATTTAAGTTAATTAGTTTTATTATTATATATTCAGCATTTTCTTGGGAAAAGGACAAAGAAGTCGATTAAGTAAATGCGCATGATGAGTACAATTTATGGGTGATTTATTTGTCCTATTAATTATCACTGTTAAGCTCTCGTTAGCCATTTATGTAGTAATATCGTCTCTACTTTGTTCTCCACTGAAATAGTTGCGGTGTTAAATATTATTTCTTAGTACAAAATTCTGTTTAATATGTCCACGTTAACTCACCTCACTGTTTATATATATATATATATATATATAACACTTAGCTCATTTTCTATATTTCAAGTTCTTAAGCTTAATTCATTTTCAAGTGGTGCTAAGAAAGATCAAAAGTAAGGAGGATGTTGCAATTTAATTTATAACTTAGTTAAAGTGCTCTACAACACTCATCTAAGGTAACTATACGAGTGCAGTGGATAATGATAACCTCTTATTAGGTTGGGCTATAGGGATAGATTTAGTTCCAATATGGAGAATCGAATGTTTTAGATATCTTGCAATTATTGTAGAATCATTTAAAGCAAGGTGATATCCCAATTTAGTTAAGAGTATCTAAAGTGCCAGTAGATTAACTATAGTATTAATCCCTAGTAAAATTCCAAAGGAATTAAAGAACTTTATAGCTGAATAGATCAGACTCAGGATATACAGTTCATCCCGGAAACAACAAAATGTATCGAGATCTAAAAGAAGTATTTTGGTGCCAGGATTCAAAAGAAGCATGGCTGAATTTATTGTTAAGTGTCATATTTGCTGTTTAGTAAGAACTGAACATCAAAGGCTAGATGAACTTTTACATCCATTGGAAATCCCATAATAGAAATGGTTTGACATTTCTATATGAACTTTGTCATAGGATTACTCAAGAGTTGTTCAGGAGTAGAGGTGCGATTTGGGTAATAGTGGATCGTTTGACCAAATAAGACCATTTTATTTCTATTAAGCAAACTGGCACCGTTGAAAAGCTAGCCAAGATTTATATCAAAGAAATAATCAGACTCCACGGAATTCCAAAAGTCATAATCTCGGATCGCGACATCAAATTTACATCCCGATTCTGGCAAGCGGTACATCACAATTTAGGAATTGTGCTAGCTCTAAGCATCGCCTTCCATCCACAAACCGATGGGCTGATTGAAAGAGTTATTCAAATACTTGAAGATCTGTTGCGGTTGAGTATTTTAAATTTTGGTGGTAGTTGGGAAGAGAACTACCTTTAATAGAATTTGCGTATAATAATAACCACTGATCGAGCATTGGGATGGCCCTTTATGAAGCTTTATATGGGAGAAAGTGCAGTACTCCTCTAGCCTGGACACAAGTTAGAGATGTACAAATTTATGAATCTGAGTTGATTGAAGAGGCGAACGAAAAGATAAGGCTAATCAAGAGCCGAATTGCGGCAACCCAGGACCGACAAAAGAAGTACCACGACATAAAATATCGGAGGCTAGAATTTCACATTGGTGATTGTGCTTATCTAAAGGTTAGTTATATAAAAGGAATACATTGCTTTGGAGTAACTGACAAGCTGAGGCTCAAATATGTTGGGCCATTTGAAGTAACTACAAAAATAGGAAGCTCAGCTTACAGACTTAAATTTCCTGAAAGATTTTCTGACGTGCACAGCGTTTTCCACGTATCAGCATTCCGCATATGCCTCCAGGAATCATCTCAGCAAATTTCTGATTCCACGATCGAAATTCAGCTTAATTTGATTTATGCCGAAAAATCTCTTCAAATCATTGAGAAAGACCGCCGAAAATTAAGAAGTAGAACTATCTCGATGGTCAAAGTTCAATGGCTTGACCAATCTGCAAGGAAGCCATGTGGGAAAAAGATGTTGTGCGACTGGAAGTATTCAGAATTATTTCAGAATCAAGGTAACCCAAAACTCCCTTAAGACTTTATTTTATTCTTATGATGTCGAGGACGACATCATTTTTAATTAGGGGAATTTGTAATGACCCAATGTCGTTACTTCGCAAAATTAGGTCAAATCCCAATTCAAAATCAGGATTCGGGGGAACTTCAATTTAGGGAAACAAAAATACCATTAAATAGAAATAATTTTTAGATCAAAATGCATTAGTTTGAGAGAAATCCGGATAACGAAAACTTCCACTTTAATTTCTGAATTATTTAAATTTAATAAATTGAGAAAATTAAATACGTGTCCAAATTCATTGATTTTTATGTCACTGTGTTAAGTATATTATTTAAAAACTACGCTAAAAGTTTCATTAAATTCAGAGTTTCGGTTCGATCATGAATAAATTTTGAAGTTTCAAACTCCATAAATTATTTTAAAATACAATACTGCTCCGAATAAAAAAAAATTTGGCGCGAGGGTGTTAATTACATCATAACACACATCTGTGTCAAGTTTCGTTATTTTTGGAGGTCAAACAGCGAAAAAATATGAAAAATTTAATTTTAAGTAATTATTTAATTTTTCCTTCAGTTTCTGATTTCCCTCTTTGTTTTCCCGATCCCCCCGAGACCGAACAGGCTCTGTCGCTCGACAGACGCTGCTAGATGGGACATGTAGACTGCCAGGCGCCATGCGCACTGTTCTGGTCTGGCCGATCATCCCCCTTCCTCTCTCTCCCTCTTCTCTATATACTCTTCCCCTCCCTTCTTTCTTCCCATAAACCTCTCTCAGCCCTCAGCCCTCAGCCCCCAGCAAGCCAGCCACCAGCCCAGTCAACCATTAGCCCCGTTGCCCCCTCTGCTCCGCCACCCCACTCCGGCGATCTCCTCCGACCCCCTTCAACCATGCCCGGCCTTCCTCCGATTTCCGGCAACCCTAATCCTAGGTGAGAGGAGAAGGAAAATGAGGAGAAATTTTGCTATTATTTATTTATATATTTTATTTCTTTTTTGTTTGTATATATATATATATAATAATCATTATTGTTTTCATAAATAATGATAATTATTTGTCATTAGCATTTTTATTGTACTTATTAATTAATAATGAAAATATTACAAATATTGTAAAATGACTATTATTTCTATTTTGTTAATTTCAATTCAGTCATTTCTATTCTGTCTTTTACTTTCATGCATTATTTTTATCATTAAATAATGATATAATAACATTATTATAAATATTATTGCTACCCTCAGTAACTTAAAATAGTATTTTCTATCAAGAAAAGAGAGTGAAAGAAAGATAGAATATTGGCTAAAAGGTTAATTTAAAAAAAATCTAAATGCAGTTTCAATCAATTTGAGCATGTATTACTTTTTGCACTTTATTGCTGCTTAGCTTCGCTTTGAGCCAAATTCATATTGATGCTTGGTTGTGTGGCGCCCCACCCCCTAATCCACAAGATTAAACTTAAGGGGTGGAGTGCCACTCTGACAAATCCCTCACTTATCATTGGATTAGGTAAGATCCACAATCCACTAATAAGAGAAGAGTGGGCACAGAATGAATACATGATATCTGTCACTAAATCAATACAAGTATAGAGTGCGGAAGCATATAAGTAAATAATACATCCATTTCACTATGCATCAAATGAGAAACAAAATGAAACATAGCTCATAAAATAATAGTGCAGGAAAGTAAACACATTCACAAGTGTACCTATATTATTACAACATTTAATAAATAATTTAAAAGATTGAAGTAAAAGAAAAATCTCATCCTCACAATAAGCAGAAAGAAAAACTAAGCAGCTTCTGGATCACCCGGTTGATGCTGTTCTTCAATAAATGACTCTTCCTCTTCAGCACTCAGCTCTTCAAATCTATCTGAATCTGACATTATCGATTTCACAATGCAAAGGCCTCAGCCAATAAAAGAAAAATTTTATTAGATAATTGTCTATGTACATTTTAGGTTGAATATTTTACATAAATTATTAATGTCATCATTTACTCGTACAAAACCAAAATAACTATCTAGCATAGGAGCAGTAAGCATACAAGGAACAAGATAAGTTATAAATACATCATTTATAACCAAGTAGGAATTAAGTCAAAAAGGCACACCTCAAGCAACTAAGCAAGGAATAGGCATACATATATAATGTAGTAAGTAAAAATATTGAAAAAAAAGTCTAATCCTAAATATGCTGATGATTACATGATATATGTTGATTAAAAATAGTATGTTTGAAAGTGGTACATATAGTAACAGCAAAATCTAGCATCCTATAAATATATACAAGTGAGCAGGTAAGCAAAAATACAGCTGACTGTATTTTTGAAACATGTATGTAAGCAGCAAAAATAACATGCATCAATAACACAGTAAACAGTAAACTAAAATTGAAACATGTATGTATAACTGTCATATCAGAAAGAATTGACCAATCGAGCCCAGCATAATTTCCAAAGCTTTTTTAGGCTAGGGCAGACAAAAATTCCCAAAGTTTTTCTAGGCTAGGGCAGACAGAACAGAATAGTAGGACGAAAGAGGCAGTAAATACAAATGCATAATTTTTTAATTAATTTACTTTTGTTTTTGTGGACACGTCCATAAACAACTGAGGAGTTAAGCACGTCTGCAAGATTATACAGGTTCCAAGCTTAACACACACTCCTCAATGAGTAATGTTAAGCATCCTTATTTCTCCTTACTCCTGTCTAGTGGAGTAAAATGTGCCAGATCACCAAGTAACTGAACCCAATGCAAATGTTATCATAATATTCTAAGTTTTCATTTTTGTGCAATAATATTCTTGTGTGACATGTCCAAGGATTTAAAGCACAACTTCAAGGAATGAGTAGCACAAAAATTAAGTAGTAAGCAAGGGATTTTTTTACACATGGTGACACTGTTGTTGTCTAATTAAATCATTCTAACTATTCGAAGTTGTACAAGTTCAGGATCTCTAATTCTTACTATCGAGTGTAACTTAGAAATACGGCCTTATAGGTTACAAAATATTAAGACTAGCTAGGTCCTAATATGATTAAATTGATGTCGACTATGAGTTAAATAACAAATCATCACGACCTATTTAATGATTTTAGACATTCTATACTAAGAGTTGATCAAGGTTTACTAAACTATAAATTATGAGTTAAATACCACGAGCTTGGGTTTAATCACATAATCTAAAGGTACAGTCTAAGGAATCTAGGGTTTTACTAAGAGTAAACTACAAATTAAGGCAAATCTTATTTGAGCAAAGTCAAGCTCAATAGAATGATTCTCCTATCCTAAGTCTAAGGTTGAAAGACAAAATAATCAAAATTAAGTTAAAAAATTTAGAAAATAAAATCAAAGATTCATTCACTGAATAGCTCTGTTATTCAATGAATGAAATCTAACATATGATCTAGTCATAGTTTTAGGAATAGTCTTAATGTGAAGTGTAAATTTCTAAGGAAAAGATTTAGAGAAGATTTTATGGAATTTTACAAATTTGATTGAATAGTTGATTTTATTCACTTAAATGATCTTAATACTGTTTTAATATTGATTTTTGTGGTTTAAAAGATAAATTAGGGGTTAAGGATGCTTAACCTAAAATTTTGGGCAAAATGATCATTTTGCCCAAAATTTTAGGTCAAAAAATTACTTTTTGACCCTTAAGTAGGGCTTTAAAATTGGAATTTTTTACTGCCAAATGATTCCTTACTGTCTAACATGAAGATAGACAATAAGTACACTCAATTTGGATAAGAAACGAGTCCTATAGGTCCAAATTAAGGGTTTTTGTTCTAAAGGGCAATCACGTAATTTATACCTAATGGAATCTAAATTTTTATGCAGTTTATTGTTGGTTGCTATTCAAGGATTCCAAAGCGTCCAAGAATACTAAATTTTGAGA
Organism: Gastrodia elata; assembly: GCA_016760335.1. Taxonomy (NCBI): domain Eukaryota; kingdom Viridiplantae; phylum Streptophyta; class Magnoliopsida; order Asparagales; family Orchidaceae; genus Gastrodia; species Gastrodia elata. The sequence goes on along the minus strand of CM028678.1, from coordinate 46,035,300 downwards.
TCAAATGGTTAAGTTATGGATGATTTAAAATTCAAGGGCAATTCAGTAATTTTCCTAGAGTCAAGGGGCAAAAATTGAACTATTTTGTTTGAGGTCCAAATTCAGCAAATTCAGTATCTGTAGCTTCCTTATAACACAATGAGTACTTTAACTGGGAGTAGACCCAATTTAGACATCAATTGGTCAAGTTATGGCCTAATTAAGATTAGGAATATTTTGGTCAACTTAGGATTTTTAGGGTTCAAAATTGAAGTTTTATTGCAGATTACTGATGGTACTATAATTCTAAGATCTAGCACTTTGAATTTTTTGATTTGGAGTCTAATTGATTAAGTTATGGTCAAATCTAAAATATAGGGTTTTAAGAGTAATTAGGAGAGGTCCTAAAAGTCATTAGCCAAACTAAATATCAATAGCAAAATTAATACTATCAGGGTGTTCCTAACATTCTCCTGATTACTTTAAGACTCATATTGATTATGTTTGGATAATTAGGTACAAAATTATGAGGGTTCAAAGTTTTGGTATAAGTGAGGGGATGCCCTAAGATGTCACTATGTTATTTAGGTATTCTACAGAAAAATAAATACTACCATTAAATCCCTCTTATTTTCCTGATTAAAATGAGATATAACTTTAATATGTTTGGACTTATAGTTAATTAATGAGGAGCGATTAAAGTTTCTAAAATTAATAATTAATAATAACCTAATTACATTATTAATACTACTGATTAAACTAACAATTAAAATTTAATTTAATTAAACTTTATCTGCAGGTGGGACCCATGGTTGCAGTAGAAGAGACGACGGCCCCACAGAGACACGCGGCGCTTTTAAGAGGCGCGATTGACCCAGGTGGGCCACACGGCTCCCGACATAGGGGAAACACGCAGGCCCACAACACAACGCGGCGAATGACCGCGCGCCAGCTAGCCTGGCTCAGTGCGGCAGCCGAAGGCACGGGCCACGCGTCTCGCAGCGACACGCGAGCGAAGCAGCTGCGGGCCCCACCAGCCGCGCCCGAGATCCGAAGGGACGAGGGGCCGGGCTTCGGGTTGACCCGACCCGATTCAAATCACCCCACCCTCATCCGCACACCTGCGGCTAGGGCAAGGAGTTTGGGGGCCTTCCCGGCGGAACCAGGTTCTGGCCCGCACGGTGCCGGTAAGGGCTCGACGAGGCCGACTCGCCAAGGGTCCAGTCGACGCAAGTGGGGGCTCGGACTGGCTTCAGGACCTAACCTTGGGGACCTAGGGTTCGGGAACGAAGAACTTAACGGTTTCCACTGTGGATGCAAGCCCTAAATCGTTTGATCGAGTTGGATTGAGCCCGATCAAACCGGTCAATTGTCGATCTATGCAATGAAATAGTTTCAAAATTTGCGATTAAGGATTACATGAGTAAAATAGGAGATCAGAAGTACCTGGTTTCGACGGTCACAGAATGCAGAGGGTTCGATCTTCCTCAGAGGCTCGATTGCGAAAAATGATCTCAGATGGGAGCTCTTGAGGTCCTTAATGGCCTCAGGACGGAGGCTTCGAGGACTCGGAGTCGCCAGGTTGGCTCGGCCAACGGCGGAAGGCCGCATGGAGGTTCGGCGGAACCGTCGAGGAAGACGGCTCGAGGACATCTGATCGGGCTGTTGGCTATCGGATGCTCGTCTTGGTTACTCGTCGTAACCATTCCCTAGCTAAGATAGGGAAATCTAATCCTCAGAAGATGGCGTGTTCCATCATTGTCTCTAACACTCTAGCTCCTGCTGGGAATGGTTACGACGAGTGACCAAGATGTTTGACGATCTGGGATACTCAGATCATACTCGACTCGGCCTTGTTGACATCCTACTCAAGGACTACGCCGAGGAGTGGTGGGCACATAAGCAGTGGGTATTCAGGCATGGATCTGCTTGTTTACGCCGGGAGATCACTTATGCCGACTTCTATCAGGCCTTTACCGAGGAATATATAGAATATGCCCTATGTTTTCATTTATTGTTTCTCTCTATCTTATTTATGATCTACTCTCATTTTAGTCTGATTAATAAAAGAGATAAAATATTGCAATCTCCTACTTTCTGGTTTTCTGAGAATGTTTTGTCTTTAATTCAGACTCTTTTGAAAATAAAGAATCCTGGGCAAAGCTCTTCTCCAGCTGCATCTGGTAGCTCATCCTTTAAACTAAGTGCACTGCTTGAAGCAGTCAAAATGATGGTAGATTCCCACCACAAGCAAGCCGAACAAATAGCAGACTCTCACGCCAAACAAGCTTAGAGGATGGAACGGCTACTGGTAGCCCAAATGAATCAAAATTGCATTACCTCTGAAGTAGCCCCTGCACCATACTACTCCTTCCAACACCATGTGCAGTCCGCAGATGGATTGTTACACAGTTTGCTTCGTCTGATTCCGAGGTGATCCGTCTTACCACCCACCTCCTTCAGGACAAAGCTGAGTATTGGTGGGATACCTCCCACAACACTCAGTTCACCGATGTAGAGCTTGAAGATATCACATGGGACGAGTTCATTGGGGCGTTCCAATCCCGGTACATCCCCTTGTCTGCCAAACACAACTTGGGGGATATGTTCTTGAAGCTGCAGCAGGGCAACCGTTCTGTATCCGCATATGAAGCTGAGTTCCGGCGCCTTGCGAGGTTCTCCACTAACCTAGTTCCCACAGAATCAGATCGCTGCCACCGATTCCAAAGTGATATGCGGGCTTCCATCAGAAGCCAAATTGTTCCTCTCCGTTTAGTGAACTTCGCCGAACTCCTGGAGTCCGCTAAAGTGGTGGAGCAGGACCAAGCAATGTAAGGACCCAAAAGGGGTCTTGGGTCAACTTCTTTCCAACATAATCATCCTAAGCGAGCTAGGGTGTATCAGCTCGAAGCAAAAACTCCACCCTCCGACCTCTTCAATGGCTGCATGAAGCCTCATTCGTATGGTCGATGCTACCATGGGAGTCGCGCTTGCTACACCTGCGGAAGGCCAGGCCACAGTTAATGTGCCGCCAAAGAAACCATCGACGATGATCAGATTGATCACTCCAAGTGCCGACGAGTCTTTGATCTATTCCAAAAACCCGCAACAACCCGTCCAACACTACCTCCTTCTACAGCTCCACGGCGCGAGACAACCATTGTCCCTCGCCCAAATGCTCCAAGGCCACCCCCACGACAGACCTTTAACAACAGGCCTGCCGGCCCTGCTCGTGTTTATACCCTCACTCCAATTGAGGCTGCCGAGGATAACCACGTGGTGTTAGGTACACGCTTTTGAGCTCCTTTATTATTACCGTTACTACTTGCTTAATGTAGCTAGTAATTATTGCATCTGTAAATAGGTTCAATTTGTGTAAATGACAAACCTTGCAATATACTATTCGACACCGGAGCTAGTCATTCCTTTGTTTCTGAAAATTGGGTAAGGTCACTCAACCTACCTTTATATTGCCTAGCCAATCCTTTAAGCATTGGGTTACCTTTTGGAGCCCAAATGCTAGCTCGTCAATTCTGTAAAATATCAATTCCCATTGAGAATGAAGAATTTGAAGCCAAGCTAGTAGTCCTCTCTATAGCTAACTTCGATGTGATATTAGGCATGAACTGGTTGAGCCAATATAACGCCACTATCAACTGCATGCAGAAGAAAATCGCCTTAGGTAGTGGTAGGCAGGCCAAATCCTTCGTTGGTAATCTTAGCATGCGAGCTTCATTAATTAATGCTATAGAAGCAAAAAGGCTAGTCAAGAAAGGTTGCAACGCCTTCCTAGTGATAATACTAGGTGAAAAGAAGGATAACATTGCCATAACTCACAGTTGGTATTAGAGAATTTCATAAGATATCAGATTGGAATTTGCATTCCACTATATTTAATGGATTGTACTTCTGCCAATCAATCACGAACTGGATACTAGAGTTACATCCAGAGCACCATAATCATGAGCTCAGAATAATAGGAGTATAGAAATGAAAATGCATCTATAAGTAAGATAAAATATTCAGTCTAAAATATACATATACAATTGTTTAATATGAATTTTCTTTTATTGGCTGGGGTTTTGGCATTGTGAAACCGACAATATCAGATTCAGATAGATTTAAGGAGCTGGGTGCTGAAGAGGAAGAGCCATTTATTAAAGAGGAGCATCAGCCAGGTGATCCTGAAGCTGCTTAGTTTTTCTTTCTGCTTATTGTGAGGATGAGAGACTTTTCTTTTACTTCAGTCTTTTAAACTATTTATTAAATGCTATAATAATACAAGTATGCTTGTGATTGCATTTACCTTCATGCACTGTTATTTTCTGAGCTATGTTTCATTTTATTTCTCATTTTATTTCTCTAATTATTGGGAATTCAAATTCGATATTGTATTTATATGATGCTAGATTTGGTACAATTGGAGAAGGCTGATGTAACGACCTAATGTCGTTATTTTGCAAATTAGGTCAAAATCTCGACTTTAACGTCAAGATCTCAGGGAACTTCAAATTTGGGCAAACAAAAATACTTTTAGATGATAATAATTTTTAGATCAAAGTGCCCTAGTTTGGGAGAAATCCGGATAACGAAAATTCCCGCTTTATTTATTTTTCTAATTTTTTTTTCAATAAATTGCAAACATTAAATACGTGTCCAAATTCATCGATTTTTATGCCTTTATGTTGAGTATATTATTCAAAAGCTGCTCATGAAGTTTCATCAATTTTGGAGCACCGGTTCGATCTCGATTAATTTTCAAAGTTTAAAACTTCATAAATTAATTAAAAATAAAATTTTGCTCATAATCGAAAATTGTTGGCGCCAGGGTGTTCGTTACATCATCATAACACACAACGGTGTTAAGTTTTGTTATTTTCTAACACCAAATGGTAGAAAAATGAAAAAAATTTAAATTTAAGTAATTATTTAAAAATTTCTTAAATTTCCTCTCCCCTCTGTTATTCGATTCTCCCCCCCACTTGCGATCGAGCGGGCTTTGTCGCTCGACAGAGTCCTGTGCGCGAAACCTTCCGTTCTAGGGAGAGCCACCTGCGCCGTTTTGGTGCAGGTTGGTCGGCCCCTGGCCAACCTTCTCTCTCCCTTCTCCTCTACTTAAACCCCTCCCCTCCCCTCCCTTTCTTCTTCCCCACATTCTCTCAGCCTCCCACAGCAGCAGCCAGCCTCCCCTCCCACAACAACAGCCGACCACCTAGCAGCCAGCTCCCTCATGCCGCAGCCCTTCTCAGCCGGCCAACAGCCAGCCAGCAGCATTTCGGCCACCCCATTCCGGCACCCCACTCCGGCCACCCCCATTAGCTGTCTGGCCTCCCTTAGTTTTCTGACAACACTATCTTAGGCAAGAGGAGAGGGAAAAGGAGGAAGAAAATGAGGAGAAATTTTGCCTTCTTTTTCTGATTCTTTAGTTCTTTTTATTATTGTTTTCATTAATCATTATTATTTTTTTCATTAATTAATAATGAAAAAGAGTGAAAATGTTATAAAATAACTATTGTTTCCATTTTTGTCAATTTCAATTTAGTCATTTTTATGTCTTTTTCTCTCGTACATTATTATTATCATTATAATGATAATAATAACGCTATAATAAATATTACTGCTATCGCAGTAACTTAAAAATTGGACTTCAATCAAAATGAGGAACATAATATAAATGAAGATAACAATTACTTCTAAAAATATTGGCTTAAAGCTAATTTAAAATATCAAATCTAAATGTAGATTTGATCAAGCTGTCACATTTTTGAACTTAAATGAAAAAGGTACCCAGTATATGAACATGTATTACTTTTTGCACTTTGCTGTTGCTTAGCTTAGCTTTTTTGAGTCAAATTCATATTGAAGCTTGATTGGTTGTTCGTAACCAACATCCCTTTTATATCGTAGTTGGTTACTAGAAAAATGATATCAGTAATATTTGTGATTAGTTATTGGAAAAATGATATCAGTAACATTCGTGGTTAGTTACTGAAAAAATAACATTAGTAACATTCGTGGTTAGTTATTGAAAAAATGACATCAGTAACATTCGTGGTTAGTTACCGAAAAAATGACACCAGTAATATTTGTGGTTAGTTATTGGAAAAATGACATTAATAACATTCGTGGTTGGTTACTGAAAAAATGACATCAGTAACCAACATCTTTGTGATAATACTTGCTGCAGGAAAATTATTTATCCCGTTTGCGTTATTACCTCATTTTTCCAGCATGTTTATTACTCTTATTTTTGCTAATTGATCTCTGCTTTTATAAAAGTATAATATTTTATTATTTAATGCGATACTTAGAGTATTCTCTAATTATTGGGAATTCCAATCCCGATATTATTTTATTTACAATGCCAAGTCACGTGCTTCTGGGAGGAACTCAATCAAGAACCCTAATTTATAAATTTTCAAACTTGCTGATGAATCTACGACGCTACTTTATTTTTACTTTTATTTTTTATTTTCTTATTGTTTTAGTTCATCTTGTGATGAACTTTGTAAAAAGGAATGTTGGAGATTTTTATAATTAGGAATCTTAATGAATGAGAATTATCTTTTGGCTTTTATATGTGTGTTATTTTTCTTTCAAATTGCTTAATATGATCATGCGGTATGTGAGTACCCAATGTCGAGACAGTTCTCGCTGAACCGACATCGGGACATCACAGCTGAGCAGGCTTGACGATAAAGCGTATGAGTAAATCAATATTCAAAATTTAAAGAAAAGGCTTTAATTTTATTTCATTTTAAGTTTAAGTATGTTATAATGATTATTGTTTCAAATTATAAGTGTGTGGACAAAATAATTTGAATATTTTCTTATATTAAATTGAATGAAAGATTATTAAGTTGCATCTTGTATGACTCTGATGTTTAATTATAATTGCATTAAATACTATTTTACTTAGTCGTCCAATAAGATCCTGCGGGAATAACCTAATGTTGTAATAGTTTTACTAACCCAACATCAGGTCATCACAACATGTGGCCATAAGAAGTTATTCTATACAATTGTTGAACTTAGAACATCAACAAATGATAGTAGAAGAAAGAACCTTAGTAGTGTGGAATGGCCTTCATTTAGAATTGTGGAATAAAAGTCAAATCATTTCATAAGAGCATTTCCCAAACATATATAGTTTACCGAATAAAAATATTCTTTAAGAAGTTGCTTTCAGTCTGAAGAATTCTAATTAATTTGTAGAACCATTAGAATTTTCTAAATAAACCTGTATAAGGTGAGTAATTACAAGTACTAGTACTTCAATGAGAGTGATGAGTAAGAATCTAAGGGAAATGTAACTTTTCTAAGAAATTGATTTTGATATCCCCATAAATCTATAAGTAAAATCTTGATCCAACTCCTAAGGAGAGCCAAAATTTATAAATTGAATATTAGCTAAAATTAGGCTTGGAAATGAGAGCTTATGTTTTTAATGTTATATATAGGTCATTTACAAAGGCTAATAGAATTACAAAATATAATTTTTGCTGACACATCATATCTCTCAGTGATACATCATATTTGTGATACCTTTGTCAGTATAATAAAAAATAAAAGTATCTAGGATATTACTTTTGGCACTTATTTGCCTTTGTTGTTTCTTTAGCACCACTTTGAGCTTATGCCATGTTGAGCTTAAATGCATAATTTATTTCACTACCAAATGATAATGAACAAAATGTTATTTATGTCTTGTGAGTGTATGCAAGGAGCTAGTCCATCGGGAGTTATTAATAACAACCATTTAATTTTTAGTTCTTACTCTAATCAGAGTGTTACAGTACAATTATAATAGCTCAATTAATCCCCAGTCGTTACTTATGAATGACACTTCAGAGCAGTACAACGCTACTCTATTATATATATGCGATCTCTGTAAACGAATGGATATATCAATAAAACGCAGAATTTTCTCTTTCTCACTCCTTATTCTTATCATGGCACCTGAGCGAGTCCTCAATGAAATTGTTATGATCCAGAGTGATTTTTGATTCGGTGAGAACCTCCCTCAGCTCCATTTGGCGCAAGCTTCGCCGAGCCTCCCCCAATTCCTCGTCGATCCTGAAACAACTTTTCGAAATTGCCAACTGACGCGCAGCATGCCGTCCTTCCGTCTGCGTCATCGACCTCTGCCGATCTCTTGCGTCATCAACTGCGAAGGAAAATTCACCGGCTCTCTGATCGTTATCGATTGCAAAGAACTCTGTTGCTCGTCGACTAGCAAATTCACCGAATCTCGCATAATTGACTGCGAAGAACATTTCCACCGCTTTCTGTTGGTGAATTTGCGCATGCGAAGGAAAATTCAGTCTCTCGCCTATTGTCATCGACTTCGAAGAATTCTGCCTCTACGACAGAAACTTTACAGCCAAGACCCACGTCGTGCGGAACATTTCCGCCACTTCTTCAGCATGGATTCAACCAATGTGGACTCTCATTCAAGCGACAACACCAATTCCCAACACAGCATTACCAATCTCAGACAAGATTCAAAAGATCTCATGTTCTTACTGCCTAACATCAAGAACTTAATTTACAATTCCTTGACAACCGAGAACAATCCAATATGGAGAGCTTAGGCAACACAATTATTCAAAGCAAATAACCTTTATGATCACCTGGACGGAGTCGACTCCACCTTCCATACTGCAGTGAAACACACAATCATTGGATTTCCATCAATTGAAATCTAATTGCCACTCTCTACTCCACAATTTCTCCATCCATTCTCCCATATATCCTGGAAATAGAATCATATGCTGAAATCTAGCTTATCCTCAAAAAGTGTCTTCAATCTTCCAACAGATCTAGAGTTATTCAGCTAAAAATGAACTCCACATTGTCTCTCTCAAGAATCGGCCCATGAGCACACACTTGTTTGAAATCAAATATTTGATAGACAAAATTGCTGCCGCATGCTCAAAAATTGATCCGGAGGTTATGATACTCTACACATTGAATGAACTTCCTTCCACATATCAAGCCTTCAAAATTGCCATTTGAACCAAACTCACACCCATCAGTCTTGTCGACCTCTATTCTCTCTTGTGCAGTGAAGAAATCGATGTACAACAAGATTTTCACAATAAAATCCAGACTCCAACTCACCTACCAACAATAGCAGCCCACATTTCTCCTTATTCTCCGGACAATCTCGTGGCAGAGGCAGAACCTGTGGAAGTTGCGGTCGGTTTCCACCAATGACTCATAGTACCACCCGCACGATGACGATACTGATTCTCACATATTGAGTGTTAGATATGTAACAAACTTTGCCATTCAACAAGAGATTATTGGCATAGAATGAATGCCAATTATTGCGACTCTCCAACCCAACCATATCCCTCATCCTCATTCCGTATGGGCTAAACAATCGATCACAGCTGGTATTTGGATTCGGAAGCCTCTAATCACATCACCAACGACTTCAACAATCTATTCGCCTCTGAAACCTATCAAGGCAATGACTGGGTAACTATCGGCAGCGATCAATCTCGTCCAATTTCCATCATCGGCACCAGCATCCTTCCTACCAATAATCATAAGTTCTATTTTACTCATCTTCTCCAAGTTCCACATTGCCAATACAATATTCTTTCCACACATAAACTAACTACCAACAACTCTTGCTCAATTTTATTTAATCCACGTGGTTTCACAATAAAGGACCTTTAAACGAATATTCCGCTTCTTAAAGGTCGCTGCGTCAACGATCTTTACATCATTCGGCCATCTCCAGAATTATCTCCCTCCACCACCATCTTACGATTCGTTACAATGTCCACCAATCTCCCCTGACATTTGCAGCTTGAACATCCTAGCCTTGAAGTTCATCGGCTTCTTTGCATGTATACTCCTAGTCTTGACAACAACACTTCTTTTCCTTGCATTACTTGTATTATAGCAAAAATTCATAGATTACCATTCCTCAAATAGACAAATTGAATATATGATTTTTTTGAATTTGTACATTATGATGTATGGGTTCAGCTCCCACTATTTCCAATGAAGACTACAAATTTTATGTTATTTTTGTGGATGATTGCTCTCGATTAACTTGGTTGTTTCCAATAAAACAAAAATCTAAAGCCAAACTTGAATTTATCCATCTTCAAAATTTCATTGATCGTCAATACAATAAACTCATCAAAACTCTCCAAACTGATGGAGATGGTGAATACAACTCCACATCTTTTCATAACCTACTCAACAATCTAAGCATTCATCACCAAATGTTCTGCCCATACATTCCGCAACAAAATGGGGTGACTCAATGCAAACACTATCATATACTTGAAACCGCTCGTGCTCTCCTCCACACGGCTCAACTGCCTGAAGACTTCTAGGCTCACGCATCCCTCATGTCTGCATATCTCATTAATCGTCTACCTTTTCCTGATACACACAATATCTTACACTACCAACTTCTGCATCAAACCATCTATGAATATCATAATCTTCGAGTGTTCAACTGCCTCTGTTTTCCTCTCCTATTGCCAACAAAAACTACCAAACATAGCCCCAAAATACTTCTCTGCATCTTCCTCGGATACTCCCCACATTATAAAGGTTGCATTTGCTTTAACCTCAAAACTTCCTCCATTCTAATCTCACGTCACGTGCAATTTCTTGAAACTAAATTTCCCTATCTCAAGCTTACTCAGTCTTCTCCCACTTCACCCACACACTCTCAATCTCTTCTTACTCCTCTCACTCTTGTACCAACATCACATTCTACTATACAAATGCAAACTCCTTCCTCTAACAACCCGATCTCTCCTAAAAACTTAAATTTCTCATCAGCTATCCTTCCTCAAACATCACCCACACCTCCTCCTTCTCCATCTACCACCACCCTATTTACCCGTACACTCTTCTTCCTATACGCCATCATCATCTCCCAACCATGCTCTCCCAACTGAATCTCAATTAACCATCAGACAAAAGCATCAACTCATCTCTCTCATCCCATGCTCACCCGATTCAAAACCGGTGCCATTAAACCAAAGCCCCTCTATGACCTCATTTACACAACTCATTCAACCGAGTCTACCTGATATTACATTGCGACTAAGCTGGAACATTGGCAACTTGATAGATCAACACACTTGGATCCTCGTGCCTCCTGTCCCACATCAAAATGTCCTTAGGTGTAAATGGACATACTGTACAAAACTCAACGCCAACGGCACAGTGACACATCACAAAGTCAGGTTGGTGGCTCAAGGATTCAATCAACACTTTGGCACAGATTACTTGGAAACTTTCAGCTCAGCTACAAAAATACCAACCATATGAATTCTATTTACCTTAGCCACTTATTACAAGGTCTATTTTGCAACTAGATGTCTCCAACACATTTCTACACAGCAAACTCCACGAGACAGTCTATATGAAGCAACCATAGGGGTTTGTGGATTCTAGTCACCCCAACCACGTTTGCAAGCTCAATAAAACTATCTATGGCCTGAAGCAATCACCCTGCCAATGGTACTCCACCATCACAGAGTTTCTACATGCCCACGGTATTAGAACCAACGCTGCCAATCCCTCTCTCCTTATACACGATACCTCCGCCCATAGAGTCTACATCATTATCTATGTGGATGACATACTTCTTATCGGTCCACACCAACCAACTCTCCACAAACTCATCCAAACACACACAAAGATTCTGCATGAAACATCTCAACACTCCAACCAATTTTCTCGGCATCCATCTCATGCAACCTACAAACGGCTCATCCCTTAGTCAAGCATCCTATGCCTTCAAAAACTCATGAATGGAGCAATGCAATCCAACCCTTACCCACATAACCAGCCAACTAAACTCCAAACCCTCATTCTCATTTTATCAACCCACACTATACAAACAGAGAGCGGGTTCTCTTCAATACCGTACTAACTTGACCCAATTTATGTCTAACAATCAATAAGATATGCCAACACATGCACAACCTCACACATCTCCATGCCTACACCTACTTAGATTGGGCAGGTGACACAGACGATCGCAAGTCAACTACGGGCTACTGCATCTTTCTGGTTAATCCTCCAATCTTGTGGAGCGCAAAATAACAAAACACTATATCTCGCTCTTCTACTGAAGTCAAGTGTCGGGCACTTGCAACCATAGCCACAAACATCATCTGGCTATGTAGGCTACTTCAGGAATTTGGTCTTCCAGTAAACAATTCAACTCTATTCTACGACAACCTTTCTGCCATAGCACTTGCCAAGAACTCTGTCTTTCATGCAAGATCAAAACATGTAGAGGTCAGTTGCCACTTCATTTGTGCCAGCATTCATAAGCATTATATTGAACTATTACACATTTCCACAGAAGAGCAGATCGCGAACATTCATACTATCTACAACCTATTTCAAAAAACCATGTCCAAACTCACCAGTTCCTCTCCGGATGGTTCATCTGTGAAGGGAAAATAGCAGCCCATTAATTTTCAGGTGTTACTCTAATCAGAGCCTACAATGCAATTATAATAGCCCAACTAATCCCCGGCCCATATGAACGACATTTCAGAGCGTTACAACGCTACTCTGCTATATATATGTGATCCCTGTAAACGAATGGATATATCAATAAAACACATAATTCTCTCTTTCTCATGCCTTCTTATTCTTATCAGTTATATGGGTGCCAACTGGAGCAGTTGAGGGGGCCTGAACTTTTTTAGTGATTCCTGCCTCGAGGTTCTGAATTTGCCTATTAGAACTACTAAAGTTGCTTCATAATACCACTACATAAACATGATTTTATGTATACTCATTCTTATTTTTTGATGAATATTGGGCATGTAACACAATTATGGCAAGAGATGTTTTACTTGCAAGAATTAATCATGTTTTGATGAATATTTGCATGTGACACAATTATGGTAAGGTTGTTTTTCCTGCAAATTTTATTATATATTTGCTTATTGCATTTGATTTTTGAAAGGTGTAAAATTTAATATCTTCTTGTACTTAGTGTATTATCTAATTACTGAGAATTCAAATCCTGACATTATTTTTATAATGATACCCCAGGTCACATAGCTGGAAGAGATTGAGTTGGTTTGATGATGAGGAGTTGAAAGGAATCCAACCTAGAGAATTAACTTTAAACTTTATTTTATCTCATTTTACTTAAGTGTATTATAATGAACAAGATTCCTTAACTATTTTTAGACATTATTTGTAGTATTATTTTGGATATTTTTATATTAAATTGAATGAACATTTTTATCCTATTATATATGGTTCTGAATGATATAAATTGTATGCTGTCTTACTGAACCTTCCAATATGAACATGTGGGAAAATACTTAATGTTGGATTAGCTCTAATAACCCAATATCAAGTCACCACAGTTAGCCCTGCATTAAGCAGTGAAACATTGGAGACATTTAATTCTTTGCAAGGAGACAATCATTCACACCAAGTATTAATCACTTTTGTATCTACAAATTCGGTTCAAGCTACAGTAAACTTGACACACTTGAAGTGGACAAGGTATCTCCAACAGTTTAACTTGGTGATCAAGTATAAAGGGGGGTGCAAAATCAGATGGTCGACTTACTGTCCCGACCTCCTGTCCCAACCTCCAGTGACACTGACAACTATCATGCAAGTCAGCCATGATATTGCCGTCTGAATTGAGGGTGTTCAAGTGATTGATTTTAAACATCCCAAGCTTACACAAAGAGGAAAATCACTTTACAAGGGGAAGCAAGCGTGTATACTGAGGGGAACAGATTGTCTGACATGGATAAGAGAAGCTCACACCTCAATGGTAACTAGTGATTTTGGAATGCGCAAGACTCTATTGAACCTTCAAAGATATGTTTAGTGGCCAGGGATGTGGGAGAATGTTGCTAGGTGCATTCGAGGGTGCATATTGTGTTGCATGGCAAAACCTCTCAATCGAACACAAGATTTATATCTAGCTTTGCTTGTGCTGAGTTTACCTTGGTTGAGCATCTCTATCGACTTTCCGGGAGATTTTCCTATGACTTAATGAAGGCATAATTACATCTATGTGAACATTAATCTGTTTTCTTTGATGGCCATTCTGGTGTTGTGCAAGAACACAATCTTGGGAGAAATTGCAGCCAATTAATTTTTCAACTATGTGAGAAAACTGTGTTGTTGAGTTTTATAATCTCAAATCAAGATGGCTAGTTTTTAAGTAATTTTTGGAAGATTCTTTTTGATAATGGACACCTAGCTGAAGAGGGTACAACCTTGCATCCACTAACTAATGAATAGACAGAGATTGTCAACCAAACTATAATCCATCTCTTGAAAGGTTTTTTTATAGTTGGAATTCTAAAACTTGTAATGATAATCTTCCATGCATATAGTTTGAATTTAGCGAAGCCGTTCATGTATAAACTTCAACATGTTTATTCGAGATTTGTTTGGCTATCTATCAGCAAAGTCTGTTTGGTGTGTAAATTTCAACCAAATGTAATGGATGACTTGATAAAGTTCACTAAACATAGAGGTTCTTAGAGATCATTTGGCCATGCATTCTAAGGTTGAAGAACAACTCAAAAAAATCAACAGAGGTACAAAAAGTAACATGATTGACAAAAAATAGAATCTTTGCAGTCAAAGATTTAGTTTAGTTACACATTGGTGATAATCGATTGAAGGGAGGACAATCATAAGGTATGGCCTCTTCAAAATCACTTGAAAGATTAACAAAACACCTGCCAACTGGATTTATCGATTTATAATTCGATGTACTCTGCAGTTAATGTTGTGCATCTTAAGCCATCCAAACCTTCCTTAATGGATAAGAGGTTGAGAAAGTGTTGCCTAAGTTTGCCAAGTTACATTACATGCAAAAAGTAACACTGGTCCGAGACAATTACTAGAGATTAGATTTTCAACCACTTGGGGAGGTAAGAAGAAAAGACATACTATTGGTAATGCAAGATGGTGAACGACCGATGGAGCATAACATTTGTTTTCTGTGTTGAAGTAGAGGTAATTCACACAGGAATGAGTTTAGCTCTTCTATTGGGGGGATATGTTGTCAGGAGATCAATTTAGAGGGTCATCCAATCAATTTTAAGGGTCACCCAATCAATTTGAAGGCCATCTAAAGGTTAGACGAGCAGTCCCTAACATAACTGTCGAGTCTATTATTGTCCACAACTATCGATCGTATGATCTACTTTTGACTCAGGGTGCTCAAGGCTAGTCTCCCCATCCATGCAAACAACTTGCTCAATGAGCTCTTACAAGCTTGGGCAGAGCATGGGTTTGCACCCAAAAATATTTGAGAAGCGCTTGTGTAGAAGATCCAAGATTGCGGAGATTACCAACAATATATTTTTGGAGGAATTCTTTATGCAGCAGAATTAGGACCGACTTACAGTTAAACCAACCGAACATCTAACAAACCTGTATAATCACCTAATGCGGTGATGACGCATGGTGAATTTGTTACTAGTTTGTTGCCAATCGATCATCCCATTGTGATTGTAATTACAGGTGCTACTCGGTAAACCTAGCAATTACTGAGCAACTGTAAGCAGTCAAGATCCTAAATTAGTGCTATTCTATTGTAGGAAATAATGCAAATGTTGCATGATTTTGACAACGTATCCTTGAATAATTGCCTTGATTTTGTGCTTTTCTAATATTCTTTCTCTAGTTTAGAATGTATATTGTAGGAAATAATGCAAAATAGCCTGATTTGTAAAGTTTACGAACATGAATGTTCATTTCAGATTTATCTTGACTTGGCTCAGTAGCTTAGCGTAGTATAACTAGCTGATCTAGTTTATTCAGATTTAAAATATTTCAAATGATAATACCCAAACAAATAACTCCTTCAAATTTCCCCCTTTCATTGATAACAAGGAATGGAGGTTATGAAAACTTCTTCATCAAGACGTAAGAAAGCGTATTTACATAAAAGTTGATTATGCCATTGTTTAATCGAAGTATATTAAACTGAAAAAGCGAAACTATAGTAACATTAAGGAGATGGCGGTATGTTCTTTCAGCAGCTCCTTATTGTTGTGGGATAGCGACAACTGGTTTGATGCATATGAAATTGAAGTATTATATATGTAAATGATGGGGTTTTGATTTCTTATTTGTTTTCCTGCAGGTTCAGTACAAAGAGGGAGCATTTGCACCTCCTGGATTATTTTCAGGTGTGATTCCTCCAGAAAAAATGAAGTTTTTTGGACAGGAGATAGACCTGAACCCGGTCCAGCACTCCATGAACCCAATACGGCAGGCTGTTTCCAGCATCTCACGTGTTATTTCTGGTTCGACCGAGCCGCTTCTCAGGGTTCCAATTCCAGGAGACAGGGCCAAGTTCTGGCTGCTGACGACCTATCTTGACCATGATCTTCGAATTTCAAGAGCTGAAGGTGGCTTCTATGTTCTAGCAAAGGAAGGGAGCCCTTTTCTGTAGATTATTTTTCAGATTTGTAAAAATTGCCTTCAATTTCCTTTATAAATGCAGCACTGCTGTTTTGATGGGTGAAGTTTAGCAGTTCTCGGGGATTTGACTTTGATCAAATAAACTATCTACAATGGAGCTGTTATATGTACTCAAATTTGGCTAAATAATTTTCTTTTCCTTAGCAAAATTTTCTAATTGCTTAGGAGATTAATCATTGAGTTAAGTTGTCAAGTATAGGGTTTAGGGTTTAATGTTTAGAGTTAAGAGAACTAATGAGCTCAATAATTTCTTAAAGATCAGGCAGCTACTTTTAAGTGCAGTATTTGCAAAAATAAAATGGCTGGAGTTCATCATTGCTCATGTAAACCTTGGCATCACAAGCATAAAAAGAAATGGTAGCAAAAACTTAATAAACATTCTTCAAGCAGCTCAAAAGTATTAAAAGCAGAAAACCATAGAATTGACACCATTAAGCTTTGAAGAGAACATAAAACAATCCGGCCAATCCAGCAGAGAAGAGAGCCAACCATATATGAAAAAAATTACACAATTGCAGCAGTCAATTTATTGAATATATTTTTTTTGTATGCAAAAATTAAGAATTTTTTTTTTTATTCTTCTTGTATAATTTTTAATATATATTATTATGTAAGTATAAAAAATTTTCTATATATAAAACTCATCAGAATTCTTCCATTTTGAAACTTAACGTTTTAAATTTCTTAAAACCCTCTATTTTTTTCGCCGGGGCCGTCACTTTAAAAAACCTCCCGCACGAGATCGTCGATTCACACGCGTTCATCCTTCCCATTCGCCGTCCTTTCGTTTCCTGCCTTACCATCGGGAGCGAGGCATTCGCATTCCTGCAATCGTCCTTCCAGCAAGTGCTATTGTCCCGCAGTGGTACGTCGATTCAATCCCTCAGATGTTCGTTCCCACAATCGTTCGCCGAGAATGTCGCTTCATAGTTTGAATCATATTTATGTTACTGCGATTTTAATATATATTTTTGCTGTTATTACTTTGGGCTGTTTGATTTGATGTTATCTGAATATCAGCCGATTTCGGCCGACATTCATATAGCATTGCCGACAATCTATCCGAGAGGATAGGATCCTACGCGCGAACTCCTGGAGATCGCTTCCGCCGGACGCCGAGCCGGTTCATCGCCTGTATGCGCTCATCTCGCTTCCGCTTCCGCAGAGGCTCGCCCGACTGTCCCTCTGGCGGTTACAGTAAATGAATGCTTTTATTTTTTTTTTTGAGGATTTGCGCATTCCTCTCCCAGATAACATCATATTCTTGATATTGTTATTTGAACTTGGTAATTTGTTTTGTGATTTATTATTTTTTTAAATTTGTTATGGTTGATTTAGAACAAATTTATAGTACAGTGAGTATGTGTGATTATTAATGTTAGTAAATAATGAATCTCAATTTTTTGGGTAATCTTACCTCATGTGTGATATAACATGAATGGCAATAAATCAAACAGCATTAATAATACTGATATTTGTTATTTAAATAACATTAAATCAAATAGTCTGTGTAATTGAATAACATTGCCATCTGAATAACATGCCATCTTAATAACTTTTCAATTGACATTCAACCAAACAGCCCCCATAAATTGAAAATTATTTCAGATAATGTCAACAGTAAAAAAAGATTTGTAAATTAAAAATAAAATTATAAGCTGCAGGGCACGAGGTGGTTTTGATTCCACACATTTTTGGGGGTTCAGTCTTGTTGTTAATATTAGCAATTCAATTGATCAGCATCATAACTTTATCCTCTGCATTGATTTTGTTTTAGGGTTTCTCTGACATTATAATTTCAGTATGTATCTTCTAAATTATTTGATGCGATCAAAATTGATATATTTTGTAGGTATTTGGTTTTTGTAATGGATGCAGTGGGATCGACTTTAGGTAATCGAGTCCCTTCCAACAAAGTATTGATTGGTTTTTTGCAAAGTGCTCACTCTGCATTACTTGGGTCTGTCAAGTCTCAAAGAGTAGATTTTGGCAAATTTTTGTCTTATGAAAAGGCCAAATTGAGAAAACAAGGTAGAGCAATAGAAGTTTTGCAGTGCAGAAATAGCCTTCACGATTCTGGCACTTCCTTTGAAGAAAAGTGCGGGCTTGGCAAGTATATAAGAAAAAATATAGCAATTTTTGTTTCTGGTGGTGGATCAAATTTTCGTTCCATTCATAATGCTTCTATCAGTGGAGTAATTCATGGAGATGTTGTGGTTCTTGTCACTGATAAGCCTGGTAAATTTCTCTATTTGTACATTTAATTTATTTTGGTTAGATATTTGAAGACAATTTATACTTGTCTAGTTTTTGTAGTTTTTGAGTTGTTTGAAACTCAATTTGCAAAAAGATTTCCAATCTTTATACTTATTCTTTTAAATGGGAAAGCTCACACCTTTTTCATTAATTAGCCTTGTTTGAGAATTAAAATGATTTGTCGATGGCATTGTTTTCAAAGAAAATATTCTTTCATTTATATAGTGCGAATCATTCTATAATCTAGGGTGTGCGTGTGCGATCGCGAGCACGTGTGTGCAGAATTATTGATCATGTTATTGTGTAGAATTTTATCACAGTGCAGTAAAGAAGTCTCTTTTAAGGAAATAATTTATCAACAACAAACCTTGAACATGGTATCATAAATATATATATATATATTATTTTTAAAGCAAGCATTACAAGAATTCAATGTAAACAACATGATCAATATTTTGCTTTTGTCAATAACCTTTGCTTTTCATGAATTAAGTTTATTTTACATCAGCTAAAGCTTTCCTATATGAATCATTTCAGAAAGCCTAGAATATATTCTAGCTATCAAGGAAAAAGCCACCCAAATACCATTGCAACAAGTTCAGTATGATTACTATGATTGTGTAATGGAACTAAGCGTGAAAAATGTCAAGTTAATAAGTGCACATTTGGCAAGTTATTGAATAGTGGATTATACAAGAAATAATAATGATAGTACCTCAATGAGGAAGGATTTGTTTATTCCATATTAGATAAAACTGAACATACATATAAGTACTGGATCACAAAATTTATAAATTAATTGAAAATTATTTGAACAACAAAAAACATCAATACATGAAATATTCTAGCTATTATTGCATTAACCTTTAATTACACATGCTAAAAGAAATCCTAGCAAAGTTAAGAAGTAAAGAGATGCAAGATTGCCTCAACACTTGACAATGGTAATCTTAAGTGGTTGATGAAAAAATTGGAACAATGTTATGGCAACAACTATGATTGATCCTAGGAGGTGAGGATTGTAGCTAGGGCACAACAAAGTTGGAAGATGTGCTTGCTGGGAAAGGCTTGTTGCTTAAATGAGTAGAGTGACTATGATTTGATAAGAAGGAATGTGGGAGAAAGAGTCGAGGGTTCCAGGGAAGGGCTCAGACCGATTCTATTTACATTGGCTCCGATTATAACAATGACTACATCTAAAAAATCAATTATATGCATAATGCATTCAGATTCCTTTGAAATCTTGTTGTTTGAAGGTTTTCTCATTGTCAGCTATCGTTAGTACGATGCTCGACCAAACTTTAAATTATTATTGAATGCAGTATGCAAATATAGTTGATTGTCTTGTTAGCATGCATATTAGCCTACAATAAATATTAAACGCCCGGTATTTCTTTTTTCCTTAAACTAAAGCTTAGAAGAAGTATGACCGTCATTAATAATTTTTAATTAACAAAATTGTTTCCATAATTTCTTGAGCAAATGTTTTAGTATGCAACGGAAATTGTAAAGGTTCATTTTGCTCTATGCCTATTTAACTTGTGCTTTATGGAAAATTCTTGATGCAGGATATCTTAAAGCTTAAGGTTTGCTAGTATGAATCAAGTGAGAGGTGCAGAGAAATAATCTACCTGCTGTTAATTGAAGCTGAAATTTGTTTTTTTTTCTATGCAAAATAAAAAAATATACACATCTTTAAGTTTTTAAATGATAATTCTCTAAAATTCTACAAAAGCTTGAGAATGATCCTCAATGAAGGAATTCACGCCAAAAAAGAGAATGATATCAAATTTGAAAAACCTTCATTCATGTGAGCTCAACATTCACTAAAACGATAGAAGTCACCAACTAGATGATCAAGGCTTCACGCGGGGCGCATGACAACTTGTTATTTAGAAATTGTCACTAGTTGAAAATTTCTCTACAACTCACAGAAAACTGCAAGAAATACCAAAGTTTATCACACAATTCAATGCTCAAACTTCAGTGTTTTTTATGTTTTAAAAGTTTCAATTATAGTCAGAAGTATTAAACACAAGTAGTTCACAAGACTTTTCCACAATCTTAATAAGTTGCAGCTCACGCATTTTAATTTAAGCAAGAACAAAAGCTTCCTATGTTAATTTTAACAAAAACATTAAATTTTACTCTTTAAATACTTGATTCAACAATTCTTAGATAGCCAATCCAAAAAAGGCAATGACTAATGCGACATTCTTAGAAAAAAGGCAATTGCAGAGAACTACCGTAAGCAGTATTAGCAAATTCATGATCGGGTGTCTATGGAAACAATGAACCGAATCCCCAATTATGATGATTTACTGTGAACTGTAGGGAGACTCCATTGAAAGTATGATTAATAGGAGCAAGGGAGGCATCCAATAGCAGGTTTTGCAATTTTCAAATGCAGGCAATGTCATGCTGATCTTGGACTGCCAAGTTTGCAAGCCAGTTTTTTTTTTTTTCTGTTTGCTGCCGTCTTCTTATTGCTTTCTCATTTTTGTGCTAATTTGTACTACAAAGGGTATCTTTATAGAATCATTGTCTATGTTTTGTTAACAAGTAGGGCTTGACATTAGTTTGTTACAAAGGTTCAAGTCAGCACAAGGTAAACATACATAAATCAAAGTAGGGCTTGACATTAGGCTAACTTCACATTTGTTATCAATTTAATTATTAATGGTAATTTATTAGATCTTTTTGAATACTATAAAATAAATTTTTTTATTATTTAATTAACACATTAGTTCAATTTAAAAGTTTAAACTTAATTAGGAGTATTTAGGGTTCAAAATGAATATATGTATTAAATGTAAGGTTACTTAAGTTTAACCTAAGGATAACTATTGGGTTCAAACTTAAGCATGCATAAAATAAACTAGCTAGGCTAAGTTGTAAAGTTAATTAGTTTGAGGCTTGAACTAAGCTGAACTAGATAAAGCTGATAGCAGATAGCAATATGTTTCTTTATTTTAGTTCAATTTTATCAATTAATTAAATCATTAAAGCACCTATTGATTTGAGTCCATTCATCAATTCACCCTGAGTTGATTCGAATATTGTTTGATTTGTTTGTAACATTGTATATTTCTAATTTTTAGGTTTTGATCTAAGCAAGTACTTTTCTCATTACTAAAGTAGTATAGAGTATGGTAGTTTTTTTTATGAATAATATGAATCTTAGGCAATGTAGCTGTTTTTGTGAAGTACTAGTAAATAATTTTATAATTGTTGGAAAACTTGTGATGGATGTTTCTTGATTGTTGATTTCATCTGCGTTGCAGGCTGTGGTGGTGCTGTATACGCAAAGGATCACAGCATTCCTATCATTCAATTCCCTAAACTTAGAGATTCTCTTGAGGGGTTGTCGCCAATGGACCTCGTTATTTCCTTAAGGTTAATTTGTTCAGAGTTAACTCTGCTATGTGCATAATGATTTCTGTGTTTATAACCATTTCTTTTCATTGATGCTTGATTAAGAAGTACATTTTTTGTAATTGTTTTGATAATTTGAACAAGCTCAGTTCATGATAATCTGAATCTGCATATACTACATTTTTCACACGTACTGCATTTTTTTGTTTTTGTGAATGCAACTATAGTTGATTTGACAATTCACATGCAAAGTCGACAGTTTGTCTAAATTATCTTCTGACTCTGTCAATTTGTTTAATTTAGATTATCTTCTAAAAGTACTCAAAATAGCTTTTTTAACTGTATTCAATTTTATTATTTTATAAACTTTGCTTTATTTAGCAGTATTTAATTCTTTTTATGGAGAAATATTTAACAGTGTAATCTGAACAAAAATATAAGATTATTTATCAAATTAATAAAATTTTATAAAGCTTCCAGTAGATTACATTTTAAATCAAAAATACCTTTAATTGTATTAAAAGCTATTGGACACACCGAGCTTGCAGGGTAACTGTTTTGATAAGCACCATTTACAAAATATCGTGTTGAAAGTTGAACATTTATAGTCTTAATTGAGTAATCAGATAGTTTTACTGATTTTCATAAAGTTAATTTTAGGCTTCCTTTGTATTTTTGTTCTTTTTTAACAAAATGTTTCTTTCTTGAAGGAAATTGAAGGTTCATTTTATTCTCTTGGCTGGCTTCTTGAAATTAATCCCTATTGAATTAGTTCTGGCATTTCCGAGGTCCATATTAAATATTCATCCTTCTCTTCTGCCAGCCTTTGGGGGTAAAGGATATTATGGGCTAAAGGTGCATAAAGCTGTCGTTGCTTCGGGGGCCAGGTGCAATCAAGCTTCTGTCAATCCTTTTTAGGCTCGAATGCAATATTTTTAGTATAATATTTTCCTATGTTAGATGTTTTTGCAAAGTTTATCTAATAGTAAGGAATCTGCATTTTTAGTCATTCTGATTATTATAAAAGAATTTTAGAAGTTGTTGTCAAAGGTCTGGGATTGAATTCCTTCTACATTTATGTTTACTATTTGACATTTAAGCTTTCTAAAAAATTATAATTTTAATTGTAGGAGTGATTATCTGTAGTATACCAGTCAAATCTTTTTTTTTTACATATTTGAGGCCTAATCTTTCTGTTTTACAAGCATGCATCTAATGTTACCCTTGTATAGAATACCTATGACTTGTAGTGTAGTTGTGCTGTAACGAGAAGATTTGGGTTGCATATATGTAACATGAATGCTTGAAAGATAGGTATGTAATATTGGACATTGTATGTGGTATATATGAACTTGTTTAATTGTTTTGTAATTGACATACTACTTTGCCTTTCATGTTTAATTTTGTGTTCTTTCTTTAATGATGATTACAGTCCTATTTGATATTATGTTCTGTTTGTTTGATTATGCTATATAGAGAGTAATATGTTAAATTTGTTCCCCTAACTATTTTAGGTTGGATAATTTAGTTTTGCTTAATTTAGTCCCCCAAATTTACAAATTCTTCTAATAAAGATCATCAGCTGTGTTCATTTGAAAACTTTTAGTCCCTATTTTGTGGTTTCTTGGTACTATAGTAGACTTAAAATGAATAGTTAGGGATTTCATTGGACATATTGAATAGTAGGACTAAATTGAATAATTAGGGTCTAATTTGACTAAACTAAAATAATCAAGGACTATTTTGGTAAATATTTTCTATTCAAAATATCTAAAGCAGTTCTATGTATTTGACATATAACAGGATAAGATCGATGTATTTGATAAGCAGCATGATAGTTACTTAGTGAAAAACCTTAGCTTTATAAAAGTCAAGGAAATTAATTTTTTTAAAGACATTTATTACCATGCAATTGAAATTATGAACTACATACCTTATGTATTAATATTACTATGCTCAAACTATAGAACTCGAGAATTTAACTTGAGTAAAAATAGGGATGGGTTTTGTTGTGCTCTTTAAGAGGGTGGACATTATGTCTGCTTGCTTGAGTAAATGTGCAAGATTTCAATGCATTGTATGAAATATTTCTTAATTCTATGGGTTGGGTTCCATTCTAGAAACATGCTTTGTAGATTTGTTTTGCTTTTCCACCAAAAAATCATGGTTCAGTTGAAAGTATATATGTTTAATGGAATGGTCATTTGATTAATTAAAAGTTAACTAGTACTAAATTTGAACCAGCAAATTAGTTAATTGTGGATATTTATGCAATTAAGTAGGTAATAATTTGTTTATAGATCGATTTATCAACTGATCAATTTGGCTCAGTAATACAAAATAGTTGTACATAGTTCATTAAATATAAGATGCCTCAATAAATTATATTTTGGATATGATTTAAAGTTTAATTAATATTTTATTTTTTATTTTAATTATTATGACAACACATATTTTAATTTAATTGTAGATTATGCATTTTTTAAGTTTCTTTTTTATGTTTAAACTCTCATATTATACTTAGCTAATTAGGAATTTGTCAAATCAGGAGACAAGAGCCTCCTCAGCTCCCATTGGGATCCATTACCAAGTATAGTGCAATACAATGCAAAACGACATCACACATAGTAGCATTTTGGAACCAAACAGTAGCTGCTGCTCTGCTCATAGAAAAACTCTTATGCTTAATATATTATCAGTGTTCTCCATGAAGCTAAATAAGGCCTAAGAAAAACATGGTATTGAGAAGTTTTGTTTCAATTGACCTTTTTAACAGTAAATATCAAATTAGAGTTGTTTTATGTTATTTATGATTTACTGCATGAGAGTGCACTTCATAAAACATTAATCTTATTGGATAATTATTCTTCCATTTTTTAGATATTCTGGACCGACTGTTCATTTTGTAGATGAACACTACGATTCTGGTCGAATCATAGCGCAAAAGATTGTCCCAGTTTTAGTAAATGATACTGCAGAACAACTTGCATCAAGAGTTCTTCACGAGGTACTATGCTAGCTTATTTTTTCTTATGAGACAATCTATCAATCCACTGACATCTGCCTGCCCATCTTGCTCTTAAACATTCATTACAGCTGCTCTTAGTATTTTTTTTTTTCTTGAAGTTCATGTATTTTTTTCTACATTTTGTAGATATCTTTGTACATTATGGCATGTTAATATAGCCTCTGGATTGGTTTGTGCATGAATCATGGTTAACCATAGTAATGTGAATTGAAAGGTCTTCCGTGGCCTCAAAACATCATTCCTGGCTTAGCTTCAGTTAAAATGTTATTTACTGATATATTGTGTTAAAAGATAACAAATGCAGCCTTGTTCATATTCTATACTTTAACTAACTGTTGTCAGTTGCATATTATTAAAAGGTCTGCATTGCGACTACCTCTTTCTTTGAATCTTTTTTTTGTATTCGTTGTACTTGTTTTTATTGCATGAATGTTTGAATCTTTTCTTTTAGTTCATTAGGCTGAATTTGTTGTTTTGGAGCGTGATCTTCGGCAATCAAATTACTGCAATTAAACAGTATCTGTCCTTTTGAAAAAGCCGTTATTGTTGAAGTGTTTTTTTGAGATAAAATCAACTTATTATTGCATGCAAATAAGATCTAGAAAAAGCCGTTATTATTCTCTTTTGCAATTGACACTATGCCAGATAATATTGTAGAAGTGTTTTTTTTGAGATAAAATCAACTTACTAGAATGTTTAATATATTTATGCAAACAAAATTACCAAGTAAATGCTACTGTTCTTTTGATTTCATTAGACGTTAGTTTGTTTTATGATCTAATAAAATACACGGTGAGTATTTATAAGTCATTGACATGTGTAATGACCCTAGGTCATTTATAAGCAAAACATTAATTTCCCGCAATATTTAGATTTCATTAATTCCCCGCAAAATTTCAGTTTTCCGTTAAAACTCTCACTAAATTTCAGTTTTCAGTTACAATCCTTGATTTAGGAAGTTTTCAAATTCAATTAAAGCAAAAATAGGAAATTAAGATTCTGTCATGAAACATAAAATCACGTCTTTAAGGCAGAATCGACTACACCATCGGCGGCAATTAAACTATTCCCAAATTTTACCTCTGTTCCGTAACTTGCGGGCGTTTTACGAGCGACGCTAGCCGGACTAAACGGGTGTGCCTATTTAACCAAGCATATGTCGTTTGACCCCTCAATCGCTCTTTGCTCCCGACCCCCCTCGCCCCTCCCTCTTCCGCCTGAGCTGTAGGAGCGTACCTGAGCCGACAACGAGACACATCGGCGGAAGCGTCCAGTGCGACCAGCAACGAGGGCCGACGGGAGCACTGTGAACACCTCAACACACACGCACCTCGCTCAGTTCTTCCGTCGCTGCGCCGATCGCCTCTCCCTGCACCCGATCCTTCTTTGCTCGACCGCTCGACCCTCTGCGCCGATCCCTCTCTGCGCTCAACCGAGTATAAGGTACGAACCCTCCTCTCCTCTTTTCGATTCTTTTTAAAAAGGATAAAATTAGAATAATTAAAATCAAATATCTAGGAATTTGCTTTAGCATACTATTTCACTTTTTTTCTTATTTATTTATTATATCAAAATCTTTTCTAATGGGCTAAACTTGTTAAGAATTAAAATAAAATTTATTTTTGAATATTGTGATAAGTTTCAGTTATTAGTTTGAGTATTATGGGGAGCTGTCTGTGAATACAATCAATCTTTCATTTTAGTTTTATTGGGATTTAAGATCCAATTGCAGTTAACCTAGTATTTTGATGTAACCTTGGAGTTCTTAATAGTTAGAAGATCAGAAGACTAACTATTTTGAGTTGAAGCTTGTTTAATAATAAGATGCAAGTATTCTAGCATAGAGTCAAAATTCTTAAGCTAGAGATTTATAATTGATATACAGTTTCATTAAATTTGTACTCAATTATTAATGATGAAATCAAGGATTTTTCCATTATAATCAAATTTGCGATATATGTGCAATTTGGTATACGAAGGTTTCAATGCTTTAAAAAAAATGTTTTTACCCTATGCTGCAATTCAAACCTATAGAGAAGCTCAATTGGGTTTTAAGAATACATAAATTGTAATACTAATTTTCTATATTATTCTAAATTAACTCGGATAAACTCTTAACCAAAGTTAGTTTATATGCATATAAATCAAGAGGAACAAAGAATCACAATGTTTATAATTAACCAAAAGCTTATAAATAAAAATATTAACTTTCATAGAGCAAGCAAATATTTTCAAGATTTAATAGAATTTCAATTATAACTTTTGTAGACATATCGAATTTGTGAGTGATTCGTCTTGTTAAGTCAAACACAAAAGGTACACTGAATATTATTTTTATGCTTTTTACTTTTATTTGCTGCTTAAGCATCGCTTTGAGCCTATTCCGTATTATTATTTAAAGTATTATTCTTACTAATAATGTAAGAGAAATAAAATGATGTTTATGTATCTTATAAATGTTGCAAAAAAGGTTTTGAAACGGAGCATGAATAGGTTAGGGACGGGGCTAGTCATCGGGAGTTATAAGGGTGCCATCTGGAGCCTTTGAGTGGGCCCAGGTGAAGGTTATGCTTAATTGCATGTTTGTTGCCATTTGGAGCATTTAAGAGGGCCCAGGTGAATGCTATGCTTAAATGTATTTTTATGAACTCAGCCTTATGATTCTGACTTTGCCCATCAGAACTGCTAACGTTGCTTCATAATATCATAAACATAATATGAAACATGAATGCGATTACTGCAATCACCATTTGAAAATTTGGCATGTGACAAAATAACATTTATTTTGCAGGATTCATGATTATCTTTTATTTGCAATAAACTATATTTTCTCGCAATTATTATTATTTTTGCATTCCGCTTTTTGCTTAAAGTATATCATTTAATATCCTTTGTAATTAGAATATGTACTATGACATTATTTTTATAATGTCAAATCATATATAGTTAGAGGAGGCTGATATAGTTTAAAGTCGTTAGAAAGAGGCGTGGCGTGGGAAATTAATTTTATTAACCCTACAAGGGATAATCATTTTTGTATAATGACATTTATGTAATAAATTCTAGAGGTTATTTACTTTAAATTGAATGAATGTTATTCATTTATACTTGAATAGCTTTGGATGTTGTTTAATTGCTATTTTACTTAACCGCTGATATGATCTTGCGGAAAGATCACCCGATGTTAGATTGGTAACAACCAATCTAACATGGGTCATCACAACATGTAGGTGCCTTATTAGTGCTAGAGTTTGGTTTTATTAAAGGGAATGCAACTTTTATAGTTACAAATAAGCCATTGCGCATGCTTGGGGAGTGCAACTAAGGAATCATTTGTCTATTTTTTGTTAAATATGAAAATCTATATAGTCATGCAATTTTGATATTTAAAAGGTGCAATTACACTCTTTCAAAATGTTGATTGAAAAGCTGGTGGGAGGTGCACCACAGCGGCCAAGCGCCCGCGGTCCAGTTAGCTCAATTCTGAGCCACTTATATATATTCTTAAACCTGTTCTTAGGGTTGAGAAAGGTAGAAATCCCAAATATTATCAGCCTCCTTTGGTTGTGTGTGTGGCTGCTCTATTGCAAGGAAGAAGAAGGCTCCTAGGATTTGTGTAAGGGCGTGTTAACCCTAAAATTCGTTGTAATCTCCTCTCTATATAGTGAAATCTTTTGCTTTCCTCCCCGTAGGTGTTAGCACCAAATCACATAAATTTGTGTCTTGTGCTGTGATTGATCTTGCATGTGTGTTCTTGTTTTATTTTATTTTGTTCAACATTTTACAAGCTTGTTGTTCCATTTTTTGTTTGAAACTCTTTCACCTGGTTGAGAGATCCCAACAAATGGTATCAAAGCGAGGTTGCCTTGTTTGTGCTTGAGGGTTAGGATTTGCTTCGAGCTGTGTATTGTTTGTGTTTGAGTTTTTTTTAAAAGCAAGAAAGAAAAGCATGAAAGATAGAGGAGAAGAGACGGTTGGAACTTCATCGTCATCAGTGGTGGAGAGATCCCTCCACCAAGTTGTGACACATCCAACGAAGATTGATGTGGTCAAGTCGATGGGAAGAACAATTTCGGCATGTGGCGGTGCAAGGTGACAGACGCATTATGTGCACTAAATTTGGAGGATGTTTTTGATGGCGAAGAGAAACCGGAAGAAATTTCAGAGAGAGGTTGGATCAAAATGAACCATAGTGCATGTGGTTTGATCTGAAATTATTTGACTCATGAGATCAAATATGCAGTGATGATGGAGACGTCGGTGTGAAAATTATGGAAAATTCTAGAGGAAAAGTACCTAACGAAGAGTGTGGAGAATAGGCTCCACATGAAGATGTGGCTCTATCAGTTTTAGATGAGAAGGGGAATATCTATAGATGAGCACTTAAATGAGTTTACAAAGTTGTTGGAAGATTTGTTGAATCTGGATGAGACTGTGGAGGATGAAGACAATGTCCTGTTATTGTTGAACTCATTATTACTAGATGAGTTTGAGCACTTCACCATGACGTTGATCCATGAGAATGATGCTCTGAAGTATGAGGAGGTGACTGCAGCCCTGGTGAACCACGAGTTTAGGAAAAGGGATAAAAAGTCTACCAAATCTGATATGACAGAGGCTCTTACACTCTAGAGAGGAAGACTAGAGAGGAAAAATCAATGGCCAAAGTAAAATGCTGACTACCAGAAGAGAGGATAATATATAGGCCGAAGCATTGGGCGCAATCAGTGTGCGTTCTGTTTAGAGACGGGACATTGGAAGAAGGATTGCCCAAAGTTGAGAGAAAAGCAGTGGGCAAATGGATCTTCCGAAGCAATGGCTAATGTGATGGAGGGTTCAAACTCAGAGGTATCACTTGTTACTGTTTCAATGGGTCTAGTAGCTGACAGCTCCAGTTGGATTATGGATACTAGTGCAACGTATCACATATGTTCTCAGAAATATTGGTTTTGTTCGTATAGAGAGACGGACGATGGTGCAATCACAATGGGAAATGATGTTACGTTCCAAATTGCAAGAGTTGGAAGTGTGCTGATTAGAACACATGCAGGAACAGTGCAAGAATTGAAAGAAGTCAGACATGTGCCGGAGATCAAGAAGAATCTTCTGTCTATTGGGGCCTTAGAAGCCTAGGACTTTAAGGTAATGATTGAGGCAGGGGTTCTGAAGATCATCAAGGGTGCTATGAATTATCTAAGAGGAGTCATACAACAGAACCTCTACTACCTTCAAGGAACTACAATGACACGTTCAGTAGCTATGGCTAAAGATTCTGAAGATGCCATGACATTGTGGCATATGAGGCTAACATATGTAGGAGAACCTACACTAAGAGCATTGGAAAAGGACGAACTCATTAAAAGTATAATTTCTTGCAAATTACAATTTTGTGAGCATTATATTTTTGGCAAAAAAACACGCAAATCCTTTGGTGTTGGCTTCACAATACCAAAGATATACTTGAGTATATACACACTGATGTTTGGGGATCAACAAAAATTGCATACATTGAAAAGCAAAGCAAATGTATTGGAGGTTTTCATAAACTGGAAGAAGATGGTGGAAAATCAAACAAGCAAAAGAATCAAGATGATCCGATCGAACAATGGCGAAGAATTTACATTTGATTCTTTTGTAAGAGAATGTCAGAATTCAGAGATTGAACGCCACTTCACAGTAAGAGAAACACCGTAGTAGAACGCATGAATCGTACTTTGGTGGAAAAGGTGCGGTGTATGTTGTCCAATGCTGGGTTGGAGAGGGTCAATTGGGTGGAGGCCCTAGACTATGCATGCTACTTGGTGAACTGTTTGCCATTTGCAGCACTTGACAAGAAAACTCCTATAGAGTGGTTCGGACATCCTGTTACAGATTATGATCAGTTGAAGGATTTTGGCAGCCCAGGTTATTATCATGTTAGAAAAGATAAGCTAGAACTACGGGCTAGGAAAACAATTTTTGTAGGCTT
This sequence comes from Gastrodia elata, assembly GCA_016760335.1. Lineage (NCBI taxonomy): Eukaryota > Viridiplantae > Streptophyta > Magnoliopsida > Asparagales > Orchidaceae > Gastrodia > Gastrodia elata. The sequence goes on along the minus strand of CM028678.1, from coordinate 46,004,209 downwards.
GCATTCAGCACGGAGTTAAGGGCTACAAATTGTTTGATCCAATTGATAAGAAGATTGTGGTAAGCAGAGATGTCACCATTGATGAAGAGTATTTTTTGAGACTAAGGAGTTTCCATCAGGTGGAGGATACTACAAAGACTCCAGTAAACAGACAGAGAGTGGGGTTTGATGCTAACCCCTTTGTTCCACAGAAGTCTTCACATCACATTGAGGATGCTTCTACAGGCAAAGACCACATGGATGATCTAGAAGAACAAATTGATATTTATGGTGAGGCTCCAGTTCAGGAATTAATTGCCAGAGACAGATCCTTAAGAAATGCAACTCAACGACCAACCTAGCTCAGAGAATATGTCACTTATGCATTGCTCGTATTGGAGGATGAGGTTTCATCCCATTACAAGGAAGCAATGACAAGCTCAGAAGGAAATTTATTGAAGCAGACGATGGATGAAGAGATGGAGTTTCTTCATAAAAATAAGGCATGGAGGTTGGAGAAACTCCCTCCAGGAAGAAAGGCTATTGGTTGCAAGTGGGCGTATGTGAAGAAAGAAGGATCTTCATAAGCTGATGTGCGCTACAAAGCAAGATTAGTAACCAAGGGTTTTGCTCAAAAGGAAGGGATCGACTATGATGAAATGTTCTCTCCCTTTGTTAAATAGTCATTGATCCGTGTGCTCTTAGCTTTGGTGGTACAGTTTGATTTACTGCTTTAGCAGCTTAATGTTAAAATAATGTTCTTGCACGAAGAACTAAAAGAGGAGATCTTTATGGTGCAACCCCCAGGGTACACTGAGCCAGGAAAAGGGGATTTAGTGTGCAAAATGGACAAGTCTCTTTATGGGCTAAAGCAATCACCAAGGCAACGGTACAAAAAATTTGATCAATTTATGCAAAAGGAGTATTAAAGAAGCCAGTTTAATCACTGTGTGTGTTTCAAAAGGTTGCTTCAAGGTAACTTCATTTACTTACTCTTGTATGTTGACGACATACTAGTGGCTACTTCAAATCCGTCTGAGATGGATCACATGAAGGATCAGTTGTCAAAGAATTTTGAAATAAGGAATTTGGGAGAGGCCAAGAAGATATTGGGAATGAAAATTTGTAGGGACAGAGACATGAAAGATTTGGCTTATTCAAAAGGGGTATTTGGAAAGGGTGCTGAGGAGGTTTATGATTGATGACTCTGCAAAGTCTGTGAGTATACTTCTGTGGCGGCCCAACCCCGCCATGGTCCTGTTAACTTTAAGTTAACATGATTACGGTGAAGGGGTTACCTAAATGACAAGATTCCTACTTATAATTAGATTATGTACTCATCCTGATCCATCATAATTAAGGACTTTGTCATCTCAAAGTATAATTTCACTAAATGAAAAGTACAAGAAAGCAGAGTGCGGAAGCAAAAATGGTAAACATCCATTCATTACAATAAAAAGGAACTAAGCATCCAACTTAGAATAAGTAAAGTAACAAAAAGAATAAAGTTACCCTGTATTATTACAACATTAAATTAAAAGATTAAGCAGAAAATAAAACTAAATATAAACACTCATCCTCACAAAGCAGAAAATGAAATCTAAGGATCTTCAATCAGCTTGAACCTCCTCCTGAATCCAGTCTACTGAAGGCTCCACAACCTCAAAAAGTCCAGAATCTATTATTGTCAGTTTCACAATAATAGAGCCCCAGCCAACAAAAAAAAAATCTAATTATACAAAATGTCTAAGTACATTTTAAGTTGCAAATTTTATTATGTTATTTAGATATCACCATAACTTTACATCCAAACAAGCAGTAAAGGAGCAGAATGCGTATGAAAGAAAAAGACAGTTATAAACTATAAGTTTATAACTATAAGCACATACCTCCAAGTATAGCTGCAACAATGTTAGATATACAATAAAAACTAAGTACTAATATAACTGAAAAGAAAACTGCCTAAAATGTTTATGATCAATACAAGTATATGCTAATTAATATAAAGTAAAATGAACATATAAAATATTTAAATAATTGAGAAGTAAGATTAACATCCTATAAAGATATAAGTAACGAACAAGACTAGCAACCTATATATAAATAAAGCTAGTAATGCAGTAAAACAGTAAATAAGAAAGTGCTGAAATGCAAAAAAATAATTAAAATAATAAATCCAGTACTGAAACTGTCATGGCCAAATTTGCCATCTGAAAGGAAAATATAAGTACTCACTGTCATATCAGAACCGGGCCAATAGCCACACAAGAAGTTTAATATCAGATAAGAAGAATCGAGAGGCAGAAACACTAAGTAGAAGTGCACCTAAAATTAATACTTATCATATCGGAACCGGGCCAACAACCACATAAGAAGTATAAGATCAGATAAGAGTAACCTAGAGGCAAACTAATTAGATCACACTCTACTTAACTGAAAGCACCGATAAAAATGCGAATGATATCTATGCAAATTCAAAGATGACATAAGATACTTATCAAATATCCTATATCCAATATATGTGAACAAGGTATAAAGCTCAAAACAAGGTAAACAAAGCATCAAATATCAAAATGAGCAAGAGATTCTATTAGGACACAGATGATATCCATTGTTGTCTAATTTATTCGTTCTATCTACTCTGAGTTACACAAGTTCAGGATCTCCAATTTCTACTATCAAGTGTAACTCAAATTCACGTTCATATAGATTGAAAATAATTAGGACTAGCTAGGTCCTAATTATAAATAAATCAAAGTTGATTATATAGGTTTAAATGATAAATTAATCGACCTATTTTAATAGTTTAAACAACCCAAAGCATCTTGATTAGCCAAATCAAGATGAAAGGATCAAGAATTAAACTCCAAATATTGGAATTTAATTACTTAATCCAAATGATGATCCTAAAGGACTAGGTTTTAATACCCAAACTCATAGATTAAGACTTAAGACAAATTATATTAAGTAAAGTCACACTTAATAGGATAGATCTCTATTCTTAAGTCTAAAATTAAAAGATCAAATAATCATTAATAAATTATGAAAATCTATAAACTAGTAAAACCAAGGTTTCATATATTGGGTAACCCATTTTATTCAATACATGAATTCTAACTTAAGAGCTAATCCTAATTAGGAGTTCCTAAATACTATGATGAATTCTCAACACAAAACCTAACTAATGCTAAGCAAGATTAAGGAGGGATTAGGAAGATTCAAAGAAGAGATATATGATGTGAGATTTATTTCACATTGTACAGCTAATAAACTACTTAGGAACTTAATTTATGATCTAAATTAATGAATTTTCATTCTGAATTACTTTAATTATTAAAGTTAAGGATTATAACATGAATCTAGGGCTTCAAGGCACTTAATCCTAAATTTGGGCAAAATGATCATTTTGCCCCTTATTAAGGGTCTAAAATTTTACCTTTCGATATAAGGCTCTAAATTGGAAATTTTCAGTGGCTAATGATTACTTACTGTCTAATATGAAGTTAGACAATAAGTACATCAATTTTGGATGATTATCAAGCTATATGAGATCAAATTTAGGAATTTGACTCATAGGGGCAATTTGGTAATTTTACTTAATTGATTCTATTTTTTTGTCAGTTTATTATAGCTTACTGTCTAAGGTTTCTATAGAACCTAAAATTATTAAATTCTGATAAAAGATGGTCAAGTTATGGCCAAAATAAAATTATGGCTAAATATGAAAATTAGGGTTTCCTAAAATGGAGTCAAAAATCTAACTTTTTCAAATTAAGTTCAATTCATTAAATTTAGTGGCTATACTTTCCTATAACCTATTAAATACTTTAATTGGGAGTAGACCCAAATTGGACCTCGTTTGATTAAGTTATGGCTTAACTAGGGTTTAGGATGATTAGTGAGTGATTAGTAAAATTAATTACAGAATCACCAAACTAATCACACCATTAGGTTCTACTCTACTCTATGAGTACTCCGAAATTGAAATTACTCAATTTGGATCACTAATTATGCTAATATTCACTAATCAAGTTTTAAGGTGATTAGGGTTGATTAAGAGATCTAACCATTGGATCTAAATTATTTTTGTAGTTTACTATTAATTAGGTGTTCCTGATCAAAATAGTATATTGGAACACCTAATTTAGAGGTTAATTGGCTAAGTTATGGTCAATTGAAGATCTAGGGTTAATTAGGATAATTAGGGATAGGTCCTAAAAGTGATTAGGTAAATACTAATCCAAACAGAGAATTGAACACTACTAGGTTGTTCTAGAAGTTCTACTGATCACTTTAAAACCCATATTGCCTATGTTTAAACTAGTGAGTGAAAAGTTATAATCTTTGGAAGATTAGGGTTTGGGTTAAAAAGTGATTAGCCTAAATATGTTTCAAACAACAAAACTAACACTATTGGATTAATCCTTAGGCCTTGTTGATTACTTTGAGACTCATATTGGGTATGTTTGGGTAATTGTGTGCAAAGTTATTATTAATTGAAGTTTAAGAGCAGTTTGGTCATTAAGTAGGGTCCTAAATGTCACTATAATGTTCCAATTGAAATTTTGACAGTGCCAAAATATTTCTCTCATTTTTTTGATTAATTTGACATGTAATATTGATATATTTGGACTTAGGGTTTATGAATTATGAGCATCCAAAGTTCTAAAATTTGACTTTAATTGAATTTGCATTTGAATTAATCATTACATAATATTAAATTTGTAAAATTTTAATTAACTCAGCGGTGGGACCCACTTGATGAAAAGGCGGCCCAGTAGACGAGACGATGATGTGCAGTGGGCCCCACTCCTACGTCTGCAGGCCAACACGATGCAACGCGGATCCCAGCTCCTCACCCGTCAGACGCGCTATACGAGCGAACCCGAGGGACGGGCCCGGATCGACCCGGCCCGGCCTTCTGCCTTTGTCTTCTCCGCTCAATGCCGAATAGGGCGAGCTAGGGCACGAAGTTTAGAGGTCTTATCGGTGACGGTTGGTGCTAACCTGCATGGCGATGGAAAGAGCTGGTCTTGGGCTTTCCATCGACTACTGAACTTGACCTTGAGATGACCGGGGCTACGAGAAAAGCTTAACCCTAGAATCTAGGTATCGGGATGACTAAGATAACGGTATGAACTGTATAAGAAATGCTAAATTGATTCGATCAAATCACCCAAGCGATGATCGGATTCATTCCGATCATCAATCAAGTTTAGGAAATAACATTTCGAAATAATAGATCAATGCTTTGCAATAAAATTCAATAGGATTAGAGGTACCTCAACACAATGGCGCAGAACAAACGACTACTTCAAAACACTTCCTTCTTGCCAAGATCAAATTTGCGTAAATGGGATGTCAGGGAGTCGATTAGAGGTCTTATCCTTGTCTTTAGAGCGGCGGAAGGGGCACACGCGGCTGCAAGCTCGCCGCGTGTGCGAGGGCTGGCCACGCGGAACGCGTGACGGCTGATTTGGGGGAGACGACTCGTAGACCGTTCGATCTTCGATCGAACGGTCACGATTTACCGTCTGATCTAACCGTAGAAGGAGAACGGCGTTAGGCTTAATGTGACGGTGTCGTTAAGTATTGATTTAAATATTAATATTATTAATTAATTTATAATAATTTTATTAATTAGGATTATACAATTAAACATATCCAGAAAATTTTCAATAAATCACCCCTAGCTAAATGAGGGGTGAGGAACGCAATGGCACAATCAGATTTTTGTTTCGATGAGTATTTAATTATTTGATTTTTTGGGGTTTAAATAATATTAAAATATTTGATGAAAATTCAACGACATTCAAATGCCTCCAAAACATCACCCCTAGCTAATTTTGGAGTGGTGAACGCAATAGTGAAGTCGGATTTTCAATTTGAGGTCAAAATAAATAGGTCAATTTCTAGGGTTTTTGGAAATTCTCAAATTCAAGATTTGATCCATTTGATTCCTGATTTGGTCTGGATCTTAAGGGTAGGCTTCTAATGACTTAATGAGTGCATTGAAACCCTAATTAAGACTTGGATTAGTCCTAGATGACCTAAGTAACAACCTGGGTTATTACAACATCTAGCACATTACTTTTACTTATCTGCAGAGCAATGTCCAAAGACAGATTTGGGAAAAGAAGAAATGCACTCAGTGTCATATGTTAGTGCAGTTGGAAGCTTGATATATGCCATAGTTTGCACTAGACTAGATTTGGCTCAAGTAGTTGGAGTCGTGAGCTGATATATGCACAATCCGGGGAAGGATCTCTGGCAAATAGTGATGGGGATATTCCGATACCTGAAAGGTATAATTAGTGTTGGCTTATTATTTCAGAAGCAATCTTCAATAGCTGACTTATGCGTTGGATACATGAATTTCGACTATGTTAGAGATTTGGATCGAAGACGATCAACGATTGGTTATGTATTCACTTTTGCAGGAGATCTAGTATGGTGGAGATCAACTCTACTATCTACTGTTGTTCTGTCTATGATTGAAACAGAATACATGGTAGTCATTAAAGCATTCAAGGAAGCTATTTGGTTGAGAGGTTTGCTGGAAGATTTAAGTGCAAATCAAAAGGAGGTAGTAGTTCATTGTGATAGCCAGAGCGCTATATTCTACTAACCCAATCTGTCACGCTCGCACAAAGCACATTGATGTTTGACACCATTTTGTTAGAGATGTCATTGAAGGGTGTAGTTGTAAAATTATGTAAGGGATATGTTGGTTGTATGCCGACATTATTTAAATGAAATGAAAAACTGTTTATGTTGTTGAATTTATTATTGAATGAATGCTTGGATGAATTAAATTCTAAATTAATTTAATTAAAAGAGCTTGTGTTCCAATGCTCATCAATTGGGTATGAGCAAGGAAGGTAGTGCGAGTAGAGCTGAGAATTACGTGACAAAATTCTCAAGACTCACTTGCACCCTCCCTTAGTAGCTCTCCCAAAATATTAACGCTTGAGAACCAAGTTCTCCATTAACTTTGCTCTGCTGCTCAGATCTTATTGAAGAAGATCGACACTAAAGATAATCTTGTGGATATATTGATAAAGGTGCTCATGGTTCAAAAATTCACCTATTGCAAAATTTTGGTAAATTTGGAGAAGCAATTATAGGCTTTTCATTTGTTGGAACTACGGACGATTTTATTCCTTTTGGGAGAAGGATGTAGACAACCAAGTTGGTGCAGCCACATTGATCGAGAGATAGGGGATTCAGCTCTCATGTGGAGCACATAAGATTTGAGGTGGAGATTGTTGATTGAAAAGCTGGTGGGAGGCGCGCCGCAGTGGCCGAGCGTCCGAGAGACGGGAGCTACAGCGCGCCGCAATGGCTGAGCGCCCGAGGGGCGGGCACTACAGCGTGCTGCAGCGCTCGCGACCTAGTCAGCCCAATTCCGAGCCGCTTATATATATTATTAAACTCGTTTTTAGGGTTGAGTGAAGTAGAAATCCAAAATATTATCAGCCTCTTTTGGTAGTGTGTGCATGGCTGCTCCATTGCAATGAAGAAAAAGGCTTCTAGGGTTTGTGTAAGGGCTTGTTAACCCTAAAACTCATTGCAATCTTCTCTATAGTGAAATTTTTTGCTCTCCTTCTCGTGGACGTAGGTGTTAGTACCAAATCATGTAAATTTGTGTGTTGTGCTGTAATTGATCTTGCATGTGTGTTCTTCTTAATTTATTTTGTTTTGCTTAACGTTTTAGAAGCTTGTTATTCCGTTTTTTGTTTGAAATCCTTTCACCCGGTTGAGAGATCCCAACACAAAAATGTAACTTTGCCACTATGCAGTATATGTTTTTGTTATAAAATTTGAGCTGTCCAAGTAAATACACTAAAAATATATTTATAACAATTTGTTATAAAATGTTTTAATTATAGAGGCATGAATATGTAGCCTTTTATCTTTTTTATTGCATATAAATGTATGTGTATATATATATATATATATGCTATTTATTTTTTTATTTTTTTCTACATGCTGCGAATATGCAGATGTTATAAATTGAATTGATTTTCATTTGATTCAAATTTGTTTTGAAAGAGTTATTTCAATTTAAGCATTTTGATTTTGTTTTCAAGTCAATTAAAACATGAACAATTATTGAGGAGTTTCCAATTTTGAACAATAGATTCAAAATTAATTTTGCTCGATTAATAGCTACTTTTTCTTAAACTTCAATTATGGAGCTGATTTAGAATAATTTGTGAAATGATAAAATTCATTTATTCTATACTTTTAATTGGAGCATCTAATGTCTTGCTTAACATGTTTGAACCTATAAATGACTTTGTATAAGCTTATGCTCACTTATAAAAATGCCACGAAATTTCTGTTAAAATTAATAGAACTTTTGTTTCAGGAACACCAGCTGTATGTAGAGGTAGTGTCTGCACTATGTGAGGAAAGAATTGTTTGGAGGGAAGATGGAGTTCCTCTTATCCGGAGCAGGAAGAATCTAGATGAGTATAGTTAATGCCTTTTTCTAATATCCTTTGGTGTAATGCAGAGAATTGCCCTTTCTGCAATATATGCTTCTCTTTTTTCTATTAAAAATTGTAGTTCAAAGCAATTAAGGACAAGCATTAAGCAGTAGGTTTTTTATTTAATTTTGATTTCAGTCCTGTTGAGATTTTCTTAATGATTTTGACAGTTTATGTATCTAACTATAAATACATTTTAGTTCTGAGAATTAAAATATCTATTGATAGAAACTTATTGTAAAATTGCACTAATGCATTATATGCTGGATTGAATTCTGTAATACTGTTCCACAAGACTCAAGTAGTAACAATCATCTCCCAGTTATTGTTGAATGTTGGCTGAAATAATTTATTAACATCTATCATTTGCTGCAATAGTTTAAAATAAGAGGTTTATTATTAGCAAAAGTTTCTCATTCATATCATGAATAAATTTGAGTTGAATGGAACAGTTAGATGTGTTTACTACTTGTTTATTCGAGGAGATTTTTGCAGTTCAGAGATTGCAATGCATGGAAATTAAATGTATTATTTTTTCTGACTAACAATGTGTATACACCCTCTTTTTTCTTAAGATTAAGGAAATTGATTGTAGATCTCTCTTCATTGAATATATTCCTTGTATATGCTTTTTCCCTATTCCTGTATGAAGTTGCTTAGTGTTAATGAGTCGAGTCTATTTAGGGAGAAAATTGGACTCACTAAATGGCTCTTTGTGACTTAGCTGCCAAGTTATCGTCAGGTTAGCATGAATGCAGAACAAGACTTAGGGTTTAGGGCTTAGAGCTTAGAGTTTCGAATTTAAGGTTTATGGTGATCCAGTAGGGTCACAATGATGTTTTATATGCTTAGTACTCCTTGAAAAAACTTTGCAATAATTAAAACAGCCACATAATTGATGTATAATTTGAAGCACTCTGATACCAAAAGATGCAAAAATGGTGGATGTATGAAATGCAAGGAGATTTGAGTTCAAGGTTATGAAACAGAAATAGGTCAAATTTGATTGAGGTTTTCTAGTTTAGTTCGACTCGAATGTGTCTCGAGTCAAGCCGGGTTGACTTAAAAAATTATTTGCTAAATTATGGAGCAGATATTGGAACTGTGCAGCTATGTTAATAATGCATACAAAATATGTTTATTAATATTTTTGAGTTGACTCATATCATAAATCGAATGTGTTATGTTAATTTCTTTCAATTTTATATATACTATTTATTTATTTACTGCTTCATAAATAAATAAAAAATATTTTATTGTCTTATTAGTCAATGTTAAGGTTTTAAAGTTGTTTAATCTCTAGTGTTAACAGCTTAACTAAGTTAGTTGTACGGTATCTCTCCCACAATGGAACTTCAATGCTATAATAATTATAAATTTGGTATGACATAATTAAGTAATTAGGCAATGGCCCAAACAACCCTGGGTTTTATGCAAAATAACACCTGTTTTTGTATAATTTTATTAATTTAACTATCCAATATTTTTAAATACATAAAATTAGGGAGGTTTGAATAATGATTAGGTGGCTACTTACTATAGATGGTAAGAATTTTGCAATCATATAAATTTAAAATTCTATAGATGCTATTAAATTAGATATTTTAATTTTTGTGTAATTAAATTATTTTAAAATATTTACATTTATAATTCAAATTCGCCAATTTAATTTTCAAACACAAATAATATATTATAAATGTTATGAATATATGCGTATATATGTTATTTTGACATTGATATTGAACTTTTATGATAAAAATATATTAATTTAATTATAATTATATAATTGTTTTTATTCTATTTTAATAATATTAAGTTAAAATCCCCATTAAATCCACCAAGGCATCATTTTCTCAAAAACTTGATACTGAATTAATATATTAATCATATGATGTTGAGTAGACTTATAATTAGACCAACAATAAATACCTAAACCTAATGATAACTACATTTCATAGAAACATGTTCATGCAATTAAATTATTTAGGCACCACAAAAATATTTTATTAAATTCAAGTATTTACATAAAAATGTCAGTGCATTGTCAATTGCATAAATTCTTTATATATATGTGAATGGTGTTGTAGCTCGGTGGTTGATGCTCAAGATTTGTTATCTCATGTCACGAGTTCAAATCTCAGACACATATAAGCAAAAAAAAAAAAAAAAAAAAAAAAAAAAAAAAAAAAATATATATATATATATATATATATATATATATATATTGAAGTTATATTATATGATTACTAGACTTATTCAATGTAGCATGAAATTTGACTTGAGATTCAATATTATTGAATGGGCTCTAAGTTAGTTTGACTTCATAAGATATTAGGACATATATAATAATCGTGTGTGTATATATATATCAACATTAATTTTTTAATAATAAATAATTTCATTTCAGTATTTCTAGAGTGCAAAATAATTCATTTCTACTAAAAATTAAAAGAATTAATGTTTTAGTGTTGAATATATAATATATAAAGATTTAGGGTGTAATATTGAGATTGAATACGACATATTTACCCACTTTCAAGTTTGCTTTTGCATAGCAAGCAAATAGTTAATATGTATAAAATATATATATAATGATTGAAAATTATTTTATGTGATAATTATAACTTATTTTCATAATTATTCATTTCCTCATGAAATTTCATGCATTAAGTAAGGTTAAATGGTAGCTTTGAAATGTTCTCAAATAGTTAATAGGTATGCAAGCAATTATCCCAATATTTTAATAATTACATAAGCATTAAATGTGAAAAAATTAGTTGATTTGACACTTTCTTCTTAACAAAGCATAATTAAATTTGATAAACATAAATTATGTGGGCAATATGGCATTATCATCATTATATAGATGTAACAAAAATTTAAGAATGGATGACATCTGAAATTTTAAAAAATATTAGTTTGATATATTTTTTGAGATTAATGCAATTAGAGATAATTATGATATGTATAAAAAAGGATAAATGGTTCTATTTTTTTTTTCAAATTTGGTAATCAATTAATTTAAATATAAATAGCTAAAAAAATGATGCCCTATAATTGTATTTAAGAAAATAATAAGAAAAATATTATGAATAAACACTTGAAATAGCTTTGATACATGTTTAATATTTATCTATAAGAGAATACAAGCTTTGGATATAAAAACAACTTTTGAAGTGTCAATAGTATGACAAAGAGGTTTTGATCCCTCGATAACAATTGAAGCACTCCATGTGTAACAACCAATGTTGTTACTTTGCTCAATTAAGACTAATTTAAGTCTTAATTAAGGTTCTAAGTCACTAATTAAAGTAATTTAGAACTCGCCTCTGAAACCTAGGTCAAACCAGAAGTCAACAAAGTCAAATCTGGAATTCTAGAAAATCCCAAACCCTAGGAAATTGACTTTTTATCTAGATCTCAAATTAAAAATCCGACTTCGCCATTGCGTTCAGAACACCCAAATTAGCTATGGGTGAAATTTTGGAGGCATTTGGAAGTCGTTGATTTTTCGTCAAATATTTTAATATTATTTAAATACCTCAAATAATCAAATAAATAAATACTCGTCGGATCGAAAATCCGAGTACACCGCTGCGTTCCTCACCCTTTAAATAGCTAGGGGTGATTTATTGAAAATTTTTAGAGTTCATTTAGTTAGTTAATTTTAATTAATAAAATAGGATGCAAAATAATTAAATATAATATTATTTAATCAGTACTTAACGGCGCCGTTCCTGTAGCCCTGACGTCGTTTCTTTTCATTACATTTTCCGTCAAGATTGACGGATCGCGTGATCCGTCCGATCGAGCGATCGGACGGTCGTGATTCCTTCTTCTTCGAAAGGTCTCTGCGTGTCCTGCGTTAGGGCACGTAAGATCCCCTTTCGCCGCGCGTCCTCCCCTCCCGATGGCTCCTTCTACCATCAATAAGAAGCTCAAAATTAATCATGCAGTTGTTTCTACTCATCGTTGGAGAAAAATCGGACCCTAAGAAGACGATAGGAGCCCAGTATCGACCACTATTCCTTCCGGACCGTCGACCTTGAGGTACTTCCATACTTTAATTCTTGTGTTTAATCCTAATGTTTTGTTTCGAAATCATAATTAAGATAATGGATTAACCTATAACCGAGTTGGATTGTGTTAAAACGAGTCCAATCGGTGCGTTTCGCCTAACCCTAATCCCCCCCCCGTCGCGTGAAGGGGAAGACGAAGCGCCGGCCCGATTGAACCGGGCCGGTCGGGTCATTTCCACCGTGAACCGGTCCTTCCGTCTCAATGGATGGTGGGCCCCGCGTGCTGCTGAGGAGCAAATCCCGCGAAGACACGTGTCTCGCGGGACAGTCCTGACAGTGCTGCAGCCCCGGTGGGTCCCGCTGCTCTCTGCCCCGCCAATAGCGCTGCGCCACGTGTACCTGCATTTTAATTTATAAAACAGATATATATAAATATATACAAAATAGATATATTAATTAATCAAAAATTATATAACCGTTATATTAATTGAAATTATTAATTAGATTAATACTAAAACTTTAGACCCTAATAACTCCTAAATTATACATCCAAATAATACAAAATTATATACCTTTGGATTCAGCAAAAATAGAGGAATATTATGGCACTGATAATTTTGCATTTGAACCTATATTTAGCAAAATGATATTTAGGGTTTAATTGAGTTCAAATTTATGTCTCAAAACTTAATTAACCCATAACTTTGTGTATGTTCATCCAAACATACCTAATATGGGTCTTAAAGTGATCAAAAAACCCTAAGGATTAATTTGATAGTGTTCATTTTGCTGTTTGGATTAATTTTTGCCTAATCACTTTTAGGTCCTAACCCTAATTAGACCTAGAACTTCAATTGACCATAACTTGGTCAATTGAGCTCCAAATTGAATGATCCAAATATTAATTTAGATCAGAAAAACTTAATTAACAGTAATATGTAAAAATATTTTAAATCCAACGGTTAGATTTGCTAATCACTTTTAATTACTCTAAATCTTGATTAGTGAGTATTAGCAAATCTAGTAATCCAAATTGAGTGATTTAACTTTCAGAGGACTCATAGAGTCATTTAGAACCTAGCTGTAAGGTTTGATTAGTGTTTGAGTGATTAATTTCACTAATCACTCACTAATCACTCTTTGCCCTAATTAGGTCATAACTTAGTCAAATTAGATCTAAATTGAGCCTTCCACATGTCATTGTGATCAGTGAGCTATTTGTAAATCATAGCCACTAATTTTACTCAATTTGGACACTAATTGGCAAAGTTAGGTTTTTAACCCATAATTAAGAATCCCTTAATTACCCTTATAACCCTAAATCTTGTATTGGCCATAACTTGGCCAATACTTATCAGAATTTAACAAATTTAGATTCTATGGAAAGCTTAGATAGTAAAGGTCAATAATCTGAAGGAAAATTGAACTTTTACTTAGCCAAATTACTAATCTATCCTTATGAGTTAAATTCACTAATTTTGATCTCATATGGCTTAATAATCACTCAAAATTAGTTTAGTTGATGTCTAATCTTACATTAGACAGTAAGAATCACTTTCCAAAAGGAAATTTCAGAATTAAAACCTTAGATCAAAATTTGATCTTTTGAACCCTTAAGTAGGGGCAAAATGGTCATTTTGCCCAAATTTAGGGTTTAGCCTTTAAAAGCCCTAAATTCAGTTTCTAATCCCTAGAATCAGTAAATAGAATGACTTAGAACTAAAATTAATCAAACTCAAGTTTAAATTAGGTTTTGATTAAAATGGTCAAAATATGCTCCTTAAGAAAATTCCTAAGTAAATCGTGAGTGTTCTTCTTTCCTTAATCACTCTTAGATCTTACCTTATGTCCTTATAATATTAGTTAGGATGTGTGTCTTGAGAGATACTCTTAGTAATTAAGAGCTTTAATTCCTAAGATTAGGAATAGATCTTAAGTTAGAATTCATCTATTGAGTAAATTGGGTTACTCAATTAGATGAAATCTTGAGTTTTCTAGTTTATAGATTTTCTTAGTTTATTAAATGATTATTTTATCTTTAAACCCTAGAACTAAGAATAAAGATCTATCCTAATAAATTGATTTATCATTAGGACTTGCCTTAACTTAATCTGTGAGATTTGGGTTCTAAACTTAGACCCTTAGATTAAGTGATTATACCCCATCATCTAGAGTCTAATTCTTAATATTTTCATCTTGATTTGGCTAATCAAGATGAAGTTGGGATGAATTAAAATACAAAACTAGGTCGATGATTTATTCATTTTAACTAAATAATCATCTTTTGATTAAGTTATAATTAGGACTTGGCCAGTCTTAATTATCTTCAACTAGTAGGATTCGTGATTCTAAGTTACAGAATGTGTAAGAATTGATGATTCTGAAACTTATGTAACTTAGAGTAGATAGAACGAATAAAGTAGATAACAACGGATATCACCTGTGTTTTAGATAGAGTTTCTTGCTCATTTTGATTTTGATGCTTCGCATTCCTTGATTTTTGAGCCTTATACCTTGAACATATATTATGTACTTAAGATATTTGATAAATACCTTATGTTAATTTGGAATATTCATAAACAGCATTATGTTTTCATTTCACAAGTGGTTTGTAAGGTGTAGCTTGATTAGTATACCTCTTCGATCAACTCGTTCGGGGTCGGCAACCTTTCGAGGGTTTAATGTCCGACAGTCTATTGGCCATGCCTAGTCCGAGTGATAGGATGGATAGACTCTCGCCCTATTGACTATAGAGTCAGGATTCTGATATGGATATACTAATTCAAGTACACTTACATTCAGTTCTATCTTAGCTTATTAGGCTAAGAGTTTTAAGTGACGTTCAGTTCAGAGTTTCTTAGCTAATCAGGCTAAGATTTGTTGAGTATGTTTTTAGTGACTTAGATGGTCATTGCAGTTTCTGTTTTTAGTTACTGTTTTACTTATATATTCTGCATTGTAGCACTGTTTTACTTACAGCTTTCCTGCACGTGTTATATATATAGGATGCTAGTTTTATTTACTATTTTCTTATGCTTACCTAGGATGCTAGTTGTTTTCAGTTTTATACTGTTCAAATTATGTATGTCACCTAGCATATTCTATTTGATCATAAGCATATTTAGGTTGTACTTTTTTTACAGTTTTGTTTAGTCTTTTGCTTACCTTTTTTTGTTGCAATCGCTTGGAGGAGGTATGTATTACTTCCTGGTTGCTTTAGTTATAAACTATTTGTTTATAACTTTATACTGTTCTTTTGAACGCTTTTCTGCACCTATTTTGCTCAGTTTTGTTTTTATGGTGATATCTATTTAACTTAATAAAATTGTTTGCCCTAAAATGTACTTAGACATATTGTCTAACTAGTTTTTCTTTTGTTGGCTGGGGCCCTACCATTATGAAACAGATAATGGTAGGTTCTGAGTTTATTAAAGTAGTAGATCTAGTAGAGAGTTTGCCATTGGAGGAGGAGCCCGTTCCTGAAGATCTATAGTTTTAGTTTTCTTTCTTCCAGTGAGATTGAGAGTT
Source organism: Gastrodia elata (assembly GCA_016760335.1). Taxonomy (NCBI): domain Eukaryota; kingdom Viridiplantae; phylum Streptophyta; class Magnoliopsida; order Asparagales; family Orchidaceae; genus Gastrodia; species Gastrodia elata. The sequence goes on along the minus strand of CM028678.1, from coordinate 45,988,188 downwards.
TCCTTTCAGTTCTTTTAAACTTATTAAATATTGTAATAATACAGGTTTATATTTCTTTTTTGGTACTTTACTTATTCTGTATTGTTGTATTTATACTGTATTGGATGGATGTTATGTTTTATGCTTCCGCACTCTGAGTTCATGTATGATCATTTAGTGATAGTATTTTTGGATGAATGGCAAAGTCCTTATTTAAATTAGATTAGAATGTGTGTCTAATCCAATCTTAAGTGGGGACCTTGTCATTTGGTGACCCTTCCACCGTAATCATGTTAACTTAAGAGTTAACAGGACCACGATGGGGCAGGGCCGCCACACCATGCCTCTGAAATTTATCAAGTGCATCGCATGGACATGGAAATCCCTAAAGCAGTACCATCACCGACAAGTGCTTGGAGATCTTTCGTGACTCCATCACCGATTGGAGGTGCACACGAATGCTCACCAACTATAAGTGGGAAGCTTATTTGTATTGATCCCCCTAATGCTCACCAACTTAAGAAGTCAAGCAAGGAATGAAGTATAAAACTTCTAGGTAATATTAGTATTGATCTCCTTCTTAGAGCAAACAACTTTGCTATTTTGAGAAGCATTATGCTTAAATTCAGAGGATGGAGCATAAAGCAAGTAAATAGCACATGACCTACAATTTTATAGTTTGTGTAGTACTTGGGAAGATTCTTAAATATCACAATTTGCTAAAAATCTAGAAACAGTGGGCTTATTCCAAGCTTGAGATGGGTAGTCAACCTTAACAAACCACTCCACAAGAATTTGAGCTACTAAAAAACACAAACTTCATAGCAAACTCATCAAAATCTAACAATTCTCTTAATGATTGAGATAAATAAAAACTATAAATTTGTTTGATTATAAAAGTATATCTTATACTCAAAGAATGTGCTTCAAACTAACTTGATAGAAAACTTTAAATTTGATTCATTATCAAGTGGCCATATAAGTAGTCATATATAAAAGCTTTCCACTATGATGGATGTGTTGGCAAAAACTATTCATGCATCGTCTTCACCATTGTCAAATTTCAATAAAGCATGCATCCAATCAATCATACTTGCCTACCATCCAATCAATCATACTTGCCTACATAAAAAAAATTGAATGGCCATGTTATCTCACAAACATCATCCTTTGATGATAAGAGGGTGGATTTGCCATCATTTAAAAGGAATTTTTTGAAGCCATGATGCACCATAATGGGAGAAGTTGCACCCATTAGCTATTGGGTGAAAGGTCATTACTCCCAAGCAGGGGGGAGAAAACCCCACATGATGCACCTTAGTCATTGGAGAATTAGCACCAACAACATTCAAGGGTCACCAACATTAGGACTACCAGAATAGAGAAGATACAAATGTAAACATGAAAAAACATTGAAAAGGTCTCACTCCATTGCGAAAAGGAAAGGTTTGCCTTGGTCATATTAGCTAAGGGAGAAGCTTAAGGAGAGGAAGCCATTGGAGAGGTAGACATTAATCGACCAACCCATAAATGCAAGGTCAAACTTGCACATATTGGCAACAACTTACGATCCACCATCCATTGATCCATGATCGTAAAAGAGGTACACAACACCATGTCAGACTAAGCATTCCATGCTCTCAAACTTCTTAATTTGTTGCAGCAATTTCTGAACTTCTTAGTGTGGCGCCCCACCCCTTAATCCATAGGGATTAAGTTAAGGGATGGTGTGTCACTCTAACTAACCCTTCACTTATAATTGGATTATGATGAAATCCACAATCCACCTAATAAGGAAAGGATTAAGTATAGAATCAACATTCAGTCACTATCTAAGTAGACATACAGAGTGCAGAAGCGATTTTTCAATATAAATCATCCAAGCATCACAACATAAATATAAAGAAAAGTATCTCAGAACATAAGTATAAAATATAAATATGCAATCACTAGCATCTGTATTATTATATCATTTTAAAGTTTCAATTAATAAAAGAAAGTGTAAATACACTCATCCTCACATATAAACTAAAAGGGCTAAACAGCAACTTTTCCACGGGCTCCTCCTCTGGGTATGGCTCCACTCCTAACTCCTGCTCATCTAACTGAAGAGGGTCTGCCATTGTCGGTTTCACAATGTAGGGCCCTATCCAAAAAAAGAGAAATTTGGTTAGACAATTGTCTAAGTATATTTTAAGCTAATAATTTTATATATATTTTGTAATATCACCATTTATATTCTCTAAGCAACAACTATAAGGGAGTAGCAAGCAATACAATAAGGAAGGAAAAAGCTATATATAATTATTTATAAATTAAATAAAGGAGAGGCTAAGACATGCCTCACATGTGAGCTAAATAAGGTAAGGCATATAAATATACATAAGCAAACAAGTGCAGTAAGAAAAATACTACATCTTAAACATGCGAGTGATCAAAAGAAACATGCCAATTAAAATAAACAACTCAGCAGTGGTAAGTATAAATAGCGGCAAGATTCTAACATCCTAAATATATATAAAAGCAGTACAAGGAAATAGCTGACTGAATAAGAATACTGAAAGGTGACCAAACATCAACTGCATATAAACAAACGTGTACAATCTGTCATATAGAAGAGAGCTACTTTAGCTCACCAAAAAGGGGTTGAAGGGTCTTAGCACCAGTACGGCTAGGGCGGTTCCTAGCACGATACGGCTAAGGCAACAACAATCAAAATCGAAGGTTCTAGCACCAGTACGGCTAGGGCGGTTCCTAGCATGATACGGCTAAGGCAACAACAATCAAAATCGAAGGTTCTAGCACCAGTACGGTTAGGGCACCAACAATCATAACCGAAGGATCCTAGCACCAGTACGACTAGGGCGGTTCCTAGCACGATACGGCTAGAGCAACAATCAGTATGATCGAAAGAAATACTGAGAGGCAGCTCAACACATCAAATTATTATCTTCTCGTTAAATACTTTAATATTTTTACAAGGAATCTAAGGAGTCTCCATATTTTTTCTAACAGTTTATTTATGCATCAAAAATCTTGTATGACATGCTTAAGAAAATATAGCACAAAAATCAAGGAATGCGTAAGCAATAATCGTCAAAGTAAGCAATGGACTTCACTAAACATGGTGGTATCATTTGTTTTCTACTTAACCATTCTAACTATTCTAAATTACACAAGTTCAGGATCACCATTTTCCTACTATCGAATGTAACTCAGAAATTCATCCTTATAAGTTAAAAAGGATTAGAACTGATCAGGTTCTTATCTAGTTCAATCATATATACGACTATGAGTTAAATCAATAAATTATACGTCCTAATTTTGTGAATTTAGATATTCTAACTAAGATCTGATCAAGATCTTCTAATCCTATAGATTATGGATTAAACACTATGAGATTTAGGTTTAATCACATAATCGAAAGAGGATAAGACCTAGGTTCTAGGTTTTATTCTATAAGTGATCTACTAGTAAGGCAAATTATATCAAGTAATCAAGCTTAATAGGATGAACCTCCTATCTTAAATCTAAGGTTAAAAGACAAAATAATCAGAACAAATTATAAAATAAAAGAAAAGTCTATAAACTAATAAAACTAAGGTTTCACCCATTGGGTAACCCAATTTACCCAATGAATGAACTCTAACATATGATCTAATCCTAGTCTCAGAAAAGATCTTTAAGGTATAGTGCTTAAGACTTAGAAGAATCCTGGAATCTGATCTAAGGGTTGATTTCACTCACTTAAGTATCGTTAAGATGATTATAATTTTAGTTTTAGTGGTTTGGAATGTTATCTAAAGGGTAGGTGTACTTGATCTAATCTTAAGGAAAAAATGACTACTTTGCCCCTACTTTAAGGGTCAAAAAGTCAACTTTTGACTTATGGGTCAGAATTGAATTATCTTAGTTCCAACTGATTCCTTACTATCTAACTTGAAGATAGACAGTAAGTACGCCTAAATTGGACTCCAAACGAGTTCTACAGGCTCAAACTAAGGTTTTTGGTCTAAGGGTATTTCAGTAATTTTTACTCTACTGAAACCTAGATTTTTATGCAATTTATTGTTGGCTATGGCTCAAGGATCCCATAAAGTCCAAGAACACTGAATTCCGAGTTTGATTGACTAAGTTATTGACATTTCAATTCTTAAAGTAATTAAGTTCTGTATATTATTAGTTCAATTTGATTATTACTCAAGTTATACTTAATTAATTAAAGCATTCATCCATCATGTGTTTTTAAATATTAATTATTATTATCCAATTAATATTTGTTTTATTGTTTTTCTTAATCAAATAAATTAACTTGGTCTGTTCATTACCTAGTTAATTAGCTTGAAATATTAACTAAATCAATTGAATCTAATGGTTAAGCTAATCTTAAATACAATTGAACCAATTTGATTAAGTTTGTCATTTGCAATCAATTAATTCACTATATTATTAATCATAGTATTTATTCATCTAAATTGTTACTGTCTTAATATAGTTGTATGTTACCACCTAAAGTTTTCTATTTATAAGACTAAGTATTTGCATCAATTATATAAATATAATAATATTAAGTATAAGATACATCATTCATAACATTATATGTGCTAATTAATTTCTACTTCATAGTATAAACTAATTTATTACATTTACTTGACTCAGTTATTTATCACCCTTAATTAATTTATTAGCTAAGCACGTAATCTTTGTCTAAGTATACAAATATATATACATATATATATATATATATATATATATGTATACATATATATATATATATATATATATATATATGTATATATATATATATATATATATATATATTTATATATACGAATCGGATGAAAGATAAAAGAAGGATGGGCACGTGAGTTAATAATAACTGAGTCAATTAATTATCTCTTAATATCTGTAGTTTATATTATTACCGCTTATATTTAATTATTCGTAATTATAAGATCCTATAACTTTATATATATATATATATATATATATATATATATATTTAAACGTATATAATACATTTTCGTATAGATATATTTAATCACCTAACAATTTTTATTTATTGCTCTCGGTATGAATAACTTCATTCGTATGTGACTATGTGTACATTTACATACCTTATATGTATAACTATTTATATCACTCTTATGTTTACAATTAAATTTGTTTTCTGCGGGTCAAATATCTACCTATTAGTTAGATCTTGAATATTCGGCAAATTAAATCCGGCTAACTTATTTTAGCTAATACGGCTAGTCTCCTAATCACTTGGGTAGATTCATACCCATTCCCTAAACATATATTTATTTTTAAATAAATGTTTATTTTTAAATAAATGCTCGTATAAGTGCGCATATATGCAATAATCACATCAAGTTTTTCTGAATATATATATATATATATATATATATATATATATATATATATATATATATATAGCTTTATAACTAACTCGTAGCTAGTTAAGTTAACTGGGTCATTTATCTTAGTTAATTTAACTGGGTTAATTAACTTGGCTAAACGGTTAGTTAGGTCACTAACTTAATATTGATTTTAACATAAATTAATCCAATTAATACTTACATATATATATAATTTATTAAATTGTAGGAATATTAAATTTGTTCGTTTAATTAAATTTATTACGCCAGTAATTATTTAATTACGACTATAATTATTTAATTAAATCTTAAGTTGTCACTTAGTACTAAGTTAAATCCCAAAAGTAATTAACTTAATGCTACTTGATTACTTAATCTATAATCTATAATCTAAATTATTTAAATCAAACTACTCAAAAATTTATTATATCTGTACGTCCCGGATATGTATATATATATATATATATATATACTTATAATAATATACTTATACATATATATATATATATATATATATATATATATATTATATATAAATCAAAACTGTTTTTGTGGAGGTCATGATGCTGTGGGACCCGCCAGGCAACACGTGGCACATCCCCATTGGACGCGGAGAGGGAGTGGGCCCCATTGGGGGCAGCGACTGACGGCGTGGGGCCCACCCAGCAAATGGGAGGCAGCCACGTCGCGGATCGGGCTGCTAGCGGGTCGAGCTCGGCCCGAAATGGGCCCGACCCGAATGCCGCTTCGCCTCCGCCTCCCTGCCGACCCGACGAGACTCGCGGGTTAGGGTTAGGGCCGGAGCGCCCCGATCGAGCGCGCGACGGCTCGATCGGCGAGTGTGCGATCGACGGAGTTTAATGACGCAATAATTGGAATGCTAAGCTAGGAGTATAGGATCGGGAGGGGTACCTTAGGATTCGAAGATGACCACGCCGAGTGCCCCGATCGCTTAATTCGTTCGCGCCCCTCAAGTCCAGGCGTCGGGGCTTCTTGAGGCGTTTGGGGCGGACCTGCCGAAGGCTGGGATGGCTAGGGTTGGGTGGTTCGTGCAGTGGCCCGCCGCACGGCTCCGCGGCGACGTGTGTCCCACGCGCAGAGGCGTTGGGATGACGCAATCGGGACCGTCCAGATCGGACGGTCCGATGGTTGGACCGGGCTGGCGGCTAGTAGCTGTCAGATAGAAGATCCGACGGTCAGATGGGGGCGCCATCAAATTCGACGGCGCCGTCTCAGGACCCTAACGGTGCGGCCTTTTAAGTAACGCGCCCTTACTTAATAAAATAATAATATTTTTTTATTTTTTTATTTTTTTAGTTTCTAAAATTTCGAACATGTTTTTCCTAGCTATTTGAGAGGTGAGGAACGCAACGGTGAGGTCGGATTTTTGATCCAACGAGTATTTTGATTCATCGATTTACGGGGTATTTAAATAATATTAAAATATTCGTCGAAATTTCGACGAGTCTCGATTGACACGAAAACGTCACCCCTAGCTAATTTGGGGTCAACAAGCGCAATGGCGAAGTCCGTTTTCCAATCCGAGGTCAATTTAAATAGGTCAAATTTTGGGTTTCCAAAATTTCTAGAAATCAGGATTCGATCAATTTGACTCCTGATTTGGACTAAGTTTTAGAGATTCACTCCAATTGACCTAATTAACACTTATAATTAGTATTAAGACTAAGATTAGTCTTAATTGACTAAGATAATAACTTGAATTGTTACACTTAGAGAGTAGTAACTCAATTGAACTTTGGCAAATGCAACTTGAGGAAGGCGACAACATCATGATAGACTAAGGGGCCTTTGGGGTTGGTGCTAGCTGTACTGAATTTCCACAAAGCATATCATCATATTAAACTTTAAAATTTTGAATTTTTTTAAGGGAATTTATTCTAACAATATATATATATATATATATTTATTGTCAGAATAAATGAATTAAATATAATTGACTAAGTATATATATCTTGTCTCCATATATTTATGCCAAAAGTTAATATTGAGTTAAAATATCATTTATTCATTGCTATCTATGCATAGCTTATAAATAGTCCCCTAAATAGCTCGTAGAATAATTATTCTCATATAAAAATAAAAAGTCATCAATAGACAAATGTTATTTAGATCTGCTGACGTGATACCAATGAGTTTTTTTAAATATCACGTCAACGAATGTGAGTATCATTTCTCTATCCAATCCAATAAGAGAAAATGATGAAAAAAAAACATTTTTATTTATAATTATAAATTCTTAGTTATCAATTCTCATACTAAGGAGTTGGCCACCAAATTAGGACTTTAATCACTCTATTTAACATGTCTTTTAATGCCAAATTGATGACTTTTTGCTTCCAATAATTAATTGTAATTTTGCTGTATGTCTTTCAAATCATTATTTTTGCATATAAATCGCTCAGACTTTCATATTTACAATAAAAGCATTCAAAAAAGTATACATTTATAAATATTGATGATTAAGAACTGATACATAAAATATATAAATTTGAGTGCTTAGCATGCAAAAAGTCTTAATTATATGCTTAAGTACTACTGAGCTGCTTTGTTATATTTAGAAGTTGCACATAAGACAAGATTACATACGACTTAGCTAGCTTTTTTAGTTCAGCTTCTATGTCTCCCTCAAATATCTATTAAAAATATTAAAAAATAAAAAATATATTTTAAATATAAATTCTAATTATATATATATTATTTCTTAGCCAATAAAGATTTCTCAAATGTTTAGAAAGTCATAACATCATCACTTTTTTTTCACTCTTGCATGATGACTAAAGAGAACTATCGCTCATAATTTGACCCGAAATTTGAAATTCGAACTCGAGACATTTGACTCGACTCAAATTAGACTCAAAAGTTTTCGAGTCGAATTCAAGTTATACATCTTGACTCTAACCAATTTAAAATGAGTCCAAATAACTCGAACTCGACTCGAACTTTGCGAGTAAGGGCTGATTAGAATCTAACTCGGCTCGAAACGAACCCTAATGAGAACTCAAAGCAAAAGTCAAATGCTAATGCATACAAATTTTCTAAAGAATATTAAAGCTTAGGGTCCGTATCACTGAAATCCTTGAAAATTTGCATGAGTTAGGCATCCATATAGTAAATGATGAGTGATTGATGAGATATATTTGAGATTATTGTGATGAGAATAATAAAAAATCAAAAGCCTTAATTATTATATTTTACACAATATTTTATTTTAATATTAAATTTGCATTTTTTTTCGAAAGGTTTTTATAATTATTGACTAATTATCATTATTTCAATACTTTTAAATATTTATATTTTATTACAAACATTAATATATATATATATATATATATATATATATATATATATATATATTTCTAAATCATAATATATTAGATATTAAGATATGATGTTCCAAATATATTTGATATTTAAATTAAAAAATGCTATTTATATTTGTGCTGATGTAGCACTCAAAAATATTCATTCAATTGGATTTAGATATTATTTCATAATTGTTTATTTATTTATATTAAAATAATATAAATATTATTTTTAAAATTTGTATTAAAATGATATCAAAATTCTATTGTATAAATTTTTTTTAAGTAACAAGTAACAAGATATTTCTTTAAAAAAAAATAAAAATTTCTTGGAAATAAAATCCACAGTGCTAGCAAATAGAGCATGAAAAAGGTTATTGTTAAACTTATACACTCATATATATATATATATATATATATATATATATATATATATATATATATATATTAAAATATATAGATGATATATTAATTTAATATGTAAATAAATTATTTTTTGAATATATTTTTTTATAAAGACATATATAAAAAATAAAAAAAAGAGGAATACTATTTAGACCGGCTGATATGGCACCCAACAAAACTCATCCAATAGAATTTGGACATATTTCATTAATATATATTTATTTACATTAAAATAATATAATTATTATTTTTAAAGTTTATATTGAATGCACCCCAAAAATCCTATTGAATAGACTTTTTTGGATGTCGCGGTCTAAACAACATTTCTCTGAAAAAAAAATTATTGGACTTGGATTTATATTCTTGTGTAATTTTTTAAGCATTAGATGACATCATGTGATGCATAAATAACTGATTTAAATTTCAAAAAATTAAATTAAATTTTTAATTAAAAAAAATTCTTGCTAACAGTATTATTTAATTATTTAACATTATATGGTGGATTAAATTAGAACTTAGAATGCTACACTGTTGTTTGTATGTTCCAATCACTACTTTTAACATAACAATTTTATTTTTGAAGAATTTGAACTTATGAATAATATGTGCCCGGGACCGCCCAACCCGACCCGACCGGATTTGGCAAATTTAATCAATGTGTACCGTCCCGGCCCGAAAAGGATTAAATTCCTTGTAGCCCGCCTTATGCAAATCTGGCCCGTCAACCAAAACCCAGCTCGTCTCGGCCCAGCAGCGTGCGCGATGTGTTATCGTACCAAATTTTGCCCGACCCGACAACCGTCGAATTACCCAAATCGATGTTGTTTTGCACCCAAAAAGGTGCTAGTCTCATGGCTGGCAATTTTTAAGCTGAGTACGAGTCGAACTGCTTGACTCAACTCAAAAAAAACTTGAAATGAATCGAATTTGACTCGAACGAGTTCGAGTCTTGACTGACTCGACTTGAATTTGACGAGAAGCTGGCCCTCATTGGATAAACCCCATTGAAGTTGCTTTCATCATAAAATAATGGCGGGCTAGCTCTTCATCCTAAGAAAACTTGAACAAATTTGGCTCGAGTTTAACAGTATGATTTGAACTCTTGATCCGTGAATAGTTTAAATTCAAGGCTTTCAACTGCTAAAAGGCAAAACCGCTTACTAATATATATATACATATATAATCTACATGTTTTGATTACTTTAATAAGGGTTTGGTGAGTAGATAGAGTCATGCAGAGCAAACAATATCTTCACTCTGGTCCTTTGGTGAGACTTCTCCTATCCACATCAACATCATCAAACCCCTCTTCTAAATTTCTCCATCCCAACGCCTCCAGCACATATAAATACACATATGTACAAGGAAGTTCATGGCTATCTCAAGCTGCTACTCTATGTTAATATGCGCACGAGGAAGCTGTCGAGGAACGAAGACCCCCTTAAAATCGCCGCTAGGGATTGAAGGAGGAGGAGATCATGGGTGGCCGAGGCCGAGCCCCGTGCTGTCAGAAGGCTGGGCTCAACAAGGGCTCGTGGACGCCTGAGGAGGACGCCCGCCTCATCGCCCATATCCGCCAGTACGGCCATGGGAATTGGCGAGCTCTTCCTAAGCGCGCAGGTAACAAACGGTCTTTGGAATGATGTTGTAGTCCTCAATTTATTTATTATCCCACATTGTGAGTTCGAACTCAAACATATTACATATTTACTTCTTAGGAAGCTAAATATTTGGGAGTGTGTTTTAGTAAAGTTAAAAAAAAAAAAATTATTAATCCTGAATATATATATAGGATTATTGCGGTGCGGGAAGAGTTGCAGGCTGAGGTGGATCAACTACCTGCGCCCGGACGTTAAGCGCGGGAACTTCACAAAGGAAGAAGAAGAAACTATCATCAATCTGCATGAATTGCTTGGAAATAAGTAAGGCTTATCATATTATATCTTAATTAATATGAATTTTTAGGGGTGATCCATATTACTAAAAACAAAATACTCACAAATTATTTTGCAATAATTTAATGGAATTACAATGTAATCAAATAATTAATTGCATAAGCAGGTGGGCTAAAATAGCATCCCATCTACCGGGAAGGACCGATAACGAGATCAAGAACGTGTGGAACACGCACCTGAAGAAGCGCCTGAAGCTCGAAAGCCCTGTGATTCAGTCGCCTGCGCAGGAGGATGACTCCACGAGCTCCTCCGACGGAAAGCAATCGTCAGACAATACTGGGACCCAAATTGAACCCCTCTTCGACTATTTGTGGGGCATGCTTGACGAGGCTTCGATCCTGACAAGCAACGAGGACGACGCACTCGAAGAGACGAGACGATGGCTGGCTGATTTGGAGGAGTTGGGCTTAGACATCAATGACTCTATATGGAGAACTTGAAGCATCATTATTGTACTAATACATTTTAAACTCTTATTTGGGTATGTGTTAGTCTTGTAAATTGAGCACATTCTTAAAGTCTAATTATGGATATTATGTATTATACAAATTTACAAAGGTGTAAGCATGCTTTATAATTCAATTTTATAGCACTTTTAAATATTTTACTTATGACAATTAATTAATTAATTAATTATTAAAAACAATTAATACTGCAATTTAATTAATTATTCGTATAAAATACTTATTTAAATAAACAATTTAATTAAGAATTCAATAATTTTTAAATATTTTAGCAAAGCTAATTTATTTGTATGGCATTAATCCAACGTCGAATGCAAATATAAAGCTAAACTGATCAGAAGAATTTTTAAATAAAAAAATTTAAGGATTAATTTGATATTCAATTGTTAGAAATAAAAAATATATTTTTTCAAAAATTAATTATCTTTAGATATCCAATATCTTAAAAAATAATTTAAATGATCGAGTGATTGAGCACTTTTGCTTCACAGCTCACTCTCTCTCTCTCTCTCTCTTTCTTTCTGGACCTCTCTAGATCTCTCGGATCACCGATCGCGATAATGCAGAGGCAATCGCTGGGGTCTCCGATCTCGAAGCTCCAAATCCATGGCGAAATCGGAACCCTAAACCAGGATGCGAAGCGGATGGCCCCAGCATCATCATCGACGGAATCCAAGTTCAAAGAAACGGAGAAGACTCAAATCAGCTCGAAAACCAACAGATCCATCCACTTCATCCCTCTCCTCACCCTCCTCTGCTTCCTCATCCTCTATCTCTTCTCGCACGACCCCAAAGGTAAACCCTCGCTCGTCCTTCTTTCATCGATCTGCTGCTTCTTTGATCGATTTTCGAATGCTTTTCCAGGCATTGAAATCGGGACGCATTTGGATGGATTCTTGGACAGGGACAAGATCGGGGAGGTGATAAGGAGTCGTCGGGCTTTGAAGAAGGCTGATCGCCGGAAAATGACAAGCTCTTAGGGCGGTTGCCGCCGGCGTTTTGAGTTTCGTATTTAGGACTTTTTCATTTTGATTTTTTTTTGGATTGTTTGGGTTTGAATTTGGATTTTTTAGGGTGTTTTGCATTTTAATATTTTAATTTCAGGGCTGTTTGGTGAAAGGTCAAATTCATATTCAGTCGTTTAAATTTAGAATGATTAGCAAAATTTTGACAAAAATTAAGTTTAATATTGTGGCCTTAATTATAATTTATGTTTGGGCCATGGGTAATTTTCTCCAAGTGCTAACAAAAAATTGACACAGATTAGTAGTCTTAATGACATGAGATTATCTGTGTATGATTTTCGCTCTTATTTTTGAATAATTTTCAAAATTTACAACTTTTGAGTGTTGCCTATTAGGTTAGATGTATATAGCGAGACAACATGTCTTCATGATCGAACAAATTTGCAGTAGCTGTTCTCTTTTAGGTTAGATGTCATGATAAAATGCATCAAGCACTGTAAGAAATCAACACTTCAATGCCTGTATAAGATAACAAATCACCGTAAAAATATTATTTCAAGTTATTATTCACTATTACAAAGCGGAGACTAATAAAAATCAACCATATTCATAAACAAATACAGACCTTCCATCATATCATCCCAATCATAGAATCAATCCATGGGCAGGGGCTGGCTTCTTCAGGGACGGCTGGCCGGGAGCAGCGTTTGGCGGCGGGCCCTCTGAGATATGGACCTGAGAGAACTCGCTCTCCAGATCACTACTGTCCCTATGCCCTTCCTCAGCAGCGACTTTATCCCTGGTCTTTGATCCGACGTCCGATGCGGCCCTGGCAGCCCTGCCGAAGATCCCGGCCGCCCACGCTGTTCCCGTGAGCACATACCTGTTCTTCATTATGGTAGAGCCGGCGGTGCTCACCTTCTGCTCGGCGGCCGCGAAAGCCGACTTCGTCTTTTCGGACACCTGGAACTTCTGGTCCATCTCCCTGACCTTCTCGTTGACGACGGAGGTGCCCATGCTAATCTTCTCGCTCAGCCCAATCCGCCTATCGAAGGAAGCGACTTTGGCGGTGGCGGTGGACGTGAACTGGTGCTTCTCGTCCAGGGTCTTGGCTTTGTTCAAAGCATCTTTGCCTAAGATGAAGCCCTTCGCGAGCATGGTGCTCACGACGTCCTCTGCCTTTTGAACCGGGCCTTCGGCACCAGAGACGGATTTGGAAACCGACGGCTAAGGATCCACGAATATTTTTTTACCAAATTAAGAGCATAGATGGTTTCAACATAAGAATTTTTTTATACTTCGAACCTAAATTTCAATATTTATAACAAAGCACTTTCATGCTGACATCAACTTATAATCAAAAAAATTGGATGTGGTATAGGGCTGACTTCGAGTCGAGTTATCCTAGACTCAAATTTTCGAGTTGAGTCCGACTCGAACTGACCATTTCGAGTCGAATCAAATAGGGTTCAAATCCAGTAGTTTGATTCGGAATCGAGTCAAAATGTTTTGAATTTGAGTTCGAGTTCAAACTTCATTGCCAGCCCTAATGTAGTTTAAAGATTTTGATGTTATGCATGTAAAGAAACTTTAGACAAAACAATTCTTACCATAGGAGGAGCGGAGGCGGAAGCCGGTAACTGGTAATCCGGGTCTAGAGTAACAATGACTGACAAGTCGACAATGGTAGCACCCTAAAAAGGGAAGCAAGTTTAGCCTCTAAGCAAGTGGGTGCGATTGAGTTTCATCAAAAAAAGACAGTGCACTATAGGTGTTAAATGCATAAGGTTATCATTTAAAACTAATGAGATTAAGCTTTAAATGAATTATTAACCCTAATAGTATCCAATGAATTGAATTAGTATCATCATTATGTTACCAGAAAAACATTAATTTCTTATGAACAATTAAATCTAATACAAACAAATACGATTCAATGATATTCATTCTCATTTCAATCTTCCCATTTAAGAAATGACTCACGAAAACAGAAAGCATACCGAAAGAAGAATAGCAGTTTCTGCTCCCTGTTTGTCTTTAAAGGTTACATAAGCAATTTGAGACCACTCGCTGTCGCTGTTGAAATTAACGAGTACATGTGTGTGTGTATATATATATATATATCAGTTATTATATTTAAAATATATGTAAATTTGAAATAATAATTTATTTATACATGCCTTTTCACTTCAACGTATTCAATGTCGCCAGAGAAGGAAAAGAATTCCTTTATGTCCTGCATAGATGCACTGAGTGAAACATTGCTTACCTTGACTGTCCTTACCTGTAAATTCAGCAAAAATTTATTCTTTAGGATACAGTTCATAACTTAATCAAAATCAATAAAAAACAGTTTTCAAGAATGGCGAATTAAATTTTTTTAAGAAAATTGCTAAGAAAAGAAAATATGGCCCCAGAAATGTAAAGAACAAGTCCCAATCTGGGCTCTTGCAGGTAATACTGAAGCAGTATCAGTCAATTAAGAATCAATTGCTCAGAGGTTAAAACGACTCAGAAATAACTGAAAAAAAAATGTAGACAAATATAAAAAAATGAAAGTATAGCATAATAAGAACTTGTTTAAGCATAAAAATTTGACAACGCATCAAATTTGCAGAAACATCGGTTCTAAATATATAGTTTAAGCACACAAATTATAAAAATAATTGTTTAACTTCGTATAATATTATAATCCAGTAGGCGTCATCGCACTGCAAAGGCTCGCAGACCTAAACAAAGTTTTAGGACACTTAATCAGTTTATTTTATACTAAATTTCCATGTTTTTCGTAAATGAATTATGTAGATTTGAATTCCAATGTTTGGTAGAGTAGCACTGGTTTTACTTTCAATATTTTTTCCTTAATAGCAATAACTCTATAAAAAGGAATTCATGAAAAGTATTCCAAATTATTGATCATATTATAAAGTGAATGAAAGCTTTATAAGATAAATAAAATGTTTTCTAGAAGCAAAATGTGTGCTTGGATCGCCATCAGTTGTGCAAGTATATTTTTGGCTTTTCCCTTCATTCCAACTTGTAAAGATTCGATCAATCAATCTTCGAGAATAAATCCCTAAACTGAAAATCTTTGATAGATTGTTTTCATTGGCATCAATCTTATTCTTGCATATGCGGCGATAATTGCTGTGGTCTATTCTCATACTTGAAATCTTTGATACTCCATTAAGATGATGTCTAGGATTACACTGACCACCACCATTCTATAATATAAATGGCTTTAGTTTAAAGTTTCCCAGCATGCAAACCTCCAAATCTCTCTAGATTCCTGTAGTTGCACTAAACTTCTTGAACTTCTTCTATAAGATGTTTAGATCAAGCTGTTCCGCCTCTACCTTGGCCACATCCTCAGACCTCTTCAGGGAAGAGTTCTTGAACAGACTGTTGTATTGGCATGGTGTATAGAATGAATCTCATAAAAAACTTCCGTAGTACCCAAACTGATTTAAACCACCAGTTTACAATGTTTTAGGCTCATCACTATCTTTGTTAAAATTTAAAGCATTTCATTAATATCTTGTTCTGTTTGGCAAGTGGAATTAAATGTGGAATGTTTTAAATAGAATGAGGTGCAAAACTTTTGTAGAATCAGATGATATCACTATTTTTGTATGGAAATATATGGGCAAAGAAAAGCTTCTTGGCTCAATGGCTTATTTAATACAATTTTAAAAACAAAACAAAATTTTAATGAGAAGGGTTTTGTGATACCTATTTCAAGAAAAAAGTGGCATGCATGGTTGTGCAAATTATTGAGAAATTATGTTAATGATCAATACTTTAAACTTTGGGGGAGAGTTATTGAACATATATTGACAAGTTTCATGAAATTGCTTTGATTTTATGATTGATAGATCACTAAAAAGGTTAGGCATATGCAAAGAGTTTAGATTGAGAAATTTAGAGAGACAAAAATCATTTAATATTGAGATTTAGAGAGAGAGAGAGAGAGAGAAAAAATCATTTAATATTGAGATTTAGAGAGAGAAACGATCATTTAATATTAATTAACTTAGAATGGCATATGATAATGTACCAAAGAAGGCTTGGAAATTTATGAAAAAGGGGGGATGAGTGGGTATACTCAAAAGAATATGAAGATAAATGAGTACATTGGATCATGGTTGAGAATAAGATAAAAAAGATCGACTTTGTTGGTTTGGACATATAAAATGTACATTGTTACATCCCCTTGTGAGAAGAGTTGATTAAATGAGTTTTCCTTCCCTATAAAAGGAAGACCTAAAGAGACATGGCAACAAATTAATTTAAATCATAATTGGAGTTTAGAGAGTAGCTATTATTTATCCAATGGAGACAAAGAATTCATGTAGACAATCCCACTTACTGGGATAATAGGTGCAATAATGTGGTAAGCAGACAGCACAAGAAGCACCACACCGAACTCAATGGAATATTAACACAGTTCTATGTGAAAAACCCTTGACAGGAAAATGATGGGACAGAAATAGAAACGACTGCACTACAGAAAAAAACAAAGAGAGAATTATAAGAGATTCAGGCCGCCCAAACAGCATCAGCAATCACTATATGCAGATTATGGAGAAGGAAAACAAGATAATATTGCAAATATTCCCCTGCAATTTATCTAGGTTTTGGGGACACTGCCCTAGAACCCCCCGCAACCTAGCTGGGAACACAAGGAGCTCTATCCCACAGGACCCATATGAGTCGCAAATGAAAGGCATGCACCAAACAATATGTTAAATTATCCTTTTTGAATGATATTAAGTTTGAATTTGAACACTATTAACAAAGTACATAACTATGAATTTGATTATATTTGATTTAATCTTTGGCCTTCTTTTTGTAATCATCTTTTTATAAAATGTACCTAACGCCTGTCTCCACAATTTTAGAACATATTACGAAGCAAATGAAATACATGAAAGATCAGTTGAATGCTCTCTAGATCAAAGTTGTGCATGGAGCGTTCACCTCTGCCGTAAAATTTTTACATCCATGCTACGTTTGATTGAATATAACATTTTATTTTATCCAATTAATAAATTAAGAACTAGCGGCTCTTTTAATCCCAGTTCAATCAAATGCAAATCCAGTTTTACAACAATTTCAGAATTCGTATATACTTGAATACTATACTATTTGATTAGTTAAATGTAAGAAAAGCGAGTTTTGCACATAGAAAGACTAATAACCACAAGTGTCAAATAAAAAGGTTTCGCCTATCTCCACATACTCCAAGATCAGACCTAGACTAAAAATTAGAAAATTTCATCACCTAATTTATAGAACAAGAACATCATCAACCCATCTAAAAAATCTGACAAAAACCTCGGCTAATCGAACAGATCGAGCAAACCCCAGTCGCACCCGTCAAAAAAACGAAATAAAAAAAACCTAGCCACGCCCGTAATTCATCCCAAGGTTCGACAATCAAAGACGGCAGTAATAAAAAAAATAGGCAAGAGAAGGATTTCTTACGGCCGACATGGCAGTCAACACAGGAAACCCTAGCGCAGGCGCAAGTAAGAAGGGAGAGCAGCAGGTAAAGTTCAGAGAGAGAGAGAGAGAGAGAGAGCGAGCGAATTGTGAGAAGAAAGATGTGAAGACTGAACAGAAAGGGTTTTGGGGGATGCGTCGCAGGGAAGGCAGACTCGCTGTGCCGTTGGATCACGATAAATCGTTAAGAATCACGATGATGTGCTGACGTGGCAGCGTGCGGGGCACGAACTTTTACAGATCTGCTCCCAGCAAGAAAATATGAAAGGCATGAAAGTTTTAGGAACTAATAAAAAAGAATTTATTAATCTACCTTCTTATTAAAATATAAGAATTAAATATATTTTACAAATTTAATATAACTTTTTTAAATATTACAAAACAAATTTATAAAAATTATATTTTAACTCAAATCCTTCATCATCAAGTCTTTGAGAGTGTAAACTATCGTTAGTGCTCAGACTCGAAGTTTAAAAGTGCTCTTTTTTGTAATACTTGAAGAAATTGTGTTAAATATATAAATTCTATTAATTTGTGTTAAATACTAAAAATTTCAAATATTTTTGTATTATTGAATTTTTTTTACAAAAACAGTTATTTTTGATATTTAATTGATAAATTATAAAGATTTTGATTTAATATATTTAAAAATTCCTTAAAAAGAATAATTTTTAAGCAAATCATTATTAATTATATCTGCAGTAAGATATTTTTCCTTCTCCAAAAAAAAAATTATCAAATAACTCTAAAAATATTTCAAATAATTTTGTGAGAAATATTATTTAATGAGATTTAGATATTATTTTATTAATATTTATTTATTTACATTAAAATAATATAAATATTAATTATAAGAGAAATGTTATTTGGACCCGTTGACGTGGCACTCAAAAAAGCTCAACCAATATGATTTGAGTATATTTCAGTAGTATTTATTTATTTACATTAAAATAATATAAATATTATTTTTAATGTTTATATTGAAATTATATCCAAATATTATTATATAAACTTTTTTGAGTATTTGGTTATTTGATTGATAAAGCAAATGAGAAAAATAATATCATTTGATTATAGCCGTTAATCGGTACACAATTGATTATATATATGGTTAAGAAACAAATGTATTAAATATTTAGCATTATAATTAAATTTTCACAGATGTTAATTAATTATATATTTCAATTACTATTATTATTAATCTTTATTTTAATTAATTATTAATTTAAAAATTAATCTGCTTTTAATGAAGTAATTAGTTAATAATCTGTGGTAACTATTTTATATTTTTATATAATTAAATTTATTATATTTTAGCAGATTTATTATAATATTTAATTAATTATGTTTTTAGTATAATTTTCTAATTAAATTTCAAATATACTAATTTTATTTTATTATTGTAATAGTAATTTTAAATAAAACAATGGACAATGTTACAATACCCCCTCTAATATCCTCTCAAATTCTCGATGAGGTGACAGCTGACGCGGCACTTCAGGCCACGTCAACTTTTTTTTTTCTTAAATCCCTAACATACGAAGCCTCTAACCTAATCGCCCGAAGCTGCCGCGAAGACCTAATCAGCACCGAGCAGCTTTCCTTTCCGCTTTCATCGTTTTGCTCCCGCTATGGTTTGCGGTGACGCCATCGGAGTGATCCTTTCCCTGCCAACATTGCTTGCATATCTTCTTCTTCCAACTGCCAAGCTTTGCTTATCTTCATTCACGCCTCGTCCCAAAACTAGGGCAACAATCTATCAAATTTATTTGGGGACTTTAGGGTTTCGTTCAGCGGCCATGGCTGTCGTCGATCGGTGTTAGGGTTTCGTTCAAAGGCCATCGTTGTCGTCGATCGGTGTCGTTTAGGGTTTTGTTGCGGCGACACCATCGGAGCGATCCTTTCCCTACGAACATCCGTCATCTTGTGCTCCAGATAGGGTTTGTCATTTATGAATCCTTTTTTTTGGTGTTCCATTTATGAATTTGTGGAATGTGTTTCAGCTTACACTTCAATATTTCAATTTTCAACCTTTAAATTTTTTGCTTTACAAATTGAGTACTTTCATGTAATATCTACAAATAATTAAAAAGATTTAAAGATTTTGGGATTTGCTTCTTGAAAACTGTTTATTAAAAAGTTATTTATAAATATCATTGCTTCTTCGAAGCTATTTCTTAAAAACTATAGAATGAAGCTATTTCTTAAAAACTATAGAATGAGGTAGTTGTGCTGCATTTTTTATGCTAAATATTTTATATGATTCATTGCTATTGTATTCCAAGCTAAATATTTCGTATGGTTCACCAACTGTGTTTTTTGTGCTGCTTTTTTTAGTTAAAATAATTGTATGTTATATTTATAGGCAATGTTTATGTTTGTTTTTTAATTAGATGACTCTATTCTTACTAACTCAAAATTTAAATGTAAGTGTAAAGCAACTTAATTTCATTTGTTCATATTTAGCTTGATATATTTACTACTACTTCCATTATCCTCACAAAATTTACACTATTCAATTTTGGGGAGGCTGCGTTGTGTTGATAGATGCATTGGGTTTATTTATTCATCTTTAATCATTGGTTTCATCTGAAATTTTTATCTTAAAGAAGTTAACATTTCACCCCATATTAGCAATTGTTACATCTCACTCATATTTATCTTAAGGTAATTATAATTATATTTTGGGTGCAGTTCTCAAAATATTTATTCTAATGTTTTATATATGTTCAAAACTTTTTTGGTCATGGGAAAGTAATTAGAAGGGAATAATAAATTAACTTTATAATTCTGTTTATGCGGATTAGCATCAAACAAATAACGAACACTCGGCTGAAGCTATTTTTATTTGTTATGCTTATATATTATATTAAATTTATATTTATTATGTTTAATTTGCCTAACTTTTATCTTAGTTCGCAGATATATACACATAGATGCTACAAACGTCATGCCCCATTTCATTAATGGTGTTAGCAATTTTAGAGAACGAACATTCCCAATGATGACCAAATTAGAGATTGAATGTTGCCCGCAATTTGAAAGAGAAATACTAGTATATAATAGCTCAGGTTAATTATTGTGTTGTAACAAAATATTATATAACTACATTTTTATAGCATTAAACAGTATTAATTCTCTTAATGCAAGCTTAAAGATTTTAAATAATTGTGTGAATGAAAGTGATCGCGTACATGAAATTGAAAAAAAATTTCTTAATCCCTAAGATTGGAAAGAGCTTTTGTACTCTTGAAGAATCATTCAAATTTTACAAAACATATGAGTACTACAGTTATTTTTGTATTAGAAAGCATTCAAATCATAATTTTTATGAATAAAAAACTCGTGTTTACTTATTGTAAAGAAGGGAAGCCACATATAACAATAAAAATAACAAAATTATGCAGAAAATCAATAATAAGAATAGGCTGCAATGCAAAATTTGTTATTGTATATCGTTGTTTAAATTATAATTGAGTAGTTAATGATTTTTTTTTTTAGTATAATCATGATTTGGAGTCTCAAATAATTCAATTTATGCAATGCTATCATGAGCACCTTTTAACTGTCCAAAGATAGTTAATAGTTAATGATCATCATCGACGCACCAAATCATAAATTAAGCTTAATATTTTCATGATTCTATATTGTATTTTCCATTTTAATTACATGGGCTTATTTGTGGAATTCATTTAAATGGGTCTTTAGATTAGCCAATTTATCATATTTTTGTCATGAGTGTTATTTGAGTGAAATAACATTTTAGTCTTTCATGAGAGAGTTGATTAAGATTTTTTTAGTATTTTTTATGAAAGAATACTTTAATCCTTCATGAGTGGATTGGTTGATAGTTTTATTAATCATTTGTAAGAAAATATACTTTAACCCTTTATGAAAGGGTAAGTTTATAGTTTTGATGGTCATTTGACATATATTGTATGTCTATAAATAAGTCAATATTTTATGTATCATAGCACTGAAGATTGAATGAAAATATACTTCTCTACTTAATGTGTTCATTAGTACTTTCATTCTTAAGAGAATGAAATCTTAAGTGTGAGTATTGCAAGCCTTAGAGAATGACATCTAAGGAAGAAAGAAGATCTTATGACGAAGGACTGTTTGTAGAGGTCAACTTCAATTATCTTTGCTTCACTACAGGTTGTCTTAACTTTGACACATGTTAGATCAATCATATCTCTTATTTATCCTTATACTTTATATGGTAAGGAATTTTGTGTGTTAGCATAATTGTGACTCAAATCATCTCAACCTCATTTATTTTTAATTTTGCATTTGTTTGCAAAATTCATCTTATTTTATCGATACTCAATATTGATTAATTTGTTATTTTTATTGGTGTAAAAATCACCAGACCCTCCGCATACGCATTTATTTTGTCCTACATTATATTGGTATCAGAGAAAATATATCCTCAATTTTTTATGCCAATTGATTACAAAATTATTGCATACAATAAAACATAAATTTCATTCACGTCACTTTCAGTTTGATTTATACCTTGTTAGTATTTTGATCATAACTTATTAAATTTATATCCGAATTTTATGTTTAAGCACTCGATTTTATGTAGAACGTCAAGATCTACAACTTTGTAGAATAGTATTTTACTTAATTCGGCTACTTGAACATTGAAAACCCTTAAAACACGAGAGCTCCTATATATATATATATATATATATATATATATTATTTCGGCTCGTAGTGGACATCGATACCAATGCCAAACTTCTGAACAAAGAACCGATGACCTCCTCAAACTCTTACTTGAGAAAATGGAAAATTTCACTCTCTCAATGCATAATTTTTGAACTAAAATTGAAGCGCTATTGTTGAAAGCTAATGAAATGTCACCAACTCCACTTGCACCAAATGAAAAAATGACCATCTTCCTAGCCAAGAAGGTCATCCTAATAATTATATATCATCTCATCTTCCTCCACAATCACCAACTAGACCGCAACGCAATCACCTCTTAAGTCATGTTGATGATTATCAAGATCTTGATAGTATACATCCCAAAACTATTATAGGATAGAGCAAAATTTTCGGAGGCCTAATGGCTATGCGCAAAGGTATCATCGAGGTCATTTTCCTCCTCGCATATATGAGCCCTTACATAATATGAGTCAACGTATTATGGCATCACGAAAAAACCACAAAGACTTAGATGATGATATTGTTCGTAGGGTAAAGATAGACCCGCCCACTTTTGATGGACGACTCGACGCAAAAGTTTTTCTTGATTGTTAAGTAAATAATTAAAACTATTTAGATTAATTTCGATAAGTCTAACACGTGGTACTTTTAGGATCCAGCAATTTGCTAGATCCTGAGCAACTTATTGAGCCAGTTCAGGAGGACGTTCAGAAGGTTCTGGAGGAGCTCGTGGAGTCTTAGTGAATTTCTCCTTCAGCTTAAATATTTTTTATTAGTTATTTTAGTTCAGTACCTAGACTTTATTTCAATTTTATTTCAATAAACTGTTTGTAATAATTTCTGAATGTATTTACTTTTCTGTTCTGAGATGAATATTTTTATTCAATTTCTGTGATGAATGTTTCTGAATGTATGTTCAGCTTCCGCACTCTATTTATATATATTACTTATACTTAGTATTGTGAGACGATCAGCATACTAAAAATGCTAATATTTTATACATATATTGGATTCTTCATATTGTATTTTAAATCTAATGTTTATATTTGTCTAATACTTATGATAAGGATATTATCCTTATCTTAAGTATTTGCTCTCGACCCTCTTTTAGGGTTGTGTCAGCAACCTTCAGTGTTAGTATGAGCTATTTGAGGAAATAAGAAATCCCTTCCCGAGCAGCGCATCGCTCTACCGCCGATTGATTACTCCCCTTTGCACGCATCGACGGGGCAAGGCGCTGCGTAAGGATGCTGAAAGAAATGATGTCAAAGGAGTTTGACATGAAGGACTTGGGGCTGGCCAAGCAGATTCTTGGAATGGGAATCAATAGAGAGAGAAGTGCAGGAATTCGGAAGCTATCGCAGAAAGAATATGTTGAAAAGGTGCTGAAAATATTCAATATGAGTGAAGCAAAGCCAGTGGGCACTCCCCTAGCAAGTCACTTCAGCTTATCAAAGAAATAGATGCCAAAGTCTGAAGAAGAGAAGGAGCATATGCTGAAGGTTCCTTATGCTTCAGCAATTGAGAGCTTGATGTACGCAACGATCTGCACGAGACCGGATATTGCCCATGCAGTGGGAGTGGTCAGCACGTTCATGGGAAACTCATGGAAGCACCATTAAGATGTGGTCAAGTGGATCCTAAGGTATCAGAAAGGTACAGCTAGCAAAGCTTTATGCTTTAAGAGATCTAACATTATTTTACAAGGTTATGTAAATTCAAATCTTATAGGAGATATTAATAGCATGAGAAGCACTACATGTTATGTGTATACATTGGAAAGTGCAGCGGTGAGCTAGATCTCCATGTTACAAAACACCGTATCGCTTTCGACCACGGAGGCAAATACGTCGCCATCACGGAGGCAAGCAAAGAGATGATCTGGTTGAAGGGTTTCATAGCAGAATTGGGCAAGGAGCAGAAGGATGTGAAGCTCTATAGCGATAATATAAGCACTATTCATCTGACGAAGAATGCAGTCTTTCATGCTAGGACAAAGCACATTCAACTCTGTTACCATTTCATCCGAACATTGTTGGAAAAATGATAACTATGATTGGAGAAGATCCATACTTTTAAGAATCCAATTGTTATGCTTACTAAAACAATAACAGTGGAGAAACTGAAACTATGTGCAGCTTCAGTTGGCCTCAGTACATGAATAGAGAGCGGGATGAGCCACACCACGTCTCTTAACAAATATAGAAGTAGACAGTGAAGGAACAATGGAGGAAGAAGATGAGATTTCCTAAATGTCTCCAAGTGAGAGATTGTTGTGGTGTGGAGACCTTAGTGTCCAGGAACAGCACAGGCGCTGCGGCGTGCCG
This sequence comes from Gastrodia elata, assembly GCA_016760335.1. Taxonomy (NCBI): domain Eukaryota; kingdom Viridiplantae; phylum Streptophyta; class Magnoliopsida; order Asparagales; family Orchidaceae; genus Gastrodia; species Gastrodia elata. The sequence continues at coordinate 45,963,204 of CM028678.1, read as the reverse complement.
TGGCACCCCACAACGCACTCAGACAGTCCCAACCCGAGACTAAGGCGCTACCGCGTGCCTCAACGGTCATTAACAGAGAAGCAGGGAATGCAACGCCCTGCAGCGGAAGTGGGCCTATTGCGCGCCGCAATGGGTGCCAACCCAGGACGTGGGTGCTACCCTGCGCCGCAGCGGGTGCCAACCCGAGACGTTGGCACTACAGCGCATCGCAGAGGGCTCAACCCGAGACGTGGGCGTACGGCGGACCGTAGCGCCTGGCGAAAAATTGCTTCGATCCAGGTTACGCCATAAGCAAATCTGAGGGTATTTTGAACCTTTCAGAGTCTGAAATGGAGCTGGGTACTAAAGCTGATACATTGGGAGGAGATTATAGAGTTGGCATTTTCAGATTGGAGGTTAGAAGCTGTTGTGAGGAGAAGATTCCTAGGTTGAACCTAAGAAATCTACATTGCAAATTAGCCCTTACATGTTGGAGGAGACACTCCAAGTGGTGGCTGATTTCTCTCATCTCCATTTTAGAGTAAGAGCAGGAGCATTTGTGTTTATGTGATCAGCTCTTTGTAATTCTGTAATCGTCAAGTGATTCTAGTGGACATTTTTGTGGTGTGGCTCCGTGATTTTTCCCATTCTTCGACTTTCCATGTATATCTTTATGTTTGGATGTTCGTTATGTGCTGTGAACTTGCATGCATATGTTATGACCTTAATCTTGTAGTTTTGTGATTTTGAGATTGCTTGGTAAACCGTCAACGCAATCTTGGTCCTCGAATTCAAAGTGCACGCTCTTGTGAAAATGCTTACGCAGCGAAGAGTGTGCTGAAGTCTTCGTCACGTATTTACCAACAATAGGTCCTTGGAGGTCGGCTCAAACGGATTGGAGAAGAATAGTGACAGACAATTTTCTAAGTAAGAATCTCCATGATTTTGCATCTGGGCTGTTTAATTTGAAGATTTTAGATATTTTGTTTGCTTAAATTTGTACATCAACAAAAAAAAAATGAATGATTAGTCGTGTTTTGATTTCCTATCATCTAAATGCTGCTCAAACTCAAGTTGAACTTTAGTTATTACTTGAATTCTATTTACTTCATGTTTGTCTTTGTTTTAGTGCCCCTCTAATACATGATCTGATGCTCCTATTTATGAGGTATTGTGATTATTTGTTAAGCAACGGTGTAAAAATTGACGTGGTGATCTCTCTTCTTCAAATAGTGAAATATTCTCATCTCCTCTCTATGGATATTAGTGAATTTCACTGAGCTACGAAAATTTAGAAACGAAAAATGGCCTCTCCTTCGCAGTCTCTTTGTCTTCTCCTTCTTATTTTGGCTCATATTTGCTTAGAAAAAATGACTTTATTTAGTATTCTTCTTCTTCGATGCTCTTTCGCTACTCGCTGCCAAGCGATGCTGCGAGGATGAGAGACAACAAATAAAGCGATGCCGTTGGTGTAGCCGTCGTTGGCGTGGATGATAACCGCAGAGGATGCAGCTTCCAAGCAGAGAATTTTTGGCGTCGATGTTCAAGTTGCATGTAGATTGTTTTTTTTATTTTTTTTTATTTTTTATTTTTGCTTATAAGGTACAATTTCATAAACGAATTACATGCCTTTTTAACCAAGCTTTTCTTGATAAAAAATTCTACTCATTTAACCCCCGTCATGCCTTTTTAACCAAGCTTTTTTTGATAAAAAATTCTACACATTTAACCCCGTCATCGGTACAACCATCTCTGTTTATTTTTATTTCATTTTTTAATTGAATCGCATGCCTCCTGAAATGTTCGTGAAGGGTTATTGAAGCGGCTCAGTGATGTCTGCTGTAAATTTTTACCTCAATAGATAATAAGTTACTAGGGTTTAGGGTTTTGTAGTTTTGGCGCAATTAGTTAATAACTATTATTTAGTATTTATTTTTGCTTAATGATTTATGTTGATTATGCTGAATAAAAAGAATTTTCTCAATTTGAAAGTTATAGAAAGAAAGGCTTGTGCTTTTGAAATGATTTATATAATTAAGCTGCAACAACATAAGAAGTATATCTGCTTTTATGCTTAATAAAAATATATCTGATTTAATATTATTTTATATAATTTTAATTTGATTATAGTGTTAACTTTATTTAATCGATAAAGTGCTATTATCTATCTAACAGCAATTTAGACTCTTATTTTCTATTCTCAAATCCTGAATAAGTCTTAATTTTCAAATATTTTTTGAATTTTATTGTGCATTTTTTATTGTATGTACAACTTGATTTTGAAAACGATGTTTTTGTTATTAATTTAAAATATAAATTTAATCAGGTCTTTTTTTTCTAATTTATTCATTTTAATAATTCCAAATGATTTGGATGCTCTCTAATTATGTTAGCTTTCTCTTTGAGTGCAATTCTTATAGATAATTTCTTCATTGTAAAAAATTTATAACATAATTTTGCTCCAATTCTTTTTTAGGAGTATATAAAATTACAATATATTGTATTGCAGGAGATACATACTTACCATAACTTAACCACCTTAACCACAACTTATGCAGATACCATTAATAATTCTCAATTCTATTTTAAGTAAACTTAAGCTTAGCCAAAATATGTTCTAAATCAAACTTTAAATCCTTTGTGTTTAAAAAGGTATATCCCTATTAATATAATTTTTCCTTTAATATTATACACAAAAAAAACAATTCCAAGAATAATCTTAGATTCAATTTCAATTACAGAAAATGAACAATCCCAATCTACTATAAAATGAAAAGGTTCAATTCCAGGTAAGCTGCGTCCTCTATGGTTATCATCCACGCCAACAATGGCTCTATTTTACTTGCCAGCCATCTCTGTCATTTATTTTCGCGAGAAGCATCTCTAAGACAGCGACCACCGAGCATTAAAGAAGAAAGAATTAAGCATTTTTTCCAAAATATAAGTTAGAATGAAGTTCGAGGAACGAAGGACATTGCTTATTGCTTTTATTTACTATTATTCTCTCTTTGTTACCATATGTCCAATTGATAGAAAAGGAATGTTTAAATAATCTTTCAAAGTTAACTGAATGCTTTTAATATTTTTGATATTTTCATATTTCTTATAACTTTGAAATGAAATAATATAAGTATGTACTCTTTACTGATATTTGCTATTATTTTTTTATGAATGAGAATGATATATTATTATCTATTACATTTGTTGTTGATACTCACTTTTAAGAAAATAGTTTAATATTCATATTTATTTCCACATTTCCCTATATTCTATATGGTTTATAAGATGTTATGAGTTCTTCAGACAATAGAACAATGCACTTTTGTTTTTCTTTCTTTTTGATCTTTCAAAACAATATTATCTTAACAAAAAGAAAAGGTATTGATCCACACCCTAAAATGTTAAAAAATTATAACCGCACTGTAGCTTAATGCTCTTTGCTGAAGGATTTGCAGAAAGGTCCATCGCGCAAGGCAACGACTGTTCTTCTTGTATCGTCCCTCGAGGAAACTGAAAAGACAAAATGTAATCATGTCAGGTTATATATATATATATATGTGTGTGTGTATTTTTTTTGTAAAATTATTGCATTTTATAACTCGAATAAAAATGTGCAAGAGAAAGGAAATTTGTTATCTCAAAAGGAAAGAAAAATAAAAGAAAATGGTCGCCGATTTCCAGATAATCTAAGATTCAAATAAAAAGCTAACAAAAACTTCTCTATAGAAGCTAAAGACTTTCTAATTAGCTTTGAAATTTTTTCTTTTCTTTTTTTCTTTTTTTATTTTATTTTAAATCTAACAAGAAAATCGTGTAAAACTTCCAAATACTATAGATTATCCTTTAATTCTTCGTTTCATTCAAAAGAACTTGTTTTTCATCTTTCGGTGCTGAAGGCACATGAGCCCCGTCAAGAACAAATGGATAAAACTCGAATACACGAGGATTTAGGTTCAAACCAATGGTCTCCTTGGTTGAAGGGTCGAACGCCCTCCTATGCAAAACAATTAGTATTTCAACAAGATAAATTTGGAGCTATTCTGAAAGTATAGGCATATCTTCCTCATCAAAAATCCCCTCATCCCTCCTCTTCAACATATCGAATGTTTCCAAAAGCACAATCTAAGGTTCTAGTAATGAGTACCTCACATACCCTGCGAGTTCTCCTCCATTACCAAAGGGATCTAACGGCAAAGCAACCTCAACAACCTCAGAACCCCTAATTGGCAAGTGAGACCAGCCTAAGGGGGAGAAACACCCGAGCAGCCCGCCGCATTTGTTGGAACGACATCAAAAATAATCGCATTTTTCAACTCACAACCATCATCAACCACCTCCAAGGGTGGAACATCATGATCTCCCAAAAGGCTCCCAAACTCCTAGATCGAGGAGGAAGCAACTCCACCGACTCAAAAGATTGGTCACCCAAGCACGACCTAGACCCATGAGCCATACCAACAACAGCATCTTTGCCAAGATAGGCCTTCAAAGAGCCAACAATTCGTCCTTCCAAATTTTCTTCGACAAGATTAATCGAATGAGAATCTCTTGTTAAGGAAACTGATCGCCAGGCACAACTAACAGAGTTTGGGACATAAGCCATCCGGTTTCTGGAGGAACCTTTGGACATGAACCTCAAAATTTGATTTGTTGCTGTTTTGAGGTGAGAGTGGATTTTAAAACAGCTCAAGGCATTTTGCCCAATGATATAGCAATGAGAGCAGGAAGAAGGTAACTTCTCGAAGCTTACTTATTGAAGATAACCACCATTTTCTCCACTAATCCAATTTTCATTTTCAAAATGCTCGGTTTAAGTCAATTCTACAAGGACCCGAGCAACGAACAACTTAAGTAGATTTGCAATTGCAAAATCTATTTTGAGAGGTTTCCCAAAGTGCGAGCGCAGTGAAGAATTGCGTGGTTGATCAAATGCACCTTGAGTAATGGGAAGGAGATCCTGACCTAAGCAATAGGAGGTTCACACCTGAGAGCAATAGGAGGTTCACACCTGGGATCAAATGAAGACGTTCATTTGAGGATTTTCATGTGAAAATTCAAAATGAAATACGATCCTGTTGAGAAAAGACTTGTATAATCTTGTTCAATCGTGAGTTTGATGAGGATATGTCGAGAACCAAACAATCCAATGATGTAGGGAGCTAACAAACCTAGATAACTGAAAATGTTTTGGATTGAGAGCAAAGAACGCTTCCCATTAGAAAATTTTCCAACCAAGGAAAACTCAATGGTTTTGCAAAAATCCCCACCTCTTCCTCCGTTAGGATAAGTGTGGGTTTACCTCTTAGCCCCGAAATAGTTTGATACCAAGAAGGCTAGCGGGATTTGAGTTGTATGTCAACACGCTTCAATGAAAGACTGAGGTCGAAGGAGGATAAGATTTGGCGTGAATGTTTGGTAGAGCCATCTAACAGCTTTGTAATACCACGGCCAAAGTGAGTGAAAGAGGAATTTTGGAAGCTCTGTCAATGAACGGCTTTGAGAAAAAAGGTAACATCCATCTATCAAAAAAAAGTCACCAAAGACTGACAAGGAGCGAAAGAAAACGGAGAAGAGTCCATATTCCTCAATTGTCGGGAGCTTAACATACGCCATGATCTGCACATATCCATACATCGCCCATGTCGTGAAAGTTGTAAGCAGATTCATGAGCAATCTAAGAAATGTACACTAAGAAGCCGTCAAATAAATATATTTCGTTATTTGAGGGCAACAAGCAAAGCACTGTGATTTGGAGTATCAAAAATTGAGCTACAAGATTATGTAGATTAAACCTTAGCTAAAGATGTGAATACCAACAAAGCACTATGAGATACATTTTCACCATTAGAGGCATTGTTGCGAGATGGATATCCATGCTACAAGATATAAAAGTGCTAACTACTACGAAAGAGAAATATGTCGCCACTACGGAGGCGTATAAAGAGATGATATTGTTGCAAAACTTTATAGAAAAATTGGCAAGCTCAAGAAAATAGCAAGGGCTTGGTGATAACCAAAGTGTCATTCATCTAGCCAAGAATGTCGGATTTCATGCCAGAATAGCAACAAGCACTACGAGATACATTTTCACCATTAGAGGCATTGTTGTGAAATAGATATCCATGCTACAAAATATAAAAGTGCTAATTACCACGAAAAAGAAATATGTCACCACTACGGAGGCGAGTAAAGAGATGATATGGCTGCAAAACTTTATAGAAGAATTGGCAAGCTGCAAGAAATAAGCAAGGGCGTGGTGATAACCAAAGTGTCATTCACCTAGCCAAGAATGTCGAATTCCATTCCAAAATAAAGCACATCCAACTTCGATACAATTTCATTCTAACGCTTCTTGAGGAGGGAAATTTAATGTGGAAGAAAAGCCACACCTCTCAGAGTCTGGCGGGTATGTTCACAAAGACGGTGATATTGGATAAATCGAAGCTATGCATAGCTTTAGAAGGCCATGGTTGAGCCACCCCATGCACTATAGAAAGGACATCACTAAAGAGAAGAAAAAAAGAGGTAAGACTCGAACTCAATCTCCAAGTAAGAAATTTTTATGTAGTTGAGCCTTTGCGTAGGAGGGAACTCAAAAGCTCCACCTTGGCAGAAATTTGGGAATGAAGGAAGGCTTTGTAGCCAAGTTTGCGAAGGATGGATCAAGGACACTCCACTTTGACACACCTCCAGGAAGAATGGAAAGCTATACAATTACGTAGCCAAAGTGAGTGAAAGAGGGATTTTGGATGCTCTGCCAATGAACAGCTTTGAGAAAAAGGGTAACATCCATCTATCAAAAGAAAAGTCACCGAAGACCGATAAGGAGCCAAAGGAAACGGAGAAAACTCCATATTCCTCAATTGTTGGGAGCTTAATGTACGTCGTGATCTGCACATATCCATACATCACCCATGCCGTGAAAGTTGTAAGTAGATTCATGAGCAATCCAGGAAATGTACACTAAGAAGCCGTCAAATAGATCTCTTTCGTTGTTTGAGAGGGACAACAAGCAAAGAACTCTGCTTTGGAGAATCAAAAGTTGAGCTACAAGAATATACAGATTCAGACTTAGCTGAAGATGTGAACAACAACGAAGCACTATGAGATGCGTTTTCACCATTAGAGGCACTAGTGCGAGATAGATATCCATACTACAAAATATTAAAGTGCTATCTACCAAGAAAGAGAAGTTCGTCACCTACGGAGGAGCGTAAAGAGATGATCTGGTTGCAAGACTTTATGGAAGAATTGGCAAGCTGTAGGAGAATAACAAGCATGCGGTGATAGCCAAAGTGTCATTCACCTAGCCAAGAACGTTGGATTCCAAGCCAAAATAAAGCACATCCAACTTCAATATCATTTCATACTAACGCTTCTTGAGGAGGGACATTTTATGTTGGAGAAGAACCACACCTCTCAGAGTCCTGGCGGGTATATTCACAAAGATGGTGATTTTGGATAAATCGAAGCTATGTTTAGCTTTAGAAGGTCAAGGTTAAGCCACCCCATGCCACTATAGAAAGGACATCCTAAAGAGAAGAAAAAAAAAGGTAGAGCTCACACTCAATCTCCAAGTAAGAAATTTTTATGTGGTAGAGTCTTGAATGCTTTGGAACGAGCACATGGTCTCAAATCAATCGAAGGCAAAAACCAGACATAAGACAGACTTGGATTTCTCAAGCAAGCTTGGTTCTACTTCTAGTGCCTAACAAGCGCGTAGGCACCAACTGACAGACGGGCTTGGTGCCCAGCGAGATCTAAGGTGCTAACTGAACGCCAAACAGAATATTCAATTTGGTAGCATGTCAAGAGCCTAGTGTTTGGGCATGCCCAAGTGTCGGAAGTGACCGGTGATTTGTGAAAGGATAGACCCTGGGCGCTTGGGCATGCCCAAGCACCAATAGCTATACTTAAACTCTAGCTGTCCAAGAGTTGGAGCTTAGGCGAGCTAAGCGCCCACTGTAGTTTATACAACTAGCAAGAACCTGAGTCAAGTGCTTGGGCGTGCACAAGTGCCCACCACAATATCTTTAGTAGTGCGCGCCACTGCACTATCTTCAGCAACCAAAGTGATGCTTTGGCCCTTAGGCACGCCCAAATGTCAAGGACCTTATTGAATTTCAGTTTAGTCGTATCAGGAACCATCCACCAGGTGCTTGGGCTTGGGCAAGCCCAAGCACCCGGCAAAGCATGACACACAGAATCACGCCAAACGCATTTTCCAGCTTAGCTTAGAATATTTGGGACCTTATTTGAGTAGGTTACAAATACCCTTGCGATATTTAGGTTGATAGTGGCTATAATGTGTGGAGCATTAATTATTCATACAAAAGTGGCTACTAGATTAAAGTTAAGAGAGCTCATCTTCTTCCACACTGTCAAATCTTTATTTGTGTTTCTGAGAAGTGCAGGAAGTCTTGTAACTTCTTATTATAATGGAATCCTCTTCATGGTGATAACTCTACGATTTCTCATCATCTTGGAGTTTTTCACATAAAATTTATGTGACATTTGTGCTTTGATTGTCTTTTGTCTACTGTGCAAATTTGTTGCCTTATTTCTTGTGAATCCTGTGTTTTTGTAGTAGTTGTTCTCAGAAGTAACAATCCTAGGATCTTATCGGAGCTGCAGAGTTAAATCTCAAGTGGTTCACAAAAATTTCTATCCTTTTGTTCAGGCAAATGAGATGGAGCATTCATGATTCAAGTAATCGGAACGGCAATGCGTTCTTTTAAACTGAAGAAACACTCTTCATAGATTGTGTTTGCTCACTATAACAGGTTAACTCATGCCCCATAAAATAGACAAAAGATCATCAAAATTTATATTTTACAATGATTCTTTTTTACAACCGAAAAAAAAAATCTAATACAAAAAAGTCTGATAAAAATTTGTGATCCAAAAGACCTTTGAAACAAGTAATAAAAATTTAAAGCAAGATTTTTAGAATTTAAACAAATAACACTCAGGTATCTTTTGGCTTAAATAGTAAAAATTAACTGCATTGGATAAACAGAGAAGCAGCAATCAAGACTTGCTTGCTCTAACCAGTGAGGCACAAACTAGTAAAAGTAGAAATAAAAGATTGGCAGCGGAAAGCTATGTGGCCATTGTAGATAAAGAAAAGAAGAAAAGCTAGAAATCCTGCTTTGTTTCAAGTCTAAAGAAAAAAGAGAAAGAGAGGGAGGGAGAGAGAGAGAGGGGGGGCACTGAATACTTGAGGAAAACAAGTTCTGGGAATTAATGTTCATTAAGAAAAACATATTTTTTCGTTATAATTTTGAAATTAAAAATAGAGATTCAAAAGCATCTAAAATCTATTCAAAGTTGAGAAAACTAGAAAAGTAAGAATAGACAAATAAAATAACCAACACAATTCTATTCTTAAAATGTAGTCGACCATTATGATAATAACAAAATTTTGCATAAGTGAATGTTGTTTAGTTTTCTTTAACTCCCAGCTTCCGTTTCTCTATTATCTCAATTTGAATGTTACCTTTATTTTATAAATTCAAATTGCAATTTAGTAATTTGAATTTCTCAACCCATTTTTACAAAGTGATCCTTAGAGGTTATTTTGTTATTGTTATGAGGGCCTGTGTATCAAGTAAGAGACTTCAACACTACAAATGACAATAGAACCAGTTTATACAATCAAACTCGAAAATCTGAGCTGATAAGGAAGATTAAAAAAAGCTTTTGCTAACAGTGTCGCCACATAGCCATGGAATGAAGTTAACACAACCAACTTCTCCAAAAGATAATTCTTGCATGCAATAAAGCATCCACAACCTTATACCCTTCTTTTTCATCTCTATATCAAATCAAAGAAAATAAAAGAACTTTATAACTATTACATCAAATTAATATAAGTTTCAGCAAGCTTCAACAGCATCACCAAATGGTGAAATCAGCTCAATTAACAGATGATGTTGCTGGCAACAGAATCACTAAAATAGACCAAGAAAATGTTGAAATCAAGAACTAAATAAAAAAATTGAGCACCTTTATTATTAGAAATAAACCACAGTGAAACAACAGTTCATATGTTAAGATTATCCAGACGAGAAGCTCACCTTGTGTTGAAGCCTCATTAATGTAGATATCAGTAGTTTGTCTCCAATGATATGCCTTAGTCTCTTAACAAGTTCAAGCCTATTTATTTTTCTTTTCTGAATATAAGAAAAAAAAATCTGGTATAAAACAAAATGTCCTAAAGTGTATAAGGATGGTAAAGCAAGTTTGGATTAGTCACCTTGAATTCTTCGTAATATGAATTGACAAGATCCATATCTTTAGCAGAAACTTTGGTTGAAATTGCAGCAAACAACAATGAAAAGGGCATCCAGGGAGAAGTCGGCTTAGGAACTCTACCGATTGCTTGGTTCCTACATTGGGATTGATTAGCTAGCATTACAAGCTGATTATCATTTCTGACCTGACAATAGAAAAAAAAAATGTTTCACCATCTCGCTTTATTACTCATGCACCCAAAAATTAGATTCTACAACAATAACAACATCAAGCCTTAGTCTCACTAGGTGGTCGACTACATTAATCCTTTATTTTCATTGTGCATGATCACATAAAAGCCCCTCCCTAATTTTCAAATAAAGAAGATGCTCCATGAGAGTTTACTCCCATATCTTTTTTTGTCATCATCCTCTTTAAATACAGGCAAAATTCAAAATTTAAATTTTTCTAACAGGACCATTTCACGATCTACACTCTTAAGATTCCCGAATCATCTAAGGCGGCATTCTCTAATCTTATCCAATATTCGAGCCACTCCAACTTTGCTACGGATAAGCTCACTTATTTTATCAATAAGTTTCTTCTTAGTTGGCCAATATTCAGTTCCATATATTAGATTCTAACACTTAAAAATTTTTGATAGAATTACTTGAACTACTGGTAAAACCAAATGCATTGATATTGAGTGAACTGGATGATATAACAATAAATAACAATTATGCCATGTAAAATTGCATCACAAATAATAAACGGATGTAAAATTCACCTTGAGCACATGTGAAGTAGAAGTACCACATGTGACACCAGTTTCATTGGATGCACTTTCTTTTTTAGAAATTAACTCTGCAATAAATATGAAAAATAAGAGTTTGTCAAAATTCCAAGCACAGTAAACAGATGTTCCCCATATACAATATAAACTACCTCTAGCTTTAGCAGGAAGCTTAAAAACAATAATATAATCCGGGTAGATGTGGGTATGCACATGCATGTCCCATATGACATAATGCTTTGGAGTTTGAAGATCATCCATGGCAGTGTCAAAATTATCATTGGTAGGCTGAAACTGTTTAGATTCAGGATAAACAAGCTCCACATTTCCCATAATAATGCGACATAACACCATATAAGAAAAACCATTCTCATCAGCATCTAAATAGGTAGCACTGTGGATAGCAATCTGTGAGAAGCCCATAATTCTTGAAAACAAATCATTAGCAATTTAAATCAAGAAACATGGCAACATTATTATCATCATGGAGAACAGTATGACCTTGAATTTAAAGGCATTTCCTGGTGCACAAAAAAAAAATTTAAGCAAATAAGAAAAATAAAATCTCACCAAATATTTGGATAGTTCACTGGTATAAGATGAACACCAAGACCACGCATACTGCCATGAATAGGTTTCAAATCACTCAAAACTCCATGCAACATCAAGTGTTCTGCAGTAGACTTAGTGGCAGGCAGCCATGCATATCGCAGGTTAGCATCACCTCGAAGATTTTTTGTTATCTCAGCTTGCTTCAAAAAACTAGTGAAGCGAAATTCTCCCAGTTGATCAAATGCAGGTATTCTTGAGATTCTAACTATGTCTTTGGCATTGACATATGGATACATTCTCAATAGGAAAAATCTCTGGACAGGAGCACAAAAAAGTTCAGTTTTGACCACAACTGCATTTTTATGTTCCATTTTAGAACCTACTTCAGATGGAATACTAAAACATGGATTTTTTTCACCCACTACCTCACCCATCAGAGTCATGGGATTCTTTTCCAAAACAACCTTTCCACCCTTATACTGTTTATGCTTATAAAGAAGGTATCCTGAATTTGAGTTTTCTGAGGTGCAGTCAAAAATAGAGGAATCAAGTTCGCGAGCCCCTTTTGTTAAGCAAAGTGCCTGAACATTTCCTCGCATGAAGAAACCATGGGTCGCACAAAATTCAGAAGATATTTCAGGAAAATAGCATTTTCCATGTTCATCAATCCATGCAAGTGGACTGCTGAATCCTGACTTTGTATTTATATGCAGCATCCGCACAAAATCTAATAAAAACGGCTGACCCTGGGAAGTAACTTCTATAATAGCCTTCTTTGCTCGAAAGTCATCGCACACAAAACTTACAATATCTGCAGCAAAATCAATCCATCCTCCATTCTTGTAAAACAGTAGGCGATGGGGCATGCCACTTTCCATAAATTTGTGATAGTTTCTAACAGTAAGCTTTTCGGTAGGAAAAGATTCAACTGTTTTTATAGTTTTGCAACATTTTAAAGAGCAATCATCTTGGTAAGGACTAGTTACCCGTACATGGTGGTCATCAGAGGAATGAGCAGAAGGTATTCTGTTCCAGTTGGATTTATTGTGAAGTATTTCAGCACAATCCAATACCTTCGAGCTCAAAGCATTCATTTCTACTCACTAAACAAACTGCAAATTAAAACTGATGCTTCTAAAGAAGCATTCCTCCGCTGAGGCTGTTTAATTAGAGTGATTTACAGATTCCCTCTAGTATATCCAGAACCTCGTGTCCAATAATGTCTTCAGAACAATAACCCTGAACAGTGAAAGAATTACTTGTACCTCAAAAGTTAAAAAGGTAAGAACTAATCATAAAAATAAATTAAAACCACAGGGAAAATGGGTTCGAAAGTTAAGAATAAGATTTACTAGCAAAACTTTTGTGAGTAATACAAAGAACAGTGTTCATCAGGTAAAATCAATCGCTCTGCAGAGCCGGACAAAATATCTGTCAAAAACATCCATCTGTTAATGCATTAACCATATTTAGAACATTCCAAGTAATCAAGTATCTGAAGCATTCCAACTAATAGTATATATAATATTTGCAAGTTTTCCCTAAGAATGCCAACATGGATAAACAGCAGACTCCCAATATCACACTCTATCATTGATTGGTCGTTACTAAAAAGAACGTTAACATCCCCGCCCAATCCTATTGTCCGTTAAATACCCGCGAATTTCTATTTTTCTAATGATTTCCCCGCCAAATATCATTGTACGTTAACATCCGCTGATCTTGTTTTACACTAGCAAATTTTATTTATTTAATTCACACAAAAAAATTATATATATATATATATATATATATATGTGTGTGTGTATGTATATATGCATATATGTATATGATTAGAATTGTATGAAAGTTGTAACGGTAATATCTATGAAAACTCAATACAGCAGGAGAACAAAAAATTCATTGCATTAACCGACGATTCACTTCAACGGGTACTTCAACAAAGTTTGATGGAGCGTATTAAGGCATTTGGACCCTATGGCAAAGCATCGCAGCCTCCTATATTCAAAAGAGCTTCTACCGATCCTGTAAGCTCGCACCATAGCCGACAGAACTAGCATAACCCTCAGAAATTTGTGAAAAGATGAAGACGAGTTCCGATCGTTCCAAAACTCTCCGACCCTCCGTCAGCTCTTCCGCATTCAGCGTCCTCGATGAGAACCCTGACATATTCCAACTTCCTTCCCGACTTCTTCCGACGACTTTGGAAGCGGTAGAAAGGTTGCAGCTCGTGAGTGGAATCAAGGCCGATCGCCGGCATTCTAGGAACGATGATCGTCAATGAGCGTTTACTGAACTGACCAAGATGGAAATAGACCATGTATCGGCAAAGCAGCTAAGTACCATTATAGCTACAGGAACTACAGAACCAACGCCGGAAAAATGCATAAAATTATCCCAAAAAAAAAATACCGAGTATCAAATGATGAAGCAACATATTCAGGAAGGAAAGAATAAAGATCATCAATAAAAGGACGGTTACATTTGTCACGGAACTCGATTATGGGTGCCCAAGGATAAGGAATTGCAAATGGCGATATTAAAGGAAGCACATTGTTTAGGTTACACTACTTATCTAAGGAGTTGTAAAATGTACCACGATTTAAAGAAAATTTATTGACGATCAGGATTTAAAAAAAGGGTAGAAAATATCATGGCTCGTTGTTATTCATGTAATTTAGAGAAGGCGGAACATTAAAAGTAGGGGGACTCCTACAGTTTTGCCAGTCCCGGAATAAAATTAAATTGATATTGCCATGGATTTCAGAGTGGGATTGCCCCGAAGAAAATCAAGAGCAAATACTATAAGGGTTGTAATTGACAGACTCACGAAATCCACACATTTTCTCCCAATAAAATAGACTAATCTTGTGGAGAAGCTCCAGAATATGTATCAAGGAAGTTGTCAAACTGCACAGAGTCCCAAAAATGATTACATCAGACAGAGACAGTAGATTCACTTCACAATTCTAAAAATCTGTGCACAACGATTTGGATACTAACGTTGCTATGAGCACTGCATTTCACCCTCAAGCAGACATGCAGATGGAAAGAGTAAATCAAGTTCTAGAATACCTTTTAAAATTGTGCATACTCGGCTCCAGTGGGAGTTGAGAAAAATATTTACCCTTAGTTGAGTTTGCTTATAATAACAGTAATCAGATTAGTATTGGCATGGCCCCTATCATGGTCAAGAGTTGGAGATGTTCAAATTTATGGGTCCAATTTGGTGGAAGAAACTAATATAAAGATTCAACTGATAAAGAGCAGAATAGTTATTGCCCGGGATCTTCAAAAGAAATACCACAACTCTAGACACCGAATGCTGGAATTCCAAGTCGGAAACTTTGTATACCTAAAAGTAAGTTTTATAAAATGAGTGTTTAGATTTAGAGTGGCCGAAAAATTAAGTCCATGATATGTTGAACCCTTCAAAGTGATAGCTAAAATTGGAGCAGCTGCTTACAAAATAAAATTATCGAGAATTTTGCAGCAATTCACAATGTGTTCCATATTTCGTCTCTTCAAAGATGCCTACAGAAACCATCCCAACAATTAGTAGCACCCGGTATCACAATCCAACCAAATTAGACTTATGTTAAAAAACCCGACAAAATCATATAACGAGACAATCATCGATTCAGAAAAAGAACGATTCCTATGGTCAAGGTACAATGAGAGAACCATAGTGCTAAGGAAGAAACTTGGGAACGTGAGAAGGATATGAGGAAGGAGTATCCCATGCTATTTTAAATTCAGGTAATCATAAATTAATACTTTTTTTAGTATAAAAGTACTTTTCATTCAGCGTGATATCAATGACGACATCGTTCTAAAGTGGGGGAGTTTGTCATGACCCTTAGTTGTTACTAAGAAGGACGTTAACATCCCCGCCCAATCCTATTGTTCGTTAAATAGCCGCTATAGTTTGTTTGCATTCATTACCTGTGAATTTCTATGTTTCTGTTGATTTCCCCGCCGAATTTCGTTTACGTTAACATTCCGTCAATCTTCTTTTACACTATAGCTAATTTTATTTATTTAATTCAAAATATATATATATGTATATATATGTGTGTATATGATTAGAATTGTATGAAAGTTGTACTGGTAATATCTATAAAAACTCAATACGACGGGAGAACAAAAAATTCATTGCATTAACCGACGATTCGCTTCATCAAAGGAGCGGCCCCTCCATAAGGTGCGACGCCACCCATAGAAGAGACGCAGCGCTTCAACAAAGTTTGATGGCGTATTAAGGCATTTGGAACATATAACAAAGCATCGCTGCCTCCCGTATCCAAAAGAGCCTCTACCGATCCCGTAACTCTCACCACAGCCGATGGAACTAGTGTAACCCCCAGGAATTTGCGACGAAGGTGAAGACGAGTCCCGACAGTTCTGACACTCTCTGACCCTCCGTCAGCTCTTCCGTCATTCAGCGTCTTCGAAGTGAACCCTGACGCATTCCAGCTTCCTTCCCAACTTCTTCCGATAACTTTGGAAGCGGTAGAGGGGTTGCAGCTCGTGAGCGGAATCAAGATCGATCGCTGGAAACAGATTTTCATCTTTTATGGGCTCTAAACTCTCATCCGGGAACAAATCTGAAACTTAAATTTGAATATGCAGCTGTAGATTATTAGCTGCAAGTCCTAAGGCATTTTTACTGTGTCTCCCACAATCTAGTAATCTTTGATAGTATCAAATGCAGTCGATAATCGAGTTCTTATAGTGTCCCATACATAATGATCTATTGACATCAATCTAGATTAGAATTTCTGAATTTTCTAGTGATTGCGATTAAATATTTAGAAGATTGAATAGGGTGCTTAGATTGAAATCAGCATGCTCAAATTAGTTGAAATTGTTCAAATTAAATGAAAACTATCTGCATGTTTATAATTCCTCCAATCTGCATGAATGAATTAGATAACGATCAAGTTATAGTCTACTTGAACTACTTACTGCTAGTATAAGCTGCCATTCAAACCTATAGTGAGAGCTTCACCAAAGAGAATTTATTGAATTATGGATCCGATGAAACGCCATTTAGGTTCTGCAACAATCTTACCTTCATGTGGCAAGTAAGAATCGAAGCTACTTAAGAACTGTTGAGACCCTAAAAATGGACATACATTTGAAGTGCATATAATACTTCAAGATAGTAAATCCCATGGTACTAGGAATATAATTAATGCTGAAATTAGAAATAAAGATGCCAAGATCTATTGAATCCTGCTATTCAATCCAACTTCAGACCCGTAAAATGTATATAGGATCTGTACTTAAAACTTTTAATGAATCTGATGAAATGGGATGGGTGAATTTGCCACCTGCTAAAGTAGAACCTAATTCTCCTATACTTAAAGATGCCATTGGCAATTCTGCTTTTAGTAGTTGTTAGGAGTTGTTTGAGGGTCCAAATGGCTGCAGTTTAATGTCATTTGAGCAGCTGTTCAAGGGCTGTACCGAGTGGTTGTATGAGCGAATGTGTGGCTGCTATTTAGTGCTATTAACCTTTGGATAGAGGCTGTTCTAAGCCGCCAATTGGAGAGTGGTATTCAAGGCTGTGCTGAACCATCATAGGCTATATTAATTCCAATTGGTGGTGTTTAGAGGCTGAATTTGTGCAGTGAAAGCCCTCTGATTTGGGCAAATTTATTGACTATTTCTAAGTCCGATTTTAAGAAGTAAATGGGAATCTATTTGCTGTGATAAGAACTGAATCTAAGGTCGTTTATGGAGTTATCTTAAAGTCTTTAATTTGGAAGAAATAAACAATGGGTTAATAAGGAAATATATTACTATCTCAAGAGAGCTTTTGAAGGTTAGTTTAGAGCGAAACTTTGCTAGAGGTAGAGATAATCAAATAGATCAATTATAAGATATAATTGCTGATTTTAATCAAGCTATTAATTATAAGATTCAAGAGAATGAGTGTAGTTTTCCTTATCATTTGTAAATAGTGATATATTAGAGGTTATTTTGGTAGGTAATAATATTTAAGTTTAGAGAACAGCAGAGAATGTTTTGTAATGTAAACATCACTTTCAAAGGCTAATAAAGATTTCAAATATGAATTTGGCAGACACATCAGTCTTGCAGTACTTCTCGATCATTGTTGAAACAAAGGTACTCAGATATTATTTTTTGCACTTAATTGCTGCTTAAGCTTTGATTTGAACTTTATTCTTGTCAATATTGAATAAAATGTTTTTTCCAGAATAATGCACTGAACAACATATATTTATTATGTCTTGTGAATGTTTGCAAATGATCCAAAACTGCGGTTAATTTAGGTTAGGGACGAGGCTAGTCCATCGGGAGTTATAAGGGTGCCATTTGGAGCCTTTAAGGAGCTCGGGTGATGAACATGTTTTATTGAACCCAACCTTGAGGTTCTAAATTTGCCCAACAAAACAGCTAATGTTGCTTCATGAAATCAAGATATATATATTTATGAAAGTTCTTATATGTCAATTTATTTCTATTTATGAGATGGCAGGTGACATAATTATGGCAAGAGAAACATTTTATTTGCAGAAAAATTTCAAATCTATTTTGCTCTAAACCCTTGATCTCCTTCAAAATTATCTGCTTTCACTTTCCACATTTGCTAAGTGTAATATTTAGTATCTTTTGTACTTAAGATATGCACTAAGGCATTATTCTTATGTCAGATCAAATACATTTGGAAGAGGTTGAAATAACTTAAAGATACCTACGGAATCGTGGTGCATAATGAAACATTAAAGCTTTAGCTTCTACTCTTATAAGAAACATTTTTATTTTTGTATGCTATTAAAATGTAATATTCTGGGTGATGTTGTGATGGCCCAACGCCAGCTCGGCGAGAATTGTGCCAGCATTCAGATGGTTACATAGCGCGTGATCATATTGATCAATTTGAAAAAAAATGAACACATATAAAAGCCAAATAAAAGTTAAAGTAGCGTCGTCAATTCATCAGCAAGTTTGAAAATTAAGGTTCTTGTTTGAATTCTCCCAGAAGCACCTGACCTGGTATTGTAACGAAAACAATACCGGGATTGAAATTCCCAGTAATTAGATAATACTCTAAGAGTACCGCAGTAAACAATAAAATATTACATTTTTATAAAAACAGAGATGTGATTAGCGAATAAGGGTGTAATAAACATGCAAGAAAAGTAAGGCAATAACGTAAAAAGGAATAATCAATTTCCTGCAAAAAGTATTATCACAAAATGTAAGTTATTGATGTCATTTTTTCAGTAACAACCACGTTACGAAAAGGATGTTGGTTTTAAACAACCAACCAAGCTTCAATGTTATTGATGTCATTTTCTAATAACAACCACATTATAAAAAGGATGTTGGTTTCAAACAACCAGCAAAACTTCAATATTACTGATGTTATTTTACAGTAATAACCACTTTATGAAAGGAATGTTAGTTTCAAACAACCAACCAAGCTTCAATGTTATTAATGTCATTTTTCAATAACAATCATATTATAAAAGGAATGTTGGTTTCAAATAACCAACCAAACTTCAATATTACTGATATCATTTTACAGTAATAACCACTTTATGAAATGGATGTTGATTTTAAACAATTAACCAAGCTTAAATGTTACTAATGTCATTTTCCAGTAATAACCACATTATAAAAAGGGATGTTAATTTCAAACAACTAACCAAGCTTTAATGTTATTGATATCATTTTTCAATAATAACCACGTTATGAAAGAGATATTGGTTTCAAACGACCAACCAAGCTTCAATACGGATTTAGCTCAAAGCGAAGCTAAGCAGCAATAAAGTACAAAAAATAATACAAGTCATATACTGGGTACATTTTTTGTTAAGTTCATAGAGTGACAGTTCGCTCAATCAACATTTAAGTTTTTAATATTTTAAATTAACTTTTTAAAAGTGATATGATATATTTTTAAGGATTTTTACATTCTTCTTTTCTATTCTGACCTTCTGTCATATTCTCATATTGATAAAAGTCCATATTTTAAGTTACTGATGTAGTAATATAATGTTATTATTATCATTATTTAATGATAATAAAAATGCATGAAATAATAAAAATAAAATGAAAATGATTGTAAAAATTTTAGAACGTAATAAAATATCATAATAAAAATGCTTAAATGGAAATAATAGTTATTTTATAACATTTGTACTATTTCCATTATTGATTAATAAGGACAATATGAATGTGAATGACTAATAGAGAGATAGTATAATTGAAAATAAAAGAGAAATAAGAGAATCAAAATATCTCCTAATTTTTCTTCCTCATATACTTTTCTCATCTTACCTAGGACAGTGTTGCCAGAAAGCTGAGTGAGGTCGGACGGCTGAAGGGGGTGGTCGGAGTCGTTGGCCGAGCGGTTGCTTGCTGGCTGTTGCCCGGCTATGGGAGGGCTGCAGCACGAGGGAGCTGGTTGCTAGGTGGCCGGCTGCTGCTACAGGAGGCTGGCTGGCAAGGTAAGGCTGGCAGGGGAGGGCTGGCAAGAGGCTAGCTGGCAAAAAGGGGAGGGCTGGCTGGGAAGAGGAGGGTTGTGGGAGAGGAGGGAGTGAACTGAGGGGTATTAATAGGCGCAGGAGGGGACATTCCTGGTCCAAAATTAAATGCGCATGGCCTCAAGCAGGCACGCGTCGTTCTTCCATCACAGGCGGAATAACCTTTGATCGGTTCGGGAACGAGGAAATAAATTTCTCAAGGAAAAAAAATGAAAAATTACTTAAAGATAAAATTTTCACATTTTTCCACCATTCGGCACCCAAAAATAACGAAACTTGATACCGAGGTGTTTTATAACATAACGAACATCCAAGCGCCGAAAATTTTCAATTTGTAGCAATATTTTATTTTAAATTAATTTCTGAAGTTTAAACTTCGAAAATTAATTGAGATCGAATCGGCGCTCCAAAAATGATGAAAGTTCTTGAGCTGCCTTTAAATAATATACTTAACATAATGACACGAAAAATGATGAATTCAAACACGTATTTAATATTTTTCAATTTATTGAATTTAATAAAATTCAGAAATTAAAGTGGGGGTTTTTGTTATCCTGATTTCTCCCAAACTATAGCACTTTGATCTAAAATTTATTCTCATCTAAAGGTATTTTTGTTTGCCCTAATTCGAAATTCTCCCGGGTCCTAATTTCTAAGGCGGAATTTGACCTAATTTAGCAAAGTAACGACAATGGGTCGTTACAGATGTTATCTTTAAATTGAATGAATGGCATTCCTAATATGTTTATATGGCTCTGAAAATTTTGAATATTATCTAAATGTTAATTTTCTTAACTGCCAATATAATTATGCAGAGACGTACCTAATGGTAGATTGGTTGCTACTAAATCTAGCAATGAATCATCGCAATCACAATATCAAAGTGAAACAATTTTTTCATCTCGATTCCACTGGTCATTGACCTGGAGAATGTGGTCGTCCTCCACCTCTGATCGAAGATACATCTCCAATAGAGTTTCCATCTCCCAATTCCATCTTCCCGATGTCAATTGAAAATTCATCTAAGATTTTGCTCTTCTTCTTCAACCAAGCCTCGGCACTCCATCATCCCTACTCAAGTCACCAACTCCTAATTCCATCTCCATCACACTGCTTCTCCGTTTCCCAAATACATTATGCTTTTCCTCGGCTTCACCTTTACCACTTCAAAATAGAAAAAATTAAAGAATTCTAGCGTTGCTTCTTCATAGCAACAACAACACCTCTTTGCTCTCATCCTCCATTCTTCAACCGAACCTTCTGATGCAAAACCAGGCACTGTTTTTCCCTTCAACTCGCAGCTCTTGACGCTGCAATTTCAGTAGCCACATTTGGAGGAATCCCTATAAAAAGAAGATATACTTACTGCCACATCTCTGCAACAGATTTTATCCGTTCAAGAACAGCAATTGCACTCAAATAAGCAATTACGCGGAACAACTAAAATCCTCTACTCTTGCTAGCTAATCTCCAAGCTTGTCTAAATGGAGACTATTGTAGTGGACCAACAATTTGTCAATGAGTCCCAATCAGATATCAGTCTTTCCCTCCCAATTACCAACTCCCTATAAATTTTTCATATCACACAAGCATTCATCATCTCCTTAACATTATGGACAAATTCAACTATCCATTATGAAAATCTCAACCTTTTCCTCTTTCGAGCTCATAACCTTATGAGATTCATTGATGGAAGCAACAATATCAATTGGGTATCAACTGAATCATCTCAACCTTGAACGAATTAGTATCCGCGCATGTATTGCACCATGAAATTGCATTCGCCATATAAAAGGCCCTCGCCAGTATCCGTGCATAATGTTCACAAATTCGCATTCAACAGCCATAATATCAACTTCAAGAATTCAAGAAAGGCAAACTCTATATCACCGATCTCATTCAATGTGTCAAATCGATCAGTAAAATCTCTTTGCTGCCGTTATCCTGTTTCACATCGCCAAATGGTGCCAACTATATTAAATGCACTTTAGCTTGAATCTTCATCGTTTACCACCACAATCACCAATCATTTTGAGCCTATTTCACTCTAAAAATCTCAAAATATATGAGTTCATAAAAGAATTGTTAAGTAATTACGTATAATATAGACATTATTCATATAGCCAACCTACCTAATGGTTTGTCGTTGTCGCAGTGGTGATGGATGGCCAAACTATTGCACACTCATTGTTATTTTAATGTCATGAATTTAAAGATTTATACAAGAAATTAGATATTATTAGTAGAGAGAGAAATACAAACTAGTAAAATTAAAAAATAGTAATCTTAAAATTTTGATCAAGTGAAGTGTATTAAGGATATTGATCAAGAAAAAAAACTTTTTTAGATGCGAACAATAAGTATATATGGATAAATTATGTTCAATGTTTTAAATGAAGGCTATAATATTAATTGCTTTTTTCAATTATATAGAGCCATCAAAAAAGATTGTTGTTCACGAATAGCTCATTTGGCTTGTTAAAATACCTGAGTTTTGCTTGATTGATGAAACGAGCAGATCACGAACAAATATTTAGGCTCTATCTTAGCAAGCCGAACATGAACAAGGAATCATTTGTTTGAGTTCAGCACTATAACGGCTCAATTAATTAAAAACGTACAAATAATAATAATAATAAATCAATTCTAGTAAAGTAGCACCAGTATAGATCTTATATATATAGCAATCATTAGTACCATATTATTAACATTTTAGTGCAAAAACGAAACTGCGACATGTTAGCAACAAGATATAAAAAATAGCTCCCATATGTGGAGAGATTAATGAGTACATCCGTTTCAATAATTGCAAGTTTTTATGAAAATTAAAGAATAAAGCTGTGGATAGAGATGAGACAAACGTATGAAATGAGATACATAAATGGTTAGGAAAGATAAAAGATTTTACGTCTTTCAGAAAAACAGCCAGAGGATGAAATTCTTGCATCTCTAATATTTGGCAAATGCTCAAAAACTAGATGACAGGATGATAGACCGAGAGGCAGGCAGAGACGGCAAGTATAAACTTGCATTTGTATATAGCTAGAAATAAGAACAAAAATGAAGTAGAATGCTAATAAAAGAGTTTGCCTATAACATAAGGATAGTAAGAAGTGGATTCACAAGAGATAATAATATTCATTGATATTTAAAAATGATTGTTTAAGTAATCACTGCCACAAATCGCTTTTTGGGTTCAAGAATCGCCCAAGAATATATACTTAATGCACAAGGTGACGGTTTGTTATGTAGGGTAGAAGTGAATGGGCAAAACATGCGCACCACATCTGAGAGATCAATATAATATGATTTTAGTGAGTATAAAAGTGAAAATGATCTCCTTTTAAAGGCATTTAAAAGCATCGCCCCAAACTTGCATGAAATAAACGTTCAGACAACGTCGAATGATGATATTTTTGTACAGAACACAAAGTTGCTGGGTGCATAAGGGCACAATGATTTGTGGTTAATGCCATTTTCAATCCAATAAAAACAAATAGAAACTTATATTTTAAAGCATTAACAGAACAAATTATTTGAATTGAGCAAGCATTTGTTTCCTAATGATATTGCTTGAAAATTAAGAACATTATACTAACGCTATAAGTTAAATAGAGCCGTACTCCAAATGAATGAGGAGATACAAAAGTGTACATAAATAATGATGCTTTCCTTGTTCGCAAACTTCAAATTGAAATTTTGAAATAGAAAAAGTTTGTTGAAGGAAACATGGTACGCATTGGATGAGACAGTGATGACAAAGACGATAATGTCATTTGTGAGATAATTTACAAGAAAAGAGCGGTAGGAGCACATAATCAATGGCTTCAAGTTCAGCACCACAAGCACCAATCTGCTTTTTGCTAAGACTTTGTAATATATAACAAGACGGGTAAACAAAACAAATATCATATTTGATTATGCAGTGAATAGATAAAAGGTTAACAAGAAAGAAATATAAAGGATATTTTCTATACTGAGAAAAAACGAGGACGGTTATAGCATGTACCTAAGACTAGAGAGTTGAAAAGTGATCCTAACTGCAATGATACCAAGAGGAAGAGTTGAAGTATAAGGAAAATGGTAATGGGTTGCTTTCCATATGGGAAAATTTACCAGTCTAAAAAACATGAGGTACTAAAACGAGTGTTTGTAGCAAATTCACGAGGAAACAACAAGAGGCAGTAAGCAACTAAAACTATTGTAGTAAATAATCATAATGTTCTTGCAAGAAATATACAATCCCAACCTCTACTGCAGTAATGTGTTAAGCAACGATGAGACTCCAAACATTTCACAGCATGAACATATGAGTTATTGGTTCATTGGTATTGTTAAAAGGGGCCACACCTAATATTACGACAAGAAAAACCCAAAAAGCTCTAGAGTTAGCAGCTATGAAATATGATCAAAAGTAAATGAAATTAAAATTGAGAATTCGGCGGCCTAAAATATTAGAGATAAAGATGTGTAGACATGTTGGCACAAAATAAGCAACTAACTGGCCATAATAGACTGAAGCAATAGATGAAAACCATATTTAAATAATGCTACAAAAAATTTATCATTTTGTTTCCACCAATTGTTGAGATATGTGGTAAACGAATGATATACTACTATAATAATCTTGCATGGTTGCATTGGTTTGTTAAATTATTCTATGGAACATCAAAGTAATGAGTTGAGTATATATCAAAGATATCGCTTAGGAAAATATGTAAATTGAAAAATACTCCACATATCTTTTATTCCATCCAATCATAATTGTTGATGCAATGATCTGCTCAATAATATTAAGCATCCATATGAGTGATCAAAACCTAGAATCCTACCATGTGGAGTTGATGAGACCTATATGTTCAGGGTGAATCCAGGTGTTGAACTATTCCATAGAATAGTAGGCCAAGAAGCAAATGCCAAAAACCACAAAATGTGATCGGTATTATTGAATTGAAATGATGTACCACTACTAAACATGAATTAATTTTCCAAGTAATAGAAATCATGGAAAACAACACCTACTTAAGGAATGTAAGGTTCAGTATTAGGCAGTATGTAGACTTATCACTGGAAGCATTCAAATCTATCAATTTGTAGACGTATATCTCTGTAAAGACTAGAGAAGTTACAATTGATTGATAAATGGGCTACTCATCAAAAGTCAAAAAATAGCCCATACTAAGTGCAATAGTTGCATCAATCAACAAAAGTGGATGGAAATGATTGTCAAAAACTGTAACCGATGTCATTTTTGATAATTGAGAGAAGTTGTCAAAGGGCAGTGAACATCAGTGAGTGGCGATAATCAATTAGCAGCAATAATCAATAACAATGATGCAATGAAAAATGGCAGTTGTGGTCGGTCATCAATAAGTGAATGTCAACAACAAGTGGATGTCAACAGCTCGTGGAGGTTATCCACAGTTGGCAAGTGATGGAAGGTGATTACGGGTGAGAGAAATAATGATGCAATTTTGAAAATTTAACAGGACAAGAGATAGCTCATGAGAGGAACATTGAACTTGTTATGAGACAAGGATGGATCAGAGCATCATGATGTTATTTGTTAGCATGTTATAACTAAAAGTTACAATTATATAATATTTTAATACTACAATAATGGTTTGTGTGCGTGCAAATATTTGAGATTGTGGTCCATGTGTTTGGTAACCAAAGAATGGGAAGTGATACATGAGTTTGGTATACTATTTATCAACAAAATAAAAAAAAAATAACACCTAGTGTAATCAATATTTAATAACTTAATCGCCATTCCTTTAACAAGGAATTTATCTTTTTGGGGCATATGCATAACACTAACACTTTTTATTTTAGCAATGTTTTTAAATATACAAATATTTTGCAAACTTTCACAAATGCTATAAAATAAACACTAGTATTTAAGGATTTGTGGTGGGTAAGTAATTTTTAATAGTTTAGAATTAAATATAAAAATAAGAAAAAAGATTGTGTGATATATGAAAAAATCTTTTTTTGTTTATTTTGACAAGTTGCCGCATCTAAGCACAAATTAATGTAAAAGGAAATTGATCCAAGAACCTGAAAAATAACTGTGAATAATCTACCAGCAAAGCTAGTAGACATCCACCTGAACGATCTATACTAACACTTTTTATTACCAATCAACTTTCACAACTAAATATTTACCATATAAACATATGCTAACCTGCTAAATAGAGAAAATAATTAAAATGGTTCATCAGCTCCTGCAAAATATTCAAAATGCTCCTTGACTCTTGTAAATATTTTTTTGTCTCTTGAATCTTGTTTTTAAGTGTTTTTTGTCCCAACCATTAATAGCATTCGGAAGGCTTAAATCGAGGCGATTATAATGTGTAATTCCAGCTAATTTTAATATCATTCCCGACACTTGGTGATTTCCGCGCCGCTACTCTTCGCCTTATCTGCATTGCGCTTCAATTCTCTACGTTGCGCTTTGGTTTCATCTCTCTGCTTCTCCATCTCTTTGCGTCTTCAGGGAATCGACAAAGGCTCAGACGGTCTCTGCAATGTCAACCCCCCCTTCTTAGCTCTACAACGACTAGGCCGCTTCCAACATCCACGCCACTTTCGACATTGACACCCCTTTCAACATCGATATTGCTTCCTACATCGATTTCAATTCCAGCTTATAAGCATAAAATTAAATTATAATAAATAATTAAACTAATTTCAATATCAAATATTACTATAATAAAGCATAATTTTCCATATTTTTTGTTACCATAAATGTCGTCGCAGGTTGTAGGCAGACTCGTCGCAAGTTGCTGGCAGAAATCACAAGCTTCTTGGATTATTCCGCATAAACCCTTCCTTTTTAACGGAAGGAATGGGGGCAACGTATGTTTTGGTGTGAAGACCAATTTTATAGATACTAGTTTGGGTAAGCCCTTAGATCCTATATTAGGCAATCTTTTAGGTCCTATTTTATGCAATCTTTTGGATCCTATTTTAGACAATCTTTTAGGTCCTAGTTTTGACAATCTTTTGGGTCCTATTATAGGCAGTTTTAGACCCATGGGAATTGTATTTAAACCCCGTATTGTGAGTATTTTATGTACGGTATGAGATCCTTTTTGCGGCTTGCTTGAAACCAATAAATCCTACACTAAGAGGTTGAGAGAAAATTAGAAATTAGAAGATTAGAGGCTTCAAAGGTTGTACATCTTTACTTTCTCTTGAGATTGATAAATTATAATTATTTGTAACTCTATATTAATTTCTTGCAAAATAATTTTTCTTGTGGTGGTTGGCTCATTGGTTTCTCCCGTTATTGAATTTTCCACTAAAAAATCTGTGTTCGCATGCTAGTGATTATGGCTTGTGCTGTGATGATATTTCTTGTTTGTGTTATTATTTCGTATATCGCTTCGGTGACTCTCAACGGTCAAACCCTGGTAAGATTCTCTACAAGTGACATCAGAGCAGAATTCTAAGGTTTAGGTGGGAGCAATGGTTGACGAGAACAGAAACAAGATTGAGAAGTTCAACAGCACAAACTTCGCTTTATGGAAAATGCAAATGGAAGATTTGCTCAACCAAAAGAAGTCGTACCTGTCACTTGGAGGAACCGACAAGAAACATAATACTATGTTTAATGAAGATTGGGAAGTTCTTGATAGAACAACACTAAATTGATTGGCATTTATTTATCCTCATTGGTGGTGTTCAACATTATGAATGAGAAAACAACAATATAATCTCATGGCAGACCTAATTAGAATGCATGAGAAGCCCTCAACTTCCAATAAGATTTTCTTGATGAAGAAATAATTCAACATCAAGATGGTCGATGGCGGTTCAGTGATGGAACATCAGTATAAGTTCAATATTGTGACAAGCCAGTTAAGCTTCGCAGACATCAAGTTTGATGACAAGGTGTGGCCTTTGTTGCTTATATCTTCATTGCGAGATAGCTGGGACGGTTTGGTTACTGCAGTAAGCAATTCATCAGGAAATGCAAAATTGAAATTTGATGATATTATTGGGCTTGTATTGAATGAAGAGATTTGAAAAAGGTCTAGCAATGAAGCATTTAGTTCAGCACTAAATAATGAAAATAGAGAAAGAAGCATACACCGGAAGACCAACAGGAATAGGTCTACGTCAAGGTGTGGAAAATCAAGGCCAGGAAAAGAATAATCAAAATGCTGGAACTATGAAAAATATGGACATTTCAAGAAGGATTGCTTTACCTTGAAGAAGTCAAGAGGCAAAAATAAAGATAAGAACCCCTATGTGAATGTTTCAGCAAAAGAAGATCAAGAAGCGTTGATCTTGTCTCTAATTAGCACTGAATCCTGGATTGTGTATCCAGGTGCTTCTTTTTATGCAACTCCTAGCAAGGATGCTTTCAAAATCTATACCAAAGGTAATCTAAGAAAAATTTACCTGAGAGATATCAAAGCCTACAATATTGTTGGTAAGGGTGATATGGATATCTGATTACCAAATGTATATGCATAGAAGTTGAAAGATGTCAAAAATATTACTTGTCTGAAAAGAAACTTAATTTATGTCAGCCAGCTAACCCGAAAGGGCTATGATACAAACTTCACAAGAGACACCTGGAAAGTGAGGAAAGGCGCATTAGTAGTAGCTAGACGTAGTATGAATGAGACACTTTGCCTGATCAATAAAGTGTCATACTCTATTGCAACAGCAGATTGTGAGACTGACGACCGTCTTTGGCACTAGAGACTCGATCACATGAGCTAGAAAGGGTTGAAGTCACTGTTATCCAAAGGAAAAATTCCAGGGCTGAAATCAGTGAACCTAAAATTTTGCGAAGACTGTGTTTACAGCAAGCAAGAGAAAGTGAGTTTCTCAAAGAGTGGGAGAGACTTGAAGTATCAGAAGCTGGAAAGTACACAGATGTATGGGGTCCAACCACTGTCTCCTCACTTGATGGAGCCACCTACTTTGTTACCTTTATAGATGATCATACCAGGAAGATATTGGTATATTTTTGAAGCACAAATCTGACGTATTTAGTGTGTTCAAAAAGTGGTTAGAATTGGTTGAAAATGAAACTAGTTTGAAGCTCGAGTGCCTTAGATCTGATAATGGCGGGAGATATTGTGATAAGGAGTTTAATTAAGTATGTGCTTTCACTGTTTCAAAAATACCTCAACAGAATGGTGTTGCAAAATGCACGAGGCTACATGCAGGATTACCAAAGTAGTTCTAGGCAGAGGAAATAAATACAGTATGTATTTTATCAATAGGGGTCCTTCAATTCCTTTAAAAGAAGCGATATTCGAGGAGGCTTGAAGCGGCCAAGAGGTGACATTATCTCACCTAAAGGTATTTGGTTGTTCATCTTATGTGCATATTGATGCAAGTTCTAAAAGCAAACTTGATTCAAAGACAATCAAGTGTACTTTTATAAGCAATGGAATAGAAGAGTTTAGCTACTACTTATGGGACCATCAAAATCAAAAAATCATCAGAAGTAGGGACACTCCATTTAATGAATATGAGAAGTACAATAACAAAAATGGAGTCCAGAGCAAATTCATAAAAAAGCTTCAAATGATGCAGCCAAGTATATTGAGATAGGTGACAACAATAAGCAGAATCAACAAGTACAACAAGGTGTTCATAATTGTGGAGTGAAGACAGTCCCTCAAATACTTATTGCTAAGCTAAGAATATCCACTAGGATTTCACGACTACACAGAGGTACTGTGACGGCCACGAATCAAGGTCGAGAATTTCCAAATAATAATTTTCAATTAAACAATAGCAAAAGATAATTTATTTAATTAACAAAATTCATCATTTTACAAAGCCAAAATAACATATATTTATACTCTAAAAGCGGATTCCAATATTGTATAAAAGAAATCAAAATTTTATTTTGGGCTTCATCTCACTTCCTGGCTATCTATCTTGAGAAGTATCTCCTCTTACTCATTTTTAATTTCTGAAAAAAAATTGAATTTACAAATTCAGGTAGGAGTACGTAGAAGTTCAGTAAGAAATACATGTTAGCATCCTATGAGGTATAAAATAAACAATAATGTTATTCAATAAAGCTTGCATCACATGAAAATAAAAGTTTGTTCAACTTTGCAATAAAAAATATTATCAAAATGTGTTACATAATTTTGCTAAAATAAGCAACAATGAAATTATATATTTTTTTATCACTAGCTTTGCGTGACGGGCTCTTAATCGGACAGACTCTCCCGATAAGACCATGCCTTTCTATTGCTGCTAGACGTTAAAAGCCCCACCTCTTGGTATTTCCCAGATCATAGGCAATTCTAGGAAGGTATCAACTACCTGTCGGTAATTGTACTTAAATCTTGGAATAGGAGAGTCTTTCCTCTAGATCTACAACCCCTTCCTAGTGGGCTAGATCCCTCATTATTTCATCCGGGTTACTAGTAACCCCTTCCTAGTGGGGCTAGATCCCTCATTATTTCATCCGGGTTACTAGTAACCCCTCCTGTTAACAGGTCAATTTCAAACTTCCTTCAAGACTTTTACCGTAGACATACATCACAAGCTGTCATGATATATTTTTGCAGATTATAAAGTGATTGGCATGTATTAACTCGCAATAACCATAATTTTATACAGAAAGAAGTGTATGCTTAAATATAGTAGCTTTGATGTAAAGCTTCAGAAAATTTACGTACCTGTAATTGTGAATTAATACTTCTGTTGATCTGTCTTAGTGCCTCTTTGGTTTATGTGCTTCAAAGGTCTGATTATATAACTTTTATATTAGATGAGTATTAAATTTATGTTATAAGAAAAAATTGGTAATAATAACATCATTATGATATTTTAATGAACATAGATATAATAATAGTAATAATAAATATATATATATACTTAAAATAATAGTTATAGTAATAGTAGTAATAATAATAATTATTATTATTATTATTATTACTATAAATGAAATTGATATAATTAAAAGAACATGAAAAAATGATAATAAATGGAAGTGCAATAATAATAATAATAATAATAATAGATCATTAATAGAAAAATAAAAAATTGACTTGAAAGAAAATGGCAATAAAGAAATTGCAGCAATAGAAATAATAATAATAATAATAAAAAATAATTGATGGAAATAAAAAAGACATTAACAGTAAAAAAATTAGAAGATAGTAAGGTTAGGAGTCACAAATCGATAATTATTTACTTTTATTTTTGTTATCATTTTCTTTTATAAAAAAAACTTCTCACCCTCCTTTTTTTTCTTCCTGGTTCAGAGGGTATCTTTTCTCTTTTTCTCCGTTCAAAGGGGATCTCTTCTCTTTTTTCCCGTTCAAAGGGGACCTTCTGTCGTTGGCAGTTGGTGACGGAGGTCGGTGGCGACTATTGGGGGCCGGCTCAGAAGAGGAAGGAGGGCTTTGTGGAGAGGAGAAGGTTTAGGGTTCCTCTTTTTTTTTATAGGAGAAAAGGAGACCGTTGATAGTCACTAGTGAGGTGAGGATGAGGAAGAGGCGGCAGTCGGCTGGAGGAGGAGAGGAGGGGTTGTGGAGAGAAGAATGTTTATGGCTCATTTTATACAAAGGGAAGGAGGAAGAGGTAAGGAAGATGAGAAGTTGACCTGTTGCCGAGGAGGGGATGCAGAGGTAGAGGGCGGCAACTGGAGGCTTGAGAGGTGGCTGTTGAAGGTAAGAGGAGGAGAAGGGAGGCAGCTTGAGGTAAGGAAGAGGTAGAGAGGTTTGTGTGGAGGAAGACGGAGGGTTTGGGGCCCTATTTATAGAAAAAATAAATAAATTCTCAATCTTGTCAACCTATTTGATTCAATTGGAAATTGATGCCTTGGCTAGTGTTGTTTAGCTTGGTGCTAGGTAAGGCTAATAGATCCGGTGTTAATCAATAAACATTAGAAAAACTAATTGAATTAGCCACAACCAATCTCAAAAAAGGCAATTCAAACAAGCTACAACTCATAGTTTGATTTAGTCATTTGGTTCAAGCTTTTTTGCTCTTCAAATTCCTTAATTGGTGAAAAGTTGAAATTAAATTTTTATTTAATCCAAATCTTTTTAAGTTAAGCCGAGTATCAAAATTTCAGTCAGGTACAAAATACCTAAACAAAAAAACAAACACTAAAACTTGATTTATATTTTAAAAGGAAAAATCGAGGGGCAATTTGGTTGGCTGACATTTAGGGTAATGTTATGTTATTTAAAACTGTTGCTAAGATAATAGCCGTTTGGTTTGATGATATATAACTAATGACATCTCAAAAATTATATAAATGCCATCGTACAATGTTATCTGAATGTCGGTTGATTTCGACCGACATTCAGATAGCATTACGCCAATCTATCAGGAAAGATCGGGAGAGGTAGGGTACTTCGCGACTCCTGGAGATCTCGACGCCAAGCTCGCCGAGATCGCTTCCACCGTCGCTGCCATACGCGCTTGCCTTGCTTTGCTTCATCTGCCATCGCTAATTCTTATGCTGAGGGAAGTGGCCCTCATCCTCCTTACTCGCCGCCCTACCTGGTTGCTGAGAACGTGCATGAAGAAGAAAGATTCGTGCCATTTTCTTCCATTCCACTCCAGATTGGCGAAAGTTTCGCCGCACAAGGAGATGGGCCATCTTCGCAACAGGAACTTCTTAGGTCGCCTGAGTTTAGGATTCGAAGATTGATTGAATCTCATCAGTACAGACTCAGGCGGTTTAGGACATCATTCTCTTATGGAAATGAAAGATCAAATTTTGCCAGCCACCACCCTCACCAAACCACGCGGAGCTAATGCAGGACATTATGAATTCGCAAAGATTGCTAGAAACCAATGGGAAGCATAAGGTGGGCTTTGAGGTAGTGAATGCTGAGAGTTCAGAGGAGGATGTTGATCTAAAGAATAAAAATTCTACTAATTTTGAATGCAATATATGTTTTGATATGGCAAAAGAGCCAATTGTCACGTCATGTGGACAGTTGTTTTGCCGGTCTTGTTTGTACCAGTGGCTTCATGTCCATTCTGATAATAAGGAGTGTCCTGTGTGCAAGGGAGAGGTGACTAAAGCAAATATTGTTCCTATCTACGGGAGGTGGAGCTCTGGTTTGGATGCAGAGAAGACGGATGCTTTCATTTTTTTCTTACCTCATGTATCTAAATAACATTTTGGGGGTATTCTTACCTCATGTGTAATATAACATGAATAACACTGAACCAAATAGCATATATCTGAATAACACTAACATCTGTTGTTTAAATAACACTGAACTAAATAGCCCCTGTTATCTGACTAATACTATTATCTGAATAACATGCTATCTGAATAACATGCCATCTTAATAACTTTTCAAATGTCGGTGAACCAAAAAGCCCCCGAAAGCCCTATCCTGACTAATTATCAACTCCAGCTGCCTCTTTCAACACTACCAATTATCAACTCGCATTACCAACTCTCCCCGATAAAAAAGCTAACCCTAATCCCCAAAACAATAAATTATACCCCAATTAACGAATCAAATTCTCACAGTTAGCCAACATGAATCCTCTATTCAAAGAATCGAAGTGACCCTGAGAAATATTCAAGTCCAATTGCGGAAAATTTAATCACCGCCAAACAGAACAAAAACGCTCACGCAATTATATAATTATGGATCAAAACACAATTAGAAACGCAAAAGGCTGCGTACCTGGACAAACTGTGGACAAAGTATTCATCGACCAATAATGGGCTCTCCCTCTCTTCTAAATATGATCAAATATAAGAGCGGGGAACAAGGAGAGGAACCGAGAGATGCCGGACGAAGACACGGCAGTACATATAGCCCGATCCTTGTTCTTTTTTCTTGGGAATAAAGAAATGCCGACTTACGGATCGGACGGTTATTAACTCGATTCGAAGCTGCGGCGATGATCCGACCGTTAAAAATTGATTTGTTGCTCATCTAATATGCTTTAATTCCCACTAAGATATTTTGGTACAAACTTCTAACATATCTCTCAAATAATTTTTTAAAATAAAATATTTTTTTCACACAAAATTTATATATATATATAGCTTACTAAAAAATATATATATTTTTAATGTAAATTATAATAATCCAATTATTTGGTAAACTGCAAAAAAATTAGTCACAAAATCATTTAAAATTATATTTTTCTAATAGTAACAACTCGAGCATTTATTTGTTAATCAATATAAAAACCAATTATTTAATATTAAATTTTCAATTATTATGCATTTATTTTATTAACAAGCAAATTAGAAAATAATTGATATATATAATTAATATTCAACACAAATATATCATTTATATTAAATTTAAAATAATCTTATGGTTAAATTTCAAATGATTTGTGACATCAAATATATGTGATTTTAAAATTATTTCTTAACAACATCACAAAATAGGTCAAAAGTTCATAGTCAATAGTTCAAATCTCTGAAAATGCATTAAATAGGCTCTAATATATTATTAAATAATTATACTAATTTTTTTCAAATAATTTAGACAATAATTATCAAATTATGTTGTCAAAGTTATGAGCATCCTCTAAATTAGATAAAATATTTATGCAAATAATTAAAAATTTTAAAAATTATATTTAATGCTATATATAATAAAAATAAAAATAACTTTTATTTTTATGTAAAATTTCAAAAAAAAAAATATATGATCTTTATTAGATAATTAAAAAAATGTACTCTATATTTTGTCGTTGTGCATTAATATCATACATAAAAATTTCAAGTTAAGTTAAAATAGTATGATTTCTTAATAAATTATATTAATATAGCAAAATTGAAACTCAATTTTAAAATTTATGAAAAATATAATAGTGATAAATATTATACTAAATTTCTCAAAAATAGTTCACTATGTGTGCCATTCCCCATATTCAAGTAAAGCATAATCTTATTATGTGCACTAATATTTATCTAATTTAGTATGTCAATATTTATTTTGAAAAAAATGAAAGATACTTCATTTATTTGTTTGTAAGGATCTCTTCATTGTTAACTTAAACATTATATGATCTTTAATGATGATCATTATTAAAATTATCTCAAATAAATTACTATTTTTTCTTATTATTCTCATTTATTAGTAATCAGTATAAAATTAATCTATAGTCATCATAATTATTTTTATTATAATATATATTATTATGCAATTCTTGCAAATCACCTAATCTTTGTTATTTATAATTTAATACTTTTAATATGCAAGAGATGATAAATTATATCTTAATCTTTGTCATTACAATAAGTTACTCACTTATCACTCATTATCTTTATGAAAATATCTAAAATAGTTAGAACATGGTTGCATAATAAAATAGCACTTAACAAACTTCCAATAATCCATATAATCTTGACAAAATTGTTATCTCAATAATCAATGGAGCTACACAACATCATGCAGTTTGACAGAAGAAAATAATGTTAGAATTCCAAAGTACAAGTGTAATAAGTGGAATGAACAAAATTAATTATGGCTAACATTAATCTTTGTGTGCATAAACGCATACATGCATGTGTGATGCATTTACAACTAAAATTTAACTATTTTATTCTTTAAGACTTTGATATAGTACAATCAATATTACATTCATAGTTAGATAATTTATTTTATATCATACAAAAAAAAGGAAAAACATGCATCCATAGCATACGATGTATGATCTAATATGAGTAAGCACATCATATTAGGTATGAATAAAATATTGTAGAATGTGTAATATAACATAAGCAATCGATTAAATATGTTTTATGATAAAGTACCAAAACAAAAAAGAGATAATGGTTAGGATGGAAAAATGGACATAGTTTCACAATAAGGAACACTTGATTAATGAGTCAAAAATTATTTTGTTAGCACGATTACTATTGTAACAGTCCAAACTTTTAAGTACCAAGGTATTATCCGCTTTGGCCTAAAATGTCTCACAATTTTACTTTTAGAATATAACTTCTCAGCAGGTCACCCATCATGGGAGTGCTCATATTTGAACACGTTTAATTTTGGAGTACTTATCTGGAACTCCACCATTATCTTAAAAGACATCTCGATGTTTAAGAGTTTCACTTATTACTACTTAAGTGAGTATTTACAACTCCCCAACTTAAGTAACTGTCATCATCGTCAGTATCCACACACGGATCCATGAACCATTCATTGGGTAGATAGGACTAGAGGTGACTCATGCAGGCTCAAAGGTACCCACAACCATGTATCACCTTAACCATCACGGTTCAAGAGGTTGTTCACATGAAGATATACTTTACCCTATATGGCAATTAACTCATATCTGACACCATGTGGCTTGCCCTGATACCATTTGTAATAGCATAAACTCTTAAGCACCAATGCATTGTCTGTTTTGGCCTAAACGACTTCACGATTTTGCCCTCAGAATATATCTTTCCAATAGGTCGCCCATCTTGAGAGTGCCCCCACCTGAGCATTCTTAACTTTGGAGTTCTTATCAGGAACTCTATCATTATCTGAAAAAGAGCCTTGATGTTTAAGAGTTTCATTTATTACTATTTAAGTGGGTCTTTACAACTATTCTTGTATTATTATTATTATCATTTGCATCAGCTTCTTTATCATTATTATATATATGTCAGCATTAGGTGCCCATAATGGTATGTTCAAGCCCAAGGATTGTGTATTAATACACACATTAATTCGTACCCAAACAGAATACTTATGTATAAGTTCGAGCCATATTACATACAATGAAGCTATGTAAGTCCGTACCCACATTAACGCGCAAAAATCATCACAATGTGCACCTAAATTACCTAAGAATACCCCATAATAGAAAAAAATATTAATTTTTCAAAATAGCATAATTACTCTATCAAAGCATATAAGCGCGTCGTGCACTTTATGGTGTTACAATTGTATTGTGCATGTCGCCACACGCCCTCGGAGTACTACTTTATTAACATTGTTGTTAATTGCGTGAGGGACATTTTGATATAATTAAGCTTTTATATTGTCCAAATATGTAACAACCCAAACTCTTAAGCACCAAGGTATTGCCCACCTTAGTCTGAAATGTCTCAAAATTTTGTCCTTATAAAATAACTTCTTAATAGGTCACCCATTCTAAAAGTACTCCCACATGAGCATGCTTAATTTTAAAGTTCTTCTCATGAATTCCATCGTTATCTGAAAAAATGTTTTAATGTTTAATAGTTCTGCTTAATATTGCTTAAGGGGGTTACTATAATCTCCATAACTAAAGTAACTGACATCATAGTCAGTATCCACACGCATATCAAATAACCATCAACTTGATATAACTAGAGGTGGGCCTTACAGGCTTAAAAGGTACCACAACTATGTAGCACTTTAACTATCATGGGTTTAAGAGACTATTCACATAAAGTGGTACTTTGCCCTATATGACACTTAGCTACTATATGACACCCTATGACTTGCTCTGATACTAATTGTAACAGCTCAAATTCTTAAGCACCAATGTATTGTCCGTTTTGGTCTGAAAATTTTACGATTTTGTCCTTATAAGATAATTTCCCAATAGTGTCTCACCCGAATACACATAACTTTGAAATTCTTATCAGAAACTCATAGTTATTAGAAAAGGCTCATCGATATTTAATAGTTATGTTTAATACTGCTAAAAGGGATCATTAAAAATATGTTAAATTATATTAACATTGAGCAATCTATTTATTGTGTTGCTTATTTTGCAAAACTTTTGACAGATTTACATAATTGAATTTAGTTTAGTAAACTTATATTGCATTTTTTGTACCTCATAAATGAAATACTTTTGTCATGAATTATGTGAACCCAATAATGTGATTAGTTAATGTTTTAACCAATTATTGCCGATTTTCTAATTTTATAAATGACTCCTTAATTGTTAAGTTCTAGATAAAAAGATGCACGTTATCATCATATTGTTATAATAATTATGTTACATGAAATTTTCTTATTTTATTAATCTATGCATGTGTTATTCAATTGCTGTATTTATGCATGTACAAGCATCATGTGAATGGAAATTGTGATAATTTATAATTTTATGTTATTAATATAAAATTAAAGTAAAATAAAATAAAGAACTAAACTCATGTTCTTCTGTTTGATCTTGCCCTCACACATAAAAGATACGAAAGTTTGAATATGTAACTACCAAAAGTGATTACTTTGTTGATTCGGCCTAAATTCAAACGAATAAACTCAAAATCTGAATCTTAAATTTATGCTAAGAAAGCACAGTGTACAGATCCTACTATTAAAATTTGAGCATAATTGAGATCCTGATTCTTTATAAATTAATTATTTAAGTTATAATTTCAAACTTTAGTAGAAAAGAAAATTTTAATCAAAATTTATAAATTCTTACAAATTTAAATCAAATATCCAATGAATGTCATGTTTCAAATTTTATCAAATTTTAAGTTATGAATTGATAGTAATTAAATTTTAATATTTTAATATTCAAAAATTAATATAAAATAAATATTAGTTTAAATTTAATAAATTCTTAACGACTACTTAGGTCTCATAATATTCTGAATATAGATATATGAAATGTATATATAATTAAATGGCTATGCTATAGTTCCTAACTTAGTGAAAATGAGCACTATAGAACAATGTGAGAGCACAAAAAAAAAAAAAAAACTTTTTGAATACATTTGTTGAGCTATGTATCATTTTCATCATTAAAAGTTAAAATTCTCTTTCTTCACTATTCCCTCAAACACGTTAGAAACATTAAGCCGTTTGATTCCAATCCAATGGTCATATAAACTTCCAAGCTGCTGCCTAAAGCACGCAAGCGGTTGCCATCCCCTCTAGCTTCCTCACACGCAAGCCGATCTTTCTTCTCCAATCGGCGAAGGAGCTCGCCGGCCTCCTCCTCTCCATGGCTGAAGACAGCCCTTCCCCGTCGCACGCCGATATCTCACGATAGGCCAACCACCGTCTCGTCCACGTAGCTCGATCGCCGACGCCTTCCCCTACGCTCGCCGTCCGACGCCGGAAAGGTACCCCAGTACCTTACTTACCAGAACTTTCATGAAGTTCTTAGTGCGTCGATCCTTCCATAATATGAGTTGAATAATATTTGCTCAGTACTTAGTCATGAATGAAGTTTACTCGTCTCCCATTAGAATTCACTTTGAATGATTTTAGCATGAATCACATACGCCAATTTCAAAGTATAACGAAATATAGTTAATTCTCTTTTTAACATTTAAAGTGGTTGTTCTTTCATTTAATTACATTAAACTATGCTTAAGCCGAAGTCTACCCGCGAGTTTTTAATTAATTCACGCACAACTTCGTACTTTATGCACATTTTTTTTTATATTCGAGTTCACGAACAAGGCTCACATAAGCGGCTATTCGGATAGGAGGATTGACTGAGCTCAATGTTCAGGTGTGCTGCGTTTGTGATTAATGAAAGTTTCTTCAGCTTTAAAGGATGAGATCATAGAATGGCCAGCTCTCCAAAGTCTCATATGATTGTTGAGAGTAGAGAGTAGAAAGAGAAAATTAAAAAAAGCATCGATGCAGTAATAACGGTAATATTAATCTGAATTGATTGTCCGTTTGTCCCTTTTATATAAAGCAGATCCATAATTTTCTTTGATTCTATTATGATTTTCTTTAATTCTATAGTGATTTCTCTAAGCTGATCTATAATCTGAGCTGATTCTTGAAATTGAGCCGATTATAATGTTAGGTGTTTTGCGGAGCTACTCATGGCTCTCTTCTTATTATTGATTTGTTATGCTTAAGAACGAAAGGGTGGCATTCCTCTTTGTACTTCTTGCATATGCACATTTTGATCATTTTTTTTTTCTTCTTCCCTCTTAATTTACAAACTTTCACATACTATTATGTATTTTTAAATACCTTATTATTGTATCAAGAAAATTATTTGTGCTTATCGTATCATCAATCATTTAATTGTCCTCCATTGGAATTGGTTAGTTATCAATTTTGGTATTACCATAAATTGAATCATGCTTCTGAAGAAGTTTTAGGAACATTTGTTTTGGTCTGTAGACAGGCACGAAGTATTGATTTAGACTTGCTTCACTGCACTGTAATATCGAGAGATTTCTTTCATTTAGTAGCATTACTCAGATCTATTGGTCCCTTGATATATTTACGTAAATATGTTATGGAAAGTATTTTAAATATATACAGAACTCACCCTATATATTGTGATTATTAATTTTTTAATTACAAGAACAGTGATGCATAGATAAATGGGGAACATTGCTTCCATTTATAGTAGACGAATACAAAATTCATATAATTTTCTACCTTCTTTAAGCATTTGTTTGCATTTTGATTATGCGTATGACCTTAAGTATGCATCTACTCTTTCAAATTGATTTATATCGTATCATTTGATCGTCATCTGTTAACTTAGACGTAAGCAAAACCCCAAAAAAATGAGAATAAGAAATTATTTATTTTTAATTCTCTAAAAACTCTCAGTTTACTGTTAAGCTTAATTTGACAAGAAGTTTAGAACAATTTAGTAAGAATAATCTAAAGTCAAATTTGCAGAAAATTAGGACTTAAAACTGAATTAGTCAAAAATTCTAAGTTAGATTAAGTACAGTCTTTCAGGATATCACACCTATTAGTGTGTCTCAAATAGTCAGAATTAGTTTAACATTAAGAATGGAAAATATGCTAAACTTTTTGTATATCCTTCAGCTTACTATTAAAATAACTCAAAAGACAAGTGTAAGCAAAATTGTTCAAATTGTAAAAGCGGTTTAAGTATGATTAAAAAATTTCATATTTTGCCTAGAGGGACACCTAGTTTGTATCTAAGTAAGTCTTTGAACCTAGTATAATTCAGTCTAATTCAATACTCAGAAATCATGCTTATGAATCAGTCCATTACATAGAAAACTTAGAAATATCAAATAAATGTAGTCAGGTAAAGAGTGTAGTAAATTTTGTCAGTTTAATTGACACTTGGATTGTGTCTTAATAATTTTTGAAATAAAAATGAATCAATTGTTAATTCAGAGTTTGGCTAAGATCTTAGGAATTAGATCACACTTAGAATCATATTTAAGATGGGCTAAGTCTAGGGTCTGAATTTAGTTAGAAATTCAAGTGTTGAATTCTAAATTATAGTTTTAGCTTTCAGTATTAAGATGAACTAGCCTCAAAGTCAAAAAATTGAAGATTTTGTAAACTCAAGAATAAGATATTAGTATTTCAATCAGAATTTGGGAATACATAATTAACTAACCTAATCAACTCAGAATTCTATGGTATTTATAAGATGAAACTACATAATTTAGCAGGTATTATCAAGAGACTAAGACATGGTCTGAATCTTGATCCCCTTCTAAAAACCTAGTACCCTAGATTTAAGCAAGGTCAGAATTGATCCTGGAAATTTTTAAGTAAATGATTGATCAAATAACAAAAATAAGATACTTTCATAAATGAGAGTTATATACTTATAACTATCATCTTGAGATAAGACTAGAGATAGTCAATTGGCCTTTATGTAATTGTAAAATGGTACGTCCTCTTATCTTCATGCGTGAGGATAAGCGCATTTAGATAGATGATAAGTGCCTATATTCTATTCATTTGTTATCATTGGGATTGGATGATTCGTCTTGCACAAAATTATAAAAGGGTATGTGATCTTATCATTTGTGTGCGGGGATATGTACAGTTGAACACAAAACAAATATTCCGATCTCATAATTTGTCACAATCTTGGACCGAATAACTTGACTTGAATGGAACTATAAAAGAATACATCCCTTTATCTTTGTGTGTAGAGATAAGTACAGTTAAACAATTAAAATATCTATTTTTTTACTTTGGTGACATACTAAGTATATATGTATGTAAATTCATGATTATGAACATATGAATCAGAATAATTTAGAATGAAATAATA
Source organism: Gastrodia elata (assembly GCA_016760335.1). Lineage (NCBI taxonomy): Eukaryota > Viridiplantae > Streptophyta > Magnoliopsida > Asparagales > Orchidaceae > Gastrodia > Gastrodia elata. The sequence goes on along the minus strand of CM028678.1, from coordinate 45,921,204 downwards.
TATAAAAAATAATGATGATTTAGAGCAAATGATATATAATAATTATTAAAAAGCAAGAACTAGAAAATTGATTCAATTTTCAGGTTAAGACACATGTCTGCTTAACATCAGATCTGAATCACCTAATTAATAAAGGATGAATAGAGAATAAGGGATATCACTCTTACATTTATTTGGTTTGTAAACATTTGGTTTTACGATTTCCCATTTTAGTTTTCGGGTACGGGACATCGTAGACTTGTACATTTCAGTTTTCGGGTACCAGACATCGTATACCTGCACATTTCAGTTTCTTAGGTATGGGACATCGTAGACCTGTACATATCAATTTTTTTGTACATATCGATTTTTTTGGTACGGGACCTCGTTAGCCTTGTGCATTTTAGTTTTTGGATATCAAACATCGTAGACTTGTACATTTAAGTTTGCTTTTGTGCTCAGTACAATTTTTATTTCAGTTTTCAGATATTTATTTTAGTCTTTCAGTAGTATTGCCTTTTAGTTTCAATTCAATTACTTGTAGTTTTCATCAGCTATTAGCATGTTTACTTTAGTACTTCAATTGTAGTACAGCCAAATTAGCATGTGTTTCTTGATTGTATAGTTTTGCATTTCAGTGTTAGACACATTGTATCATATATGTATGCTTAACCTTCTTTGCATCGGCTCAGTTGGTACGGTATGCACAATTTTTCAATTCAATTTTAGTTTACAGTTTACAATTTTTATTTTCAATCTTTCAGCTTTATATATATTTTTGCACTGTTTTGAAATAATTGTAATAGTTGTGATATCCTAAAATGCAATTATTTTAGATAACCTAAAATGTACTTAGAAAATTGTCTTACACAAGATATTTTTTTTTTACTGGGGCTCCGGCATATGAATCCGACATGTCAGATTTAAAACATTTATAGAAGCTGACATTCTAGGAGAAGGATTCATAGAGAAGAATTTGTTTTAAATTATTTTGGAGAGCGAGAGAGCTTTATATTTTATTATATATATTATTGTATAAAATTAATGAAATAATCTCAAATGAATGTATTTTTCTATTTTTTGAGTTTCTTTGCTGTATTTGAATAGATGAATGTGGAAATGTCTTGATGTATTTTTTTACTGCACTATTATATTAAATCCCAATATGATTCTTGGAAAGGGTAACTTATAATATTGGTTTAGTTTTGCTAATTCAATATTGAGTCATTGTAGCTGGTATCAGAGCATGATTATGGGGGTATTAGTATAATAGCGTATGAATCCACGATTCGTTCAGTACAAACTGAAATATCAGAATGATTGGAAATTCATTGTGAAAGGAAAACATAGAAACCATAGAATTAAGAAGGAAAAGTCGACTTGAAGAGATGAACAATGTGACATGATAACAAGAGAGCCAATGTCCTTGAAGATATGCGACAAGTACATCAACGTGTTTAGAGTCAACATATAGTAAAATTTGGAATAATAATAGGAATGTGAGATATAAATGTTGATTTAATCCATAATCATGTAATCTCTAATTTATTGCACTTGATAAACTTGTAAGTAACAAGATGAAAACATGGAAGTATTTCTAAACCCATGATAATATCACCAATAAAAGAGAAGAAATTGACAAGTGCAGCATCCGTAGATTCGGCTATAGACGAATTTATAGAAACTGCATTTGTATCCGTTTCTTTGTTATTATTTGGAAATCAAGTAAAACTACCTTTCAGATCAGTGTGGTATTTGACCTTTTGTCAAAGCGGAGTTAATGTATTTAAACCCTGTTGAATTTAGGTAAAAGAATTCTACACCTTAGGTAAGTTAAAATCATAATTTAGTTCACTGCATCAATTCTGAATATCACTGACTTAGCTGTATTTTCAATCTCAAGTCATTGAGTAAGTCAATATCTGATTTCATCTGAAGCTCTATAGCTTAATGATAATCAAAGACTATTTACAGTAATTATGAAATTGTCTTGATCAAAGTCATGATCATTCCCATCAATGCTAAATCATCTGCTGTTACCTGCTATCACCTGGTATTAATGAATAGAATTAATTGTGATGAATGAAATCAACTAAATTATCAGCAGTCTTTCTAAATTTAATCTTTGGAGTTCAGTGAATTCTATCAAAATGTGATTTCAGTCTAACATCATTTATGATGTGGTTCAACGGTGCCTTTAGTATCCCATATGTTATGAATTTAGTTAACAACAAAGCCTGTGGAACCCTTGTGATGGGGCTAAGTTGAAATTCAATTAAAGGAAGCTGAAACTAAGTTCTTCTTAGATTTTCATTAATATAATTCATAACATCTGAACCCAGATATGAACAACCAGATTTGTTGAGATTGTAAGTAATACTGTTGTTTCCTTTACTTCTAGTGAGCTGGAATTGGTTACTGCAGCTAGATTTTCTTAACTACAGTATTATGGATAGATTTCTAACTAAATTGATTTTAATTAATAAAATCTATATTCTTACTTCCCTGAAATTATTTAAAAAAATATTTTCTGAAACCTGATCTTATATTCCTTATAATGCATTAAAGATGAGCATGACTGGAATCATAACGAATTGAGGAAATGAAGATAGAATACATAACTAGTGTTAATATCAGTAATGTTTACTTAATGGTAAAGTAATAGGGAAGTGTTCTGTATTTAAAATCACTTAAAATTGCCTTAATTTTTTTTTTGAAAATGTTGTAATATCAGAACTCTTTACTCTAGATTTACTTATCATAACTGTGATTAAGTCAAATAGCCAAGTCCAAATAGGACCATTGTCGTTATTACCACCTCAGTCAGTAATAGCTAAGCCCTCTAAATAATGTTTCTTTAACTAAGTGCTAGAATTCGATTGCTAGTACCAAGTTGTGTAATGAGGTTTACAAGTGGAGGTTCTATTGAGCTTATGTCCTGTAAGTATGCAGAGTTTGAACTGGGTATTAAATACATATCATGACTGTTTTGAGACTCTTTTAAATAGATTAATTAGAACATTTTATGATTCAGAAATCCACAGATGTTATCTCCTCTATTTGAAGCAGCTCAAACTATAAATCTGTAAATCCAAAATGATTATAATTCAGAGAAAGTAATTGTATATCTGAAAAAAAATCTGAATTGATATTAAAAGAGAATTGTCAAGCAAAATGTGCAACTGCAATAACCCACAACCTAATTTCAAATTAGATATTATGAAACGATTGGATAGACATTCAAATATGATCAGGACTGACAGGTTGAGCAAGTTAAATTCTGATCAATTCATAATCAGATCAAAACCTAATATGAAGTATGGTTGTGTATTTTGATCTAATCAGTTCTATGATCAAATCACTAAGGACATATTAACTTAATACAGAATAGGATTTATACTATAGAGAAATTATAGCTGGGTAAAAAAAAGAATCTGTATTCCATAATTGAATTCCAGATTGTAATTTTGAATTAGAAAATATTATCCAATGCCTTGGGGTATTTTAATAGAGATTCGTTAAGTTAGAAAATAGATTTATATACAAATAACATTAAGTGTTTTATATTAGCATTCAGAAATCATGCCAATGAACTTAGAATGCTAAACTCAAGGATTAGAATTCAATATGTTATCATATAGAATAATCTTAGGATAAATGAAGTCGTGGAGTAAATTCAGGGGAATAAAACCAGTAGATCGAATTTGATTTAATCAAATATAGTATAATAATATAATAAGAAGATTGTTGAGAATTTTAATAGATGTAGGTATTAAGACTTCAAATTTGAGGGCGGATATCATTTTAACTGAACAAGTTCAAGAAAGATGATAGCAGAGTCGGCTATCATCTTATCCTGAATTTATAAAATTTGTGTATTATTTTTTTTTTATAAATTTTTTGAGATTAGACATGTTATGTTCCGATGTTGAGTTAGTAAAACTAATCCAACATTAAATACACTCTCGCAGGATCCTATTGGACCATTCAATATCCATAGTCACTCAAGAAACAAATTAACAATAATCTTTCATTCATATAATAAAACAGTTAAAACAATATTGTCCACACATTTATAATTTAAAATAATAATTTTTACACTTAATCATAAAATGAAATAAAATTGAAGTCCTTTCTTTAAATTTTGAGTGATGAGTTCCTTATATGCGTTGTCGTCAAACTTAGCCTCCTCCAATTGTGCATGATCTGACATCGTTAAAACAATGCCTGGATTTAAATTCTTATTAATTAAAGAATACTCTAGTACTAAAAGATATCAAATACTACACTTTTTCAAATATCAAATGCGGTGTGCTAATATATGGGGACATAAATGATAAGATTTGTAGGAAACATTGGGTAAAGCATACAGATATTTTAAATTCTTGCACTTATTATTGGACAACAATAAACAATTAATGCCATAATTATGTCATATGTAAGATAATAAATAATGCATACCTATGCCATAAACATTTTATCATATATTTTGCATCATTATCATGTTGTACAAAATATAACAGGAGGAATCAAACATGTTTGTCTGATTATTATAGTTGAGTTCAATATACACTACCTATACCTGCCCCCTCAAGGCTAGATATATCTTTCTTATCTCTCAAGATTAGAGAACTTACTCCGTCCTTATATGTATGTATAGACCGTAAATATACTTCTCGTTTCGTAACCATGATTCAAATCTTTTCATCACAAGATATCTTACATACTTTGATAAGTGATATAAATTTAGTAGTTTAAATAAAATATATGGCAAAGCATCAATAATATAAACAAGGCTCAAAGATGCAGAGCTACAATAGTAGTAAAAGCAAACAAGTGTAGAAGGTAATATCATCGGTACCTTTGTGTTGACTTATATTGATGAAGCACTATTTCTTTTTATTTTTAAACTTAATTTTATTTATCTAGCAAGCATTTATTGATGTACAAATTTTGAATTAACTATCTCAAGTGTTTTAACTTTTTTAGGGTTTCTCTATAAAGTTTGTTTTAATATTCCTTTCAACTCAAAATTTTTTAGTAATTTTTGTATGTCTTGAGAGTTGTAATGTTTTAGTTTCGAGATCTTAAAGTTTCATGCACTAGACTTATTCTTAATCTTAGATCTTTGATCACTTTCAAGGTTGATATTCTTTTTAATTTACATTTTTAGGCTGTGCTCAAAATTATGTATTTCTAATTATTAAAGTAATTTGGGATTGCTCATTCTTAACTCGATTATACCAATATTAAAATATTGATGTCATAGTTTCAACAGTTTAAATCAAGATACTAAGACTTTTAGTGTCGTTATAAATAAAACTTACAATTGATGTAAGAGAGTAAACACTTCTAAATACTACTAACACTTATCAGTCTAACTTCTAATACCTACACTTTTCTCAAAAGAGTAAAAGAACTACACTCATGCTTTCAAATCATACAATAACTAACTTTATTAAAATCAATGTGTTTTTTATAATTGTTTTATTACAAATTTGTACCAAATAGTTCCAAAATTCATTTCTAGTAACTCCTTCCTTAGCATAATCATGTTCTAAATTAACCTTCAAATAGCTCTCTTGAGATGTTATACCCTTATTAAAATATATAATTCTCTTCCATATTAAAAACATAAACAACTCCAAGAATAATCAGAATCAATTCCAATTGCAACAATTGAATAATTCTATTTTACTCTAAAATAGAAAGCTTTAAGCCCAGGAATAGCCAACAAATCTGCTTAAACTAATAGATAGATGTTTTGATCAGCCCCAACAACCACATGTTGGGATACGAACCATTTTTATGTCTTCCCCAAATAGCTGCTTAGTACAGCCCTTAAACAACAACTTAAATAACATCAAATGACAGCTATTGTATCTTTCAAACAAATTCCCAACAATTTTGAGCAGCGGCCACAAATTGGTCTTTACATACTTTCTAACAAGCTCATTATATAACACTCAACAACTACAAGAGAGGGCAGTAGAGCGCTCCTAAATCTCTTCAGTCATAGCAGTTCTTTTGTTATCCTCAAAGCACCAGAAAATTAACAACACTATTCTCATTGTAGCTCTAAACATAAGCTGTTTTTAATTTCAAATATTGGTTGTTTGCCGCCCAGTTTCAAACCACGGAGCAAGACAGATTGTTTGTTGTCTTAATAGAGGGAAATACGAGCAGTTTCTAGCCCAATATGCAACCCAGAACATACAACACTTCATAGCCCCATAGTGACAGTTTTTTAAAGTCTGGCTGCTCTTCTTCTTTAGTAAATGTTTCAAACTCCTCACATTGGTAATATATATTCAAAACGGAAAGTTTCCTCATCTTGACGACACAAACATATAACTTGGAAATTCATGAATTCAAAGATAAAGGATTAAAATCACTACTCGATTATTGATGCTAAAATAAAGATCTCTTCATTGGGAGGATGTAAAACAATCATGAGTATCTTGGATACTAAAGGATTAAATGCATTTATGAAGTCATTTATATTCTCCACGGAATCTTACGTAATTTGTAAGAAATAGAATTCATAATTTCATAATGAATTGTTGTACTTTGCCTAATGGTACATAATGAGGTAATGGCAGTAATTGTAACAAAGAGTTTATGGCTTTTAGATGTAATTAGAGAGTACCAGTTCAGCTAGTGAGTATGGGCATTATCAACTTAAGACTCAATCCTTGGAGGTTAACATATCATTATATTTTATCATGCAAATCCTAGTGGTATTTGCTTCTGTCAAATTTGCTTGCAATAAAATCATTTTCAGGAATTGAGTTAAGTCTAATTTGATTCTTGCTGAAATTATAAAAAAACTAGATTCCAAATGTATAACCTCAATCGATCGGGGAAATCCCCAAAGATCAGGGAAGGAGAAGGCAAATCTTCTTTGGAACTTTATAGGAACCTGCATAGTCTTTCCATGGACGTTCTCTTCAGGGATCGGCGGGGCGTTTGGAAATTAACTGGAAGGTGAATAGTGTGTGATTTTCGATTTACAAAAACTAGTTTGCTATACCTTCATAAAAGTTCTCAGCACAGTCGGCTGTGCCCTCCGTTTCTCCCTCCTCGAGTTCCTGGTTCGAAAGCTGGCCTTCCAAAGGGCGCTGAAAGTAATTTTTCTTACTGAATTAAATTTATAGGGGAAACTAATTCAATTTGTATTTTAAGTATTTTTTATCAGTTTTAGCTCCAAAAATTTTAAATTTTTTAATTTAAAACTATAATTAGTTTTTTATTTTGAGCATTAATTTATTTTCTTTAATTTAATTATCTAAAAAAATATGAAAACATTCAAAATATTTTCTTCTTATATTTTTATTCAAAATAATGAAATACAGTGTAGTAAATAGTTACTTAGTGAATCGAATGAAAAAGTATCTAATATTAAATATTCATGACGGTGAAATGCGATTTATGGATAATATGGACTAACTTATCATGAATCCATTTAGTAGTTTGGGATCCAAGAGTGCACAATTCAAGAATCTATATAATAAATTAGATCGAGGGAGAAAAATAGATTTATAAGCTAGTAAAAGTAGAAGATAAGATAATTAAAGATTTGACCCATATTAAATATATCAAAGATAAATATTAAAAAAAAATTTCTTAGGAATGAATATTCAATATATAATTTTAATGGTTATAAATATAATCTCAATTACACTTTTATTTGCAGTGTTAAAAGTTGAAATTTGAAATGATTTGAATATGAAGTAAGAGCATAAAAGTAGTATGATTGGATGACATCCTTATTGATATATTATTTACTAAGCTATTTAATGTTATTTTAAAGATAAAAAGATGTCAGATAAGTGAAGAAAAAGTATTGTTATGCTTATTTATAAGAATAAAGATGACCTTCACGACTGCTAATTATAAAGGAATCAAGTTAATACGTCATATTTTGAAAGTTTGCTAGCGAATAATAAATGCAGAATACAAAAGGATATTTGCATTTCTCAAAATCAATTTGGTTTTATGTGAGATCGATCTATTTTTAAACTCACAAATTATAAATTATATTAGTTCATGAGTGCTTTCTTTCACATTCATGTATGTTAAAGCACTCTTGAACTCTATTTATATAACATTGCTTGCATTGGTCTAGTTTTAGCATTTTTTTTATCCTAATTGTTGAATTCTTAATATTTCATATCCTAAAATTCAGCAGTTTGTGCTTAAATCAAAAAACTAAATGCCAAAGTGTGTGTAATGTGCTGTCTACATTATAACTTTGAATAACACTTGCACTATAATACATTATTTTCTTATAGATAACAATGATATCTAAGTTAATTTGTGTTGAAGTTAATTATATGAATAATCTATACAAGTAACGTCTATTGTCAACATGTGTGGCCAAACCTTATGTCTAACTAAGGAATGAGTACCATCATTTGACATTTCTCTATTACTAGCATCCATGTACCAATGGTTAGACAATAGCCAACTATTATTAATTAGATCTTAGTAGGTAGCAAATCAATGGCGACTATACTTTATCAAGTATTATTGTAAAAAAGTTCAAAATAATAGAATTTCTCAAATTTGTATATAATTGATTTCACATAGATTTGAAGTTCATTTCATGTTTGGAATAGATTTTAGTTTACACGATTAAATCTGGCTCAAAATGAGAAGTGGTGAGTTTTTATATGGAATACATAGTGTATAATAAGAAAATTTGTGTAATAACATACTATATATATATATATATATATTACTTTGAAGCCCTGTGACAAAAAAAAAAAAAACATAAAATAGCAAATTGATTCGAAGAATGAATTGTTCGCCGGAGAAGATGGACGAACGAAATCATGTGTTCGTTGATTCGTTCGCTCGCTCCTCAGCGTATTCTCCTAATGAGCCTCATTCAAGTATAATTTCATTTACCCCTTTTTATATATATATATAAATGCAAAATTGAATTGAAGTGTAAAATTTTTTTATCAACTATACGTTCGTGCCAAACTTCGATAATTTCAATTTATTTGAAAAAAATTAATTTACAAACAGCTCTTAAATTTATAAAGAGGCTGCTAAAGTACCCCTATTATTAAAATATCTAATCAATTTGTTTAACTCATAATAATTAAAATTTATTACTCAAAATCATAATTATAAATTTATTAAAAATGAATTATTGAGAAATTTATTTCAAATTATTTTTATTGCTCGCCCAAAACATTCCGCATAACAAAACGATACAGAATATTTAACGATTCAAACGTAAGTAACAGTATTCTTCTCTAAACGCCGAAAGGTGCACAATGTGACCAAGTCGAAGCGATAAGTGCTCTCATTCCCGAACTCCTAAAGAACTGATCGTTCGAACTCACTGGAGCTTGTTTCGTGGTACGTCTCGCAATTATATTAATCTTTTATCATCGTTTGTAGTTTTTTTCACTTTTTTTTTGAGTAGTTTTGCTTTTTTCGTGTTTATTTTTTATCTGGCCGTAAGATTTGATTAGTTTGAGTTCTACGATTACAATAAAAAGTTTTTTGCTTTTTAACCTTCCAATGGCTTGTTTTGTTTCCTCGTTTTTACTTTCTCGTTGTTAGTTTTATAGAATTGCTTCATGTCTTACAATTTTGTGATGTCCTTAGCCTTTTTGATTGTGCAAATTGGGAACCCTAGGGTTTGCTGACAACGCTGAGTTTAGGCTCCGTCCAATTCCAGTTCGCTGATTTAAGCAGCTCCTTGATTGTGTTGACGTTTCTCGCGTCTTTTGTCGTAATACCTCCACGAAATACCTTTCTCTGCCTTAGGGTTTGTTTGCAGGCGATTCTCTTTTTTTCAGCCGGCTCAGGTATCTAGGTATATTGATCGCGACCGTTCTTTTTAATTTACTAATAAGCAGCTCTCCTAAATCGCCGATCAACTTTTGTTTAATAAGCAGCACTCTTAGAGATTGTTTTGGTTCGAGGTAAAAGAATTTCAGAGTAAAATAAATAAAAAAAAGAAACTCCTTATTTTGTTTTACTTCTTATAGTGGCATGGAAAAATATGATACTAAGTAAAAATTATTTTTTGTGTGTTTGTGCTGTATTCAGCATTCCCTAAAAGGAATAAATTTTTTTGGAAGTCATAGAACCACAAATAAAAATTGTACAGGACAATATTGTCATTTGCAATTTCTCCGTGCTTTTATTAAGATCTTATATAGTTATTTTTTATATGTGACATAGAAGCTTACCTGTTAGCGTCTTGCTTCTCTATTACTGTAGGGAAGCACGCATCATCTTGTTTATTTACATATGTTTTGGGCCTTGATTATATCTAAAGATTAAAGCCTACTTCTTGTTAGTTATTTTTACCTTTTTCTTATGCATCCTGTCACCTAGATTATAACAATGAATTTGATTTTATCTCAAAAAAATGTTAAGTTTTCATTTATTTTAAAATATCATTTTGTTTGGAAGTATTTGATTATCTCACTGTTATTATTAGCACTTAGTTTTTTTTCAAATAAAAGATACCATATTAACTCAAGATTTAACATGATTTGCTAAAGCCCTAGCTAAACATTTTCTAGTATTTAAGATCTCCAGGATTCACTAAATTTGGATTTAAAAATTTTTTAAATCCTCTTTGACTTAAATCCAAATTGGTTGCCAAACAGCATTCTAGGAGAGCTCTTTATTGATGTTTTTGTTCATTTGAATGGATTTTTTTTTTCTTAATTAAAGCCGTGATTATTTCATCTGTAATAGATTGTTGTGATTGATAATCAGCTAATGCGTATAAGATACTTATAAGATACTGCAAAGGGGCTCTTTGGTCGGAGGATTTACATACGATTTAAGCTTTTAAATCTTGAAAACTGCCTAGTATTGTATTGAGAAGAGGATTAGCATAATTTCAAATCTCCTATTAGCCTGAAGAATCTCTAAATCCTGAAATCTTGGATCTGGTAGGATTCTTGGATTTATGAATGGGAGAAAAAACTTTAAGCCAATCGGGGAGGAGAGGAGGGGGCAGATCAATTCTGTTTGCAACAAAAAAAGAGAAATAAGAAAAAGTGCAGCTAAAAACTAAATTTAATATTATTAATAAAAATTAAAATATTTTATTATTTTATATAATATTTTTATATATTATTGAATACACTCTATTTTAACGATAAATTTTTTACTTGTCAGTTTTGTTGACTGGAAATTACGGGAAAACTATATTTGTAATAAATTATATCTTTAATTAAAGTTTAACCTCATATTAATCGGCTACATTATTTTTTGTGTAACTAAAATTTTTTTTATTACTGTTGATCCAAGTCATGCTGCTTATCTAGGCACTTAAAATATGAAAATTTGCAACAAAATAGAATACTAAGATTCAATAGGATTTATCAAAAGGCATAATAAATTGTTTTCTTTATTTAAAAATTTCAGGATTTACCAAACCTTTAAATCCTGATTTGTGAGTACCCGGTGCCGGGTCAGCGGGGGTAGATCCAGCACCGGTTGTGAGGATGTAAAACAACAAGTCCTCTAGCCGCATGATCATATTGAGTAATTTAAGAGACAAATATATAGACATCAAACATAACTCATTTATTCATAATTCACCAGTCTTGGATACAAAGATTAAAATAAAAGAAAAGTTACAAACTTTTTAAAAGTGTCAAAAAAAGTGGAAAATTAGCAAGAAGCAGCATCAACACTGCTTGGTTCTTAGCACCTTTCTTCTAAGACGAACTCTTGATCTGGGCACATTTCAAAAGTGCGGGCATTTGAATACCAATTAGTTGTGGAACTAATACATTGATAGATGTCATCTTTACAAATGTTAAATAATAAGCAAAATAATCAATATTTGACAGAAAATAAAAGTTGTATGAAATTATCCCTGCAAATCTGTTTTAAGCGCACTTGAAACTTAGCATAAAAATAATTGCAGTCACAAAAATAAATACTGAATTTTAGCGTTTGATATCTGAGGCAACATATGATTTTGTTGGGCAAGTACAAAATCGAGGAATATGGGGGTTCATTTTTGTGTTACATATCCAACTTTTCTCTATACTTACCCCCTGAAAGGCTTATCAGTATAGGTTCCTTATGACTCCCAATGTCAGACAATCCCGTCCTAGCAATTGTCTGATCAGGCAAAAAGTATAAATCAATATGGAACCCTTGCTTCTCACTTATCCAAATTTGTTCATATATCATTTTATGTGACTTTAAGAAGCATTTTTATCAAATTTGTGCGATGTTGAGCAAAAAATATATTTAAACAAGTGTAATAAAAGATATCTGGTACTTTGTTCTATAAGTTCAACAGTTCGGATGAGTGACAGTTCGCTCAATCTGCATTTAAGTTTTGGACATTTTAAAATTAGCTTTTAGCTAATATTCTTAGGAGTAATTTTTATTTTCATTTCGATTATGTTCTTCTTTCGTTTTCTCATTATGATTGAAGTTCAATTTTTAAGATACTGCGATAGCAATAATATTCATTGTAGCGTTATTAAGCCATCGAGGATAGCAATTATATTGATATATAATATTATTATTACCATTATTTTAATGATCATAATAATATAAGAATGAAAGAAGAACATAACAAAAATGACTATAGAAATGAAAATGCTTGAATTGAAGTAATAGTCATTATAAGTACCGTTTATCATTATTGATTAATGATAACAATGCTAATGTGATGACATAATTTTATTTTTATAAAGATAATAAAGTATATATAATAATAAAATAGCAAAATAATTTTTCCTCTTTTCTTCTCCATTTTTCTTTCTCTTATACTTCTCTTCATACCTTTAGGATTAGGATTTCCGGAAAACGGCGGGAGGCCGGAGGCTGGCAAGTGGCTGGCCGGCTGGAGGAGGGCTGGCTGGGCTGCTGTTGACCGGCCGGAGGAGGCAGGGAAGGGATGGGTTGGCTGCTGCTGGCTAGCCGGGCTGTTGGGTGAGGGAGGAGGGGCTGGCTGGAGGGCTGTTGGGAGATGGAGGAGGGGCTGAGGGGTGGCTGGTTGGAGGGCCGAAGGGAGAGGGCTGCAAGAGGGTGAGAGGGAGGGCTGTTGTGAGGGAGGAGGAAGAGAGTTGGGGGGTTTTATAGAGAAGAGAGGGGGAGAGGGAAAGGGTTGGTCGGCCATCTGGCTGACCATTCCTGCGCCAAAATGGCGCTGGCGCAGGAAAGGCCCTGGCGCGGAAGGTTCCGCGCTTTAGGGCGGAAGGAAGCAGGTGCAGGCGCAGAAAATCGTAGAAAAGGGGGGAGGAAGGGAAAAAATGGAAATTTTATAATAAAAATGTTTAAAGTAAAAATTTTCGCATTTTTTCTGTCGTTTGGGGTCCAAAAATAATGAAACTTGACACCGATGCGTGTTATGACATAACGAACACCCCGCGCCAAAAATTTTCGATTCGGACAAATATTTTATTTTTAATTAATTTCTGAAGTTTAAAACTTCAAAAATTAACCATGATCAAACCAGCCCTCAGAATTTAATGAAATATTTTGAGCAGCCTTTAAATAATATACTTAACACAATGACACTGAAAATGATAAATTCTGACTTGTATTTCAATGATCTTGATTTATTGAATTTAAATAATTCAGAAAAATAAAGTGGGAGTTTTCGTTATCTGATATCTCCCAAAATAGGGCACTTTGATCTAAAAATTATTTTTATCTAATGGAAATTTTGTTTGCCCTAATTTGAAATTCCCCGGGGTCCTGATTGCTGCGGCGGGATTTGACCTAGTTTACAAAAAATAACGACATTGGGTCGTTAACTAGCCTCAAGGTGTGTTCATCTTTTGTGAACTGCAAGTTTGACCAAATGTTTGTTGAATGATGAACTATTGGTAAATGTGGATGAACTTTTACAATGTATACTGCTAGAGGAGGATATTGAAAGTTACTTCAATTGATAGATTGGGGTTGTTGCTCAATTTGATCAAGTCATGGTATATTTTCTTAGAGGAGATTGGCAAGCATATTAGGAGTGAAGTGAGAGGGGATTGAGAAAAGAATTGGGGATTTTTCAATTAACTATTTGAGCTGCATGGTTCAAATGTTTCTGCAAACATGCCCAAAATTGGGTTCAAAGTTTCTACACTGCTCACCGTTAGGGGGAGTGGGGTACATCCATCATTTAAATTGCTTGTGACACCTTACTTAGTAGAGTAGTATCTCCCATATTGGTGTTTCTAACATTTATATTTAAACACATTTGACGTGCCTACTTAGTATCTCCTAGAGAAGATTTGTGCTGTTTTATACTTTTTTTGTCTAGAATTGATTTATGCTTTTTTTTTTTCTAGAATTGATTTATGCTATTTTATGCTTTTTTTTTAATGTCACATTTGAGATGCAATATAACAATTATTGCATGTAGGAGTCATATTCATATTGGGTGCAGCTAACGGCTTATTGAGAATTAAAAAACACAATTGAATTTTGAAATTGAGTTGAGTTTTTTTCACATGGAATTGAAAACTTCAAATTTGATTTCAGCTCGCTCAAAATTGCTCTAGATGAACTTAAAAGAAATGTGTGTGTGTGTGTATATATATATATATATATATTTATAATGTCATTACACATATTTTCTTATTCTTATTATACACTTTATGTATTCCATATAAAAGCTCATAACATCTCATTTTGAGCCACAGATTTAATAGTGTAAACTAAAATCTATTCTAAACGTGAAATAAAATTCAAATCTGTGTGAAATAAATTATATCCTAATTTGAAAATTTTTATTATTTTGAACATTTCTTACAATTATACTTGATAAAGTATAATCAGATAAAGTATAATCACCTTTGGTTTGCTACCTACTAATATCTTATTAATAATAGCTGGCTAGTTGTCTGGCCATTGTTACTTAGATGCTAGTAGTAAAGAAAGGTCAAATGATGGCACTCAACAAGATTAGTTGATTCCTTAGTTAGACAAGGTTTGGCCACACATGTTGACTATAGAAGTTTCTTGTATGGATTATTCATATAATTAGTTTCAATACAAAATAACTTAGATATCATTCTTATCTATAAGAAATAATGCTTTATAGTGCAAGTATTATGCGAACCCATAATGTGGACACCATATAACACATATTTTGGAAATTTTTTTAATTTAGTGCAAATTGCTGAAATTTAGGATGTAAAATATTATGAATTCAACAATTGGGAAAGGAAATATGCTTAAACTAGACCAATGCATGCAATGCTATATAAATAGAGTACAAGAGTGCTTTAGCACACATGAATGTGAAAGAAAGAACTCATGAACTAATATAATTTATAATTTTGGCTTTAGTTGTAAATTGACCTCACATAAAACCAAATTGATTTTGAGAAATGCAAATATCCTTTTGTGTTGTGCATTCTATTATTCTCTCTCAAAGTTTCAAAGTATGATGTCATGAACATTGCATTTATTATTTTAAATAGGTATAACAATACTCTTTCTCCACTTATTTGATTTTTTTTTCTTTAAAATAATATTAAATAACTTGGTAAGCCAGTAAATTCCTTCCCATACATTTCCATACATCAATAAGGATGCCATCTGATCTCATTGCTTTTATGCTCCTCATCCTATTTAAATCGTTTCAAATTTCTGCATGTAACATGACAAATAAAAGTGTAATTGAGGCTATATTTATAACCATTAAAATTATATATTTTTTATTGGTATAAGATTCATTAAAAAGCTTAGTAAAATAATTTATTCATCTATATTGAATATCTTCACCCTTAAAAAGAATTTTTTATTTTTCATCTTTGATATATTTAATTTGTGTCAAATCTTTGGTTATCTTATCTTATAATTTTGCTAGCTTATAAATCTGTCTTTCTCCCTCAATCTAATTTATTATATAGATTCTCGAATGTTGCACTCTTTGCATCATGAATTTTTATTTTGGATTCACTATATGCTAGTTTATATTTTTGTCAATTCTTCGCAGTTTTACATTTAACTCCATTCCTTATACCACATTTTTATTTTTAGTCTTAACTTGAGCGTCTTGTTTTCACCATCATGCATTTTTATTATTGGATACTTTTCTTTTATATTTACTAAGTGACTATTTACTACATTGCAAATACAACAAATAACTAAATTTCACATAAAATTGGTTTCAACCGAGAATTCCATCATCCAATTTTTAAAAATTCATTTTTAAAAATATATATATTACCCTTCCTAAGGTTCACTCATCTAGTTTTATGTCATATTTTAGATTTAATTTTATTTTTATTATCTTTCAGTTTCAAATATGAAATTAATAAATGATGTTGAGTTGTCAAACAATCACTTGGAATAATCTTACCATCCATACATAATAAATAATTTTTTCCTTAAGTGAAAATAATAAATTTGAGTTTTAGAAGATTTGTTTTTACAAGTAATAATATGTTCATCTCATTTTTTAAAGTAAGTGTTAGCAATCATAATACTATAAGCCGAGACACTTTAAAGCAATTCTTCCTTCTTCATTAATCTCCACTAAAATCAAAATCATCGTGAATGTTATTAAATTGTTTAGCTATCCTTACAAAATGTCATCTTAATCTCCTTCTATAAAAATATCTTTTCTTGAGGTATTCGTTGAACCATCGCATTTAATTCATGTCAAATTCTTTCTTTTATACACATCCAATTCTATTTGAGGGGCATAAATATGTACATTATTAAACGATATTATATGAAGTATACATTTTATAGATATAATTTCATCTCCAAGCTATTAACCTCCACTATATTATTTTTGAAATTCTTATTCAAAATGATACACCATTCCTAGTACGAGTTTTACCTGATTACCATAATTTAATTTCTAAAGTATTAATATTTTATTATGCTTTCTCTCTCACCCATTTAATTTTTTGAAGGCATAATATATTAATCTTCCTATTTTTAATAATATTATAATTCTTGTTAGTGAGAGTGCCAATATTCTTAGTAATCTTAATTTAGAGTAAATGACTAGCTTCACCCACATTCGTCCTTAATATGTGAACGCTTATTTGAAGACTATACCTCGGCACCGATCTAGCGGTTTTTGCCACATTTTATTACATTCAGGCAATGCGGTGCGTCACTTCCAAGGGACGCCATAGCTCTAGCACAATTATTTTAAAATTATATCTTTTGTTACCCTTCCAACCCTTGCTTATTTAAACTTCATCGTTACTGGGTCCCAAATCTTGGATGAGAAAGGAGGAGGGTTGCGTCAACTAGATTAAAACTTTATCATTTTTATTATGACATGAACAAAATTATGTAATTAAGCAGAAATTGTATTATGTAAAATATTTGACCATCCTAGAAATAATAAAAGTATTTACCAATAATTACAAATGATTAAATTTTCTGCACTACAAATATCATCCACAGCATCATTTTTAACAATGAATGTATGCTCCCTCGAAGGGTCAGATGATACCCAAACAGATGCAATATCATCAGAAGAGTGGCATGTGTTAAGTGACTTTGGAGCTCGAAAGGGTGGAATAGTGGAAGCTAAGCTGATGACCCTATAGTGGGAACGACGGGAAGTCCTCTTAGAGAGGGGAGTAGATAATCAACGCTTTAGTAAAAATAAAGATTTAGATAGATAAGAGAAGATAAGTAAAATAATAATAATTAAACTCGAAAGAAAAATATCAGAATCTTCATAATAGGAAATATTAACTAAATTCCGCTTTCTGGGATTTGAAACTTGCTTAGGTTCACTCTAAAAATGAACTGGGGAGTGTGAAGGAGCTAGAAACACTGCAAATTGTTCTAACCGCTGAAAATAAATTTGAGCCCCCAGCTCAAATAATGATGTCGCAAAAGTGTGCTTGATCCAAATCTAATGCAAATGTCCAATCTCTGTGGGAACAATGGCCATAGCTATTTGGATCAGGAACCTGTCCCAAATTGCAGGAGAAAAGCTTATGATAGTGAAGTGATCCCAAGTGCATCCTGAGGGATTAAGTCCCCATGCTTTTAGGATCAATCACTTTGAAAATTATTGAAAGATCATCCAGTGGGATGGCTTACCCCTATAACGTAACAGATTCATGTCGCCTATAGCATAGATATCATGGCTTGATGCTGATTCGATATTCCAAAGGATGGCCTATAAATGAGTTTGGACTATAGTATAGTTCTGCCATCACCATCCATCGAATGTGTAAACATACATCCCATGTTATGTGAAAAAACCCGCCCAATGGGAGTCCTATAAGAAATTCAGAATCCGTCAAGCATCAAGTGGAGAGCAAAAAAGAACATGCATATTATACTCCACTTTGTAGTAGCGGTACTCCCATGAAACACCTGTTTAGAGAGTACTTTATCCATAAAATTTGAGGGCTGCTTAGTACACTTGATTGAGGAAACTATATAAATGTATACCCACTATTGGGGAAATTGCTAAAGAACGTTCGAACTCTGACAAGGTGAGCTGGCAATAGTATTGGCCTGGTGGAGCCCCCGATAAATCTATGCTAGAACAGAATGTGCTAAAAACACTCTCTCTCGCTTTAAGTTATCATACCGATAATCAATAATGTTTCTATATGAAAGACTCTATTTTGTTCATGAAAGATGAGAGAACATAATCAGGTGGTCATGAATCCATTCAAGGCCATCTTTGTATTAATATCTCACCTCAACATATATGATTTCTTATCATTAGTCCTAAGTTCGATTAAGTCTTCAAGAGAGCTTGTATCCAAAAAGGGTATGACATCAAAGGGATCTCAGGGCTGTGCAAATTGAGCAATGTACATGCCTCTCCTTAAAAAGCTTCAAACCCATGTTGTACCAGAAAAAGTTGCGCCTTCTAGTGGAAGGCATCACGAAGAAGCCGCGAGACTTGAGCGACGAAGATTGGCGAATCCTGGATAGAATTGCCTTGGGCCTGATCCGGCTGTCCTTGATTTAATTTGTGGCATTTAGCATTGTGAGCGAGAAAGCCTCCGTGAGACCTGATGGCTGCCTTGACGAGGATGTTTGTAAGACCTTTGGCGTCGTACAAAGTGTTCTTATTCAGAAAGCAGCTTCACATGAAGATGGCAAACAACAACTTTGTGACTGAGCATGTAAATTGCTTCAACACCGGTACGAGCTAGTTGAGCTCAACGAGCGTCCATTTCGACAATGAGGTTCGAGTGTTGTTGCTGTTGTGTTTATTGCTGGAAAGTTGGCATGCTTTCGTAATGACATCGAGCAACTAAACATGAGTTAACCATGAAGTTCGACCACGAGCAACTAAACATGAGTTAACCATGAAGTTTGACCACGTGGTCTGGCTTATCCTTAACAAAGAAGCAAGGAGGAGATTTAGTGGCAGTGCTTCTACATCTGGAGCCTTTAATGTTGAAAACAGAGAAAGGAGTTGGGAGCACGAATTAGAGTCGAGTTGGAGCAGATCGAAAAAAGGGAAGTCAGTGTGTCAAGTCAAATTCTGGAGCTGCGGAGAAGAGGGCCATCTTTGATGGGATTTTGAGCATTAGAGAAGAGCTGGAGGTGCAAATCGAGGGAGAAGCGATGGAGCGAGCGTAGCAACACTGTATCTAAAGATGTGCTGATATTTTCTTAAGACGAGACGACATCTTGGGTAGTGGATTTGGGAGCATCGTGCCTTGAGACGCCTAGTAGGGCAGCGTTCAAAAATTGCACTGCGAGCGAGCTAGTGTGCATGAGCATGGGAGATGATACTGCATGCAGCATCACAAGGTGAGGAGATGTGGTGTACCGTGGTAGCTTAAGGATGTCCAGCATGTTTTAAGCATGAAGAGGAACTTGAACTATTTTGGTCAACTAGCACGAGATGGGTTGTGACAATATTCATGGAGAACTCCTGGAAGGTGACCATGGGAGCGTTGCTGACTGCATGTGGAAGGGAAGTCGGGTCACTGTATGTGACGAGGCTAACTCCGGCAGTAACACTTTGGTTGAGGCGAGCCGAGCCAATGCACCAAGGAGTGAGCTCAAGAAGTCGTCTGGGTTGCAACACGCTTGAAAGAAATGGGAGCTGGTAAAGGTGACAAGGTGGTGTATCCACCGGCACCAAATCTAGCAGGTGACTTGGGTGCTTGAACCACTAGAGGAAGGAATATTGCTCTTTGGAAGTGGGTAAAGTGGAGACACGGGCAATAGGTGTTGAAAGGCATTTCTTATACTAGGCGTCCGAGAGGAACCTGGGATTGATTACTTAAATCTATTTGATCTAGTAGCAAGGTTCAAGACATGACCGGGGGCAGTGTTGAGCCACATCATGCCTCAAGTATTATGAAGTTGCTGTCAAAGTGAAGAAGAAGATGGACATGCACTCAATCTCAGACTAGAGCGCAATCTAAAGAGGTGCGCCCGGGTTGGGTGCATCTGACTACAATTGAAGGGTGCCAATGCAAGTGAGAGCAGAAGTGGTGAAGTTTCAAGTGCAATGAAATGGTGTTGGAGTGGACCATCAGTTGCAGCGCTTGGAGTGACTTCGGGTATGTCATGGATTAATTGGGTGCAACCTGGACGTGATTCAGATCAAGCGAGGTTGAAGGGTGTTGAAGGAACTGAGTTGGATAGTGGAGCTGGCGTTTGGGCACACCTCAAGCTTTGAGACAATTTTTGCAACAGAAGCTCGGGCACTTAGGCGCGTTCAAGCGCTAAGGAGTTTGCTTGTAATAGAAGCTTGGGTGCTTAGGCGCTCCCAAACACTGGTAAAGATGCTCCTGGAGTCAGCAAAATTCTAAAGCTCAGGCGCTTAAGCACATTAAAGTTTGAAGGCTTGGGCGATTAGGCAAGCCCAACCATTGGAGGCTTTGACCTCTTATTCGATGGGCAAACACTAGGCGCTCAGGCTCAACATTTCTTTATAGAACATAGCCAGAGACAACAAGCTTGACACTTAGGCGCGCCCTTGCACTAAAACCGCAACCAGAGACAATAAGTTCAGCGCTTAGGAGCGCTATGATGCTCTATGTATCTCTAGAACAACCGAAGAAGATAGAGAGCCCGACACTTAGTTTATGCAAAAGTTTGGATCTTGTTGGGACTATTTTTTGTCTTGTTAGCAATTTTAAAGGCGTTATTTTATTTATATAAGATCAGGATAAGTTGGGCGATGGAAAAGGTCATGTGCTGTGAATGCTGAGTGGATGTGTGGGGTGTGTGTGTGCTATGAGTAAAAAGGAGAAGCATGTGGGCTCGGAAAGCTATGAGCTTCTGAATTGAGTGAGATCTCTCGTGTAGGACTGGCAAGTTGACCTGAAGCTCGAAAATCGAACTCGACTTGAACTCAAGATATTTTGACTCGACTCAACCTCGGCTTTAAAATTTTATAGTCGAGTTTGAGTCATACATCTTGACTCGAACTCTATTTAAAATGACTCGAATTCGAACTCGACTCGAACTCAAACTCAAACTCGAACAAGTTCGAGTTGAGTTCGAGCCGAGTTCGAGTTTGGGCTGACTCGACTTGAAGCCAGCCCTACTCTTGTGTTAATTTTTTTTCAATCATAGTGAAATCTCTGTGATACGGCTTCATGATTTCTTAAAATTTCTACATGTTTGCATACTCTGTTTTTCTTTAGTTTTGCCGTGTTGTCTTGCTTTGTGCTATCAAAGATAACGTAGCAGGAGGATCCATCAATGCTTCGGCAACATCTGTGCTTGATGAAGTAAACTATTGTGTGTTTGGCCTAAAACACAGCATTTTAAACGTAGAATGAACCAAAAGTTTTTGTGGAATTAGTTGTATCCAAATTTGAGAAATTTTAATGTTTTGAACTTTCTTACAATCATACTTGATAAAGAATAGTTACCATTGGTTTGCTGCTTACTAGTATTTCATTAAAAATAATGCATTATAGTGCAATTGTCATTCAAGGTCACAATGTAAATACCACATAACACTTAATTTGGCATGCATTGTTTTAATTAAATCACACATTGTTATAACATTAGGATGTGATATATTAATAATTCAAAAATGTAAAATAAAACAAATTCAGACATTACAGATACAATGATATTGATACTACAAATGGCGCTTTATAATTTAAAACTCAAAAAAGTTTTGGGATGGATTATCTAAAATCTCCTTAGCCATTGAGGTGGAATTATCTATAAACTCAGTGAGCTTTTATGATAATAGGCACAAAAATTGGGGGCATGGGCGGATCCACTATAGGGGCATTGGGGGCATGACCCCACAAAAATAGACTTCATGTATTTCATATAAATACCCATCCGATGTCATTTTGTGTTAAGTTTAACTATGTAAACTTAAAATTTGTTTTAAACATGGAATGAACAAAAAATCAATGTGAAATTAGTTTTATACAAATTTAAGAAATTTTAATGTATTGAACTTTCTTACAATTATACTTGATAAAGAGTAGTCACCATTTGGGTTGCTGCCTACTAATATCTGATTAATAATAATCAGCTAGCAGTGTTTGGCCATTGGTAGTTGGATACTAGTATTAGAAAAATTTTAAACAATAATACTCAACAAGATTAGTTTATTTTGTAGTCGCTAGATTTGGCCTCACATGTGACAATAGATGTTTTTTGTGTAGATTATTCAAATTATTAGTTTTGACACAACAATTTAAATATCATACTTATCCATAGAATAATGCATTATAGTGCAAGTGTCATTCAAAGTCATAATGTAAATACCACATAACACATATTTTGGCATGCATTGTTTCAATTAAAGCACAAATTGTTACAAAATTAAAATGTAATATATTATCAACAATCAAAAAGGGAAATATCCTAAATCTAGACTAACACAAGCAATACTATATGATTAGGATGTAAGATTGCTTTAACATACATAAATGTGAAAGAAAGCAATCATGCTCAAATATAAGCATCATGCCACCTAAAGTAAGCTATTAGTAAATAAGATGATTACAAATATATCAATGAACAATATTAGAGCTATCTATTTAACTTAAAAATTTTTATTTTGTTTTTTAAGATACAGTATGTTTTTACTAGTTTTATACTCATAAAAATTGCTCATCTTGAGAATCTTTATCATTATCACAAACCAAATGGCGGCATCCTCACTATAATCTTTCAAAATTTATAAGTCTTCACTACTCTCATCATTTACATGTTCATATATAACTATATTAAACCTTGATGAAGAATTGGTTTTTTGTATTTATTAAATCTGAATGTTGTAGTTTTTGGTCCACAAAATGCTAATTTTTAGAATATTAAGGAATTTAAACTTTTTCTTACTAAACACAAATGTATTATGCTGATCTAACTTAGCATTCAATTTTTAAGTTAATTTTCTATGAACATCATCTTTCATTCAAAAAAATGGGACCAAAATATCAGGATTGTTGTTCATCTAACTTTTTCATTAAAAGCTTAAACAATAATAATTAAAATTTGATAAAAATTGTATCGATTAATAACACACTACATCCACTATACACAATAGCCTTTAGAGCACCAACAGCATATTGCATTTGGCTATGGGCTATAAATTGCACTATTTATTGCTGTAGACAAGTGTTCATGGAACATTTAGATGGGAGATCTGGGCACTTTATGGATAAACTAATACACAATATATTCTCTTTAGCTCATAGAACGCAAGCAGCTTATCTAGTGTACACTCTTTTGTGTTTTTATGTTTGGTTATTCCAACAACACAAGATGTGTGCCTCACTGTGCTATGTTCTATATTGCTATAGTCTGTTTTACATTACTGGCAAGTGTGCTCATAACTTCTAGCAAGCATATTATTTTATGCCAAATCAACAAAGAGATATGTACTTTGTGTCAATAACACATACATTTTGTTAAATGTTAAGATTTATAATTTTTAAATATTAAACAGTCAAATAACAAGTAGAATTTTTGTAAAAGAGGAAATTTATTTGGATTGATACACAAATTTAAGTGCCACTGATGTATTTCTTAGGTGTGAGAAGACTAATTATCTTGATTCTAATATGTAGAAAATGTGGACATGGATGATGATAAACTTATGGAGTTCAACCTGGATGGTTAAAATAGAGTGTCAAGAGAACATTGATCTAAATGAGTATTACGATAACTTGCATGCAGATCTTATAGATTACAGTTACGCTGCTTGATTGTATGGACCTAAGAATTTAATAGTAAAGAATTCATTAATATGGAAGTTCAGTATGCTAGAATTGAGAATGCTAAGGTAGATGTGCACGGTTTGGAAATGTAAACGGAAACGTAATTTTTGTAAAGGGATGATTGGAACTATTTCCAGATATTAAATATTAGACATTAGGCTTGGATGGTTTGAACTCGTGTATAGAAAAATAGATGCAAGGAATGCAGATTATGTCTTAATATTAGGAAAAAAATGGAAAGATCCAATATAACTTGAATGAAAGTCTTACAAAAAGATGGACACAAAATATTTAACACCTTGTGTCGTTTAACGAGGGTGAATAGAGAGAATATCGATCAAGCCAATCTTGTAAATAGATTTAACACCTTGTGTTGGGAGTAGCAACCTATTGAAGTTAATGTTAATTAAGCCAGGTTTCATACTTGGCCTAATGTTTGGTATGGTTGAGTTAGGATAGCACTCTTTAGGGATTTTTGCATGGACATTGATCAAGTGTAGGACTTATAATTGATGAGTTACTATGCCTTTTTATTAATTGAACTCCTTCAGGGTAATGTTTCATTTTTTTATTCGTTTTCTTGCACACCGTCTGATTTTAGTTATTTTATGATTTTGAAGTAACCGTCATTTACTTGCTCAGAATTCATCTTGTGGGAATTAATTGTCCTTGCAACGTTTTTACCAAAAATAAACCGTTTTGAGACAAGCTATAATCCTGTAAGTTTTCCTCTGTTAGCTTTTCTTCTTGGAATTTGTCATTTATATAATATTTTGTACAATTTGTAAAGATCGCTTGTTCTTAAATCCTTTTATCATGTGGCTGACAAATTCCTATACTCATAGACATGCGTTCATCTTTTCTATTTTTTGTTGGCTGCAGTTCTTTCCTGCATTTCTAAAGTAGAATCATACTTAGCAATGGGAGACGATCTAATGGAAAAAGTCAGTTCCTTTGGCGAGCGTCTCAAGATTAGCGGGGCTGAGGTGGGCCGGAAAATGACTGCTGGTATGAGCTCCATGAGCTTTAAGATGAAGGAGTTTTTTCAAGGTTCAAGCCAAGCTGACAGAATTGTTGAGGAGGCCACCTCAGAGAACTTGGATGAACCTGACTGGGCTGCTAATCTTGAAATTTGCGACATGATCAACAGTGAAAAGGTCAATAGTGTTGAGTTTATTCGTGGCATTAAGAAAAGAATCATGCTGAAGAATCCAAGGGTCCAATATCTTGCATTGTTGCTTCTCGAGACATGTGTCAAGAATTGTGAGAAAGCTTTCTCTGAGGTTGCGGCAGAGCGGGTGCTTGATGAAATGGTAAAACTTATAGAAGATCCTCAAACAGTAGCCAGCAATCGGAACAAGGCTCTTGTTCTAATTGAAGCATGGGGAGAATCTGGAGTTGAACTTAGATATTTGCCAGTTTATGAGGAAACCTATAAGGTATTGAAGTTCTATTATTGATTGGATATATGTTAAGATAATACTCAATAAGAATATACAAGTTCTTCAGGCATGTAAGATACTTTGGTTGCAGAATAGTTAATGCTTATCCATGTATATTAGCTAAAATAAATTTAAATATCTACTTTACGATGTTGTTTTTTCAGTTTCATTCAAACTTGGAAACCGTATCATTTTGGCAGAGATGTTTTGACAAGCTGTTCATGTTGCTTTTCAATATTCATTACCATCACAACTGTATAACAATAAGTTTTTTATTCATGCTGCTGCACTTCTGTTTAGGAAATGCACCTCCAACACTTTATTTTTCCTAAAATTCATGGCTGTTTAGTAGTTGCTATGATTGCTGTTTTTATTATTGATAGCAGCAGTGCAAATCCTGTTGTCTTCTGGCAAGTGATAACTATCTAATTCTACCATGGCTATGATTGCTCTCAACTTATTTCTGACTAAAGTTTTCACTAATCATTTCTTCTTATAAATATGTGATACTTCTCTACAGATGTATCTGATATTGATCAAAATATCTTGATTTGTATTTTTTGGCATCTTTCAGAGCTTAAGATCTAGAGGCATAAGGTTTCCTGGACGTAATGATGAAAGCTTGGTTCCGATCTTCACCCCTCCACGTTCAGTTCGAGAGTCAGAATCAACCATTAACACCTCACTGCAGCTACCAAATTATCATGATACTCCGGTGATAAGTTTTACCGCTGAACAAACAAAGGAAGCTTTTAACGTGGCTCGTAACAGCACAGAGCTTCTTTCAACAGTTTTGACCTCTTCTCCTCAGCAAGAAGTTTTGAAGGTGAGTCCTCCTTGTTTCCTAAATTATGTTGTTTCTTTTATTATGCTTTGTGTTGGTGGAATAGACGTGGGTAAAATGTTGTAAGCATTAATTTTTTTAATCAAACCTTGTTAACTACAACATGAACTAGAAGGTAAAACAATTTATATTGATGCACTAGCCTCATGTTTTAATTGTCAAACCTTGTGTTACTGTCAGATATTTGATCTTTGCACTAGCCTCATGTTTTAATTGTTCGTACAACATGTATATAATATAATAATTTCTCATAGCTTTTAAATGAATGATATATCTGCTTTACACGCATCATGAGCATCCTTGATAAATATAAAGCGTCTGGTTCTATTTTCATTCTTGCATTCCCTGCAGAGTTACTAGATGGGGTTTGAAATAGCTGTTTCCCTTAAACCCACAATTTTGAGACCTGGTTTACTCTCCCTAGAGTTTGAGATCTATAAGCAAACTGGTAGACCTAACTTGTGAAAGTTAAAATTAAAGTTGACAGTTCGTTAAAAAGTGTTGTCAAATAATGAAATAGCAGATGGCTACATGTGAATATTCAATTTTTTCTGGTAACTTTGCAATGTGCCCAGTTCAAGCCATAGGTTACCTTAAAATTCTGAAGCTTGAATAAATCTTATTCAGTTTTTGACTTTTGCTTGAATCATGGTTCTCAGCAATGCCATGAATGCTTACCGCTTGCTTAAGCATTGCGCATTTTTTTTCAATCTAGTCACGGAAAATCGGATTCTTTAGTGTACTAAACAATTGTGCTTAGCCTGCTGGCATAGTACTCTCCTAAAACTCGCTTGATAATAGTTGTCCGTCTCTATGCTTTTGCTCTTATCAAATTGATACTGGTATATCATACAAGTGGTGCTATACTTTATTATTCATAATTTTACACAATTTTTTTATCATTGCTTTTACTATGATTATGAAGCTCTTGAATATGAACTCACAACACTATTTTCATATAGCATAGTTCTGTTTGTTTGGAATTGTTTGGAATTTTACACATTTGTCTTGTTTTAGACAAATTATTTAATTTATTCGTTGATGTCAAATGCTATGAACCACAAATAGTTAGCCATCAAAATGTAAAATAAAAAGGGGCTCTTCTTCTGCTTGAGAGGTTTTTGGACATGTCATACTCTTAGGTTTGAATCTTCTCTTCGGTTTAGGCTTACTATTTGTGATTTGGTTGAGAATAACAATGAAATGTAAGACTATAAAAGGGGCTGCTATTGGGTAAGTGTCAATGTCGACCAGGTCATATTATAGGTTTGATTAAGGTGTTCTTATTGATTACTGATAAACAGTGAATCCATTTATAGTCATTGAGGACACTGTAGATGAGATATTTTTGAAAAGGCCTACCATCTAGTCAATGTTGATAATGCTAACCGATGCCATCTTATAAACTAGAGTAATATGCACACATTAAATATTGATAGGTGAGTGAAGCCATCCAAAGTGTGTTGCTATGGGCTCAACTTTAGAAGGTTGGAGAGTTAAGAACCACAAACAGTCTTATATTAAAATGAAAAATAACGAAGGATGACATTAAAATTGAAAGGATCTCTTATCTAATAGGCTATTTTTTTGGGTTGCACTATTTTTTGGGTTTAGGTCTTACATTGGAATGATGGGGATTGCTGCGTAACAAATTAGCATGCCAAATCATCTATCAATGTTAGATGGAACTCTTGATTTATCTAAGAATTGTGAGCGTATTATTCCTATAAATCTTAGGTTGTTTTAAAAATGAAAAGGGGTAAGACTAAAATAATGAATAGATACATGAACGTGAATAGGAAGACATGGGGTGGATGCAGAATCTTTTACCAGAATCATTATAAATCTGTCTTTTTTAATTAATTTATAAATTTTCAAAGTCTTTAATATCAAGCATCCCTTATTAGATTTCATCATAACTCTACAAGTTTTATTAGAACAAGACTTGACTTTTTATCTGTCTGAAGAGTAGATCCAAATTGCACAATTCATCGATAGAAATGTCAATACAATGTTTGGTGCCTCTTATTCTTGGTCACCGCCAGAAAAATAATATTTCTTATTGAATCTGTTGATTTCAGACTGCTAATGCAAATAAAGCTTATACAAAATGTCGAAATGCTTACCTAAGTATGCTCTAAAGGAAAAAAATTATGTGCATTTCACTGTGCACAATTAATAAGAGAATTTGGGATACTTAATCATATTTTATAAAGGGATGTTTGCTGTTTGTTAATCTCATTTTAAAAGTCTTGCACACAAATATGAACTTTCATGATGAAATTTGAAAGAGAACATTCTCGATATGTATAAAAGATTATCAAAGATTATGATGGGCCTCTTAGGAAAACTTCACCAATCTTGAGAAGATTAGCATTGTTTTAAGAAGTCTTTTATATGAATGAAAAATAAGAATAATTTTATTATACCAACATATTATGAATTTAAGGTGAAAGGACAATATTATTCAAAGCTTGATGAAGAGAAATGAAAAGGAAATTTTTTTTAAAAGAACTGCAGTAAAAAAGCTTTTTTGGGTAAACTATGATAGTAAAATTCAAAAAGCCAATAAGAGGGTCTAGCATAAGAAATAAATATGTGCTTGATTATTAGAGATAAAAATATATGGAATAAGAGACGAACTCTTGATAGATGAATTATTTCTGGGAGAGTTATATGTCTCTTATGCATCCTTGAAAAAGGAACATTAATTTTAAAAGAAAGCAAGGTAAACTAAAAGCTGAGCAGCAAATTTAAGAAAGAATTTGAATTCATGTTGTTAAGTTTGAAGTTAGAATTAAATAAGATTTTACATAAAGACAATTTAAAATTTTAAAAATAAAATTTATTTACAAGACCTTTGAAAATAAATTTAATGTATGAACTAAATATTTATTTTGATTATGTAATGTCTAGGTTGAAGAAAATGATACCTACACCCACCCAACCTTCAAAAATCTCTTTCCATGGTAATGCTTTGCTTGTGCGGAATAAGGTCTTATGTCACCTATATTTTGGTTGAATCAATATTAAAATTTTGTATGGGTTCCCAAAGGAACCAAATCTCTAAGGAATGGTAAACCAATGGTGGGTCCTAAAAACTAAAGTTTGATTTGGTTTTGTAGGCATGTCTTTATAATAGTACTAGCAAGGTATGCTGTACTTAGATAACAAATGCTCAAATCATTCAATGGGAGATAGATTGAAAATTTCAAAATAAACCAAAAAATGAGAAAAAATCTTGGTGATAAAACACTCAATTTTTGATCCTAGGTATTGGGATATGGAGATGAGCTCCACTTATGTAAAAAGGATTTTTATATTTAAGGTTTAAGACATTGTCTTTTAAACACGTCAATTATGCGATAATGAATTAGATGTATTTTTTCTATAAACTTAGATTTAATTAAATTAAAAGGATAAAGTTATTTTCCAATATTTTTATTAAAAGATATTGCTTACATGATTAATTTAATCAAAGTGCCTAAAAACATCTATCATTTGATAGTGCCAATAACTCAACGTATAATATTTCTCATACAAGATACCATTTATCATGATATATTCATTAATTCTTCTTCCCTTCCAATTATTTTTTGTTATATTTATTCCATATTTTAATTTTTTTAATTAAGTAACCTTGTGGGAGAGAAAATTACATTTTTTAAGTTTTAATTAATATAATAACCTTTAATATTGCAAGATTTTATGCTTCAATTAGGATTGATTGTCTATTAAAGAAAGTATTTGGTATGATTTGGAGGAGTGATTCAAGGAATACCTCAAAAGGAGATGATTTTTATCAGAAGATTGCTAATGGACATGTTTGAAGAGTAATTAAAGAATTTAATAATATTCACAATGATTTTTTTTTTTTGAAAGATTAATGAATAGATGAGTGATTTTAAAGCTTACTTTAGCTTGTTTTCTTATGATTGCTAACACTTTAAAAAGTTAGATGAATATACTATTATTTAAAAAAATGGGGCTTTTAAAATTCATTGAATTTTTTCTAAAAAATATATAATTTATATTATAAAAATTGTAAGATTATTCCAAGTGATTGTTTGAAAATAAGGGGGTAACAAAAGTAATATTAAATCAAATATATATTACAAAACTAGATGTTGAAATTTTTTTAAGGGTACTATAAATATTTTTAGGAGTGAAATTTTGACTGTGAAGGCAACCTTATATGGAATTCAGTTACTTTTGCATTCATAAATAAGGATATTCAGCATATATGAATATATTTTTAAATAGTTTTTTAATAAAAGTTGTACTAATACAATTAATATAAATGAGCTTAATTATTTTATATACTAATTACATTTTCATTCAATGTATTAGCAAAGTTGAGATTTAGAATATTTTAAATATGAGGAAGATTGGAAAAGTTGTAGGATTAGATGACAGCCTATCAATATATGGAAATGTTTTGACAATGAAGGAATTTCCTTGCTTATCATGTTATTTAATATTATTTTCAAGACAAGATTCCAAATGAGTGGAGAAAGAGTATTTTATATCTTTTTATAAGAATAAAGACGATGGTTTAGATTGTGCAAATTCTAGAGGATCAACTTTATGTGTCGTAGTTTGAAACTTTGGGAGAGAGTAATTATATACAGATTATGAAATGATACTTGTATTTTTCTACCATGAAATGATACAGATTATAAAATCATTTTGATTTTATGCAGGTTGATTTACCATGGAAGCATACATATATTAAGAGGTTTGATGGATAAATTTAGAGAAAGATAATAAAATTTTTATTAATCTTGAAAAAGTTCATGTAGAGCACTAAGAGAAGTTTTTTGGAGAGCTTTGGAGAGAACAAAATTGTGTTGCGTATATTGATGTTCTTAAAGTTATGTATTATGGAGTTGTAACATGTGTTTGATCGCAAGGTGCTTGTCTAATGAATTTCTTGTTATTATTGGATTACATCAAGGCTCGACTCACGTCACATATTTTATTGGAGAAAGTTATCAAAACAGTCCATTGACTTGTGTAAAATGTTCAAAATAAGTTTTAATTCTTGTAAATATTTCCCCCCCCCAACTCTTGTTTAAATATTTTTTTTGGACCCTCCCATTAAAACTTCCTCCATTATGTTAAAATTTAGTCGGAGTCGGCTGCTAAATTTAGTAGCGGCGATGAAATCGACCTCTGGAAATGGCTATTGAATTCAACGGTCATTTCCAATGGCCGATTCCCACTGGGATTGGTCGCTGAATCCAGCGACTTGCTGATTCTAGTGGGAATCGACTGTTGGATTCAGCGAGAGCTGGATTAAATTCTCGCTGGAATCATTCGCTGCTGGATTTAGTGATTGATTCCCGCTGGAATCGGTCGCTAAAAACCGATTGTCTTTTTTAATAGAATGGAGGGTGTTTTAATGCGAGGGACCAAATTAATATTTAGCAAGAGTTGAGGGACCAAAAAGAACATTTATAAGAGTTAATAACTATTTTGAATATTTTGAAAGAGTCAAGGGATTATTTTGATAATTTTTTTTATTTTTTTGGCTTAATTATAATGAAGTTAAAGCCAAACTTGTGTTGTGGAGGACTTCTTTAAAATCAAAAGATTTTGTTTCGTTAGATCTATAAGATATTATATATGGAGTGTAATTTAAGTTGTATTAAAGCGCTTCTCTCAAGGACATTCTTATTAAGACCATGTGATAAAACATAGCAAGAGATTCAAATACTTTGGCTCAATTATTCAAAATCATAGTAAAAGTGAGAGTGATTTAATAAATAGGATCCCTGCCAATTGGATGAAATAGAGGAGTACTTCTTGGAGTGCTGTGCAATTGATAAATTATGCTCAAAATTAAAGAATATTACAAATATTAGGATGCTTAGGTTGATGAGTGGGATACTTGGAGTATATAATGAGAAATGAGTCTATCAGTTGCAAGGCTGGAGTGGCTCAAGTAGTGGATAAGATTAGAGAATGCCTCCTTAAAGGTATAGGCATATTAAGCTTAGACCGTTGAATGCTTATGAGAGAAAAATTAAGTTTATGAATTTTGCCCATATTAAAAGAGTAAAATAAAAAAAGACATAAAGAAAGACATGAGAAGAGATCATTGTAAATGATCTTCTCTATTTGGATTTTAGAAAGGGGGTTCTGTTCATGCACAATAGAAATAAACGATCCAAGCAGTTGATACCACCTTGTTGGATTAAGGTTTGATGGTGTTGTTGTAATATTACTTAGAACTCAAATCTATATTATTTGTATATCTATCTCCCCAAACTTTTATATTCATTCACAAACAAAGCATCCTAATTTTATTTTTTATATAAAAATAAGCATCCGCATATATCTTTTTTAAGCTTTAATCAAATTTAGATTTCATGCAAGGGCATAACAAGCATTTCATTTGTAGGATGACCTGACGGCTACTTTGATCCACCAATGCAAACAGTCTCAGTGTACAATACAAAGAATCATAGATTCAGCTGGTGACAATGAAGGCACGCTCTATGAGGCTTTGAATGTGAATGACGAGTTGCAGAGAGTACTCTCACAGTACGAGGACTTGAAGAAGCCCTTTGTCGTTCACGCAGAGCCTGAACCCGCGATGATTCCGGTGGCTGTTGAGCCCGAGGAATCGGCGCGAGTCTGGCAGGAAGAGGGTCTTGTTAGAAAGCCAGCGAGCGCTCGTGCGAGGCCGGTCGAAGATGACGACATGCTGCACGACCTCGATGAAATGATATTCGGTAAGAAAGTGGGGAGTAGTTCAGAGGATCATGGCGGGAGGAAGAAGCAGCAGTTCAAGAAGGATGATGTGATAAACTTTTGATGGAAGGGAATCTTTTTTTCCTTCATATTTCTGTTTGGCGACTTTTCTGTGATTATTATGTTTCTGAACATAACCTTGGGGAGATGTTTTTTTTTCTTTATTTCTTCCTATTATTATTATTTTAATGGGAGCATTGCAAGCATAAGATTTAAATCGTGTTTGTTTACATATTTGATTCTCAGAGTTTGATATTTATGAAAGGATAATTTTATGGTGTTACAATTTTTACCAAAATTTCTTACAAAGATGGTGAAAGAAAAAAGTGCATCTTCGTAATTTTTTTTTCAAATTAGCTTGTAGAAAGGTTTTCTTATATATATATATATATATATATATATATATATAAGATTTTGTCTTTGCATTTACCAATGTGATGCCTGAATTTTCCAATGCAGCCACCATACGTTCTTTCTCGTACAATTATTTTGTTCAGTGCAGCCTGCGTTGGGTGACTTCCATGCGCTGATCTTACGTATAAATCTTAGTTTGAATGCTAGAAACCCTAATAAAAACTGCAGAGGAGTTTTCTTCTGTTGGAGAAAATCTTCCTTGCTCGCTATTAAGATGTTGACCATCCTCAGAGCACATGCTAACAGTTCAACATCACTTGGTCTATTGCTCTGGTGACATTTTCGTCATGCACCAACATCACCTACCTGTGTGTGAAGTAAATTCTTTTGGGTTATGCATTTTGGGGTAGGGTTGAGCTCGGGTTGGTGTATTTCTAGTCAAGTCAACTTTAGATTTGAACCTGTACTTTATCTGTTTAACCTGTTTTGACACCTATGGTCAACCTATGATACATAAAAGTTAAAAAATATTTTATGTTCTTATACACACAATTTTGGCACATATAATAACTTGAGAAATAAATTAGTAGAAAAGAAAGGTGATTTGAACATATTTAAAAGTTTAACACTATACTAAGTTTAAGTTAGATAGCTTAAAGTGCGCTGCTAAACTATCATGAAGTTGCAAAGCTAATCAGTGGTAATACAACATACATTATTCACAAATAAAAATATATTTTATAAGAAAACAGTCCAACACAATATATATATATATATATATATATATATATATATATATATATATATATTTATGTATTGGCTAAAACCAGCCTTTTATATGCCCTAAAATTGTCATCCAGTCGCCTTCCGCCTCCTTGGCCGTCTTGCTTCGTGCAATGGGCCGAAAGCTTGAACCTGAAGAAGCCACGAGGCATGGCGAGCCAGAAACCTTAGAAGTGTTAACGAACAATGGTCTTTCGAAGGAGATTAAGAGGAAGAAGAGCAAAACGAACAAGAAAAGTGGGGCGAAGGAAGGCCAGAGCAAGGGTTTGGATGAAAATGAAGGCCACTTCTTAGCAGAAAGCCAAGCACTTCATAACTCGGATAAAGATGTTAAAAAGAAGAGGAAGCATAGCGACATTAAGTTTGTCTCCAACGAACTTTCCGAAATCAACACAAAGCAGTTTGAGAATGGTGTGAAGAGGGAAAAGAAAGCAAACATAAAAGATAATTCAGATAGGGATTATAATTTGCAGGCGAACCGAATTGCAGGGAAAGGAGTGGGAGACAGAATCGAATTAGAAGATGCAAAGGGTGTAATGGTGTCTGGAGATGGTGTGAAGGACTCCAAGTACAGGGCATTGAGTACGTTCGCTGAGTCTGGGCTCCCGGAAGAGGTTCTTGACTGCTGCAAAACGTTTGTTAATCCATCTCCGATTCAAGCACATGCTTGGCCATTTCTCTTGAATGGCCGAGACTTCATTGGGATCGCGGCTACTGGTTCTGGTACTGATTTGTCAAACTTTCTTCTCCTTTTCAATTCAGCAGTAAAATAGGCTGATTACTCGGCCAAGTTGTTTATATTTGCATATCAGTTATTTTCCTTTTTAAAAATTGAGTAGCTGTTTAATTTGTCACACATTCTTCCTCCTGCCCCCTCGAATAAAGCCATCAGTTGAAATTTGCTAATTTCTTATGCTGACTAAATTGAGTAACTGTTTATGTTGCTGTACCCAATGCGACTAAATTGAGGTATTTTGTATATCAATGATTTTTAGTGATGATTAATTGAGGCTTCTATTTGTAGGAAAAACGTTGGCATTTGGCGTTCCAGCGCTTGTGCATATTTTACAGATGGAAAATAAGAAAACAAAGAAGAAAGCAGTTCCTCGATGTCTTGTACTCTCCCCTACAAGAGAGCTAGCTCAGCAAGTACGCCATTCTACATCTATAATTTACTTTATTTGCTGTTTTTATTTCTCTTTGAAAACATAGGGAAGGCTGCTGGAAAGATACCCCCCTTGGTTAATAACTTTGGATCTGAGCTTCTCCATCTAGAGAATGTGCGTGGATTGACTGCTGCGTCTCTCTTTTGGGGTAAAACCTGGAAAATAATTTGTACTTAAAGGGAGGGCTTTATGATGATTGATGGATGACTAACGGATAGTGGTTCACAAAAAAAACTGCACAAACAATGTTATTTACTCCAGAGGGGCCATAATGGATTTATCTCACAATGGGTTGTCAGAGCACTCTTGTTTCTTAACTAAGGACCTCCAGTGATGCATTGTTACTATTATAATGGTAGGAAGAAGTAAATATTCACCATTGTTTACCAAGCTTAAGGTCAGAGCTCCTCTATTAAGATAATTTTCTTAAAGCATAATAAAGTGGATCTAAAATTATTTGTAACATTTTAACCATGTGATATCACACGAGTTGAAGTTTTTTTTTTGGGCCTTTATTCCTCTTACAAACGACTTACATAATTTTAAACTTCAAATAGACGCTAACTTTATTGAAGATGTTACAAATCTACCACTTAAAGGAAAACAAACAAATAAACCCACCCACCTACTTTGACATGATAGATGACCTTATAAAATACAAGCCTTAGGTATAATGCAAAATACAAAATATCTGTGCCATTTAGCATTATAAATAAATGGTGCAGATAAAGTTGATGGCACTCATTCATTCATTTCTACATGAAGTAACTCTTCTTTGAAGGGTTGCAGCCGATGTAGTTAATATAGAGAGCAACAGTATGCTGTTAAAAGATCAGGTCGAGGCCAAAATTGAATAAGTTCTTCATGCCACTGATTTCAAATCAATGAAGAGTATTCACAATAAACTTAAAAAATAGAATTGAACTCAGCACAATTTCCTCAAATATTTTTTTCAAGCTTTGAATGGCTGTTCTGTAGCAAATTATTTTGTATAGATTTGAATATCATATACATGTTATTAGTGGAAGAGGCAAGACAAGATTTTAAAGCTACAATTGTGGAAGTGATTGTCTGTTGTCACTAATAACCAATACAAGTGAGGAGATGAGTTGCTCATATGATGTTGCCATAGGAAGAGAAACCATTTCAAAGATGTCTTAATTTCAAGATCATGGACTAGCAAAGTTGATTGTAAAGGTAAACAAAATTCATTTGTTGGCAGGTCTATAAGCTCTCCAATAATATCTGAGTCATCAGTGGGTTGTGTAATAATAGGTTTTGAAATAATATCGGTGTGGGATAGAAGCTGGAACATTCACGTTGAACATGATAAATTCTGCACTTGCAGCTGTGCTCGCAGGCATATGTATCGCGACCATTTTCTAATGGATCACATTTGGGTTTCAAAGAAGTAGAGAACACTCAAAGGCTAAATATATTGCTTAATGGAACAATAGATGCTAGAGTTTCTCACTCATATTTCGATCTTTTGTTTGTCAAAAGAGCTCTTTTCTCAATGTATAACGATAGTCATCAACTGATGATGATTCGTATAAGCAGACAAAATATGCATCCATCAAGAAACATTAAACATTGCTACCCTTGTAATTCCTAGATGGATTTATAAACAAGCATTTATGTAATTTGTTTCAGATATCAACATATGGATGATCCTAATCATTTTTTTGACTTTATGGTTGTACTATTTTCCTTGACTATCATTAGTATTGCTTCTTAGTTTTATGATCTTTTTGGTAAATTGTTGATTAATTATTTATAATTTATTTTTTGGGTACCATGCTAAACAAGGCATGCATATCATGCACTATATGCTATAACTCTAGCATTTTGTGCTATTTATGCTACACATTTTTAACAAAAGGTTATGCAATCAAATCAATTGTGAAGAGCTGGCATTTAAGGAGTTCTTGTTACTTATTGAACACTTTCAAAAGGATGTTCCTAGAAACCAACATATTACATATCATCCATTCATTCAAACATGTCTCAATCAGGACCATTGTCTCTAAGCATCTATGTATATGTAATCATGTAACCATAAATGTATGTAATGAATTCATTCTATTCGTAGCACGAATGCTTAGCTCTCTCTCTAGCCCTCTCTTTCCACATTATATTAGAGCAAGGTTGTGGGGACCCGATGCCGGGTTAGCGGGAGTTGATCCAGCACCGATTTTGGGGAGGATCATATTGAGTGATTTAAAAGATCAAAGATGCTGACATTAAACATGATTTATTTATTCATTAATTCAAAAGTTTTGATTATAAATATCAAAATAAAACAAAAGTTACAAACTTTTAAAAGAGTCAAAAATGGTAAATCAGTAGGTAGCAATATTAGCATTGATTGGTTCTTAGCACATTTTCTCTAAGACGAACTCCTTATCTGGGCACGTTTCAATAATGTAAGCATTTGAATATCAGTTAGTTGTGAAACTAAGTACTGATAGATGTCAACTTTACAATTATTAAATAATAAGCAAACATAGTAATATTTTGATAGGAAATAAAAAGCTCTATAAATTTATCCCTGCAAATCTATTTCAGCTGCACTGAAACTTTAGCATAAAATAATTGCTGTCACAAAAATAAATATAAAATTTTAGCATTTGATATCTGGCACAAAACATGATACCTGCCCCCTCAAAAACGAGGAAAAGGGGGGGTTCAATTTTGTATTACATATCCCAACTTCCCTCTATACCTGCCCCCTTAAAGATATATCAATATAGGCTTCTTATAACTCCTGATGTTGGACAATTCTGTTCTAATAGTTGTCTGATTAGACTAAAAATAGATCAACATGGAACTCATGCTATTCAGTTATTTAAATTTTTTCATATATCATTTTGTGTGATTTTTAAAAGCACTTTTATCAATTTGTACGATGTTGAGCGGAAAAGCATATTAAACATGAGTAATAAAAGATATTTGGTACTTTTTTCTTTGTGCGTGAATCAGAAAGTCAAAAGTCAAGCATTTTTTACGATTTGCACCGGATAAGCAAATGCTCAAAAACTTAATAGTTAAGTTATTTAATAATGATAATTATTTATACGACAGAACAAAACAATATATGTAATAAATATATTAGAGAGAAGTAATATTTTTTTATTCATTCCTTTATTTTGAAATTATCAATCCTCTTTGTCATATAATAATAACTATATATATATATATTCTTAAATGAATTTGACAAAAAATGGAAATGGTAGGCATAATAAAACATTTGTATTATTATCATTTTTGATTAATGACAATAATAATGATATGCTAATAACATTATAATTATTATTATGAAAAAAAATGAAAAT
This sequence comes from Gastrodia elata, assembly GCA_016760335.1. Classification (NCBI taxonomy): domain Eukaryota; kingdom Viridiplantae; phylum Streptophyta; class Magnoliopsida; order Asparagales; family Orchidaceae; genus Gastrodia; species Gastrodia elata. The sequence goes on along the minus strand of CM028678.1, from coordinate 45,882,414 downwards.
AAATAAAGAAAATAAAATAATATAAGAAAATGCAAAATTCTTCTATTTTCTTCCCTTTTCTCTTCCTCCTTTCGCCTAGGGTTAGGGTTGTCGGGTGCCAGAGGGAGGCCAAAGGGGGCCGGAGGGGATGGCCGGAGCAGAGGCAACAACGATTGGTCAACCGCCGACCATGATGCGTGCGCGCGCTCTGGCTGCGTCCCGTCTACGTCAGCGTATGCAGGTTCTATCGAGCGACAGAGCCTGCACTCTGTCGTTTGCCCGTGAGTCGTCTGGTGTCGCGGGGGAGAAAACAGAAAAAGGAAGAAAATTTTAAAATAATTAATTTCAATTAAATTTTTTACATTCTTCTATCATTCGACTGTCAAAAATAACGAAACTTGATACTCATGTGTGTTACGCAGAGACAAATACCTTCACGCCAATTTTTTTTTATTTGGAGCAATATTTTATTTTATATTAATTTTGAGGTTTGAAACATCTAAAATTAATTCTGAATTTGATTAAATTTTTAGTGTAACCCTTAAATAATATAGTTAACCCAAAGACACAAGAATCAATGAATTTGGACACATATTTAATTTTCTTTATTTATTTAATTTAGAAATTAAAGCAGGAGTTTCCGTTATTCGAATTTCTTCTAAACTTGGGCATTTTGATCTAAAAAATATTTTTATCTAATGGTATTTTGGTTTATCCTTATTTGAAGTTCTCTGGGATCCTGATATCTGAGGCAAGATTTGACCTAATATGGAAAGTAAGGATATTGGGTTGTTACGAAGGTCTCGCCTCTTACTTGAATCTCTGTCAAGAATGTCATTACCACCAGCTCGTCACATCTCCAGTTACCTAATCTCTAGCCCTCCTTGTAAGAGCCTCTCCAAAGAACATACCATCCTCAAGAAATCTCCAGTCCATCATCTCTCGGTCTCTGCCTCAAGAACCGTCCAACTATTTATCTTCAGCCCACAAAAAACCTGTAGTCCATCAATTCCTTTCCTTCTCCAGCCCATAAGAACGTTGACCAAAGCACCAAGATCACATAAGGGATCTAAAAATATTTCATTTCTAATTATGCATAGAATGCTCAACCTCCTGGAGTCTTCACATTTTGGAGCTGTGAGTTTCTCACATTTTGTGCCCCTTTCTCCTTCTCGTGCCTCTAGCTCATCATCTATTGCACTCATTTTTTCAGTATTAGTTCCCCCATACACCTCTTCCGAATGAATTACACTGACCAGCTCCCTAGGGTTTACTTCGGTGGAACTGGGTAGGGCCCCTTACTGCTGTATGGTCAGCTGCTTGGAGATCTGCCCCAGTTGGGTTTCTATGTTCCTAAGGGAGGCTTCTATCCCTTGGATAGAGGCATCGTGGCGAGTGATGGTGGCTTCGGTGCAGCGCATGAATTGGATCGTTTCAGCCTTGAAGGAGTTGAAAGCTCCTTCTAAATTTGGGTGATGATTGTTATTGTTATTTCCATTATTTATGCCTTGTTGGTTTGATGAACTTCTCCCATATTGATTTCCATTATTGTTATTGTTATTCCAAGAGAAATTAGGGTGGTTTTTTCATCCTAGATTGTAGTTATTGGAGTAAGAGTTATTCATTGAGTTGTTGTTTCTTAGATAATTGATTTGTTCAATATTTATTTGTACAAAGGGATTATTTAAATTGCAGCTTTCACTATTATGTCTCCCTCCACACAACTCACAATGTACCTCCAGAACAACATTAACATTCATTCTTTCGATTTTCTCATTCAATGTGTATTTCTTGCTATAACGCTGTTATTTTGTTGGATTCGTTTACCTTTATAGGTTCTTTTTTTAGCCTTTTAGAAGGCCATTGATATGCATTGTTAGCCATTTCTTCCAAGAGGTCGTAAGCTTCCTCTTGGGTTTTACCACTAATAGAGCCGTCGCCGGCTGCATCAATGAGTGTCCTTGTAGAATTGTTCAAACCATTGTAAAAGGTTTGCACTTGCATCCACAAGGCAAACCCATGATGTGGGCAACGCCTTAGGCATTCCTTAAATCGGTCCCATCCGTCGTATAGTGTCTCACCTTCCAATTTAATGAAGTTGGTTATCTCAATTCTCAACCGAGCGGGTTTTGCCGGAGGGAAATATTTGGCTAAGAATTTCTTAGCCAAATCATCCCATGTCCGGATTGAATCACTTGGAAGAGAACTGAGCCAACTCTTGGCTCTATCTCGCAAGGAAAATGGGAAAAGCCGTAATTTAACCGCGTCTTCAGAGACGCCGTTAAATCTGAAGGTGTCACATATTTCAAGGAAGTTGAAATATGTGAGTTCGGATCTTCAGTGACCAATCCCACAAAATGATTATTTTGAACCATACTCAGAGTGGAAGGTTTGATCTCAAAATTATTGGCTTATATATTAGGCCTTACAATCGCATGGGGGATTCTCCCAACAGTGGGTAGTGCATAATCTTTTAGTGCTCTTCCCCTAAGCTCTCCTAATGGCTCTCCTAGATTTATATTATAGTTATCCATAACGGCTTGTTGATTCAAAAGGTTTTGTTCTCTCCTAACCTGTAAGTAGGTTTTTTCAATTTCTGGGTCAAACAGATAATTCGTGCAAACTCTTCTACTCATACACTATAATAATTAGGCTATCAAGAACAAATTTAGCAATAATGTTCAGAAATTAAACAAAAATAAAAGAAACAGAAAAGAAACAAAAAAGTAAGTTGTTAGTGCCTATAATTACAAAAATCAAAAACTAAAAGTATATGCAAAGAAATACTTAAATCACTAGTTACTTATAGATTATCCTTAATACGAAACAAATTCCAATTCCCCGACAACGGTGACAAAAATTTGACAGACTGTAAATACACGTTTGCGCTTGCACGCAGGTGTACGTGGTCTGAAATAATAAGTGGAAAGTGTGAGTTTTCGGGATTTATTGATCCACAGAGAATTTGATATTTTGTTACTAAGGTGTATCTATTCTCACTAATGTTTAAGCTATGAGTATTTGGTTTTAATTGGTTCTAGATTAAGCACAACAATCACTAAGTAGAAAAAAGTCAGATAAAAAGAAGAAAAGAGTTGGGTTCATCCCACATGTCATGATAGAGCACTTATGCATGATGATTCCTCAAGCGTATATCTTTCATTTACTCAGATTTAAATCAAGTGCACATTATTCTTCCTTGAGTTTTATCTCAAGGATTCACAAGTTCAAATCTTGTGCACGAAATGAACACACAGTCGGTTCTATTTCGGCATAAAGATTCTTATAAGATTTTAGGTTTGTAGTTTTCTTCTTATCTCTTGATCAAGGAGATGAGGATTATTTAATTTTTAAAATTTTATAAGCATTGATTCTGCTAAAAGCGTCACTCGCATCGCACATAGTTGAAATGAGGGATTTAATATATTGGGCTCAATGACTATGTCACCTCATTCATGAGCACTCAACTATTTCTTTCTCTCCCTCAATTATGTTGAGCTAAGGGGCTCAATTAGTGGGTCTTAGCATCACTTGCATCAACACTTTAGTTGAGCTTAGATTAAGGTGCACTAAGCTCAAGAACTTTCTCACATAGTTCTAAGCTCTCATGCACTCATAGATTTAGCATCTAACCCAATGTGAGCTATGGAGCACAAGACACTTTAGTTCTTGAGTTCATTAGTCTATTTTCCTTTAATTCACAATCAAGACTATAATAATATTAAGCATTTCTTGAGCAAGGCATTGAGTTCATAACTTTTTTTAATGCTTGAGGAAAACTTCATACAAATGAAAGTAACTATCAAACATATGGGATTACCTCAACCCTCCCCAAGGGAGATTTAGCTCTTCATTACAAAAGAGATGAAAAAGAACACATGCATAGATAAAAATCCTTTCATGATCAACTATGAAAAGAAATTACAAAATATGGGTTTAGAAGATACTAGGAACGTTCCTTAAAAGTTCTCCGGACTCTTCTTTTCCTTGCTTGAAGTTCCTCTCTTAGGTCGCTAGTGCTACCTTTCTTCTCCTTCTCCTTAGCAAAATGAGCTCTTCCACCCTTGGGGAGTTCCTCTTTTCCACTATGCAGCCGTCTTCCTTATTTAGTTGAATTGAGCAAAAATTGGAACCCTTGTCTAATCAAGAGAAGAGGTATTTTTAGATGAAGGCTGCCTCTTCATTCTTCAAATCTAAAAACCAGCACATTCCTTTAAAATTCTGAGCAATGATGGCAAAAACTACTTGATGGATGAGGTGACCAATTCTTTCATTTGTTTTAGCCATTGCATCATCTCATAAGCCTCTTTTCCATTTAAAAATATAGCAGCTGCAGAGGGAATGATGGCTGGAGACAAGATGCTGGTTGGGGGTCTTGTCCCAGCCACATTAAATGCTTCTGTCAAAGAAAATTGTGGCGGGTCGCTGCAGCACGCTATGGTGGACACAGTTTTGCAAAGAGAACCGCTTTTGCGCGCGGTAGCGCCAGCAATTCAGAAACTGCTTCGCTGCAGCGCGCTACCGCGCGCCCGGTTCGCAAACTAAACCGCTGCAGCGCACGATCGCACCCGCGGTTTGCAAGCTGAACCGCTGCAGCACGCGATCGCGCCCGCGGTTTGCAAACTGAACCGCTGCAGCGCCTAAATTTGCAAAATGACCCGCTGTATCGCGCGGCAGCGGTTTTCTTTGAAAAAATCTGGAAAGTTGCACCAATGACTCAGAATTTCTTGGATAGGTCTTTTTCCTGAAAAGATACACAGAATTTGATTAAGGAAGTAGCTTTAAAATTAGAAATGAATGAAATTTTTTTTTATTTTAGATATAATTTATGGGTTCATCAATACGCATCCAACATTCTCCAAACAACAGGCATAGCTCAATCCCACACCCTATAAGCCAAAACTGGAAAATTGTTCACTCTGCTCCATTCTCACAACCAAAATTTTATAAGCAGCCAGTGGGATCTCATCAATATCTTACTATCACCCGTCCGAACATCAGCTTGGTGGTTAACAAACGTTGTCAACACATGCGTTGTCCAACAAACACAAATTTCGAACAAATTAAAAGAGCCTTGTGCTGCTTCAGCGGCACTCTCCAAATAGGCATTCAGATAGATCTTGACAATATGCAACTTCAAGCCTATGCAGACTGATTGGGCAGGAGATGTAGAGGATTGAAAGTCTACAATTGGTTGTTGCATCCTACTTGGCAACACTAATCTCTTGGAGCACCAAGAAACAGAGCACTGTATTTAGATCCTTTACAGAAGCTGAATATTGTGCTTTAGCCATCACAACTATGGACATCATACAGCTCTACCACCTCTTACAAGAGTTGGGTCAGCCTATATCACATCCCACAAAACTTAATTGTGACAATATTTCAGCCATCTCGCTCACTAAGAACCCATCTTCATTGCCAAGACCAAACATGTCGAGGTTGATTCTACTTTATCCTTTATTGCATTACAAGAAAGGAAGTGGAGTTCTTGTACATTCCTACAGAAGCTTGGAGCGCTGACATATTCACCAAACCACTTTCAACAGCTGGCTACCATCCACATACTGATGATGAGTTTGCAGTGGGATAATAACTAACATATTACATATCAGCCCTCCATTCAAACATGACTCAATCAAGATCGTTAGACATGTACCTAAGCATCTATATATATGTGATCATGTAACAACAAATGTATGCAATGAATTCATTTTATTCTCAGTGTGAATGCTCAACTCTTCCTCTCTATCGTTCTCTTTCTGCAGTTCCTTGGTGCATACTTTTTGTGGTTGACATTTTATTAATTAATAAATCAACTAAGATTGGAGTTAAAGCTAAACTTGAGTTGCAGAGGACTAATTTATGATCTAAGATTTTTTTCTTAGTAATTCTAAAACAAAATTTTTTGAGTGTAAGCTTAATTGTAATCAAAGCTATTATTTTAAGGGCATAATCATTGGGACCATTTGATCAAGAAGAGGGAGGTTCAAATTCTTTTGTAGAATCATTCAAATAAAACACTAGCGAAGTGATAAATATGATCCGAATTGATTAACTGAAAATGGAGGAGCGCATTTGAAATGTTGTGCAATTAGAAAATCTCACTCAAAATTAAAGGAAAATATATAGAGCGGCTATACGGCTTTATTGGGTTGATTGTTTGCTGACAAAGAATAAACTTACGATTAAATTAAGTGTTATAGAGATGAGGATGCTAAGGTGAATGAATGAGTTCACTCGAAAGGATAAAATGAGAAATAAGTTCATTGGTAATGAGGTTTTAATAGCTCTAGTAGTGGATAAGATTATAGCATGCTGTTTTAGATGGTTTGGGCATATCAATTGTTAGACTGTTTGATGACTCTATTTGAAAACTTGAGTGTTTGAATTTTGCCCATATTTAAAGAGGAAGAGGATAAAAAGCATTACAAGAAATTGTTAGAAATAATTTTTTTCTTAAAACTTAGGGAGTGGCATTTATTTGATTGTGCATAATGAAAGCAAAATATTCTTCTAGCAGATCCACCTAATGGGATTAAGGCAGGCTTGGTGTTATTGTTGTTGTGCTACTTTGTAGAGTATTTTTGTATTCTTATATGGATTTATGATTTTATTCTTTGAAAAGAGATCTATCTTAAAGGGTAAACCTGGAGCATCTTGCTCTTTTTAAAAATTAGTGTAGTGGAGCATGTCACATTGCTATGGTCATTTCTTGAAATATGATACAGGAAATAACTGATTCAATATTGCCGATCAATCAAGTGATAACTGAAGAATCATATGTTTGCCATTTTATAAAGATAAAGCTGACATTGCATGTCATTGGAAGGGCATTTAAATGAACGGGCTTGATGCTGAAATGACAATAAAACAAAAAACCATCCTACTAAGGCAGATTGGCCGTGTTGTTATTCTTAGTAGCACTGTCCGTAGTGGAGGAGGGTTCGGAATCTTGTAGATATGGTAGAAACGCCATGACATCTAGGTAAAAGAAAATTTGAGAACTAGAAATGCGGGAAGATTTTAATCATGCAGCTTTCTTCAAAAAACTAGTATTAACTATACCTAAATCAAATTGATACTTTGAAGGATTCTTGATTTATTTGAGTCGACTTAATTTGGTTCTCCAAGGAGTGATTAAGTGTTTTTTATGGAGAGAACCTATCATAATATGTGCCATTTGTGTAGATATTGAAGAAGCCAAAACATTTGCTAGTTGTGCGGATATGGGGGAAGCTGGCATGCATGCATTGTATCCCTTGAGGAAGGGCGGGTATGCTACAATGAACATTGAGCGAGTGGTCAGCGTGAGGCTGGAGCTGGTTTGCTGTGTGATGTAGGTCTCAATGAGGATATGCTTGAAGAGAAGTCAAATGTGGGATGAAACCAGGGTTGTGATGGAAGGGCTTTTATTGAGGAAGAGTGGCTTGTTTTTCTTAGTGGATGTTATGTTTGGATGGGAATGGGTTGCTTTATCTTATATAAACCTATAACATGCATTGTTTATACCATAAACTGAAATATGTTATTGGAAACAGCAATCCTGTGAATGCAAAATTTTTAACTGTTACATCCTAACATTATCTTTAAACTATGTCATTATGAGAAAAGTCATTATAACTCCAAAGGATTAGGGCAGCTACATTAAAGTGGGCTGCCCATTTGTACACAAGTCAAACATTAGCTTATCCAACAAAAACAATGTGTGCTGTGAGTGCTGTAAATGTAGCGCAACTTCAGTTGTCAATGTCATTTTCTTGAGGGCTTCCAGGTTTTGTTTTGTAGTCATGTTGCATCTTAGTATTGTTATTATTATTACAACTATATTATTCCAATTATGTATGTATTTATCATGGCTATGAATTAGGGAAGTTGACATGGTTTTTACTTTAGTGATTGTTCATCAAAGCCTGTACGCGTCATATTTGTTTAACCTAATCGCTCCATACTTACATTGCTGTCAATGCTATTGATATTTCTTAAAATAAGCCACAGGATTACTTATTCATTACAAAATGTGTTGTTCTAATTTGAGCTTTTTGATGATAGATTGCTGATGTTTTGCGTGATGCTGGTTCTCCTTGTGGTATAAATTCAGTTTGTTTGTACGGTGGAACTTCCAAAGGGCCACAGATATCTTCCCTCAAAGCTGGAGTTGTAAGTTGCTGTTTGATGTTTTGATTATTTGCCAACGTCCTTTCAACTTTCATGGATCATTTCAATTTATTCATTAGGATTATCAGTCTCTTTACCCATTTTTACTTGATTTTCTCACTAATCATTATGAGCTTTTTAACTTTTTGTGTTTAGAACTTTTCCGTATAGATTATATTTGAGAGTCTTATCTATGAAATTTGTATCTAGGGCAGCAATTGATGATCTTCTTACATTTTTGGAATCCTACAGGACATAGTTATTGGGACACCTGGCCGTCTGAAAGATCTCATTGAGATGGGTATTTGCTGTTTGAAAGATGTTTCTTTTGTGGTATGATTCTATTCATTTTTCTCGAGATCGATCATATTTTTTCTTTATTGTCAATGAGTTTATGTTTCTTTCTTTTCGAATAAAACATTTGATTATAGAGCAGCTCATATAGTAAAATCACTATGCTGTCTTTTTTAATGCTATGAAGTTATTCATTTGGTAGACTTGGATAAGCTGAACGGCATATAGCCTACAAGAACAAAGCTAGTTATTGTATGAACAAAGCTGAACGGCAGGTTCTTGTTGATATTAAGAAATTGTGGTTGTTGTATGTTGAAAGTTAGTGTGTATTTTTGTTAGTTAATCAATGAGCATGAGCCGTTGGATGTTGATAAAAGCAATATCTTCTATGTATCAACAGTAGGAAGAGGCAAAGCTAGTTATTGTAGGAATTTGTACTGAATAGTTGAAAAAAGCGTTGAAGTTTCAGGCCAGGTGGCGTCACAGTTAACCTGTTTGATTTTGTTATGAACTTTATTTAAATTATGTAGATGCATAAAATTTGTTTATTTTTATTATGTGTTTCCATGTATAGTTATTTAACTAATTATATTATTAATTGCTTTCAATGTAGTATAGCCAAACAGTTTGTTTATGAAATGATACTGTTTCGATTGGATCATGTAATATGCATAGTCAGAGGTGTAGGTGCTACTGTCATTCTACTTCTAATTAGTGCTAATGATCATCATGTTTTACTCGGGGAATTTGATTTGTCATTATTTGCGAACCTTCTTGAATTGTGTTTATATGAAGAACAGCTAATGGTTTGAAATCAGAAATTTGATGGCTTTGAAAAATTAAATTAACTATTCTATTTCATGCCAAATTTTATTTTCATTTATTAAATTGCTTTGTAGCATTGTGTGTTTGGTTCTAACACTGATGGGAAATCTATGTTTATACCGCCATCTCAATAATTTTGTTATGATGCTTGCTTCTTTTTGTTGACCCTCATAATCCTTAAGTTTCTTCTTGCTAGTACTTCGTTTCTGTTCGTTGGTGTTGGTTGTTTTTTGTGATTTATTTTTCCTCCCTTTTTAATCACTGGCTTTATTATACACTTATTAATTCTCATTTATATGCATTATACAAATCTGTTTTTCTTGATGCTTCTTCATCAGTCTTAATATTTCAAAAGATTATTAATCGCATACCATTGAAATATTCACAATTTTTATGTTCAACATTCAAAATATGATATGCGGGGGCAGCAAAAAAATTTTTTGCCCCCTCCCCTCACAACGCCCAAGTGAATCGTGCCTTGCATAATTTTGTTTCTGCATTGCGCTAAAAATCTCACCCAAAACATGTAAAAGTCATGCATTTTGGACTGTGGGTTGGGTGCTGAGCACTGCAGCGGGACTCTTTACCAAGTTAACATTTAATCATATCTATGTTTGAAATCTGGTCCCCAAGTAATGATTAAAAAACTCATGCTGGGTTGCAGTTTACTTTGGTGTTTAAAAAGATGTTGATGTTATATTAGTAATTATAAACTATTGCTTTCAGATATGTTAAGATGCAAGATTATATCTATAATTGCTACATGTTTTAATTATTAGTCAACATATCCTGTTATTAATTGCTTAGTAACCTTAATGGTAATTGCGACTAATTACTGCTTATTCAATATTAACTAAGAATGTGGTTAATTATGTGCTGACTGTTTATGTTGATTTAACAGAAAATTTACTGATTTGACACATTAATGTAAACTGTTTGTTTTTTTAAAGCCAAAAACATGCTTTTGTTAAAATCTAGCCTCCAACCTTAGACTGATATCAAATCTCTAGTACTTTTAATAATTGTAATGAAATGATGGGATTTGGGTGGTTTGGGAGAAGGAAGGCTCTCTTGTTAGATATATAAACGTGGAGCGTTTCAGCCACATCTAGGAAAACTTTATTTTTAATATAGATGGACCAAGTATAGTTCTTTCTTTTGTTTCTGCAAGTGGATAATAAGGTAAGCAAGATTGTTGATTTTAAGCAGAATTGAAAAAAAATTAAAATGAAATAGCATTGCTAGAAAGAGTGAATTTCATTAAGTTCTTCTACTTTTGGCTCATCTGTGTTTAAATTTTTACTCAATTATGAGCCAACCAATATTTGAATTTCTAACCGATATTCTTTCTATGCATTATGTTAGGGTCATTACTAATCACAATGTAAAATTGTTGCACATCATTTTAAACGAGCCTTTTAAAATCTTGTTTACGTATCTGTGTGAAGAGCTGGTCCCAAATATTCATTTGTTTCTTGGATTTCGATTATCAACAATTGTTGGAGCATCGCCATGAACTCAACATAACCCTGATTTGATCTAGATCTATCTTGAGCTAGCCCAACCATAGGACTAAACCTAAACTTGGCCAAGGGAACAACATCCTAGACAGATCTTGGGAAAAATGTTAGAACTTTATATAGCTTCATTGAAGTGGGTCCAATTTAGGTTCTAAACTAAAGAGGATATCCAGTCTGTTTTTGACACATCTTTTGTCTGAATTGTGAATTTTTAATATTTGCTTGAAAAATTGGCTGCTTTTATCATAACATTTCTTTTCTGATGCATATCACAACATGGGCTTACTAAGCTTCAGTTAATGAGAGTTTTGCTCTAGTGAAATTCATTAACTGCTCGAAACTTTGTAGTGGCAGTAGTTCTTCGTCTCTACGCTTTGATTCGAGACTGTGCTTTATGTAATTTTTTCTTCATGATTCTTTTATGCTGCTATCTTCTTTCCATAAATTGTATTCCCTTTTTCATTTGAGTATTGTTTCTTACTCTGCATTAGGAATAGTTTTTTTGACCAATTTAACATTTTCAGGTGAAGCAATTGTTATTCTATGAAGTAGTTTAGTCACTCAAGATTTAGCCTTACTTCCAGCCTTTGTGTATATCAATTCCAATGATTTTTGTAGTCTTTGTTTTCTTAAAAGAGTCACATGTTGCATACTTCATTACAAATGTGTTTGGGCTGTTTACAGGTTCTTGACGAAGCTGATCGAATGCTTGACATGGGATTTGAACCAGAAGTTCGTTCAATATTGACCCAAACATCCTCAGGTATGCAATAATTCTGTCTACTTTTCATTACTGGTGTTTGCTTTGCTTTGCTGTTTTTTAATAATTGGTTAGCTATGTTAGTTAATTTAGTTAATCTAATTGATTTTGCCATCACTGCTTGATAGTTTTAAATTGTTTCTCACTAGTGCTGCTAATGTTATTGGATTTGGTCGTTGCATTTTTATAGTCATTTGCAGTACATAATTGTTTTTTAAAAGGTACTACATGCATAGGTTGTTGGTTGCAGCATATTTTTACTTTTATTGTTTTTTTGAAATTTAGTATTTTCTTGAAATTTAGTGTTTTTTATGCATTTTGGTATACCAAAAATAATGAGCATCAAGGGCCATCGATCCCAACAAACATTATGCACATTTTTTTCTTAGTTTTCTTTTAATTCATCGTGATTAACATGGTTCTTTGGTGTAAGAGAGTTTGAAAAATCACTAAAAGTTAGGAGTAGCAAAAAAAGCATATGCTGGATTATGTAGGTGGCTAGAGGCTTGGGAAACAGGTTCTGCCTACGCAAGTGATCACATGGGAGGTAGAAAGGGAAGCTAATTGGTTGATGGTTAGGTTAACAAAACAGGTGTTCTATTACTTTGTAAAGTTTAAAATTTAGTTCATTGTTTTATTTGATTGAATATTGTGCTTCTATTAAAGAATAAAAAGATTATTAATTGAAAAAAGTAGGGAAAATTTTTTTTGTATGTATTAATTAGAGAATAAGTGAGAGAGTGTGCTCTCCAGTATAAAGGGGATAAGTTTTTGGCTATTTTATAAAATATTATTGTTATTTGGTTTCCTGCCTAGGCAGATCTACCATTAAATATATAGTTACTAAGAGATTTGATGACAAATTTAATGGAAAAAAGTTTTTCATTTAATCTTTATCCATATTGAAAATGTTTGTGATAAAGTACCAAGAGAAATTTTTTGGAGAGTTTTTATTTGAAAATGAATCTGTGGCTATATTGATGTTATTAGAGACATGTATAATGAAGTTGTATTACGATTTTGCTGTTACTATTGTATTGCTTCAAGACTGTTCTCATCCCATGTTTTTTTACTTTTAGTATGGATGTTCTTATTGGACAATCAAGAGGGGGTTTATTGGTACATATTATTTGTAGATGACATTCTACCAATTGATAAAATTATAAATGGAGTTAAAATAAAACTTAAATTGTTAAGGACTATTTTAGAATTGATTGAGATTTTTTATAATAGTTTTAAACTGAAATATGCTGTGTAAATTTAATTGTAATAGTAACATTAATCTTGAAGACTTGACAATTGAAGGTCATGTGATAAAAAAAAGAGAGATTTATGCACTTTGGCTCAATTATTCAAAATAATTGTGAAATAGAGGGTTGTGTTTAATAGAATCCAAATTGGATGAAATGGAGCGCTTTTGGAGTGTTGTGTGATAAAATGATTCTACTAAAATTAAAGGAAAATTTTATAGAGCACCTATGCAGCCTTCTATTTTTGTAGGATTGAATGTTTGCCAATCAAGAAAAAGCTTACTAATAAAATATGGGTTATAGGTATCAGGATGCTAAGATAGATGAGTGGGTAATACTCAAAGGATAGGATGAGGAACGAGTTCATTCGTAACAATGTTGGAGTGGCTTTAATTTGGATAAGATTAGTGAATGCCCCATTTGATAGTTTAGTCATCTATAGAATGTATGTATTTTTCTCACTGTTAAATGAGGAAGATTAAAAAATTGAGCGAAGAAATCATTAGAAAGTACTTTCTCTATTTAGAATTTGGGTAGGGGCCGTTATTATACTATCAACAACCCAAACAGATGTTTCTTATAATTGACCCATTAGTGTGACTAAGGTTTGGTGTTATTTTGTAAACTTTTATTCTCTATAAAAATTCTACATTAACTTATGAATCACTGTATGATGAGAATTGATTGATATTTTTCAAGCAAAAGAGAATTATACTCTTTTTAATTTATTGATATGCTTATGAAATTAGAGCTATTTTGAATTTTATATTATTTTTGTGGAACAAAAGGGGAAGAGGGTATTTGTAACACAATAACTACAATAGTAGCAAGCCTTATTCGCACTAGATGGAGTCTGCTACATGAATCATTTATTTCCATTGTGCATGATCAAATAGAATCCCTTCTCTAAAGTCCAAATAAAATAGATCCTTCCTAATAGTTTCGTCCCATATCTTCTGTAAATATAGATGAAATTCATGAGCTCAATTTTTCTAATAGGGGCATTGCACTGTCTACATTTAATATGCCCGAACCATCTAAGGTAGCATTCAATGATTTTATCCACTATTGGAGCATCTCCAACCTTGCCATGGATTTAACCCATATATCATTGTATTCTTGTGAGCATATTTACTCATCCACCTATGCATGCTCATTTCTGTAATACTTATTTTATATGTAAATTTCTTCTTTATTTGCCAACATCCAGGAAGCACACCATTTCATCCAACCGGTTGGGATCCTATTATTACATTTCTATGTATTTCACTATTATTTTGAATAATTAAACCAATGTACTTGAACCTCTTGTTCTTCTTCATTACAGTCTTCAATATTTAAGCTCTTGATTATGGAGCTTCTAATGCAAATTTAATTTATACTTCATATATTATGTCTTAAATCTACTAAGACAAAGTAATCCTCCACAACTCAACTTTTGTTAACTCCATCCTTATTTTTATCGGTTAAAAGAATGTCACTTTGCGATTGGACAAATGTTAGCCTCATTATTCATAGCTTTAATAAGTAACACAAATCAATTCTCTCCAAAGCTCTCCAAAGAACTTCCATTGGTACTCTATTATAAGTCTTCAAGATCAATCAAAAAAATTAAATGAAGCTCCTTTTTTTCTTTCTCTAAATTTTCTCTCAAATATCTTAATGTATGTATGATTTTCGTGGTAGATCAACTTGGCATAAAGCCAAATTCATTTTAAGAAATACAAATGTTCTTTCATAATATGTATTAAGTTACCCTCTACTAAAGTTATAATGTATGACACATTAATTTGAATCATATTTAAGTAGCACAATTTTGAACATCTCTTTTATTCTTGTAAATAGGTTTATAACAATAATTTTTCTCCATTCATCCGACATCTTTATTCATCAAAATAACATTAAATAATTTGGTAAGTTAAGAAATTCTTTCCTCATCCAAACATTTCATACATCGATAGGGATGTTATTTGATTCTACTGCTTTTCCGTTCTTCATTCTCTTTAAATCATGCCAAATCTCTGCTTTTACTAACACGACGAATGAAAGTGTAACTACGACTATTTCTATAACAATTAAACTTATATTAATTAATTGTATTGGTAAAACCTCCATTAAAATCTTTGTAAATAACTGATCTATCTATGTTGAATATTTTTATCCATAATTTTTTTTTATTATAGTCTTCACATAACGGAAGTTAAATTTTTGTTCTTTTATCTTTTAATATAGGTTGGTTATAAATGGGTTTCTTTCCCTCACTCTTAGCAACACAAGCTTATATTTTGGATTCGCGATAGGTTAATTTTTATTTCTTTCAATTCTAGTCAATCTCTTACATTTAAATAATTCTTTATAACACACTTTTTAATGTTTGATCTTAATTCAAACATCTTATTTCCACCATCATGTATCTTTTTTATTGGGTATTCTTTGTTTTTATTCATCAAGTAAACTCTTTGCTATATTGCGAATACAACTAACGACCGAATTCCACATAAGATTTGTTTCACCATTAAAATCTCACTTTCCAAATTTTAAAAATTTACTATTAAAAGTATTTTTACTACCCTTATTCAGGTTTCACCATTTAGTTTTGTGATATATTTAAATATAATATTTATTTTATTATCCATTATTTTTAAATTCAAAAGTAACAAATGATGTTGAGTTAAAGAATCACTTGGAATAATCTTACAATTTGTACAAAATAAACAGTTTCTTTTTTAACGAGAAAATAATTAATCTGAGTTTTAGAAGTTTCATTTTTATAAATGATAGTTTGTGCCTCCCTTTTTTTTAAGTTAGTATTATTAATCATAAGATCATTAACTAAAGCAAACTCTAAAATTAATTTTCTTTTTTCATTAATTTCTCCAATACCAAAATCACCATAAGTAATTAATATTTTTTTTTATTTACCTTTCCAATGCGTCCATTTAAATATCATCCTATAAAAAACATCTCCTCTTGAGGTATTCTTTGATCTAACTCATACAAATTCTTTCGAAATTTTTCTTTAGTAAACAAATCCAATCTTATTTGAAGGGCATAATCACTTGTGAAATTAAAAGTTATTCAATTAAGTTTTAAGTTATAATTTTATCTCTCAACCTCTTAACTTCACTAACTTATCCTTCAATTCATAATGAGAACAATACCCACACCATTCATATTGTGATTCTTACCATGTTACTAGAGTTTATAAAGCATAAACTATCAATTTTTGTGCTCTCCCCCAGCCTCTTAGCTTCTTGAAAACATAATATATTAATCGTTCTCTTTATCATAATAATAACTTACTCAAAAAGCTTGCAAGTGAGAGTGCCAATAGTCCAACTATATAATCTTAATTTATAATAAAAAACTAACTTTTTCACCCACATTTGTCCATAATACAGGAACCCTTGCTTTTTGACACTACACTTGGGCGCCGATTTTGCGGCCTTTGCACACATTTCACTACATTTAGGCAATGCGGCACATCACTTTCAGAGGACGCCCTAACTCTCACACAGTTATTTAAATGATTCATGATGTCATTATAGGATTTAATAAAGTTATATGGTTGTCAGCTACATGATGTAACTATCCTCATTGCACATCCATAACTTAGGACCCAACAACAATGGAGGTTAGTATGTTATTATTTATTTTATATATAGTGTATGTGTATATACATTGAGTAATGATTGGGCATAAGGAAGGATTTAGGTGTTCCGTTGGATCAAATTATATTATATATTTATAATTTTGGGTAAGTTGGATAGGGTCTTATAAAATATACTTTTTTGGTGTAAAAATGCAATTTGCTTTATCTCTTGCACATTGTGTAGCCTTCTTGATTGCTCTCAATCTTTAAGATATATTACAATAGGCATATCTTACTAATCTAACACTTTCATATGAAATAGCGCTTTCCCATCTTGTTTTCAATAGCATGTACAAGCATATTCCACTTTTTTGTTATGTAACACATTAGTATGATATACTACATTGAAATTTCGAATCAAAGCATGTTTTATGACACTGCATACACTTGGTCATTCTTCGACGCAGTGCGCCAGATGGTTATGTTTAGTGCAACATGGCCTCTTGCTGTTCACCAGTTATCCCAAGAATTTATGGATCCAAACCCTGTTAAGGTATACTTTCTGTGCATTTGCTTTGTCAGATGAGTGTAGATTGTATGAACGCCTTATGCATGGACTCTAAGCTCTTTTCAGGTTGTAGTTGGATCACAAGATTTGGCAGCCAATCATGATGTGATGCAGATAGTAGAGGTATCATGTTCTTTTTTTTTAATAGGTTGTGACAAAAAATGCACATTTTAGTTTTTTAAGGTCTTGTATCTTTATTGTAGGTGGTAGAAGACCAAGCTAAGAATTCTAGATTGGTTGCTTTGCTAGAGAAGTACCATCAATCGCAGAGGTACTGTCACAACAGTTTCTTATAAATCAGCTTTTTAATAAATTTTGTACTGCCGCAACAGTTTCTTTGTGTATCAGCTTGTTTGTAATTTTTTTTGTTGCTGATTTGTTAAGCTTGAAATGTGAAGCAGACGCTTACCTATGCTTGGTTCTCATTTAGCTTAAGTTGCATATTATTTGTTGTATAGCTTGAGCTAGCTAGCTCAACATATGCCTATTTAAACCAGACAAATCTATGCTTAAGTTACCTTAGCATAATTTTATTTAACTGTAGTAACTACATTTGATTATTCTAATTTTAATCAAATAATAAGATAATATTATTATTTATTATGAATTATTTCGTTAACTATTTTAGTCATTATGTTAATCAACTGCATTTTGAAGTATAATTAATATTGTTTAATTATTTTATATTTAGAATAAGTATTATTTGTTTACATAATTTACTTTTTTATTGTTTTTGTTATATTCAATCTAGTTTTATTAATTATAATATTAAAATTATAAAATATATTAATTTGCCTCTCCCATCTAAGCCTATATTCTGCTTGACTCAGTGGGTTAATGTTAGTTCACCAAAAGCGGGTTAAGAAAAGCTTGGCAATGGTGAGCCTTAAGCTTGATGTGGTTGCATGCAAAAAAAAAGCTTGTTTCCTTCTGTGGGGGCAAATTATCTCTCCACACTGACAATAAAGTAAAAAAGTGGCTTGTATAATTGGCGAGTCTCAATGACTTAATTAACAAAATGGCTTGTTATTAATGATGAACTATTACACTCAAGAAATGATGTGGTTGATTTGCCCATCCTTTTTGTTGGAGATGGACATGCTAGCTTGGGTACAGGTTCTGTAAAAGCGGGATGGAGGGATTCCACCCTTGCTACCCCCGGGTGAGGAGTCACGAGAAAATGATTGGGGGCAGCAAACAGACAGTGAGGACCCGGTGCCGGGTCAGTGGGAGCTAATACAGCACCGGTTGCTTGGGGGATAGCAATAACAACAACAACAAGTCCTCTAGCCGCAGGATCATATTGAGTGATTTAAGAGACAAATATATAGACATCAAACATAACTCATTTATTCATTAATTCACAAGTCTTGGATACAAAAGATCAAAATAAAAGAAAAGTTACAAACTGAGGTGTGTCCAAAAATAATGAAACTTGACACTGAGTTGTGTTATGGCATAACGAACGCCCTCAACGCCAAAAATTTTGATTCGGACAAATATTTAATTAATTTCTAAAGTTTAAACTTCAAAAGTTAACCACGATCAAACCGGCGCTCAGAATTTGATGAAACTTTTCGAGCAGCCTTTAAATAATATACTTAATACAACGACACTGAAATCGATGAATTTTGACACATATTTCAATGTTCTTGATTTTTTTGAAATTAAATAATTCAGAAAATAAAGCGGGAGCTTCCATTATTTGAATTTCTCCCAAATTAGGGCACTTTGATATTAAAATTATTTCTTTCTCATGGAAATTTTGTTTGCCCTAATTTGAATTACCCCGGGGTCCTAATGTTTGAAGCGGGCTCTGACCTAATTTGAAAAATAACGACATTGGGTCGTTACACAGACGTTCTAGCTTTTGTTGTTGCTGTTGGAGATTACATTGTCTCTCATACGACGCGAGGGATGGGTGATACAACCTTCTACGGGGGTCATTGGAGATGTGCCAGAAGAGATGTTGATGGTTGGCCATTGGGACCCAACACTCTTCCATGGAAAGAGGAGACGTTGGCACGTCGAGTGGATGGGGATGTGACAAATGTGGTAGTTGATCCTATAGTCATAGTGGCTGATCCCCATTCGACAGATGTTTTGGCTTGTTGAGATGGGTGATTCTAGTCCTTCGGCTGGGGCCAATCGAGATGGCTTAGGCAATACTGTTGAACAATAACGACACAGAGCAGGCCTTTCCAATTATGAGGCTTTCTCATCTATTAAACTTCGGTGTGCAATATCGGCTGCCATTGAAGTTTGAGGATCCGAGATGAGGGGATATATCCTAAGGATTTCTCTCATAAGGTTAGGACATTTATGGATTGCTCTACATAACTGCTCCAAAATTATTTAATCTGAAATCCCAACAGTTCTAAGTCAAAAAGATTGACAGAGAACTCTTTGACCTCCCCTTCTTCAATTGAAGGGGTGAATCTGGGGGAAGTTCCGATTTTGGATAATATAGATGAGGAGCATATCTATGATGATCTTGAAAATTTTTCAAGGAAAAGAGGCGAAAAAGAATAAATGATCCAACTCAAAGAAGTCATGCTACAACAGAAGCTGTTGTTGGCTTCTTTGTTTGGAGATTTCTAACTTCTCATTTTATGTTGTCATTTATTGAGACCTTATTTTGGTAAGTTCTCTTATAAGGGTTTTGGTGACTGCTTGATTTTTTTTATATTTTCTCTCTTTTTATTTTGTTTTTTTTTTTTATTTTAGTTTGTTTGAGGTCACCAAACTCCAGACCTATTATATTCTGAGCTTTATTTATATATATAATATATATATATGAAATTTCTCCATATTTTTGTTATGCTATTGTTGATTTCAATTATTCTAAACTGGGCTTAAGTTTAATTTAAATTTCAAAAATTATAAAACTTAATTGGTATAGAAATATTTTTAACTGCTTAAAATTTTTAAAATTTGACCATTAACTAAACCATACTTTTTATTAAAATTACCATTATTACTAAATTTTAATTTCTACATACTGTTATCATTTTTTTTTGGTTTATATGTACACATACATTGCTATTAGTGCCCACACCTAGTGGATTAAGGCTTGGGGATGTTGTTTGTTGAATACGAAAACTTATAGTGCCTTTTTCTGGCAAGTTGGATCTATTTGTATGCACATGGATGTTTCTAGAATGTTTCTTAATTGGTTTGTTTGAAATTTTTAATTGATTTGATCAATTGGGCAAAGGTTGCTTGAGGTGTATGTGATTATTTCTGACTAAAACCTGACTGTTAAAGCTAACTAGATTATTCATTTTTTGTGTATTCTCTATATTACATTTTGACTCTTGCTATATTAGTTAAAATGTTTTGAGTACTGTCAAGATTCATGAATTAAATTTCAATTTATTACGTTTTTTGAGGTTTCTATTGATTTTAATTTATTTTTGGATTTACTGTTTAACAGAAATAGGGGTTTTAGTTTTTGTATTGTACAAGAAGGAAGCAGTTCGTGTGGAGAATATGCTTCAACAGAGGTATATTTCTTTTTTTTTGGTTTTTCTAATTTGTTTTGTTGGTTAGCCTAGGTACAAAATGTCATGTTTTTATATCCAAGTTGTTTTACGGGTTTGACGTGCTAGGAATCAAGGCATTTATATTCTTTCTTAACTCATTGTTCTTGGATATGTAAATTTAAACGATCTAAAAACATTTAATATTGGTTTCTAGAGGCTGGAAGGTTGTCTCAGTTCATGGAGACAAGGCTCAACATGATAGAACAAAGGCTCTTTCTTTATTTAAGGAGGGAAAATGTCCCTTAATGGTAAGCTGCATATAGAATGCACTATTTATTGGCTTTTTTTCGCTTTTATTGAATTTTTTTTTTTGCTTTCATGGACAGAAGATCATCATGTGATTTTAGATGCTAAAGTTGAAATTTGCAACAATTTTATCTTCATTCAAGTAAAATAATATGTAGTTCTAATTGGATGAATGCATTTGATACACCTTTTAATGTTTTGATTGCATAGAAAATGAGAATGAAAGGTACAAGATGTATTGTGCCAATAATCGTATTGCAATGAATTTGACTAGGCTTATGGGTAGTGTATGATTAAGTATGTTAGTTTTTTTATTTGTAAAAATATATATTAGTTTAGTTGTGCTTTAACTTTTTTCATTAAAGTCTATGAATGCACCAAGTGGCTCGGACTATAAAGACTTTTTAGAGCAATAAAGAGTTTGGGATTAATCTTATCACATAGAAGCAGTTAAGAACCCATTTTAACTTGGTTACTCTAAAAAATGTGTATGAAAGATGAAAGGAAAGAAGAGAATAACGATGGGAAACTAGCCCTGGAGAAGTAAGCCACAAACTTGTGCAGAGCGATAGCATTTCTCTGAAGCTATGTTGGAAACTTTTATCGAGGACTAAAATCTTTCAAGAAAGCAAATGATTAAATGCCCTTGAATTTTCTTGAAGTTGTTCAATAGTTATTTTGCACGCTCAATTGGCCTTGGAACATCGCATTATAGGCCTTATAATCTGTGAAAACAATCTCAAGTACAAGTCTTTGTTGTCATCACCACTATAGTCGCGTACCATAAGAAAGGGGGCATTCTTCATTATGATGTATGAGGTATTTATTTCTATTTATTTTCTACACAATGATTGAATTAGTCTACCAACTGCACGTTTTAGGAAACCATTTTAGATATGAAGAATGTCCTTTATTGTCTGAGAGATTGAGGACAATCATCAGTTTGATTTTTTGACCATGTCAATTTGGAGAATAAGATATTAGTTTCAAACATTTGGAAAACTGAACTCCCGTTCACTGTGCTTATATAGATCATCCTACTTGTTGAATGTAAAACATATTGATGGCACAATTTTATTCTTGTATTATATTTGGGAATATTACTCTTTTTGTATTATTTTACTAATATCTTGCTTGGCAATTGGTATTATGACTAGCATATATATTGAAACTTGTAGCTTCTCAACAATAAGTTTTTTAATTAATTCAAAATCGAAATTGATATGGCCCCACTCGAGATAACTCGCTTTAATAATACCCAATTCAAAATAAAATATGCCCATGTATAACATTTGCATATATTTATATATATGTTAGTATGCTTAAGCATATGGTACATGTATAACTATATATTTAAACATGCGATTGAAGAAATAATATACATTTCATATTAATATGTTTATACTTAATTTAAGTTATATTGAATCTTTGTAAATGTACTTTGAAGGCATTGTATAAACTATATATTTTAGTCGCTTTAAAATTAAAAATTTTATAATTATTTGTGTTTGCTTGTTTCAGTTTGAAAAGGGAATTTGTTGTATATCTGATGTATTTGTGATATGTATGATGGGGTTATCAACATGCGTTCGATTGCAATGTGGCTTGTCTATTTAATTTCTTGTTACTTTTGGATTACAATAAGGCTTAGCTCTCACCTCATTTTTATTTTTTTAATTATGGATATTCTTATTGAGCACATTCAAGAGAAGATTTCTTTGGTGCTTGTTATTTGTAGATGATATTTTTTAATAAATAAGGCTGAGTGGAGTTAAAACAAAATTTGGGTATGGAGGACTGTTTTAAAATCTAAAGGTTTTTGTTTTAGTAGATTTAAAATGATTATATGTAATGGAGGTTCAATTGTATTAGAAGTCCTAATATTGATGACATATCTATTGAGGACCATGTGATCAAGAAAGAACAAGAAGTTCAAGTACTTTTTTTGGTTCATTGTTCAAATAATGGTGAAATGGAGAGCGATATGATTAATAGGATCTAAGGATGAAATGTAGGAGCACTTCTATAGTGCTGTACAATCCAAAAATCCTCCTCAAAATCAAAGGAAAATTTATTAGAGTAAGACAAGCTATGTTTATATGGGGTAGAATGTTAGCCAACAAATAAGAAAACTTACCCATAAACACAGTGTTACAAGTGAATGAGTGGGTAAATTTGTAAGGATAGAATGAGAAATGAGTTTATCTGTAATAAGGTTGTAGTGGCTTCAGTAGTGGAAAATTAGAGAATGTCTGCCTTAAATGGTTTGAGGGCAATGCTTCTGGTAAAAATTAATTAAGTTTATGAATTTTTCTCATATTAAAAGAGGAAGACTATAAAAGATTTGGAAAGTAAACATTAGAAAGGATCTTCTCTATTTAGAACTTCGGGAAGGGGCTTCTATTTGATCAAACACAATGGAAACAAAGGATTCATGTAGCTGGCCCCACCTAGTATGATTAAGGCTTGGTGTTGTTTTTATACTTATTTCAACATGAATTGTTCCAAAGGAAACATTGTAATTTGAAATTTATTCTTTAGATTCTTAGTCACCAGATCGGTTGAACTTGTTCTTAAAGCTACTTATAGAAGGACCTAGCTTATTAAATTTTCACGTCAGGGTATGCAATTTTACATAACTGTACAAAACTCTTTTAAGTACATCCCACTACTGTATTTGAGTTGAGTTTTAAATCCTTTTCTATCTCCATTTTTTATATGAACACTCATCATTATTTCGGATAGCTTCTTTCATCATCCTCGATCATTTGCATGGTGCGATATGGTATGTTTTTTCACTCATGCATGACCATCTGAATAACCTAATCTATGGTACCAACCCAAATACAGCATGAGTAGTTGGGTATGCAAAATCTCATGATTGGCTTTTTTCTTAAGTTTACATTTTGGAGAAGGTTTACTAAAGTCTAAGATGTGCACAGATCGGTGCAGGCACTTTATTCATAAAAATATGTATAAAAGTATTAAATTATTAACTATATTTATGAACTCATAAAGTTTGGGGATAGTTATATCTACTTCAATGCTGTGGCTGACTTCCAACTTCTACCATGAATTTTATTTTCACTGTTTTTACTATAAAAAATTTCCCTTCATTGTTATCGGAAACTTTGTTTGTTCATATACATTATACGTCAGATTCACAATAATTTTTTTCTTGATGGATCAGTTGCACTTCTGTTCAGGCAATCAAACTCTTTTTTCCCTCATATTATAGCTGCTAAGTTGAGGGAAATATTTGTTTTGTCAAATAAGTATCTAATATTTATTAAATTCCTATTTTAATTCTTATAAGGACTTGATACAAAAAAGAAAATTATAGGACTAGTATGAGACTTATTCGATACATACGGCTGCAGATCGCCACTGACGTTGCTTCTCGAGGTCTGGATATTCGTGATGTGGAAGTGGTGATTAATTACAGCTTCCCTTTGACTACTGAAGATTACGTCCATCGGATTGGACGGACAGGACGAGCTGGCAAGAAGGGAGTTGCTCACACCTTTTTTACTAAGGAAAACAAGGTGCCTTGTCTTTGGTATATATATATATATACATATGTATATAGTATGTATGTATATATAGGAGTTTTTATGCAGCCAATATAATGATTTCAAAATGTTTTCTAAATTGTAGTTATGTACGTTTGTTAGGGCCTCGCTGGGGAGCTTGTGAATGTTCTCAAGGAAGCCAGGCAAATTGTTCCCTCTGCTCTCACAAACTTTGGCACTCATGTTAAGAAAAAGGTATGCTCTCTGGAACATTAAATCATATAATTATTTCTTGTACTTCTTTCTGCCCATTTTGCCAAATTTGTCCCATATTAAACGGCTCCCCTACTAAATAAACTCGAATGAGTTATGGGCTCCATCTCTCAGCCTCCTAATGAACTTTGAATCCATCTCCCCTCTTAACTCTTTTTTTCATATGTAAATTTTTTTTATACTTGCCCTGTATTAGAATTGGGTGTTTTATTATAATTTGATAAGGTTTTTGCTTTAACACTTCATTTTAAAATCAATTTAGTTTCTAATTTTTGTTTATTTATATACTAAAAGGCTCAAAATGTGTAGTTTAGAGGGTATATTGAATATTTGAGGGAAATTAGGAAAATTATTTAGTATGGGATTAAATTTGCCAAGCTGTAATTATTGAAAGTTTTGGACAGAATTTCGGCCTGGCTGGAATTTAGTATGAATCCTTATAGTCAAATTGCGTCATGCGCTTTAAAATTTGGAGATGAAAGTGCTTGTTTTGTAAACATAAAGGGATAAGTAAAAAAAGATGGTGAGAGAAAATTACATGAACTATCAATAAAGTGTACTGCATCAATTTCTGTTGTCTATATATATATATATATATATATATATATATATAATATATATATATATATATATATATATATATATGTGTGTGTTGTGTGTGTGTGTGTGGTGTATTGTGAACTTATCATAATTAATCAAAAAAGTGTAATGCTAACAGGAATCTAAGCTCTATGGGTCTCACTTCAAGGAGATAACCGCCGACGCTCCCAAGTCCACGAAAATAACATTTTCGAACTCCGACGAAGAAGATTGATCCTGCAATGGCTTGAAAGGATAATTTAGTATATAGCATACTAAAAGTTGGTAGGCTAGAATATTTTCTTATGAATCTAATAAGCAAATGGGATCAGTAAGTATATTATACATCTGTTAAATTTTTTCATATGAATCTTATGTACCTCTATTTATTTGAATGTAAGTTAAAAAAGAGCAATTTTTTACAAAGTTCTGGTATGTTGACCTAGTAGTGTAAGTGCTTCCAGATCTATAAATAGAATGAAAAATAGTTTTTTTTTTTTTTTTTTGAGAGTTGCGGGAGGGGGCTTGGGCGGGGAAGGGGGAGGAGGAGAAAGAGAAGGGTTGGAGAGAGAGGCGCAAGGAGTGTGGAGAGAAGGCAAAAAAAGGGAAGATACCGAAGAGAAAGAGAGAGATAGGAGATGAGAGAGAGAGAGAGAGATAGAGATATATATATATATAATGTGTGTGTGTGTGTGGGGGTGGTGGGGGTTTGAAAATAATGATTTAATTAAGATATTATTTATGTGATAAAATAATTTATATATATAAGAGAATCCTTAAAACTAAATTATAAATTATAACTCTTCTAAAATAATAATTAATTAAAATTTACAACACCCAAAGTTAACCCTCTAAATTAGGATCTAAATATAGTTTAAATTATGGTTAATAGTAAAATTTGTAGTCAAATTGGAAAATATTGAAATTTCTTAATATTTTAATATTAAATTATTATCTAAAAAATATGAAAATTATTTTGACTTCAAATTTAAAAGCTGATTGCAAATTTAAGTTTTTCATATCAAAATATGTTATGGGTGCAAGTTTTATAATTTTTGAACTTAAACGAGGGAAAATTGTAGCACCTCACCCCATCATGATTTTGTTAACACGTATATTAACATGATTACGATGTAGTGATCACCACGATAGATCCCCCATTTATAGTTAGATTAGGTTTTTATCATAATCTTGATAACTAAGGGATATGCCACATCTGAAATGAGATTTTATTAAATGTACATATAAGAAACACAGTATGCGGAAGCAAATAAAGTCTAATATCAATTAATCATAATGCAGAAAGAAACAATCTATCTCAGAAATGCAGTAAAGAAAATACATCAGAATCTTGTATTATTATAACATTTGAAATAAAATTTTAATGGAAAAGAAAAATAAACATTCATTCTCACAAAATATAAAAGCAAAGACTATCTTAAGATCAACAACATAAAGATCCTTCACCTGATCCAACTCCTCTCCTGGCGCTACAATTTCAAATAGCTCAAAATTTGACATTGTGGGTTTCATAATGCCCAACAATGTCAGGGCCCAGCCAAAAAAAAGAGAAAATCTGATAATATGAATTTTATTTTAAGATATCATATTAAATGTACATTTAAGCAACTATGTGGCTCAACAAGTAATAAAGAAACACATAGTATATATAATGCATTTATAACTTAACAAAATGAAGTATGTAAAGAAGCATATCTCAACTAGAAGTTGCAACAAAAATAGTCAATATATGTGCATAAAGTAAAAATGACTGAAAGAAAGTCCTAAACATACATATCATTATCTGGAATACGCTAATTTAACAAAAGTAAATATGAGCTGATATAAAACAGAAGTTGAACATAATATAAAACCAAACCTAGCATCCTATTAGTAACAGTAAAAAAAAAAAGACTGAAACAGTAAAAATGAGTGCAGAATAGAAAAGTTGGCTAATAAAGCCACAAAAATGGTATTGAAACTGAATATCACTGAAATTAGAGATGTGCTTAAGTTAATATTGCCATAACAGAAATTGGCTAGGCAAAGCCACTGAACAGAAAGTTACACATGTATCATCTAATCAACCATAGAGCTAGATCCAAGCGTACTATAGAATCAGACATATATCATCAAGTCAACCACAGAGCAAGATCCAGTCAATTCTAAAGCAAAAGAACGAACTACAGAGGCAGACTAACTAGGACACATCTTATTGAACTGATAACTACAAGTACTGAATGCACTGATTAAGATTAATAATGATATGTATTTCAAAACGGACATAGAATTCTCATTGAGTATCATATGTTCAATAATATATGTCCAATGTATAAAGCTCAAATACAAGATGTGTAAAATATCAAAATTCCCCCTGAAGTAACGTTGCAATACTATTAAAACACATGTGATATTTGTTATTATCTAACTTAATCGTTCTATTTATTCTGAAAGAATACAAGCTCATGATCTTTAATATCCTATTATCTAGTGCAAATTCATATTCACGGTCTTATCAAGTTAAACATTATAACTGAATAAGTTCTAATTTAAAATAAAAATGTCACCAACAAAGATTGAATAAATAATCATTTGTCATAATTAGATAAATTTAACAAATCTCAAACCAATTTTGATTAAAATAATCAAGATTAAAGATTTTAGAGTCAAACTTCAATCATGGGTTCAAACTTTGAAATCAAATGTACTAACATCTAAAGGTTTAAGGTTTACACAACTCTCATGAACTAAAGGTTTAAGTTAAATCTTATTAAGTGAAATCGAACTTAATAAAATGGATCTCTAATCGTAGACTAAAGTCAAAACATAAAACAATCAAAATTAAAAGATAAATCTAGAAATCTAAAAATCAAAGATTCGTTCCATCGGGTAACCCATTTACCCAAGAAATTTAATATAGTACAAGTCTGCTACTAAGTACTAAGGAAGAGAGTCTTAAAATCTTGGGAGGAAAAAGATACTTACTGAATTTCCTAATGAAATGATTTAAAAAAAGCTTAATAATTGAACATAAGGTTTAATATTGAATTCAATTAACATGATTTAGAATTAGGGAAGGCATAATGTGGGTTCAAATTCATATTATGAAATTCATAATTTAATTTAAGAATATTTTAGGAAAAACTATAGTTTTGTTTTAAGATCAATTATGATGATAGACACAAAGAACATTCAACTTGGCCAATGATTAAGGCTAATGAGCTCAAATTATGATTTTAACTAACTAAGGGTTGATTAACAAAATTACTTAGGTGAGCAAAATAAAAAATTTCCTAAAAAGGGTAATTAAGAGTGGGTCCAAAAATCTAATTTTACTAATTGGTGTCTAAATTAGGAAAAATCAGTGGCTATGGGTTCTCTACGGCACACTGGGCACAATGACAGTGAGTTTGCTCAATTTAGACCTCAATTAATTAATCTAGGCTTTAATTAAGATTTAGAATGATTAGTGAAATTAATTACATAAAACTTATTTTGACTTTGCCAATATATTCTTCTCTATTTTTTGAGTGATTAAAAACTTGAATTTTGAAATTTGGATAATTAATGAGCTTAATTTTTATTAATTTATTTTTAGAATAATTAGTCCTAATTAAGAAATCTAATCATTGAAATTGAAATTTTTCTTACAATTTATTATTCCTTATTTTTCTGATCAAAATAATATATTTGATCATATGATTTGAAGCTAAATTGGCAAAATTATGAGCTAATGAAAATTTAAGGCTTAATGGGGGTTTAAGATCGCTAAAAATAACAATAGCAAAATTAAGCATCCAACAGAAAAATTGACATTACCAAAATGATCCTCATATTTTTCTGAGCAAAATGACCAAAAATTTGCTAAGATTTAATTTCTGAATTTAAAGTTACGAGGGTTCAAAGATTTCAAATTAACTAAATTAATTAAAATAACTAATTAATTAATTAACTAAAAAATATAATCATAATCCTTCAATCAAACAGGTGGGTCCCACTCCACAACTCAGCAGGGTATGATGCAAGCGAAACAAGCCGAACGGAAGAAAGCGGGTCGAGCCCGGCTCGATCCAGCCCAACCCGAGACCCCATCATCTTCTCACGACAGAAGACAAGGAGAGCGAACCTAGTACATCACAAAGCTCAACAACCAAGTAGATCTTGGAGACGAGTTGTATGCAAAATTAACGGGTTCGCCGAGACGTAGCCGCCGAGCTTGAGAACTCCATTGGAGGCCAAAAGGAACTCCTACATCTTAATTCCCTAAAATCAGGCTCACGGCCACATTTCATATAATGTTGTCACTCTATTAATGGATTCTTAACTTTGGTTTGTAAATATATCATAGAACTATAAGCTGAGGTGATTCCTTATTCCATAACATAACTTTTAATTGTCATTTCGCATCTTAAATATCCTTAACGTTTTCATGAAGATAGCCACCTTGAAGATTGTTACTTTAGATGTTTATGAGTTCATCTCAACCAAATTGTAAAGAAGCATATTCAATGTATTCCATGAATCCCTTGTAGGAATGATTGTTATCAAGTTATTTCATTCCATCTTGTAGATTCCTCTCTAGCATGATATAATTTTGTCTTATATCTAGTGTATTGCAGAATGAATTGGTTAGATCCCATGTTTATCTAGGAGTAAGCAAAGTTTATCATAAAAATTATCATTTAATCGTACTTTGCCCAAGTATTGTAAGTGCTGTGATTGATTCCTCATCCTAACCAATCGATGAGCTTCAAGTTCAAAACATTATAAAGGTACGTTAAGCACTTAAAACTTGTATTGAGTTCTGATAAATTAAATCATTTTTACTTGAGCTATATGTATAGTGCGTACATACTTGCAAAGATCTTATTGTCGTTAATGTGTTTTTATTTCTTTGAATCCTATGCTAGGACAAGCTTTATTTTGTAAAATATTTGGAGAAAGTATTATAAACATACATGTTAGTATATCATCCTACTAAAATGTGAGAGTCTAGATAGAGCCACCTTGATTATTGTTCCAAACTTGCATTTGTCAGAAAGGAATGAATTAACAACATTTGATTTATTTCTTGATTTCAATTTTGCATGTTAGATTATTAGATCTTTAAAAGAATTAGTGTGATTAAGAACAAAGTACTAAACCTTGTATTTTATTGATTTTCTCTTAAGTCGGAGAATTAGCATGTTTAATGTAACTTAGTAAATTCATAAAAGATGTTGATTGCTCAAACAACTAAATCTTAAATTTTCATGATTCATTTATATGGATTTAAATGTTCTCTTAGAAATAAGATAAGAAGGATTTGCATTCTTGATTTCATCTTTCAACCCGTTTAATAATCATGAATTGCATGTGCTTTTGCATGAGTTAATAACTATCTTGATTATTACTTTAACTTGCATTATTAGTTTGATTAATTTAGAATCTTAAAAGCATCTTTAATGATAATATTAATTAATATGATTTGTGAAACTTTAATCTAACAAAATTAGTGAGGTAGAATAACTTATATGTGATGTATTGAGGTGGAAATCCTATATTTTACCATGCAGACTTAAAAGATTGATCTCATATTCTTGTGATTAAATAATCAAATACAAATCGGATTGAACTTATACTCTTGTGGTAGTAAGTTCAAATTAAAAGACTTAGATGTCATTTCCTTGGAGCTTGGTGTTAAAACCAATTGCATGAGTATTATCATATAGAAGTGTTGTACATATATAATATAACTCTGAGTTGTAGTTAGTAGATGGAATTGATTGATTTGCCCTGTATAGAATTGTAGAGTTTCAATCTTATTTTAGGTAATTATATAAGTACAGTTCAATTCAAGATAAATAGCATAATTCTAATGTATGTTATAAGTAGGGATGTAGACATCTTAGTTTGAGATAATAAACTGTGATGTGATGTATGTCTCATATTCATGTGTGCAAGGATAAGTGCAGTTAAACAATCTAAATATCAAATGCCATCTTTCTTAAGACATGCAAATTATACATATGTACTTTTAACATGTGATAAATTAGGTTAACCTAATAGTGAAATCATAAGATATGTTGATTTCAATTTAATTAGAATCTGAACTATGTAATTCCTATGATCAGGAGTTTTGAATAATGTGGCATATAAGTTAATGAACATATTAAGATGTGACATGATAAATAGTTAAATAACAAAAAAAGATATATATCCTATTTTCTAGATTTTGGTTATTTAATTATTTTAATTTTGACATAGCATGAATTGCATAAATATAACATATCATTAACAGTGCGATGCATAGCACGCCTAGGATCTGTTAGCGGTGCAATTCGGAGCATGCCTAAGAAATGTGGGATGCTACGTGGCACCAAAATCAGGTATAACAGTGGCACATTCAGATACATATTCAGTGGCATACAATATAGTTCAATTTTCATATTTTTATTCGGTTTATCATTTTATTTCAGCTATTTATTTTCAGACACTTGCTCTATTTCAGTATTATTCTGTATCTAGTTCAAGTGTTTGAATTTACAGTTACAAAGTTCTTTCAGTTTTCTGCAGTTTGATTTTTATTTTACTGTTATGTTGTATAATATCCCTTAAATGCAGCCACTTAGATTTTATAAGTTTAACAAGAATTTTCTCTTTTTCAGCTTTGATCTGTCATATATGTACATATTGCAGAATCAAGTTACAAACTGGATCCTGTGCGTGAGGATTAAGATTGTGATAGAATGTTAAAGTAAAGTATGCGACTTGCAGAAGAAAATTGTTACTTTAAATTTCTTTTTACACGCATTTAATTAAATGCAATAAAAATATTTTTCTTATTCTTCAACATTTTTTTGTATTGTACGTGAATGGATAAATATGGAATTTGTCTGGATGGCTTTCCTTATTTATCCCACTACTATATTATATGTTTA
The DNA here is from genome assembly GCA_016760335.1 of Gastrodia elata. Classification (NCBI taxonomy): domain Eukaryota; kingdom Viridiplantae; phylum Streptophyta; class Magnoliopsida; order Asparagales; family Orchidaceae; genus Gastrodia; species Gastrodia elata. The sequence continues at coordinate 45,850,394 of CM028678.1, read as the reverse complement.
TAATAGGATATTGCCCATCTCATGATTAGTATCATGGATATCTTATCTAATATCTGTGATACTAATGACGACTACCACTATCCTAGTTTAGTTAGTGTTAACTCGACGACGGTTAAGAGCCGGGACGTGCCACTCGACGAGCTCGCCGGCGAGGACGAAGGCGAAGATCCATTCGTCGTCGTAGAACCAGACCCCGCAGCCCGTGCGAGGTCTTGAATAGAAGCTGCCCGGGGGGCGACGTCGTCGAGGCCAAGGCCTCGGTCAGCGAGGCCAGCACTGTGTACCGGGGTCGACGCCGGGGTCGGGACGCCTCCCGCCGCAAACCGCCCGAGCAGGTCCCTTGCCGGACCCCCCGATCCAAGGTCAGCCGAGCATCTCCAAGGGGTGGACGCCCCTTCCGAAGAAGCTGTCGAGCCCCCCTTTAGGTTGGGGGTAGGGCTGGCAATTTGACTCGGAACTCGAAATTTGAACTCGATTCGATTCGAACTCAAGACATTTTGACTCGACTCGAACTCGACTCAAAAATTTAAGAGTCGAGTTCGAGTCATACATCTTGACTCGAACACTATTTAAAATGAGTCGAAATGACTCGAACTCGACAAGAACTCGAATAGAACTCGAGTCGAACTCGAACTCGAACAAGTTTGAGTAGAGTTCGAGTATGAGCTGACTCGACTCAAACTCGACTCGAAGCAAGCCCTAGTTGGGGGCTCCTTTCGTACTTCCTCCTTCCCTCCTTTCCCTCCTCACCCCTTGTTCAAGTTCAGCCCAACCGCGCCATCAAAATGCAAGGTTGCAGCCCCGACGAATTGCTCACTGCCTCTCCAAGATATTCAACTATCCAACAATGAAGAAAACAATAATAATGCTCGGATCTCGTTTTTGAATTTGGCGTTCACTGAACTAAGCTAACTCGTGACGATGTTGAAGCTGTTCACAAGCTCCATCAACGAACCACATTCCACCATTTTCATCTTGAAAAATCTCTTCATTATGAACACCTTATTTGATGCTGAGGACTTTTCAAACATGGTCAAGGCAGCCAGCCGTTGATCCACCGTGGTTCTTTCATCTATAATATTGAATGCAATATGCCGATGAGGGATAGAACTGAATTATTCTGATGGCTATTCTGTCGATGGCCCATAGAGCCTTTAAATAAGTAGTTCACTCCATAGAGCTCTTAGAGAATTTCTCTCAACCCCACGCACAGTAAGCTTTTCTTCACAGCATCCACATCACCTCTCAAGCTCTCACAGTCATCATAGCATCCGCATCCACATCACCTCTCAAGCTCTCACAGTCATCATAGCATCCACATGGAGGAGCGCTCCCAAAATTAAAGGAAAATTGGGTTGAATGTTGGAGAAAGGAAGAAATTTACTTAGAAAATTAAGTGTTGCAAAAATGAGGATGCTCTTTGGTATACTCATAAGGACAGAATGAGAAAAAGTAAGGTCAGAATGGCTCTAATAGTGGATACCATTAAAGCATGACAACTTAAATGGTTTGGGCATATCAAGCGTAGACCATTCAATGCATTTGTTTGAAAAATTATGTTCATGAAGTTTGCACATGTTAAAGTAAAAAGCTAAAAAGCAAAAAAGGCTTCTATTTGTTCTTGCACAATAGAAACAAATGATTCATGTAATGATTCCACCAGCAAAAAAGAGTTGTTGCAATAATTTAATCTTATTTTTGATATATAGAAATAAGAATATATGATTCATGAATGAGTTAATTGTAAGTATACTGGGATTAGAGATTTAATAAATCATATTGGATGTGCTAGTTTGAAATGAGTAAACAACTATAATAACACCAAATAACAAACTTGTTGGGCTTTAGAAAACTAATTGATGCTTGATTCATGAGATGCTCTTAAATATTTATGACTTGAAATGAAGTTAACCATATGTTAGTTTAACACTTCTTTTGATAATACCTTATTTCACTCTCATTTGCTCTATAAATTATTGATGACTGTGATTTAGTTTTAAAAAATTTATTTTTTAACGGTGGATTATATTCTTGTTTGTTCTGTGAGAAAGATAATCACTTCACATCTTTCTAATTTTTGGGTGTTATCCCTTACTAAGCTTAGCTTGTTGTCTTTCAAGTTCAACAAAATTTCCCTAATCATCTAAGTCCTTTATGAATAAAATGCCGACACTTTCAACCTAGAGGATTATTGCATCCACGAGGATAAATCTCATCGCCGGGCTACGGCAATGATTTCTTAAATCTAGTTCTCTGCGATTTTGGCTTATGCAATTCGTAGTCGGTGAGGGCTGCAAATCCATAAGCCAAAATCACATATGTGAGGATTTAAGAACTTTTTGTTGGCCCGGCAAGCTCCTTTGATGCCGGCCAGGGCCAACGAGGCTGCTCTTTATAGCGGTGAGTGCCAGCAAGGCAGCTTTACCCAGCGAGGGCGGAGGGCAAAGGGCTAAATAAATAAATAAATAAAAATTTTAACGGGAAATCTTAATGGCTATGTTACACATAAATTCTTGATGAATGAAATATACATATCAAAAACTAGCTTTTTTTCTATTAAAAATTTTTAACAAACTTTACCCAAGTTAGTCACAAAGCTCTTCTATCATAAATCTATCATTAAAGTTTGAGTGCTAACAAAAACAGTACAAGTGTAAGTAGTATAATTTGAATTTAATGTTCTAGTTCACCACAGGAACAATTAACTCCAAACTTTTATTGGTACTCAAACTAACGAAGACAAAAATAAAATGATGATATGATATAATAAGAGTATTAACAGTATATCTAAAGTATTGTAATACGAGATATATATTATATATATAGGGAAACTAAAGATCAGCCATTTAACAATAGTGTTTAGAATAACAAGGATCCAAAATAGAACAAACTTGTGTGTCTCTATGGTGTTTTAACGAATGTGGTCTTTACTAGCTATAATTCAAATAGTATCACTACCAAATTGGAGATTGTCATCTCTAGCATAAGGTAAGGAATATAAACAAAACGAGATTTAAGCCAAAAGTTTCAACAAATTATGAATTTGTAAGCTCCCAAAGTAGAATAAAAAGGGCCACTATTTAATTCATGTCTATAAGCTAAAGCTCTAGTGCAATAAATGTTTAGTGTTTCCAAGATGTCCCAAAACAAGTAATTTCATATTGTTCAGAAAAATGAAATTATATAAAATTTGGGCTATTTAACATTATATTTATAAGAAAATTACACGTGGTATTTCCAATATTCCATTCTTATAGTACTAGCATTGTAAAATATAGTTAAAACTAGCACAACAATGGTTCAATCTTTATACTCCTCCTTCAACGATTCATATATACTATATATTTATATTCGTATAACAAACTTTCTAGATTTGTACTTACAAAGCATCTAGTTTTCTGATCTTGAAAGTGATAAATTAAAAAAACCCTAACCTTTACACATTATCAGATGTGCCAAACAAGCAATGAGCTCTACAAAATAAGATTTAGAAAGATGATATCTGCATATTTGATGACACAAAAATAGAAGCAAAAGTATACATATGTAAAAATCATAAAATCTTTTTAAAGTATTAATAAAAAAAAGGTAAATCAAAATAGAAAATTGCTTAATTTAAGAATGAATATTTGTCCTAAAGGCGTAAATCTTTAGTAGCTATAAGGTTAAATAAAGCATTTTATGATAGACAGGAAGCCCAAATATTTTAGAAAAGAGGTTCTTTATAGAAACTCTCATCAAATTAGCACCACAATGAGTTCTCTAAGCTCTGCAGAAAGAAGAAAAATAAGGAATGAGTAATGGGGTCAGGCGGTGGCTTGGGTTAGCTTTGGAAAGTAAGAAAAAAAGAAGAAGGAATTGAAGGCATTGAAAATTTAGAGGTTTGTGGATTGGAAAAAACTCTCCGATAGATAACTCTAGGAGGCTTATAACCCTAAATTTATGATATGGGCATTCATTTTCAAAACAAACCATCACGTTACATTTAACTATGGGTTAATTCTACATTGTTATGATATATAACTCGAAACTTGATTTTATCATGTTTTAATTTATTATAAAATGGCAGGTCTGGTGCTACATCTCCTCATGAGACCTTGCAAGATTGAAAAAGTATACAGCATTAGGATACTACATCTACTCAAAATGGTTTATTGCAATCCTATTAGTTTCCTTGCATATGCTGGAAGAGACTAAAAAATAAATTGAAATCCGGATACGACCGTTACATAACTTAAACTCTTCTCTTAGAAATAAAACCCTTGGTTCCTAGATTAAAATTCACTCACACTATTGTCTGATACCTCACTTAAGGCTAGGTCTAATGTCAACGGACTGTTATTGTTTATTACAAAATACTTTATACAGTTTTATATCTACCACTTTTCTTTAAAAATAATTGTATATATTTTGTATCTAAAAAGTGGTAATATAAAAAAGTTTATTCATAGAATCCCACCCACAATTTGTTTAATTGTAAGCCATACATTTCAATTACTTGAGCATAAGATTTGGACCGAAAGAGTAGATTGAATTTGGCAACCATCAAGTGTAATCTAAGGTTCTAATCACTATCCAAGCTTCTGGATGCCATATAAACAAACCTTGAAGATTTACATATACCAAATCTTGATAATCATGAATATTGAGTTCTAAATTTCACTAATTAGAACATTATAAAATTTGCAATTCTAAAATTTTCCCAATTATGTTCACCTTCTTAGTTTGTGATAATAAAGCTCATAATTTTATAGTTAAGAAGTTATTTGTAATAACCCTACCTCATCATAAGTTACCAAATAGGAAACAATTCATAAAGCATACAACATTAGGGGAAATTATTAAATTAAAGGATAGTATTCCATATCTACACATAAATCTAGATTAAAGGGATTTCAATAACCATATGAATTACACCTAAAAAAGTCCAAAAATTTTAAATGATCATGATATAAAAGATTAAGCATGAAACATATTCAAGAACATGCCTTGCACGCATAAACATGAAGTATAAAGTAAGAAATTGCTAGATAGCAAAATGTGCCGGTATTGTCGAGGTAGGTGATACCATTAAGCTCCACTTCTCAAGAATAGCTCACCACAACCTAGAATGACATTACTGCAAGCTCCACAAATTCTTAAAATTATGAGAAACTTATGTTGGATTTTGAGGCCAACAGACACCACCAAGAGGGGGGTGAATTGGTTTGACTTAAAGATAAATAAGACTTTTAAAATTTTTTTAATTTTTTTATTTTACAAGTATTTTTACTAAAAAAGATAAAAATAAAATCTCACAAAAGTAATGAAAAAATATACAAAAGAGACACAAGAAATTACAATGGTTTTAGTCAAAATAGACCTTGCTTCTACTCTTCAAAGTTTCATTTCCTCTGAAAAAAAATACAAAAGTGGCATCTTGAGTTTTCTTTTCCTAATTCAATAGCGGAAGGATAAGACTGATCCTTCCTATCTATAACTTTGGTCACTAAGTTGTGGAAAGATTATCCTTTTGATGGCTTTAAAATATCTGGGGTGAAGAATGCAAAACAATTTGATAACTTTGAGAGCCTTAGAGCACAGAGAATCATTTGAATTTATAAAGTTAATAGTTTTTTTTTTAAAACCCTTCTATAATTTTTATTAAAAGATTTCATGTTAATTGGGTTAATTGGAGGGGTTAAATATGTTCTCTATTTAATATGGGAGGAAGATAAGGTTCGAAATAGATAGTAATAAAAATTTTGTAAATTAGCCGCTAATGGGAATGCTAGCTAGACACTCATGTGCACGCCTACAAAAAAATTGGCCTAACTCTTTTCAAATCAGGCCCACTCAGCAGTAGGTCAACACCCGACTGGGCGCATCTTGAAGTTTTTTAGGTCATTAAAGGTTGTACATGAATCCAGAAATTTTAACCTAGAATAATTGAAATGGCGAGGATCAAACTAAGAGAGAAGAGGAATTATCTTTGGATATCCATTCAACAGGTTCTGTAGGTGACTTTCAAAAGCATATAAGAATCAGAACAGAGAAATAAAAAGATTCAAGAACATTCAAAAGAAAGTCCTTTGAGACTTACATTGAAAAAATGAAGAGAAACATGCAGTCCAAGGAGACACCGACTAATAGAAAGTGTGAGGGCTTATTTTTGTCTTCTTCATGGGTTAAGTTGGATACTAGGAAACACTCCATATTAGCTAGATCTAAAAGCAAACTCCTCAAGCAAAAATAATAAATGAATAAAATGTGCACGAATATTTAATGAACATAACCATATGTGGTTCCAAGAATCTTCTTCATGTGCTTTGTTGTCCTCAAATTTTAGTGATAAAAAGCACATGCGACCAGAGCTAGGAAGCTCAAGCTATTTCTTTCTTTTCTATCCTTCTTAGGTTGCAAAAGACATTAGATATCATATTAATGAGTAAGATACTACCTTGTAAACTAAGCAAGATGAATTGTAGAGTGATAATGTTCACTTGAGTAGCTCATTCATAGATCACAGTAATCTTAATAGCCAATTAAGGTGACAATTGGCCTATGAAGGCAAAACAGGCACTGCCAAGAGGTGAAATGAATAGGTTTTGACTACAAAAAAAAGACTTAATAAATTCTTAGAAAATATAAAACACTTTAATAATTCATTTTATCTCACCAATAAGAAAAATAAAAACCACAAAGAATTATAGAAAAGCAAATCATACATACGGATACATAAGAGTTTATATTGGTTCAAGTAAAACAGGACCTTTTGTCCACTCTTCGAATGTTAGAGAACCGCAGTTGAAATGAAGGAGAACCACACCTGCAATTTAATTTTCCATTTGAACATAAATTTTAAAAATTTAACAGCTGCATCCTCAATAGCCAAACCTTATTCTTATGAGATGGATCACAACTTCTATATTATGGATGATTTTTGTAGATCATTATATGATTGTGATGTTATGCTAAGTTCCACATCATGTACACATTGTGAATAATAGACAAAACATTAATAATAATTTCTATAAAAATAATTAGATTGGTTAATAATGTTCACCATAGAATTTCGTGGTTAATATTAAATTGGTTATCAACACCAATATTTTGCATTAAAATCCTACTAGTTCCTCCTTAAATATTTTTTTTCCTATAAGAGTTCTAAATGTATAAATCTATCTTCATAATTTTTTAAGCAAATATTCTCTTAATTTAATATTGTTAACTTCTATTCGAATATCAAAAGTGATTGAAACATTTTTAATTATTGAAGCAGCCTACAAAATTTCCACAAAGATACACGGTTCAAATGAAGCTTAGAATTTTTCACTGTACTTTTTTCAAGTAGTAATTGCAGTATTTTTCTTCTGATTTTATCTTCAATAACATGAGAGAACATTATTATATGTTCATCATTTTGAGAATCCATTAGTGTGAATAATATTATTCATCTCAACAACTCATAACAAATACATTTGAACAACATTATAACATTCAAAACTTTTTTAATCTAAGCACATTATTTGTCAAAGAATCTGAGTCGTGATTTAAATTCTAAAAATATTAAAACAAATAAAATATTTCATCAAGGATTTCTTTTAATCCATTGTTGCATCTATCTCACTAATTCTCTTATTAACTATACATGGACTTGCACAATCTTCAATTTTATCACACAGTTGAAACATTTTGAGAATCCATTAGTATGAATACTTTATTCATCTCAATAACTCAACAATTTTCTTTTGAACAAAATTATAACATTCTAAATTTATTGAATCTAAACACAATGTTTGTCAAAGAATCTGCATCGCAATTTAATTCTAGAGATATTAAAACTAATAAAACTTTTCATCAAGGATTTTTTTAATCCTTTGTTGATATCTAATCTAGCTCATTAGTTTTCTTGTTAACTATACATCGATTTTCCAACTAGATCACTTTTCTATTTCTTGAAGAACTTGTCTTTTTTATTTGCATTACTTCTTTCTCAACAGATCTGTTTCTTTTAGGCTACAAGTGGTAGAGGTTCTTAAATAATCTATTCACAAAACACTTGATTATTTTCTTTTTCCGTCAATATTTCTCGCTTCAACTGATACTACAGCTGGATATCATTGCGAAAAACATTTATAAATATTTCGAATGAATAATAATCATAAGTCACAAAACCTATTTCAGTATCTCTTATTTGCCTTTCAACATTTTCATTAAATAGTCCCCAGAGTACTCCTAAATGAATTCCTATTTCTGATGTGTAATATATGCATCATTTAAAGTTCAACTCTACTAATGAAAACACGTTTATAACAATTGAAATGGATTAATATTAGACAGTTCAGCTTCTTAAGGCTCTAAATTTTTCACTTCTATCGAAAACCATTTTTGTAAAATATTCTAAAAAATTTTAAATAAATATGCGGCATGCATTTTTAGTATATTTATTACCACAGATCTATTTTAAGATTCTGATGAAATCATAAATTATCATTTTTGCAATCTCAGCATTAATGTTGTTTTTTTTGATATAATGCGATACGGATTCATCTTTTGAAAAATCCATCAATATTTGATTTTCCCTATGCATTGAGTATACCAAGAAAACATACCTTGAACTTCTTCAATGACTAGTTAGATAAAAATAAAGCTGTATAATCACAATTAATTCAAAGTGTTCTTAAGACGAGAGAAACGAAGTCTAATTGCAATTTAAAAAGAGGAATAAATTGGAGTGGTTGTAAAATCACATTTCTTAATTGCAATCAATCAATAATTTGTTTTCTCTACAGCCCATTTTAGAAATTCATATTTAAAAATTTTTATTTTGAATTCTTAATGTTTCAAATTTTAAATTTAATGTATCTTATTTACCATATTTCTCATAAATTCAAAATTAAAATTTAATGATTCATTCCCCTATTTTTCATAAATAGTAATCATCTGTGCAAGTCATTTCCACCACAAATTCTAGTTTTTTACTATTTTGAATTTGAATTACAAATTTTAAAAATTGTAATCAATTTTTAATGGAAAAATAGACTAATAATTAAAATAATACAAAATTTGTGTAAATATTTCAAAGCACATATACTTAATACAATATGTAAAGTAAAACACAAATTTGTGATACTATGCTGCATCACATAGAAGTAATATTAAGTTATTCAAAACATAAGTAGTGTCTTACAATGGCTCACCTGATCAAGAAGTGTAACTTCACAGTAAAAGCAAAGGAAACCTCAACACCAACAGGCAACCGCCTTGAATGTGGTGCTGAATAAAGATCATAAATTTGAGGGATGATATGGCGAGCAGTTTAAATCATCGATCGAGCAAACAAAGCTCCACATTGCTTTTCTATCACATCCTTGTTGGACCAAAATATTTGTCAGTACATATTTCTGCGCTCTATCAGAATGAAATTAGTTTTACATTAACTGCTTATCAAATTCCATGAAATATTGAAGAATAATTCCTATTCACAATGTTAAATTCCTTGTTAAAGCATGAATAGACAATTTTTTAAGGGTAAAAACAGTGAGATTTACTAGCATGTTGCAAAGGGTGAGCACTTGCACATCAATTTATAATGTCAGTGGAAGAAAAACTGATTAGCCACCAAATCATTCACCGTTGCTCTTAACAATTGAACAAAGAAATAAAAAAAAATAGCATAATTGAATCAGAGCATAAGAATATACCAACACTGTAATTCATCATTGATCAAGCTCAAACAAGTCTCCTTGTGGCTCTTGGTTTCTTAACAAAACTCAGCCTCAGCTTCTTCAGCCGTTTTCTCTTCTTTGCCAATTTTTCTCCAAAAGTTTCCTTCTTCTTTTCTTTCTTCTTCTTAGATTTTGCGTACCTTGGATCCACCTTGTACTCCTTGGAAACAACAGGCACACCCCGGGCTACAGCTTCCTTGAATAATCTATTGGCCAAGTCAACCTCATTCTGGCTTGCCCACTTCCCTATCAGTAATTCGTAAGTCTTAATCCCTGGTGCATGCCCGTTACTCTTCATCTGTTTAAATACTTTCATGGCATGTTCCACCCTCTCAATCCCACACAAAATTTTGATGAAACCATAGTAAGCCTTCCTATCAAGTGATTTCCCGAATCCAGCAGACCTCATAAATCCAACCATTTCTTCGGCTTCTGATAACCTAGCAGCCTGGTACAAGCTCCGGATCAGAACAAGGTAGGTCTCAGCTCCTGGAGAGCATCCCCATTGGCTCATCTCCTGGAATAGCTTCATTGCATCACCAGTTCTCCTTATCTTGCACAAATTGTAAATAAGCACATAAAAAGTCTCCTGATCACGAGGAATCCCTGTAGCTTCCATCTCGAGAAGAAGCTTCTGTGCCTCCGGCAGCAGCAGGAGCGGACTTTTCTTCCGGCAGAGGCGGCAAACGCAATCTATGATGGAATTATAAGCCGGCGTGCCAAGATCAAAACCTCCTCGAATAATCTCCCCCATCAGCCTTTTAGCATCTTCGAGCTTCAACTCATTACTATATCCACGTATGAGAGCGTAGCAGATCTGCTCACTCGGAAAGATCGCATCCGCAAAGCGCTTGACCGCTCGCTCAGCATGCCCGGCGAACCCATTGCTGCAGAGAGAGGAGACGAGGACCGTAAGTGCCGTCAGATCGGGCTTCATCCCGTAATCGCGCTCCAAGCAGTCGAAAAAGTGGACAGCCTGGGCAGCGCGGCCGGCGCGGACGAAGCGATCGATGGCTGCAGAGAGGGACTCGAGGCCGGCAGCGCTTTGATATTCGAGAAGCACGTCATGAACGGCTTTGAAGTCGTAGCGCCGGCCGAGGTAGGTTACTATATGGGAAAGAGAGGTATCGTTGACCATAAATCCGCGGTGGCGCACAAGCCAACGGAAAAAGTCGACGGCAATACGACCAGCGGAGGGAGAGGCGTTGAGGATGTCGAGAAAAAAAGAAGTGTTGAAGCGAACGTCGGAGAAGTGAAGGGAGAAGTGGCGCTGGAGATCGAGAGAGGACCGATCCGTGGAAGACGCAAAGCTCGTCAGTGCGTCGGAGATAGTGCGAGCGAGATCCGAGGAGTTGGAGGTGAAGGAGGAGGAGAGTGATCGAAGAACCGGAGTGAAAGGAGCAGAGAATGGGAAAGAAGAGAGGAAGTGAGCGAGCCCCGGCGATCGCGCCGGCGACGGCCTCCACATTTTTCGCCCAAAATGCCCCGAAGAGGGCTTAAGCTGCAGGCAAACCCTAAAAGAACTGAGGGATATATCTTTCCGAGTAAGATTAAAAATTCGAAAATGCTACAGTGCCCCTTCAATACCCCCAACTTTTTTCGATGACGTGACAGCTGATGTGGCACTCCTGCCACGGCAGTCCACGTCATCTAAAACCCTAAGGTGACCTAAAATCGCGAAATTCCTACGAAGCCTTCGGCGAAACTAGGGGAAACTCTTCTTCGGCGAAATTCCTCGGCGTCGCTGCTGAGGTCTTGAAGAAGCTCAGCAATGTCGGAACGGTAGCCCTCTTGTTCTTCCGATGGGCCAAGACGCAGGAGCGCTTCGCCCCTACGGCGGAGGTCTTCCATCACCTCATCGACGCCCTCGGGAAGATCAAATAGTTCGGGTTGATCTGGACCTTGGTCGAATCGATGAATCAGAGAGGCCTGCTCAGAAAAGAAACATTTGCACTGATCATCAGGCGATATGCCCAAGCGAGGGAGATCGGTGAAGCGAACGAAGCATTCGAGAAAATTGAGGATTTCGGACTGAAGCCCGACGGATATGATTGCAACAGCTTGATCGGCATCATCAGCAAATCCAGGAACAACGCCGCGCAGGCTCAGACGCTCCTCTCGGATTTGATCAAGAGGGGAAAATTCTCACCGGATCTGAAAACATACACGATTCTTCTCGAGGGCTGGGGGCGGGAGAGGAACCTGGAAAGGATGAAAGAAGTTCTCAGCGAGATGATCAAGGAGAAGCTGGAGCTAGATTTGTTTCTCTGACCCAATTGGTCCCATTATCAACTCGGCCTTTAGGGTATCGCCCTAAGGTCGCGCCGACGTAGGAAGGCGAAGAAGAGAGAAAGAAGCATTGGTGTATGGCCGAGGCGACGGCGGCGGAAGTGGCGGCCTCAATTGAGGCCGAGCAGGATTCGGAGAGCGAATTCTTGAATCGGCAACCTCACAAACTGGAGAGGAAATGGACCTTTTGGCTCGACAATCAGTCCAAGGTAAAACAAGGCGCCGCCTGGGGCACTTCCCTTCGCAAGGTCTACACTTTTGACACCGTTGAGAAATTTTGGTGGTTAGTTATCTTTTTTTTCTTGTATCACATACGAATCATTGTTACGTTGATATGCATTGAACTCTACCTTGTGCTCCTTTCGTTGCACGACCTATTAATAGATCTGTGCTTACAGGAACTTGAGAGACTGTTATTGTTATAATGGAAACTTGATCTCTGTTGACTGGATGTGATTTGTTGATTGCAAGAAGTTGTTGAAAATATGATTTTAGTGCTAAAAAGCAAGGAAGGTGGTGTTTATTTCACCTTATCTTTGCTTTTAAGACTTTTAGTTATTCAGAGACGATGATTTAGTCTGATCTTCCATTGGCTCTGTTCTAGGATGAATTTTTTTGGTCGTTTCTATAATAGTTTGGACAGTTTCTTTTTATAAAACATGCAATCCCTTTTTAAAGTACCCAAAATATGAAGATGAATCAAAATGACATTTTTTTACATAAACCAATTTACAAAAATATTTGGATTATAGTTTGGTTCACTATAATGTAAAGTTATTAGGGGAATTTTATTTTATTCCCCGGTAACATCCAAAGCAGCCGTTTTGATCACTGCTATGTTATCTTTTCATACAAAAAATTGTGAAATTGCTACTACCAAATGCTATTAAGATAACACTCCAAATCAGAGTAACATCTATGCTATTTTAGTGAGAACAAGGGTTATCTTTCTTGTTGCTGTCAAGCTCAGACTTGTTTTGCAATGATTTCGGGCCGTTCATCTATCATAGGCTAATGTTTATGTGTTTTTATTTTTGCGTGGAAAATTTTTTGTGAAGTTACCAAATTCATGAAAAAGAAAAAAAATTGGTTTTACACTAGGTTATTTTACCGGCTTGAGTTCGAGTCAGAAGCCCCAAAGCTTGAACTAAATTTTTGTTGGAACTACTTGAAAATGCAGCATTTTCTTTGCATCCAACTTATCATGGGCTTTATAAATTGTGTGGAAGACCGAGCTTTTTTCTTCTTCTTTTTGTTATTGTAATTGCTGAATGCATGATTGATGTCCTCATAGGCCTGTTTCACATTAATACTTGCAAAGTTAGTTTAATGGTAACAATTCATAATTTATTTCATGTCCTCATAGTTTAAGGCTGTATCCAAGATACTTGTGCTTTAAGATATATTCTTTGTCAGTGTTTTGATTTATGTGCTTTGAACAATTGCATTTGTGCTAAGTATGCAAACGAAGGTATTGCCTAGAGCATGGCTGGTCTAATGCTGTAGATTGGTCATTTTGTTTTATTTAGAAGTAAATTAATTATCACTGATGTATTTATTTACACCTTTTTGGTACAGCGATGCATTTATTTAGCAGAATTATATAAGTGAAGGGGGTGTGTGGATTCATAAAGTAAACATTTAGGATAACAAAATGAAGATAACGATTCAATATATTTGAAACAGATGCATTTTTTTGTTTTGCTGAAATGTTCCGAAGCTGTTTTACTATGGATTGAATGTGATGTAGCTCAAATGGTAGAGCGCTCGTATGGTATACGAGAAGATCAGGGTTCGATCCTCTGCATCACCAAATTTTGGCATTGAATACAAAATATTGGGAGAATTTGTCTATTATCTAGGGCTGCTCATGCATGAATTAGTGTAGAGCTTCACTTCAGCAAACATAAAATATTCATCTTTGTCTAGATCATTTTCAAAGGAATAAGGTCTAATTGAAAGAAGTAGCTGAGTCTGATAGTCAGCAAATATGAAAAGAAGATGTAGATTGTAAAACACAAGATAAATTATAAAAAATTTAGCTTTAAATTTTACTACAACTATTTGTAACAAATGTTATTTATCTACATTGTTGTTTGATGATGATTTCTGGATTATTAATTAGAGACTTTCACTCTTTTTTTTTCTCAAAGAAGGATGATCTAAACGCTTATTTGGTGATGTAAGGGATCGAACCCTAATCCTCTCATATACCATACAAGCGCTCTACCATTTGAGCTACATCACATTCAATTTTTTTTATTCGAAATCATATTTGAAACAACTTATTCAACATCAAATACATTATTTGATTCAGTATTGCAAGGGACAACAACATTTGAAATAGCTTCAGCCGGAACATAATAATATAAGCGACATATAAACAGATGCAATAAGCTAATAAATCAAGAGATTAAAAATTGACTGAAAAGCTTTCGCTAAAAAAAAATGAAAATGGTACATTTTCCAGCATTGTTGACAAAGTTTTAAACCTTCAGCACGAAATGTTTATGGCAACATCTAGGTTTGACAAAAAAAATGAATTTAATATGGTAACTCAACATAGAGCTTCAAGTACAAGGCAAAATAGTATACCAATACAGTCCATTGCTTATTACTCCAAGTTACATGATGTCAATTGTGATGCGAAATGTGAATATCTTTCACTGAAAATTGACAAAAAAAGTTTGTAAGCAAACAATCAGCTGTGAATGGGCACAAGTTGTGATGTTTATGATTCAAATTCCTTAATTGATCAAGTAGTCATTTTAGCTGTCAGCAACTCATGCATTCAATAATTGACAAATTGAAGCAACAAAGTATGAAAAATAATGAAAAAAATGCTGCAAAACATTACAATACGCAATATTAATTCCTTGAAACATTTACCTTTTTGAAAATACAATTGCACTTGCTTCACAACATCGGAGGGTACAGGAATGCACCAATCAAGCAATGTCGGCGGTTGCTCCGAGTTGTTACTTTAGATAATTAGGGTTAACCCCTAAGTCTTAAACATAATTAGATGTGCTAATTAGGTCAATGGAGTCAATCTCCTAAACCTAGCACAAATCAGGAGTCAATTGAATAAATCCTGATTTCTAGAAATCCGGGAAACCCTCGGAATTGACCTATTTAAATTGACCTCCGATCAAAAAATGGACACCACCATTGAATTCATTGACCCAAATTAGCTTGGGTGAAGTTTTCGTGTCAATCGGAAGTCGTCAAAATTTCGACGAATATTTTAATAATAAAAATACCCCAAAAATCGAGGTATCAAAATACTCGTCGGATTGAAAATCCGACTGCGCCATTTGAATTCCTTGACCCCAATTAGCTAAGAAAAATATGTTCAAAATTTTTTTTTCTGAAAAATGTTTTTTTTTTTTAAAAAAAATATTATTAGTTAATTAATTAATTAATTAATATTATTAATTAATTAATTAATTAAATTAAATTAACGACGCTTGTTACTCCAGTTAACGGCGCCGTCAGATCGGACGGATCAATCCGGACCGTCCGATCGTGCGCGGATCCCACGGCCCTCGGCCGCGATCCGCGTCGCGCGGTCTGGCGCGATCCGGACCGTCCGAGATCGCGCAGATCCGACGGTCCGGAGGCATCGTCCCTCGCTCTCCTCCGCCCGCATGACACGCGGCGGCTCGTCGCGTTTCCTGCCAATCCGGCCACAATCCAGACCTCGGCGAGGTCGCCGTCCGGTCTATAAGACCTCGGCTTACCCCTAGTGTAACAACCCAGGTTGTTACTTTGCTCAATTAAGACTAATCTAAGTCTTAATTAAGGTTCTAAGTCCACTAATTAAGTGATTTTGAAGCTAATCTCTAAACCTAAGTCAAACCAGAAGTCAACTGAGTCAAATCAGAAAATGCTGGAAAATCCCAAATCCTAGAAATTGACTTTTTATTTAGACCTCAGATTGAAAATCTGACTTCGCCATTGCGTTCAGAACACCCAAATTAGCTATGGTGAAATTTTGGAGTCATTTGGAAGTCATTGATTTTTCGTCAAATATTTTAATATTATTTAAATACCCTAAATAATCAAATAATTAAATACTCGTCGAAACGAAAATCCGAATGTGCCATTGCGTTCCTCACCCTTCAATTAGCTAAGGGTGATTTATTGGAAATTTTTGGATTCATTAATAGGCTAAATTTAATTAATTAAAACTGAATAATTTAATTAAATATTATTATTAAAACTAACATTTAAACGGCGCCGTCCATTTAACAGCTAACGCCATAAATTTGGAATTAATCGCACCGTCCAAATTGACGGATCCTTAGATCCGTCCGATCGAAAGATCGGACGGCTCTGGAGTCCGTCGTCCCCGCGACCTCCCGCGGGTCGCGAGAAGCGACACGTTTCGCGCAGAGGACGCCCGTGCATCGACTCCCAGCCTTCCCACCGCCCCATAGACACCGCCTTAGAGCTTCCATAAGATCCCTTGGACCTCTGTCGCGCTCGGTTTTCGAACGAGAAGTCCAGAGCCAACGGATCAAGCCTCGTCTTTTTGAAGCCGTCCAAACTTAAGGTACCGATTCTCCCTCGATCCTTTATTCTTACGCAGCCATTTCAATTCGCAAACCTATTCAAGAATTTGATTTGCCGATCTAACGAGACCGATCGTAATATAATGAGGTTGATCGATCCAATTTAACAAAAGCTAAACAGTAGAAACCGTTAAGCATATAGCGTTTGATAGGGACCCCTAGGGTTTGTTTTTGCCTGAGTTGTATGTCTTCTCCGGCGGTGCTTAAGGTACCAATCGAAAGGTCTCTCCGAGACCTTTCAATCGGTGTATGGCTCGTCGTCTGGCACCGCCGCCGATTTTCATGCCCTAGGTTCCGAGCGTCGGGGCGATAGCGTGAAGACGAAGGTATTTCGGGCCGATCGGGTCGGCCCGGGCCCGGCCCGTGGCCCGAGCCCGCGGCGTTTCAGCTGCCACGGCGGAACCCACGCGCAGTGCGCCAGCCAATCATGGCGCGACGCGTGGCCTGCGCGTCAGCAGCCTGACCCGTGGGGCCCGCCGCTGTCTGCTGCGCCAATGAGCAGCCGCCACGTGTCCTGCTTTTAATTAATAAAATTATAACATTATAATATTAATACAGATATATAGACAATTAAAAATCGAAAATATAATTAATATATAAATATTATTAATAACAAATTTATTTCTTATATTAAAACAGTAATAATATATCAATTAAATCAAAACTTTAAACCTAAATAATTCCTAAATTACTTATCCAAATTATGCAAAATTATATACGTTGGATTCAGCAAAAATAGAGGAATATTATGGCATTATTAATTTTGCATTTGGACCTGTATTTAGCAAAGTGATTTTTAGGGTTTAAAGTTAATTTTAAATTAAGTATCACAAACCTTATTTAGCTCATAACTTTGTACCCAATGATCCAAACATACCCAATATGGGTCTTAAAGTGATCAGAAAACCCTAAGGATTAATTTGATAATATTTATCTTGCTGTTTGGTTTAGTTTTGAGCCTAATCACATTTAGGACCTAACCCTAATTACCCTAATTAGACCTAGAACTTCAATTGACCATAACTTGGTCAATTGAGATCCAAATTTGATGATCCATAGGTCCATTTAGATCAGAAGAACTTAATTTACAATAATATGTAAAAATATTCTAGATCTAGTGGTTAGATTTGCTAATCACCCTTAATTGCTCTAAATCTTGATTAGTGAATAATAGCAAATCTAGTAACCCAAATTGAAAGTTTTAAGTTTTAGAGGACTTCCTAGATTCCTTTAGGATCAATCTATAAGGTTGGAATAATTTTTGAATGATTAATTTTTGTTAATCACTCACTAATCACTCTAAACCCTAATTAGGTCTTAACTTAGTCAAATTAAAGTCCAAATTGAGCCTACCACATGTCATTATAATCAGTGAGCTATTTGTAAACCATAGCCACCGATTTTGCTTAATTTGGACAATAATTGGCAAAGTTAGGATTTTGACTCTTAATTAAGCATTCCTTAATCTCCTAAAAACCCTAGATCTTGTATTGGCCATAACTTGGCCAATACTCATCAGAATTTAGCAAATTTAGATTCTATGGAAAGCTTAGATAGTAAAGAGCAATAATCTAAAAGAAAATTTAACTTTCACTTAGTAAAATTACTAATTTGCCCTATTGAGTCAAATTCACTAATTTGATCTCTAATGGCTTAATAATCACCCAAAAATTAACTAGTTGCTGTCTAATCTTATATTAGTCAGTAAGAAAACACTTTCCAAAAGAAAATTCAGAAATTAAGCCTAGATCAAAATTTGATCTTTTGAACACTTAAAGTAGGGGCAAAATGGTCATTTTGCCCAAATTAGGGTTTAACCTTCTAAAGCCCTAAATTCAGTTTCTAATCACTAAAATCAGTAAATAGAATGATTTAGAGCTGAAATTATTCAATCTTAAGTCTAAATTAGGTTTTAAATTAAAATCTCAGAATTTGTTTAGTAAAGAAAATTTCCTAAGTGAGTGTTTCTCATTCTTTAATTATTCTTAGATCCATCCTTAGATCCATAAACATTAGTTAGGATGTGTGTCTGGAGAGATACTCTTAGTAATTAAGAGCCTTATTTCCTAAGATTAGGAATAGATCTTAAGTTAGAATTCATTTATTGAGTAAATTGGGTTACTCAATTAGATGAAACCTTGAGTTTTTCTAGTTTTCTAGATTTTTCTTAGTTTATTAAATGATTATTTAATCTTTAAACTTTAGAACTAAGAATAGAGATCTATCCTAATGAATTTGATTTATCATTAGGATTTGGTCTTAACCTATCTGGTGAGATTTGGGTTCTAACCTTAGATCCTTAGATTATACCTTTAGATTAAGTGATTAGACCCATCATCTGGAGTCTAATTCTTAATCTATCATCTTGATTTTGGCTAATCAAGATGTGGTTGGGATGAATTAATTACAAAACTAGGTCGATGATTTATTCATTTTTTAACCAAATAGTCGTTTTTTGATTAAGTTTATAATTAGGACTTGGCCAGGCCTAATTATCTTCAACTAGTAGGATTCGTGATTCTAAGTTACAGAATATGTAAGAATGATAATTCTGAAACTTATGTAACTTAGAGTAGATAGAATGAATAAAGTAGATAACAAAGGATATCACCTGTGTTTTAGATGAGTTTCTTGCACTTTGATTTTGAGCCTTATACCTTGAACATATCTTATGTACTTAAGATATTTGATAAATATCTTATGTTATTTGGAACATTATTCATAAGTAGCATTATGTTCGTTTCGCAAGTGGTTTGTAAGGTGTAGCTTGATTAGTATACCTCTTCGATCAATCCGTTCGGGGTCGGCAACCTTTCGAGGGTTTAATGTCTGATAGTCTATACCCAGGCCTAGTCCATGGATAGGATGATAGACTTTGCCCTACTGACTATATAGTCAGGATTTTGATATGGTTATACTAATTCAAGTACACGTACATTCAGTTTTGTCTTAGCTCATCAGGCTAAGATTGCTGAGTTCATGTTCAGTTCAGGTGACTTATACAGTTACTATAGTTTCAGTTTGCAGTTACTATTTTACTAGCATATTCTGTATTTCAGCACTGTTTTACTTGCAGCTTTCCTGCACGTGTTTTATATAGGATGCTAGTTCTACTTTCTGTTTTCATATGCTTACATAGGAGGGTTAGTGTTTTCAGTTTTTTACTGTTTAAATTTTGTATGTCACTTAGCATATCCGTTTAAACATATGCATATTTAGGTTGTATTTTCTTACAGTTTTACTTTTCTTTTACTTACCTGTTTGTGTTGCAGTTGCTTGGAGGAGGTTTGTATTACTTCCTATTTGTTTAGTTATAAACTGTAGTTTATAACTATATACTGTTCTTTTGATACGCTTTCCTGCACCTATTATGCTTAGTTCTGTTTATATGGTGATATCTTCTTAATTTAATAAAATTGCTACCATAAAATGTACTTAGACTCATTGTCTAACCAGTTTTTCTTTTATTGGCTGGGGCCCTACCATTATGAAACTGATAATGGTAGGTTCTGAGTTTGTTGGTTTAGCAGATCCAGTGGAGAGTTTGCCATTGGAGGAGGAGCCCGTTCCTGAAGATCCGTAGCTTTAGTTTCTTTCCAGTGAGATTGAGAGTTTTCTTTCAGTTCTTTTAAACTCATTAAATGTTGTAATAATTCAGGATTTTTTTTCTTTTTCAGTACTTTACTTATTCTGTATTGCTGTATTTATACTGTATTGGATGGATGTTATGCTTCTGCACTCTGAGTTCATGTATGATCATTTAGTGATAGTATTTCTGGATTGAATGGCAAAGTCCTTATTTAAATTGGATTATGATGTGTGACTAATCCAATCTTAAGTGGGGACCTTGTCATCTGGTGACCCCTTCACCGTAATCATGTTAACTTAAGGGTTAACAGGACCACGGCGGGGCAGGGCCGCCACACCTAGGCTCCGAGTTTACACCGATCGGAGCCCGGATCGAGCCGGAATCAAGCCTCGAAGTCAGCCCTATTTTCCGCCGAAACCTTCGCCGATCCGAACTTCAGGTACCCGATCTCCCTCGTTTACCGTTCGATCATTACAAAAATTGTAGGATATGTAGATTATGATGTCATCTACACATCCACCGTTCCGATCGGGCTTAAACCAACCCGATCGGGCGCACCAGCTCCCCGAAGCGGATGGGTTTGGTCCCCGAACCCCCTCGGAAGGCGAAGCATCGCGCCGTCAGGCCGGGCCGGGTCACCCGAGCCCGACCTGCCCGGGTCGGGTCCGCGTCAGCGCAGGTGGGGCCCACCCAGTTACGTGGCAGCCGCTGGCACTGCCACGTGTCAAGTGGGGGGCCCACAGCCCCGTCACCCGAGCTGAGTCAGCAGCCCGTGGGACCCACAGTGCCACGTGGCAGCCTCTGACGGTGCCACGTGTCAAGTGGGGCCCACAGCCCAGTCAGCCGAGCTGAGTCAGCAACTCGTGGGGACCACAGTGCCATGTGGCAGCCTCTGAAGGTGCCACGTGTGAGTGGGGCCCACTGTTGATTAATTAGAAATTTTTATTAAGGTTAATTTAATTACTGTTTAGCCCTAATTAATTACTGTTAGTGGTTAATTAAGTTAGGGTTAGTACTAATTACTTTTAAACAGTAATTTTAATTAAATAATTATAATTAAAGATTAATTAAGGATTAATTAACTGTTAATTAAATCTTAAACAGTAATTAGGGATAATTAATTACTTTTGAACATAAAATCTAATTAATTATATTTATTTAATATTAACAAATAATTAAGACTAATTAAACAGTAATTATCACTAATTACTTTGCTACAGTAAAATTAATTAATTAATAATAATTAAATAGTGATTAATTAAATAAAAACTTTAGGAATGAACAGTAAATTTAAATAATTAAATATAATTAGAGATTAATTAAGATTAATTAAACAGTAATTAGCACTAATTACTTGCTACAGTAAAATTAATTAATTAATAATTAAACAGTGATTAATTAAATAAAAACTTTATGAATGAACAGTAAAATCATTCAATTTGAATAAATAAATAGTAAATTAATTCAAATTATATTTTTGAATAGTAAATCTTAAAAGTTTAATAACTTTTTGTAGGATGATCCAAACATAGCCAATATGGGTCTTAAAATGCTCAGAAAAATATTTAAAATCAAATGGCGTAATGTAAAATTTCGTTTCGGGGTACGTATAATGGGTAGCATTTTAGAGCCTCTTTAAAACCCCATAACTTTTTACCCGATTATCGAAACATAGTCAATATGGGTCTTAAAATGCTCAGGAGGGCGGCCCCATTACCGTGGTAGTATTAGTTTTCCCATTTGGACATCAGGACAAAAAGTCAACTCTAAAACTTAGAGTTGACTTTGATGAAAAATGACCAAAATGCCCTTGGACTTCAAACAGCCATAACTTAGTCAGATCAACTCCAAATTGGAAAATTCAAGATGCTAACTAGCCTAAAATTTCAATGTCATCATTATAATAAAATAAAATTTAGGATCTGAACCCTGGAAATTTAGGTAAATTACCAAATTACCCCTAGCCTTATTTTAGCCATAACTTGACCGTTTCTCGCCCGATTTAGGCGTACTTACTGTCTATCTTCAAGTTAGACAGTAAGGAACCAATTGGAACTAAAAAAATTCAATTCTGACTCGTAAATCAAAAGTTGACTTTTGACCCTTAAGATATGGGCAAAATAGTCATTTTGCCCTAAGTTTGGATTATATACTCTTAACCTCTAGTTTACATTTCCAAAACTCTTAAACCAAGGTTATAATCTTCTTAGTATCATTAGTGAGTGAAATCAACTCTTAAGTTAGATTCCAATAATTTTTGTTAAGTCTTAAAAGCACTACACCTTAAGGACCTTTCCTAAGACTAGGACTAGATCATAGGTTAGAGTTCATTCATTGGGTAAATTGGATTACCCTATGGGTGAAATCTTGGTTATTAGTTTCTATACCTTCTTATATTTTACAACTCATTCTGATTATTTTGTCTTTTAACCTTAAGTTTAAGGTAGGAGATTCATCCTATTATGTTTGATTACTTAATAGGATTTGCCATAACTAGTAGATCACTTATATAATAAAACCTAGAACTTAGGTCTTATTCTTTGGATTATGAGATTAAACCTAATTCTCATAGTATTTAATCCATAATCTATAGGTATAGAAGATCTTGATTAGATCTTAGTTAGAACATCTAAATTTACAAAACTAAGACGTATGATTTATTGATTTAACTCGTAGTCGTCTATTTGATTGAACTAGATTGGAATCTGATCAGTTCTAATCCTTTTTTAACTTGTAAGGACGAATTTCTGAGTTACACTCGATAGTAGGAAAAACGGTGATCCTGAACTTGTGTAACTTGGAATAGTTAGAATGGTTAAGTAGAAAACAAATAATATCACCATGTTTAGTAGAGTCTCTTGCTTCTATTTGATACTTTATTGCTTACACACATCCCTTAATTTTTGTGCCATATTTCCTTGAGCATATCATATAAGGCATTTGATGCTATGAATAAACTGTTTAGGAAAATATGGAGACTCCTTAGATTTCTTGTGAAAATATTAAAGTGATTTATGAAAAGATAATGATTTATGAGCTGCCTCTCAGTATATCCTTATTGCCTAGCCTCCTTATGTCATTAGGGGAAGGATCCATTTTGTTGTGTGCCTAGTTTACTAGCCTCCTTATGTCACTAGGGGTACACTATTGGTGCCTTAGCCGTACTGGCGTTAAGGTTGCCTTGTATGCTTATTTTACTAGCCTCTGTATATCGCTAGGGGCATACAGTTGGGCCTTAACCGTACTGGTGCTTAAGACCCTTCGCTTGCTTTGTGTGCTTATATGTCTAGCCTCCTTATGTCGCTAGGGGTACACAATTATGACTTAGCCGTGATGGTGCTAAGCTTCTTTGGTATTCGATGGGCTTGAGTAGCTCTTTTCTGTATGGCAGTCGATGCACGTGTGACTTTATATGCAGTTGTTGTTGCTTACTTTTCAGTATTCTTATTCCGTCAGTTATTTCCTTATACTGCTTGATATACATATTTAGGGTGTTAGAATCTTGCTGCTATATGTACTTACCACTGCTGAGTTATTTATTTATTTTAATTGGCATATTTTCTATTGATCACCAGCATGTTTAGGATGTATAATTTTTCTTACTGCACTTGTTAGTTACGTATATTTATACACCATTCCTTGTTTAGTTTGTATGCGAGGCATGTCTCAGCCTCTTTCCTTTTTCTTTGCTTAAGTTATAAATGATAATTTATAGCTTCCATATTTCTTTGTATTGCTTGCTGCTCCCTTACATATATTATTGCTTAGATGTTGTAGAATGGTGATATTACTTAACACGTATAAAATTTTCAGCTTAAAATGTACTTAGACAATTGTCTAACCAGATTTTTTTTTAGCTGGGGCTGTAACAACCCAGGTTGTTATTTGGCTCAATTTAAGACTAATCTAAGTCTTAGTTAAGGTTCTAAGTCACTAATTAAGTAATTTAGAACTCGCCTCTGAAACCTAGGTCAAACCAGAAGTCAACAAAGTCAAATCTGGAATTCTGGAAAATCCCAAACCCTAGAAAATTGACTTTTTATCTAAATTTTAAAATTGAAAATCTGACTTCGCCATTGCGTTCAGAACACCCCAAATTAGCTAAGAGTGAAATTTTGGAGGCATTTGGAAGTCGTTGATTTTTCGTCGAATATTTTAATAATATTTAAATAACCCCAAATAATCAAATAAATAAATACTCGTCGAAATAAAAATCTGAGTGCGCCGTTGCGTTCCTCACCCTTCAATTAGCTAAGGGTGATTTATTGGAAATTTTTAGGATGCGTTTAATAGGGTAAATTTGATTAATTAAATCTGTATAATATAAATTAAATAATTATATTTTTAATTATTTTTTTTAGCGCCGCCGTCTAATGAACAGTGCCCGCCGTTCACTTAATCCAAACGCCGTTGGCTATCTACGTTGAATCTAACAGTGTTTCCCTGACCGTTCGATCTTTCAGAAGATCGAACGGTCAGTGTTCATCTTCCCCGCGCGTCTTACGCGTGTCGCAGGAGGCGACACGCCGCTAGCAGAGGCCTCCACGCGGCACTCGCTGCACCCAGGTGGCATGCACCGCTTGAGAAGCTCATCGAGTGACCATTTAGGAGCTCGATCGACCTCCTGGTTGATTCCTCACAAAGAAACCAACAGAGATCGATCGAATCGAGAGGAAGATGGAGCCCTAGACTTTCTACCGTTCAATCAAAGTACGAACCCATACCCTTATCTTTATTCTAAATTCGCAAATCTTGTTTCGTTTTGCAATTTCATGATATAGATTAAGTTTTTAACGGATCTGATTGGGTTAATTGTATGCAAATGATCGAATTAAGCATAGGATCCACAGTGGAATTAATTAAGGGTCTGGTATTTTTCGCCGTTCGAAACTTATGGAATTTAGGGTTGAGGTTTGCCGGAGTTGTATGCCCTCTCCGGTAGCATTTAGGGTACCAATCGAAAGGTCTCTTCAAGATCTTTCGTTTGGTATACGGCTCGTTGTCTGGTTCCATCGTCTTCACCTCCATTTTTCGAACCCTAATTCCTCCGCCTCGGATCACTCGCGCGAAGACGAAGCCCTCTCGGGCTGGACCGGGTCGGCCCGGGCCCGGCCCAGAACTCGTGGCCCGTGGTGCTTCGGCTGCCACGGTGGGACCCACCGTGCAGCACGCCAGCCAATCCTGGCGCGACGCGTGTCCACCTCGATGCCGTCTGACCTGTGGGGCCCGCTGCAGTCTGCCCAGCCTGTAGCGACTCGCCACGTGTCCTGCGTAAATATTAAATAAAAAGTTATATGTAATTATAACATTTATTTAAATAAACAAAATTATATTTATATATATATTTATAATAACATAATTAGTTAATTAAATTAAACAGAATTATTTTAATTAATTAAATGCAAAACTTTAAACCATAATAACTTGCAAATTATACATCCAAAATATGCAAATAAATATATCACTGTGATCAGAAAATTATGAGAAATATTATGGAACCATTAATTTTTCCATTTTGATTAATGATTCACATAGTGATATTTAGGGTATTTAAATAATTCCAAAAATATTACAAAACTTCAAATAGTCATAATTTTGTACCCCTTAACTCAAACATACCCAATATGGGTCTTAAGGTAATCAGAAAACTCTAATGATTAATTTGATAGTGTTCATTTTGCTGTTTGGATTAGTATTTGCCTAATCACATTTAGGACCTAACCCTAAAATACCCTAATTAGGCCATTAAACTCTATAAATTCAATTGACCATAACTTGGTCAATTGAGCTCCAAATTGGATGATCCAAATATCAATTTAGATCAAAAAAACCTAATTAACAGTAATTTGTAAAAATATTTTAGATCCAACAGTTAAATTTACTAATCACCCCCTAATTACTCCAAACTTGATTAGTGAATTTTAGCAAATCTAGTAATCCAAATTGAGTGATTTAAGTTTCAGAGGACTCTTAGAACCATTTAGAATCTATCTGTAAAATTGGTTTAGTGTTTAAGTGATTAATTTTGCTAATCTCTCACTAATCACTCTAAATCTTAATTAGGTCTTAATTTAGTCAAATTAGATCCAAATTAAGCCTACCACATGTCATTATAATCAATGGACTATTTGTAAACCATAGCCACTAATTATGCTTAATTTGGATACTAATTGGCATAGATAGAATTTTTGACCCATAATTAAGAATCCCTTAATTTATCTTAAACCCTAGATCTTGTATTGGCCATAACTTAGCCAATACTAATTAGAATTTAGCAAAATTAGATTCTATGGAAAGCTTAGGCAGTAAAGAACAATAATCTGAAAGAAAATTTAAACTTTCACTTAGCCAAATTACTAATTTGCCCTTATGAGTCAAATTCACTAATTTAATCTCATATGGCTTAATAATCACCCAAAATTAATTTAGTTGCTGTCTAATCTTACATTAGACAGTAAGAAATACTTTCCAAAAGAAAATTTCAGAATTAAAGCCTTAAATCAAAATTTGATCTTTTGAACCCTTAAGTAGGGGCAAAATGGTCATTTTGCCCAAATTTAGGGTTTAGCCTTTAAAAGCCCTAAATTCAAT
Organism: Gastrodia elata; assembly: GCA_016760335.1. Taxonomy (NCBI): domain Eukaryota; kingdom Viridiplantae; phylum Streptophyta; class Magnoliopsida; order Asparagales; family Orchidaceae; genus Gastrodia; species Gastrodia elata. Next base: position 45,823,638 of record CM028678.1, on the reverse strand, counting down.
TTCTAATCATTAGAATCAGAAAATAGAATGATTATAGTTGAAATTAATTAAATCCAAGTTTAAATTAGACTTTGATTAAAATCTTAATCTTAGCTTCTTAAGGAAAATTCATAAGTCCTAAGTGAGTGTTCTCCTTCTTTAATCATTCTTAGACCCATCCTTAGGTCTTATAATATTAGTTAGGATGTGTGTCTTGAGAGATACTCTTAGTAATTAAGAGCCTTAATTCTTAAGATTATGAATAGATCTTAAGTTAGAATTCATCTATTAAGTAAATTAGGTTACTCAATAGGTGAAACCTTGAGTTTACTAGTTTCTAGATTTTCTCAGTTTATTAAATGATTATTTGATCTTTAAACTTTAGAACTAAAAATAGAGATCTATCCTAATAAATTTGATTTATCATTAAGATTTACCTTAACTTAATCTGTGAGTTTTGGGTTCTAAACTTAGACCCTTAGATTACACCTTTAGATTAAGTGATTAGACCCCATCATCTGGAGTCTAATTCTTAATCTTTTCATCTTGATTTGGCTAATCAAGATGAGGTTGAGATGAGTTAAATTACAAAATTAGGTCGATGATTTATTCACTTTAACTAAATAGTCATCTTTTGATTAAGTTATAATTAGGACGTGGCCAGTCCTAATTATCTTCAACTAGTAGGATTCGTGATTCTAAATTACAGAATATGTAAGAATTGATGATTCTAAAACTTATGTAACTTATAGTAGATAGAGCAAATAAAGTAGACAACAACGGATATCACCTGTGTTTTAGATAGAGTCTCTTGCTCACCTTGAATTGATGCTTTGCATACCTTGTTTTGAGCCCCTTACCTTGTACACATATATTGGACATAGGATATTTGATAAATGTCTCATGTTAATTTTGAATTGCATACGTATCATTGATAATTGATCGATGTTTTTCAATTTTTTTTTCAGAAAGTTGTGGTTTAACTAGTATGCCTCTCCAATCCTCGAGTTCGGCATAGCACACTGGTTTGTTACTGTCGGTAAGTCTATCCATATCTGGTTGAAATAATTCCCAGGATGGCGAGAAATAGATTTTGCGCTCTTTAATCAGGATTGGACATGGTGAGCACTAGTTGAGAGTAATTTTAATAAGGTGTAGCTTGATTAGTATACATCTTCGATCAACTCGTTCGGGGTCGGCAACCTTTCGAGGGTTTAATGTCCGACAGTCTATTGGCCATGCCTAATCCATAGGATAGGATGGATAGACTCTCGCCCTACTGACTATATAGTCAGGATTCTGATATGGATATACTAATTCAAGTACACTTACGTTCAGTTCAGAGTTTCTTAGCTCATCAGGCTAAGATTTGCTGAGTATATTTTCAGTTTGAGTGACTTATATGGTCACTGCAGTTTCTGTTTTTAGTTACTGTTTTACTTATATATTCTGCATTGTAGCACTGTTCTATTTATAGCTTCCCTACACGTGTTATATATAGGATGCTAGTTTTACTTACTGTCTTCATATGCTCACCTATGATGTTAGTTGTTTTCAATTTTATACTGTTCAAATTATGTATGTCACCTAACATATTCTGTTTGATCATAATCATGTTTAGATTATACCTTTCTTACAGTTTTGTTTAGTCTTTTGCTTACCTGTCTTTGTTACAATTACTTGGAGGAGGTATGTATTACTTCCTAGTTGCTTTAGTTATAAACTGTTTATTATAACTTATTACTGTTCTTTTTGTACTGCTTCTTCTGCACCTATTTTGCTCAGTTCTGTTTTTATGGTGATATCTATTTAACTTAATAAAATTGTTTGCCCTAAAATGTACTTAGACATATTGTCTAACCAGTTTTTCTTATGTTGGCTGGGGGCCCTACCATTATGAAACTGATAATGGTAGGTTCTGAGTTTGTTGGAGCAGCAGATCCAGTAGAGAGCTTGCCTTTGGGAGAGGAGCCCGTTCTTGAAGATTTATAGCTTTAGTTTTCTTTCTTTCAGTGAGATTGAGAGTTCCTTTCAGTTCTTTTAAATTTATTAAATGTTATAATAATACAGGATAATATTTTCTCTTCAGCTCTTTACTCATTCTATATTATTGTATTTATACTGTATGGATGGACGTTATACTTTTATTGCTTCCGCACTCTGAGTTCATGTATAGTCATTTAGTGAGAGTTCTTATGGATTGAATGGCAAAGTTCTTATTTAAGTTGGATTAGAACACGTGTCTAATTCAATTCTAAATGTGGACTTTTGTCATTTGGTGACCCCTCCACCGTAATCATGTTAACTTAAGGGTTAACAGGATCACGGCGGGGCAGGGCCGCCACAGGGGCCCTACATTGTGAAACCGACAATGGCAGACTCCTTTCATTTAGACGAGCAGGAGTTAAGTGTGGAGCCTTACCCCGAGGAGGAGCCCGTAGAAGAAGCTGCCGTTTAGTCCCTTTATACTTCGAGTGAGAATAAGTGGTTTTCATTCTATTTTTATTTAAACATTTTAAATTATGTAATAATACAGGTACCATTGATTGTATATTGGATTTTATGCTTATATTCTGAGTCTATTATTCTTATTTACAATGTGATGCTTGGATAGTTTATATTTCCTTAAATTGCTTTTGCACTCTGTTTATTTACTTATACAGTGACTATTAGTTTGATTCTGTGTTAATCCTTCCCTAATCAGGTGGATTGTGGAGACTATCCTAATCCAATGATAAGTTAGGGGTTAGCCAGAGTGACACCCCACCCTTAACCTAATCCTTTGGCGGATTAAGGGTGGTAGGCGCCACACTTCGACAGTTCGATAACGGTCTCGAGAAAAATAACATCCTTGTCTTGTCTCAAGAACATTTTTGTCAATGGCCCTGGTTGCAGATTCATGCTGAAAGGAGCAAAGAAACATCACAAGACACTTGTTATCATCAAAGAAATATTCCATTTCATCCAGCTTGTTTGAAGCTCTAATTTAACACACTTTTATCTTTTTCTTTAAACTCAATCTCTATGCTCATCATTTCATTCAAAAAATAAAATTGAAAAACAATAAAAAAGAAAGGATCTCATAAAAAGAAAGCCTAATTTACATACCAATTGAGTAGAAGGTGCCAACTTTAGAACAGTTCTACGTATATCACCAAGAACATTGAAGTCACCATCAACCAGTTTTTTCTTGAGTTTGCTCACACTATTAGCTACATCCTGAGAACCGAGAGAACACAGAAAGCATTAGCTACTTCTAAGTTCTACAATAAAATATTGTGAGAACATGAATACAAAGACATCAATAAAATATTTTTGCATCTTTTATTGTTTTCATGCCATCGTTAATCCAATATTGCTTTAAAAAACATGACAACTTAAGCCCTTAAAAGCTAGCTCCAAGAAACAACAATTCTTCACAAGAACATTATTTTCCAGTATAAGAACAGCAATTTTCTTCCTTCAATCAGTGGCTTGCTGTCCAACGCAACCCTTCAAATGGCATCAACAACATAAACTTAAGTTAGCAGTGCTAATTAAAGAACAAAAAAAACTCGAATGCAGTCTACCATTTGAGCTACATCCGCAATCATTAATTAAAACATGTAGTCTCCTAAAATTTGTGAAATGGTATAATCTATTAATTAAGCATACTTTCACGCAATGAGAATGATCTAAGAAATTATAGAGTTCTAAATCAACCTCGAATGCAGGCTATTTGAGGTAAATGAAATGCTCAATTAAAATAAATCGCAGCATTTTTGTAAGTATAATAAACACATAGAAAATATCTTCTTAATGTCTTAATCTTTTGCAATGTAATTAATATTTGATGTTTATTTAAGTAGAAAGTAAACAATAAGTTTGAAAATACAAACTTCAACAAAAATAATCTGCATGAGAGTCAATACTGGCATGTGCTGCCTACGTTGGCTGCACAAGAACTAGCAAGGCTGCATCTTGTCAACATCCAGTAGTTCCAGACCATTCTTAGGAAATTCTCTAATGCTCAAGTTTTATTTAAACTCATCTCTAGCCTTGCCAATAAAATTAAAAATCTGCATTTATAAAATTTTTAGACTCTGAAGCTATGAATCAATAAACACATTCTTCTCATTTCTTTCTAACTTACTCTCCCTAAAGCAGCAAAAAACCAATCTGTGCCAATGACACGATTACACTGAAAATCTGAAACTCGGTTCAAAAATCACCCAAACTCGGTTTCTCAAAACCCGGATGCAGAAATTGACCTCAGCGCTCTTCAATCCGTCTAAATCTGCTCTTCCGACCAATCTGTAATGATCGGAGAGCAGGCAGAGAAACACAAACAACGCGCTTTCTTCACACCGCTTGCCGATAGCCGGAGGTTTGAGGTGATCAATGGCGGCGGCGGGGATGACAGTGGAATGGAATAGAAACGCAGTGTCAAAAACTTAACCATACAGCTCACCTTCGATTCTTCGCCTTCGGTCCATTCGGTGTCAAGCTTACTCGCAATCCTGCTCAGACAGTCGTAGCAATCGCTGATCTGCAAGTCCATCGTACAACATGTCATTCCATAGATATTCTTTAAATTCCCAGAGTTGTTGCTTGGGGTTGCCACAACGTACCTAAGCTCCGACGATGCTGCCTCCGGCAAGATCCGGTTTAACAGGCCCTCGACACTGCTGCTGAACCCAGGGTAATCCGACGTGTTTTTCATGACATAAAATATGGCGGTAACCAAAGTCTCCGGAACGCCGTATAACGCATTATCAGAGTAGCGGAGGAGGCAATAGTTGTATCGGAGAGAGGCGGAGCTGTTTCGGCTGCACCCATCGGACTTAATTGAGACAGCCATGGCGGCGGCACGGTCAAGACAGCTGCGACAGTTTGCGGGGGAGGAATCTGGGCGGCACTGAGCGATGCCGAAGACTCGGGAGGGAGGGGTTCCGACGGGAGGTTGAGTAGAAGGAATGGGAGCTTGCAGTGGTAATGGACAGGTTGGAGAGGAGGAGACGGAGGTTGGTCTCAAAGGAGCTGGGAGATGTGTAGTTGAAGCCGTAGCAGTAAGAGAGGCGCGGGATGGTTTGGGATCATGACCTTTGCCGATGAGCAGGATCAGGGTAAGGCGCAGCGGGAGAGATGACGGGAGATGAGGGCCTGGTACCATGTCGGCTTGGAGATTGTCACTTAGGGAAAATAACGAGCTGGGGGAGATTGGTTTAAATGCTACGTGGCATGCTCTCCACGTCAGCTGTCACGTCATCATAAAATTTGTGGGGTATTGATGGAAGGTACAGTAGCAGCACCCCTTAAAATTTGTTACTGAGTGCACTCAAAAACATCTATTCAATTAAATTTGTATTTATTTATTCAGTTATTTATTTATTATAAAATAATAAAATATAAGGTGTATAGATGAGCTGACTTGTTTAACGTGGCAAGTAGGTCAGGTCAGCCTCCCCTCCCAGCATTCCTCGGCTTAAACCTAGATTTCATTTTCTCGCTTCGTCCGTTAGCCGCTCGCCCGCTCTCCATAAATCCCTTTTCTCCCGATTCATCTATCGGCGATCGCTCTCTCACTTCTCCATCGGCCGCTCAATCGCTTTCCTATTACTCCGTCGGCGAAGGCCGTCACATTACTCCCATTACTTCGCCACTCGATCTCTCTCCCGTTACTCGGGCATCTCACCTCCTTTGTATTCTTGTCATCTACCAACGCTTTCCCGCTCTCCGACCGGCGCCTTTCTGCTTGCCGACCACGCATCTCTTGCAGCTTAACTTAATATTTTCTGATTTGTGTTTTTTGCAAATCGTTGTGAAGTTCAATTTCCAAATTTAAGGTTTATGGTTTTTTATAATGGTTGAACTAAATCTCTATTGTTAATTTGAAACTTTATAAGAAAATGAGCTGCAATATCTATTTCATTTAAGAGACGCATCATAATGTCTCATCATAGCAAACTTTTCCTGAAATGTTTATTTTATAGTGAGCTGAAATGTTTATTTCATCTAAGAGACGCATCATAACAAGCCCTTCCTACTTACCGACGACGGATCATAATGTCTCATTAAAGTGATTAACATTGGAGCTGAAATGCTCGCTACAAATTTCATCTATGTTCATTTGAAAATATCAAGCCTATTTCATCTAAGGTGATTCAACATATAGATATTAAGCCTATTTTATTATAACAATATCATCTAATGTAGTGTTTCTTTGTTAGCGAAAGATAACATTTGCAGCATCTGATTATATGTATAACCAATAAAGACAACGCATTTAAGGGCTCGTGTTAAGTTTGTCTCTTAATTTAAGTAAAAGCTTGTTCTAAAAATATTTTTATGGCAAAGTTGTTTGTAGTATTGAAGTTGGAGGTACAATTTTCAGGTATATTGGTATGGCATTAAAAATTCAATAAAAGAGCTAGAAATTTATTTTGAATATGTATCAGTTAGGATAACACATATCTAATAATTTTCTTGAACTTATTTCTTAGAAAGGGAGAGCATAATTGATTTTGAGGAGGTGGCCAATTTCTTCTTTCAATCTTGTTGAAAATAAATGTTTAGGTGAGGTTAGAAGTTGTTAGCTTTGTTTGATTAAAGTCATTTAGTAGCTTTTTTAAATTGGGTTTTACTCTTCTTAACAAAATTTTAACCAATATTCTTTTTTTCAATTTTTATTTTCAATTTAAATTTTTATTATTTGAGTAGAAATTTTTACAGTAATAGCTAATGAGAGTACTAGCATGGAATATTTGTTAACTACAGTAGTTGACTACAAAAAGATGTTTAATATGAATTTATTAAATGTTGAATAAGTATGCACTGATATTCTTTATATTATTTAAATAATTATGGTACCCTTGAGATATTGTAGAATTATTGTGTTGTGATAAAGAGATGGTCAATAATGAGTTAACCACTATGAACGTAGTTATCGAGATTATAAGTTTATATTCCTTTTAAAGATTAAATATTTTGTATATCCGTATTTTTTACTAACTAGATTTGTTAATTGTATGAGCATATCGATGACGTGACAGTATTTGTAGTGGCACAAAGAATTGTTTCATGAAAAAATCTCAAATTGTAATGAAATATAATTTAATTGATGATGTTTTCAATTATTATAAATTATATGATTATTTGATATGATTCAGAATTAAGAAAATATTAAATTATAACTTTTATGATCATAAGTCATATGTTTATTTACTTGCTCTAAAAAATGACATTCTAAAAACAATACAAATTCTTATAAGCTACGCTAAAAACCTATAGTACGCACAGAATGCAAAGTCATATTGGTTATTGTTGATCGATGTTTGAATGATATTTGGGAGGTGCAAGATGTCAATTTAGATCATAAACATGACTTGAATCCCAAAAATGGTACCCATTATGCGTTTTTTTTGTAACAATCATAGTATTGTTACCCATCAATTTGTAACCTAATTGATTATAATCTTTTTCCATTACTCTTATAATAGTATTAAGAGCTTCCACCTCAAATTTTGTGCAATTTGAAAACAGTTTGATAATTTTGGATATTCTCTGGTTTCTGATAATTCTGAAAATACCAAATTTATTTAGATCTCAAAATTGAAAATAGAGTTCACCATTGGACTTACCACACCCAAATGGACTATGGGTTGTATTTTGGAAGTATTTGGGAGTCGTCGAAAATTTCACAAATATTTTAATATTATTTAAATACTCATAAAATTAGGAAAATTAAATATACCTCCGATAAAAAATCTGATAATATTTTTGAGTTCCTCACCCCTCAATTAGATAAGAGTGAAAATTTAGAAATTTTTTTTGAAATGCATTTGAGTATTTAAAATTAAGAACTTAATAAAAAAATAATATTTTAATGGATTATTGATTATCTATTTAAATAATATATATATGATAAATAATTAAATGCAACGGCTAATTAAATTACCGCGCGCATCCGCCGTTTTTCCTCTAGCCAAGGTTGACGGTCCGCCTCCATGGGCTGTTGATCGCTAATATACTTTAATCGAACGACCGAGAACCTTTTATGCGCTGAAGAGTTTCGAACCGTTCGATCTAAGGCCCAATCAAACGGCTTCCATGATTTATACTGTACGTCTTTCTGCGCTTTGCACGATCGAGCGCAGGAAGGTACTCTGCGCCTCACCAACTGCTTCCTCCTCAGCCTTATCCTTCGTCCTACTCCTCAGCTCTCCGGTTTGGAGACATTTTGCTCTTGCATTGGAAGCTGCTAAGGTTTTAGAGGAACCGTGAGAGGCGAACTTGCTTTGTGAAAGACGACCACCATTGAAGCCCTAGCCCTAGTATTACACGACATAAGGTGTAAGGGACTATATCTTATCATTCTCCCTGCTTAGCAATTGATCATTAGTAGTTTTTAAATCCTTGCAATGAATGGTATCATCCATCACAACTAATTTAGCTTAGTAATTTCATTTGGAAAAATCAACCTTCTGCATATTATTTCTCTTACGATTTCTTTTATTTGACGACTATAAAGGAAATGTATAATTAATTTTACAATGAATTGAATCAATTTTTGAGATGTATAATAAATTATATCATTACTTTCATAAATCAAATTTTTTTGAACCTTCCATCTTCTCTACGATATCCCTGATAGATAAATCTAATAGATATTTCAGAATAGGTTAAACTTAGTAGCAATTGATCAAATAAACACAATCATGTTTGATTGAGTTCAAACAGATCGCGCAATACCTCGTTCAACCATTTTAAACGTTGAATTTAGGACATCAAAGTTTCTAATCGCAATAATATCTTAGATGAAGATTTCCATATTTCAAGGCCCTTCATGCGGGCTTCTCATTTCAGGATCGATCGCCTCCTATCGCGGTGAGGAGAATGAGCGTGTTGATGCCCTAAACGAGCCCGAACGTGCGAAGCTCATCGAAGAAGAAGACGATCGCTAAACCGTTGTCCATTGAACCACCGGTTCGACAAGGTGGAACCGCGCCTAATGCCTTTGCCCACGTGGTGACTAATCACCCGTGTTTTGCCGACAGGATTCCATTAAGCCGACGATTAAGTAAAGAATAAAAGAAATATTAATTAATTTAAATTCTATTTAATTGATTAATAAAAATTCAAATCTCATTTCATTTATAATTTACGAAATACTTAACCAAATTATGCATTATTATACACTATTTTGATCACAAAAATATGTAGATTAATAATATGATACTTAACTTCAATTTCGTTGATTATTTTAATTAATCATTATTTTAGATCATTTAATTAATGCATTGTTATACACTATTATTTAATTAATTTTAAATTAAATCTCAAATTTATATGTGACATATTTAGATCATTTAGTGTCCAAATTTAATGATCAAATAGTCCATTTCATTCACAAAAATGTATAGGGCAGTAATATGAGATTAAATTTAGGTTTTAAACCATAGATCTCTTAATGACTTTTTAACCCTAATTAGGATCCCTCCAAACCCTAAAAATTTAATGTTGTCCAAATTTGACGTAGCTAGTGTCATTTTTTTATGGCATAAGGATCTCATTGATATGTATATCATATCATTTGGACAACATTTAGATATTTTAGGTATTTAGCCCCTTAATATAGGTAAAGCCATAACTTTATAATTTTCATTTAGGATTATTTTAGGTTCATTGAACCCTAGGACAGCGAACTTGTCTCATTTCCTTACCTCACATATATTGTTAAATGTATCTTTAAAATGTGAATTAGAATTGTTTAGCACTTTCTTGAATTAATCTTTTTCATCTATAAAATGATTATGTGAATGAAATGAATTGTATAAATTGTATATGATCATTTAAGTTAGATTTAATTCCAATTATTATTAATAGCTTTCATACTTATGTAATTCAAATGCTATGAAATTAGTGTAATTAAATTGCATGGCATGCTCTAAGTTTAATTCTTTTATTTTATGTATACATCATGTGCAATCTAGAATACTTAGTTTGAATGTATTGTCATATTCCATGAAATTAGAATTGTAAAATTGCATGTATTTTGTTTATGTTGGAACTAAATTAAAACTAATATTATATGCTTTGATTTAAGTTAATATTAGCTCTATCATTTTATCCTCAAGCCAGTTGAGAAATTGTATGTTAACTTTATGTCTTATTTCATTTAGAGAATGTAATAGATTCCATGTTCAAATTATTAGAATTAGAGCTATAATGCTTATGTCTTTTCAACTTTCTAGTTCTATTTTAAGTTCATGCTTGATTAACTTGAGAACTTTCAAATTTCTTTATAATACAATTAGTGCATTACTTTCAAATTATAAGCTATAGTTCTTTGAGAGAACTCATAATTAGATTAGTGCCCAACCAATCAATTTGATTAGTAGTACACATCTTCCTTAACCTTTAATCTTCAATTTTAGTTCTCTAATGATTAAATTAGAGAACTTTAGTTTCCTTACATGCTTTAATAAATTAGTAGATTTTAATAAATCTACAACTATTAATGAATTAGTGCTTATAGAAGATAGCCTATTTCCTTCCCTACACTTAGGAATTTCATATCAATTAATCCTAGTTAAATTGGTGATTAAATTGAATTGAAAACATTCTAATTTATAAGCTAATTAGATTGAAGCTAGTAGATTGTTCTTTAGCTTTCATTTCTTTTAGCTTAGAAAGTCTTCAATCTTACTCTTCCCTACTAGTTCCTTAAACTTTAATCATTAATCTATTTGATTTGATTAGTTTAGAACTAGTAAAGAATAAATTCTATTTGTTTAAATACACTTAAAAACTTATTTATCATTTCATAAGTTAAATTGAAATACTATTTTTTAAACTTCTTTTACTTCTATTAATATTTATAATTGACTTAAAGATCAATATTTATAACTCAATTGGGAGCTCAATTAGCTCCAATCATTAAGTAGATCATTAAAACTTTAATAACTTCGGATATCACATAGTTTATAATTGTTTGAATTTTTCTTGAATACTTGCTTAACTTTGAGCCTAATTTTCTTGAACATACATACAAAATTTTTGTACATAAATAGAAGTTTCATAAAATAAAAAGGGGCCGGTACTATTGGTGGAATAGTTTAGAGCAGGCTATGTAGGCAATATAAGGAGACCTCAAGTTATCAGAGGGTGAATTATGAGTGTTTATTTTGACTCCCCACTTTCTTTTACCAATTAAATAGATATGTTTAATTTCTCATTCCATTCTGAATATGCCCATAGAATGTGACCTTTCATAAAATAATCTAAACAACTATAACATGAGTTCTTTTACAATTTTATTTATTATAAGATCTCATCATAATTATTTAACTATATTACTTCTCATAGTCCTATGCTATGTATATCTTAGACCAAGAGGCTAAGATACTTTCTTTAATTTCTATGTTTTGCACTTTCTATTTTCAGTACTATGTTTTGCTTACTTATAATTTATATAGAATGCAGTGTATGTTGCTTTAATTTCATTTAAATACTTCAATGAATTTCTCTTGCTTACTTAGCATAATTTCCATTTGAGCATATTTACTTCTATTTCATTTTATTTTCAAATGCATTTTAGTAGCTTGTAGCTTTATTTATGATGCTTTTCTTTTACCCTTTTTGGTTGCATGCTAGAACAATAATACAAGCGAGTACTTTTGCTGAACTTCTTTCAAACTATTCTTATTTACAGTTTTGTTTATTTTCTTTCCTTACTTGCTTTTAATACTCCACTGCTTATTTTAAATTATAAATTAGCTTGTGATATTCAAATGAACTTAAATAATATATAATCTTAAAATATGCTTAGATTATTTAGTCTAACTATTCTTTTTCTTTTCTTGGCTTTGTCATATCATATTTAAATACCAAAGTATGATAAATCAGTAGCATTATAATTCAGGTGGAGCTGGATCTAGCGCCTAAAGAACTTTCATAAAGAAACTGCTTCCGCTTACTTTCTTTTTATTACTTGTACTTTTAATTAATGTGAGAGAGAGACTTATTTACTTTTAACTCTTTTATTTTAAAAATACATGTAATAACCTTATTTAAACTGCTTGTGATATTTTTACTTATATTATGTGCTGATTTTACTTATTTTGAAATTATTTAGATTGAATGATTGAATAATTACTATATATTTTATATACACATGTTGTATATTTTCTTACATGCTCCATACATGTTTTCTTTGCAAACTATATTTTTAACTTAACAACTGCTTACCAAGATACTTGGTCAACTTAGCATCTAGCATTTGATTAGTTTATTTCTAATTAGATATTAGATGCTAAGATAATATCCTAATGTTGGATTAAGCTCCTATCCAATATTGAGATTGTTATAGTTTTCATGAACTATCTATAATAGTTTAGAGACAATTTATAATAAATGATAAAACTAGCATTCCATTGAACAAGTCCATCAATGCAATATTTATAGAAAATGGGGATTATGAAAACTGCAAATTCATTGAAAAAGATTATAGCAATTATGTTACAATTCAAAGAATTTTGGCATTAGTCGATGGTGATGCAAATTCATTGCTGAAACACTTTGAAAACTTTCAAAATAATGATTCAAATTTTGGTATTATTTTCAATTTTAGATGAAAGTCATCTTAGAAATGTATTTTGGGCTGACTTACGCTCTAAAATATCTTATCACTATTTTGGAGATGTTGTTACTTTCGATACCACCTACTTAATTAAACATTGCTTTTATTTATGGCATATCATGCGTAAGCTTCCAGAGAAGTTAGGCAACAACAATTGGATGCGTGTCATAAGAAAATATGACATAACTGAAAATCTTTGGATAGCTACAGTTTATAATTATCGAGATAAAGTGGTGCCAATATATCTTAAGAATATGTTTTGGGCATGAATGCATTTTTTGATGGATATATGAACTCTAAACAATATTACGGACGTTCTTTGATCGGTACGTAAATGTAAATGCACTCAGTAATAAATTTGAGAAGAAAACATAAAAAAAATTTTAAGTCATTTCATACTAGCCCACAATTAATATCATTCCTCCTATTTTAAGTCATTTCATACTAACCTTTTGTTGGTTGATCTGGACATGCTTATAATGTTTTGTTTCTTGCTTTTATATATATTTGGTCTCCAATTTTGATTTTCCTTTAGTTCTGGTCAACCTTGTATTTTTCATGTTTATATCGGGAGCTAGAGCTCTAGATTGTGCAATTTTTAGTTTCTTCCTTTCTATACTTGTTATTTCTTCTATTTTATAATTCAAATGGATCTCGCTCTCACAAATAAAAAAAAATTGAAGCAATTAGACATGCTCATAGTATTAAAGAGAGCTATCACACATTTTCTTTTGATTGAATACATGCTTTTTGTTTTCTTTGCAGGGAACAAGAGGAATTGAAAGCTCAAGGGAGCAGTGAAGGTACTTCAACCCAAGATTAGAAATAGTCATTGTTGCTAAAGTTTTCTCAAACACTCATGCAAAGAAAACTATGTCAAAATAGATTTGGGTAAGGGAAGTTGAAAGCAATTGTGCTGTGATTTTACTTAGATGAGAATAACGTTGTTGTTATTTTAAGCTGTATGAGTTGTCTAATGTTATGATCAAATTTTTGTTGTTGTTTGGAGTTATTTTATGTTAGCTGAGTTGTTAAATTGTGATATTTGAGTTGTAAATTTATTTGAGAAGTAAATATATTAATTCAAATAATTATGTTTTTCTTTATGTTCAAGTGAAATAAAATTGAGCTGAGAAGTAATTAACGCGATTATGACAATTGCATGGCTGCCTTTATGAAAAGCTTTCGCCCGCGGAATAACGTCAGCTTCTCAATCAGGGCTTCGGGGATTAAGGCGTCCGAACCTCAACTTCGCTCCGTTCACCGTCGCTTGTCGCTTGGAGGCTGCGAGATTTAAGGATCTAAAATTTGATGACACATCATCCTCACGCCACTGTGTATACAGTGGTGCAAGGGGTAACATAAGTTTATTTTATTATAATAATTATTTTTAATAATTTACAAAAAAATAATAAAATTAAAGTACATATGATATGGCAGTCTTAGATGTAAGTATCTAATTGGCCGGATTCACGTCTTTGCCGTCGTCTTTGCCATTCGGCTGAGGAAAGTAACGCCATCGCCCGAGGAAGTAAGCGGAGACCGGAAATGAGTTCAAAAACAACACCTTCACATGAGGAAAGAAAAGTGGAGATCAGATACTTTCGATGATCGAATCATCGATTCGTTCGTTCGAATCGAATAATCCTTTGAAATCGTTTGATTCGAACGTTAACAGTTGTAATGGGACTCAAAGATACATCTTTATATATTCCAAACAACTTACTCTTAAATTAATTTATTGCAAGCAAATAAAATCTTAATTTTTTTTGGAAAATTATTAAATAATATTATAATTAACTTACACTCAATTTTCCTAAATTTTAATTATGTTATGTAATGTAAGAATGTTACTATTATAATATATAATCTTAATTTTAATTAAAATTAATTAATTGTTCTGAGAGTATATAATCTTAAATAATACGTGGCGCAATATACCGTTCACGCAATTTTTTGATTTATTTACACGTGTGGCCGTGACATATAAATAAGAAAAATAATATGCTTATATAGATTTTTTGATTTATTTACACGTGTGGCGGTGACATATAAATAAGAAAAATGTAAGATGTAGCAATATACTCATTGCACGTTTTTATTTTTTTAATATTATTATTATTTTTTAAAGAAAAAACAAAAAATCCACCGAATATTCTGATTGCATATTAATTGACTGAACTAATCTAATCTTAATTGGTACTTTATTTTAATATAAAAATTCTTATATAAGCTTCTCGGAAAGTGTTAAAATCCTTTTTAAGTAAATATCATGTGTATAATATATAATACAAACAAAATAGTTAACTAATAAATCTTATCATTTTGGAAGTTTATATTATTACATAACGTGGCTCTATAATTAATTGTTCAAATATATATAAAATAATTATTTTATCTCATAAAAATTAAGATCATATAATCATATTTTATTTTAATTAGCAAATAATTTTAGGAACTTATATTTTTCCTTAAATAAAATAAAAAATATTTTGCATAAGCAATAGTGTGACCAAAAATAACTTTAATTTATTTATTTAAATAAATTAAATAAATTAAAATTAAAAAGTTATTTTAAGTAAATTAAAATTTGTCTTTAACGAGGGAATTAGGATAAGGCTTTGACTGCATAAGCAAGTTCGCTGATATACTGTCTAAAAAAATCTATTCAATAGAATTTGGATATCATTATTTATTTATATTAAAATAATATAAATATTATTTTTAAAGTTTGTATTGAAATAATGTCAAAATTTTATTGAATATATATTTTTTAGATACCACATCAATAGTATATAATATTTTATATTTTTATTTTTTTAAAGAACTAATATATATTTTTTCTTAACAATTTTATAATTCAAATTATATGGATATTTAATTCATATATGAAACTCGTTTATTTGAAACAAAAAAAAAAAAGGATTATTATTTTACATTGGTTGTTGTTGGAATTTTTTATGCCAACATTTTGAACTTCTAGTGTCCGAATTTACGCCCGCCACGGCCGCGCTGGTATCTGCCTCGTCTGCAACCGCGAGTGGCAAAGAGTGTCGTAGTTGATTCTCGTGTGTTTAGTTGTTACATTTTGTGAATAGTTTAGTCCTGTGGGTTGATCTCTTCCTTACTGCATTCATCGAGGCATATGGTGTCAGGGCGAGTTCTTATGATCGCTTTGAAGGGCTGACGGGAAGGGCAATTCATTTAAGGTGTAAAATATGAGATCTTCACTACGAATGCGATGAGCTGAGCCATTGAGAGATTCTCCTGCTGGATGATTTTAGCCATTTTCCTTGTGTGAGCTGGATGTTCGACCAGGTGTCAAGCTCAGCAAATGAGGAAGTATTGATGGAGAAATGGTGGAAAAGAGGATTGCATCCAAGATTTGGTTTGCAATGAGCCATTTGTTGTATGATCGCTTTAAACGTGACGTATCGTTTGCGTCGAAGATGGTCTTATGGGGTGGGGGGATGATGCCACCGAGATGCCTTAGATAGGCATTGAATAGTTCTAAATTTGAGCTCTCCCGTATGGATATTTCTCTGCTTTGCGTTGAGTTGATTGATGAGTATACTCTCATATTAGACGGTATGGTTCGTTCGGCTTCAATGGGGTGTTGTTTGACAATGACGTCGTCTGCAGTGGATATAGAATCAATCATCCTTAAATGATCGATGGGAATGAGGTTGCAGAAACTGCTATCGTTCTGATTCCATGAGAAAATTTAAGTTGAACTGATAATAATTGAGATTCATTTGTCAAATTTATAGTAACAACTGCATCAAAGATGTTTTAATTGGCTAAAAAAACTAAGAATTGAGCATAGAAGCATTATTCTGAAAGTTGAATAACAAGAATAGGTCAAATATTTTAATTTGAAGTTTGAATAATAGTTGAATTAGTAGCACATATGGAAATGGTCAATAGAACCATGGAGCAATGGTTGACAAATGTCAATTTTGCATGTGATGAAATTTCCTCTTTTTTTAAAAGGGTATTATTCTAATAAATATATTGATATTATTTAGGAGAATATAAGAATCTCTATAAGATGATTTTTGGCCTTTTTTAGATGCATAATTATCTCCTAATAGCTCATAAAAATAAAATTAAAAAATATTTTTTTCTTCAAAATACTAGTATTAAATTCATTTTGAGTGAGAAACTTACTAAAAATATATATTTAAATATAAAACATAATTATTTAATAATTTAAATTTTAAATTCTTAAAAAAAATTAAGAACTTTTTTTAATTTGCTCAAATGTTGCTCAAATTATTTTAATGAGGATTATTTGCCAATGCCATAACTTCTCGTTTGTTTCCTTTGATAACTAAAGGACTAATTAAGTCATTAATTTAGTAGAAAAATATTACATATCTCTTAAATATATTTCAAAAAATTTGGATGACTAAAATTTAAAATTTTAAAAATATATTTTTATAATATAAGTAAAAATAGATTTAATTATATTTTTTATTTCACTTAAATTTTTAAATTCTAATCATTTATATTTTTTAAGAGATATTTAAGAACTATATAATAATACTCAATTTAGTAATGAGTTCGGAGCTCGACATAATTTATAAAAAATATAAATTATTTTTATTTCATACAAAATTAAAATTAAATATATAAATATATATATAAACTTAATGTTAAAGTAATATTAATTAAATATTTAATTACTAGAAAATAAAACACCGTGTTAAGTACTCCTTATTTTAATTAGTTTCAAGAAGAGTTCATCTAAATAATAAATAAATATTAATTTGATAATATATTATTGCAACTTTATTTGTGGGTCATAAAACATCTAAATTTTTATTAATTTTTGAAATTTATTGTTGAAACATGTGGCATTTAAATTAACGTACATCAAGAAATACTCATGTAATTAGTTCTGGATATTATTTCATAATTATTTATTTATTTATTTATATTAAAATAATATAAATATTTTTTTTAAAATTTATATTGAAATAATATACTAATTCTCAAAAAAAAAAATTTTAATTAAAAAAAAATACTACAATACCTCAATAAATATCCAAACATTATTTCTTAGATTATTAATGAGTTTTTTATTAATAAATCTCATTTATTATCAATTAATCATTAATTTTAAATGTATTAATGATTAATAATTATTTTAAATATTATGAGATATTGAAGGAGATATTTATTGAAATATTATAACATCTACTTAAAAAAAATGTAATCTTTTTAATTATAATTTTAATAATAAATTATTATTAATATAAATTTAAAGAAAAAACTTTTAACTATATATTCGACTCCAGCCCTTCCTTTCCCTTTCCAATCCACAGGAGAATGGAACCCTTGAGCAGCTGCTTCCACAGCTTCATCACGGAACCATCGCCGGAGCTTAAAGCGCCCTCCAATGCGCCACCTTCTTCCTCAACCCCGGCCGGATCGAAGCCCTGTTTTGATTGCAACATCTGCCTCGACGTTACCTGCGATCCCGTCGTCACCCTCTGTGGGCACCTCTACTGCTCGCCCTGCATTCATCGATGGATCGATCTCGGCGCCTCCCCTCGCCTATGCCCCGTCTGCAAGTCCCCGCTCTCCCGATCCTCCCTCGTCCCCCTCTACGGCTGCGGCCTCAGCTCCAGATCCCGCAATCCTAACCCTAACCCTAATCGCCCCCCCAGCATCCCCGCCCGGCCTCAAGTCCGCCGGAACTGCGCTTCCCCTGCGCCCGTAATGCATCGGAACTACCGCCTGCACGGGATGGCTTTCGCCCTATTGCTGCCGGCTTTCGCCGGCCAGCAAGATCGGAGGCGGAGGCAGCAGCTGAGGGCCGAGAGTTGGCTGCATCAGATATGGCTCTTCCTCTTCTATTGCGCTGTCATGTGCCTTGTGTTCTTCTAGAGCCTTCTTCTTCTTCTTCATCGGTTTCTCTTTCTTTGGATGAAAATATGTTTAGGCTTTTACTTCAGCGTGAGTAGCTCAATATGTTGATTCTTGCTTAGTGTTCAGGATTTTGTAGTTTGTTGTTTCTTTGCAAGAAAAGTGATGAATCAAAGGTGTACATAAGTTTTAAAAAGATTTCAGTGAAGGCAATTAAATTCTAAAAACAGCTATTTCAATTGTAAAATACTTGTCATAAATTCTAAAAAAATAAGAGAAAAAAGAGGATCAAAAGCCTGCAAAAATTGATGCAACATCACTCGAAAATGATTCAAAAAAAAATATAAAAAAAAGTGGAAACGTCTCAGTAAATAAGCAGAATTTAAAAAGATTTTGTGTATAGTAAAATTTTTAGGAGAAGAGAGAAAGCCTGTCGAAATAAAGGGAGAATCGGCGCAGGTCTTCTCTTGTAACAGCAGCCGAATCCAATGCGTCTCTGCGCTCAATGAA
Source organism: Gastrodia elata (assembly GCA_016760335.1). NCBI lineage: Eukaryota > Viridiplantae > Streptophyta > Magnoliopsida > Asparagales > Orchidaceae > Gastrodia > Gastrodia elata. The sequence continues at coordinate 45,804,656 of CM028678.1, read as the reverse complement.
GACCCATAGTTCATCAGGAGCCACTTCCAGAACGCTGCTACGGCAAAAAGGGCACTCCTGCGCTCTCGCTTTCCTATATTATACAGTGATTTAATTTTTTTTAAAAATAATTATTTGACTAAATGGTATATTATCATATTTTTAATACAAAAGAAGTAAAAGCAAAATAGTATTCATATATAAGCTTGATGTCCAAACTAGGCAACTTAGATTAAAAAAATTGTAATCATAAAAAATGATGAGATCGTTAATCTTGGATTAGCACAATAATTTGTAATTAGATCTGTCATCATCCCACCAAAACGTTCTAATAGTGATTGGGAGATAAATAAATTTTCTTTGAATATCTCTATTTTTGAAAGCATCCTTTGATAATCTATATTCAATTAGTCTCAGCATATGGCATTTACTATTTTTTTTATATGCGATCATTCCGAGAAAAAGGGATAAAGAGAAATGCACAAAGGAAAGTAGCTATCCTCTTCTAAAGAATATGCGCATTAATTCTACAATTGAACAGTGCAAATACGATCATGCAGGCCGACAGATTATGACTCAATTCAACAGTTTGAGCAAAATTTAGAGATGTTCAGGATCTCTTTTGCTGAAACTCAAGTCTTTCACACCAATCCAAGCCTAAAGAAGGATGATCATCAGTAATATCTACCTCTGCCAAGATATGAGCAGTAATTGGGTTCCCCATTCAATAAAAAGATGGATAAAATCAATCAAATATTGATTGATTACAAAGATGAATTAGAAGAAGCTTGGGGAAAACTATCTATAACATAATGGGAGATTCTTGATCAAAAACAGAATAAGCCGCATAATACACCCACCCACCTAAACACTAGATTTAGCAAAAGAACTGCAAGTAGTCATGTCATTATAATAAAGCTTTTTACTAAACTTTGCCTATAATCATCCAGGCATTAAATTCTCCACTTCAAGCCTTGCTTTAACAACAAAAGATTGCTGTTCTGTCATTCCTGATGTTAATGCAGCCATTTACATCATTATTTATTTTGTAAGAAATAACTCTTGATGTAATAAACCTATTATTAATTCTTAGTGAAATATTTAATCCCTGTGCAACTGTGAATGCAAGTGAATCCCATTGATTCATGTATATCTTGTGCTTGTATAATTACACTCTCATCTTCATTTAGCTTACTATTCAGATCATGATATTATCCTAATAATTGGTATCAAAGGTTTAGAGATTTTTCATATTCAATCATTAAAAAAGATTGAACTTAATAGGCCTAGTGGCTATGAAGTGTTGTGTGGTGAAGCATCGAGTGCTTTGGAACACGGGATAATCATGGACCGATCAGCGGTGAATCGGACGCAAAAATGAAATTGGAACTTCAACTAGAGAACTTTGGGTGCGCTCAAGCGCCAGCAACATTTGCATGGCACAAATGACCGGCCGCCTGGGCGTGCTAGGAAAGTACTAAAAGATCTGAGCCCTGGGCATGCCCAGGTGTTCGTCAAAAGAATCTAGAACTACAGCGGGACAAGCGTTGGGCATTAGAGCTCACCCAGGCGTCCATTGTGTTTTGTGAAGTAGCCAGGAAGCTGCAAATGCAGCTCTTGGGCGCTCTCAAGTGCCCACTTCTGTAAATCCAGTTAAAGGCGTTGGTGCCTGAAGGCACCCAGGCGTCTCGGGCTGTCTTACCAGCCCAACCTTCAGTCAAGCGATCGAGCAACCAGTGCTTGGGCATGCTAATACACTAGACAAAGCGTGACTCTTTTAAGGGCCATGCCAGGCATTAATTCTAGCCTAATCAGGGGATTGAGCAGCAGGCAAGTTTGAGTGGGGTACAAACACTAATACTTAATTAAAGTTGTATATGTTGTATGTGAAGAATTTATGCAATGGTGTCTACTTTGAGGATGAGAGCTTATCTTCTTCCTTAGAAAGCTTTATTTTTGTTGTAGGAAATTTGTTGTAAATCCTACAATCCTTCTTTGATAATAGTAGAATCTTCTTCATGATGATGACTGTAAATTTTCCAAATAAGTCTTTGTCTTCTCTGTGTTTGGATTCATCGTGTGTGCTATGTGATTTGTTTTATTTGTTTCATATGTAGCAAACCCTGGATTTTATCCAAGTATTGCGAAGAGGGACTTAATCTCTAACAATTGATATCAAAGCACATGCAGCAAGGTAAAGTTCTGGTGGGAGCAATGACGTGAGAAGCTGATACAAGATTGAGAAGTTCAAAAGAACCAACTTCACAGTGTGGAAGATGTAAATTGAGAACTTGCTTTACCAAAAGAATTTATATCTGCTGCGAGGAGAAATGAAGAAGCCAATGAATATGAGCAGTGACTAGTCGAAGGCACTTGAATAGTGTCTTTAGTTTCCTTCAGCATAATCAACAAAAAAATCACAGTAGATCTCATGAATATATTGTCAAGTAGGTGTGAGAAACCCTATGCATTCAATAAGGTTTTCCTAATGAAACGACTATTTAATATGAAGATGGTAGATGATAGCTCAATGACGAATCATCTGAACAATTTCAATATTGTCATACGTTAGTTGAGCTCAGTCAGCACTAAATTCGAGGATGAAATCAAGGCATTGCTGCTATACTCATTGTCAGATAGTTGAGATAGTTTTGCCATGACGATGAGTAGTTCATCTGAAATTGTTTCATTAAATTTTGATGATATTGTTGGAATGAATTTCAACAAAGAGGTTCGGAGGAGTTCAAATAGTCAAGCGCCGCCTACCTCAGCATTGAGTGTTAAAGGCAAGAGAAGAAACCTAGACCGAAATGTGAACCTGAATCGATTCAAGACTACGAGGGAGAAGTCGAAATCCAAGGGAGAATGCTTTAATTGTGACAAGAAATATCACAGGAATGCACAGCTCAAAAAAAAGTGCAGTAAATATCACAGTAAAATAGCTTCTGGATGCACTAATTTTGTTGCTAGACAAAGTAAGTCTTGGGTGGTAAACTATGAACGTTTAATATCATGCCTAACAAATGCATCGCAAAAACTATGTTGCAGGTGATTTTGTCGAGTCTACGTAGGGGACAGAAAAGCATGCAACATTCTCATCAAGGGAGGTGTAAACATCAGATTGCTAACTGGTTCTATATGGCAGCTAAAGGTGGTTCGACACGTTCCATAGCAGAAAGGAATCTGGTTTTGAAGAGCCAATTGGGTTAAGCTAGATACAACAACACCTTCACTAAATATTCTTGGAAGGCTACCAAAGGAGTGCTAATGGTTTCAAAGGAAAATTTCAAAGAGATGCTTTGCTTGTTCAATAAAATGTTGAATGCTTAAATGTCAACCAGTGTGGAGTACTTAAGTCTGTGGCATAGAAATAGGAGACTCGCTTATATGAGCAAGAGAAGAATGAAGTCTCTTCTCTCATGAGGTAAACTGTATAGTCTGAAAGTCATCGATTCAGACTTCTATGAAAATTGTGTATTAGGTAAATAAAAAAGTTCATTTTATGAAAATCGGAAGAGCCCAAAGCACAAAATTAGAGCTGGTGTGGCACGGGCGTTTGGTATATAGCTCCATTTTCTTTACTGGGCGACTCTAAAAATTTGTTACCTTCATTAATTACCACATAAGGAAGGTGTATGAATATGACAACTCAGATGCATTTAAAATGTTCAAGAATTGGTTAGTTGTAGTTGAGAACAAAACCAGACTAATATTGAACTATATGAGATCTAATAATGATGGCATAATAAGTTCAAAAAAAAATTTGTAAAAGGGCATTAGGAGAGAGTTTTATGCCCTAAAAATGCCAAAACAAAATGACAGCATAAAGACTGAACTGGACAAATAAGAGCATGAGATTGCATGTGGCATTGCACAAACAATTTTGGATCAATGCTGTCAGCAAATGAGTTCACCTCATTTATCGCAGACCTTTGGTGCCGCTGAAGGAGTTACTGGAAGAAAATAGAGCGGTAAGAAAATAAATCTCTTATATCTGAAAATTTTTTGTTGCTTAACATATGTACACATTCACGTAGAAAATCGCAGCAAGCTAGACACTAAAACGACATTCATTGGATACGACTCCGATGAGTTTAGAATTTAAATAAAAAATAAAATTTTGCATGCGGCATTGCACAAACTTCAGAAATTAATAAAAAATAAAATTTTGCTCTGAATCGAAAAATTTTCAGCGCGAGGGTGTTCGTTACATCGTAACACACTTTGGTGTCAAGTTTCGTTATTTTTAGACACCAAACGGCGAAAAATACGATAAATTTAACTTTTATTAATTATTTTAATTTTTCCTTGAGAAAATCTTTTTTCCCTATTTTTTCCCCTTCTGCGATCGAGCGGACAGGCCTAGAGCGAAACTTTCTGCGCCAGAGAAAGGTCTCTTGCGCCGTTTTTGGCGCAAGCTGTCCGCCCACTTGGCAGACCCCCTCTCCCTCCCTACGCCTATATAACACCCCCTTGGCCCTTCCTTCCCCAGCACCCCCAATTCCTCCCACAGCAGCCCAGCCAGCCCAACCACCCTCCCTACCAGCCTAAGCCCCTTAGCCCTCAGCAGCAGCCCCTCTCCTCCCTCTGCCCTCCCCCTCCCCTCCTTCTCCCAAAGAGGGGCAGCCCTCCTTCCTCTCCAAACAACCCAGCCAGCCGACTAGCCACCTGCCAACCTCCGGCCACCCCCTCCGATGTGAGGACCCAGTGTCGGGTCAGCGGGAGCAGATCTAGCACCGATTTCTTATGGGATAGCAACAACAAGTCTTCTAGCCGCATGATCATATTGAGTGATTTAAGAGACAAATATATAAATATCAAACATAACTCATTTATTCATTAATTCATAAGTCTTGAATGCAAAAGATTTAAAATAAAAGAAAAGTTACAAACTTTAAAAATAGAAAGAGTCAAAAAAAAAAGCGGTGGATCAGCAGGTAGTAGTATCAGCATTGCTCAGTTCTTAGCACCTTTTCTCGATGATGAACTCCTGATCTGGGCACGTTTCAAAAGTACTAGCATTCGAATACCAGTTAGTTGTAAACTAAGTACTGATAGATGTCATATTTATAAATGTTAAATAATAAGCAAAATAATAAATATTTGACAGGAAATAAAAGTTGTACAAACTTATCCCTGCAAACTTGTTTCAATTGCACTTGAAACTTAGCATAAAAATAATTGCAGTCACAAAATTAAATATAGAATTTTAGCATTTGATATCTGAGACAAAATATGATTTTGTCGAACAAGTACAAAATCGAGAAAATGGGGGGGTTCATTTTTGTGTTACATATATCAACTTCCCTCTATACCTGCCCCCTCAAAGGCTTAACAGTATATGCTCCTTATGACTCCCGATATCAGACAGCCCCGTCCTAGCGGTTGTCTGATCAGACAAAAAGTATAAATCAACATGGAACCCTTCTCACTTATCCAAACATGTTCATAATATCATTTTATGACTTTAAAAAACACTTTTATTAAATTTGTGCAATATTGAGCAGAAAAATATATTTAAACAAGTAATAAAAGACTTCTGGTATCTTGTTCCTTTAAGTTCAAAAATTTAACAGTTCGAATGAGTGACAGTTCGCTCAATCTGCATTTAATTTTTTTTTATTTTAAATTAGTTTTTTTAGCCAATATTAATATCTCCGTTTCTATTCTCTCTTTCGTTTTCTCAATTTGATAGAAGTCTGTATTTTTAAATTGCTGATGTGGCAATAATATTTATAATAGCATTATTATTATCATTTTAATAATAATAATGATAATAATAATGTACAAAAAAATACAAAATAAAACAACTGTATAAATTGCGAAACGTAATAATAATAATAGTAAAAAGGAAAATGACAGAATAAAATGTTTAAATTAAAATAATAGTCATTTTGTAACATATGTATAGTTTTCATTATTAATTAATGAGAACCATATTAATGTGAATGATGATATTTTATCATTATTATTTTCATAATAATAATTATTAAGTATGTATAAAATAAAAGAACGAAGAAATAGCAAAATAATTTATCTTCTTTTCTTCTCCCTTTTTCTTTCTTTTATACTTCTCTTCTTACTTTAGGATTAGGATTGCCGGAAAGCGGAGGGAGATTGGAGTGGGGTTGCTGGCCGGAATGGGGTGGCAGGACGGCAGCTCGCTGGCTGTTAGCCGGCTGAGGGAGGGCTGCGGCAGGAGGGAGCTGGCTGCTATGTGGCTGGCAATGGCTGGCTGGCTGGCAAGGAAGGGAGGACTGCTGGCTGCTGGTAGGGGAATGGAGGGCTGCTGGGTTGGCTGGCTAGGGTTTGGAGGAGGAGGGGGCTGTAGGGGAATAAGGAAGGGAGGGGGAGGGCTTAAGTAGAGGGAGAGGAGGGGAGAGGGGGGTCGGCCAGGTGGGCCGACCAGCCTGCGCCAAAAACGGCACAGGAGGCTCCTTCCTGGCGCGGAACCTTCCGCGCCAAATACGCCTGTCTGGCGAGTCGTAAGGGGGGTCGCAGGTTAAGGGGGGAGAAGAAGGAATTAGGAAAATTCAAAAAAAAATTATATATATATGTAAACTTAAATTATTCGCATTTTTCTGCAGTTTGAAGTCCAAAAATAACAAAACTTGACATCGAGGTGTGTTTCAATATAACAAACACTCGCGCGCCAAAAATTTTGATTCGGACAAATATTTTATTTTTAATTAATTTCTGAAGTTTAAACCTTCAAAAATTAAACCACAATCAAACCGACGCTTAGAATTTGATGAAACTTTTCGAGTAGCCCTTAAATAATATACTTAACACAACGACACTAAAAACGATGAATTTCGGACACATTTCAATGTTCTTGATTTTTAGAATTTAAATAATTCAGAAAATAATGCGGAAGCTTCCGTTATTCGGATTTCTCTCAAACCCAGCACTTTGATTTTAAAATTATTCTTATCTAAGGGTATTTTTGTTTGCCCTAATTTGAAATTCCTTTGGGTCCTGATGTTTGAGGTGGGTTTTGACCTAATTTGAAAAGTAACGACATTGGGTCGTTACATCTGATCCCTCATCCAGCTCCCGGCAGCCTTAACCCGAGGTGAGTGGAGGAAGAAAAAGTGTGAGAAGAAAATAAGAGAAATTATATTGCTATTTTTTATTTATTATTATATATACTTAATAATCTTTGTGAAGATAAGATTATTTCATCACATTAGCATTGTTGTCTTTAATCAATGATGATAACCAATACATATGTTATAAAATAACTATTATTTCAATTCAAGCATTTTCATAATATACCACACATTTTTACAGTATTTCCGCTCTGTTTTTCTTTCATTCATATATTATTATTATTATTGAAATAATGATAATAATAATATTATATTAACTATAATTGCTACCCTCAGTGAAATAAAAATACTATCTTCTATCAAGAGAAAGAATGAACGAAAGACAGAATAAAAAAGAATAATGTAAAAAATCCCTAAAAATCTATCACATCTTTAAAAAGCTAATTTAAATATCAAAATCTAAATGCAGATTCAGCCAAACTGTCGCACACTTGAACTTAAAGAAAAGGGTACCAAGTACATGACATGTATTACATTTTGCATTTTTACTGCTGCTTAGCTTCGCTTTTGAGCCAAAATTTATATTGAAGGTTGGTTGGTTGTTCGGAATCAACGTAATGCTTGGTTGGTTGTTAGAAACCAACATTTTTTCATTCGTGGGTTGCTGAAAAACTGACATCAGCAATATTTATGGGTTACTGAAAAATGACATTAGTAACAATAATGCTTGGTTAGTTGTTAGAAATTAACATTCTTTTCATTCATGGGTTGCTGTAAAACTGACATTAGCAATATTTGTGAGTTACTGAAAAATGACATCAGTAATATTCATAGTAGGTTACTAGAAAAATGATATCAGAAATATATATTTTGTGATAACACTTGTTGCAGGAAACTTTTATTTTTTTGAGTTATTTTCTTATTCTTTCTGCATTTTATTACATCCCTTTTTTATCTGCTAATCGCATCTTTGCTTTATAAAAATGTAATATTATTTTGTTTAATGCGGTACGTAGAGTATTCTCTAATTATTGATAATATCAATCCCGATATTATTTTCTGTACAATACCAGGCCAAGTACTTCTGGGAGAGCCTGAACAAGAACTTTAAAATCTTAAATTATCAAACTGTCGATGGATCTACGACGACGCTACAACTTTTATTTATCTTTTGTTTTTTCTTTATTTTTAAAAAGGTTGAACAATATTCGTGATGTACGATGAAAATTTATGTAACATGAAATATTACTTGAATGAGAAATATCATTGGCTTTTGTATGTGTATTTCATTTTCTTTCAAATTGTTCAATATGATCCTGCGGTATGTGAACACCTGAATGCCGGGACAGTTCTCGCTGAGCCGGCATCAGTCCATCACAGTTGGTATCAGAGCAGGATTGAAAACATTTGAGAGGGAGGAATATATATACAAAAACAAATATACATTCATTCTAAAGAGAATTAAATTAACTTAGAATGATATTATCATGATAAGTCAGGAAGTGATAACTCTCTTTTCATTGCAGTTAGGGCATAAAATAATATTTTTTTTTATTATTGCTTTCTCTCTTATAAATGGATCCTCGTGATGATATGATTGAGTATTTTGAGAACTGGGAGATATATGATAACTCCTCGCACTCGAGAGTAACCAATCCTAGCATAAATTTAGACGCTCCCACGTCAGAAACATCAGATGATGCGACAACGAAAAAATTAAGTAGGATTGAAAGTACCCTCGACTGGTGGGTATCTGTATCAAGGGACCAGATTTTGGAATTAGAAAATAAAATTCATGAATTGAAAGATACCACTTACGAAAAAATCTCTCAGTTAGCATGGGAGCTAACAAGAAAGGACGATGTGCATAAGCGACAAGTCTTCCAGCTGCGGATGAACTTCACAATCCGAGGGAGTTCATCAAAAATGACGACGCGGCGGCTTCTACCTCTAAGAGAAAGAGGGAGATCAGGGACCACCAAGAGTCCGCATCAAAGCGGAGAGCGACTAGTTCTGGTTCCTCCGGTTCGTAGAAAATTTAGAGTATGATTTAGATTATACATTTTTGTTGATGCATCCAGTAAGGAATAAGTTCTACTGTTAATGCAATCCCCCTTTTTTGTGTATGAATCTTTTATTACTAGAAACTTTTGGAGTAAAATTTTTGTAAAACTCTTCTATCATTGCAATTAATTGTTTATGTATCCGGTTAGATGCAACCTTTTCTAATTACAAGTTTTATAAATCACTCCAAACAGATGGATTCCGATGAAGCCTCCTCACAATACCCTGTCAAAACAACAAATTCCTCGTCTGCAGCGGACAATAGAACGAATCGTCTATTAGTAGCTATTTTACAAACCCTTTCAAACCAAGGGAAAGACTCCACCTCCCTGCTCACATCATAACCCTTCAAGGGCAAAGATTGCGAGTAGATGATGCCATGCAGGCCTTCCTCAAACTCAATCCTCCTACCTTCAACGGCTCAGCCCGACCTATGAAATCCTAGGACTGGATCTAGGCTGTTGAAAGCAAATTGGACAGCTTGAGGTGTCATGCAAGTGAAGCTATCAGACTAGCAAAATATTTGCTAGAAGGTGAAACCGAAGGTGGTGGAAGATTACTTACAAAACCACCTTTGGCGACATAAGTCTGGAGGAGATACCGTGGGCAGAGTTCACGGCCGCATTCAGAAGCCGTTACATCCTTCATTCCACGCAAAGAATTATGGAAAGCCAATTTTTGAAAATAACCCAAGGCGATAAATCAGTAGCGGCCTACGAGACTGAGTTTACGAAACTCTCTTGTTATTCACCCAAGTTAGTTGACTGCAAAGCAACAACGTGAAGTAGATTCCTAGACGAATTAAAGGACAACATTCGCACTAACCTGATTTCACTTAGGCATACGAGATTTACCGATCTTTTAGATTGTGCAATAATGCTTGAGCACAACGAACAGGTGATCACAGAAAGACAAGGAAAGAGGCAGGATCATCCCACAGAGGACCATGAGACCTACAAATGTCCCCGTTATCCCCCACCAGCCAAAGCATATCATATGTCTGCAAAAACTCCCATGACCAATGAAGGTGTAGCGTGTGATTGACCTCACTCGCTTGGGAGGTGCTACCAAGGTCAGGGACATCTGTTTTATCTGCGACACCCAATCTTGGCTATTGCTTCTGTATCGCCAAGAAGACGATAGATGGAGATGTTATCACTGGGGCAAGATCTGCCCCAAGACAAAACTCAGCACCAGCAGCCCCCGCCAATAACCAACGAAGAGAAGGTGCTCCTAGGCAAGTTGCAGTAACAATGGAGCCTATCCAAAGGAATGGTCAGGCCACTCGGCCCACCATCCCAACGAGAATGTACACCCTGACTCATATCATGGCACCCGACAACAACGACGTAGTATCAGGTATTAATCTCACCCATTTTCGTTTGTATGATGTCGAGGACGACATCATTTTTGAGTAGGGGAGTTTGTATCGACCCAATGCCTTTATCTGCAAATTAGGTCAAATTCCCGCCTCAGAAATCGGGTTCTGAGGAATTTTGATTTAGGGCAAACAAGAATACCAATAGATAGAAATAATTTTTAGATCAAAGTGCCTTAGTTTATGAGAAATTCGGATAATGGAAACTCACGCTTTATTTTTCTAAACTTTTTTAAATTTAATAAATCAAGAACATCAAAATACATGTCTGAATTCATTAATTTTTATGTCATTATGTTAGGAACATTATTGAAAGGCTGCTCGAGAACTTTCATCGATTTTGGAGCGTCGGTTTGATCTCAATTAATTTTCAAAGTTTAAAACTTCAGAAATTAATAAAAAATAAAATTTTGCTCCGAATTGAAAATTTTCGGCGCGAGGGTGTTTGTTATATCGTAACACACCTCGGCGTCAAGTTTCGTTATTTTTGGATGGCAAATAACGGAAAAATGCAAAAAAATTAACTTTAGGTAATTATTTTAAATTTTCCTTAAGAAAATCCTTTTTCCCTATTCCCTCCTCTGCGATCGAGCGGACAGGCTTGGCGTGGAACCTTCCGCGCCAGAGGAAGGTCTCATGCGCCGTTTTTTACGCAGGATGTCGGTTCACTTGGCCGACCCCTTCTCCCTCCCTCTACACGCCTATATAACCCCCCTTAGCCCTTCCTTCCCCAGCAGTCCTCAATCCCTCCCACAGCAGCCCAGCCCCCCTGTAACGACCTGAGGTCATTACTTTGCAAACTATGTCAAATCCCGCCTTAGAAATCAGGATCCCGGAGAATTTTGAATTAGGGCAAACAAAAATACCTCTAGATAGAAATAAATTTTGTGATAAAACTTGTTGCAAAAAACTTTAATTTTTTTACATTATTTCCTTATTCTTCATACATTTTATTACATCTCTTTTTTATCTGCTAATCGCATCTTTGCTTTTATAAAAATATAATACTATTTTATTTACTGCCGTACTTAGAGTATTCTCGAATTACTGGGAATTTCAATCCCGGTATTATTTTCTGTACAATATCAGGTCAGGTACTTCTGGGAGGAGCTTGAACAAGAACTTTAAAATCTTAAATTATCAAACTGCCGATGGATTTACAACGGCGCTACTTTAACTTTTATTTATCTTTTATTTTCTCTTTATTTCTAAAAAGGTTGAACAATGTTCAGCGATGAAAATTTATGTAACATGAAATATTAATTGAATGAGAAATATCACTGATTTTTGTATGTGTATTTCATTTTCTTTCAAATTGCTCAATATGATCCTGCGGTATGTGAACACCTGAATGTCGGGACAGTTCTCACTGAGCCGACATCGGTCCATCACAAGGCCATACAGGTGGAGAACTTGCCTTCTAATGGAGAAAGAGATGCAATCCCTAGCAAATAATTAGACTTGAGATCTGTTAAGCTACACACCAAAAAGAAAGCGCTCCATAATAAATTGATGCATATGTTGAAGCAGAAACACGATGGGAATAAGCGTTACAATGCGAGATTGATTGTGACAGGCTTCCAGTAGAAGGAAAAGGTTAACTACGCAATTCGTTTGATATTGAGTCTAGCCGCAAGGGAGGATCTACACGAGGAGCATATGGATGTAAAAATGATGTTCCTTCATTGCAAGTTGGAGAAGGATATTTATATAGCACATCCACAAGAGTTTGAGGTACGGGACAAGCATAATTTTGTATGTGAACCTAAGAAGAGTTTGTATGGGTTGAAGCAAACATCGATATTGTGGTATAAGAAGTTTGATAGTTTCATGTTGGAGAACCTTTACGCTTGGTGTCAAGCGAACCATCGCACATGAGACTGGAAATGTAATAATTAAGATAAACAAGAAAATGTTTGAAAGCAAAGCAAAGTCAAATACATCCCAACTTTAAGAAAAAAATTTAATCTCCATTAAACAACTTAACAAGAAAAAAAGGTGTCAAGCGACTTCAACTTTAACTCTTGGAAAGTCATGAAGAGTGCTTCGGTGATTGCTCAGTAAATGCTACTGCAAATACTAAAATAGTGGGAGCTATTACTATCTATAAAACAAAATGTCAAATCCATGTCATCAAAGAGATTAGGCCATATAAACAAAAAAGTAAAAAATTCTTTATAGGTAAATTATCAATTTTTAAATATTTTAAGCAATTCTAAGTGAAGTTTGTATCTTAGGAAAGTAACTGTATTAGTTTTTCTGTGGGATAGAATTGAGATGAAGAGATTGGAGCTCTTGCATATAGATATATGTAGCCATACATGCACCCTTTGCATAGGTCAAATCATTATATTATATCAGTTTCACAAATAACAATATACAATAGGTTTATTAAAAGTAACAAGTATTTATGATTTAGTGAGATAAAACTTCAAAAAAATGAAATCAGAGAAAAAATCAAATGCACGCATTCTAATAATGGTGGCGAGTATGACTCCTTGGAATACTTAAATCATTGTGCTTCAAAAAGAATCTTAAAGAGAGAACAATTCTGAGAACTCCACCGTAAAATAAACTTATTGAAAGAATAAACAAAAGTCTCTAAAAAATATGCTAGAAGAGCATATTTTATGCAGGTGTGCCAAAGGTTGCATGAAAAGATATAGCGAGGACAACAGTATACTTATAATTGAAAGCCATCATCAGTTGCTTTGAACTTGGGTTTACATAAGATGAATACAAAAGCATGGTTATAACATTTAAAAAAAATTATCTTATATTATTCCAATAGATAGAAATAAATTTGATCCAAAACTAAAAAAATGATATTTTAATGAATAAGGAGATAAATGTAGGACATAGATTAAGGGATATTAAAAAATTTATTAGGAACAGAAATAGCAGATCTTTTTACGCCAGAGCTAGTCAAACAAAAGCAAAAACGTCTCAAGAGTAGCTTTAACCCAACATGCATGTGACCCATGTCAAAAAATCGCAAAGAACTTACAAGCCAACAAATTCAAATCCAGCTTCTCTTCATAAAAATTTGTTTACAAAATACAGAAAATTATCCAAAGATATGATGAAACAATGAGATTAGATGATTTAGCAAGTGGGAGCTTGTTATGGAAAAGATATGAAGTCTCTTTACACCACCTGAACAGCAAAATAACCTAAAGATCAGAAAACAGTGCAAAATTAATGGTTTTAGAAAATTAAAGAGAAAGGGAATAATAGCAAAAAACCAATGCCAATTATTAAAGGCTTTTTATATAAAAAAGATATTGATTTTACAGAAAAAAAAATCTTACATTGTTAAATTATCAACTATTTGTCAAGCTATAAGCATTGTAGTCGCCTAAAAATAAAAAATTAGAGAAGATAGATGTGGAGACAACCTTTATCTATTATAACCTTGAGGAAGATATCTATACGACTCAACCTGAAGGATTTGTTAAACTTGAAAAGCAAATTTAGTCTAAAAGCTAAATAAAAATCTTTATGGAATGGAGCGAACCACCCCATGACATTTAATAATAAATGTTTGCTAGCTCTATACACAGTATTTGTTTCCGTAGATGTAAGGTTAATTATTATCAATAAATAAAAGCCCTAATAAATTATTTGTATATTGGTGATATAGTGATTGTAGATGATAATGCTAAAAAAATAATTAAAACAAATTTGACATAAAGGCTTAAAAGAAGCTAAGAAGATTCCCCCGATAAGAATATATGGAGACAAAGCTGCAAATATTTTAAATCTATCACAATAATCTATCACAATAACAATATATTAAAAAGGTCTTGGATGAATTCAATATGAAAGAAGTCAATTAGCACACCACTTACTCCAAGTTCTTAAAAGATCAGTCACAAAAAAAGAAAAAAATGCTATATAATTGAAGTGTCATATGCATCGCACCTAACTCATTAATATAATAGTATATATAAATTCAGGCATTGCACGTATAGTGGAGAATTTGTCAAATTCATTAAATGAGCATTGGGAAGTTGTAAAAGGGATATTGCACTGTCTCAAAATTACAACTAGTATTTCATCAATGTTTAAGAGGGCAGGCTTGAAATTGCATGGATATATTGATGTAAGCCTAGATGGAAATCTAAATACTATAAACACACAATCAAATATATCAACACATTTAGAGGTACTGGTATCAGTTAAATTCCACAATTGCAGAAGATAGCTGCATTATCCACTATAAAAGCTAAATATGTAGCATTACTAAAGCTTGTAAGAAATATTATGGCTGAAAGGTGTTTTGAAATCTAAACAAACAAAACATAAGAAAGTGCTTCTCTTTTGTCATAGTCGAAGTGATACTCATCGGTCAAAGAATGTTTTTTATTCAAGAACAAAACACATTCAACTCAAATATAACTATATACATAGTTTGCTTAAAACTAATGCTCTACAATTCTTAAAATCATAAGAACAAAAAATCTGGCCAATATATTTACAAAAAAAGTGCCCTATCTTCGGTGTGATAACCACTAATTAAGGCATACCTCTTCTTTGAGTGTCAAAATTAGGCAATCAAATAATATCGAATATTTCAATTCAATAATCTCATTCTATGATTATAAATAAATAAGAAAGTAAAAGCAAACCACACCACGCTCATACACAAAAAAGAAAGGGATAATGGAAGTATAATAGAAGAGAATGAAAGAAAGAGAAAGAGAGTAATAAAGGAAGAGATGCATACGAGAAGGTTTTTGGGGAATGAGGACAATATCATTGGATTCTTTGAAAAGAGGTACCACTCAAACAAGAAAAGAGTTCTAGGCAAGAAGGAACTTATGGCACTTAGTCATCACTAGCTCAACCGTCCCTTTTGTAGCAATGAGTCACAATTCTCTATCAATATTAACACAAGCATTAAAATCATTGTCCATATCATTTATTTTATAAGAAATAACTTCTATATATATGCATCCATGGAATGTAAATAATTTCACCGAATAACATACATCTTGTATATTTTGTTTGTGCTTATTGGAATGATTATGCTTGTGCCATATATCTTATTGTTCAAAATCATTCCATCATCTCATATAAACAGTGGTGGATTTATAATTTTTGAAAACTTTGAAGATAACATGCCAGCAAGAGAAACATCAGCATCTCCTAATAACAATGCATAACAACACATAGCACCAGCATATAATTGAAGCAAAAAAAACTGTCTCAATCAGAGGGACCAATATGTAGAAATAAATTTCGCTTTATCTTTACTTGCTTTTTAGTCGATATGTGACTTTACAAATATACAGTGTGCCAATAAAAAGGGAGAATAAAACTGTGGATTATGAATGTGGGTGCTCCAAAATAGAATGCAGGAAACCTCCACTTCCTTTTAGCACTTCAATAAAATTTCAATCCAATTTTCTTTTTTAGAACTTTAAAGTAGCTTAGGAAACATACCAATCATTAAAACAGTTCAAGCACAAACAATGGTTGCAGGAGGGCAACACAAACTTGCTATTCGGCATCATACAAATTCCACATTCATCCTCACTTTCAGAGCCAACCACAGAGAAACTCATCCAGTCAGAATCAGACCTTCTCCGAAATCTTTCCAGAAACATTGTTCTTTGACCTTCATCCTCCATTCTGGTTGCTTCTTTACGTAATTGTTTCAAGGTAGGGAAAATAAAGGCTGCCATTAATGTATAAAGGTAAAACACAAAGGTTAAGAATGCACTGAAGTTGGGCAAAGCATTGCAACAAAAAAGGAACTTGCCGTAAAATTGCTTAATGCTTGCTTTCTTTTCATGGGTTGACATTGTTGTTGTTCCATCAAAATAAACCTGCAGGAAATCAGTTTAAAAGCCTCCCAGCACTTAACAAACCTTAAAATAAGGGCAGAGATATCTAAGTCTCAATTAGATGAATCAAACCTTATATATCAAAATTCTCAAGAGTCCAATGGCTCCTGCAAGACTACAGTCCATCCATTGCACCAAAAAAAGAAATAAGGTGGCAGCAGGACTGTAGCATATGCGGATTTGTAAAAATGCACCGTCGCTTGGACATTCCGAAGCCCTGGAAATTAAAGTAACTAAGCAAGAATTAAAAGAACTATCAGAACAAAGAAGTTACCATTCACGCGTAAAGTAAAATTAGAAAATAGTAGTTCAGTCGGCGGCACCACACCCAAAAAATAATACATTTTAAAGCAGAGACATCATGAATTCAGTCAGTGCTTTTTTTTATCTTTCTTTTCATCGGAGGCAGCCCTTTGCAATACACAATGGAAAAATTAAGGTTATGCATTTCAATTGAATGATAAGATTACAGGTTTACCGAGAGGGTAGAATATACGTTCACCTTATGAATACGATAATAGATTCCATTCCATACCATGTGAGTGAGAGGGATTGCAAAAACTATAAGAGAGACTAAAGGTTTGAAAATAATTTATTCAAATCACCGAAAAGAATTCACAAATGACAAAGAAGAAAAATCATCCTCCAATTGAGGATTCACAATTGACAAAGAAAGAAAAAGCATACTTCAAAAGGAAATCACAAAGATGGCTGTGGGAATCTTTTTCATGAAGACTAGTAAGTTGAAAGACAAACTTGAGAGAGAGCCAAAGATATGCCTATGTTGGTGTGAAAAAAATTTGAAGCAACCGAAATGATTCTTGATGAAAATAGTGTCTACTCCTAATGCAAATTGCATTAAAATTTATAAAAAATTACAATTGTACAAGAGGGTAGAATCAGAGAACAAGCACTTAATTTCATTAAGATAAAATGGTGAGAATACAATATACACATATATATCATATTATAAATGCTATGGAGAAAAAATCTCTTGCTGTTTTATGCAATTGAAAAACCATATATGATGCATGGAACTGCAAGCGGTTGAAGAGCAATCACATGCGGTTTAGGGGTAGAAGTGTTAATACCCCTTCAAACTGAAGCTCAATGAACGAATATTCAGTTTGGTGCATAGGTGACATATCCCGGTGGACAAGAAGGCTATAGTGAAGAGGTCAGCGAGTTGTTTTATCGAATAGATGTGATGCACGACAATGTATTGACTCTTGATGCAGTCACGAATGAAATGATAGTCAATTTCGATGTACTTCGTCCGTGCGTTGAAGATTGGGTTGTTGTCTAGAGCTACAATGGAGATGTTGTCACATTGTGGTCGGTTGAGTGGAATGAATGTCGAAGTCTAGCCAATTAATGTCTTTGGCTGCTGTGGCGAGAGCGTAGTATTCAGCTTCAGAGGAAGAGCGAGCAATGGTGGTTTATTTTTTTACATGCCAAGGTATTAGTGTAGAGCTGAGGAGTGAGCAGTAGCCAGATGTACAGCGTCTGTCAATAGTATCGTTTGCCCAATCGGAGTCGCAATAAAAGGTGAGTTGTATATCACTTTGAAGTTTGGAGAATGTGAGCTCAATGGTGCCTTTGACATAACGCAGGATGTGTTTGAGGTGACGGAAATGAGAATTGAGTGGAGCATGCATGTGCTGGCAAGTATGAGCTGACTCGAAGTCGAAAATTTGAATCGAAATGATATTTCGAGCTGACTCGAATTAAGTTCGAGTCAACTCGAACTCAAATTTGAATGATTCGAATTTGACTCGACTCGAACTCGATTCGAGTTCGAGTTGAGTTCAACTCAAAATTTTTGAGTTTGAGTTAAGCCTGACTCGCTCGAACTCTAATCGAAGCCAACCCTAAACAGCGGAGTTAAATCGGAGTCGTCCGATTGATCGAGCGACTGAGATGCAACAGAGCATTGTGCGCACTGTGCTCTGTCGCCTGTTTCAGCTCAGCGGCGATCGCACGGGATCACTGGTAACTGCTCGGAACGGTCGCCTTCCCTGTCCTTTTGCCGCACCAAAGCCCCAGCCACCATCTCCAATTGAACATTTACGTCTTAACTATCAAACAAAGAACTCTCTCGATGTTTCCAGCCGTTGCTCGACTCGACGAACCAACAATCGCTGAACCCCAGGTACCCCCATTTCCTTTGTAATTTACATTCCAATTATTGCAATGATCATTCATTTCTAGATTTTAAACACCAAAGTATCGAATGTCAAGTTCAATAGGGCTCGAGTAAGCCCGATTGATACTCTTACGCACCAGGCCTGTACAGTAATGTGAAGTGCTTGGGTTGAGTGGCGTCCCGACTAACCACCCTGTGATGGCCCATGTTAGGTTGGTAACAACCAATCTAACATAGCGTGCATCTTTTCACAGGATCACAGTGGCAGCTAAGTAAAATAGCAGTTAAACAACATCCAAAGTCACGAAAGAATAAAGAAATTTTATTCATTTAAAATAAATAACATCCAGATTTGTTACATATTTGACATCATACAGAATATAAATGTTAGTCTCTCGTAAAGAAAATATAAACTAAATTACAACCCGCACCATGATTCTCTTTAACATCCATTAAATCGTACTACTAGAACGCCTAATCTATGAGCATACTTTAGGATCATTACCTAACTCTAAAGTATTATATTTAAACTAAATTCATACTTGATTATACTTAAAGAATTTAGGCAACTTTATCTGAAAGAATCATATTACAATATTGGAGAAAAAGAAGTATAATTGAATCGATAAAACCTCTCTTTATCAACATAGAACTCATCTATTATGTTTGAGCAGCACAGCATGCTTTATTAAAGCAAGATATGAAAACTTCTTGAGTTTTTATTTATGATCAAAAATTGGTATAAACTTAAAATTTTAGTGTTCATTAAAACATAAGTTAGGACATAATAATTAATGATTTGATATTGATAACATTCAAAAGTAGTTATAATTGACTTCATTATATGACATAAAGATCTTGTAACTCCTTGCCCTCATTAAGAATTTATTAAACAGTTGATTTGTACCGATTAGATCTTTTCCTAGTGTTAGCTAGTCAGACCTAATCATTATGCTGTAATTCAGACATCAATCTACAACACAACTATGATCAAATAAGAATTGGTCACACCAAATTCCAATCCATAAAGCAATTACATAAGTCTATGGTCAACATAAATCAATTAAATTACCTCAAAAAACATGATTAAACAACCTAGTCTTAAGTTAAGTGATATGACAAATTTATTGATAAATACTAGGTTCAAAACACCACAATGTTAAATAAAAGTACTTTAATGATATGAAAATGAGTCACTTATTTATAATGATTGTTTGCATACTAACCAAACTTCTATTAACATATCGTTTCATATTGACTCATCATAAAATAAATTGAATAAATGAAGTCTTACTGATATCAATTAACAGTAGCTAATTAGTTCACATTTACAACTCTCCTAAGTATAGCTTGCAAAGAAGATCGTACCTGCAGAAAAGATCGAGCGCAGAAAAATCTGGCGGAAGAGGAAGGAGTCGTGCGGAAAGAGGTCGACTGTTAGAATGGTTGAGGTCTCCTTCGTCTGCGTCTCTATCGCAGCCTTCAACGTCAACCGTCTACGTCGCTTCCGTAGATATCCAAAGTCGTCTCCGTCGGCGGGTTGGGTCGAGAGGCTCGATCAGCTAAGGGGAGAGCGAGGGGTCGAGAGAAGCTTGTTGTGAGGGATCGTTGGTTCTATAAGGGTTTAATAGGACATGCGTACGTAACGCACACCCGTTTTGTAACGACCCAATGTCGTTACTTTTCAAATGGTCAAAGCCCGCTTCAGACATCAGGACCCGATGAATTTTAAATTAAGGCAAACAAAATTTCCATTAGATAGAAATAATTTTTAGATCAAAGTACCCTAGTTTGGGAGAATTCGAATAATGAAAACTCCCACTTTATTTTTTTGAATTATTTAAATCTAATAAATCAAGAACATTGAAATACATGTCTGAATTCATCATTTTCAGTGTTGTTGTGTTAAGAATATTATTTAAAGGTTGCTCAAAAAGTTTCATCAAATTTTGAGCATCGGTTTGATCGTGGTTAATTTTTGAAGTTTTAAATTTCAAAAATTGATTAAAAATAAAATATTGGTCCGAATCGAAAATTTTTGGCGCAAGGGTGTTCGTTATGTCATAACACACCTCGATGTCAAGTTTCGTTATTTTTGGACGCCAAACAGTAGAAAAATGTGAAAAATTTAACTTTAAAATTTTTTATTAAATTTTCCTCTATTCCTTCCTCCCCCTTTTCTGCTGACTCTCCCCGCTGCCTTACGCCCTAAGGCGCGGAACTTTCCGCGCCTGGGCATTTCTTGCGCCGTTTTGGCGCGGGAATGGTCGGACAATTGGCCGACCATCCCTATTGCTTTGCCCCCCTCTCTTCTCTATAAGACCCCCAACCCTTTCCCTTCCTTCCCCAAAACCTGCAGCCCTCTCCTCCCCCTCACAACAGCCCAGCCAGCCTCCCTTCCCCTGCCGACAACCACCCTCAGACTCTCAGCCGGCCAACAGCAGCCCTCCCTTGGCCAGCAGCCCCTCCTGCTACAGCCCTCCCTCGGCTGGTCAACAGCAAGCCATCCGGCCAGCCAGCCCCCGCTGCCCCGGCAACCTCCTACCAGCTGCCTTCCGCCACGTTCAGCCTCCCTCCATCATTTTTGGCAACTCCAATCCATGTAAGAAGAGAAGTTTAACATAAAGGAAAAGAGGAAGAAAATGATATGAGATTTTTAATATTTTATTTTCTTTATATTATTTCTTATTTAAAAATATACTACTATATTTTATTTTGATGTCATTAATTAATAATGAACAACAGTACAAATGCTAAAAAATAACTATTACTTCCATACTGTCTATTTCAATTCAAACATTTTTTATTCTGTCATTATTACTTTCTGCAATCGTTCCTATTTTGTCTTTTCTTTCGTACATTATTATTATCATTATTATTATTAAAATGATAATAATAATGTTATTATAAATATTATTGTATCATTAGTATTTTAAAAATACGAACTTCTATCAAATTGAGAAAATGAGAGAGAAACATAATAGAATTAAAAATAATAATATTAGCAAAAAAGGCTAATTTAAAATATCAAAAACTTAATTAAAGATTGAGTGAACTGTCACTCATCCAAATTGTTAAATTTTTGAACTTATAGAACAAGGTACCAGATGTCTTTTATTACTCTTGTTTAAATATGTTTTTCTGCTCAGCATCGCACAAATTTGATAAAAATGCTTTTTAAAGTCACATAAAATGATATATGAACAAGTTTGGATAAGTGAGAAGCAAGGGTTCCATGTTGATTATATTTTTTGTCTGATCAGACAACCGCTAGGACGAGGTTATCCGATATTGGGAGTCATAAGGAGCCTATACTGATAAGCCTTTGAGGGGGCAGATATAGAGGAATGATGGGATATGTAACATAAAAATGAACCTCCCTTTTCCTCGATATTATACTTTCCAACAAAATCATATTTTTGCCTCAAATATCAAATGCTAAAATTCTGTATTTATTTTTGTGACTGCAATTATTTTTATGCTAAGTTTCAAGTGTAATTGAAACAAGTTTGCAGGAATAAGTTCGTATAGCTTTTATTTCCTATCAAATAATTAATTATTTTGCTTATTATTTAACATTTGTAAAGATGACATCTATCAGTACTTAGTTCACAACTAACTGGTATTCGAATGCCCGCACTTTTGAAACGTGCCCAGATCAAGAGTTCGTCCTTGAAGAAAGGTACTAAGAACCAAGCAGTACTGATACTGCTTCCTACTGATTTTCAGCTTTCTTTTTTACTCTATTTTAAAAAGTTTGTAACTTTTATTTTATTTTAATATTTGTATCCAAGACTTATAAATTAATAAATAAATAAATTATGTTTGATATCTCTATTTTATCTCTTAAATCACTCAATATGATCATGCGACTAAAGGACTTGTTGTTTTACATCACCACAAACCGGCATCGGGTCCTCACACGTTCCTTGAGGCATAAGTCACGGACTGGGCTCGCCAACTCTCGCATACATAACGCACCTCCTTCCAAAACTATCGCCTCTTTTATGCGTCGTTTGCAGGGAGGTAACGACTACCCATACGTTCCTTCAACCTTTCTATTTGAAACCATCGGTTAGCTTTATTGCTGATGATTTCTGAAAAGCTATTTAGGCTGTTTTAAACGAAACGCATATTTTAACGCATGATAATTCTTTAATGGGCAGGAAATTTTGAATTACATTGAATGCTTTTATCTCAGCGGGTTTTCTCAAAACTTCCTAATTATTTTATTCTGTCATACATGTTGTAGCGCTTTAATAGATTCTAGCGAGAGCTGATGAAAATAGATTTTAGCGGAAAATTTTAACAGAAAACTGAAATTTGCGGGAAATAAACAAAATTTAAATATTGTGGGAAAATATTGTCTTCCTTATAAATGACCTAGGTCATTACATGACATTAATTTTTTGTTTTGACAACTAAATTCATTAATGAATTTACTAATCATCATTAAGGATAATTAGTACATTTTTGAGCCTATAGAGCTCCAAATTTAATAAACTATCGGTCATTGAAATTCTTAGACTATAAGGATTAGTAATTTACTATGTTTGTATATATTTGACATATAAATCAAAATATCTAATTTTGGAATTTGGAATATTATTATTTTATTCAAAATTTAGGTCTTTGACTCAAATAGATCCTTTTTAGATTTCTTAGGTGATGTAAGGGATAGCTAAATCTATAAAATGCTATGCTTTAATTGGTTAGAAAATTACCTTAACCTTTGAAAAGGAATAATTTAGGACTTATCCTTTTAAAATCTTAGCAAAGATGTTAATTTTGTGAACTAGAGATTTAGGGAAGTAAATGATCAACTATTAGACACTTGTAATGATTCAAGAGTATAAAACTTAGAACCACTTTAGGTTATGAGAGTTATTAGTTATGAATAGATGATTCAATAATTGAGAATTTATGTGGAAGAGAGATGGAACAAATAGATCATATTTAGGGTGGCAAGCTAATAACATCTAGACAAAACCAAGATTTACGTGAAGTTAATGCTTAAGTGAATCTAGACTAATGATTCATCCCTCCTTAGATCCTTAGTGAACATTGGCATAGAAATATAGTTAACTTATCAAAGAGAAGATTAATTTGGAATTACTAGAAACCATTTAGGTTAGCATGAGAATTAGTGGTCCCAATAGCCAAAGGTAAGATTTGGTAACTAGTGAGGGTATAGGCTCACTTAGGAATTTTAGATGACCAAGTGACTAGATTGTTAGATTTAAGTTAAGTGTTAGAATAACCTATCTTTAATATAGTTAAAATAATATTATATTTAAATTAATATTTTTTAAATTATATTTTTATGTACCTATTATATTTCAATTAACTAAGACATACATTTAATGTCTTAAATTAATCAGGAGTTCAATTAACCCTAATCATTAAAGTTAGAAAACTATAACATAACAAACAAATATCACATGGCTTGTAAACTTGAAATTGACAAACTTTGAACTGCAGCAACACTTTAAAACTTTGACCTATTTGATCATAATATTTAACATTGTGCATAAATATAAACATTAAATAATACTGAGAAGGGATTTTATTTTGGGTGGATTAGTTTGTACAGACATTATTGAGCCAGGTCTAGCTTTGGAGTGTTTAAGAGACTACACATGTTCTAGAAAGAGAGTGTGTAGTTATACAGTAGACCCTAATACATACAATTGGGTAGACATACCTAACTACTCATTGTTCTATATGTGCCCACAAAACATAAAACAATAAAATAACTTAAAATTTACATTTACTGTTTACATTATTCAGATCATGATTTACAGCTTTACTTTTATATGTTTCCATCCAGCTTACCACTGCTGCATTCTTTATATTGCCTTTATAGCTATTCAGCATGTATTTACTTGTTCATATTCAGCTCATATTAACTCAAATACATTACTACTTTTTCTTGACCTATTTGTTGCAGGGACTCAGTATTCATTTTTAGCTTCACCTTTTGAAATGACCCTAGGTCATTGATAAGGAAAGTGTTAATGTTTCGCAAATTTCAGTTTCCTTTCCGTTGAAATCTCCTGCAAATTTCAGTTTCCTTTCCGTTACAATCTCCCGCTAAAATAATTTTTCAGTTACAAATATTGATTAAGGAAATTTTTCAAACTAAATGCTGAAATAAGAATTTATATTGTCATTAAACCATAATCAAATTAAGTAAAAGATAAATTACCTCTTTAAAGGCAATAATTGGCTATCCACGTTGAAACCGTCGGCATTTAAGACCGTAATCCACTCAAAGAAGCCGAAGAAATTGGGTGTGCGTTACGCACGCACACCCTATTTAATCGAGCACATATCCCCTCGATTCTTCACTACTCCACTCGCCTCCCCCTCTCTTTCTCTCGACCAAAGGGGCGTGCCTGAGCCGACGGAAGCACGCAGCAGGCGACGGTGACGGCAACTCGATCCTTGCGTCCGATGACGTCTCAGCGCGCACGGTTCGGCCCTCCCGCCTCTGCGTCGAACCTTCTTCCGCTCGATTCTTCTCCGCTTGATCTCATCCAGCGCCGATTCTTCTCTGCTATGACGCTCGACTCTATGCCGACCTCCTCCGCACGACTCTGCGCCCAATCGCCCGATCCTCTGCGTGCGCCGACTCTTTCTGTGCATTCGACTAAACCATAAGGTACGAACCTCATGTTCAAATGCTTCGATCAAGATGCTTATTAGTAATATCAATGAAAAATTTACTTTAAAAATTATTTTGTTTCTTTATTACTCTATTTTATTTTCAATAAAAATTAAATATCAGAAACCTTAGATTATAGTGAAGTTATAATTTTAAAGATATAAGTTTGGAATTCATTTTTAGTTTAGTACATTAAAATAGATCCAACTCCTCTTTCAATTGTTAGTTTTGGAAATCACTAATTCTCAGTTTGAATATTAGGGGGAGTCGTCTATAGATACAGTCAATCGTTTATTTTAGTTTCATCGAGACTTAAGATCCAACTGCATTGCTTCAATAGGTTAAAATCTATTTAACTCAAAATTTTGACGTAACTTTGGAGTCTTTGCTATTGAGAAATATGAAATTATACTTAGGAAACTAAAAAACTAAGTGTTATGTTTGGAATAAGAACTTTGAGCTAGAGATTTATAATTGCTATGCAGTTTCATCAATTTTATACTCGATTGTTATTGATGAAATCAAGGATCTTAAAATCAAACTGCAATTTGAATGTAATTTGGTATATGATGGTTCAATGCTATTAAAAATCACTTTGATTATTATTAGAATACACTATGCCGCTATCAAGCATGTATAGAGAATTGGATTAATCTGATTTAGCTAGAACGTAAGATCATTACTATGTATTCTGATCTTGAAAGACATTATGCTTTTAATCCAAAAAAAATTGAAGTTTAAGGATGAGTAAAAGATTATCAATTGAGCATCAAACCCAAATTGAGTCAAACCTAGTACAGAGTGAGTTCCAATGTCTTCTTAAAGTTCAAATAAGTAGAGACAATTAAAATACAAAAATTTAAATCTTAACTAGTCCAAAACTTTGAGAAAGTTTGAGCTTAAATACGTTCAAGTTCTAAAACCTAATCAGAGAATTTTCAAGTTTAAGTTTAGGAATGAGAAAATAAGTTTTAATCTTATAATTAGTCATTACAAAGACTAATAAAATTACAATTACATAACTTTTGCAGACGCATCAAATCTTTCAGTACTACATCAGAACTGTGTGTGATTCATTTAGTTAAGTCAAACACAAAAGGTGCACTAGATATTATTTTAATGCTTTTTACTATCATTTGCTGCTTAGGCATCGCTTTGTGACTGTTTTGTACTGCTACTTAATGCACTATTATTACTACTAATAATGTAAGAGAAATAAAATGATGTTTATGTATCTTGTGAATATTGCAAGAATGGTTCCGAAACAGAGCATGAATAGGTTAGGGACGGGGCTAGTCCTTGGGAGCTATAAGGGTGCTATCTGAAGCTTTTGATGGAAGCCCAGGTGAAGGTTATGCTTAAATGCATGTTTATTGCCACCTAAAGCCCTTAAGGGGGCTCAGGTGAAGGTTTATGCTTAAATGCATATAAATCCAGTCTCATGGTTCTGGCTTTGCTCATCAGAACTGCGATCATTGCTTCATAATATCATAGACATAAACATAAATATGAACTTTTATGCAATTATTGCTTTTCCATTTGAAAATTTAGCATGTGATAAGAGAATATTTATTTTGCAGGAGTTATGATTATTTTTTTGCTATAAACTATATTTTCCTGCAATTAATATCATTTTTGCCTTCCGCTTTTGCTTAAAGTATATTTTTAATATCATTTGTATTTAGAATGTGCACTAAAGCATTATTTTTATAATGCAAGACCAGATACAACTGGAGGAAGCTGATATAGTTTAAAGACATGGTGCGACAAATTAACGGATTCTAACTGCCTCTTCAAGGGATAATTATTTTTGTATAATGAAAGTCATGTAATAAATTCTGAATATTATTTTATATTAAATTGAATGAATATTATTTCTTACACTTAAATGGCTCTGGATGTGTTTAACTGCTATTTTACCTAACTGCCAATATGATCCTGCGTAAAGATGCATCCGATGTTAGATTAGTTATTACCAACCTAACTTGGGTCATCACACATTTACTTGTCATTTTTAATCATTTTCACATTTTTAATATTTCTATTTTTATAGCATTGTGCTCCTCTTATATGCTAATGTAAATTTAATAAATGTGATATCCATTAACCGATAATAAAATGTTAAACCCTAAAATATACTTAAACTTATTAAATTTAATCAGTTTTTTTTATTAGCTTTGTCTTATCGTATTAAAAACTAAATACGATAGATCAAGAACTTGAAGGTGATCCACCAGGTGAGCCAAAAGTTGGACTAGAAAATCAAGTGCTGATTTAGAATTCACTTTCAGTTAAGAGTTGATTTATTTTCACATACTGTATAACTTAGACTTGCTTGAGACATTTTACTTATTTATAACGAATGCTTTTTCTTTTATTTTTCTGGATTGTTGTAATAGTAATAGATATTATTATATTTATAAATACATCTATATTTTCCATCTTATAGATCATTTGACCTCCATAGTACTTAATAATGGGTTAAAACTTCCTAACCTAGTATCAAGTGCTACAGTAACACTTAGTGTTGGATTAGGATATCTAATCTAATATCGGGTCATTACAGTGATTGTGTTTATGTTACGCAACTCATTTTGTTCTGAGGTGTGTGAACAAGTCAATTGTTGGATGATACCATAATAGGTGAGATATTGTTGGAATGACTTGTTAGTATACTCGCAACCGTTGTCTAAACAGAAGATTTAATTGGTTTACCGAATTGAGTTGAGAAGAATTTATGAAAAGCAATGAATGTGAAGGTTACTTCATGTTTGTATTGTAAAGGGGATATCTGTGAAGTCCCGATGCCTGTTTAGCGGAAACCGTTCTGATATCGAGTGTTCCTTATCGCATGATCATATTAAGTAATGAAAGAAAAGAGACACATAAAAAATCAATGATATTTCTCATTTATTTCAAAAGTTCATATTACAAAATTTTTCATCGTACTCCTCGTACAAAAGTGAAAAATAAAATAAAATAAAAAATATAAAAGATAATAAAAAAAATACGCCGTCATAGATCCATTAGCAGATTCAAAATTTTAAGCATTAGGGTTCTGGTTTAAGCTCTTCCAGAAGTACCTGACCTAGTATTGTACAACAAATAATACCGAAATTAGAATTTTCAGTAATTAGAGAGTACTCTAAGTGCCACAGTAATTAATGCAGTATTATATTTTATAATAGCAGAGATATGATTTGCGAAAAAGAGATACAGGAAAAATAATAAGGTAAAAGCGCAAATGAAATAATTAATTTTTTGCAAAAGATATTAGCTCAAAGATGTAGGTTACTGATGCCGTTTTTCCAGTAACCCGCCACGAATGTTGTTACTGATATCATTTTTCCAGTAACAACCCATGAATGCTATTACCGATGTCATTTTTCCAGTAATTAGTCACGAATGTCATTATTGATGTCATTTTTCCAGTAACTGGCCACGAATAAAAAGGTTGTTGATTTCTAACAACCAACCAAGCATTAATGTTACTGATGTCATTTTTCAGTAACCCACGAATATTACCACATTGATTCCGAACAACCAACCAAGCTTCAAAACAAAATTTGGCTCGAAATAATTAAGCAAAGTAAAACAGTAATAAAAATGCAAAATGTAATATATATCATATACTGGGTACCTTTTATCCTTTAAGTTTGGATGAGTGACGGTTCGCTCAATCTGCATTTTAAGTTTATAATATTTTAGTATTTAGCCAATGATTTTAGGAATATTATTTCTTTTAAGGATTTTCTTACATTCTTCTTATTTATCTTTATTCTTTCACATTCTTATAATGATGTAATTATTAAGTCACTTTATGTAATTATATTAAGGTTATGAAAGAATAAAGGCAGAAATAAAATTATTTGATTAGAAATAATAGACATCTTTATTATATTTTCACCATTATCCATTATGTTAATGTGAACGATGTATCTGAGATGTTAATATTATTATTATTTTTATTATACTAATGATTAAGAATAAAAAAAAAATATTTCTTTTCTTCAACATTTTTTACCTTAGATTAGGATTGTTTGGAAAATGAAGGAAGTCGAAATTGATGACCGAACGGTTAACCGAGGTTGTTGCAGCATGAGGGCTGGCTAGCGGCGGTAAGAGAGGGTTGCTAGGTGGTTGAAAGAATAGCTGTTGTGGGGGCTGGTAGGGGCTGAGGAAGGAGCTGGCAGCTTGTTGGCTGCTGTGGGCTGAGGGAGGAGCTGTTGTGGGGGCTGGTAGGGGCTGAGGAAGGAGCTGGCAGCTTGTTGGCTATTGTGGGCTGAGGGAGGAGTTGTTGTGGGGGCTGGTAGGGGTTGAGGAAGAAGCTAGCAGCTTGTTGGCTTCTGTGGGCTAAAGGAGGAGATGTTGTGGGGGCTGATAGGGGCTGAGAAAGGAGCTGGCAGCTTGTTGGCTGCTGTGGGCTGAGAGAGGAGTTGTTGTGTGGGGAGAAGAGGGAGGAAGGGTTGCTGTTTGGAGAGGAGAAGGAGGGCTGCAATGTGGGGAGAAGATGGAGGAAGGGCTGCTGTTTGGAGAGGAGATGGAGAGTTGTTGTGTGGGGAGAAGAGGGAGGAAGGGCTGCTATTTGGAGAGGAGAATGAGGGTTGTTGTATGGGGAAAAGAGGTAGGAAGGGCTGTTGTTTGGAGAGGAGAAAGAGGGTTGTTGTATGGGGAAACGAGGGAGGAAGAGCTGCTGTTTGGAGAGGAGAAGGTGGGCTGCTGTGTGGGGAGAAGAGAAGAGGGAGGAAGGACTGCTGTTTGGAGAGGAGAATGAGGGCTGCTGTGTGGGAAGAAGAGGGAGGAAGGGCTGTTGTTTGGAGAGGAGAAGGAGGGCTGCTGTGTGGGGAAAAGAGGGAGCAAGGGCTGCTGTTTGGAGAGGAGGAGGGAAAGGAGAAAATTTTAATAAAGGAGGAGGAGGGATGTGTAGAGGCGTAGGATAAGGAAGCTTTGAAGTGTCATTAAGGCGCTAATTAGCGGCCTTTAACGCCCATCCTGGCGGACTGCGTTGAGGGAGAGAGAAGAAAGAATTTCTTAAAGAAATTCTTAAATTTACTTTACCTCAAATTAATCG
Organism: Gastrodia elata; assembly: GCA_016760335.1. Classification (NCBI taxonomy): domain Eukaryota; kingdom Viridiplantae; phylum Streptophyta; class Magnoliopsida; order Asparagales; family Orchidaceae; genus Gastrodia; species Gastrodia elata. Next base: position 45,774,447 of record CM028678.1, on the reverse strand, counting down.
TATTTTTCCATCGTTTGACGTCCAAATATAACAAAACTTGACAACAAGGTGTGTTATGACATTATGAACACTCTCGCACCGAAAATTTTTGATTTGGAGTAATATTTTATTTTATATTAATTTTTGAGTTTAAAAACTTCAAAAATTAACCACGATCAAACCGGCGCTCAAAATTTGATGAAACTTCTCGAGCAGCCTTTAAATAATATATTCAACATTACGATACTGAAATCGATGAATTCGGGCACATATTTCAATGTTCATGATTTTTAAAATTTAAATAATTCAGAAAATAAAACGGGAGCTTTCGTTATTCGAATTTCTCCCAATTTATGGTACTTTGATCTTTAAGAGTATTCTTACTTATGGTATTTTTGTTTGCCCTAATTCGAAATTCCCCAGGATCCTGATTTCTAAGGCGGGATTTAACTTAATTTGCAAAGTAACGACTTTGGGTCGTTACAATATCCAAGTGAAATGTGTAGAATCATCCACAAATAATACATAATAGCGAAAGCCATGCAAATAGGTAGTTCAGGAAGGACCCCAAACATCAAAATATATTAACTCAAATGGTGCATAAGCATGATTACCAAAAATTGGAAAAGATAAATTGTGACTCTTGGTTTCAAAACATTAAATAAAATATGGCCTAGTTGAAGAAATAGAAATACAAAAATTCTTTTTGGCTAACAAATGAAGTGTATCCCAGTGTGGACGTCCTAGTCGGCGATACCTTAAGGTAGTGGAGTCATATGCTGTCAGAAATGTTGAATGAGTGTAGTGTGGAGTCGGGAGTGTATAGAGTCCATGGAGACACAATCCTTTAAGAATTGGTTGATAGGTCGTATGGTCCTGTATTTCATTAGCATTGAAGATAACAGAGCAATTGTTGTCTGATGTGAGTTGGTGAACAAATAAAAGTTTACATATGGTTCATGGAATCGCAGGTGGTTGAGAAGCAACCGCATGCAGTTTAAGGGTAGAAGTTTTAATAAAATTAAATGGAAATATTGTGTATTATTATATTATAATCTAATTTTAGCACTTTGTGATCTTGGGAAGAGTCTTACATTTTGTAATCTAGACTACTTACGCAGAGAACATTTGGAGCCATTAAATTGAAGTATTCAGATCATTGTTTGACTCTTGGATCAGTCCCAAGCCTTTGTTACTGAGTATATCCCTGTTACATGGCCCTCCTACATGCAAAAAACATGCAATTAGCATAATGGAAATTGTGTCCATATGTGATCTCGTGTCCTCTTTGATTCCACCGTGCACAACTACAGCATCATAAGGCTGTGAGAGAATATTTAACTATCCACATGATGCCTTTCCAAGTGAAATTGTGGAGCCTCGTATCAAGCAACTGCTTGTTTCTCCATCTTTAAGGCTTTTGAAGTGTTTCAAAACTAATTAAATAAATTTGTGTAGTGATTGTTGGACTAAATTTCAGAAAAAAAAAATGATAAAACATGCTGAATTCATAATACAAATATTCATTGTCAAATCTATAAAAATTACATGTGTGAAAACATGCATGAATCCATTAGTATGAAGAAATTCCCACTATGGCTCTCGATCTACCAAATCATCAATATTCCATCGTTTTATAAGAACAACTGTCTTTTTTATTTTTTATGATAATTACAATGAAAAATCACAACCGCTGTAAAAAGACTCAAGTAACATAACTTTTTCAAAAGGCAAATCTAATATATTATTTTATTTCAATTTTACTTCATAAAAGTAGATAATGCATAATCATATTCAAAAATGAGTTCGGCTACAGAGCCCAAAATAAAAACAAAAGTTTATCTTTATGTTGTGGCATTTCTTATGTGTAGGGATGGGATCAGTGGAATGAACTTTTATATGTGAGCCATGAGTATATCTCTTTTATATTTTCTACATGAATAAAAATTCAGTAGATTTGGCATATGGTGGTGACTTATTGCAGATCAATATTAAGTAGAAACATAGCAATAGTGACGATAAAAGTAGAAGCACTAACAATTATGATTCACAAATTATTGTTTATCTTTGAGTGATAGTCAAAGAAATACACAAAGAATCATGTTTAACAAAATGATAGCTCATTTGAAAAAATTAACTGTAACTTGTGGGAGCTACATTTAAAAATGTTAGCTCATTCAAGAATGCACTTTGTAACAAAACTATCTTTGAAAATTTTAGCATAAAGATTACAGCAAGTGACAGCAACCGTGTTTAATAAGATGTTGCTTCAAAGATTATCCTTGGATAATAAAAGCGACGTCTTCCTGTCTTGATCAATCATTTGAAGCTAGAAAATTATCGGAATTGTTCAAGTGTCAACATAATGGGAAATCAGAAGGATAAAAGCTCTTGGGTGCAAATCAAATTGCACTGTGATGAAAAATTCAAATATCTAGCCAAATCATGTGAATAAAGAAGATACGGAGATTAAGAGATATGTTTTGAAATAATGTTTTCAGGTCCATATATAACAACAATACTTTGATCCCAGCTTTGAAAAAAAGTAATAGATAGAAATCTTAAGATCTATAAAATTTACACATGATCATGCATACCACTCATTTCAAAGGTTTTTTTTTAGTTTGAAAGTTTAAATAGATAGATTTCTTTTAGGATGTAGGCTAGTAATTGGCTTGGATACAGGTCAAAATACTAGGGGGTGTTGTTATGTGCTACATCATTGGCTAGGAAAAATGGTGTCTTCAATAATGCATTTGCTATTCTTGATTCTAAATGCTGAGGGGCAATGTTCATGAAAAACTTGTTTTTAGCTTTTGATGGTCGATTTCAACACTTCACATTCATATCGGGTATAGAAAAAGGACTAACTAAAGAAATTATATGTATTCCCCTACTCCATGCATAGAATATGCATTCTCAATTTGTGAATAAATACATAAGAAATAATTTTGGTAAATGTGCGAAGTCATTCCAAATAAGTGCACAATTGTACAAGGAGTTAATGTTCAGCCATTATAAAGCCACGTGTAAGCAGCCATTGCAAGCTTCAAGTTAATACAATCATTGCTAACGAAAAGATGATGTCATATTTATAGCTTAGCAATATTCTAGTAATGAAGTTGAGGCAATACTTCATTGCAAAAGAACATTGACAAGATACAATTGGAAGCAGATGATGCTATCAACAAAATTGGGTAAGACCTAATTTCTCGCTTCAAGGCAATGCTTATAGTGTAGTTGTGCTGCAAATTGGTGAAGTGCAGATCAAAGTAAATGATATTATCGCCAATCTTGAGCAAGTCATGCCAGTTAGTCAAGTGGGAGCTTGCACATGTCCATCAAAACTCATTTGCAATAGAAAAGGCAAATGATTTTTAACGATTACAATTATTAAAATTACCTAGAAGATTAATCTTTCACTGATGATAGTTGATGAATACCTACGTATTTTCATGTTGACAATAGTACTGATGTAAGTGCTTCTGTGATTTACAGGAATTAATTTTTTTGGCTGCTCCAGCTATTTGTCTTGAATTCAGGATGCATGAGATGATTCAGGCAGCAATCCAGTAACTCTATGTTGTTGTGTATGTGTTTATGATAATTTAGTGTAGTCTTAGAAAGAAAAAACATGAAGGAGTCGATCTTCAAAGATTATGTATTCCCTTTTCCTTGCACTGTACCTCGAAGAAACTTTTTGAGTTTGATGCTTATCCTGATTAAGAAAATGTGATTAGAACACATCGTTGGTTTTGTTTGTGATAATTGTTATTGTACTGTAATTTTTTATTGAGGTATTCAATGCATTCCTCTTCTTATTTGTTAAATTTGAAAAACACTTTTGTTAAAATGATAATTCATAATTTTATATAAGAAAAATATTATGCTTACATAAGAATATACACTAAAAAGTATCCAGGACCAATAAAAAAAAAAAAAATTTATAATTTTTGCATATAAGTCCCACAAAAAAGTATATTTGACCAATAATCTACTTACACATTAAATTGACATATTATATATATATATATTAGTGTATATTAGTGTGTAAGTGTAGCAATACTCCTTATATAATTAGGTAGCATTAAATATTACAATTGGAAATTTTTCAAAAAGACAATTCAATTTTAAGCATTTCTTTTCCAGAGAACTTTGAGATTGTTTGTGTGGCCTGGTGAAGTTTATAAGCTGCTATGTGTAATGTTTTCAAATATCTTTTGCTGATCGAACAAACCAGTTCTTCTTCGTTTGATTATATTTATATCTTTTTTGGTAAAGTTGAGGCCTCCAACCAACTCTCTGTCCAATGTGGTTCTTCAAATTACATAATAATGTCGTTTTCTTGCTTTAAAAAGCATATATATATATATATAACAAGAAATCGCTTTAGTATTCCGTTATTACTTTAGTATTCCTTTTTACCACAATTTTTTTTGAAGGAACATATGTTAAATAGGTGATAAAAAGAAGGAAGTCTGCAATGTATGTAAAAACCAAAAACAAAATGTGATTAGGGAAGCTACATTGAGATGAATTAGAAGTATAGTCTCCAACCAATTCATTCTTTGTTTTTTCGCTTCTTATTTTCTTTTTAAATTCGGTTCAATAAAAGAGCGAGTCGTTTTCATTTTCAATTTCACAGACACAAACTCCTTAATATTTCACTCTGCATTTCTTCCACGAACTCAAAATTGCATAAAACGCCAACAAACACAAGAGAAGAGCGTGGAAATCGAGCTCAGGAAATAGATGCAAGGGGAATAGGATAATCAGGTAAAGAAATGGAGCCCAATAAATCACTCACAGTGTATTTGCTTGGTATATATCAGCTTCGAGGTCTTCGAGCGAATCCTTGAACGATTTCTTCGTGAAAGCTGCGAATATCTCCAGCAATCCCATCGTTGACAACAAAGGAAGGATGCGGAAACCTATCCCTTTCCTTTAACAACCCTAACGCCGTCCTCCAAAATCGCTAGCTCCAGCTTTTTTCGTTCTTTCGGTATCAGAGCTTGGAGCTTGGAATTGAAAGCGCTGAGCCCGGGAAAGGTGCCGCGATGAACATTAGGAAGGTTTATCCAAACGACCAAACAAATTTATTAAAAATTTAAGGAAGTATTTATTTAATTTAATATTTAAAAAGTATATACTTAATTAAATAATAAAAATATCTTGAGTGATTTTCTTATTTAGTAATTAATTAAACAATTCATTAAATATTAATTTATTGATTAACTAATTGTAATATTTAAATTTTATATAGTATTTTATTTTTAAATAATTAGTTTATCTTACAATTACTAAATGATGTAATTAATTAAATTATTTGTTTTCTTCATCCATAGTATAATTAACAAACATTATTAATAAAATCAAATAAATACTTTTCGTGTTATTAAAAATAGTTAATTAACAATACAACAATAACAATTAAATTCTTTTGGTGTCTTTTTTTATCTCTCTTCAAATTCATAATTTCAAATTTCTAACTCTGGGTGTTGCACTGTCTACGATTAATGCGATCAAACCATATAAGGCGACATTCTTAAATCATATTCAATATAAAGTCATTTCAACCTTACTATAGATAAACACATTTCTCATCATATCATTGCAGGTCTACCCACTCATCCACCTAAACATTCTCATACTTATAACATATATTTTATTAATAACTTTCTATTTGTTGACCAACATTCAACCTCATATAATATAATTTGTTATATATCTGCTCTATTAAAACTTCCTTATTATTTTAAATGAGATTTTCAGATCACACACACTTTAAAAGCCCTCATATATTTCATTCAACTAGTTTTGATGTATTAACCTCATTGCTTTCTATGTTGCCATAATTTTGAATAATTTAACCAGGATATTTAAACCACTGACTCTTCTTGATCATATAGTCCTCGATAGTCATACTTTTGATACATGGTTTTAATTCAAATGAACTCACACTCTATATATTTAACAATAAAGTAAATAAAACTGCAAAAAGATTGTAAAAAAAATAACTTAATAATTAAAAATGTATAAAATTGAGTAAAGTAAAGCTGACTGTATACTGAATACTGAAAGTAAATAAAACTGTGTATGATCCAAAGCTAAATAATATATTATGTAATATTGTATTGCATGCCACTGAAATTATGCATATGAATATGCTACAATACTGTATGCTATTGATATGCAACTGAACTATCTTTGAACTGCTATAAGTCGTATGGTTCAATGTCTACATACATCCTATTGAGAAATACAGTTTACTATGATGTATAAACATCCTAAGTTTTCCTGTTAATGTATACAACATTCTGTAACTCATAAATTATCACTGGTACTCATACATCATGCTCATGCTCATGCTCATGTCTCTACACTATATGATTTAAAGTTCAGAAATCCATAAAATAATTTAAAATCAAATAATGAATTAAGTGTTTCCATTGTGCAGAATCCATCCAAATGGATTCTAACTCCTAGTTCTAATTTCAATAACTAGCTTTGCTCAAAATTTTATTTAAAAATATTAGTTAGAAAAGTTGTATACAGATGGTTAAATATTTCAAATATAGGTGGATTTAACACTTAGCTTGTTTAAAATTACATTTATTGAAGTGCACTTTGATAAGAGGCTGAACCTAGTCATAGTTTATATCTCAAGCTAAGCCATTAAATAACTTATTAACAGGCATACCTAGTCTTCTATGCAATGTGACTTGAGATACTTAGTTTATTTTAAATTGCACTTATCAAAGCACAATGTGATAGGAGGTATAACCTAGTCACAGTTTATATCTCAAATTAAGGATCTAGTTTACTAATTGTAACACTCTTAATATTGGAAGATTTACTCTAACGGGACTGTATTCGTCTAATCTCTTAGGATAGCACCTAATCATAAGTCCACTTTGGAGTGACTCAACCAATCATGAATATTGTTGAAGTGACTCAGCACTATAGATATGTATAATCATATCCAACTAATAATTTAGGTTCTAACAATTATATTTAGCAACCAAGAATTTACCAAAGTCATGAACACTGACCCTAATTGGGTGAATCATACACAAGATTCCAAGAATGTGACCAAGATGTCACTCAATATAAGTTACTACCACTAGGATGAATCTCATTATAAGGACTTTGGGTGATCATACTATAAAGGTTTAAGATCAATCTTTTAAGACTAAGAAGGATCATCTAAGTTTCTATCTCAAGATGTATCAATAAGTACTTCCTATCTCAATGTGCTAACATTTTGTTAAGGCTTTTAATTACACAAAAAATTATATTGTAAGTTCATTAAAATCTTACACATCTAACATTTAACTTAATAATTTGCACTAAGATCGTAAGTTGCATTTGTTAAGTCTGAATTAATTTGATCAGATCAAATGATTAGACCAATCTGATCACATTCTGTACTACAATTATTAGATATAATCAAGAGTATTATTAAAATTTGATATTGTGATAAATCAACTTAGTTTTATAATTAACTTTATGCTAAGATTCTTATATAAGAGAAAATCAAAGATATAAAATATAAGTCCAGGTAGTTAATCACATAAATTATTTTAATAATATTAGCACTTCTAGTACAATGTATTTAATATCAGCATCAAATCAGATGTATTATTGGAATTATGCAAGTTGAATTATATTTCAATCAAAGTTACTTAATTAAGGTGATTAAAGTTTAGATCTTAATATTAAAGTTTAGATATTAATCAAGATAAGTTAGAGTTTAACCGTTAACCTTACCAAAAGTGAGACTAATGGTTGATTTATAGATCAATGGCAAATCAATGCATTATTTGTGTATTATTGATGTCAAATTACAGATTTAGATTAAGTATTATTTACTTAATCAAACTCTTAAAATTTGTATGTTCAAATAGTTTAATGTCAATTGAAGTGATCCAAGGTGTCCAAATTAATGCTAAAGTTCTCTAATATATATAAATATTATATTAATTAAAATAATGAATAATTAGGGCTAATTAAATCTTAAATCAAATATAAAAATGATTAGCACTTGATTGCAAATTTAAAATAATTATGTTCCATGCAATTTGAGTATTAAGATTTACTTAGTCATACAAGCAATCAAATATTCTAACATTAACATTTGGCACGAAATATTTAAGACACGTAAGGAATTTCAGCACATGTTATTTAGGATTTCGCTTTCGGGTGTTGCGACAAACTTCATTTAATTTCCTCAATAAATAGTTTTATGCTTCACAAATTATTTTGCCGCTGCGGCATGCAATAGCTTGAATATATTAATTTAAATATAAATTTAATAAATATCTTTGAAGTATTCTCAAAACTTTTAAGAATATAATTAATTATATCAAATTTATCCCAATCATCATTAATCAAATCCCAAACTAATCTATTATTTAAAAAAAAAAATTAATGCAACACAAATTTATAATGAAATACACAGTTTAACATATAGAATGTGGAGTTCCACCTTATTTTTACATCACTAGAAAGACTTATACGAATTTATGCACCAACTAATTTTACAATCTCATAGAATATTTTTAAGCAGCTTGAAGATTTTTTAATATAAATAATGGTCACTCTAACAACTTCAATACTATTATTGTAGTTCTTAAGATTTTACTGAACAATCAAATTTAAAACACATGCACATCAATGAACATGAAATATTTCTCCTTTAAGAAAATGTTTATTAGTGTTCTCAATTATTTTCTTACAAAATCTTTGCTGCATTATCGTTGAAATGCGCATTATCAAATGTAATTGTCATAATTTATTTGTGGATATCCCGTTGCATTATGCACTCATTAATAACATCAGCAATGACATGTGTGATGTGTGAAGATTTAAGATCAATAAAATTTATAATTAATATATTGCAACACCCAATCTAAATTAATGTAATGTATTGTTAAACGCATATACCTATTAATTGATTTGAAGTCCAACAATTAATTATTACAAAAATATAATTCAGAGACTAGCAATTTATTCATTTTATTCTTTTTTATTTTATAAACTTTCAAGCATTCAGCCCATATAATATTTCTAGAAATTTTTTTATAGTTATTATTTAAAATATGTTTAAATAAATTGAAATATAACTACTCTATAAGCTTAAAAGATAACTTAGTTGTGATAATCATCTTTGTCAATATATTTATAACTTTGGTACTATCGTATGCAAATGTAACAAAAAAATAACTAATTTCAGCGTCTACTATTTTTCCCATATCCAATATCTCTAGGTTAAAATTTTTTATTTTTTATTTGCTCAACTTAATAATAGACAAAGTTTGATATGCCTAAAATAATTTAAGGTATATTCAAATTTCAGGGGCATAATTTTTATGACAATACCTACATAATAAAATGATCCCAAATTGTAATTTTTTTTAATGTACTAATATTTGAAATAATCTGACTTGTTTCATTTATTTGGGATATAATAACAATAAAATTTGTGCTTAATTATCCACATTTTGATTCAAATATAATATTTTATTCACCTCATTATTTATCAATTTATGTCTCAAATGAATTACTAATATTTTCCATTTAGCTAAAATATTAAATAGAAATACAAAATGTAAATAGAATCACTACATCAGTGTGCACTTGCAACTTAAACCCTGAAATATACAAACAACTCACTGTGAGTCTAAAAATCCTAGAATCTAAAAAATATAATATAATAAAATATTAAACAAATTATTAGATTATAAGTCTGTAAAATTGTAATTGTAAAAGCATAATTCTATCTCACTGTTTAACATTAAAAATAGAGTTACATACTCATAAAATATTGCATCTTTAAAAATCCTAAAAACAAACAGAAGTACAGAATATAAATATAATTACTACATCAATTTATACTTGCACATTGAACTATAAAATATGCAAATAATTATAAAACTCAAGAAAATAATATAATAAAATATTAAACAAATGGTTATATTGTAAGTGTGAAAACTGTAACAAAAATAGTAAAAATATTTGTAGTCATATTTGTAAGTGCAAGCTTGGGTTGTTGCTGCAGATTTCCGAAACACATGAAAAAGTCAAGAACAACAAGCCTGCAATATAAGATTCAAAGCTCGGGAGGGAATGATCTAATAACCAGGAGAAGGTGAGAAGTGAGCAGAAAGTGAGAAGCCAAAAAAGAATAAGGCGAGACTCGAGAGAGAAGCCAGAGTCCAGAAGCAAAAAAGATTGAAAAATGGGAACTAACCCCTCTGCGGCTTAACTTGTGAAATGATATTAGAGCCGACAAAGTGACAAGATATTATCGCGGATTCAAAATCCATGATAATCCTTTTGATTTCGAATCCGAAGCGATTCGAAAAATCGGTAAACAAAAAGGATCCATAAGGTTTCGAACTACGATCAGTCAGGTGATAGGCGAGCGTTGCACTTGACTGTGCTGTGGTTATTTTTCTATTAACTAAATGCAGCTATATATATTTATACGTTACAAATTTATATATTTCGAGTTTATTCGAACCTAATTCGAGTCTAGTCAAGCCTAACTTGAACTCCACCTGAATCAGGTTCGAGTTCAGATATTTAACTTGAGCATCGACTCGAAAATTTATAGTCGTTCGATTCGATTTGAAATTAGAGCGAGTTTCGAGTTTCAGTTAAATTTGACGGCTATAATGCTTAAAAATATTTGTAAGAGTTTTTATATGTGAATAATGCTACAAAATTCAAAATTTACTAAAAATATTATTTGTGTTGTGTAATAATTTAAATTGGCTAGTCCTTAGGTTATAAATTTTATAATATAACTAATATCATTTTAACTACGTATTAGAGAATTAATATATTAACAAATTAAAAACATAAATTTTCATGCTTACATATTTCATCGGCAAACGACGCCGTCGGACGGACTTTGTCAATGAGAGTTGAACGGAGATCGAAATAGCCATATGGATCGTCTCCTCAAGCAAGCAAGATCCTCTGGATATCTCAATCTTTCAAATCGCTCCATGAGGTCACTTTTCTTTCCATCTTTCTCACAAATTCGTTTCTCGTTTCAAAGTTTATTTTTTCCGACTAACTCATCGAAAGCCCGCCCGTATGCAGCCGGGCTTCCATTTTTTGCTTACGTTTTTTTTTCTCATGAATTATATTAATTTTCTTGTCGAGTTTTTAAGGACATTATACGTCGAAAACTCGTCGAAAACGCGTCGGAAATGCGTCGTAAACGCGTGTTCAAATAATATTCGCATATCAGAATGCTATGTACTGATCGAGCAACAATGAACGAGAGAAAATTTGCTAGATTTATACTCACGACTTACGGGACGCGCGTAATCGAATGCAAATGGGTGATAACTTTGTTTGGTTCAGGGTTATTATGTTTAAGATGTTAAGAGAGGATGCTTTTATATTGTAAAATGCTGTAAAAAGAAATTGTTTGCCAGAAAAGAAGATGCCTAAGATTATAAGAGCCAGCCTGAATTTGTTGAATTGCACTGTTTCTTTGTGACATTTTCATTTCTTACCTTTCAAACTGTCCGCAAATTGTTGTTTTAATGTTATCACATTGAAACCAACATATGCGACTAAACATTATATGAGATTCTCTGTACATTTCACTCATTTCAGTGCCTTTGAAATATCACCGGATTTATTTTTATAGAAACATTCATTCTTTCTGGCCTCAATGTTACAGGGAAGTGCCTAACGAAGTTTACTGTAATTTGGGCGCAGTCAATGAGGATGAAAAGTGGTGGGAGGTGCACAGCCCATCAATGCTTTCAAATTAGTGTTATCATATGCAAAATACATCATAAATTTGTTGTTCTTCTTGGCTTAAAACTCATTCTATTTGATCTTTTTCAGGGGGTGGAGTTACAAAAACTTATATTGGCTCATAATGATATAGAAGTACTGAGAGAAGATGTGAAAAACTTAAAAATGTTATCTGTTCTTAACATTAGCCACAATAAATTATCCTTCCTTCCTGCAGCCATAGGAGAGTAAGTTTATCTTATCAACTTAAAAATTTAATAAAGAAACATATTTTCACTTTAGTTTTTTTCATGATATCTAATCAAATTGATTTTGTTCTGCAGACTTTCTTTATTAAAGTCATTGGATGTGTCATTCAACTTGCTATCAAGTATCCCAGAAGTTATTGATTCACTAAATTTATTAATCAAGTATGTCTTTTTATATGTTTTCATGAGATGAACTTGTTAATAGTTTTAAAGTAACAAAGTGGCTATGAGACGTTTGCTAGATGTGCTTTTGAAGAGCTCTAAACCTGAGCTAATTTTATCTGCATAAACTACTTTACAATTGTTTGTAAGCTTTTTATCCTTTGTAAGCCAAGCCCAAGCTACCTTTTAGAACGAACTAACCATATATTTTAAAATTTTGTGGGATGAGAAATATAATTTTTAAAATAGTTTGGATAATTAAATTGTTTATATTTTATAGTAAAGTTGTTTCATTAATAGAAATTTAGTGATATTTCAAGTATCTAATACGTTACCATGATAGATTCATTCTTATTGGGTTGTCTTGCAGGAGAAATGTTCTCTTGTTACTCTATTTGCCATTGTGGGACATTATCAACACTTGCAATTATATTGCAAACTGACTGTAGCACTGTAATTATATAAAGCTTTAATGATTTCTTCTCCCATTCCCTTAATTTGAACAAATAAAATCCAATGTAGCTATTTTGGGAAATATTTTGACTAGGGAGAAACAAGGGTCGAGCTTCTCATTGAGTGACTTAGTTGTGTGTGAACGAAGCAGAATGAAGGTTTCCTCTTGCATATGATTAGTGAGGAAGAAAGGAGATCATTGTTGTTGTTTCTGGAGATTCAATTAGAGGAAATTTTTTTTCATTATCTATTTGAAAAATTGTTCTAAGTTTTGCTGAGATTTTTTTCATCACTAGGTCATGAGAGTATTTGGTTTGTTTGTTATATTTTCAATTTTTACTTGAAGATATTTCATTAAATATTTTTGCATAACTCTCACTCCATGTATAAGTCATTTTGATAGTATCAAATTCTAGTGTTATTTTCTTGGGAGCTATTTTGTTATTTTCAAATTGAGAAAATAGTTAAAATGATTCGTTTTCTCTTGTAATTTGTTCATTTTAGTCATTGACTCTTATTTGATCAAGTGCCCAGAACTAAAATGAACAAATTGCAATAGTAAAGTTGACAATTCTCTTTTCATATCGTATTTATGTGCTATGCTAGTTTTGCATCTCCTATGTTAATTTGATTGTTTTTATTGGCTTGGCTATTGGATAGGAACGCAAAGGACATGTGCTTCCATTGGCTTGTATGCATGCTCTTAATCCTTTTGTTTATACCTCTGAATTGCAATATAATTGGCCCACATATTTTATTTTTAGGGCTAACATTCATTCTCTTATTTAATTTCCCAACATAACTCGAGAAATCATTGAGGTGTGGAAATAGCAATTCCTTATAAGAAAATTATATAAAAACACACTTATGCTAGTAAACAAAGTAAAAAGAAATACAACTATGATTTCAACAAAGTGTGCATTCTTTGAATGAACTACCCTTGCACTTAGAATGCCTATTAACTCATATAATTTAGTTTTCAGTGCTTGTCAAATTTAATGACTGTAATTCCTTATTAACCTAGCTGTTAGTAGCATCCAATAAAATGAAGTTTAGATTGTTACCACTATGTTCAATAAATCCTCCATGAACCATGATTGTTTCTCTTGAGCTTCTCTTTCTCTAAGGTATTGGCCCTTATCTACATTACTATTACTAGTATTAATTCAATATGATGTCCTTGCACTTTGACATTCCCAAAGAATGCTAATTTAGGAACATTTGTCACATATAACACAACCCAATAAAGTGCATAGCAGAGTCAAAGGAGTTGCTATTAATTATGAAAAAAGTGCATATATTATTCATATTATACTCATGAGTATTTAAGTTGTTCATTGATAAGGTTGTTAGATAATTAACTTGTTTGCATTGATTGTTGCTGTAATCGTAACTACCCAATATCGTTACTTTTCAAATTATGTCGAAATCCGCCTCAGACATCAGGACCTCGGGGAATTTCAAATTAGGGCAAATAAAATTTTCATTAGATAGAAATAATTTTAAGATCAAAGTGCCATAGTTTGGGAGAAATCTGAATAACGGAAGCTCCTATTTTATTTTCTAAATTATTAAAATTCTAAAAATCAAGAACCTTGAAATACGTGTTAGAATTCATCAATTTTAGTGTCGTTGTGTTAAGTTTAATATTTAAAGGCTTCTCGAAAAGTTTCATCAAATTCTGAGTGCCGGTTTGATCGTGATTAATTTTCGAAGTTTTAAACTTCAGAAATTAATTAAAAATAAAATATTTGTCCGAATCGAAATATTTTGGCGCGAGGGTGTTCGTTATAGTGAAACACACATCGGTGTCAAGTTTCGTTAATTTTGAACTTCAAACAGCGGAAAAATGCAAATAATTTAAGTTTATGTAATTATAATTTTTTTTTTTTAAATTTCCTCTGTTTCCTTCTCCCCCCGTTTGACCCCCTATTCCTGCGACCCGCTCGCCCGACAGGCGACTGGCGCGGAACCTTCCGCGCCAGGAAGGGGCCGTCTGTGCCGTTTTTGGCGTAGGCTGGTCGGCCCACCCGACCGCCCCCCCTCTCCCCTCCTCTCCATCTACATAAACGCCTCCCCTCCCTTCCTTATTCCCCACACAACCCCCTCCTCCTTCAAACCCTAGCCAGCCACCCTCAGCCTGCTGCAGCCCCCTTCAAGCCAGCCCTTACCGGCCAGCCTTCTGCAGCGGCAACGGCCACCTAGCAGCCAGCTCCCCCTGCCGCAGCCCTCCCTCGGTCGACCAACAGCCTAGCAGCCGTCCGGCCACCCCATTTCGGCAAGCAGCCCGGCCACCCCAGAAAGAAAAAGTGGAAAAGAAAATAGGAGAAATGATTTTGCTAGTTATTCGTTCTTTTATACATACTTAATAGTCATTATTATGAAAATAATAATGATATAATATTGTCATTCACATTAATATGGTTTTCATTAATTAATAATGAAAATTATACATATGTTATAAAATGACTATAATTTCAGTTCAAACGTTTTCATTTTGACAGTCATTTTTGTTATGTTCTTTCATTCTTATATTATTGTTATTATTAAAATAATAATAATAATAATATTGTATCAATATGATTACTATCCTCAGCAACTTAATAAATGCTATAATAAAAATTACTGCCATCGTAGTATCTTAAAATCAGTCTCAATCATAATAAGAAAGCGAACGAAGAACATAATAAAAATGAAAATAAATGTTACTCCTAAAAATATTGGCTAAGAGCTAATTTAAAAATATCCAAAACCTAAATGCAGATTGAGCGAACTGTCACTCATCCGAACTGTTGAACTATTAAACTTTTGAACTTAAAAGAATAAAGTACTAGATGTCTTTTGTTACTATTGTTTAAATATGTATTTCTGCTCAGCATCGCACAAATTTGATAAAAGTGCTTTTTAAAATCACTTAAAATGATATATGAACAAGTTTGGATAAGTGAGAAGCAAGGGTTCTCTATTGATTTATATTTTTTGTCTGATTAGACAACCGCTAGGACGGGGTTGTCCGACATCGGGAGTAATAAGGAGCCTATACTGATAAGCCTTTGAGGGGGTAGATATAGAAGGAAGTTGAGATATGTAACACAAAAATGAACCCCCATTTTCTTCGATTTTGTACTTGCCCAACAAAATCATATTTTACCTCAGATATTAAGCGCTAAAATTCTGTATTTATTTTTGTGACTTTAATTATTTTTATGCTAAATTTCAAGTGCAATTTAAATAGGTTTGCAGGGATAAGTTTGTTAAACTTTTATTTCCTGTCAAATATTGATTATTTTGCTTATTATTTAATATTTGTAAAGATGACATCTATCAGTACTTAGTTTTCACAACTAACTGGTATTCGAATGCCCGCGCTTTTGAAACGTGCCCAGATCAGGAGTTCATCCTCGAGGAAAGGTTCTAAGAACTGAGCAGTGTCGATACTTTTACCTGCTGATGCACCGCTTTCTTTTTGACTCTATTTATTTAAAAAAAAAGTTTGTAATTTTTATTTTATTTTGATCTTTTGTATCAAAGACTTGTGAATTAATGAATAAATGAGTTATGTTTGATGTTTATATATTTGTCTCTTAAATCACTCAATATGATACTGCGGTTAGAGGACTTGTTGCTATTGCTATCCCACAAGCAAACCGGTGCTGAATTAGCTTCCGTTGACCCGGCACCGGGTCCTCACAGTAATACTTTGTAGAAACCACATAGAATCTCTCATTGCTAACACTTTATAAAATGCAAACACCTACATAAGTCATACGCATGATACTACACAGACATATAGACACAACTACAACACCAAGCCTTAATCTCACTAACGGGGTCAGTTACATGAATCAATTGTTTTATTTGTCATACCCTAATTTTAATAGTTTATAATGTTCTTATGTACGTAGGCATAAGGACATAATAAACTATTAAAAGTAGGACATGACACACTATATAATCTTACAAACCTTGCTTATGAATTATCAAGGGCAATTTCATATATACGACTTAAATTATGTTTTTTATGTATATTTAACTTGTGAATTTTCATATTTGTATTCTAGGCACTTAAACATCCTTGCTGGAACAAAAAAAGTAACCACTCAGCTCATTTATTAAATGTGCTGGATATTCCAAACAAGGGTATCGTTGATTTTTAGTTTCAGAAGATTTGAGCGTTAGGTAAAAAAATATCATATATTACAGCAACAACTATTTAGATGTTTCAGTATAAAATACATAATGAAAATACCTGATGTCAATATTGCTAATAACAAATCACTGCACAATGTCATTTAAGAAATTCGAATTTTGGGGATCAACTAAATATAAACAACATTGGCTTAATTACTAGCAAATTTTATCATTTGTCAAAATATCAAATATTGCAACAACAAATCTTTATAGTTTTACCTGTAGAAATGCATTGTTGAATACGTAATGTCAATATTATCAATTGATTGGGGATAACAAAGAACAATTTATATTGGTTTAGTCAGAATCATACTTTAATGTTTATCACACATAAGTTTCAGCAACTCACTTACCTTTATTACAAGTATGATTTTGGTGTTGTATTACCAAAGAAACAACAATAACCATAATAACAACACCAAGCTGCGCAACCCAAAATAGTATCTAATATTTAAAGTAGAGAAAATCGTTGAAATGGTCCCTCAAGTCTTGCAAAATGTTCAAAATGACTATTAAATTTTGCAAATGTTCTTTTTGGTCCCTTATATATAATTATTTTTTTGATTTCCCGTTAACTTACCTCCCCATTCCGTTAAATTTGAGTTTTTTAGTCGGAATCGGCTTTCCAACGGGATTCAACGTCCGATTCCCGTTGGAATCGGTCGACCACTGGATTCCAGCGGCCGCAAAATCCAGCGACTTGTCGATTCCAGCTGGAATCGGCCATTCCCTGCGGCTGATTTCAGCGGAATCGACCGTTGAATCCAGCCGCCAATTTTGGCAGTTGATTCCAATGAAGGCCGCTGGAAATGGATGTTAGATCTTGCCATCGAATCTCGCTGGAATGGGTTGGCCATTGGATTCAGTAGGAATCGGCCGCTGAATCCAATAACAGATTCCAGCTGCTGATTCCCGTTGGCATCGGTCGCTGGATTTCAGCGGCCGATTTCAGCGAGAATTAGCTGCTGATTCTTGCTGTAAAGCGAGTTCTGGCTAATAAACTCAAATTTAAAGGAAGGAGACCGGTGAGTTAATGAGAGAGACAAAATATTAAGCAAAAGTCAAGGGATCAAAAAGAACATTTACAAGATTTAAGGATTATTTTGAATATTTTGCAAAAGGCAAGATGACCATTTTGATAATTTTTTCATTTAAAGCAATATTACAAAATTGGAACACACTCATGTGCCATTTGATAAATTCAATAAGTTCATATTTGAAACACCAATTGATCACAATTCCATACAAAAGAAATGCTGAATTATGTTGGGAAGCATCCAATTTATGTGCGCTGTATGTGTATTGTCAACTTTGAATACATTTAGGAGCATCTAGTTCTAATTTTCGAATAGAGCTTCAAAACTGACCTGTGTCAATGTGTCAGACTAGTGTATAATTGTGATGTGATGGAAGAGTAACATGATTGGTATCTGCCTGGGTATTGACATGAAAGGCTTTTTAAAATATTCATACTTTATAAGTTGCACCCCAAATTTATTGCTTGCATTGAATTATTTATGATTGTAAGATGAATAAATTTAATAGTGTAAAGTTCCAATTTACTAAAGTTTTTTTTTTGTTAAATCGTGCTAATCTGCATTGATGTAATTCTGTCTTAATTAAGTTTTTTTTTGTTTTGCATGAATTTCCATCATGGCATCCACATTTATTGTTAATTCAATTTTTTTTTTAAAGTTTAATCTGTATGCTTAATTAATATTCTACAACAAATATGTTTAGATTAGTCTAGCTTTTCATAATCTAATTAAAAGTTATTAGGACCTTTAAGTTTATTAGTTTAGCTTGAATTATATTGGAATAAGCAACAACAAAACAGTTTTAAGCACACTTAGTGGGGTTAGCTGTATTACGTATCTTTCACTGTGTTTAATTGAGTATCCTCTCACAATGCTCTAAGCTTGTGAGATTATTTTTAATAATAAAATATTCTCTTGTATGCTTTTTTCTGGTCGTTTTTCTCTTATAGCATGAGTAAATTTCATCCGCTAAAACTTTCTTTTAGGTGCAGCTAACAATCTATGCTTAATAGGTTTTCATTAAGAAGTTTTCAGAATAATTTGCACTTAATATGCTTTAGGGTCTATTTGGTTGCTGCTTAACTTGTCTTAAGAATCTTAAGCCACCAACCAAATTTTAAAAAATTATTTAGTTGTTGGATTCATCATTTAATTTTTAAAAGTATTTTGATTCCGCACTTAGTTTTGTGCCTGAAACCGGATGCCTGAGCATTCTTTTTCACACGTGCAAAGTAAAAAAAAAATTCCACGATTTGCTGGGCTAACATGCAGTAGTTAAGGTATTTCTTAGCAAAATAAAAATTAATTAATAATTAAAACAACGCACAAGATAAGGATTATGACAAGACTTATATATTGAAAGCATAAATCGTGTCTAATAAATATATTTAGATGCATTTACTTGGTCACTTTCATCACTATGCTTTTTGACGCTCTAAAGGTCTTATATTTGGTAGATTTTTGGCTATCATTTTTCTTCCTATAAACAAAGCATTTTTCGTTTCTTAGGGCAACGAGGGTTGAATTTCAAGAGTCAGATTTATTCTCAGTCCAGTATATATGCCTTCATTCAATCTTAAGAACTTTTCCATATTTGATGTGTTGAGAAGATGATCTGTGAATCCGGGCTCCTTATATATCTGAGGTGGAACGTTTTAGTATCCTCATTTGCTGGGGAATTGGATCTACATGATAAGCTAACTATATAGAGTAGTGTAGGGGAAGATGGATTTAAGAAGGTAATTTATATATAGCTTTGATATATATAATAATGTATATAGAGTATATATATATATATATATATAAACTTTTAAAATTAAATTAATGTAGTTATTACTTTATAATTATTTGATTAACAAATAATATATAACATTTTATAATTGTATTACTCATAAGAATGTTATTATTTTACAATCATTCATTGTTATATAATAGCAAAATTTATATAATAATTAAGATAATATATTAAATTTATATAATAATTATATTTTAACAAATTTTATATAGCAATAATGAACTTCTAATTAATAATTATATGATATATATATATATATTAATTAATATCTTCAGTTTTATAATATATATTTTAATCACAATTAATTTATAAATTAGATTTGATATAAGAATAAATTTAATTAAAAAATTAAAACAAGAATTTAATTGAATAATTATTAGAAGTAGTTAAATCATATTTAAGTCACTATGCGGATCAAACAAAATTTTGTCTTAAACTCATTATTTTCTTAGCAATGAAATATCTTAATATAGTTTAACGGCTATTTTAGCTCATCTTAATTTAGGGGCTGTTTCGTATGAGGTAGTTTGAGAAATTTGAGTGTAAAGTAATATGATTACAGTAAAATTTTAATTATAGTAATCATTTTATCTTATTGTTGTTTGATAATTTTATAGAAAATTTATCATTTTTATGTTTGGCTTGAAGTAATCTGTGAGTATGATATTTTGAGTAAAATGAGGGAAGATTACCTCTAAATTCTTTTTTATTTTTTTATTTTTTTATTTTTTAGGGTTTTGTTGGTTCAAAATGAACGAACAAATGATTCGCTTGAAGATGGACGAACAAGAACTCGCTAGCTCGGCTCAGCTGCTCGTTCTCCAGAGAAGATGGGCGAATGAATCTTTCGGCCGCTCGCTCGCTTAGCTGCCACGCTCTGCTCCGCTGCTCTGCGTATTGTCCAACTACGTCCGATTCCGACGCAATTATTTTATTCGGTTTTTATAAGTATTAACACAAAATTGAATTACAACGTAGAATTTTTTCACTCGTTTTACTTTATGCTAAACATCGATAATCTCAGTTTATCCAATTTTTTTTTTGTACTTTACACTACTTTTACCTCTATCAAACAGCCCCTTAATGTAAAGTTATTAAGCTACATTAAGCTTGAACCAACTATCATTTAAATAATCTAAAATACTACTTTTTGAACTTATCCTCAATTGATGCTACTTGAGCCTTTCAGACAAATGTGTTCAATTCTCACTATATTCTTTTGTGTATGCCTTCTCATCTACATCAACAACTTCATCTCCACAACACGTCTTTTGTTTGTGTATTTTTGCTTTGTAAGTTAATATTTTTTCAATATATCATTGTTGGTCTTATAGTTTAATAAAATTTGATATTAAATTTAAGTAGATTATTTAATCGTGCAATACTTCTTATTCATTTCATCTAATTTGTTTGAAATATGTTACTTATATTTTTATTTATCTCATCATAAGTATGATTGAACCAATATATTTTAATCTTCTACCCTTCTTGATTGCCATTTCTTCAAAATTATTATTTCTATCATAATTAAACATACATTCTATTTATTCCTTTTTGGATTTACTTGAGTAAACTCCATTTTGAATGCTTTCAATAATATTGATCAAATTAATGCAAAGATATAAAAATTTAGAGACGATCATTAATTAGTTTTTTCAAATTAGGAAATTCATTTGGCATACCATTTTGTATAAACATATGTAACTATTTCATTATAGATATATTTAATAACATTATAATACATAATACAAGCTCTTAGTCATTCCACTTCTCGCTAAAAACTTTTTGGATACTCCACCATATCCCTTTTATAAATCAACAAATATTTAATTAGGATCTTTTTTTTTTCTCTTTCTATATTTCTTCCTTGAATCTCAACAGATGTGTAGCATATATAATTGATCTACATGGTCTAAATTTAAATTGTTTATATGAAGTTCGTCTTATCATGATGTGTTCAAACACTTCTAAAATTTAATGTAGGGCTTATTAACTTAATTTTTAATATTTTTAATAGTTATGCACATCATTTTTTATCCTATTTGTGTCAACAATTCTTCTCCGTACAATTGAATTTTTTTAGCTTTAAAATTATATTTAATTACTTGTGAACCAAGAATTATCTTTTTCACCCAAATATTTTCATTTATTAATGGGCTCTTCAATTTATTTTTTAATATTTTTAATAGTTATGTACTTTTTTTATCCTATAAATTTGTCACAAAAAACTACTTTGTGAATCAAGAATTTTGTTTTCACCCAAACATTTTCATTTATTAATAGATAAGCCATTTGATCATAAAATTTCTTACTCTTTATTTATTTGAAAAAATTACAAACCTCACTTTCACTCCTATAAATGAAAGAGTAATTAATATTTTTTAGAGCATATGAAAACCCTCTCATTAATTGTATTAATCATACTGTTATAATCTTTATTAAAATGTTTATTAAAGTAAGATTCCAACTATAATGAATGCTCTTTTCTCTAATAAATATTTTTTTGTCAAATTTTTAGTACCCTTCACAAAGATCAAATGTTTAGTTTTCTTGTTTTTTTAATTTAACTAGCTTGTATGTCTTTTTTATTCAGTAATATCTAATTTATTATATCGACCTTCAAATAGATAGTTTTAACATCTTGAATAGCTTTCTTGAACTTTTGATAAACTAATTTCTATGTATTTAAATTTTCTTTAGAGTAATATCTAAAATTGTCTTTTGATAATTTTAATTCTTTTCTTAGTGTCTTACTTTCCAAGCTCTAAAATATTGTTGTTAATAATATTTTTTTTATTATAAAGATTCAACCATCTAATTTTTAAATATAACTTATATTTACAAATCTTTTTTTTTGTTATTTTCAAACTAACGCCAATAATTTATTTATTGTAAGCATTTAATTAAATATTAAAAGACACGTTCTTATAAATGGTAGCACAATCAAGTGTTCCTCTCATTTCTTTTGAACAATATTTTGGAATTAAAAAAATCAAAATTTAACAAAAATTGTAGGATTCTTACTTCTTCATTGGTCTCATAAAAACAAAAAGAATTGTGAATACCATAAATTTCTTCACTAATCTTTTAAAATGCCCATTTAGATATTTTCTTATAAAATTGTTTTTTTATATATTTTTTAAACAAACTATTTTAAATTATGGCAATTTTTTTGTAGGTTTTTGCTACTATTTAAAGACTTATAATGTTAATTATTGCCCATTTAATTGCAATTTTAAAGTCAGATTACCTTTAATCCTCTTAATTTTTAATATTTTAAAAATTCTTATAAATAGTTATACCTACATCATTTTTATGTTAATTCTTGTCTAATAAGCTTGAAGTTTCAAATATCGATTTCTTTTGCTTTCCATCTGGACCACATTATTTTATGATGGCATAAAATATATATAATAGTTTGAGATCTCCCTAGATGTCATTCAAGAACCCATTAGGCTCTGTAACCTCACAATTGTAGAAGGTTCTCCGTTCCAGCAAACGATAATGTAGGCATAGCAGAGTGTTGGTGGCAACTAACAATGAACATCAGGTTCAAGGGTCGAGATATAGAGACCATAAAGTAGGATGAATTTGTGGAATTGTACTTAATCAGATTGATTATTAGTATATTGAGGTTATATTATTGATCTAATGCCAAGGACTGAATTTCTTACCAACAGTTTCCATGATAAGGGAACCATTTCTTAATTGACGCTGCATCTAGACATTGATACATTAATCTTTGCATGTTTTTTATTGCATTCAAGCAATACAACCCATTAATTTTATGGGATGCCTTAGGTTTAACATAATTTTTTGATGGATTCATTTCATACTAGTCTGCTAAGTTTATATTGGTTGTTGACCTCCCAACTATACTCTCTACCTTTGATATCTATAACCTGAACTTGTAGTGGTGGTGCTTAGTTCTATTTTTTAATTGGAATGAGTATGTGAATGTATATTCAAACCCAACTATACACCAATGGATAATCAATTCAATTTTAATTAAATTTCATCCAAGTAAATGTCATGACTTAAATCAGATAGTTTGACATTGTGATGTCCTGACGCTAGTTCAGTGAGAACTGTTCCGACATCGGGTACTCACATACCGCAGGATCATATTGAGCAATTTTGAAAGAAAAGGAACACATATAAAAGCCAAAAGATATTTCTCATTTAATAATATTTCAAATTTACAAGGTAGCCAAATTTCTGACAAAGTTCATCTTCTAGAACACAAGATGAACTTTTAAAAAAGTAAAATAAAATAAAAGTAAAAGTTGCGCCGTAGATTCTTCTGCTAGTGATTTTTTTTTAAGTTCTTGTTTAAGCTCTCTCAGAAATACCTGACCTGGTATTGTATATAAAATAATACAGGGGTTGGAATTCTCAGTAATTAGAGAATACTCCAAGTACCATAGTAAATAATAAAGTATTATATTTTATAATAGTAGAGATGCGATTTATGAAAATAAGGATTCAGAAAAAATAATAAGGTAAAAGCGCAAATGAAATAATTAATTTCCTGCAAAAAATATTAGCTCAAAGATGTTGGTTACTGATATCGTTTTTTCAGTAACCCACCACGAATGTTGTTACTGATGTCATTTTTCTAGTAACAACCCACGAATGTTGTTACTAATGTCTTTTTCCAGTAATAACCCATGAATGCTGTTATCGATATCATTTTTCCAGTAACAATCCACGAATGTTGTTACTGATGTATTTTTCCAGTAACAATCCACGAATACTGTTACTGATGCCATTTTTTCAGTAACTAGCCACAAATGCTGTTATTAATGTCATTTTTCCGGTAATTATTCATGAATTTTGTTATTGATGTCATTTTTCTAGTAACTAGCTATGAATGCTGTCATTGATGTTAGTTTTCCAGTAACTAGCCATGAATGTTGGTTCTGAACAACCAACCAAGCTTCAATATGAATTTGGCTCGAAAGCGAAGCTGAATTTTTAGGAGTGATTATAATACATGTTATGTTCTGGGTATCTTTGTTATTTAAGATCCAAAATTTGACAGTTCAATTTTTGGATTTGTATTTAGATTTGGATATTTTAAATTAGCTTTTAGCTAAATTTTTAGGAGTGATTATTATTTACTTTTCCATTTTATTTTTCTTTTACTTTTACATTAGGCTAATGAAGGTAGCAATAATAATTATAATAGTGTTATTATTATAATAATAATATATGAAAGTAAAAGATAGAATGGAAATGATTGAATTTAAATTGCAGAAAATAGAAATAATAGTCATTTTTATAACATTTTACTGTTATTCATTATTACTTAATGAACACAATAATAATGTGAATGACGTATTTGAGATATTAAAACTATCATAATTTATCATATACAAACGATAATGAAGACAATGGAAATATCTAAACTCTCCTTAATTCCTTCCTTAATTTCCTTCACCTCATACCTCGGTTTTGAGTTGCCGGAACATGGAGGGAGGCCGAAGGCTGCTGGCTGGCAGAGGGAGGATTGAGGGCTGAGAAGGCTGGCCAGAGGTTGGCAGGTGGCTGGATGGCTGGAGGAGGGCTGGCTGTTGGCCGGTTAAGGGGGGCTGCAGCAGGAGGGCTGGCTGCTGCTGGAGGGCTGACAGGAGTTGGTTGCTGATTGGGAAGGGGTTGTTAGGTGAGGCTGAGGGAGGGTTGGCTGCTGGCTGGGAAGGCAGGGAGTTGGCTGGCTGGGAGAATGTGGAAGGAGGGGAGTGGGGGGGTTAAATAGAGGGAGAAGGAGAAGAGAGGGGAGGGCTGGCAGAGATAGACAACCAGGGCTTGTCTTTCTGGCGCGAAACCTTCCACACCAGGTTTTGTCTGGGATCACAGATGGGAAAGAAGGAATTAAAAAAAATACTTAAATTTAAATTTTTCGTATTTTTTCACCGTTTTGTGTCCAAAAATAACGAAACTTGATACCGAAGTGTGTTATGACATAAAAATACCCTCGCGCCAAAAATTTTCAATTTGGAGCAATATTTTATTTTATATAAATTTTCAAAATTTGAAACTTCAAAAATTAATTGAGGTAGATCCAGCACTCTGAATTTGATGAAATTTTACGAGTAGCTTTTAAATAATAATCTCAACATAATAACACGAAAAACGATGAATTCATACATGTAATTAATGTTTTGTATTTATTGAATTTAAAAAGTTCAGAAAATAATGCGGTAATTTCCGTTATCCAGATTTCTTCTAAATTAGGGCACTTTGATCTAAAACTTATTCTTATCTAAAGATATTTTTGTTTGCCATAAATTAAAATTTCTCGGGATCTTGATTAATGAGGTGGGATTTGACCTAATTTAGTAATGGGTCGTTGCAGACAATTAGCCACAAGGGAAACTTTTGAGATGGGTGCATATCTGATGATAAAGAATTTGAACTTCTCATATATGATTAAAAGAGCTGTGCACAAAGCATCGTTCAATAAATAATGAAGAGCTACTAAATATCAATAGTTCCATTAATAGAAATAACAATGGTGTCTTACATGTATCAAATAATTGAAGATAAAGTTGATATCTAAATTGAAACAATTTAAAGAAATATAATTGGAAAGTAAACTTCAACATAGAGTATATCATCATAATGTGATCATCTCCATAGCTAGCATTTTTGGAGTACCTAAATTAGCACTTTTTGAGTGCCAAAGAGCTGGAGTAGTGCCTTTTTTGAGTGAAAACATATTAATATCTAACAACATTGTCTATATGTCATATTTGTAAGTATTTAACCACTAATCCTTGACTAGAAAAATGTTATTAAATGATTTCAATAATGAAGACTTAAAATGCATAATTTAAGTATACCAAAGAGATTTACGATATCCCGACAATAATTAGTAATATGATCAACAAGTAATTAACAAGTGAAGGCAACAATTAAAAAGCAGTTTAAATAATAATAAAAATATCAAAATACAGAAATATGGTTGTAAGTTAAATATATATTAATTTTTTGTTTTCACTTATCTTCAAGTGAATAATTTCTCCAAACCTTGAAAGAACCCATTACTTGAGGAACTGTGGTGTGAGGCACTTCAGATGTTAAGGAGGATTCTATTCTTAGGAAAGAGTACCTCGGATGTATACAGGGTTTTTAACACATGCACTTATAATAGCACGGTCAAGATTTGGGTATTCATATTTTACATGTATGTTTTTATAATATTGATTTTATTTGTCTTAATTCAATATAACCTGATCTTGGTGAGAAGGTGAAATAGAACATTTATTAATAAAATGTCAAGTATGATTATTATGTCATATTACTTTTAGTATCTAAATTGGTTATCTAATGGGTTAAGATATCTACATAGTTCATTTATTCTTAGTTTTAGTATGTAGAGACGAGCTGTATGATTCTTGACAAAGTTATTACTGGGTGAGCCGATTTTTTAGATTTTTAAATTTTTTATAGGATTTTAAGTTTTAATAAAACAAAGATATGCTACCATAAGATTTTATACTGAATAATTAGAAGAAAAAAATATTTATTAAAATTATAATTAATCCCTTTTAAAGTTTTGGGATGTCAAAAGCCTTATTAAGTTTTGAAGTGATTGTCGATTGATGCCTTTTAACATGAATTTGATCTAGATTAAAATAAATTTAATTAAATCTAGAGTGCATAATTATTGTCCAAACGAATCTTAAGAGGGTTTGGGAAAATGTTGCATTGAATGCATCAGGGATGCGTAAAATGTGTTGAGATTTATGTTGATGATTAAAAAGAAACTTATAAAAATCGGAATATATTCTTACTATTTTTGCAGTTAAAATTTGAGCAAAAGGCTGAATTTACCTTAACTTTGTGTCAAATGTGTAGGAGGCAAACCAATTGTCAACAGTGGTAATTTTTTAAATTCTACAAATTTAAGCTGTTTGGTAACCCTTATTGTGCCGCCAGTGTTGCCGTAAGGCAATGTGATGGAAATGTCGAAAACTACTATTGTAAAAAGGAAATTGCTTGCGAATGGAGAATTTCAAATTGTTTGCTTTTTTATAATAATTTAGTGTAATTAGAAAAAGAGAAATAATTGAACATCAAGTTGAAGTTATCTCTTTTTCAATTTCCACCAAATTTATTATAAAAACACAAATTTTACAAAAGTTATAATATACAAATTGATAATAAAAATAGCTCATACTATTTTGTATTCCAAGCTATTCAGAAAGGAAAATAATAATACTATTGCGCTCAGAAGACGAAGTATTTTTTATCCATAATTAACTGGTTTCTTGCATTCATGAATAAATGAACCTAATTTGAAAGGGATAGGAGAGGGTTTCTTAGTAGAATTGAATATCTGAGTTCAAAGTGAGCATTTTTCATACCTGTTACGATATAGTAAATTTTTTGAAATTCGATTCATCATGCTGAATCAATAGTCCTATTACCTGTTTAAGTTGCTTCAGAAAAATGTTACCCACAGCTGGGTTATCTAATGGAAGGTCTACAAATTTAAGCATGTTGCCACCTTACAACTTTCTCATTCAATGATTTACCTGCAGGCTTGATTGCTCGAACAATATCCTGAACGAACTCCCTCACAGCCTTGGCAGTTGCATTGATTTGCTGGAACTCAAGGTACATTTTTCAGTGGGAATAAGGGATTGCATCTTCATTTCCCCTATACTAAAATTAATATGACAATATATTCATGAACATCGTACATCTACTCTAAATATAATGATGCAAACCAATTCTTAAAATATTTATAAAATGTTTTCTATTCAAATTCATCTTTGTTTTCTAATGACACGATAGTGATCTGCAGGCATCAAACAACTCCATGACCAAACTTCCAGATGAACTTGCTAAATGCTCAAAATTAATGAAAGTGGACATCGAGGTGCCACTATGTGATCATCTCTTTAATTGGCAGAAAATTCTTACTATGTTCACAAAGCTAAAAGATGTTCATTCATAATGTGTGCAAGGATCTAATAGTCTGTACTGTCTCAGGGAAATAAATTAACAGTAATTCCAGAGAACATATTGAGATCGTGGACCATGGTTACAGAGCTTAATGCTGGTACACTTTTCAACATTAGATTTATGCAACCTTGTATGCTTATTGCATGTCATGTTGCAGCATACAAAACAACACCCCAAGCCTTATGCTGTATTTAGCGCACTAGCCATTTTGCTGCTAAATTTGAATAAGAGGCATTTAGTCTATGGTTTGGGGATACCTTTATCTGTTTCTCATGGAACAATTAAAAAAATGCTACTTATTAAACTGTCGGTGCATAATTTATTGACAGCTTACCATAAGTTGTTGCTATTTGCAAAATTGCTCACGGGGACCTATAATTAACATAATAAAATAACATAAATAAATAAATAAAATTAAAAAAATGCTACTTTTTATTAAACTGTTGGTGCATAATATATTGGCAGCTTACCATAATTTATTGCTATTTGCAAAATTGCTCACCCATAACTAACATAAATAAATAATTAATGAATGATAAAGTAACATAAATAAATAAATAAATATAAGTATACATAACTAGTTAATATAATTAACTATAAAATAAAAGAAATAAATCAATAATATAATTAGCATAGTTATTTATAAATAATATAACTATTTAATATATTTATGAATGATTAAATATTTTAAGTAATTAACAAA
Source organism: Gastrodia elata (assembly GCA_016760335.1). Taxonomy (NCBI): domain Eukaryota; kingdom Viridiplantae; phylum Streptophyta; class Magnoliopsida; order Asparagales; family Orchidaceae; genus Gastrodia; species Gastrodia elata. The sequence goes on along the minus strand of CM028678.1, from coordinate 45,745,119 downwards.
AAACTATAATTTTAGTACTATGTAACATATTTAATTAATGTGAAACTTAATTAATTATTTATGTTTCCTTGGATGGATTGTTAATTAATTAATTAAAGTTATCAATTAACTTGACATCAAAATAGTTATATAACAATACCAAGTCTTTGTCTCACTAAGTAGGTTTAGCTACATGAATCATTTTTTTTTGTTGTGCATGATCAAATAAAAACCCTTTATAAATTACAAATAGAGAAGATTCTCTCTCATGGTTTCTTTCATATCTTTTTGGTGTTCCTCTTGCTCTTTTAACATGGGCAAAATTCATATACTCAACTATTTTGGCAGCCACATCAAACGGTCTTAAGCTCAATATGTCCGAACTATTTAAGACGAAATTTTATAATCTTATCTACACTTTTCGGTCACTCCAACCTTGCTATGAATGAGCTCATTTCTCATCCTATCCTTTTGTGTATACTCAAATATATATCCTAGCATCTTCATCTCTGTAACACTCTTAGCTGATAAGTTTCTTCTTTGTTGGCTAACATTCAGCCACATATAACACAAACTAATAGACCATTAAATATTTCCTGGAAACAATATAACCTTAAATTACTTCCTTGATTTTAAACGAGTATAATTATTAATTGTATAAAATCAGCTCAGCTTCATCAGCACAATAGCATGGTCATCAAACAGTAATATAGCTTCTCAGCCAGAAACTTAAACATCAACTTCTTTTCCCATAGTTTTCCAGTTGCATCTTCAAATTGCTTCATCGGTGCCAAACAAGCCCATGTTTCGGCTTCACCCATATTTAAGCTTATTTATCGTTAAATGAACCTTGTTTGCCATCGTCCAACATTTTGTTACAGGAAGAAATCTTCTAAGCACATTTCCTGGAAGCATTGGAGTTCTAAAAAAGTTGATACGACTTGACTTTCATCAGAACAGTGAGTTGAAAAATGATATAAGAAAGATTTCATCTTTTTTGTAACTTATCATGGTTCAGTAATAATTGCACTCCTTATTTTATTCTAGTACTCTTATACCTTTCTGTATTTTTTGCTATTTTATATAGAAATGTCATTGATTCCTGCATCAATTATGGGTTGCTGCTCATTAGCTGAGTTTTATATGGGGTAAATAAATAAATACCTGATGCAGGCTCTTTTGTTTTGTTTAATTTCTTGAATTTTTTTTATTGGTTGTTGACCATCGAATGTTTTTCATTGTCTCACATGTATTATTTACTTTAAACTTCAGAACCAATCTGCTATCATCTTTGCCGGGGGAGTTGGGTGCACTTTCTCATTTAGGAACTCTGGATCTTCATTCAAATCAGGTATTTTCATAATCTCTTGCATTCTGTCTCTTAAAGGTCTCTTGTTATTTCTATAATATTAGCCCGTGCACCAAACATTTTCAGAAAGAAAGTTTAAAAAAATGTGACCCGTATTTTATGCTTCCACAGTATGTGCTGTGAAAAATGCCTAACATTATTTGTATTGTGAGAACACCAAACGTGTGCTGGGTTTTCTGATGTTCATTGATTTTGAGAAGGCATATGATGAATTATCACAAAAGATGAATTGACTTGCATTATGGTGGAATGGTGCATTCTTGATCAGGAGATCAATTCAACTAGTTGTTGACTTGTTTTCCAGGCGAGAATATCAAACTATTTACTGAGCTTTTATTGCTTGTGCTTGATAGCTAAATGATTGGCAGACCGAGATGGATAGTTGACCAGATAATTGAGCCATTGAGAGCTGAGAAAACGAGTGATATCTTCCTCAGGTCGAGCTAAGATTTGCTAAGAAAATTGTGCACTGGTTGGCAGATGTAATCAACAATATGTTAACCAGTCACCTATTTGCAGTACCAATCAGATATGTGCCAACTAGAGAGACAATACAAACGAGTAACAGATTATTTGTAAGTCAGGACCCTAATACTTCAAAGAATTGACATAGCTATATAGCTTGGCCTGCTTTTAGGACTCTTCCCAGGATCATTACTGTATAACAGACTAGCCACATGGTGAAATCTCATTATTTTGTTTAAAGAAGTAGTTAATTAATTTTGGATTCTGATTGACATGGAAAATTAGTCAAATGGGAAGTGTTGGCTTTTAGTTCCCCTGAAATTGAAAGTGTTTATAATTTTTGTTTTTTCTGTAGGCCCATAAATTGATCAATCATTGGAATAAGAGGTCTCGAGGTCTCGATTGCTCCTGCTATTGTTCTTTTTTATTCTATGTTTTTTTTTGTGAAGTTTGCACACTCAATTTTCTTAAGTTAGCAAAAAATTTCCATTACATGGGAGTTTAGTGTAGCTATTATATTTTTCTATATTTTTCTACTTATCAACATGTTTCTTTAATCTATAGAATCTAGGAGTTGGTGGCTTAATTGAATAGTCACTCAGCTATCTGCATATCAATTAATTTAATTAACTAATTGACAAATTAAATTTAGGTATTAAAGTGCAAGGTAGCAATATAAAAGAGGATTTTGCATATTATATTGACTTATGAAAGTTTCAGGGTTCATGGGATGATTTAGAGAAAAAATCAAGGAGAAGGGGCTAAATTCACATTACGAAGCAGGCCAACAATTGAGGTTATGCCTAATTCATGGTATCATTGGTGCGGTTGTTGGCATTGTGGAGGCCTTTGCATAAACTTGATGTAACGACTCAATGTCGTTACTTTTCAAATTAGGTCAAAATCCGCTTCAGACACCAGGACCTCGGGGAATTTCAAATTAAGGCAAACAAAATTTTCATTAGATAGAAATAATTTTTAGATCAAAGTGCCATAGTTTGGGAGAATTCGGATAACGAAACTCCTGCTTTATTTTTTAGAATTAATTAAATCCAATAAATAAAGAACATTGAAATACATGTCAGAATTCATCGTTTTCAGTATCGTTGTATTAAGTATATTATTTAAAAGCTACTTGAAAAGTTTGATCGTGATTTTTTTGAAGTTTTAAACCTCAAAAATTAATATAAAATAAAATATTTGTCTGAATCGAAAATTTTTGGCGCAGAGAGTGTTCGTAATGTCATAACACACATCGGCGTTAAGTTTCATTGTATTTGGATGCCAGACGATAGAAAAATTCGATTAATTTAAGTTTAAGTAGTTTTTAAGAATTTCCTTAAGAAATTCTTTTCTCCCCCATTCTTCCGCCAGTTTCCGCATGTATGAGCGCTAATTAGCGCCTTAATGGCGCTTTAATCCCCTTATCCCCTTATCCTGCTCCATTCCTCTCCCTTTCTCCACTTAAGCAGGCCCCCCATCCCCTCTCTTCTCTATAAGACCCCCAACCCTCTCCCTTCCTTCCCCAAAACCTTCAGCCCTCTCCTCCCCCTTGCAGCCCAGCCACCCTCAGCCTCCCAGCCCATAGCAGCAGCCCCCTTCCAGCCCAGCCACCCCTCAGCCTGCTGCAGCCCTCTCCTCCTCTCTCCACACAGCAGCAGCCCTCTTCTCCTCCTCTCCCCACACAGCAGCAGCCCTCTTCTCCCCTCCCCACACAGCAACAACCCTCTTCTCCCCTCCCCACACAGCAGCAGCCCTCTCCTCTCCCCACACAACAGCAGCCCTCTTCTCCCCTCCCCACACAGCAGCAGCCCTTTCCTCTCCCCACACAGCAGCAGCCCTCCCCTCCCCTCCCCACACTAACAGCAGCCCTCTCCTCCTCTCCCCACACAACAGCAGCCCTCTCCTCCTCTCCCCACACAACAGCAGCCCTCTTCTCCTCTCCCCACACAGCTGCAGACCTTTCCTTCTCTCCCCCACACAGCTGCGGACCTTTCCTTCTCTCCCCCACACAGCAATAGTCTTCTCCTCCCTCTCCCACAACCACTAGCAGCCCAACCTTTCCTTCCTGCCCTCCAGCAAGCAGCCGGCCAGCAGCCCCTCCTGCTGCAGCCCTCCCTTGTCCGGCCAGCCAGCCAGCCATCTGGCCAGCTAGCCCTTGCTGCCCCGGCAACCTCCTGCCAGCTCCCTTCAGCCACGTCCGGCCTCCCTCCGGCTTTCGGCAACCCCAGCTTTAGGTAACAGGAGAAGGAAAAGAGGAAGAAAATGATATGGGATTTTTAATATTTTATTTCCTTTATTTCATTTCTTATTACTAAATATACTATTATATTATATCATTGCATTATTATTGATGTCATTAATTAATAATGAATAACAATATAAATGCTAGAAAATGACTATTACTTTCATACTATCTATTTCAATTCAATCATTTTTATTCTGTCATTTTCATTTTCTTATTATTACTATTATTATTATTATTACATTCTGCAATTTATGCAATCGTTTTCATTCTATCTTTCATACATTATTATTATCATTATCATTATTAAAATGATAATAATAATGCCATTATAAATATTATTGCCACATCAGTAACTTAAAAATATGAATTTCTATCAAGTTGAGAAAACGAAAGAGAAATAGAATAAAAATGAAGATAATAATATTGGCTAAAAAGGCTAATTTAAAATATCAAAAACCTAAATGTAGATTGAGCGAACTGTCACTCATCCGAATTGTCGAATTGTTGTACTTTTGAATTTATAGAACAAGGTACCAGATGTCTTTTATTACTCTTGTTTAAATATGTTTTTCTGCTCAACATTGCACAAATTTGATAAAAGTGCTTTTTAAAAGTCACATAAAATGATATATGAATAAGTTTGGATAAGTGAGAAGCAAGGGTTTCATGTTGCTTTATACTTTTTGTCTGATCAGACAACCGCCAAGACGGGGCTGTCCGACATCGGGAGTCATAAGGAGCCTATACTGATAAGCCTTTGAGGGGGCAGGTACAGAGGGAAGTTGAGATATGTAAAACAAAAAGATGAACCCCCCTTTTCTTCGATTTTGTACTTGCCCAACAAAATTATATTTTGCCTCAGATATCAAGCGCTAAAAATTCTGCATTTATTTTTGTGACTGCAATTATTTTTATGCTAAGTTTCAAGTGCAATTGAAACATGTTTGCAGGGATAAGTTTGTACAACTTTTATTTCCTGTCAAATATTGATTATTTTGCTTATTATTTAACATTTGTAAAGATGACATCTATTAGTACTTAGTTTCACAACTAACTGGTATTCGAATGCCCACACTTTTGAAACGTGCTCAGATCAGGAGTTCATCTTTGAGGAAAGGTGCTAAGAACTGAGCAGTGCTGATACTGCTACCTGCTGATCCACTACTTTCTTTTTGATTCTATCTATTTTTAAATTTTATTTTAACCTTTGTAATTAGAGCTTATGAATTAATGAATAAATGAGTTATGTTTGATGTCTATATATTTGTCTCTTAAATCACTCAATATGATCCTACGGCTAGAGGACTTATTGCTGTTATTTTATCATACGCACAACAACCGGTGCTGGTTTAGCTCCCGCTGACCCGGCACTGGGTCCCCACACTTGAGCTCAAATGGAAGCTCAAGATGGAGACACGAATTCAGATGGATTAACAATTACAAAACTTGTTGATGAACTTGTCTCAGATTGAAAGGTGTCTTTAGCCATAAGCGAGAGTGAAATTGCAGTGATAATGATATTACTAACATTGAAGAGGAAATGCTGAGAAGAAGACAAATTTTACCAAGAGCAGAGATGAAAATTGATCTACCACTGTATGATAGAGCGCTAGATAAAGGGATTTGCTCTTTGATATATCAATTGGAGAGTTATTTTGATCTCCATGAATACTTGATAGAGGAGAAGCCGTCCTTTTTTCAACTAAAGCTGTCTGAATATGCTTTGATTTGGCGAAACTCGAAGATTAAGGGCCATCAACCGTAGTTGAGAGATGTTCAGACAGAGTTCTATTTGATGAGACATAAGAGATGGTATGCTCTTGTGCTAGAAAAGAGACCAATTAGTTCAAGATTAAATTTTTGAATATTGACACCTACCTCTAGTCATGGAGCTATCAAAGGAAGATGCTGCACTGATCAAGTACAATCTTAGCACTACAATTAATTGGAGTTAAGGAGCTGGCGCTATTTCTTGTGATGCATCTCAAACAAGCAAGCAACCTATCCATGGCGATTGAGAAACAAATAAGGTAATATTAATATTTTCAATATGCCTGTCAGAATAGTCCATTCACGTAGATATTTATAAACCAAAGAATCTTGGCAAACATCATCTAACTACTAGGCTTCTAGCTCAGTAGTTGGCCAACTTACACAACAAGTTGGCGCACATGAAGTTGTCTTGTTGTCTTAGAACGAAGGCTAGACATTTTAAGTCCAGGTGTAGGAAGAAGCATTCTAATTGAGCATCATAAAATAGGAATATGAGGAAAAGAAGTCTAGCTACTGTAATTGACAAAATTGACAAACTTATTTGGGCTGCCTGCTGCCCATCTAGCTCTGTAGCTAGTTAACTTCCACAACATGCTTTCGAGTATAAGGTTGTCTTGTGGTTTTTGCACAAAGATTGGACATTATGGGTCTAGTGTTGGAAGATGCGTCCTAATTGAGCTTCACAAAATAAGAATTCAAGATAAAAAAAAGGTGGCTACTGTGATTGACAAAACTAACGAACTTGTTCGGATTTACTATTATGAGTTAAGCCTTTTCTTAATGACATTGTCAATAGGGAAAGAATTATCTCGACTTGATGGTCCGAAAAGTTAAAAATTGCTTACAGCCTAGATCCACATGAAGAAGTTGTAATTGTAATCTTTGACTTGGGAAATTAAAAAAATGTGATTTCAAGCAATTGATGAAACAGCTAGTGCCAAGGTCCTCATAACATCCAACATTTGTATCCACTCGGACAAATACAGAAAATCATTAAGCTAGTTATCAATTGACGATGCCAAGTATTATGCAGATGTTTGTTTATGGCGTACTATGCGATGCCGTATTTAATACTTGTTAGATCATTTTTAAAGAATATGTTTATGGAACCGAGAAGCAACCTTTTATTGTTGGCAGTTATAATACATTCTTAGAAAGGATGGGAAAATAAATCTTTATTGGACTGCTTGATATGCTTGCTGAGAAAGCCACTATTGAAGAGATTAAGCACACAATACATGACAATAAGATATATGTACTTTACATTAATGAAGTTGAACAGTTTGCAATCGAAGGGGTATCTAAGTATCTTAATTGATAGAAGTCAACATTGCTAGTAGGGCAAAGTAGTTAGTAAATAAAGAAATTGAAAATGTATAACAAACTATTTAAGGAGCCAAGAAAGTTATCGCTTGGTTAAGTTGTAGAGTATGTATTTTTGGTCTATCTAGACTCTACTCTTTTCAAAATTCAATTCAAAGAATGGAGAAATTTGGAGCATTATGAATCAATATGGACTAAAACTAATTCAGTCAAACATAATACCCTATGCTTCATCAATGATGGTAGTACCGAAGATTGATGGAGAATGACATGCACACATTGATTTCTAAACTTGAACAAGATTATTGTCATGAATTAGCACCCTATGTCGGGAATTGATGATCTGCTAGTTCATCTGAAGTTGGTTAGAAGCTTTTTTAAGTTCGACGTACAGTCATGTTATCATTAAGTGAGTATGAATGTCAATATTAAATTGCAAGGCCTTCAAGACAACAAAGTTATATTGGTGGTTAGTTGCATTACTCAAGCTCTGCAATGGTCTTACTTTGTTCATGCGCATGATGAAGGACATACTCGAAGATTTTTTCGATAGTTTTGCCTTGGTTTACTTGGTTAGTTGGATGACATAGTGGTCTATAGATTGACTAAAGAAGCGCATGTTGAGCATCTTGACCGAGTGCTCAACCTTCTGCGACTGCCAAGTTATTTCTCAACTCAAAAAATTGTATAATCTGGAGGAGAAGCCATTTATATCTTGGGTTTGAGATCGATCATAGTGAAATAAAGATCGATTTCACCAAAATTAAAGTCATTACTGATTGGTCAAGAACAAGTATTGTAACTAAGAGGTAGGATTTTATTGATGTGTGCTAGGATGTCAGGAATTTCATCAAGAACTTCTCATTTATTTATTTTCTACTTCACCAACTGACAAAGGTTAGTCTGTAATTCTTTTGAGAAGTTGTGTAAGAGGAGTCGTTTTCCAAGCTGAAAAAGATCAACGTGGCACTTAGACCTATATTACCTTTAAAATCTATTCAATAAAGTTATTCAACAAGGATATACAATCAATACAATGTTTGTGCATTGAGGATGGTCAATTGCTTATTTTTCCAAACTTTTTAGGGATCATAGCTCAATTATCCGATATGACCAGCAGCTGTTAGAATTACATCAATCGATGAAGTGTTGGAGGCATTTTTACTCAGAAAAGAGATTCTGGTGCATACAGGGACTACAAATCCCTTTAATTTTTGCAAATCCATTCTAAATTTCAACAAGCCTCTTGTATGAAGAGATAAATTATATGCAACAATTTAGTTTTGTGATGAACCACAAGAAAAGAGTGCATAATAAGCTGGCCTACATTCTTTTTTGATCACCAGTTAGTTTGTTAAAATTTTATGGGTTGATAGCTCTTTAGCCCAGGACTATTGGGAAGCTTATGCTTAAGATCCTTACTTTCAATAAATTTTGAGCAAGCCCGATCAACATTGAGTAATCAAAAAGTTTATTTAGATGACCTGAAATATAATTGATGAGAAAATTCAAATATGTAAGGATTATCGGCTGTGTATGTGTGAGGACCCCGACACCGGTTCAAAAGAAACCGTTCCGACGTCGGGTGTTCACTTGCCGCAGGATCATATTGAGTAACTTGAGAGAAGAACAGCATACACATACAAAAGCTAAAGGATATTATTCATTTATTTCAATGTTCACATTACAAGGTCTTTTCAGCTTTTCTCGTACAAAAGTAAAAAATAAAGAAAAGATAAAAGATAAATAAGCAAAAATAGCGCCGTCGTAGATCCATTTTGCAGATTGAAAATTTTAAGCATTAAGGTTCTTGCTTAAGCTCTTCCAAAAGTACCTGACCTGGTATTGTACAACAAACAATATCGGGATTGGAATTCCTAGTAATTAGAGAATACTCTAAGTGCAGCAGTACATAATAATATTTACATTTTTAAACGATACGATTAGCGGAAGTAAGGCGAAAATAAAATGCAGGAGAAAATAAGATAATAGTACGAAATAAACAATTCCTGCAACAAATATTATTTATCAAATAAAGATTATTGATGCCATTTTTCAATAATCTACCCCGAATGTTACCGATGTCATTTTCCAGTAATAACCCCGAATGTTGCTGATGTCATTTTTCCAGCAACAATTCCGAATGAAAAGAACTGTTGGTTTCTAACAACCAACCAAGCATTAATGTTACTGATGTCATTTTTCAGTAACCCCGAATGAAAAAGGATGTTGGTTTCTAACAACCAACCAAGCTTCAAATGAATCTGGCTCAAAGTAAAATACGCGAAGCTAAGCAGCAGTAAAAGTGCAAAATGTAATACATGTCATGTACTGGGTACCTTTGTTCTTAAGTTCAGAAGTTCAATGGCTCGAATGAGTGATAGTTTGCTCAATCTGCATTTAAGTCCCCGATATTTTTTTAAAATAGTCTCTTTTACAAGTGATGCTATAGTTCATGATTTTTATTCTTTATTTTGTCATTTTTCTTTATAATGATTTAAAATCTGTATTTCCTAATAATGTTACTGTATTGCAAGAGTAACGATAAGAATGGAAATAGTAGTCATTTTATAGTATTATGAACTGTCTCCATTATTAATTAATGAGAATGATCAAAATGCGAATGACTAAATATAAAATTATATCAATGATTTAATAAGACTAACAAGAAGTGTTTTCTTCAATACCCTCCATTTCCAACCTCTCATACCTTAGCTTTTAGGATTGCCGAAAAATAAGGGAGGGTTGGAACGGGGTAGCCGGATGGCTGGCCGAGGTGGCAACGGCAAGAGGCTGGCTGGCAGCGGCTACTGAGTGTCTTGGTGGCTTGATAGCTGGTCGTCGGAGGCTGCCGGGGGCTGCTGGAGGCTGTTGGAGGCTGCCGGAGAGGGAGCTGGCTGGCTAAAGGGGACTGCCGGGGGCTGCCGGGCTGCTGGAAGCTGCTGGGAGGGTCTTCCGGAGGCTGCCGGAGGTGCTGGATGGAACTGCCGGGGGCTGCCGGGCTGCCGGAAGCGGCTGGAAGGGGGCTGTCGGGCTGCCGGAGGGGCTGGCCGGCTGCTGGAAGAGCTGGACTGGCTGCTTGAAGGAGGGAGGCGGTCTGTCGGAAGCTGCTGCTGGCTGTTTGGAGGGAGAGGGGGCTGTGGGAGCTGCTGTGAGGTGAGGGAGATGGCTTTTTATAGAGGAAGATGGGATGGGGGTCGGTTGGTTAAAAAAAAAAATAAAGGAAAATTAAATAAAATTACTTAAAGTTAAATTTTTCACATTTTTTCGTTGTTCAGCATCCAAATGCAACGAAACTTGGCACCGAGGTGTGTTTCGACATGACGAACACCCTCGCGCCAAAAATTTTCGATTCGGACAAATATTTTATTTTTAATTAATTTCTGAAGTTTAAAAAACTTCAGAAATTAGCCACGATAAATCTGGCTCTCAGAATTTGATGAAACTTCTCGAGCAGCCTTTAAATAATATACTTAACATGTCGACACTGAAAACGACGAATTCGGACACGTATTTCAATGTTTTTAATTTTTAGAATTTAGAAATTTCGAAGATAGAACAGGAGTTTCCGTTTTTTTGGATTTTTTCTTGAATTAGGGCTCTTTGATCTTTGAATTATTTCTATCTATTGGTAGTTTTGTTTGCCATAAATTGAAATTTCCCGGGATCCTGATTCCTAAGACAGGATTCTGACCTAATTTGCAAAATAATGACTTTGGGTCGTTACAGTATGCCAAGTGGAGTTGACTGCTTGAGATATGTCTATTAGCCGATAATTCATAATTTTAAGTATATTCGAGAATGTGTGTTGTGCTACACATGTAAACCTCCCTTCAAAAGCAGGATTTATACACTATTCTCTATGATTAGTCGATCATAGGAGAGTATATTTATAGACATTTTTAGAGGGTTGCTTATATGCAACTATATGTTTGTGGTTGCAAACTACTTCTTAGAGATGATCTTCCTAAAGCTTTGTAAGAGTATCATCACCGGGGGAGTTGTAGAGTTAATTTGAACTATTGGACTTCAAGATATGTGATCAAGATAACTAATTTTTCAGTGGATTATAGAAGAGCTTTTGGAACATGATGGATGCATCTTTAAAATACTTTGTTTCATTCTGCAAATTGATGGTCAGACTGAAGTTTCAATTGAATGATGGCATACTTTCTCAAGAAATTTCATATTAACACTCAAGATTTTAGGATGAAAGCTTATCACATATTAGTTTGCTTTTAATTGAGTTATACATGCCTAGACATCAACAAGACAATTTGTGGCTTTAGGCTACCAACATCAAATCCCATTTGATATGTAACGGTCTGCAAGTTTGAATGAGAGCAGAGCGACTCATGACATCAACCAAGTGTAGAAATTCCATGACGGGTTTAGGAGGTTTCATTCTTGGATTAAAGGGCAACTGAAGGAATCCCAACAAGTTGTGAGATTTTTGAAGTCAACGACCTTATGTGGTTGCACAATTTTAAAGATTAACTGAAAGGAGATGATTAGAAGCTAAATGTGGACCATTCAGAATTTTGAGGAAGATCAATGATAATGCTTATTAAAGAGCTACCAATCTCATTGCATATGTACTTTGCTTTTATTGTTGACACAAATTGAAATTGTTTGAGCCTTTTATACTAATGAAAAAGATTCAATTCTCTCCGTCAAAGTGCATATGTACCTTCTGCCAAAATGAATCAAACCCTGCATTGTTCTAAAAAATAAAAACTGATGGAATTGCCATAAAGTTGAAACAAAATTGGCTAGCATTATCAGGCCCTAAGCTTGAATTTCAGATATAAAATCATGATTTGCAGATAGGCAAAATCCAACCTGAGTAGCAACGACACAGATATTACATACCCACAAGAATTCAACAACCAAGTGCACATTTACAGTGAAAGCATTTACATATAATTAATGAAAACAGTTCACGAAAGCATTACTGCACAACTCCTACATACGGGTGTTACCAAAAAAACAAAGTTAAAGACCATGTAACAAATAATGCTCACTAGATAATAATACACATAATGCAGATCTCGACCAACTGAAAGATGACAACACCAACCAATTTATCAAACTATATGAGCCAGAAATGGCAACAGAGATGCAAAAGCAGCAGAAAATTTCCTATAAATATGCTGCACAGAAATTGGTGAAAATATCACCACATTGATAATATTAGCTAATAACCATACGTTCTAGTATATGTGAAATTGCAAAAATTTAAGCATATAAATAATACCCACCAACCAATCTATCAAACCACCAGTGACAACAATAGCAACAGAGACTGCATACAAAAACTGCAGGAATTCATAAAAATTCCAATATGCTGCAAAGAATATGATGATAATACCAACCACATTGATGGTCCCCGCAAATAATCCTAGGTTCTAATATATTGAATTTGCAAATGCCAATAGCTTTATGTTGAGTAGGAATTTCGACCGAAGAAAATAGCTAAATTTTCACATGTAATGCTTTTGTTTGCTAGCCAATTAGCTGTACATATGCCTTCACTCGAAATACGAATTATGGTAAAATTAAAATTCTTAAGCTATTGATAAAGATTTTTAAGAAGATAACAAAGTTGCCAATCACCCGGAGAGTTGGACTTAATAATATTAATAAGACTCTGAACATCACATTCAATTCAAATATTAACCCTTTCTCCTCGCAAAGTCTAAGGCTAATAATAAAAGCTCGGGTTTCAGCTATATGATGGAAGAAGAAACATCAAATTTTTTATGAAATTCAAAAATAATTTTTCCCATATGATCTTTTAAAATGCCACCACCAGTGCCAAGGCCTCAGAAATCTACATTTAATTTTAAGAAGCCAATAGATGGTTTAATCCATTTAACATTATCATATTTAAAGACATAGGGGGTTTGGTTACTTGATGAAAAATCTGCTAAAATTATCACTTTTAAAATTTTTAGAAATGATAAGATGATTTTTAATTGCATTGTCAATGTAGTAAATAATTTTCCAAATGATTCTATCTTGGTTAAAAATTTCTATGTTTAACTTTATTTTTCTCTTCCCTAATAAACCGAGTAATTAATATAGGAAAAATCATTCTAATATGACCTTTCTTAACAATTTTATAGAATTCAGTTAAAAATGCTAAAAGCTTTGGTGGAAAGATGAAAGTTTGGGTGAAAGCCTAAGTCTTAGCAAAAAAATCTCTTATCTAAATTTGATTTTTCACTTTTAACAAAAAGATGACCCAATGTTTCAATGTTAAAGGAACTTCAAAAACATTTCAAAGTAATGAAAAATTCTTTTTTCTTAAAACTTCATCAACAGGGATATGCTTATGAACTAACCTTCAACCGAAAAAGATATAGTAGGTTTTATGGATTTGTGCCATATTAAATCACCCAAAGGATAGTTATTGGCTTCAGTTCTAATGATGGTAAAGGTTCATTTGAATATAAAATTTGATGGAGCTAAGCTTTTCCATATTAAAATGTCATCATCCCTATAAATGAAAGCAAAATAAATTATTTGTCAACAATTTTATAGAATGCAATTAAAAATGCTAAAAGCTTTTGTGGGATGATGAAAGTTTCGGTGAAAATCCAAAGTCTTAGCAAAAAATTCTCTTATTAAATTTGCTTTTTCACTGTTAATAAAAAGATGATCCAAAGTTTCAATGTTAGATGAACATCAAAAAAATATTGAAGTGATGAAGAAGCCTTTTTTCTTAAAACTTCATGAATAGGGATAGGCTTATGAACTAACCTACAACTGACAAAGATATGGTAGGTTTTATGAATTTGTGCCATATTAAATCACCCAAAGGATAGTTATTGGCTTCAATTCTAATGATGTTAAAGGTTCTTTTAAGTATAAAATTTGATGGAGCTAGGCTTTTCTATATAAGATATCCCCATCCATATAATTGAAAGGAAAATAAATAATTTCATTAATAATTTCAGCTTTATGGGGGAAATTTTCTCAGAGTTTTTCATAGCTTTAATTATTCTCAGCAAAGTAATAATTAACCTTGCAAGAACTATGATTAATATTTGAAAATTTTGATGCTAGACTTTGTTCGCCTAATCAACAATCAAACTAAAGAAAATTTTACCAGCTCTTATGTTCCATACTATGTAAGTGAGATAACTTCTCTGAGCTTATTGATTATTTGCTACATAGAGGATCAGCACTTTTAATTGGAATATTGAGAGGTTGATTTCCTTTACATATTTATCTTTTTAAAAGTAGCCCAAAGGTTATTATCTTTTCTAAATGTCCATCTAATCTTAAATAGTGTATGCATGCTACAATAAGAATCTTGAGATCTAAATCCAATAGCACTTTCATTAGTAGGAAGACATAAGTCCTTCCATTTAAATCAATGCATCTTATTAGAGTTTGGTTGTGACCCATATGAATTTATTAAAAATATTTTCAATTTTATTAAGCACCTCCGTTGGAGGATTAAGAATTTGGAGAAGATAAACTGGCATGGAGCATGCATATACTCTTTAGAATAATTCTTCTATCGGGAAAACATATTTTGTGCTCCTGACCTTATATTTTTTTAATCTTCATTACTAATTCATCATAGAAATGATTTTATTAGCACCTCTATTAAAGAGGATGCTTAGATAATTCTTAGAAAGTTTTTTTGAACGAGCCCAATAAAGGAATACAATCATCTTGGTCTCATTGAAGTGTCTTGGGGCAATAAAATAGCTTTTGGATTTATTAATATTTACATTAGATACTCAATATCGTTTAAAAGATTCATCATTCTTCACAATGCAGAATTACTCCCATTAATAAATAGTAATAAATCTTCAGCAAATGCTAAATGAGAAATACTAAAAAAAAGCTTTAGTGCAAAAATACATAGATAGGTATTCTGCAAAAAGAGATTAAGCTGCCTAGAAAAATAATCCCCTGCTAAAATGT
Organism: Gastrodia elata; assembly: GCA_016760335.1. Lineage (NCBI taxonomy): Eukaryota > Viridiplantae > Streptophyta > Magnoliopsida > Asparagales > Orchidaceae > Gastrodia > Gastrodia elata. The sequence goes on along the minus strand of CM028678.1, from coordinate 45,730,018 downwards.
AAAGAGAAGGTGATAGAGGATTCCCTTGCTTGAGATAATGAGGATTTTAAAAAAACCAGCATTAATACTGTTTGTGAGCACAGAAAACCATCTGATGCAATTTGAAATGAGGTAAATTAATTTGAAAATCCAAAATTAGTTATTACTTTAAATAGGAAATCCCATTTTAGAGTATCATAAGCTTTAGAAATATCAAGTTTAATGATCGTATTACTTCCTAAATATTTATTAATGTCTTGTAGTATTTTTTTGAGCCAGAAGAATGTTGCTACAAATATTTCTACTTTTAATGAAACCACTTTGTTTTGGATATATAAGTTTTTGGTAAAATACTAGCTAGTCTATTTCCTAAAATTTTAGTAATGATTATACAGAAGATGCTATAACGATTTATGAGTCTGAAATCCTTCCAAGTGGTACATGAATTGTTAGGAATAAGAACAATAATGGTAGATGTAAATTATGTAGATAAATATCATCTTTGATATTATTTTTGAACCATCATGACTTTAGGGTTGGCAATGATTTAGAAGGGATGATGTTTTTAGGATTTCGTTTCATGTTGTAGGATGAATTTGAAGTTGGTGTTGGGTCTAATTGGAATTTAACTGTTAGATCAGTGCTTAACTTTAAAAAATTGATGGAAGGGTCTTCATGTATCATGAGATGATCAAGGAGTAAAGTAATGCTAAAGAATTTTGGCCATGTTAAAATGTGGAAGAAGAATATACTAAAAGGCATGATAGAAAATTATTAAGATTGATTTTATATACTTGGATCTTGGGGAGAGGCATCTATTTGATAGATCACTTTGAAGATAAATAATTCATTTAGCCATTCCCATTTTATGAGATAAGGTATATTTTATTGTTGTTATTAGTCTTCACATTTCATGAGGTGATCTGCGAGTGTCATTGCTTTGCCCTGGCCATCAAAAAAGCTGATTTTTCAACACAAAACAACCGATTATCGAACAAGTAATTGTAAACAAAATCAAGAAAGACAATAATATCTTTGACTCAAAAGAAATTTCACTACACCCACGCCTCTCCTTTGAGGGGGATGGGAGGGGGGGGCACGGTTGAGTAGAGTTTCAATTATCATTACAGAGCAAACCTCCCCATTCAGGGATTTTTTGAATTGATATTGATTCTTCTATTTGATATTGGTCTTCTATTTGAATGGGCATGATTTTTTGATACTTTGTATATTTTTTGGAATATCATTTATAAAATGTACTTAATGTGCACTCTGCATACATTAGTGAATACTATTAGAATCGTTTATTTTTCTAGCTACCCTTGTTGATGACTTTATTAATAATCTTTAGAACACACTGATTGCAATTTTTTTCTTTACTCATTTTGCTTCTGTAAAAGGATTGAATTATTTAAGTTCGTCATTTTGGTAAGTTTTTCTTAAGACAATTATGTAAACAACATTTGGCCCAAATGGTCCGACCCTTCCTGGGCTCATCATTGGTGAATTGCTTCATGCACATGACGGCCTTTTTTTTCATTTACTCAATACCACATCCAGCATGCCATTTTTATGAATTTGACTACGCACATAAACCATTTTCTTGGCACTAGGATTGTGTATATTTTCTTACGCTCTATCATTATATGCTACTTGTAAAACAAACGAGCTGATGATTGGTTATTTCTATATTTTTCCAGTTGAGGGAATATCCTATTGAAGCCTGCAAATTGCAACTCTCTGTGCTAGATTTGTCCAATAATTCATTATCCAGTTTGCCACCAGAGATCGGTAAGGTTAGCATACATTGTATTTTTTTTTCTTAGCTACTAAGATTGTGTAAGTATTAAGTATGATGCCTTCATATAAAGTGATTGATCACCTTTGTGTCGAAATTTAATTGTAAATTTGATAAGATTCTTTTCCATGTGATTCAAAACCCAATGTTGAGAAGAAATATATCCTATTGAACTTCATTTTTTGAATGTGTGTATTCAGAAGTGACCTAAATGTTTGAGTTCTATTAGAGGCATTTTCTCTGTTCTTTTATTCAATTACTTAAAATTTAAAATAATTTAAAGTGGAGAGGCTGTATGTATGGATATTATGAGGCAGACATGACATGGGTTGGTACAGGGGTAGAGCATGGCATGTGACGGGCCGGTGGGGCAGTGAAGCATGGGTGCAAGACAAGGGCATGTCCGGGTAGCGTGGGATTGTGCAGTGGTGACATGGGTGCAGGGTGGTGCAGGGGTTGGATGTGGGCCGGCGAGGCACAATATGACAATGCAAGGTGACCCAAGGTAATGTGAGGTGTGATGGGACTGGACGCTGAGGCGGTGCGGAGGTTGGAGTTGGGCCAGCATGACGCAGAGCTGGAGAATGGTGCTGGATTACACATCTTGAGACAGTGAAGTTGTGGGGGGTGGGGTGCGCAGTGCCCCCCCAGTTCATTCGGGCTCCATTTTACTTGGTGCTATTTTGAGTGCCATCATCGATGCTTTTTTAATTTTATCTGATCAATTGAACCACGAGTTTTATAATATAATAAGAAGCATGTTGCTGTTTGAGTATTGTAAAGATCACCTTGGCACTCAAGTTGTCGGCTGTGTAAAGGTTACCTTTTCAATTTATACAAATCTGAAACTTTGAGTATTGTCTTAAGTGATGCAAGGAGGATTAAAGATAGGGCTTGGGTTTACTGGATTTAGTTTGGGAAGCCTTCTAAATGCCTATAGACATTTTTAATTCTCGAGTAGTTTTTGTTAGCTTATAATAGACTTGCTTAGTATAGAATAAGCAACCACAAAACAAAAAATGCTAAGAATTGGCAAACATGTGCAATATATTAATGAAAAATATTATTTGGCTCTCAAATATCTCTCAAAAAGTATGGATGATTAGAATTTAGAATTTAAAATATGCATTTTTATGGGCCCCACAATCAAAAGTAGATTTAATGATAATTTTTTATTTCACTTAGCTCCATAAATCGTAGTCATCCATACTTTTTGAGAGATATATGGGAGTTGTGTAGCAAAACTCTATATTAATTGGTGGATCATTTGATTCATCTCCGATTTAAGACTTTTCAAAATTCTTCACTACATCAAAATTCTTAGATAAAGTTTTTGTTGGTGGTTCAACCCGAATCAACATCCACCACTTGGATTACATTTGATATATGATTTTTTGAAAACAAAATAAAGTTATTATTATTTTGAAAACAAGAGACAAATGAGAATAAGATATTTCAGGAAAATTAAAAGATTGTATAGCATAAGCTTTGCACAGTCTCAGCACTTTACAATTGAATTTAAAAGATTTTATTTCCTTCAAGCGCATCAGAAATTCCTTAAAATGTAGTTATAGTTATTGTAATTGCGAGTAAGAGAGCATAAAAAATTTTCAAGGGTGGCTTGACTGAGAGAAATATTGAATAATTGAAATAAGGGTATCTATAGAATATTACTTGATTGGGCTATATGACAAGTTGTCGGTGCGTCGGCACGCTTTTTGAGATGGTGAGCAAACGACGATCAAGGGAAGCGGTGAAGCAAACGTTTGGAAGCAATGATGACGGAGTGAATGATCTAGAATGAAACAACGTAAGGTTGTGCGGGTTATACGCATCACGCATGCCTCCGATTGTACACATCTTCGGCACCCCGAGAGTGTCCACACAATGCCTTTCACAAGAAGGTTTAGATCCCTATTTATAGGGAAGAAAAAAAAGAGCAAAGGAAAGAAACACTCTTACTAAACTAGACTATTCCCCAAAAAAAGAATACATATAAAAAAAAACTCTTATCAAACTAGCCTACCTCCCAAAAAGATATATCTCTCATTTAAATTAATTTACTCTCTTTTACAATTGAAATTAAACTCAAAATAAAGCTGATTAAAGCCAAAATTCGGATTTAGTTAAAAATACAAGAAAAAAAAGGTGAAAATGACTTCAAATGTTTTTCTTTTTGAAGCACTAGGATAAAAAGGATTGTCCTTGATATGGCAGACTATCTCAAACAGCTGTCAAAACTATTTGCAAAAAATTGTTTGGGATAGTTGCCATATCAAGGACAATCCTTCTACATTCAAAATTTTGACAGCTGTTTAAATGCAATGTTTGTTCATGACAATTAGCTAACTTGGTCGTTTCGATTAATCGTTCTAATTATCTAGAACAATCTGTCCAATACGTATAATCAAACAACTATTTTAGACAATCATTTGAGAAATTCTAACAATTGTTTGGGATGATTCTAGTAATTGTTTGGGATAATCCACACAATCATTCAGGATGATTGCTTGAATTGTCTAGGATGATGATCACAACAAGGAAAATTAGCAAGTTATTTATCAAATATTTTGTGCTTTGCGGTTATATCATTTGCCAAATTAATTAATGAGCTTTCAATAATATCTTAACAAAAATCTGCACTCTAAATGTTCAATCTTTTGTCCTGAACGTTGTAGCTGGTTCTTGATTAGTCCTAGTTTCCATTTGTCATCTTTCTTTGTTGCCACTTGTGCTACATCTTAGAATACTTAAATCAATTATTAGCAAACTAAATTGTTGTATTGTTAACATCAAAAATATGATGACTTGGTGGCAAGGTCATTAATATATGGAACTTGAGGCAAGTTTGATTGGCATTCAATAGATTGATAAGTGATTGTGGTTTCTAGGAAATAGAATAAACGTGTGGATCTCAAGGTAGTCATATCCTGTAAGTTGTGTTGTTGGGGAGTGCATGCCATGTCGGGTGGCTGAATTTATCAAATTGAGCCAACTATTCCGGCTGAGCCATGTGAGCTTGTTTTAGTTGACCGGTGTTAGTATTTTATTTTGTAAAAATTTTTGATTATATTTTTTCCTATATTTTCAATTTTATTTCAGTTCTTGCATATATGAAATATAAAATAAAACTTGTGGTGAGTTAGCTTCCTACTATATCGTCTGTATAGACTGTGACCGGTTTGATGAATATCACATGCATTGGAATGACTTGTGTGATGGGTTGTCACTAGTTAAGTGGCCTCTTTGGCTGACAAAACATACGAGGTTTCCTTGATTTGGTTGGCAATGCTTTTACCAGTCTAGTGTCCATTTAAACCTTGATTTAGGGATTTTAATCATTGATTAATAATGATAATCTGACTATAATACATATGTATATATATATATATTTATTTATTATTTTTTTGTTTCTAGCAAAAAAAGTTACAAATATGTGCGGATTTGGCTGACTGACAACTAAAATCTGGTTATATACTATATATATATATATATATATAGAGAGAGAGAGAGAGAGAGAGAGAGAGAGAGAGAGAGAGATAAATACACATGTGGATAGCTTAGGTTAGTTAAATATAGGAAGCATTAGGCAATAACATTTACTGTTTTCTACAAATATACTTTAAACTATTAATTGAGAGGTTTAGAGGATTCATCTAGTTGGCATTTACTCTAAGATTTGAAAATGGTGTTGGGATGATACAGTGAATGTGTGTTGGTGAAATGGTGGCCAACAAGCAATGTAAGTTTGTTGTAGTTGAGTGTGTTGGCCAAGTGGTTGCAGTCTTTCAATGTTATCAGAGGGGACCTAGATTGGTATGTTACTCGTTGTACCTCTTCGGTATAATTTATGTACTGTGGACCACCAAAGAGTATAATTCTTATTGTAGGCTTACAAACTCATGGTGATTGGAAGGTTAGGTAAAGTTGACAAGTTCTAATCTACTTGTTTGAGTGAGGTTTATATGACAATGTGCTTTATGTTGTTGGATTGATGCTTAAGTTTTGCTCTGAAGAGGTGCCTATTAAGACCAATCCTATTGAAGTTTTGCATGAAATTGTAATTAGTGACTTAGTTTCCATAAGCTAGAGTGGTGCTTGTGGCTATGTGAGATCATGATTGGTACTTCTTACATATAACTTTGTTTGGTTGGACGGGTTACTATGTTAAAAGTAGGTGTTGTTAATAGTTAACCTGCTTAATTGTAAGGAGCGCATCAAGCATGTGTAATGTCCCATGTTAGAAACCTCTTTTTGGGGTGTAAAAATTAAAGGTTCATAAGTGCATGAGAGTTATGATATCTTGTATTGACTCTATATGCACCACCTCTTAATGTAGCATGTAATGAGTGTATAGGGAAAGCATAAAGCAAGTAGATCAGCTTGATTGCACCTATGCATGCATTTAATTATATATGTTTTGTATTGGGGACAACTAGGTAAGCCGTTGTAAAATATTTGGGGATTCACACACCCCTTTATGTTGCGAATATCTCACACACCACACATCTATGAATTGGAAGCCAAATAACATGAAGGGATTTCACTATGAAGTTACTTAAATTTGATTGATATTCGAATTCCACATTTTCATGCATCAATGCACAAAAAAGAAATAGCTACATGTTGGCTAGGGATATGTGGTGGAGATCTTCGTAACCATTCATGGCTTGAAGATACATGTTGGCTAACTTTTGCACGCAAGTGCATTGCCGCTTTAAGTAGTAAAATGAGAGTAAATAATCATTTTTTGAGAATTGATTTGCTTGTTACTAATTACTAATTTTAGATCTAAAAATTTATATCCATATAAATAATTAATAAGAGAAAATAAGTAATGCTAACACATTAATTTTTACTTAATGAAGAGAAACAGTAGAAAAATAAAGCTTTAGTTTGCAATGAATTAGTTATTTTACGATTATCTGTTTAATAAAGAGTTCATTCTTCAATCTCAACAATGAGTACTAACTATTATAAACCTTTCTTAAAAATCTTGCAACTCTCATATTAAATATTAGCCCTATCTTTAGATGCCATGACTTGAATATCATTAAAATTAACTCAAGTTACACAAAATTCGGTATATCTCTATCTTAAATGTTGTATGACATACTATTTAGGTCTAAGGAATCATGTCTCTCTCAATCACAACCAAATCACACGGCCATTGATCTACTAGTTGCAATAATTAAGCCCAAAATAGAATATGTTAAACATGAGAATATACCAAAAATTATTCAAATTTGCACAAGCAACATACCCATTACAATCCTATAAGTGATTTATACTCCACAATTGTGATTGAATTAAAACCCATAATAATAATCATAATTAAGATTAAGTAAAATTTTTTCTATTATTGTTAATGAAATACATCATAATTATAGGGCATTTTATCATCAAATATATTTGACAAGAAAATTTGTGGGTATATTATCTATGAATTGCTCCTTAGCTTCTTCCGTATTCTTAAATATCTCTTAGCATGCTGTCATTCTCGACTGAAATTTATTTGTCTCATGTTTACAAACAATCTCTGTTCCCTCTTACTAGAACAACTAGGGAGAATGTCTCCTCTACTCTTGCTTCCCTCTGCATGAGTGGCTCACGGAATGGAGACACCTCTCCCTTCATTGTATTGCTTCTGTTGCATGTTTCTCTCTGTGTGTGTTGCTGTAATCGGTCAATAGATTACACATTGTTCTTTTCTAGTGATTCTCTCTCTCGATATAGCAGAGATGTGAATCTCTTTTTTATCCGAGAGACGCTAGTGCATGATTCCTTCTTTAACTGTAGCCGGACAACGTGAAATGCTTGTGGCTTTTATTTTTCACGTGAAGAGACTCATGTGTCCTTTATGTCTCAGTTCCTCTGATGCCTTTAACTGCTGATTTCCATGCAATTATACTAAATACATTGGCGTGTAAATAAACAAAAAGTAATTGTGTTTATCAAAAATTTCCTTGAATTTTTTCTTAACCATAGTATTAAAAATAATCATATTTACAAAATAAAAACCTTTTTATTTTATAAAAAAAAGCATAAATTAAATGCTATAATTCTAAATAGTTAAAATTTGATATTTAATTATAAAATTATAAATTACACTAAAATTTATCATAGATAATTAAGGTGTCAAGCTCAAGGACAAGGCTACACATGTTATCTAACAAGACCAAACCTATTAAATATTAGATTAAGAATTTGGATGTTGATTCATTTAGAATTAACAATTTAATTATTATTATTATTCAAAATATTTTACAGAGCTAACTTAATTTCTTCTATAATAATAATAATAATAAAAATAAAATCATTAACTTTGAGTGATTTGACTTCTAAATCTTTAATATAATCCCTAAGTAGCCATAATATGATTTCTTCATAGTTAATCAATTAGTAACTAAATTTGAATAATCTGACATCGTAATCGTTGATCCGATTTTTTGGATACCATATATCCTAGTCTTCACTTACATTCACAAAATCACAATTATGTTCGTTCAAATTTGATTAGTTCTTACAACTCAGCACCCCTACATATAAGAAAAATACATAAAATTAATCTTCATATTTTCCTTGATGTGAAATGTTCACTTTTCCCAAAATTCAAATTAACTTTAGGCTGAATCATTATTTGCCATCTGCTATGCTATGAATGAAAAGAAATCACTCCAATTTGTAGCCATATTAGAATGCTAAAATAAATATTTTCTGATTAAAATTTTTTATAGTAGACATTGAAATATATACATTAAACATTTTGATTCAATATATATACTTACTTAAATGGTCCACGCTACGCCACCTTGGTTGTGGTTCAAATAGCATATTTTGGAAAGCAATGATACTCAGTAGGGATTTTCCATAGTTTAGAATAAACTACAAAACACCTAAAACCTAAAAGTTTCTTAATACGCACCTATAAGTTTTAAGTTGTTTAGAAAGAGCAATTTTGTCCTCACTATTCTATACTTACCTTTTTAGTATTGGTTTGGCTCCATCACTGTGCACGGTGATGCAGGCACGAATGACTACTTTTAGATGATTACCATTGGTTGTGTTTTCAATGAAGACATCTGAGCCTTCTTTAGTTAAAAGAGGACATTTTCACAAAGCTTCAATGAAGGAAAAAAAATGTCGGAGGACCATCTGGAGCTTCTTGCTTTTTTCATTATATTCTCATCTCGGTCTTTTGGCAATAGATGTCGTCACCATTGACGAACGATGAGCGACAATTCACATTCAACATATACCAAAAAATCAGGATTATATAGGGCTTTTTTCTCACTGCACTATCCTACGTTAATCATTTCATTAGAGGCGAACATGGCCCTGATATTGAGATCGAGGAGTGCCAAGTTATTTCTAGCATATTCAAAACTATGAAACAATAATTTAGTTGCAATTTTCTGTATCTTTTGTCACCCCTCCCAATCATTCTAGTTACTGATAATAAGATTGCCATTAAAAGGAGGATTAAAATCTTAACACAAAATTAGATATTCAGAAAGATTACCAAAGAGCAGTCATTAAAGCCTATTTTGTTGGAGCCTACTTTGTGCCCTTTTGGAAGTGCCATTTCTCTATTTTCCTTTTTTGTGCATCTATATAAAATTTAATAAATCAGCACTTTTAATACACTTTGTAACTTGATCAAGCAGCATGGTTCTATCATGTGAAAACGTAAAAGAAAAATTATTCTATGCTATATTTGCAAATATATGAACTTTTGAGAAGTTCTCATCATAGCTTTTTTCTCTGTGGTTTAGTGATAAAAGATATTGTTTTGTAATGGTTAAGCACGTAGAAAGAAATTGTCTCAAATTTAGCAAAAGAACAAAATATTTGCAAATATGAGCAAACATTATTAGGCTTATTTTGTTGTGATGGGATGATTCGGTCCTTGTAAATGACTAAAAATCATCTACCACTTTAAAGGATTCATGATTGCATCTTCAAGTGTGGTCGCAAACAGCATGATGGTGTTTGTTTTGTGTATGGATTTTGAAAAAGTTACTTTTGGACACATTTTGAACAGGTTACATAACAATGATGTTTTCATGATTATCAATCACGCCTTTTTTATCTAAGGCCATGATTGGTTGTCATGACTTTTGATGATGAATTTTTTAGGATCTTTATCATACCTTTTCTTAGTCAATGAAAATTTTCTTTACTCTAATTTTGTCCATCAATATTTTGATAAATGTATAGCCTCTATAATTTATCTTCCATGCATAAAACCATATTGATCCTATGATTCGGTCCTTGTAAATGACTAAAAATCATCTACCACTTCTTCCAAAGTTTAGAAGTATGGCTCCATTAATTTTTGTAAAATCTGCACAATCAAGCACATCACTTTTGTTTTTATAAATAAGTATAATAATACTTATTCAATCATTCAACTTTCTATTTATTTTAAAATTAACCCTAAATAATTTGGTGGGCCAAGATACTCCTTTTTCACTCTAATATTTTTGTTGGGTAATAAGAATGCCATTCCATCAGCGACTTCTTAACTCTTTTTTTTTTTTTTGACAAAGCATTCCACACAATTTCACTAGCCAGACGAATGTTGAAGAAATTAATATTTATTTAGAGATACTAAATTTGCTCATGTTAAATAACCTTTATTATAATGCTTATGAAATTCATCTATTTATCTCAAATATCATTATCTCAAATAAAGTATTTTTAATTAGATTTTTAAAACATTTCACTTGAGCTAAATAGTTAAATTTTAATCTTTTAATTTATTTAGCATATATATATGTTTATTCACTTCTCAAAGATATTTAATTTTTTTTATATAAATCTTTCAAAATAGACTTAATTATTAACATTCTTTTGGGACTCCCAACAAGTTAATTTATATCTTTTCTAATTTTTATTAATATTATATTTAAATTACTATTTATATTAATATTTTCGTACTTTTATTTTTTATCCAGAATGACTTGTTTTTTCCACCAAGTCTTATTACTTTTAGGTGCGCTCCCTTTATATTGTTATATATTTTTAGCAATTTATGAATGCAATTGCAATCATTTATTACATAAGGCTAGATTCACAGTAAATGTTACAATAATCAAATTCTAGAATTGCTTTTGTTCCATTTTTATTTTTATATTCAAATATCTAGGCTTATGACATAACTTAGGTCTATTTAATCTTTTGAACTTATTTTTTTTAATTTTAGAACCAATAATTGATGTTTTGTCCAAATTTCTTCTGAAATAAGCTTATACTTTTTACAAAATAATCATTCTTTTTTTCTTAAAAGAATTAATTTTAGTTTTAGAAGACTTATTTTTGCATGTGATTACAGTTTCTTTTTTCTTTATGAATATATCAATAATTGTTAGTTTATTTACTAATCAAACTCAAATATTAGATGGTTTGAGTATGGCATGTACACTATTCATTGCCCCTGTTAGAAAAATTGCATTTATAAGTTTTGTACATGTTAAAAGAGGGAGCGTATGGTCAGCCATTAAAAGGGATATTCTTTATTTAAAACTTTGGGAGGTGCTTCTATTTGATTGTGTACAATAGAAATAAAGAACTCATGTAGTTTCCCCACCTAGTGGGATTAAGTGTGATGTCCTGACATTCGGGAATTCACATTACCGCAGGATCATATTGAGCAATTTGAGAGAAGAGAGTATACACATACAAAAGACGATGATATTTCTCATTCATTATAAAATTTCATGTTACAAAAAAGATCTTCATCGTACATCATGAACATTGTTCAACAAAAGAGAAAATAAAGAGATAAAAAAAATTAAAGTAGCGTCGTCGTAGATCCATTAGCGGTTTGATAATTTAAGATTTAAAGTTCTTGTCCAGGCTCTTCCAGAAGTACCTCGCCTGATATTATACAAAAAATAATACCGGGATTGGAATTTTCAGTAATTAGAGAATACTCTAAGTACCACAGTAAATAAAATGATATTACATTTTTATAAAAATAAAAATGCGGTTAGCAGATATAAGGATAAAAATACAGGAAGAATAAGGAAATAACGCAAAAGAAATAAAAATTTCCTGCCATGAGTGTTATTACAAAGATGTTGGTTACTTGATGTCTTTTTTTACAATAGCCAACCACGAATAAAATAATGGTGGTTACTTTATGTCTTTTTTTCAATAACCAACCACGAATGAAATGATGTTGGTTCCGAACAACCAACCAAGGTTCAATAAATTTTGGCTCAAAGTGAAGAAGCAAAGCTAAGCACAGCAATAAAAATGCAAAATATAATACATGCCATATATTTGGTACCTTTATTCTTTAAGATTCAAAGTTTGACAGTTCGACTTTTGGATATGTATTTAGATTTTAGATATTTTTAAATTAGCCTTTTTAATCCAATGTTCTTAGGAGTAACTACTGTCTTCTTTTCCATTCTATTTTTCTTTCGCTTTTACATTAGGTTAGTGTTTTTATTAAGATAATAATAATATACGAGAGTAAAAGACAGAATGGAAATGATGAAAATTAATTGCAGAAAGTAATAATAATTATAAAATGTTAGAATGAAAAGTGCTTGAATGAAAAAATAGTCATCTTATAACATATGCAGTTGTTTATCATTATTGATTAAGGGTAACAATGCTAATGTGATGATATAAAGTTTATCATATTTAATTTCATAATAATGAAATATTAAGTATATAAAATGAAATACATAATAGTAAAATCTCCTCGTTTCTACTTCATTTTCCTCTTCTCTACCTAGGATAGTATTGCCGGGAGGCTGAGGGAGGCCGGACGGCTGCAGGAGGTGGCCGAAATGGTGGCCGGCTGGTGGCCGGAAAGAGGAGGGATGCTGCTGGAAGGGGAGGGCTGCTGCTATTGGGAGGGATTTGAGAGGGGTGAGCAGGGCTGCTGCTGTTTTGGAGAGCAGGGAAGGGGGCTGGTTGGGTTGGAGGGTCCGAAAGGGTGGCCAGGATGGCTGCCGGGGCTGGCGATTGCTTGGGGGAGGGGTTGGCAGCAAGGAGAGGGGATTGACAGCAAGAGAGAAGGGGCTGAGAGGGGTGAGGGCGTTTGTGAGGGGAAAGAAGGAGGGTAGGGGGTTTAAATAGAAGAAATGGGGGAGAGGAAGGGTCAAGAAGGGTCAAGAAGGGGGAAAGAGAAAATCTGAAGGAAAATAAGAAAATTTACTTAAAGTTAAATTTTTTGTATTTTTCCGCTGTTTTGGCGTCCAAATACAACGAAACTTGACACCGAGGTGTGTTATGATGTAATGAACACCCTCGCATCTATATTTTTCAATTCGAATAATTATTTTATTTTTTTATTAATTTCAGAAGTTTTAAATTTCAAAAATTAATTTAGGTTAAACAGACTATCCAAAGTTGATGAAACTTGATGAGCAGCTTTTAAACAATGCTCTTAACATGACGACACGTAAATAGATGAATTTGGACACGTATTTCAATGTTCTTGATTTATTTGATTTTAAAAAGTTCAGAAAAATAAGGTGGGAGTTTTCGTTATTCGAATTCTCCCAAATTATGACACTTTAATTTAAAAATTTATTTCTATCTAGAGGTATTTTTTTTTACCCTAATTCAAAATTTTTTGGGATCCTGATTTTCGAGTTGGGATTTTGACCTAATTTGCTAAATAACAACCTCGGGTCGTTACAAACTCCCCTACTTGAAAATGATATCGTCCTCGAAATCATACATACAAAACTTAAATATGGGTGAGATTAATACCTTAATACTACGTAGTTGTCGTCGGGTGCCATCTATATAGGATAAAAGGATTAATACAAAAATGTTATTTTAGTGTTTTCGCGCCTTAGTTGCAATGAAGAAAGAGGGTTATTATTTCCTGACTTTTCATGGTAATATCATTATAAGTTAATTTAATCTCGTTAGAATGAACATATCTTCATTTTTGTATATATATTCTTCCCTCTCAAATGTGCTCAATCATGCTCTGATACCAACTGTGATGTCCTGACATTCGGGAATTCACATTATCGCATGATCATATTGAGCAATTTAATAGAAGAGAGCATACACATACAAAAGACAATAATATTTCTCATTCATTTTAAAATTTTATATTACAAAAAAGATCTTCATCGTACATCATGAACATTGTTCAACAAAAGAGAAAATAAAGAGATAAAAAAATTAAAGTAGCGCCGTCATAGATCCATCAGCAGTTTGATAATTTAAGATTTAAAGTTCTTGTCCGGGCTCTTCCAGAAGTACCTCGCCTGGTATTGTACAGAAAATAATATCGGGATTGGAATTCCCTGTAATTAGAGAATACTCTAAGTACCACAGTAAATAAAATGATATTATATTTTTATTAAAGCAGAAATGTGATTAACAGATATTAGGATAAAAATGCAGGAAGAATAATGAAAGAGCAAAAGAAATAAATTTTTTTTGCCACAAGTGTTATCACAAAGATGTTGGTTACTCGATGTATTTTTTTTCAATAACCAACCACGAATGTTACAACTACGAATAAAATAATGTTGGTTACTTGATGTCTTTTTTTTAATAACCAACCACGAATGAAATGACGTTGGTTCCGAACAACCAATCAAGGTTCAATAAGTTTTGGCTCAAAGTGAAGAAGCAAAGCTAACCAACAATAAAAATGCAAAATATAATACATGTCATATACTGGGTACCTTTATTCTTTAAGATCCAAAGTTTGACAGTTCGACTTTTGGATATGCATTTAGATTTTAGATATTTTTAAATTAGCCTTTTTAATCCAATGTTCGTAGGAGTAACTGCTATCTTCTTTTCCATTCTGTTTTTCTTTCGCTTTTACATTAGGTTAGTGTTTTTATTAAGATAATAATAATATACGAAAGTAAAAGACAGAATAGAAATGATGGAAATTAATTGGAGAAAGTAATAATAATTATAAAATGTTAGAATAAAAAATGCCTGAATGGAAAAATAGTCATCTTATAACATATGCAGTTGTTTATCTTTATTGCTTAATGATAACAATGCTAATGTGATGACATAAAGTTTATCATATTTTATTTCATAATAATGAAATATTAAGTATATAAAATGAAATACATAATAGTAAAATCTCCTCATTTCTATCTCATTTTCCTCTCCTCTTACTTAGGATAGTATTGTCGGGAGGCTGAGGGAGGCCGGACGGCTACGGGAGGTGGCCGAAATGGTGGCGGGCTGGTGGCAGGAAAGAGGAGGGCTGCTGCTGGAAGGGGAGGGCTGCTGCCGTTTGGAGGGGTTTGAGAGGGGTGAGGAGGGCTGCTGCTGTTTTGGAGAGCCGGGAAGGGGGCTGGTTGGGTTGGAGGGTTCGAAAGGGTGGCCGGGATTTCTGCTGGGGCTCGCGGCTGCCTAGGGGAGGGGCTGGCAGCAAGGGAGAGGGGGTGAGGGGGTTTGTGAGGGGAAAGAAGAGGGTAGGGGGTTTAATTAGAAGAAGGGGGGAAAGAAAATCCGAAGGAAAATAAGCAAATTTACTTAAAGTTAAATTTTTCATATTTTCCCGCCGTTTTGGCGTCCAAATACAACGAAACTTTACACCGAGGTGTGTTATGATGTAATGAACACCCTCGCATCAAAATTTTTCGATTCGGATAATTATTTTATTTTTTATTAATTTCAGAAGTTTTAAATTTCAAAAATTATTTTAGTTTAAACCAAAGATCTAAAATTGATGAAACTTCATGAGTAGCTTTTAAACAATGTTCTTAACATGACGACACGTAAATCGATGAATTAGGACGTGTATTTCAATGTTCTTGATTTATTTGATTTTAAAAAGTTCAGAAAAATAAGGCGGGAATTTCCGTTATTCGAATTCTCCCAAAATATGGCACTTTGATCTAAAAATTTATTTCTCTCTAGAGGTATTTTTGTTTGCCCTAATTCAAAATTCTCCGGGATCTTGATTTTCGTGTTAGTATTTTGACCTAATTTATTAAATAATGACCTCGGGTTGTTACATTAAGACTTAATGCTATTGTCATTATAATTAAACTTTAAGATCATGTTTTACTTTATTATTATTTTTAGTTGAAACTAAATTACTATGAATGTCATTAAATTCTTATCTTGCTTTTCTAACGAGTTTATTTAGACCTTTGTCGATTTTATTTTTTCTTTCATGGTATTTTGCAAACCAACTCTTTTGAAGCATGCCAAATTTCTTTTATATTTGCATCTAACTCTACTTTAGAAGCTTAAATACTTGTAATATTGATAACATCTTGTCAATTACAATTTTTAAAGTGATAACTCCATCTCTCATTCATTAACTTTATTTGTATTATCTTCTAAATCCTTATTCAAGATGACCCAGGCTGATTTATGTCGATACTTGAGTACAACAGCTTGAAGCCAAAATTTTCAATTTTTATACTTCACTTATCTATAGGTTGGATGAGATCTAGTTTTCTAAAGACAAGATAATTTATCTTTCTATCACTGATAATAGTCTCCATAAGCTTGCTAGCTAGTATCGATATTTCAAGAGCTTAGGATTTGTTTGAGTAGTTGCAACTATATTTAGAAGTAGTTGCAGAGGAAGTTGTTGTTATTATTTGAGTAGTGTTGTGATACTATTTCTCACAATGTAAATGGTTGGCAACGATTATTGACATATAGTTGGTAGGCGACTTGACGATCGGCAAGTTGGCTAGCATTTATGGTGGTAAAGAATTTAAGGTGAAATAGTAATTTTAATGTGCTAATGAGCAGAAAGCAACCATGTTGCACTTTGAAATTTATTTCCCAAAATTTGCTTTCTAAGAGGTTTTTTGAGGGGATGCTTTTTGAAGTAAGTGTGCAAGCCGTGAGCGTAGCATAAGGAAGCAAGCCCAAGAGGGTATGCCTAGACATGCAATTCGTGGCACTGAAGCAAGTGGATCTGGACATGGTGGAGCGTTGATCACATTGAGTGGACTTAGAGTAGGCCACTAGACATTAACTAAGCTTTGAGTGGCTTTTGGTTAGCAACAAATCAACCGGATGTGAGCTAGATGCGGAACAATGAATAGGGGAAAGGAATGTTAAAGAAATGGGGCTTGGCATGTGAGCGTTCCCAGATGAAGTTGCAACTTGGGCACTTGAAAATGCCAAGTGCCCATTGAAGAATGTAAGTCGAATCCTTGGTGCTTTTGCGCGTCCAGGAACCATCAAATTACTCAGGCAACGGGGTCATACCGAGGCCTAGATGCTTGGGCGCACCCAATTTCCTTATTGTATATTAGCCACAACTTAATGGGTCGGCGCCTAGGCACGCGCTTACCCAAGTACCAGACGGAGAACACAAATTCTAGAGGACATTTCACACCTAAGGATTGACAACTTAGGCCGTGGCACACTTGGGTTGGGGATATAAATACGCAATGAGTACGCAATGAACCTAAGGCCAGTTGAAAGCTTTTGAGGGCTATTTGTTGGGGATATAAATATCTAAGAGATGGTAGCTTAGGATATATGCTTGTATGTAGAGGCTGCAGTTGTCGCCAAGTTCTAGAAGCTGTAGGGCGGCCGGAGGAGTTGCTGAGTGGGCGGCCGGAATATCGCTGGGCAGTTCCACGATGGTTACATGGATGCTGCAAAATCTTTTGGAGGTTGATCTATGTAACGGGAGATTGCGCACCTCATTTTAAGCAGGATAGCTACAGTGGTGGCTGTAGGGAGATGGCGAGGTGGCATTTAGAGTTACCGCAAGTGTGGCTATAGTTATTGCTGTGGATGTAAGGTTGTATGTAAAAGTTTGTATCTCTTCTTCTTGATTTCATTGTGAATTTTTTCGTGGTATAGCTTCGTAATTTTTTCTTAGTCTTGAGGTTTTTACGTAAATTTGTGTATTTTGTATTTGTGCTTTGTGTTTGTTTATTTTCTACGATTGTATCTTACTCTCTTGTTCCTACGTTAAATTGTTTCATTGCGGTGTTTGAGTTGTCACACACATAATTTCACAACACCTTGAACTTGCTTTTGCACCTACATCTGCCCATAATGTGGGAATCGTTATTTAATACTACACTCAGTCTTTTGATGCAACGTTTTTTGGACACATTTAATTGCATTCAAACAATATAGTGTGCCGCTTTTAGGAGGTGCCTTAGTATTAGTGAAATTTGAAATGATTAATGTTATCATTATTTTAAACCAAATTTTATGCTAGTTGCGGGTTTCCTAGCTCAATCCAACACCCTTTCGTTCGACAATGGCTGTGTCTTGAATTAACTAAGACCATTTAAAGTAGTATTTTTTGTCTTATTAGGTAATGCTGGCGCTGATTTTTTTTCTTGCATCTCATATCTTTGAATTCCGTGCAATCTCTTCAATCCAGCATTGTGGGATGTCTTGATGTTTCCATATATTTATAGCATACTTAATGTAATGAATGTACATCGATGAAAGCTCCCAAAAATATTGATTATTTGAAGGTTGATCAGAGATTATACCTTTCGAGTGATAACTGTTCATGCAGCACAAATAACTAGGGATAGGATTCCTGTAGCTTGATCAGGCCATATTTTGGTCTTCTCCAATTTAAAACAGTGATATCTCTTAGGAAAAAAAATGGAAAAATCAAATTTTTTCCCATAATGTAACCAGCTGTACCCTTTGCAATTTACAGACAGAAAACTGTTAACAATAGTCTCGTTTACTTTAAAGGTTCTTAAAATATGAAATGCAATTATGATGCATATCACTGTTCTGTATGAAGGCAATTACAAATAGTGGCTCATTGTCACAGTAAAAAAGGCATGCGGTTCTACTTTTCTTTTATGCCTCCTTGAACCATCATAACTCCTATTCTTGCGAAGCATTCCTGTGAACTTGTCCTGGCTTTTCCGCCTGATACAGGTATATCTGATTCTGCAGAGGTATATTTACTGAACTGCTTACTTATTGCATAATCATGAGACAGCATTTGGGCTATGCTTGCCTTCTTGTAAACAAATGTAATAGTGTGTCATAGTTAGTAAAACTATTTTAAGTATGATAAATATAGCATATGAAGCTCATGCGTGAAAGTAGAAATTAACTTTTAACTCCAGTTTTCCAATCTGGGCTACATGGATGATCAAAAGCAAAACAATGAAGATAAAAACCTTGCAATAAAAATTAGGCTATAATCATTTCATGAATGAAAATTTCAAAAGAAACATCAGGATAGCCTTCAAAACGCTCCTTCAATTATTAAAAACACTAGTATCAAAACGACTCAGCCTTTAATTGACTCTATGCAACCTCTTTTATGATTAAAATGCACTTTAATAAAAGATATTAAAAGAACTATACCCATAGTTGTGTCACGCTGCAGATAATATTAATAGTCGTAGAAGCTTGTATTTAATTTCTACAAGTTGTAACACGTGGTACTAAATCGCATTTATCCTACCTGTCTATATTTAGATGGCATATACCTGGTTATTACCCGATTCTCTTTTGATATCCACTTTTAAGGAACTGGGATCATTTAACATAAAATAGATTTGGGATGATGAGGCTTGCAGCCTCTGCTTAAACTAAATGAAAGGTAAGCGCTTGATCACAACATTGGAATCTACAGTAGAGTATTACACGTGTGTAATGAAACCATGCAAGCCAGGGCCAGTATCATAAAAAGTGGTGCATGTGTTGTTAGTTGTATGCTTGCTGTCCCTCTGACCAGGGCTTTCTTCTAGTCCTACGATCTGTCTTTAGCACTGTATCCATAATTGAATGCCTGCATTCATACCTCAAAATTTACCTTAGGATTAACTGTACACTCTAGCTAACGTATCAACCATACGTGTGATGAGTATTTTGGTCTTCCAATCCTTGGTATTCTTTATACATTCACCAGGCTAATATATATGCTTTGTTCCTTGCTCTCTAGAACCCTAATTTTGGTTATCCAGTATAATGTCTTAAGCTGTAACCTTATAGCATATTTTCCTAAAGCCTAGAAGATAATGCACCTTTCCAGTCTGTTAAAGTACATCTTAATTCATTCGCTGTTTTAGCGATATTTAATTCAGTGGGTAAATTTTGTTTAGCTTAAGTTAAAATAGTTCAATAATGCACATTTCTTGATTGCATTTATAGAGATAGCCCATGTTTCATTCACTATCTCAGTTATTCTCCAGGGGATAATTTGTATAACCATTGTTAAATGAACCAACATGTCTTACTATTGGATTAATTAGCACATTCAAATTCATCAAAATTAATCTCAATTTACAGATTTATTGTGAATTCTGCTGTGTTTGTATTGACTAATGCTTTTTAATAGGTACCATGACTTCTCTTAGAAAACTCCTGCTTATTGGAAACCCTTTACGGACAATTCGAAGGTGTGAAAATTATATTTGCTCTGTGATTGAATACATTTTTTATATCCTTTGACCATTCCTTATGCTTATTTAATTATCAGTTCTCTTGTTTCTGGACCTACACCGGCATTATTGAAGTACTTGAGAAGTCGACTTTCTTCTACTGATGAAGGTGAAATTCTTTCAGAGGGACAATTTTATTTTAATACCTTATGCTCAGGCATTCTAGTTATCATTGCTTCTGAAAAATTCTGCCCACAATTAAAAATACTTTGAATCTGCATGAAGCTTTTATTTTGTATAAAAATTTTTGTTCTGATGAATATACTTGATGCAGCATCCGGATCAGGCAGCAGTTTTATGAAGGTTGATTTAATTGCAAAGGCAACTAGGCTGTCTCTATCTTCAAAGGTACTTCCTATATTTCTATAAGGTTTTTTGATTGTTTCCTTAATTTTAGCTTTACTGGTTTTGGAACACAATTTCTATAATTTCTGTTTTTTGTTGGAGATGATTTTGTGCGGCAGTATTATCTTGTACTTTTTAACATTCCAGGAATTATCTTTATGTGGACTTGGTTTGGCCAGTGTCCCATCTACTGTCTGGGAGACAGATGAGGTGGTCAAAGTTGATCTTTCAGGAAATTTAATAACTGAGCTGTCGAATGAACTGGCAAATTGTTCCTCACTTCAGGTGTGTTTGCAATGTGTTAAAATATTTTGTGTGAAAATATGCATATACAATGAAAGGAACCCCTGCAAATTCATTATTTGTAGTTGGTATATTTAAATTTTGCTTTTTTGGTTTGACTCTTGCGAATTCATTGGTGTGTTAGTGTGTCCATAATTAGGGTGACTAGGGGTTTTAGAGGTTGAGTTCTTAACCCAAAGTTAATGAAAAAGGGAAAAGAAATGTACGATTAATCCAAATAATCCACAGCTAAAACAAAACTCACAGATATAAAGGTAAAATAAAAAACACCTGAAAATCTATCGAATGAGTAGGTTCAGCAATTATCTAAATAACAAGGGACGCTGCTAATTCTTCATGCCCAAACAACTCTAGAAAAAGACCACATGTCAATTGCTGCATACTATTAGAAACAAAAATGAAGTTTCACGTGTGACATCCGTTGAAAAAAAGTGCATTTTAAACAGATCATTTGGTCGTATGGCACAGAAATCTTTGTCAAATGTAAGAAGTTGTGTGGTAAGTTAGATGGTAAGTACTACTGCTAGTACTAAGAAGCAATGGCAATTGGAGAAAACTTCATTTACGTAGGGATCAATAAGATTGTAATCCTTTTAAACTATTTCTTATATGGAGCTCCGTTCAGGTGTGTAATATTCTATTGATAGTTATTAACTAAACCTTATGTCATCACCCTTCTTTTGCACTGTGACCATCTGCTTTCATATCACTTAATGCATTATTTTTGGTAGGTTCATCACTTTTGCGTGTTTTTCTTCACTCAACCTACATTTTAGTCAAGTTATTTTGCCAAATTTTAATAGATGAAGCCTTTAAAAGAGTTGTATGAACAAACTATTTGCAAGGTAAGTTGGTTCTATGATGATGAGCATATTAAAAGGATTTAAAATGTAGTATTAGTTAAAGAATTTATTTTTGTGCATTGTTTTTCTCATTTTATGCATGCAATATAATTATCTAGCTTTAACATGAATTCATAAGGTAAATGATATTAAAAATTCTACATCTTTTCCAAAGTTGGAGTTTCGTTGGAGCAGTGTGGATTTGGAGTGTGGATTTGGAATATGTTCCTTTTTTAGTGTACTGGGGGAAACTTTTTGTCATTTAATGGATTTTCTTGCTCTTCTTATAATAGCTTATGAGTGTCTATAGGAGGTTATGACTCGAAGTTAGGCTGGTAGATGGTCAAGGAGAAAGAGATCTCGTTGCTCATCATTTATAAAGGAAATATTAGTAGGTTTTTTTATATTTATGTTAATGAAGATGGATTTTTTGCATTGGAAAATATTCATTTTTAACAACCCTTAGATTTATTTGCTTGGGCCTGATGAATAATTTTAGTGTACTGGCAATATTTTTTGTATTGGAAAATATTCATTTTTAAACAGCCCTTTGGGACTATTATTAGCCTTAATATTGGTAGATTCTAATTTTGTTGTGGATTAGAAAAAGAAGAATGCACAACTTAGTAAATACGTGAAAAGAATAAATAGATTCTTTATTCCCAATTTCAAAAAATAACTAATTATAGAAAATAATGTGCTATGTATTGCCAGTTTATTGGTAAAATAATAAAATGCCTAATTAAAAAACTTAACAAAATATTACATGGCTTGATGTCTAACAACTATTTATCCACTATTGTGGTTACATGTGGCAATTTTGTTATATCATTCTCGTCTTGATCATGTTCATACAAACCTATTTTCCTTTGTAACTTTCGAAGCTTGGCCCATGCAAGAGTCACTCAAGCTATTTGTGTTTTGTCGAATAAATTGTCACTCAAGTTAGGCCACGTAACTTTGTTACTCGGGCTAATTCTTTTACTATCAACAAATTGTTGACTACTAAGATGCCATTTTGCCAATGTCCTTGGGATCGAGTCAAACTATAGCTGCAGGATTAAGTGTTCTCTTATTCTAGCTTTTTCTGAAGTCCATTATTAGTGTTTGATCATCTTAGTCAACTAGCTTTATGAGCTTTGATAGCTTGGGGAATTTTGTTTCGAGTTTGCCAATTAACCATGCAAATTTTGTTGGTTTGGGGAATACCATCTCAAGTTTGTCACTCGCCATACGAGCTTTGTATACTTAAGGAATATTTGTAATATTTGGGTATCAAGATTGTCGAAAAATAAAATAATAATCATATTTTAATTAACTCAATAAAAAATAACTTAAATAAAATAAAAATGTTCATTGTCGACATTGTTTAGCTAACAACTCAAAGCCGCTAAATGATAATAGTAAAATGTTCATTTCAATTATTAAGGACCAAGATTGAATTGTAAATAATGGCTCAAGAAAAGTGAAATAATAGCAAAGTTGGTTATAGACTATAGTTCTTCAAAATATCTTTAGGAGTTCACCAAGTAAGTCACACCTAAGAAAGCAGTTAATCTCGCATCTAATAGTTTCGAGCCCTTAAAAATATATATCAATAAAAGAAGTGCGTAAAACCTAATATAATATTATTTATGCAAAAGAAGCTTAAAAGAAAATAGAAAACTAAGTGTGTATCTCAAGCAATATAGTGCAAGAGCTGAATAAAAGTGTCATTTAATATCTAACTTGCACTAGTAGAGAACAATCTAATATGGCACAATATGAAGTAAATTTTATTTTATTATTCCTTTGCATCGACAACCTTTTTAGGACTCAAACCCAGTTCACAGGATGCTGCCACAGTGTAGGATTTGCACCCACAACCTTTCGGGGATTTAAACCTAGTTCTCAGGATATTAACTCATTGTGGGGTCTCACAAGCATCGTGGGACTCAAACCTAATTCTCTTGATACTAGCTTAAGATGGGATTTTTACCCACATCTTAGGAACTCAAATCTAGTTCTCAGAATGCTAACTTTATATGGGGTTTACTGTGGCGACCCATCGCTGGGTCAGCATAGCTAATTCAACGTTAGGTGCTCACTCCTCAGGATTATATCAGGGTTTAGTATAACAGTGCATTTAGAGGCGTATAAAATAAATACTTTCACTTTCATTGCGACATTCAAAAATACCAGAATAATAAAGGAACTATATTTATTACAAAGATAATAATTGTTTTATAAAATCTATTACACACTAAGCAAAAATTTAAAATTTTAAAAAAATCAGCATCTAAGTTGCTTCATCATGCATTAGCTACATCTCAAAGACTTGATTCAGAGATTGTTCCTGAATTTTCATATATATAAATATATATGTATATGATAGGGCGAACCAAGAAAAAGACAGAAAAGAAAAGAAAAGAAAAGAAAATATTTAATTAGACATAAAGATCTAAGTAAGGTTCGTAGGATATTAAAATTTGCATGTAATATTAAGCGGCATGATTCTGCATGAGAAGTATATAAAAATAGAATGTGATATTTAAGTATGATATGCTTGCAAAATTGTCACGATTATGGATGCAATATACATATTTAAGAAATATGCTCATTCTGAAAAAAAATACAGCAATATATAATATTTATTCTGTTGGACAATATTACAGAATAATTAAGGAGTTAAATATGTCTATCTAACTATCTGAGATGTGGATTCTTGACTAATTACAAATTTCCCCTCAAAGGTTGTGCAGTTTTCTTATTTTTCTAGATATTAGCTTGTCATGACCTAATATATTGTCTATACAGATCTGAGATCAACCTGAATGAACTCATGATACTGATTTTTGATCATTTATTTTGAGTTATGACCATAAAATCTCATATGAATATATCAAAGTGGGTCAAAGTTTAATAGCAATGCAAAAGCTGCAAATGAAATAATTAAATAAAAATAATATTTTTATTTTATTTTAGTAAAAATATCAATATTAATACAATCTTGGTTATTTATATTTATATATTTAAAATAACAAATGACAAATGCAAGTTATAAAAATTAAGAAATATATATATATAGAAAAAAAGAAAATGATAGAAATAAAAGTTGCAAAAATTAGGAAATATATACATATATAGAAAAAAAAATGACAAATGAAAGTTGTAAAATTAGGAAATATATACATATAAAAAAAAAGAAAATAACAGAAATGAAAGTTGTAGAAATTATGAAATATATACATCTATTAAAAAAAGAAAATTTGCATAAATGGAATTATAATAATAATAGTAACTATTTTAACATTAATAATATTAATAATAACATTATTATTATTATTATCAAAAAGAAGAAGAATAAATGAAAATAATAGAAAATATTTATTCTCTTTCTCATTTCTTACTCTATCTTGCTCTTGATGAGGCTTTATTGGAGGTCGACGAGGAGAATTGGTGGTGGCCAAGGAAGAGAGGGAGGAAGTGTAGGGGAGAAGAGATGTGGGGGAGGGAGTGGGCAGGGGATGAGGAAATGGAGGGCGAGGGTGTATTTATAATTTTTTTTAATTAATTATTTTCTCTCTCATCCATTATTTGAATATTGATGAGAGAAAATTTGTCATAATTGTTTGGAGTATTCAATATGATCTTCTCTACCTTTTTATATCTTTTTTCTCTCTCCTCTTTCTCTCTCTTCCATTTTTTTTCCAAAAAATAATGAAATTTGACATGGAGGTGTATCTTGATGAGAAAAATACACTTGCGCAATTTTTTTTTAATTTGGAGCAGCATTTTGTTTTTTATTAATTTCTGAAGATAAAAACTTCAAAAATTAATTATGGTCAATCAGGAGCTTTTTTGTAGCCTTTTTATAATATTCTTAATCTAACTACACTAAAATCGTTGAGTTTGGACTTGTATATAATTTTCCCAATTTTTTAAATTTAAATAATTCAGAAATTTATTCAGGAGTATACGCTATCCAGATTGCTCCCAAACTTGGGTATTACGATCACAAAAATATACTCTATCCAATGGTATTTTTGGTTAGCCCTAATTTTGAAGTCACTTGCTCAGATTAACGACTTGGGTCATTACAGACTCCCATGTTTAAAAACGATGTTGTCCTCAACATCACACTGTACATTAAAGTTTAAAAGAAAATAAGGAGATCGAATTTACCTGCATTTTTAAATAGTGTAGGATACTTTTTTTGCATACTATCTTCTCTTTTTCAAGTGGCTTCCTTGGCATTATGATTTTTCTACTGAATCTTTATCATGGGTATGCTCAATTTTTTTAATTGACGATTGTCACGACTTAAAAATTTGATAGGTTCTTCTATGAATGATGGTAAGTCTGGCTGAATTTCAATGAAAGGTATGGATAGTTTCTGAGATGAATTTTGTAAACACGTGAGAAGTGAAGATACATGGAATGCGTTGTGCACTGCCGCCAAATCTCCTGGAAGTTTTAACTTGTATGCATAATTTCCAACTCGCTCTGATACTTCAAAGGGTCCAACGTACCTTGGGCTTAACTTACCAGTCACGCCAAAATGATGTCTTTTATTAGGCTCACTTTTAGATAATAAGCCATATCTCCGATATGAAATTCTAGCATTCGATGTTTAGCATCATGATATTTCTTTTGCCGGTCTTGAGCTGTAGCAATCTTGTTATTTATCAGATGAATTTTCTTATTAGTTTCCTCAACTAGATCAGATCCATATAACTGAACATCTCCTACTTCAGTCCAGGCCAATGGTGTGCTACACTTTCGGTCATACAAAGCTTCATATGGGGCATTCCAATACAGGACCGGTAGCTGTTGTTATATGTAAACTCTACTAATGGAAGGTGATATTCCCAACTACCGTTGAAGTCTAATATGCTTAAATAAAGAGTATCTTCAAGTACTTGGTTTATTTTCTCTGTCTGATCATCTGTTTGAGGGTGAAATGTTGTACTCATAGCCAATATTATCCCCAAATCTTGATGTACTGCCTTTCAAAATTGGGAGGTAAATATGTCGTCACGGTCTGAGGCAATAGTTTTAGGGATTCCGTGAAGTTTGATTATTTCTTTAATATATAACTTGGCCAGCTTTTCCACTAAATTGGCTTGCTTAATCGGAATGAAGTGTGCTGATTTCGTTATACGATGTACAATCACCCAAATCGCATCTACTCTAGTACGGCTTCTGGGCAATCCCATCAAAGTCCATAGAAATATCTGATCATTTTCGCTCTGGGATATTTAATGGATGTAATAGTCCACATGGTATTTGATATTATGTTTTTACCAAATTGTAGACATGACATTTAGCAACGTATTCAGCTGTCTTTTTTTAGTCTAGGCCACCAAAAGGATTCTTTTAAATCTCTATACATTTTATTATTTCTAGAGTGAATTATGTACCCTGAGTTGTAAGCTTCAGTTAGAATTTGATTACGACTGTATGAATCATTTGGAATCCAAATCCTTTTTTCATGATAAATATAAACTATTTTTTGCAAATGTAAGTCTGTTATGCGATCATTTTTGATGTCTGCTTTTAGCTTGGAATATCCCTTGTCATTCTCTTGGGCAATTGTTATGCGCTGCATGAACGTAGGCCCTGTAATATTATTTTTAAGTAAATTATTTAATTGCTTTCCATTAATAGGTTTTATGCCTAATTTTTTGAATTCTTCCATTAATGGACTTGCCATTAAAGTATTTAGGTTTGCTTTTCTGCTGAGGGCATCAACTACAACATTAGCTTTACCAGGATGATATTATATATTTAAGTCGTAATCGTTGATCAATTCCAACCATCGCCTTTGTCGACAGTTTAACTATTTCTGAATGAAAATATATTTTAAACTTTGGTGATCGGTAAAAATTTTACATCTCACTCCATATAAGTAGTGCCTTCATATTTTTAAGGCAAACACTATTGCTGTTAGTTTTAGGTCATGCACTAGTTAATTTCTTTCATGAATCTTTAATTGTCTATATGCATATGCTATTACCTTATTCTCTTGCATGAGAACACATCCAAGCTCTACTGATGTGTCAGTATAAACTTGATAATTTCTTTTCTCTTGTGGTAGAGTTAGTACTGGGCAGTTGTTAATGCTTATTTTAACTGTTGAAAAGATTTATCGCATTGCTGACTCCAAATGATTGGAACTGTTTTCTGTGTTAATTTAGTTAAAGGTACAGCTATTTGCGAAAATTTCTTAACAAAATTTCGATAATATTCAGCTAAATTGAGAAAACTGCGAATATTTGTCACTGCCTTTGGTTGGGGCCATTTATGAATGGCGCTTATCTTTTTTCGATCGACTTTGATTCCTTCGGCATCCACTACAGATTCCAGCTAAAGTTCATATTTATAATATTTGGCGTATAGCTGATGATGCCTTAGAGTTTTCAGAACGACT
This sequence comes from Gastrodia elata, assembly GCA_016760335.1. NCBI lineage: Eukaryota > Viridiplantae > Streptophyta > Magnoliopsida > Asparagales > Orchidaceae > Gastrodia > Gastrodia elata. The sequence continues at coordinate 45,701,962 of CM028678.1, read as the reverse complement.
CTTAGATGATTTTCATATTTTTTCTTGCTCTCATAATAAATTAGAATATCATCAATGAATACTATTACAAACTTATCTAAATACGGTCTAAATTTTTTTTGCATCAAGTTCATAAAGATGGACGGAGCATTGGTTAGACCAAATGACATGACCATGAATTCATAATGCCCGTAGCGAGTTCTAAATGCTATTTTTGGAATATCTTCTTCTTTGACTCTTAATTGATGATAATATGATCTTAGATCTATCTTAGAAAATATCTTAGTTCCAGCTAATTGATCAAATAGATCATCAATACGTGGTAGATGGTACTTATTTTTAATGGTTACTTTGTTGTGTACACGATAATCGATGCACATGCGTATTGAATCGTCTTTCTTTTTTACAAAGAGCATTGGGGCTTCCCATGGTGACATGCTTTGTCGAATAAAATTTTTGTTCATCAACTTTTGCAATTGTTCGCTTAACTCTTGCAGTTCTTTGGGTGCCATGCGGTAAGGTGCCTTTGCTATTGGTTGAGTGCCACGAATTAACTTAATTGAAATTTTGATTTCTCTTACTGGTGGTAATCCAGGCAATTCATTAGGGAATATATCTTTAAACTCCTTTACAATTTGAGTGTCTGCTAAAAGAATTTCTTCCGTCTTTTCTCCTATAATTGTTACTAAGTATGCATTACACGGCCTTCGAATCAATTTATTTGCTTGTGAAGTGTTGATTAAAGATATGCTAAAATGCCTAACTTTTTCATAAATATTTCAGGCTTGCTCCCACTCTTGATAATGATTTTCTTTCTTTGACAATCAATCATAATTTTATGCTTGTTGAGCCAATTTATTTTTAAAATGATGTCAAAATTTACTATAGACAGTACTATCAGGTTTGCTTCATATGCCTTGCCATTAATTGGTATGGTACAGTTGCAACATTTTTGTGTACTCATAAGGGCACCAGATGGTAACTCGACGTTTAAGGCTTTAGCTAAGCTGTTATATGATAGTTCAAGAGTTTTGGCAAATTTTTTTGAAATGAACAAGTGGCTTGCACTAGTATCAAATAATGTGCCACAAGATTTGTCATTAAAATGTAAGGTGCGTGATACCATTTCATTATCTTCTGGGGCTAAAACCGGGGTGAGGGTATAGATCCTCCATGTGCAGTTTGCTGGGGAGTAATTGGTTTTTCCCTTTGATTAGAAGTTGGTGCTTTAGGAGCAATGAGTGTACCTTTCCTTTGCATTGGAGCAGCTATAGGTACATGAGCTGGTCTGGTTGCTGGTGTGAGTTCTTGCCTTCCAGCTGGTATGGGTGCTTGTCATTGTATCTGAAAATGATGAGTGATCCACTGATTGTCCACTGTACGGGTTGCTTGACATTGCTAAAAGTTATGACCAGGTCGTCCACACGTGTACCATATTCTACTCTTGTGATAACAATTACCGTAAGGATGCGGTCGGTTACATTTCCCAGTAGGTGTTTACTGAGCTATTTGATAAGCCCTAGCTTAAGGCGGTCTCGGCCTCTTGTATTCAATTTGTTGTACATGTGTAGACAGGAGCCTTTTCTTAGCTCTTCTACTTCTTGTTCCCCATATTTTAATAATTTTGCACTTTCAAGCATGTTTGAGAATTTAGAGATTCGAAGAGCTATAAGCATTTTCTTGATAGAAGGTTTTAATCCTTTTAAAAATCGAATGCATCGAGCAGACTCGGTGCTCACTAGTAGTGGTGCATAACGAGATAGTCTTTGAAATTCAATTTTATATTCAGTGACACTAGGTTGCTTTGACATAATTTCATGAACATATCTTTCATGCTAGCTTGAATAGAGGAGGGATGTATTTGGCACTGAAAGCTTTGAAAAACTCATTCGATTGGATATTCTTAGTATATATGCCTATGAACTGTAAGCTTGCAGTGGTTTCTCACCGGCGTTTCGCTTCTTCTTCCAACCTAAAGATGGTTAATCTAATTACATCTCTATGTGGGCATTTCATACTAGTTAGTATTATTTCTATCTTTTTTACCCAATCTTCAGCATCTATTGGATTAACACTTCCATTGAATATTAGTGGTTAGAATCTTAAGAAGGCTTGAAATAGTTCATCTATCTTAATATTTAAAAAATGGGTAGCTGATAATATAGAAGTAGGACTATTTATATGGGTTATTTGTTGTATCTGAAGCCTTAAAAATATTTGATTTTGTGTATCGACACGCTCCTATAGAACATTTACAATATCAAAAAACTTGTCGACACGCTCCATGGAAGTATTGGCGGATATCGGATCTTTTAAGGGTGTTCTGATTATCAAAGGAGAATCTTCAGGATACATCTGAAAGTAGGATTTTTATTATTGTACTTTTATTGGAGTAGATTTACATAAGCAACATTATCAAATACTAGATGAAAACAAAAGTATTCTTATTAGTTAGAAAATGAAATAAAAAATACCTAAAAGTATATTATTTTACTTAGGCCCTATATCTATTTTTTTATTCTCCTTTTGATAGCTTTTGAAAATTCATATTTTCTATATTTTTCTTTTATTTATTCTAGGATTTAAATTGCATGAATAATAGCTTATACACTTGTATACTAATTTTCTCCCAATTTTGCTCTGATACCAACAGTAGGGAACTGCCGCTGGGTCAGCATAGTTAATCCAGCGTTAGGTGCTCTCTTCTCTGGATCATATCAGGGTTTAGTATAACAGTGTATTTAGGGGTGTATAAAATGCACACTTTCACATTCATTGCGACATTCAAAAATACCAGAATAATAAAGAAAATATATTCTTTATAAAAATAATAATTATTTTACAAAATCTGTTACACACTAAGCAAAAATTTAAAACTTTAAAAAAATCAGCATCTAAGTTGCTCCATCATGCATTAGCTATACCTCAAATACTTGATCCAGAGATTATTCCTGAACTGCCATATATATATATATATATGACATTACGAATCAAGAAAAAAAGTTTAATTAGACACGAAGGTCTAAGTAAGATTTGTAGAATATTAAAATTTACATATAATATTAAGCAGCATGATTCTGCATGAGAATTACATACAAATAGAATATTATATTTAAGTATGATATGTTTTCAAAATTGTCACGATTATGAATGCAATATACATATTTAAGATGTGTGCTCATTCTAAATAAAAATATAATAATATATAATATTTATTTAGTTGGACAAAGTTACAGAATAATTGAAAAATTAAATACATTTATCTAACTATATGAGATGTGGGTTCCTGACTAACTATATATTCCCCCTCAAAGGCTATTGCAGTCTCCTTATTTCTCTAGATATCAGTCTGTCCTGACCTAACGTATTGCCTGTACAGACCTGAGATCAACTTGAATAAACTCGTGATACTGATTTCTGATCATTTATTTGAAGTTCCGAGCACAAAATCTTATATAAATATATTAAAGTGGGTCAAAGCTTAATAGCAATCAAAAGCTACAAATAAAATAATTAAATGAAAAAAATAATATTTTTCATTTTATTTTAGTAAAAATATTAATATTAATATTATTTTGGTTATTTATCTTTATATATTAAAAATAATAATTTTTTTAATATTATAAGTAATATATATATATATATAAATGATTGAAATGAAAATTGCAGAAATTAAAAAATATATACATATATAGAAAAAAAAGAAAATGACAGAAATGAAAGTTGCATAAATTAGAAAATATATACATATATAGAAAAAATGAAAATGACTGAAATGAAGGTTGCAGAAATTATGAAATATATACATATATAGAAAAAAAAAAGAAAATGATAGAAATGAAAGTTGCAGAAATCAAGAAATATATACATATATATAGAATAAAAAAGAAATGATAAAAATAAAAGTTACAGAAATTAGAAAATATATACATATATAGAAAAAAGAAAATGACAGAAATGAAAGTTGCAGAAATTATGAAATATATACATATATAGAAAAAAAATGATATAAATAAAAATTGCAAAAATTAGTAAATATATACATATATAGAAAAAAAAATTACATAAATGAAAGTTGTAGAAATTAAAAAATATATAAATATATAGAAAAAAAGAAATTGTCATAAATGGAAGTTATAGAAATTAGGAAATTTATACATATATAGAAAAAAAATTTTTGCATAAATGTAAATAAAATAATAATAGTAATAATATTAACATTAATAATAATAATAATATTTTTATTATAAGAAGAAGAAATGAAAAGAATAGAAAATATTTCTTCTCTTTCTCATTTCTTACTCTATCTTGCTCTTGATGAGACTTTACTGGAGTTTGACAGGGGGAATCGGTGGTGGCCGAGAAAGCGAGTGAGGAAGTGGAGGGGAGAAGAGAGGTGAGGGATGGGAGTGGGGAGGAAATGAGGAAATGGGGGGTGGGGGGTTTATTTATAAGATTATTATTTTTTTAATTAATTATTTTCTCTTATCTATTATTTGGATGAGATGGATGAGAGAAAAATTGTCATAATTATTTGGAGTATTCAATTTGATATTCTCTTCCTCTTTATATCTTCTTTTTCTCTCCTCTTTCTCTCTCTCCTTTTCTCTCTCTTTCATTTCTTTTCTAGAAAATAATGAAACTTGACATGCAGATGTATCTTGATGAGAAAAAGTCACTGGTACAAATTTTTTTTTTAATTTGGAGTAATATTTTATTTTTTTATTAATTTTTGAAGATAAAAATTTCAAAAATTAATTATGATCAATCTGGAGCTTTAAATTCGATGAATTTTTTTTATAGCATTTTTATAATATTTTTAATCTAACGACACCAAAATCTTGAATTTGAACTTGTATTTAATTTTTCCAATTTTTTTGAATTTAAATAATTTAAAAATTAATTCAGGAGTATCTACTATCCAGATTGCTCCCAAACTTGAGTATTACGATCACAAAAATATACTCTATCCAACGATATTTTTGGTTAGCCATAATTTTGAAGTCATTTGGGGTCTTGATTTTTGAGTCGAGTTTAGCCATAATGGTAAATGTAATTACTTGGGTCGTTACATTTACACCAACAATGTTCATGATATTTTTACTAGTATAATTTCCAACACATAATCTTTACTAAAATACATAGGGCAATATCATTCATGATAAAATTTTATAAAGCTGAAGTTTATGTGTACCATGCCTCATAGTATAAAAAGAAATTATCACATGTTTTGCAGGCCTAATAGCATGATCAAATAATAAATGACAAAAATTGTAAATACGCGAAATAATAAAACAACCAAATTCTACATACATACCTAGCATCTCGTAAACGTAGTTAGTAAAGTATACTCACACAGAAATACTTCAATATGGAATTAGGCAAAAATTTTGAGGTAATAATTTATATTAAATATTACAAATGTAATATTTAAAGGTTAATTTTTAATTTTTATTATTTATTTATTTGTTTTAAAAATAGTCAAAATACTAAATTTATGATATTTGTATAATTTTAATAAAATAATCCTTTTATTTTATAGAAAGGGTTTTCAGATCATTTAAGTAGTATTTAAATCTTAAATATTTTGAGTGCTAAACAAAGAATACTAAATCATGGAATTTGGCATAAAATAATATTTAAGGACTAAATTATTGATTTACAAATATGGATTTGAGGTTCCAAGGGTTATTCTTGGCTATGATTCCAACTAGGGTTACGACTTCTAACTCTTTAGATTATTTGATCTCTAAAATCCAAGGGTTTGAATCATAAAAATGTTTGTGGAGGCCTAAGTCAAGGTTGAACGCCACTTTGGGTTCACCTAAAGGTTATGTTAAGTCTCACAGGCTCATAAGGCGGGGTTTGGTTCAAAGGTACAACATGAGTAATCTGTACCTCTTAAGATTATTTATAGGTCAAATTATCCTTTTATTCACAAGGAATACTAGTCACCAACTTAAATAACCTTTGATTCCTTTACAAAACCTTGGGAAGGCTCCTAATCTCATAATTCTAGGGAGGGGCTTAATATTGACTTAGGTTCTTCTAGGTAGTGTAGATTATAAAGGTGGACTCTAATTTTAACATAGATATTTCAATCATTGATTTAGGAGTTCTTACATTCATTGTAATAGTGAATTAGCTTTATAAATGGCCATTAAGAATTTAATTATTTAAGGGAAACCAAGTTAAGGTTTTTTCTCAAGACTTAGGATAAAGGTTATGGCATTTTTCCAAAGACTTAGGATAGAGGTTCTTTGCCTACCATTGAGTAAGGCACTTATCCAATGTTCCAAACTTTTGCCCAATAATTAATCTAAGGGTCTAAACTTTAAATTCATCATAATTAGGCTTTTAATGGTTATAAGGGATTCAAGATTGATTAATCATATTAAAAGGAATATAAGGTAATAGATCCTAATTAACTAAGAATAGGTTACCAAGACCTTGGTCTCTTTATGATTAACTTGTATACATGATTCATCATGAGTTAGTCATGTAATAAGCTAATTATTAAGTGATAGATAGAGTTAAAGGTTATTCAATGTTTTGATTAAATTGCCTAGGGTTAGTTTGAACATCAAAAGCTTAAGCTACAAGCTCTCGAATGCTTAATTAAGGTTTCTTATCAAATTTAACAACCCTAAATAATCCAATTAGACATTGTAAAGGAAAAATAATTATAGTTTACTTTGAGGAGCGACCCAATGTCGTTACTTAGCAAATTAGGTCAAAAATCGGGTTCTCGGGGAACTTCAAATTAGGGCAAACCAAAATTTTCTTTGAATAGAAAAAATTTTTAGATCAAAGTGCCATAGTTTGGGAGAATCTGGATAACAGAAACTCTTGCTTTATTTTTTTTTTCCTGAACTTCTAAATACTCGTCTGAATTCATCGTTTTTGGTGTCGTTATGTCAAGTATATCATTTAAAGGCTATTCGAAAAGTCTCATCAAATTCTGAGTGTCGATTTGATCGTGGTTAATTTTTGAAGTTTTTAACTTAAAAAATTAATACAAAATAAAATATTGCTCCGAATCAAAAAAATTTGGCACGATGGTGTTCATTACGTCATAACACACCTTGGTGTCAAGTTTCGTTATGATTGGATGCCAAATGGTGGAAAAATATTTAAAATTTAACCTTAAGTAAACTTTCAAGTTTTCCTGAAACGATCCCCCCCCCCCCCGATTTACCCCGACTCCCAGGCGAAAATTTTTGCCTGTTGAGTGCGTAGGAGGGCCCCACACGCAGACCTTTCCTCTCCCCCTTTCTCCTTTTATTTAAACCTTCTCCTCCTCTCCTCTCCCAACCAGCAGCCCCCTCCCTTCTCCCAACCAGCCACCCCTTCCCAGCCCCCTCCCGCAAGCAGCCAGCTGCCGCCACCAGCCGGCCTCCAGCCTCCTCACTCCGTCAACCCCCTTCGGCTACGTCCAGCTCCTGGCAACCAAACTTTAGGTGAGCGGATGAGTAGAAATTTTTGCCTTTTCCCTTATTATTCATTTAATAAGAATATTATCTCAATTAAGCATCACATTTGTATTATTGTCTTTAATTAATAATGACAAACAATACAAATGCTATATTTGACTAATATTTTTCATTTTGTCAATTTAAAATTATGTTATTTTCAATCATTTTCATTCTGTCTTTACTATTATATATTATTAGTATTATCTTTAAATAAAGATAATAAATACTACCCTCAATAACAAATATGCTGCAAGGAGAGTGAAAAAAAGATAATGGAAAAGGACGTAATAAATACTTATGAAAATACATCATAAACTAAAAAGCTAATATTTAAATCTAAATGCAGATCCAAAAGTCGAACTGTCAAACTTTGAATCTTAAAGAACAAACGTACCCATTACATGACATATTACTTTTTATACTTTACTATTGCTTAGCTTCGTTTCTTCACTTTGAGCTAAAATTTATACTTCGGTTGGTTGCTTAGAACCAACGTAACATTCGTGGTTAGTTACTGGAAAAATGACATCAGTAGCATTCGTGGTTGTTACTGGAAAATGACATCAGTAACAACATTCGTGGGTTATTACTGGAAAAAAGACATTAGTAATAACATTCGTGACAAGTTACTTGAAAAATAATATCAGTAACAGTATTCGTGGGTTGTTAATAGAAAAAAGATATCGGTAACAACATTTGCGATGGGTTGCTGGAAAAATGACATCTTTAACCTACATCTTTGTACTAATATTTTTTTGCAGGAAATTATTTATTTCGTTTGCGTTGTTACCTTATCTTTCCTGCATGTTTATTACCTATTTAATTCCGCAAATCGCATCACTGCTAAAATGTAATATTTTGTTGTTTACTGCAGTACTTAGAGTATTATCTAATTACTGGGAATTTTAATTCCGGTATTATTTTATACAATACCAAGTTAGGTACTTCTGGGAGGGCTCAAATAAGAACCTTAAAAATATTCACTTACGGATGGATCTACAAGCGAAATCTTCATTCAATTTTTTTTTTCTTTTGTTTTCTTTACTTTTGTTTCAATTCATCTTAAAAGATGAACTTTGTCAGAAGTTTGTTGCTACATTGTAAAATTTGGGAACCTAATTAATGAGAAATACACTTTGAATTTTGTATGTGCATTTCTTTTCTTTCAAATTGCTCAATATGAACCTGCGGTTGGTAAATGTCTAATGCTGATTGTTTGATTCTTTGGAGAAATGCATGCCATCAACCTCTGGTCATGGAGTTCAGAAAAAACTCTGCTAAATAACATTGTTTGATTTATTTTTTCTAGATCAAATCATCTCGCTACATTCGATTTGTGATTTTCACCATTTTTGTGCATGGTCAAATGGCATTAGATTCGCGAAAGCAACCTTTTTATCAGGTTGATAACTCGGGAGGCTTATAAAGCTCTTTGGTTGTTATATCCTGTCGGCCCTTTTTCTCAGCATTAGGAATATTGTTATATTTGAGTAAATTGATCTTTGGCTCTTCTCGGATGAGAAATGGAGATTGGAAAGCAATAATATGAATTTAACAGTTAAACAAGTGGAGCTATACTTAATGCCATTCAAACAAAAAAAAGAGCAAAAAAAAAAACAATCAAAATATTGAATTTAAATAAGCTTTAATAAATGTACAAATTGGTGAATGTACGAATGCTGCTTAAAAGAAAAGATAAAACGATGTGCAACTAAAGATATGTGTACTAAACATGGTGACAAGTGTAGATTAGATTGGTAAGTTTATCAATCATTTAAACATGATCTTAATTTTGTTAATAAAAGATAATTAAAGTGAACAATTGTAATTTTATTTAATAATTAACAATGTGGAGAAAGAGTTTTCATGTTCTAATGATTGAGATGCAGACAAACTTAAGGCAGGAAAGATTAAAAGTAGAAAGATTGGTAACTAGAAATGAATAATAAACTAACTAGATAAAATTGTAGTATGAATATATAGCTAGAGTCTACATAGATTAGGTTCTAAATTCACTTGTTATTCAGCTATAAGGGCGGTTAGGGCTGTATGGGCTGTTTGGCAACTGTTGGAGGGAGGGCTGAGCAGCTAAGGTCTGTCCATGCACTGTTCATAGCTTGGTTGAGGGGATGACTGCTTCAAGGAAGACAATCAGGTGCATGGCAGCCAAGAGGCGGTGGCTGCAGCTAGGAGGGGAAACAGCAGGTTGGCGCTTCTTTTTTATCATGAATTGTTGTGGAGACAATGGGAAAGGAAGAGCGGGAGTGTGGTTGAGGGAGAGAAATGAGTCGGAGAGAGATCGAGAGGAAGATTGAGCGGAAAAAGGGATCGAAGGAATCTAGAGGGCTACTCAAGCTGTGCACTTCGAATCAGCTTGAGCTCCCTTTGTGTGGCTCCTTCGCATGAAATAGATTCGGGAGGGGTTAGCTGATATAAATAGAAGAGTTATGGGTTATTAGGAAATAAATAAAATTGAATTTGCTTGAAAATTTGTCAAAATTTATTTGAACTTCTTGACAAATTTTTTCAAATTTCATTTCACTCATATTAAAAAATATAAAATTTTACATTTTGATGTGCAATATCTGTTTTTGCAAATAGCCCATTAGGGGTAAAATCAATAATTTTTGGAGATTGTCAGAATTGTCCCAAAATTCATAAAAACATCTGAAATTTAGCTTTAAACATTTATTTTATAAAGGGGCTTTACATTTTGTAACATGTCTGCTCGGGCTCACAAGTTTCTTGATTACTGCATTTGACATTGCAAGTACAATAAAAAAGACTTTTTAAGTTCACTCAAGTAGTTGAGTCAAAAAATAAAACTTCACATCTAGTTTAGTGATGATCTTTCCGTTAGTGGTGTGATTGCTACCTTTCATACGTATGAAATGATAGCATTCCATCCTTTTCCAAATTCCTAAATGATAGCACTCCTCATCTCTTGCAAAAGTTTTGTAGATGGTTGATGTTCTTGATGATAGGCTTTATTTCTTGTGATGTGAAGATAATTTTGCTCTTCAATTCATTGTCTTAGTGATGATTTTACCTAAAATTGAAATACACATCTTATGATGTGAAGGAAAGTACAAACATCATTTATCTTTGTTGCCTTCAAACTTTAACCGTACCCTAGCATGGAAAATAGAGTTTTCAAGTAGCAGCAATAGCTATAAACAGAAGCTTCCTTTGCCAGTTTCTTGTGAAGCTGTTTTGCAACAGCTTTTTTGGGCAGAGCATTTGTTCCAAACAGAGCCTAAATCTCACCTTGCATACTAACCAATCACAAAAAGTATATAGATGAAAGAACAATTGATAAGAGCCATCAATTTGAAAATCTTGGTCTCAGTCTGTTACAGGAGTGGCATCCCCTTTTAGTTGTCATTAAGACTTACACAGCGCTCAATTCGGTCGTTCATCAAAAATAACATGTCTTTGGGGTTTTACTTATAACATAATAAAATTTAAAGGAATTTTTATGTACATAGCACCAAAAGTTAAACTAATATACATATGGCGCTTGAAGTTTAATTTTTACAAATTAAACACTGTCATCTCTACATTTCTAAACTGCGCAAAGCCATAGATCTACTTATAAATATAAAGATCTTACGATTGGTGAAACAATAGTTCTTTATTTGTAAATATTAAAATTTAGGTGTTGTATTTGTAGTATTTAAAGATTTGAGTGCTATTTATGTGAAGAACCCGATTTTAAATTAATAATTTCCCAGATTATTTTACTATCCGGTCAAATATAACTAGCTTTAATTCAAACATCATCAAAATCAGATGTTCATATCTTCTTTTCCAATCCAGGTTTAGGGACACCTGGCTCTTGGTTTTTGGCTGCAATAGATGGTTCGTGAAGGTGACTATAAGTGCTTCAGAAGGAAAAGTTGAAGGAAGAAATGATTGCATGATACAACTCTTAAAAAACTTGAAACATTAACTGCATTTAGCTATGCGATGATAGCACGTGAACTCACTTGTATTCCAACTTTTTGTAATAATAAATGAATCTAATAATCTATTCTAAATATTGATACCGATCCCAGTATGATAGATATGATTCATTAAAAATATAAACTTTGTCATAAAACCTGTGAAATGAAACGTCAGAAGTAAACAGCATATCTGAAAGTATGAATGTGCTTGTTTTGATGCTCATATCCTGTTTCTTCAACTAATATAAGATATCAAATTTTCATTGGTATTTCGTATTCTATATTTAATTGTTGCATTCACTCTTTCTTAAGCATTATCCATATTTCAAACTTCATGCTCATTTCTTTAGAAATTTTAATTTTGCTGAATGTTGTCTCTCGGTAAATATTAGCTCACCTGTTGAATAGTTGGTTGTCTATATAAAAATTAGTTGCTAAAATAGTCCCCTAATTTCTTAAAATTATCTAAATTAGTCCTTTGATTCATGTAATTCTCAATCTGTCCCTTTAACTATTAAAAATATTGCGAATTTAGTACAATGATTAAATTTTAGTGATTTCACATTAACTGGCACTGCAAATAAGAAATAATGTGGTAAGAAAAATGTGTTTGAAGTCGGTAAATTATATATTTAATTCTTTTTTAGCATAAATTTCAAAGTATTGACTAAAGTTTGTGTCAAAATAGGGCTTACGGTAAAAATGAATAAATGTTGCAACCATTAGATTCAATTACTTATTTGTAATGCGAGTTAACGTAACATTATTGAAATAAAATTCTATGACTAATTTTACATCATTTTTAAGAGTTAAGGAATCAATTTGAAATTTATAGGAGTCAAGGGTTTTAGACAACTTTTAACAATCAAGCAACTGTTTAGGCTGCTTTTTATGCTTTATCAGTATGTATTCTAATTACTGTATTTCTAATTTAAATGGTTCTTCTGACACATACCTCTGCTGCACCAACAACTTGCAGGTTTTGATTTTGTCTGGGAACAAGATAGCAAAATGGCCTAGTGCAATATTAGCATCCCTATCCAATCTTTCTTCACTGAAGCTGGATAGTAACCTGTTGTCTGAGGTGAAGTGCTTGTGGATACTATTTCTTATATCGATACTACATTACTATCAAACACTGGTGTAATGGCAAGAGAATATAGCTAATACTTAGTATAAAAATAAGTAGATTTCTTACAGTATAATTCTGATAAGAAAATTATAAGAAAAAAATTTTAAATACCTAGATTATACTCTAAAATTAAATTTTGATGATTAATTTTTATTAATATGTGCGTATAATTCTTGCAAGGAATCTTGTTTTATGAAGATTTGAGTAAAGAATTTAATTAACGGGATTCTATTAATAATATATAAATTTCAGTTTTAATATGAATAATTTATTAGTAAAAATCATTTTAAATAAATTATATTTAAGTGTATAGGTGCTATTTCTTTCTTAAGAAATTATATCAACATTATATATGTAATACATATAGATTATCCGATTATAAATATGGAATAACTAAAGGTATGTTAAAGTATTGATAATGAAGAAAATGTATTATTAATATTATATCCTAATTAAGTAATATTAGGATAGTGGTTATTCTTTTAAAATTATTTAAATAAGCTAATTTTTATTATATCCTAATTTATCATATTCAATGTTTAATATTATTTATAGCAATATTTCCCTAAAAATATTGTAATTACTGATGTATGTGTTTGTATATGTGTATGCATGTATACATTATTTCATTTCGAAGCATTTAATTTATTTTCTTACATTTCATCATTAGTGATTTTAAATGGCTTAAATTATGTTCATCAGCACAATAAAAATGGAATAAAATTTTATGCTTTATTCTGTGAGTCATATAAATATTTGTTTATTTATTTATTAACTCTTAATATAATATCTGAAAAGACATTGATTCATTGATGAAATAAACGTTGATTTGATAGATTTGTTTGTATTTTCTTTTTTTTTTTAAATTAATATCTTAAACTAAATTAAGAAGCTTGAGGAATGTAGTAATTTTTTTAATTGCCATTAAATTACATTTAGAAATAGAATAAAATATAGATATATATTTTAATTTGACAGTCACTTTAGATATAAATTATTTGAGGATTATAGTGCGTTATCATTATTTCAAATTAATATTTACTGCATTAAAATTCATTAACTGTTTAAATGCACAAAAAGGATCATAAGTGCACTTAATTCCAAAGGTTGTTAAGCTCCCAATATCTCTGCTGGCTTATGAAGCCTTTGCTTAGGCTATGAAAAAAAATTTGATGATTAATAATAATTTTCATATAACTTTAAGTTAAGATAAATAATAATTTATTATAATTAAAAGTTATAATTGATATCATTTTAATTAGGCCTTTTAGTTTAGGAAATCATGATGCTTAAAAAAGATTAATTAATTGATCACTCAATTGCTCATATATTATAATATTTATGGTAGTTAAGTAGGATTTTTACTAATTCATTACCTATTTTTAGTAAAAAAATTAACATACTTGAATTATAATACTTTAGAATATTAAATATTATGTTATATTAATGTCAAATGGCTTCTAGCATTTCTAAAGATTAGTTTTTTTCAACTTAAGTGATCAAAAGAAGAATCAGCCGTAAACCACATTGAAATTTAATCTTTCAAAATGCTATAAATAAGTTGACTATATAACAAGGATAATATAATATGCCTCTACAATTCGTTTGAATTGTAGAAACTTTGCTAGAATTCTTAAAAATAAAAATTGTAATTTAATGAAAAACTAATTTATATATATAGCTAAAAGATAATAAATATAAATCGTTTATTTTATATGCACAAATAAGAGGATAATTTGGATGTTCCTGAAACGAAAAAAGATAATAAATAGCTAAAACAGAGGTTTAGCTTGAAGAGACTGGAAAATAATAAGGAGAGCTACATGAAATTTGTTACAAGCCTTTTCAGTCATCTTTTCTTTAATTTAATAGTTCAATATGCTAAAATTTCTTAGAACTCAGTAACGTCCTTTTGTTCTTTCAGATATAGTTTCTCTTTTTTGAAACTAAGCAGCAGAATATGGCAGGTCTTTATTTGTAATTGGATTATTGTATTTCATTTTTAAGGATGATAAGTATTGTGTTGATTATACAATTGAGCATTCGGAAGCCTTGTGACTGATATGTTGTATATGCTTCTTAGAATGTCTTGAACATTGTAGATAAAATAAATATGTGAGGATATGAATACAGGTAAGCTAATTGTGATATTATTCTTTCTTTTTTATGTCAAATTTTAATGTCTGTGCTAAGAAACTATTATTCAACGTTGATCTCTGAGTGTTTTTTAAGGGAAAGCACTCATTTCCTGTAGGCTCTGGCAGATTCCCCCTGGTGGTTTCGAAGCTCTCACTAAGCTTGAAATTCTTGATCTCAGTGGAAATATTCCTTCACTGCTGAATTTTTCTTCATTTTCTTTGTTACCACAGCTTAAGGAGCTTTATCTGAGGTCAGTATTCAGTTATTTTGGATGCCTTTGTTTTTGCTAAAAGTCATATCTGGTTAATGTCTTTACTAACTTTGTGAAGGACAGGAGAATGAAACTCTCTCTTATTCCATCGGGTATTTTGGGATTACAGCGGCTTAGGGTTCTTGATTTAAGCCAGAATTTGCTTGTTTCACTACCGGAGGTATAAACTATAGTCTTTAAACAGAGTTTCATATGTAATGGGATTATAAATCAATCTATGTGTCTAATCCATACATCACATTATTTGATGCATTAAATGCTGGAGTAATTGCTGACTAAGCTAAAAGATTTTCTTATAAATCTTTTGTGAATTTACTTCATTAGTTTTATCTAATTGTTCCATTGTTTTTATTAATGTTCAAGCAGTATACAAATACTGTCATATAATGCCAGAATGTCTTTTATCGTATCTGAGTGTCCTATTTTCCTTGGAAAGATTTCCAAAATAGCCCCTTACTATCTCTTCCTAATTTATTTTCAAATTATCTATGAATCAAAATATTCCAATTAGTAATTATATCTTAATTTAATTTTAAATTGCGATTTTGTTGATATTAAGCTGAAAAGTTGAGGGAAAGCTTAGTAAACTAGTTGTGGACTAATTGAGCCTTTTGAAAAGCCTAAGGCTAAATTGAACAATTTGAAATAGTTGTGAGATTATTTTGGTAAATTCTTAGTTTTTCAGATAAAGACTTGTTCTTTAATATTTTCTGAACAGGATGTTAAGAACTTGACGTCTCTTCAAGAGCTTGACCTGTCAGACAACGGCATTGCTGCTCTTCCTTCTGAATTGGTTTGATATTTATGCATTCCTTGTCATTTGAAAGTTAGATTATTAAAGGGATAACTGTTTTGAATGTGGAGTATCCTTCATTTCTAGCTCAGCTAACACTTTTGTTCTCTTGAAATTGAGTAAAAAAAATTTCAAGCTGATTTTTTGAGTCAAAACTTAGACACATTTTTATTCTCTTAAAAAATTTTAAAATTTTCTTTTGAGACAACTTGAATTTATTTTTATGGCTCAAAATTGAATCATTTCAAGCTGAGCTCTCAACTCAATTCGAGTTCGGTTGACTTCGAGCTAAGACACAAAAAATTTTGATTTCAATTTTAGTCTCACTATTATTGTCTACTTAGTTAGCAAAACAATAATGCAATGTTGTACAACCCCCAAAAGTCTTGATGTGTTGGCACCAAGAAGAAGATAGAGTGGTTAAGAGTCTAACATTAATGCTAACGCATAGAGAATTTTTGATGGCAATGAATGGGACAGTGCAGCATTTCTCGTCAGTTATTAGTGTATTTTTCATGCTTTGGCCTTGCAAGCATTTCTTATAATCCATGTTTAGGCTATTCAATGATTGAAAACTTAAAATTTATTGATGAAAAATAAATTTTTTGAGCAGGGCTTGTTGGAGCCTCACCTCCAGGTCTTGAAACTTGATGGCAACCCCTTGAGAAGGTAAAATCTACACACGGGTTTGTTTGCTTATTTATTTTTATTAATCTTTGCTTGCATAGCACCAAAACATTTGTAATTAACATATAAACCGCCCAAACATTAATTTTTATAAATAAAGCACTTTCATATAGCCCATTTTTTATTTTTTTAATTGTAGTAAGAGATTCTATATAATTTAAGATGGGTGAGATGAAAGTACTTTGTTTGTAATAGCTGGTGTTTTCGTGCTCATAAATAAATTATAAAGGTTTGGGTGCTCTGCAAGTAAGGATCTCTTTTAAACAGATTTATGCACAAACCAATACAAGAAAAGAACCATGAAGTCGGCTTATTTGCGTGCTCTACAATCAAACCGTTGGGTTGTGGTTTTGTTCTAATTTCTAATATGCAGGTGGGCAAAGGTTAATGCTTCTATAGATATGCAATAGTTGGGTGTTACAAGGGAAATTATTGAGTATGAATACCCTAACAAGAATTCTAAATGACAAAATCATTATCTTTTTTGTAGCCTATATATCAAAGAAAGAAATTCACAGAAATGTCTCTCAACTAATTGCACTTATCCAACTTAGCTCCCGCATGATCAAATTTTCTTTATGTTGAATTCTCAACTATGGATGAGTTTAGAAGAAATTAGACCGTCTAGGGCATTCTTATTAGGATATTCATTATAACCCCAACTTAATGAATCCTTAAAAGCACCGGTGTTTTTGTTAAGAGTTCTGATAAGCATCCCCCAAATAGCCTCCAAAAGCAATTGATGAGTGTGCGAAACACTTTTTTTGTTTACAATATATTACAAACACCAAATATCACACAATAACTCTTCAATTCTTTTTAATTCTAATTGTGTTCATTACATAATTTTCAGCATCAGGCGCACAGTCATTGATCGTGGAACTAAAGCGGTTCTCAAGTATCTGAAAGACAAGCTTTCAGAATAGCCTTATAGTACTACACCTGAAATATAGCATAGTGATTGAAGTTGATTAGTGGTTCAATTGGCTGGTTTGTAAAATTGCAGTTAATTTATCAACACATTTGTGTAAACTCTCTTTTTTTGTGTGAAAATGATGATATCATAAATAAGGTTGAACATTTGACCCAAAATTCAAAACTCGAACTCAAAGCCTAACATTTTGACTCGATTCAAACTCGACTCTAAAATTTTTTAGTCGAGTTCGAGTTGAACGGTTTGACTCGACTCTTTATTTGAAATGACTCAAACTCGACTTGTACTTAGAACTCAAACAAGTTCGAGTCGAGTTCGAGTATGGGTTGACTCGACTCAAAGCCAACAACCCTAATCATAAATATTTTCATGTTGTGCTGCGCTAATTTTTTATTTTTGTTGTTTGACTGCATGCATTCTGGATGGGTTGATATTGAGACTGTACATAGAAACAAATTGTTGCAACTCATTTTGTTGATAAGTAAAAAGGTATAGATCCACTAATTGCTTGATCTTTACCCATAGCATTTCATAGTATAATATATAGTAATTAATTGAAGGTTCAATTGATTGAAGGTCATGTTATCAAGAAGAGTTAGAAGCTCAAATGCACAAATTTCTCACTTGATTTTAAAGGAATTTTTTATTAATAATGTTTTTTTTCATATAATTGTGTGATTAGCAATGTATATGGGGCATAATGTAAGGCCACAAAAGCAAAAATATAATAAAAATGTTGATTTTGGGAAAATAATGATAAGGTTGGAAAATTTTGGAGAGAAATGAGTATTTGTAGAGGCTGGAGCGACTCTAGGTTTTTGAGAGGGATGCTATATGGGGCATAATGTTAGGCTACAAAAGTTTAAATATTAATGTTTTAATCATGCTAACTGTATTTATTAATGCAAGATTGATTAGCAAATTATTCAAAATGATAATGACTACTAACATTCTTATTTTATAAATTAAGAATTGTATGAATGGATAAATATTTTCTTATTGTGTATGGTTTTTGGATGCATTCTTTTTGCATTTTTCCAATTTTTGTATTATGTTATCTCATTTAAATACATACCAATACGGTCATGCTGCTCCGAGAGCCTAATGCTGGTTTAGCTTGTGCAACTAGTATTGGGTCCTCGCAATTGTTCACCACCTTAAAGAATGGAGATGGAAGCAATTGAGCCAAATGATAGGTAGAGGATTGATTTTTGAACCACCAAGTGTACCATGATGGAATGATCCACAAAGTGTGAATCAAAGACAAGCTTTCACACTAGCATTCTCATAAGAGAAAAAAACAAGTTTAGAACTCCTATAAAATATTAGGCAAAATTATTAATCAAATTAAGTATACAATAATCTAATATTAATTTATCTTAGTTGTAAGTTAGTTCATATTTCAAGTGCAAGCAGAAAGATTTCTGATGTACACAATTTCACAATCAATGTTAAGGTAAATGTAAAAATATAATAAACTTCATCAAATATTAATGCATTCAAATGAATAAGTATATAAGAGTCTTAGGAAGCTCAGCTTTTTCATTGCTCCCCTTTTTCTTTCTTTACTGTTTATTTTCTTCATTTTCTTATCTTCATCTTCGGGTGCGTCTTCGTCTTCCTCTTCATCTTTTTTTCATAGGGATGAAGAATTAGTATTAGATGTGATGAGGTTTCGTCACAGGCGTAATGCCGGAGAAGTCACTCGACTGCAGAAAAAAACAATAAAGAATATGGGGGAGAAGAACAATGACGGAGAATGGCAGCCGCGGAATTAGGTTTTAGGTTTATGAGTTGTTTTTCTTATAAAACTAACATGGCATATGCAGTTTAAGGTGATGAAGTGGATCAAAACAGTGTAACACCATTTGCCAACCAACAATAAATTTTTTGAAATTCTTAAGAAAATAAACTACATTATAAATTACGAATAAACTGTCATAGTTCGATTGAACCACAAAATCTACATAAAATATATATACTCCTAAAATTTAAAGAGTATATAGTATGTTTTCGTACAAAAATATTATTTGGCTGTTAAATATATTTATGAATAATTAGAATTTAGAATTTAAAATATATAGATAATCAAAAATAAATTTAAAGAGGAATTTTTATTTAGCATTGATGACGTGGCACTCAAAAAAAATTTATTAAATAGGATTTGAAGTTTATTTATTTATATTAAAATAATATAAATATTATTTTTTAATTTATATTAAATTTATGTCCTAATCTTGAATGCCGTGTCCATGGACCTATATAAGAAAATGTTATATAGCTTCAATTATCTCTTAAAAATATGAATAATTAGTATTTAAAATTAAAAATATATATTTTAATAGGTTCGTATAAATAAAAAATAAATTTAATAATTTTTTTTTATTCTAATTAATTTTATAAACCTTAATTATCTTTAGATATATTTAAGAATAATGTAGTAATACTGAAGTTATAAATAGAGGCCACGAAAGCTTGATGGCGCGAGAACATCTGTGTCTGGGGGGCCCAACCCCCTTGCTGCGAAACTTAATGTGCCTTCTCTCAGTTTTGTCCGAACGAAAATTCAATCAGCGAACGAACGAAGCAGTGTTGGCATCCCCGGTATTCTCAGCTTCTCACTGGTGCAGTTGCCGTTACCTCCTGATCTTGCTTCTCTGGAAACCCTAACCCTACGCCCATCAAATTACCTATATATATATATATATATATATTGTAGTCTTTGCATCTGAAAACCAGGCCCGCGGTGGAATGGAAAGTGCGGTCTCGATCCGAGTGCCTTACCGACACCTGAATCAGGCGGAACTGGAGCTTGTTGAACTTGAAAGAGACATCGATGACGGGAACACTGGCAGGAGCCCGACGAGCCTCCCGGTGTCTGATTCACAACTATCTTCGTCTTCGAATTTCGACTATTCTTGCTCGCATGCCGGTGGGAAACAGGGGAGCAGCTTGAAGACGTTGATTTTTGGATCGATGGTCGGTGCTGGCGTTCAGTTCGGCTGGGCGCTGCAGTTGTCTCTCTTGACTCCGTATATTCAGGTGATGCGCTGGTGTCTCGCTCGATCCAAACGTTAAGAATTTAACTAAAATTTGACATCAGGGAAGTACTGTTTGGAAACGAATAAGGTTTAACATTTAATGACTGGCCTGAATCCTGGAGTTCAATCTTTTTTTTTTCTTTGTTTGATTGAATGAGTTTGAGATTTTATCTATTTTGGAAAACGGCATCGTTACATCTCGAGTTTCCAGTGGAATCTTAAAGTAGTGATTGAAGTTGTGAATATTGCATTAAAATTATTCTAGGAAGAAGAAAAATGGAAAATGTTTTTTGATGTTCTTCCATGTCAAGACTGTTCATAGAATTTAGTGCTGTGTTTTCTGCATACAACTTTTTGTGTTTATAATAATCTGTTTGGCTTAGATTGATTAGGTTGCATTTCTATCTATAAATTTGGATCCATAAATAGCACATCGAGTGATAGAATTTTTTTTTTCTTGATGTATGCTTTATTATTATAATATAAATACATTGGTAAGTTGCCAAACAGGCCCTAAAGCGATATTATTTTAGATCTTGGTGTAAGTGTATACTGATGAATGTTTTCTCTGTCTATGAATGATACTCTGCTTACATTTGCTGATTAAGTGAGTTAATTATTAAACATTGTCATGCTGTGTGTTAGGGTAATTTTTTTTTCGTTTGTTAGCATCTGGTTTTGATATCATGGCATGATTTCCTTGCTATAATATGCCTGAGATTATAGAGTGATTTTTTTTTTTTCAAGGAGGCTTTTGTAAAAATAATGTCATGGAATATACTTCACTGAAAATATTTTATATTTTCTAACATTTTTACAAGATTTTTTGTCTATTTATTAGATATGCTTTAGGGTAGTTAGAAAAATCATGTGATCAATTGTTAACTGCTAACCTGTTAATGACTGTTGTGGCCATATTTGTTTTTAGCTTTATCAAGGCACTTGCTGGACTTTTTTTCCTGTAATGGTTTTAGCACCAAGAAAAAGTGAACATTGTATTGGAGATTCACAGTTTTCTCACGTTTTTGTTTGTTTTTTTTCTCCTCCTGATTGCCTTTGTTATGTGCATGTTTTGGTTGAAGTTTTATATTTGTGCTTGTTTTCTCTGTTGTTGATTTTTTGGAGGTTTTTTGGAGTTTTTCTGGCATCTACTTTGATGTCTGTTAAATGCATCAATTTTTATCTCTGAATTTTCATATGATATATCAATTAATATGTATAATAATTGATCTGATTTAATTTGTTTTGCAGACTCTTGGAATAGAGCATGCATTTTCTTCATTCATTTGGCTTTGTGGGCCAATCACAGGTTTCATAGTAAGAACTTTATTTTGTCATATTTTTTTGTAAACTTGAGATTTTTATCTTTTCAAGCCTAATAATTAGCTTTTTTGGCCTTATATGATCACATTTTATAGTGTTCGACAATCCTTCATAAAACTGTCTCGTTTAATTGTTGTGGTGTTTGTTTGATAACTAATTATATGAATGCCTTTGATATTTGCTCTCTTGAATCTGTCAGTTGTTTTTTTCTTCTAACTTCTGAGAACTGCTCAATGTAGTTGCCATATCTATAGCTTGCATTCTCATGTATTTATTAATTATATCACAAATTTCCAGATTAAGCTATTTGGATTACTTTTTAAGTTCAAATCATTTGCATATTTTATTTAATAGTAACATTATGTTTTAATGTTGGTCAGTACTTCGTGAATTATAATAGTTATCCTTGATTAAGTTGTGACTTTAATTATGAAAAACCTTATTTATCTTTGTGATTTAGTTATGCAAGCTTATTTCTTTCTTTATATCTGAAGTATATAAAAACGTGCTCGTGGAGCTCTCCCCAGCCAACCTCTTCTCTTTTTTCTCTTTTCTATAAGTCTCACATTATTTGAAGCTATTTCACTTTTTGAGTAGGCTTAGAGTGTGACTTGACTAGGCCTATAGAGAGGGCTCATGTTTGTGCAATTTTGACCGAATTTCTAGATATACTTTCCAGCTTTCTTTTGATTTTGGGCCTGATCTACGACCCACTTTTCCTTTAATGATTCCTTTAGACTTTTGTGTTTTGATGGCTCTCACTTAAAACAAGCAAAAATATTACATAATAATTATTTGTGAAAAACATCTCATGTATTAATTGTAAAAAAAATTCTGAAGGTATGTGACACTTTTTGTGTGTTTAGTTAACCACATTAAAATTATTGTAGAAGTCCTAAGATAGTTTACATCATGCATATTTAAGAGGAAAATGTCTAATGGGGGCATTAATGTGCTTTTGTGGATGGAAAAGCGCATATATTGTTGAGGTATAACAGTAGTATCCGGAAGGAAGAAGTTTGTGAATAGTGTGGTTAGCATGGTGAGCTATTCTAGGTTCGATGGTCGGTAGAGTTGGTGAGGCAAGACAAAACTTATTGTATTTCCATGAGGTCTGTACTATGGCTACAGTGTTTGGCGAAGCCCTTCACAAGCCGTCGTATACATGATGAGGTTCGCTTAGGGCGACAATGGTTGGCAAAGGCCAATGAAGGTTGGCGAAGTTTGTTGCATGCAAAGCCTGTTATATTTTCTTATGAGATTTTTTTAGAATTATAGTGATTTTAGTATAAAAGTAATGCATGAAGAATGAGCTTCTAGGAAAAGGAAATCCCTCAAAAGTTTACTTTTCACCTTAAATGCAACAAACCATACACTTATATTTCAAGATTATTTGTAATTAAACTGTTTTGCACCCAAAATATATCAAACCAAACAACTTCTTAATTTTGATATTTGTAGTTTGACACATATTTTGTCTCAAGATACCCATTATACTTATATTTATAATTATTATACTGAATTTGGATATGTATGCTAAAAATAGACATGTTATGTATGATATATTTTGTAAAATTTTCAAGAAATCAAGTTTAGTTTTTTTGCCATAGAAAATTTTATGCATTGATATATTCTTTCGATTACATGCACATGTTGTCACAATCAATTTGATAAAAGTTTGAAAATGAAGGTTGGATTATGAAAATCATGAATTTAGCATTTAAACTCTCAGAACAATATTTAAACATGACATCCAAACAAAATGAAGAACCAATTAAGAATTTAAAATATTAAAATTAATAAAGTCCTTTATTTCGTGACAAGTAAGAGTATAATTATCGCCTAAAAGAAAGGTATGAACAAAAAAAGAAACTAAATACGGGTACCGAGTGTGGCGTTGGATGTAGTTTAGATTAAGCATAGGCATGGGCATGGGTATGGGCCGGGCCTGAACGGTCCCGGCTCGTGCCTCACCGATCCAAGAGGAATTGCATAGTGTGTTGGGCTTGACTCGACCATAGAACCAGGCCACATCTTTAGCTCGAGCTGAGTCAACTGTGGGCTTGTGCTGGCTGGGCCGACTTAGACAAATAAAAAAATAAAGTAAAATCAATATTTGTAGATGGACTGACTCGATAATTATAAAAAAAGACTAAGTGCCTCTACAATAAAAGCCTATTAAAATTTTAAAAAAAAGTTGCCATTTTTAGGTCAGACCTCTAATTGTTGGTCAAGCTTCCTTGCAAAAATAAAATAAAGCATTAAAGATGGCTAGCGGTTCGGGCTTCCATGGCAGGTCCAATCATTCCAATTTTATATCTTAATGTTAAATATCATTAATATTTTAACTAATGTATATATATATATATATATATATATCATAATAAATTGTAATTGGTTAATATTTGAAATTAAGTTAGTTTGGGCTATTAAAACAACTTAAATTAGCTATATTAAAAATTATTTGTTTCAAATTTAATTTGACTAGTTAAGCATATTGATAGCTTTTATTTAATATAATAAATAATACTGAACTAGTTAATTACACAAAAATTATATAAAATAATTATTTAATCTTATAAATAAAATGTAATAATATTTAAAAGTTATAATTAACATATTATAAAATAATTGTATCTAATTTCATAAGTATAATCTTGTTATTTGCAATAATAAAAATATTTTTTTAAATAATTCACTAAATATAATTATATATAAGACAAGCGATAATATTATTATAATTAATTGATAATTTATTATTAATAGTTTAGTTAATTTATATAAAATATTATTAACAAGTGTTTATACTTATATTGATGACTTAATATTAACTAATTATATATAATTATTGATTATAAATAGTATTATTAAAAAAATAATTATTTTTTATTAATTAATAATATTTATTGTATTTAATTATAATTAATATGAAATAAAAATAATTATTTATTTATTTATAATATTGTTATATATTATTAAATACCTTTTTGTATAATAAATAATTTATTCTATTTAGTTAGCATTAACTTTATATAATTAATAATATTATCATGATTAAATAAATAATATATTATGTTAAAATTATTTTTTATTGTTCCAATGTTAAATAGGCTTAACCTGAATTAAGTGATGCTTATTTTTCAGACTTATTTTGTTGATACTTAAGTTAGTTGAAGGTGAATTAAGCTAAGTTATTAAAAAAATAATTTGGTGCTTAAACTAAGCTATTTAGGAATTAAACATGTTCTTAAGCTTAGGCTCATTTATCTTTTATTAGTTAAATTTTTCTTAATTAATTTATTATTTTAGTTTTATTATTTATATGTAATAATATAATTAAATATATGTAACTATTTTTAATATCATTAAATAAATTTGTTTATTCTTATTTCTTAATTAATTAATATCACATTAATTATAAATTGTATTTATTTTCATCATTTATGATAATAAATAATTAGCTATTAATTATTGTTAATTGTAGTAATTATAATTAGCTATCACAAATTAGACTAATTATTATATTTATTGATAAATTAGTTATAAATTATTATTTTAATCAATTTTATAGTATTTAATAGTTCATTAAGCCTCATCAAATAGTTTTCAATGTACCTAACTTACGTCAACCTGAACTTTTTTAGCTTTGTTGCTTGGCTTTAAGAATTTTTAGCTTAAACCTAACATGGTATTATGGTCACAGCAACACCACCACCAAGCCTTAGTCCTATTAGGTGGGGTCAACTACCTGAATCCTTTGTTTCATTATACACAATCAAATAGAAACCCCTCATTAAGTTTCAAATAGAGAAGATTCTTTCTAATGGTTTCTTCTCGTATCTAATTTAATCTTCCTTTTTTTCTTTTAATATGGGAAAATTTATTATACTCAAAATTTCTATCACGGACATTCTACGCTTAATATGCTCAAGCCATCTAAGATGTAATTTTATAATCTTATACACTATTGGAGTCACTTCAACCTTGTTATGATTTAACTTATTTTATTATTAGGTTTTTTTTTATTGGCCAACATTCAACTTCATATAACACAGTCGGTCATATAGTGCCCAATAAAATTTTCTTTTAATTTTGAGTGGCAATATTTGATCGCACAACACCCTTGAAACACATCTCCATTTCATTCAACCAACATGAATCCTCTTAATCACATCACTACCTATTTTACCATTATTTTAAATAATTGAAACATGGTAATTGAACCTCTTGCTCTTATTGATGACATGGTCCTCAATAGTTATGCCTTCGAGATTACCCTCCATAAATTTTTTTAGTCTTGCTGATTAAGAGAATGTGATTTGCAAATGAAACTCTCCAAGAACCTCCTCTTGAATGCCTTTAGATCATTATGATAATTAAAGAAAAAATATATGGATTGAGAGCGGAACTTTGATGTAATCCAATAGTTATAAGAACATTAGATGGGCCATCTTGCGATCATAGCAGGCTATGACCCCATTATTCATATTTTCAATAATATTAATGTATGCCACACAAATTTTTTTATCTTTATAACTCTCGAAAGAGCTTTTTTGGTACTTTATCACAAGCTTTTTATTGATTGAAAAAGATTATATGAAGATCTTTTATTTCTCTAAATGTCTTCATCAAGTCTCTTAGAAAATGTATGGTTTCCATGATAGTTCTTTATGACATAAATCCAAATTGAATTTGTGAAATATGAGTCTTTTTTTTGTAATTTGTATTTTATTACTTTCTGTCAAAATTTTAATATATGGTTCATTAACTTAATTCTTCTATAATTTGCACAGTCTTGAGCATTGATCTTATTCTTATAAACACATGCAATTATACTTCTTTTTTACTTACTTGAAATATTATGTTTTCAAAATATCATTAATTAGCTTGATAATCCAATAAATAATTTCCTCACCCAAACTGCCATTATGGTTGATGGTAAAAAATCATATTTTGGTTATTGTATTTTGTGATAAATAATCTAGCTGCACCGAATAATAAGAAACATGCCATTGCTACATCTAGTTTTCAAGTGGAATGTAGAGCTATGATGTGTTCTTTATGTGAAATAATGTGATTCAATACTGTTATTAAAATTTAAATTTTTGGTAACAAAACCTATGTTATTTATTGTGACACTTGTGTTGCAACATTTTCTTGCTAATTCTTTGTTTTGTGTGAAAAGACTCAACTTATTGAAAGCAATTATCATTTCTTGAAGGATAATGCTTTTTCCAAAATAATTATCTCTATTTTTTCTAGTATAGAACAAGTGGTAAATATCTTCACTAAAGCTCTAGCTTTTATTTTTTAATATATAACCAATTGAAGCTAATGTACACACATAAAAATATAGGTCACGACTTTAGTTGGGAGTTTTAATGGATTTTAGTATAGCATATAATTTTGGAAAGTGAACTTTCTTTTTCTTATATTTATTTTTATAGTATTGAATTGATAGGTACCCCTTGTTTATTCTCTTTATGACACACAATTGGACATTGCCAAGAATTTTGTTTTACAATTCACCCTGAACCATACCCTAACCCTCGCATATTTGATTTTCATGTTCTTGGCATTACCTTCTTTCACCCTGACATTCTGTTCCTTAATTGGTGTGTGCTTCTTCGGTATCATGTATTGTGCTAGGTTTTTTATTTAACTAAGATGCTTGGATTATTGGTTTTTTATTTAACTCCACCAGATTTATAATATTGTTCAATTCCCAGGTGCAACCATGCGTCGGTGTATGGAGTGACAAATGTGATTCTAAATATGGGAGAAGGCGGCCCTTTATTGTTGCAGGGTGCATGATGATAATCTTAGCAGTGAGCATCTTCATTTATTTGTCGAAACTTGTGCTTTGTTTTCTGTAATTTTCTGTCCTGGTCTAAACAATGCATGCTCTCTTGTTTTCCAGGTTTTCTTAATTGGATTTGCTGCAGACATTGGATACCTCATAGGAGATACACAGCAAAATTGCAAGTAATATTCAATTCTCTTTATTTTTAATTGATTAGAATTATTTGTTGTGTAGAATAAACTTTTATTGAACCAGAAAATATAAATGTCCTCGATGGCGGGCATCTGCTGTGTTCATTTTTGGATTCTGGATGCTTGATCTTGCAAATAACACAGTACAGGTGCACTTCTTGAATTCTAAGTTCAACGATTATTTCTCCATTTGTTAATAACGCAATTTTTCAATGTTATAGGGCCCTGCACGTGCGCTGCTTGCTGATCTTTCAGGTGGAGTTATTATCCTTTGCTTCATTCAGGAATAAACACTGAACACCCTTTGTGATAATGTTCACTGAATTCTCAAAAAACTTGTTCTATTTAGGACCTGACCAGCGTAACTTGGCAAATGCGATATTTTGCTCTTGGATGGCTGTGGGTAACATATTAGGATTTTTTTCTGGAGCTATTGGGAATTGGCACAGGTACAGTAGACATTAACAACCTGTAGTTTTCTGCAAAGTGCACAATTATTTGACATAATTTTAGCTCTGCAAATTGTAATGTTGGCACACATTACTTTGACTTGTTAAAATTGCAGACTAATTACTTTGCCAGGACAGCCTAGTAAGCCCGAATGGGATCACCTATATGATTACCACAGCAATACCACATGGATTCTACATATGTGCCATTTAGCTCCACCTCTGAACTTCACATCTTTACACCAAATCCTTTTTACTGCATGAATCTATATTATCGGTAGCACATTTAATTTTCACATGTGGTTGCAACATTTTTAAGTTATTTTTTGAAATAGTCTCGTAACTAATAAAAATACGCAATCTAATCCAATACTTATTTAAATGACTAAAATAGCACCTCAACTCTTTTTTAAAAGCCCTAATTAGTCTTTCTTTGATTTTTCATTTATTTTGGATGAAATTGTTAAATTCAAGAAGGATATTTTAGTGATTTGTAAAAATAGTTATTAAAGAAATGTAAAAAATTAAAAAAAGTTTTGTTAAAAATAATTATAAGCAGATTTAAATATGATTACATTTTTTATTTGTATTGCAGTTTTTATAAGCATTAAATCAATTTTGGATGTTGCTTTATGCTATATTACAAACCATAAATTTTATGCAATTTATTAATTTGTGTTTGGTTTTATTTGAGAAATTTAATAATTATATTTTGTAAATTTTGGCATTATGATGATAACTCTTGTCATTTTAAAATTAACATATGCAGATAAAGATTATTATTATGTAAGCATTAGTTTTTGAGAAGTTAAAATAATATATTGTTAAGAAATAAAAAAATTGGTGGTATTCATTAATGTTGGTGTAGTAATTTCTTAAAATATTTTCTTACAGTTGATGTAATATAATGGCAACTGAAATTACGTTATATGTTAACATTGTAATAATAACAAAATTGATAAATAAATATTTCTTATAATTTGCATTAGATCGATGTGCTTATTTCTACAAATAAAACAATATGTAGAGTCACTGCAATTGATGCCACAAATAAATCAATAAATATTGCATTAAAATGCTAATAGCCAATAGTTTCACATTAATACTTAGTAATTACACAATTTTACATTAAAATCACACAAAACATTAAAAATTTTCTACTACATTTTTTATTAAAAAAAAGTATATGTTGCTTGGGTTGTCTTCTGATTTAATCTGCTTGACCTCTAAACCTGCAATGTTAACAATTTAAATAAACGTACATTAGAAGAACATCAATTAAATGAAAATGAGAGATTCTTTGATTGTATATATATCAAAATATTAAAGGCACAATTAATCTTTGTGGTTCAACATTACTCTCAATATCAATATTTGTATCATTTTATTGAATCTATTTAAAAAAAAAATTAATACTTATGCACAATCCATGAAGCTATTAAATATGTAATGCACCAAAGTATCTAATAATATCGTAGAATTTATTATCTCAATGTCATGAAGCTTACATTAGTGGAAAAGTAGAAATAGTCATTTTCATATTAATGATATATCGTTCATATTTATTTTATCACAAGTATGATATTGGATCTTGCACCTTATATTTTAAACAATGAAGTGTCACAATTTGTCTGCTTAATTTTCTACTTTGTGTTTCGTAAGTCGCTTTACCTGGAGCTTTCCTCTCATCTTAGCCGACCTACCACTTTTATTGTTTGTAGCATTGTTGAGGTAAAGTGATTGTTTATCACTAACTGGTCACTCATCAAGGCCAGTAATAGGCATGATTATAGCACTATATGTTTCTGCATGGTAATACATGTGCATATTTTTTTTGATTGTGGCATATGCATGAGAACAATGGATTCTGGTCAATCCTCATCTTCTACAATTGCACAAGCTATTCTCCAACTCTGTAGTAAACTAGGATCCCTGTTTAATAGTAATTCGGTAAATTTTGTCATCCACTTTATTGCCATTGCATGCACTTGCAATTATGTATATTTTTTCCCAATATCTCTCCAACACGAGGGCATAACAACCTTTGCTAATTCTTCTGTCTCTGGTTTCTTGCATCCTTGTCATCATTAAACATCTAAAGTTTTCAAACATAGATATAATAGAAAACTCTCTAGCATTAAGAATCATTGCGTTAAAGCATTCACACATGTTGTTCAGTAGAGTATCAAACTTGTAAGCAAAATCAAAATGAGCTTCAGTTGGTGCCTTACTATTTAATTACTGGAAAGTATTGACATCCATATCTCTTAATTCTTTCATTATGCTTGCTAATTGGTTTGTTGTAGCTGCCTTTGCTACTGCCCACAAACCATTCTTTAGTACTCTTCCTGAAAGCCTATTAGTTTGAAATTTTTGTGTAAATGACAAACACTAAATTGGTTAGTGACATTCGGTATCACTTTTTTAAAAGCTGGAATCAATCCTTTTAGTCTAATATGAATGTGAAATTAATTAGCTGATCTAAAATATCTAATTTTCTTCCAAATAAATATAGAAATTATTCAGAACTATTCTGTCTCATCTTCAACCATAGCCCACATGCAATAGGAAAAATGTTACTATTTTCATTAAGGGTGATAATAGACAACATTAAATGGTGATTTTCTATCATTCCAAAAATCACCATTAGCCCCAACTATTGGCCACAACCCTTTTTAAATACTTCGTTGCATACAACCAAATACATATACATTCTAACAAATGCTTTCCTTTCATTTTACTCATTATCTCTAGTTGTGTAAATTGAGACAATTGATCCTGGATTAGTCCTGACAATCTCCAAACAATATCTCCATATAAGCTCATATTATTTTTCCATAGCCTTCCTTGGGATTTAATATCATGCAATTTCTTTTCTTACATCACCTCTTTCCTTAAGATTTTGAATTTAGTTTATGGATTGACTCTCACCTTACGTGCAAATCTCCTTGCTATTATTGTAGAATTTAGTGTCTTATTGTGAAAGGTCCAAGAACAATTATGGTTTTCCATTGGCCTTAATTGCCATGAATCACCTCCTTCATGCTCTGAAGTGTACACAAAATACTGACAATTCTTCCTTTGATAAATAGCTTTACATCTTCAACTATCATTATTTGAGAAAATTAATTACCTCCCCCCTAGAAATAGATGATTTCTTAATCACTTCTTTAAACTTATCCCTTGTGCTAAAAACTATCCTAATTTAAATTCAGTATCCAATTTTGTTGAGGGGTTGAATTGGCTACCTCATTTAGTCATCCTAATCACTTCCAGGACAGACTTTCATTGTCGGAATCAATGAAATCAATTTTACAATACTTTTTATTTGTATTATAGTCTATAACTTTATTGGATCATAGATTTGTTTCTTGCCATTCTCTTGAACCCTCTCAAGCATTAATGGAATACTCAACATTTTTCTCATAACTCATCATTTTCAATAAATTTTTCACTATCATCATGAGATTATCATCATAATCATCATTATTGACAGCTTTGTTGGCAGTAACTTCTAATCCTACTTCACAATTTTTTGGCCTTTTTAAACTAATTAAATAAATAGCTAGATCCATAACATCAATAAATGAATGGTTTTAGTTTATAAGACCTAGCTAGAGTTTGGCGCACTGTCAAGTTCTCATTCCTTATCGATTTTATTGAAAGTTGGTTAAATAACATCTAACTCGTTTCTTATTAAATCCATTAGTAGGAAAACTTGTAGTTAGAAAATGTATTGTTTACGGGTTGAGAATGCTTTCAATAAAAGATAAAGGGCATAGAGGGTATTAACATTTATCACCATATGTCCTACATTATTTATGAATTAAATGATTAAAATTCAATATATGGTCTTTCATACTAAACTGTGCCAGATATAATAACAAACAGCTTGAGAATAGAGTTTTTCATGCATGCAAAAACTATGAACAAAAGCACTTAAAACATTTATCACCAGTTTTTTGGAGTAATTGAAATTATTGACATTTGGCATGAAGTAAAACGACTGGAAAACTTTTACACCATAATTCTATTTTACATTAATATATATAAAAGCGGGTTAAAAATTATGCCCGAATCGGGCATATTAGGAGAGTATGAGTTAGCGAACGAACGCTCCCATCTTCTCCGCGAACGAACAATTCTGAAAAATTCTTCGTTCGAACGAATGATTCATTCGTTTGTTTCGTTCGAACGAATCCTTAAAAAATTTTAAATCCATTCGACAGAACAAGTCGTTTTCGAAAGAATGATTTGTTTGAAATATTTTTTTTCTTGAAATTTTACCCTTCTAATTTACTCAAAATATCACACTCACAGAATACTTTATTTCAAACAAAAAAAAAAATTAAACTTCTTGTAAAACTTCCAAAGAGTGTAAAGTAACCTGTATACATTGTAATTAAATTTCACTATAATAAAATTATTTTACACTCAAATTTTTTTAATTTTTTGATGCCAAATTGCCCTTAAGACAAGATGGAAAGGTTGATGAGACAGATTCTCAAGCTATGGACCCTTAAAAGTGGCACTTTTGCAACCTTGCAACGTTGAGAATATGAGTGGGTTTTTTTTTTTTTACAATAATCCTGTGCTAAAAAGATGTGCAGGGAGGTTGATGAATTATTTCCATCCTCGGAATTATTACATTATTTTTTAACAATATTTAATAATAATGTTTCCCATGATTACTTTTTATATAGCTACATAACGCTCAATAATATTTTCTTATGTATTAATTTTCAAATAAAATGTGCAAAATTAGAATGCACAATGGTAGGAAAATGCATTTAAACTCCAGTGGTTACAAAAAAAATAGAATTTATCAAATGAATTTTTTTAAGTGAACATAATATTTTAAAAGAATTTTTAAAAATTGAAAAATTGACAAAATCATGAGAACATATGAAAGTTCCAACAACTTCAAACCAAAATTTCTGGTTCCTGGAAAGTTTCCCCATTTGAACTCCCAGACTGGCATTTTAAGTTGCCTCATCAAGCATGATAGTTGCTGTGCAATATGAACTGCCGCTAAATGTCATGTCACTTCACAAGTGGCCTTTTAAAAATATCGAGAAGTTTTGTTCATTAATGCAGCCATCTTAAACCCTTGAGATTTGTTTAGATAATGAAAAAGCCTCCTAACTTGTAATTGGGTCATGAAGCTGTGGGCTTTACATGCTTTATTTGTGATGGCCCAGATACCAACACCGAGTATCTGCATGATGGCCAAGGATTACTGGAATAAGTATGGAAGCAATATCTGCTTGCTACTAATGGATGGCATAAAAACTACATCAACTTCCTTTTAAAGTGAAAAGATTAGTTACTATGAATTATGTTTTTTGGCATTACAATAAGAGGAACTTTTATTGAAGTAACTCAATGTTTCAAACAAGAAGTCATATTGCCACGTGAAGATTCTCTAATTCAAAGCCAATAGTAGCATGATTCTTAATGGCTGTGTTAGTTGTTATACAGGCTCTCTGGCATGATCCTCCTAGTCACACGACAACATAATTCTAGCCAGAAGTTCATAACTCTATTGATAGAGGATCACTTTATAAAACTCTAAATAATATAAGCATGGTTTAAGGTAGAGTTTACAATATCTAGCACGGAGCACTATTGCCGGATATGAATGATTGTGAATGCTATCTAGAGATAAAGAGTACTTTGAATGCTATAGCAGAACAATTTTCTTAATTAATTTTAGTTTTTAGTAAGACAGCAATTACCTGTTGTAGTGCATTTTTGGGAAGTTATGAACTTTATATCTATAATATCCAGGGATATTTTGATCATAATATCAAACAACATCTAATGAGTATCTCAAGTTTCTCATCAAAATACCATGAGAGCTTTCTATTCTGGAGAGAATTAATGCTTGCAATATTAAAATTAGTACACTGTTACTGTTTTCTAGAGAGAAGACAGTAAAGATAGTTACAATGCATTCCTTTTTCTATTTCTTTTAAACATATTTTCCCACTGTTTAGTTTTTCCTGTCTTCATGTATGACACCTTGATATAGCAAGCCAGCATGTAGAAGAGGTCATCAATGACGAATGAGTTCCATTCTTTACTTTGTTGTTGCATGATATTATTTTTTATTTCTCTGACATTATTGTATCCATTGAAGCCACCCAAGACAGGATCTTACTCATGATAAGATCTACAACCATAATAATAATGTTCTCCCGTGGCATTTTACAATGATAAATTATACCTTGTTTAATGCTTACCTTTATAGCTTCTTGTAGCTGCAAATTTTTTTATTGTTAGTTCCTTAGTTTTTATTATTTAAATTACCTATGTTCTATTCTACATAATGACAATCTTTTTTTTATGCAGGTTGTTCCCTTTTTTGGCTAGTAGAGCTTGCTGTGAGTCATGTGTGAACTTGAAGTCAGCTTTTTTAGTTGCCGTGGTAAGAGATGATTTTCACTGGGCTTGGATTTAATTTTTTTTGTAAGCACTCATTAATTTGTGCAAAAAGTATTCTGAACATGAAGATGGTGATTTAAATATATTAAAATGTGTTCTCTCTTTACCAATGGCATTAAATGTATACAAGAAATGTTGCTTATTGTCAATGAAATTATTTCTTATTGCCAAATATCTTTAATTGAGTCATCATTTACCATTTTTCTGCTGATAAATTTCATTTTTGAGCACGCTTGTAGCGATTGGATATTAGTTTCAACTTAACATTTTACTGGAGTTTGTGAACTAGAGAACTTCTATGTTTAGTGTGCTTGTGGCATCCTAATTCTTATCTTTGTTAAGTTTCCTAAAAGTTAATTTAGCATTTAGGAAACATAATTTTAAATATTATTATGTAACTGCGCTCACAGCTATCATTTGGACTATCTTTGAATAGTATGCTCTTTTTTGCAAGGTTTGCCACTGTCGCATAAATAGCAAGTCTTTGTAATTGGATATTACAACTAAAAATTATTTTACATGAGCAAGCTAGTAATTTAACATCACTTTCATCTTAGCATTTTACTGGAGTTTGCAAGCAACTGATAATCCTTAACTGTCTTGCTTTGTCAGCCTTCCTTAGGTTATAGATTTATGGAAATTCTTTTTCAAATGCCAGGTTTTTCTCATATTTTGTATGCTGGTGACCATATATTATGCTAAAGAAGTCCCTCTAGAAGTTAGTCCCCTGCAAAGATTGATGAACTCCTCCCCTCATATTTGCAATAATATGCAAAATATTCAGAAAAAAGGTCTACCTGAAACTAGACATGATGAGCAGCCGCTCTTTGATTCTGTCCCTTTGCTGAAAGAAACTCAGCAAAATGGCTCTGTATTTCCAAATGAAATATTTGAGAAAGCTGACCAAAATTATAAAAATATTACGGAAGATTGTAAGTCTTACTCTGGTGATGTTTTACTATTTAACTCTAACGCTGAAAAAGATGAAATAGAAGCCCTTAAAAATGGTCCAGCAGCAGTTTTAGTGAACATTTTGACAAGCTTGAGGCATCTACCACAGGGAATGCATTCAGTGCTCATTGTGATGGCTCTTACTTGGGTATGTCTTTCCACATTGCACACTTCACTTGGCATCTACATTTACTTATGCCTATTTCTTATAAAAATTAATGTTATATTATTTTCCTTACTTCAAATATGTTTTCTTATTGCTTTTTAAACTTGTATATTATTACACGAGTAGTTTTTTGCTCATTTACTGTGTATTGTCTGTCATTCGGAATCACCATATCTTTTTTCTTACAGTTGTCATGGTTCCCATTCTTTCTTTTTGATACTGATTGGATGGGACGTGAAGTTTACCATGGCAATCCAAAGGGGAATGCAAATGAAAGGGATGCTTATCAAAATGGCGTCAGAGAAGGGGCTTTTGGGTTGCTATTGAATTCTGTAAGAACACTTGTGCAATCACTTTTTATTATAAAGGGGGAAATCTTTGTTTGAGAAGATACATTGCATTTTTAACTCTGAAAACTGTTTAAACTTCTAATTAGATTGTCCTTGGGTTGGCCTCCCTCATACTTGAGCCTATGTGTCGAAGATTGGGTGCAAAATATGTGTGGGCTATGAGCAACTTCATTGTTTGTGTTTGCATGACAGCAACAACAATCGTAAGTTTGATGTCATTTAGTGAGCAATCCCAAGGAATTCAGCATGTAATTGGAGCGAACAAGGCCATCAAGAATGCAGCATTAGTCATATTTTCACTTCTTGGATTTCCTTTAGCTGTAAGGATCAATTCTTACTACTATAGAACATCTGTGCTTTTCTTGTGAAACCTATTTTTTTGTTTTACATGTTTCAGATCACATATAGCGTACCATTTTCTGTTACTGCTGAGTTGACTGCAGGTACTGGAGGAGGACAAGGTTTGTATAGTCTCAATTTGTTTTTTTCTGATTAAACTCTTTTTCAGTTTGTATCTAAACTGTGGTGTAAACAATGATATTTAGGATTAGCTACTGGCGTTTTAAATCTTGCAGTAGTTCTTCCTCAGGTATGCTAACATTCAATTTTTCTCATTTAATTAAAAAGAGAAATTGCTTTTAACGTGGCTTTAATTTTTTTCTTGCAATTCAATTTTGCCAATATTTTTTAAAAAATGGCTCAATAAACACATGCTCTGAATCTCTCTCCTGTATCTTGAGCTTTGTGCTATAAACATGGATGGTTGAGACAGGGAATAGTTGTATGAGGAAGCCTAGTCAACAATACTTGTTTAGGAGTTTCATGCATTCTTATTTGAAATTTGAACCACAGTTTAAAATTAATGTTTTCTATGGGAAAAGATGCTATTAATGCTCTTTTTTTTCTGATATCTCTTATGACTTTTTTGGTCATGGGAAAACTAAAATAGGAACCCGTGATCTTAACTACCAATGTTGTGCACAGCTGATTTTTCCATAAAGCAACGGAGCAACTGAGCTAGGGTTTCCAAGCAATAGAGAATAAGCCACATTCATTCTCCAAAATAACCATCAGTGAAAAGAATGAAACTTATCGAAATTTCAAAGCAGCCCAGGTCCTTTCACATAATCTACAGGAGAGGGCTAATGAGCAGAAAAAGTCGTCCTCTGAAAAAAGGGAATTACATTAGCTTCTTACACAGAAAAGACTTTGATGATTGTCCATGAGATGATAACATTTCTTAGGATTAGAATGCAAAATGCAGGTTGACTTTTTTTACTGGATTTTTGTTTATAATGCTTGGTTTTGATGGCTTATAAGGGAGAACAGTTGAAATTTTTTTGATTGGGGAATGTTTGGGGCCATCGTCAATCAGTGAACATTTTTTTTCAAAGTGGATTTAATTTTGGCAAAGTGTCTGCATGGTCAGAGTGTTTGGGAGGCAACTCGAAGAATTGAGTCTTTGTAGTGATGTTGGAGATAATGACTTGATTTCCTGGTTCATGGCAGGTTGCTAAATACTGCAGCTGAGGAGTCACATCCTTTGCAGAAATGGAGCTGGCTTATTGGGCTGTGCTAGCTGTGGGTAAATTTGAAAAGCCAAATAGATTAAAAGAATAATTTATATCATTAATGTTATAAACTGTGATGAGTATTTTTTGAGTTGGTATTCCAAAGAAGTGGAGTAATGTTCTCCTCCCCATAATGGGAAGGCAAAAAGTTTTGTGGAGAAGTGTTTTATGTATCAATGTCTCTGCTGATGGAGCATGATGAGACAGGCTGAGGAGGCAAACAGTTTTGTGAAGAAGTGGTTTATTAGGCTGAATATTAATTAATGTGTAATTTTCCTGTGCTGAAGGGGTGCTGCAAAGGGTAGTGACAATTGTAAGTTGAGGTGAAATTGTAGGATTGCAAACAACGTTAATTAACTTTCCATTTGTATAAAATATCACTAGGTTTGAACCCAGTAAGGGAGAGGGAATTCCATGCTAGATTTGATAGGTATTAATTCAGCGTTATATTTTTTACTTCCTCATTCCTCATTAAGGGTCACGTGATCTGAACTAACAAAGTGAGGGCTAGAGAAGTGTCTCAAATAATCCTTTGTTCATAGTGGAAATGGCAATATTATCATGGAAATATCACTAATTTATATGATGGCGTTGCTTTTTTCATGAATTCTGATCAAATTTTACGACATTGTTATTGTTTGAATTTGAATTTCTCTTGCCATTACTCAGCTTCATCTCTTCTCAGAATATGCAACATTTTTCCTCCTCTCAGGATATGCATGTCGGTGGCAGCAACTAGTGTTGTTGAAAGCTTTCTTTACCCATTTGGAAAATATGAAAGTTGAATTTCAAAACCATGCTAGGAATATATCCTTCAAAAGAATAACATCAACAAGAATCAGTACTTCATAAAGAACTTTCATTTTGTTTGTTAAAAAATCTAAGAAACGTATGCACAATTACTGGATATTAATAATATTAAGTAATGGCGGAAGACTAAATTTATTTTAATCATTAAGGTTGGCTTCTAGTTGGTTAGATTGGGCTAAAAGCTCAGCTTAAAATTGATTTGATTTTGTTCCATTTCGAAAAATTTGAGTCAGCTTGATAAGTAAAATCAAAATAAATTTAAAGTTTTGCAGATTTTAGGATTAGAACTTGAGCCTATGATTTGCACATAATGTGTAGCCACTTTGCCACATGGCCATTTTGAATATACTGCAGACTTAAAATCTTTTTTCATGTATGATAATATTAACATGCTTAAAATATATCAAGTGCGTGTGTGAGTGAGTATTTATACACTTAATGGAATGTTGTCATAGCAATAGAATTATAATTCTATATGAAGTAACAAATTAATAAGTTATAAGTATTTTGCTGTTTCTAATATGATAATGACAGATGATCATCTCTCTTTGCGCGGGCCCATGGGATGCTATTTTCGGAGGAGGGAACATCCCAGCCTTCGCGTTGGCTTCTGTTTTCTCCTTTGCCGCCGGTGTTGCCGCCATTTCAAGGCTTCCAAATATCTCGAGCCCTAAGACGGCTTCTTCCGCGAGCTTTCATGGCTTCGGTTAATATCTATTCTCGAACGTTCTCAACAAAAATAACTCCCTCATTCTTTCTTGAAGCTTTCTTTTTGAGTTTTACTTTTATTCATAGTTCAATTCTTTTCTTCTTTTTTCATAGAGGTGTATAATCATAGTATATAGCAAAAATAATTGGATGTTTTTTGTAGTCTCTTTTGATTATTAAACTCATTTTCTTTTGTTTTTCATGATTTGAATTTGTTGCTATAAATAGGCATCATTTTAGTGTGGAACTATTGAAGAATTTAAAGCTTACTGAATATATCAGGCTCTTTAATAAAAAAAACACATGTAATGTCTTGAATTTGATGTAGAATAACAACTTTTATGATATAAAACTATTATTTTAGCTCTCAATTAGATGTACCCGTCAAAGGTGAATAAGCTACTTGGTAAGGAAGGGGCATTGGTTGCTAACAGTTTAAATATTCTTTAGGAAATAAGATGAGCTTTGGCCGATAAGATTTGGAGCGCAAAACCATATTTTGTGCATGTAATGTAGATGCAAAAGAATATATGTATGTATATATTGGGCTTGGATGCTTTCATTTTCACTCCCATCACCCAGTTGCAGTCTTAGTCACTCTTGTTTGCCCCTGTTGTTTAGTTTGATTGTTTGTCTCCATGTGATCTCGTGACATACCCATTGCTGAGGCGTGTGCTCGAACTTGGGGTGAGATCCAACAGGGTTTTAAATGGCCTCAGTCTCTCATTCAAATGACCACATTTGGCTCTCTTGTTTGCTTATGCCCTTAAACTCTTGAGCAATAATGTAGTATTCATTTTAACATTAATGACCTCAAAGTTGTATTTGAAAAATAATTTTTTAACAGATCACTTATCTTGAGAGTATTTTTACTTAAGTACGTTTACTTTGAAGTTTTTGTTAAGAGCTCCAACATTTATATCAAAAAGTGTTCTGATGTTTAAAAGTGTGTTTAATTATGTCTAATGGGGTTTTATAATCTTCCAAATTTAAGCAAATGACTTTTTTTGTCATTATCCACACACATCCACAAAATATTCATTG
Source organism: Gastrodia elata (assembly GCA_016760335.1). Classification (NCBI taxonomy): domain Eukaryota; kingdom Viridiplantae; phylum Streptophyta; class Magnoliopsida; order Asparagales; family Orchidaceae; genus Gastrodia; species Gastrodia elata. Next base: position 45,661,751 of record CM028678.1, on the reverse strand, counting down.
GATAGGTAGGATTAAAGGTGGCTCTCATATAGGCTCAAGATGTGCATGTAACACCTAATCATATTATGGGTTCAAGAGGTCACTCTCAAAATGACATTTTCTTTTTATTGCACTTAGCTACAAACTCTTAAGTATTAAAATATTAACTGTTTAAAGTGTGGTATGTTCTTGCAAAAATATACCAAAACTAGGAACATTGTTTTTATACTTTTTGTAAAATTTTGATACCTTTTGGAAATATATATAATTTTTACTATATTATCAAAATTAGAAATTTTAATAAATAAATAAAATAAAATATGTCTAAATGAAAAAAAACATTATTTTAAGATTCACCGTATTTTAATTAATCTAAACTAAAAATTTTGAACGATTTTGGATGACGGAGATCGATCCGGAAAAATTTAAATGACGTAATGGCTAGTCATTAGCTGGGAAATTTTGGACGATGGAGATCAATCTTGCAATCGACAGACATCTAAGCCGCTACTTAGATCTGACGACTACGGTTAGATGTGTGTAACGAATTTAATAAACATCTGAATACATCGGACGACCAAGAATAATTGAGCAAACTTTGACAGCTCCATCCGCGAGTTCGACACAAATGCCCTAAAAGTGATGATGCTTGAGTTGATAATGATGGATTTGCAATAAAACTTGTTCAAAAATAAACACGCTACCAAACCCTTATTTTCAGTTAATTCAAACCTTAATTAAGGTTCAAACCGAAACCATGAATTTTCATCAATTAAACGCAGCCAGCTGTCTAAACCATTAATGCTAGCACGTTTGTTAAAGCCTAAGGTGCACACACAAGCTCTTTAAACATATAATGGTGGATGGAGGTCTTTCGAATTGAGGCTGAAACTTATGTACATCAAGATGATCAAAATTTGGACCTTTTGAAGCCCTCATCAAGTGTAGGGATTTAACCCTTTTTGCGATCTCTTGAGCAAATGTTAGAATTTTAAATCAATGCGGAACAAAAGTTTTAAACGTTGAGTAAAATCAAATAAAGCAAGAAATAATCACATGTAATCATAAACACATCACAAACAAAAGAATTTATGTGATTCAGTGCTAACACTTACGTCCACAGGAAGGATAGTTGTAAAATTCACTATTGAGAAAGAGGATTACAATAAGTTTTAGGGTTTACAAATCCTTACACAATCTCTATGAGCCTTCTCTTCTTTATAATGGAGCAGCCCCCAAAACTAATGGAGGCTGAAAGATTTTTCAGATTTTTGCCTTTTAACCCTAAAAATGGGTTAAGAACATATACATATATGCGACTCAAAATTGGGCTTACTGGGCCGCGAGCGCTAGAGCGCCCGCTCTTGGGCGCTAGCCGCTGCGGCGAACTGTGGTGCACCTCCAAACAGTTTCTTCAATCAACATCAAGCCCATTTCCACCCCAGTAACTTCGTTTGATCCTCATGAAGGTTCCTAAACTTAATCACAAAGCTCTTGTGGTAGATTTTAAAAAGCCTCATTTATGCCATTGGAGCTTTGGTCCTTGCCATGATTATGATGTGTACTTCAAAATCTAGTGATCAAAGTCAAGAATAAATAAATAATATATAAAAATTAAGAAAATAAAATTGCAATTTTTATTAAATGGAAATCTTCATGTCCATTATCAAAACATAAGATCCACACAAAGTAACTAAATCCATAATAAAAAAAGATAGTCTAGTCCCTATTACAAACTATGTCGCCAAAACTAAATCTAAATACTAAAATAATTAATAACTATATGTAGCGCCCCACCCGTCCCGCGCGCAAAAGGGATAATATAATCGATTTTAGCAGCAGAGCAGTGTGCCACTCGGGAAGGAATATTCCATCTCCCCAAATAGTTGGAACTACAGCACTAAAAAGAAACACATCTAAAAGGCTGCTGACGCAACCCCAAAGAAGGGCCGAGAGCTAATATTTAAGATAAGAGTAGTATCATTATCCTAAGTATTTGACAAATATATACATTGAATTTAATATCCAACATGAGCAATCCAATATATGTATAAAATATCATCATTTCCAGTATGTTGATCATATCACAATACTAAGTATAAGAAATATAAAACAGAGTGCGAAAGCTAAGCATGCATCCAGAAAACATTTATCACAAAATTGAATAGGAACATTCATCTCAAAAAAAAAAAAGTAAATGCATCCAATTATTACAAACTGTTTACTAAAATAGTATAAAAATAAAGCCTAACTACTAAATTAAAATAAATACAAAAAGAAAATGGCAAGGCTGAAGGAGGATCCACTAAGGCTCCACGAACTCCTCTTGAATCTCCTGAGAGTCATCCTGACCTAGCTTAATATGCTGCTCAAGATCTAACAAATTGCCAAATCCCAAAAGTACCATGTGTTAAACAATAAGTCTAATACATCAAAATTAATCTAAACAATTCTAATTATTTACATAAAATAGTAAAATAAACAAAGCTGCAGAAATATTGTAAAATAACTAAATAACTAAAACTGTATAAAACTGAAGTAAAGTAAAGCAGAATGTATATTGAATATTGAAAATAAATAAAAAGTATATGATCTCAAACTGAGTAAATAGTATATAAAACTATGATGTATGTCACTGAAATTACGCATCTGAATATGCCACAATATTGTATGCCACTGATATGCAACCGAAATATCACTAAACTGCTATGAGTCATATGGTCCAATGTCTACATACATTCGGTTGGAAATACAATTTACTGTGATGCCAATGCATCCTGAAATTCTCCAGTCGATTTATGCAACATTCTATAACCCATAAATCATCACTAGTACTCATACATCATGCTTATATTCATGCTCATGTCTTTTACACTACATGTCTTAAAATCCAGAAACCTAGAAAATGCTATAAAATTAGATAATTAATCAAAAGTCTCTATTGTGCATAATCCATCTAAATTGATTCTAACTCCTAGTCCAAATTCCATTAATTGGTTTTAATTTGGATTTTACTTAAAATCATCAGTTGGAATTGTTGTATACACATATTTAGTATGTTTCCAAGAAAGGTAAATTTAACACTTAGTTTGTTTAAGCTGCACCTATTGAAGTGATCTTCGATAGAAGGCATCTTCCGATAGTGATTTGTATCCCAAACTAAGCTATTAAATACTTTAATTATAAGCATACTTAATATTCTAAAGGGGGTGACTTGAATCATCTATTTTGTTTGAAGCTACACCTATAGAGGCAATCTTCGATATGAGGCATCACCTAATGATGATTTTTATTCAAATAAATTAATGATCTATCCCTATTTATAATACTCTTATGATTAGATGATTTATTCTAAGTGGGACTATATCTAACTTAACCCGCATGATAGAACATAGATATAGTCCTACATTAAAGTGAATCAACAAATCCTAAATACTATTGAAGTAATCCAGCACTATGGGTATACACTATTATACTCAACTAATAATCTGGGTTCAGTCAATTCTATTTAATCAACAAGGATCACCAAAAATATAAATTCAGACCATATTAGGGTGAATCCTACACAAGGTTCTAATGGTGTAACCAAAAGGTCACTCAATATAAGTTCCTATCACATAGGAGAATTCTCATTCTAAGTACTTTGAGTGATCCTGCCACAAGGGTTTAAGATCAATCTTCTAAGGTTAAGGAGGATCATCTAAGTTCTTATCTCAATTTATCATAACAAGCCTTCCTACCTCAATGTGTTAATATTTGTTATGGCTAATATTATTACTATATAAAACTTAATGTAAGATCATCAAGGTCTTACATACTCAACATCTATGCTGAAATTCATAAGTTTTATTTAGTAAGCTTAATTTGATCTGATCAGATGAGTAAACCCATTTGATCAATACCTATACTATAATTATGGGGTATAATCGAGAGTAATATTAAAATTTGATCTTATAATAAATCAACATAATCTTATAATTATCTTCATGCTAAGATTCGTATATAAGAGAAAATCAAATATCTTAAGGTACATGTTCAAATAATAAATCACATAAGTCCTTAATGATCTTAGTACTTCTAATTAAATATTTTTTAAAATTTATGTCAAATCAGATGTATTATTCGAATTATATAAGTTGAATTGTCTTCCAATCAAGTTAATTAAATAAGTGATTAAGAGTTTAGATCTTAATCAGATATGTTAGGGTTTAACCCCTAACTTTACTAAATTAAGACCAATAGTTGAGTTATAGATCAATGACAAATCAATGCATTATTGGGGTATTATTAATGGTAAACTTCAGATTTATATTAAGTATCATTTACTTAATTAAGTTCTTAAGATTCTTATGTTCAAATATAGTTTAATATCAAATTAAGTAAACCAAGGTGTCCAAATCAATATTAAAATTCTCTAACACACATAAACATTATATTGATTAAAATAATGAGTAATTAAAGCTAATCAAATATTTAAATCAAAAATAAAAAGGAATTAGCACTTGATTACAATTGTAAAGCAATTAAATTTCATATAATTTGATTATTTAGTTCTATTTAGTCATACAAGCAATCAAAGATTCTAATATTAATATTTAGCATACAAGTATTCAAGTAAATACTTAAGAGATTTATGACATGTCATTTTAGGGTAAGATGGTGAATTTCTTATTGAAATTCACCTACACATTCATACAATGCTTAATTTTACTAAATCTACGTTTATATTTTATATATTTCAGCCCCATTATGGTCCTAAGGTTATTATAATGCAAAAAATCACAAATCAGGGCAATTAAGGATAGTTCTGGGCACTTTCGGACAATTCTAGGCGCTATGGCGTGCAGTGGCACCTATTGGCCGAAAGCCGGGCGCTACGGCGCGCTGCAGCGCTTTCAGGCTTTTTATGCTTCATCAAATTTAATAAACGTGCTCCAAAAAATCTCAAAAATTCATCTCTGAGTAATATGGGGGGAGGAATTCAACGGCAAAAGCGGATTTCGATTCCGACGATTATTTAATTATTCTATTTTTCGGTGCATATAATTACAGTAAAATATTCGTGAAAATCCAATGACTTCCAAACACGTTCAAAATATCACCCCTAGCTAATTTGGGAGTGATGAACGCAACGACAAAGTGGGATTTTAATTTTGAGGTCAATTTAAATATCTCAATTTCCTAATTAATTAAATATATTAAAATATTCTAATTATTTGATTAAACTCCGAATTGCTCTGAAATTTTTAGGGTTGGCTCTATTGACTAGATGAACTCAATAGAATGATAATTAGGCTGCAATTAAACTAAGATTAGGTTAAGTAACAACCTAGAGTTGTTACACTATATCTCAATATCGATCAAGGACTTCATATGCACATAAAAAAAATGACAAAGTGAAGTTGTATATATCTCAAACAAGATATAAGTTGTTGTACACTAAGTAAATTATAAAATAATTTATCATGTAAAATGCAATAATAAAAATAAAGGTAATACCTATTATTATGCATGTGATCAACTAGAAAGAACTTCCACTATATTGCCATGCTAAGTATGATGAGTGCAAGACCAATTATGTAAACTTAATCACCAATAAATAAGAAAATTCCTTTCATTAAACTTAAAATATTTACAATACACTTTTACATATAGTTTCACATATAGCTTTTACTACAATATAGGTGCAGAGCATAAACACGGGCATGCTTCACCAAATTATCTAATAAAAGAATATGCTTTCAAAAACATTTGGGGACAATTAATCAGCATGATCTAACATATGAAACATACCAGAATTTGAATAGCGATTAGTGTGAGCTAAATATATTAAAAATTATAGGATAATTATTCAAATAAATGAATGAAACATGCCTTTATAGAAATGGTAAAGCAATAAACTTCAATTGATTTTACTATAAGCTTTCATAAATTAAAGGATATAAAAGAGGTGGTACAAGCACGTCTACTCGAATAAAGATTATTCCAGAATAATAATTAAGCACCGTAAGGACCCCTCAAAATTAGCATGGGTCTCTATATGTGGCGACCCATGCCCTGATAAGGTACGTTGGGGTGGTGTAGTATAGTATACCCATAGTACTGATTTTCCTTCAGTAGTATTCAGCATTAGTTGATTCACTTCAATGTGGACTTATGAGCAGGTGCTATCCCGAGGGATTAGACGAATACAGTTCCGTTAGATTAAATCTCTCAATACTAAGAGTGTATTAAACGGGTACTCATTCCTTAGTTTGATTGAAATACAAATCGCCAATGGGCGATGCCTCCTAGCTAAGACCGCTTCAATATGTGTGGCTCAAACAAACTAAGTAATTAGAATCACCTTCTTTAAGACATTAAGTGTGGTTGTGAGTTATGCATCTTAATAACTTATAGCTTGAGATACAAATCGCCAAGGGCGATGCCTCCTATCGAAGACCGCTTCGTTAGGATGGCTTAATCAAACTAAGTGATAAAAATCATCTTTCTTGCAAACGTGCTAAATATGTATACGATCATTCCATCTAATGATCTTTAAGTAAGTCTTCAATTTTAACCAATCATCGTTCTAGAAGCTAGGAGTCAGAATCCTCTTAGAAGGATTCTGCATAGTGGAGACTTAAAATTCATTATCGATGTTCAAAGTTTTATGGATTTCTAAATTTTACTCATATAGAATAGAAGCATGGGCATAAACATGATCATGAGTTTGAGGAATCATTCCAACAGTGATGCATGAGTATCAGTGATAAATTATGGGTTACAGAATGTTGCATACATATGCTGGGGAATTTCAGGATGCATCGGCATCACCATACTGTCTTCCCAACTAAATGTATGTATATTTTGGACCATACGACTCATAACCTTTCAGTGATAGTTCTATGACATACCATGGCATACTGTTTCATGGCATATTTGGGTGCACCATTCCAGTGACATATAGTATAGTATTGGACATTATTCACATTGATTTCTGAGTTTTTAATATTTTTGTTTACTTTCAGTATTCAAATTTGATGTAGTTTTACTTTGTTTAGTCTTTACAATTTCAATTTCATAGTACCTTTACTATTATTTCCTACAGTTGTGTTTACTTTACTGTCTATTATATTTACTTTAGAATTGCTTAGTTAGTTGCGATGTGTTAGACCTCTTGTCTAACATGGGGTACTTTTAAGATTTGGCAATTTGCTAGATCCCGAGCAACTTGTGGAGACAGGGTAGGAGAACCTACAGAAGATCCCGAAGGGGTATGTGGAGCCTTAGTGGATCAGTCTTCCACCTCTTGCTTATTGCTTACTTCAGTACTTTACATTTCATCTTTTAAATCAGTTTGTAATAACTCTGGGTGTATTTACTTTTCTTTTCTGAGACGAATATTTACTACTGCTCTGTGATGAATGTATTATGGATGTTTTGCTTTAGCTTTCGCACTCTGTTATACTATATACTTAGTATTATGATGTGATCAGCATACTGGAAATGCTGATATATTGATAACGTATATTGGATTCATATTTATCTTTTTAAATCCAATGTATGTATTAGTCTAATACTTAAGACAAGTAATCTACTCTTATCTTAAGTATTGACTCTCGGTCCTACTCTCAAGTTTGAGTCAGCAACTTTCAGTGTGGCTCAGTCTTTTAACCTATCCGGGAAGATGGGTTTTGTAAGCTCGTCCATCCCGAGTAGCGCACCGCTCCGCCGCTGATTTATGATTATACTTGTCTTTTGCGCATGGCGGCGGGGCGGGGCGCTACATCGTCACTTGGCAAATCCTTCACTTTTTATTAGATTAGGTTATAATCCTCGATCCACTAATAAGGGAATGATGTGTGTTATGTAAAGCCGAACTATTCACTAAATAACATACATATTTATTAGAGTGCGAAAGAGGAAAATAGCAAGTTTACATCCATTAAAAGCATAATGCAAAAATAAAAAATATACAACTCAAAATAAAGTATGTAGTAAAGGAAAATACAATGAGTGCATTGTATTATTACAATATTTTTAAATAATTTCTAAGTAGAAAATAAAGAAAACTCATTCTCACTTGAGTAAAGTAAGCAACCTAAATTAAGGCTCCTCAGCTCCAAGATGCTCCTTCTCCTGGAACTGCTCCTCCACGGGTGCTAACTCTTCAAAATGCTTAGAAAATGATATTGTTGGTTTCACAATGCTAGAGCCTCAGCCAAAAAGAGAAAAATACTGATTAGACATATTGTCTAAGTACATTTTAGGCTATGAACTTTTATGCATTAAATAATATTACAACAATCCTAAGTATTCTAGGAGCAATAAAACAACAAATGAAAGCGGTAAAAGATATAATCATTTAATCATAGCTTAAAGCAAAATATGAGGTAAGCACATACCTCAACCCAAGGCTTCTGAAAGGTTAAGCAATGAATATATATATAAAAGAACTACTAAGTACAAGAAGCAACTTAAGTAAATATGATCAATTCTACACATGCTGAATCTTAAATAAAAATAATATAACCAAAACTAAAGTAAAAGACTACAACCTAACATGCTTGCATATGAAATCAAGAGTTGTTAAACATATAAATAGATGTTGAAATAAACAATATATTTACAAATAAAACTAGAATTGCTGAAATTATGCAAATACCAACAATATACTAAAAATACAGATTATGTTGCAGGAATACTGAAAATACTGAGTTGAGATCATAATAATGAAACATTATGTGCTTAATTAGTCTTGCCATAACAGCAAATGGTGACTCAACTAACCACTAAATAATCTTTTGAAGCATCTAGGATTAAACATCTAGATCAATAGATCCATTAAAAAATATATCATATCATCATTATGCAACTTTTAAAGCTAGCATAGAATATTCATCAAATGTTCCATGTCTCATCTAATATGCTAAGATAGTAAAGGCTCAAAATCAAAGAAGCAAAGCATTAAAATAAAGAATAAATAACACTATACAAAACTCTGTGATATCACTGGTTTTCTAATTTAATCAGTTCTAACTAATCCGAGGTTATACAAGCTCAGGAGATGATAATAATGAAGGGAGCAGCCACCTGGCGGGGCAGCGAATACTGTGCGATGCAAGTCGTTTGGTTGGCGATCTCAGCGAGCATGCAACCGTTGGATTGCTACAACTTAATCGAACGAAATTGATCGCTCATCGATCGATCAGACAAGAAGGGAAACAGCGTGACAAGGGATTGACGACAGCCATTAATGCCATTAATTGTATATTTTTTACTTAATAAATTTTTTGATTTTTTCTTAAATAAAATTAAATTATAATTGACTCCTAACAATTCCAATAAATCACTGATAGCTAATTGAATGGTGATGAATGCAACAGCGAAGTTGAATTTTTATTTCGATGAGAATTTATTTCTCCTATTTTTTTGAGGTATTTTAAATATATTAAAATATTTGCCGAAAATTCAACGACTTCTAATTTCTTTCAAAACATCACCCCTAGCTAATTTGGGAGTGATGAGTGCAATGAAGAAGTCCGATTTTTGATTTGAGGTCAATTTAAATAGGTCAAATTCCAGGGTTCCTGAAATTCCCATAATTAGGGTTTTATCCATTTGACATCTGATTTGGACCAAAACTTCAGTGCAAAATCCTAATGACTTATTAAGTGTGATAAAATCAAAATTAAAACTTGATTTAGTCCTAATTGATTAGTGTAACAACCATGGATTGTTACACTATATTAGTTCCACAATCAAACTATGGCCAAACCTTAATAAATCTGTGCACATATTAAAATATACAACAATATAATTCATTTATATCCCGAAACATTAGTAAGTAATTTATAAATTTAAATTTTCTTACATGTAAGTTTGTATACTTATGAAGATTGCACAATGCATATGTGATCAATATTGGAAAGAACAAATACTTATTTTTAATAGAATTGTAATTTCATCATATACATAAGTTCATAAATATGAAAGCACACAGCTTCAAATATGAGAATTAGTAAACAATTTTTAGAAAACTTTTAAGCTTAAGTATATACATATGCATATATTATATTATGTATAGTATGAGAAGAGTTATGATTAAGTTTGATTCTAAATATATTCTAAAGATGATAAATTGGTCTACTTTAAGTGTTGGTGATAGATAAGGTCAATAAGTGAGGTATTCGAAAGTGGTTCTAAATAATTCATTCCCTTCGGTTTAGCTAATTAGAATATTCCATTTATGCTTCTTAAACTTTAATATACAAAATTCATTCAAATTAATTATAAATGCACAATCTTAAGTATTGCATCACATTAATTTATAAGACATAAAATTTAGGCTTACAATAATACATGTGATGACTACTCATGAAAATATAAGCATAATAATATAATTAACTTAACTTCTATTATGAATAAAGCTTATGTATATTGTTTATTATCAAGGAATAGAATAATATGTTATTAAAATTTAATTAATATAGAACAAATATTATATTTTTTATTATTTAATGTTATTGTGATTAATAATGAATAAAGCTAATGAATTATGTTTATTATCAAGAAATTATTTATATTGTTGTTTAATATTATTTATTGTAAAACTTCATTTGCAACTATTACTTCAAGAGAGAGCTAAAGTTGAATCCTATTAACTCTATTAATCTTCATTAATTATTTTTTAAGAAATTGATAAATAAATTTATGATAATTTTAAAATCAACAAAACACCTTAAGCTTTGGTATTATCCTCATTTATTTTCCAGAAAAAAAAAACCAACAAAAAAATGCGGTAAATATAAATAAGCATACTGAAAATTTCCCGAAAGCCGAAAGTCGATAGTGTTTCGGTTTAGGGCTATCGCATTTGTTGTAAGAACTTGAATCCTCTCACTGCTTCTCTTCATCGTCTATCAAATCCTTCGCGAAACCATGGCCGTGCCGGAATCCACTACTGAAGCGGCGTTCAATGCCGGCGGCGGAATCATGAAACCAGATCCGTTTAGCAATGGCGGATCCGTGACCAACAAGAAGAACGCCCGCGAGAACGACCGACGGCGCCGCCGCAGGAAACAGAAGAAGAACAAGCCCCCTGCCGCTGATGGCGAGAAGGTAGAAGCTAGAGGAGTCGATGATGACCATTACGATGATGATAAGGAGAACTCTGATCCTCGTCACGAGGTTCACTTTCCGGCCTTATTTTATCCCATCGAGTTTTCATCGGTTCTAGAATTGATATCTTCTTACAATCGCACGTTCTCTTTAGTTGTGTTCGGTTTCGTTCTTCATGCCGATCACTTACTGCCTAGGGCTTTGCTCGATGCGTGATTTAATAGTCGGGCTAAATATTTGTTATGCGCTTACTGCGCGTGCAGGTCGATGTTTCGGTAGAGATAGAGTACGTCCCGGAGAAGGTAAATTTGGAGGATACGTTGGTCGAGGAGTTTAAGAACGTGTTTGAGAAATTCAGCTTCAGTGATTCTGCTGTTGGAGAGGTAGGGAATAGGTGCTGCAAATTGGTTGGATTTTTTTTTTCTTGATTTTCTGGCTTTATTCTGATTATTATGTGATGCAGGACGCTGACAAGAAGGATGAGTTAGCTGCTAATTCCGAGTCTAAGAAAAAGGACTCTGATTCAGAGGATGAACCTGATACTCAACAGAAGGAGAAGGGGCTCTCAAATAAGAAGAAAAAGGTTTTAACCTGTAGTTGAAAATTAATATTGTTAGGCTTTGCTTGATTCTTCAATTGATGAAATTTGTAACTTTTGCTTATTATAGCTTCAAAGGAGGATGAAAATTGCTGAACTGAAGCAGATATGCACAAGGCCTGATGTAGTTGAGGTACTAATAAGTGACACTGATTCAATATAGTAAAATTTTGGCTATGCTATGTTCTATTTAGCCATTTGTTGTGTACATTATTGCGAATGTATATATTAGGTGAGCTTTATTTAACTCTGAATTGATTTTGGAGATCTCTTGAATTGATGAAACCCTGAATATATTACATAACTTAAGAAATAGTTATTGCCTTAACAAAACTGTGGTTTACTGCTTAGGTATAAAGCTGAATATCTAGCCTGTTGCATCATTGCTTTTTAGAACCTTAACTAAATTTCTAAGCACTACAATATAGAATTATTTAAAATTTTTAAAATATTGTGTGAGACACCTTTAGATGTTTGTAATGAATTTGGTTAATCTTCATTACATTCCACTTCAATGACATCAACCAGCTTGGACAACCCTTGGATGATTGGTGACTGATGAGTGGCTGAGTTCTTATAAATATAAACTTGAAGTTACCCAGTTCAACCAAGGGAAGCTTGACTTGAAGTTGAATTTGAGTTGAAATGAAACTGATTATAGGTGTTGAATTTTGGAGCCTACTATTTCTTGCAATCATTAAAATGCTTATTAATGGTCTAAATGATATTTTTAGTTGTACTTTGTTCAAAGTTAAGAATTGGTAAACATTCTCAAGTATAAATTTATGCAATTGTGATCTTGAACTCATCTATGAAGATGATACAGCTGAATTTTTACACCAAATTTGCATGTTCATTATTTGCTATATTTGTTGTTGTCAGCATCATCATCCCATGTGTTGATGTTGGTTTTACGAATAATTTTCCAATACGTGATGTGAGTTTTCTTATCGATCAACTAAATTCACATAAATCTTTTGTACACAACCTTTCTTTTCCATTATTCTCAATCTACTTCCCGCCTTATTTGTTCACCTGCTGCTATCTCTGAACTTGTTTAATGAGTTATTATGCATGTTAGTATTTTTTTGAAGCGTCTCAAATAGTTGAGAAGCTATATAGGCCTGCTAATAGTGGTACTGTTATTATTTTGAATTGCTATTGCAGTATCTTGTGGCACATCAATATCTTTTAATGGCTACCTAGCATCCAATTTTAAACAAAGGAACAGCTGATGGCTCTTAATTGAGAAACTGTCAATGTTACCATTTGTTTTCAATTCCATATAATTGTATCCTTGAACTTTGACATTTATTTATTTATTTTGTTAAACATGTTGCATTATGATGATGTTTATTTGAACTCTGGACTATTTGTCATTCATTTTTTAATATTTAAATTTATTTGTAGGTATGGGATGCCACAGCATCTGATCCAAAGTTACTTGTATATCTGAAGTCATATCGGAACACTGTACCTGTACCACGACATTGGTGTCAAAAGCGGAAATTCTTACAGGTGAGCAAGAAGATCTTTTTAATATTTTAAGTTATGTGTCTATCTGAATTTAGTGATTTATGTGTTTCTTTGGAGGGGAATTAACAGTGTGAGAGAAGGTAAAGCCAATAAGGTTCCACCCCTCTTATACATTAATGTGGTTCTTGCAGGAAACCAGCTGTAACAATCATGGAGCCAGGACTTGATGGTATTTTTCTGAAGGGAACCTTTGAATGGTTTTTCTTTTGCTAAAATACTAGGTGGTGGGGTATTGGTAGATAATGCTTTGCTTTTTTGTCATAGCTATGATGTGGGGTGTATCCCATGACCTATTAATATAAGAATATTGAGCTGCTGATGTTGATGTAATTTTACAAAAGTTGCTTCAAGAATCCGCCTTAGTTAACTTTGTCGATCAAACTTAGACTGAATCATTTCCTTTTGGCTTTGCAGATGTGGGCTGTGACAACTCCTATATTGTTTTTACTTGGCATCCATTTGACTAGATTCTACTAAATTACTTAATAACATTATCCATTTTTATTTTAAATCTATATAGATTTCATTTTTATCTTTTTTTTTTTTGCAGGGCAAGCGTGGTATAGAGAAGCAGCCATTTCAACTGCCTGATTTCATTGCTGCAACTGGAATAGAAAAGATACGACAGGTAATTTAAGATTTTGTTGAATGTGTTTTATAGTGTCTTTGAAATATATTATATATATTTTTTGTATCAACATTTTTCAAAATTTTAGTCAAAATTCATGTATTTTTCTCAGGCGTACATTGAGAAAGAGGACAGCAAGAAATTGAAACAAAAGCAGCGTGAACGCATGCAGCCTAAGATGGGAAAGATGGACATCGATTATCAGGTTTGATTATCTCTTCTATCCCTTTGTATGAAATATTTTTGTTGAGTTAGCATTGGAATGGGGGTGAAGGTGGAGGTGAGTTTTGGTGGGTTGCTTAGGGCTATTAGTTTTAACCGGCAATCAAGATTGCTTAAAAAATGGAACAATTTTTGGCTCACTCGGATCGAAGATAATGAGCTGACTAATAATACAAACTTGGCTCGGAACAAAAATGATTTGAGCCAAGCATGTATTAAATTGGGGTACCTTGAGATCAGGTTGAAATGTATGTCCATGCATACATACAAATACTTGTGCATATATTTTGTTCAGGTTAATATTTATGTGCGCTCATCTATTTCTATGTATATTTTATATAATAATGAATGCATGCATATGCATTAAATTGAAATTTCTTTTGAAAATTTGAAAATTATTAGAAATCTACTAAATTGTTTTTTTGAATCGAAGTTTATGAGCTCTACTTGGATTAAATCGAGTTTGAATTGAATTATATTTTAACAAAACTTGGTTCCATTCGAAATTGGATGAAATTACTTAAAACTGATGAGTTGACATTAAATATGCTTGACATTGGATCAGTTACATCTCTAGAACTAGGGAGTGGTATTTGTGGGTAGAATATAGGAATTAGAGTAGGCTTGTTTGTGAATATGTGCCAACAATTTGGGAGTAACAACTCTTATATTAGACCTGTATCTTCTTTTTCTATGTTACTTGTTCAATTGCATATTTCATTTTTCTATTAAGGTTTAACTTTAGTTTGTGCTTTTGCTAACTATAGATTATTCTTAAAACTTGCAATATTTACTGACAGGTTTGCTATATTTCAGGTTCTTCATGACGCTTTTTTCAAATACCAAACTAAACCAAAACTTACAACCCATGGTGATCTCTATCATGAAGGAAAGGAATTTGAGGTAATTTGGCAGTTCAATATTTTGAGTAGGGTTTATATATTACTTTAGAACTACTCTTTGAAATCTGAGTGAAAGCTTAAATATGAAAGCATCAAATTAGTGATGCTTATGACTCGTGTATACGTAGACACTCAAAAAAACTTTGTTTCATTGTATGCACGATAGTTTTAAGACAAATATTAATTAAGGTGTTACCCTGGTATAGGCTTGAATCTGAAGATTTATTATATGTTTTATTGCCTAAAGTTTATAGCTAATATAGGCTAGCTAATGTTGGACAACATAATTTTGGTGTTTATTTTTAAGTTATGTATGCTATTAGATTGTATGTATTTATCGTTGCGACTACCCATGAATGGATATGGGTTCTAACATCATTTATGAACTTGGATTGATCTATCTCCGCTTAAAAGAGGTTGATGGTAGCATGATATTTTAGAGATTGTCTAGAATGATTTTTTGTTTTTCTTAATAAAAATGAAGGTAAGGTAAATTGTGATTATTAGCTTTTGGGTGAATTGATTTATGAGTGCCACATTAATTATTTTCATCCCAAGTATGGTACTTGAAAACATTCTTGATTATTGAAGAACTATGCTTTGTATGTTAGTTTTGAGTTTAGGAATGCGGGGTAAATGCATGTGCTTGGATAAGTCAACTCCCTATACTTTCATCATCTTTAGCTGCCATCCAAAAAATCACCACCGTTCAGAGAATTTAATTAAAAATATTGTCT
The DNA here is from genome assembly GCA_016760335.1 of Gastrodia elata. Classification (NCBI taxonomy): domain Eukaryota; kingdom Viridiplantae; phylum Streptophyta; class Magnoliopsida; order Asparagales; family Orchidaceae; genus Gastrodia; species Gastrodia elata. The sequence continues at coordinate 45,646,046 of CM028678.1, read as the reverse complement.
TGACTAAACCATTTTGATGGTTTGCATTAGGATGCATATCTTCTTAGATTTGAATTGAACCCAGGTCAATTTACTGTTACTGGTGCAAAATACATTTGCATGTAATTATCGAATGGTTTAATGGCTGTATTTTCGGATATACTGTATTCATATCTAGTTGCATTCTGAATATTTCAAATTTTAAAATAAGCACGAATAACTTATTATTAATTTAAAGCATGTAAAAAATAAAGGGAATTTGACGACCTACCACAAATTTTTTTAACATAAGATCACATAATAGAGCATAAGATTTCTTTAATAGTCAGGAGTATTAGCTAGAAAGCATTAGAAATCAATCAAGCCAAAGAAGCGATTAATTTGTAATTCATACTTTAATTTGTATTATTTTGCATTATGATAACAAACTGCTAGATTTAGAGCTTAAATTCAGAACATGATAAGCAAAACATTTCATCTACACGCTCTCGATATTTATGAAAACCTGCAATTACTCTAGGCTTAAGAGATGTTTATATATGTATATGTATATATATATTTATATTTATTGATTTTTAAAGTGTTTTTCTTTGGTAAAATATAATTAGTCTATCTAGCTTTTATAGGTTTATACTTTTGTTTTAATAGATTTAAAAGTTTAATTTTAGTCATTTTTTTTTAATTTTGGCTCTATTTTAAAGTTTAAAATATTTCACTTTAGTTCTTATGATTTATAAAAGAACAAAATTAAAACGGCTGGTTCAATTTTTGAGCATAAAATCTCTTCATTAAGTCAAATGCTTCAAACTACACATAATTGTTGTTCATGTTATTAAATCACTTTTAAAATGTATTAAAAACATAATGAAAATTGTTAATTAATTAATTATCACTTATGTACAATATTAATACTATTTAGAGAAAATTATAAAATGGTCTCTTAACTCTTACTAAATGTTGAATTTAATCATTGACTATTGTTAAATGTTGAATTTAATCATTGACTCTTGCAAATAATTTTTTTGTCTTTAGAATTTTTCGAGTGTTTTTATCCTTGCCGTTATTATGTCATTACCATCCGTCCTTTGCAACTGAAAATTAAGGGTAAATGCAGCAATTCTACGGGTGAATTTTTATATACGAAGTAGCCTTTAGTTTTTTTCTCCAACAGCATTGCAATTTCTTCTCACACGCCGCCACTTCTATGTTGGTTGATTGCAATTTCTTTCTACGATTGCAATCTACAATTCTTCCACAACTTCACCTTTGTCGACTAATGCTGCTCTGTTATGAATCCTCCGTGTATCTAATAAATGATGATCTTATTGAGATGGCTAAATTGATCGCGACAAAGAAGTTGTGGAAATTGCGACGATGTGATACCTTCGACGTCGGTTCAGCGAGAACTGTCCCGACATCGGGTACTCACATACCGTAGGATCATATTGAGCAATTTGAAAGAAAATGAACGCACAAGTAAAAGTCAAAAGATTATTCTCGTTCATTTAAAATTCCTGAATACAAAAATCACCAACGTTCCTTTTTACAAAGTTCATCACAAGATGAACTGAAACAATTAGAAAATAAAAATAAAAATAAAAGTAAAGTAGCGTCGTAAGTTCATCAGCAAGTGTGAAAATGTATGAATTAGGGTTCTTGTTTGAATTCCTCCCAGAAGCATATGACTTGGTATTGTAAAGAAAATAATACCAGGATTATAATTCCCAGTAATTAGAGAATGCTCTAAGTGCCGCAGTAAACAATAAAATATTACACTTTTATAAAAGCAAAGATGCGATTAGCGGAAATAAGGGTGTAATAAACATGCATAAAAAATAAGGCAATAACTGCAAAAGGAATATTCAATTTCTTGCGAAAAGTATTATCACAAAATGTAGGTTACTGATATTGTTTTTTCAATAACTCACCACGAATGTTACTGATATCATTTTTTCAGTAACCCACAAATGTTATTGATGCTATTTTTTTAGCAACCCACAAATATTGCTGATGCCATTTTTCAGCAACCCACGAATGTTGCTGATGTTATTTTTCCAACAACCCACGAATGTTGCTGATGTTATTTTTCTAGCAACCCACGAATATTATTGATGTCATTTTCTAGTAACCCACGAATATTACTGATGTCATTTTTTCAGTAACAATCATGTTATAAAAGAGATGGTTCTGAACAATCAACCAAGCTTCAATACGAATTTGGCTCAAAAAGATACATATCATATACTAGGTACATTTTCCTTTAAGTTCAAAAGTGCGACAGTTTGTTGGAATCTACGATCGGAATCCCCCGGGGAGAATTAGGAATTTTTAAATAATTACTTACAATCAATTTTTTACATTTTTCTGCCATTTGGCGCCCAAAAATAATGAAATTTGACACTAATGTGTATTACGATGTAACTAACACCCTCGCACCAAAAATTTTAGATTCGTGGCAAAATTTTATTTTAAATTAATTTCTGAAGTTTTAAACTTCAAAAATTAACTGAGATTAAACCAGTGTTCCAAAATCGATGAAACTTCTCGAACAACTTTTAAATAATATATTCAACATAATGACACGAAAACCGATAAATTCAAACACGTAATTAATGAATTCAATTTATTGAATTTAAAAAGTTCAGAAAAATAAAGCGGAAGTTTCCGTTATCCGGATTTCTCCGAAACTAGGTCACTTTGATCTAAAAATTATTCTCATTTAAAGATATTTTTGTTTGCCCTAATTTGAAGTTCCCCGGGATCCTGAGGTTAGAGTCGGGATTTTGACATAATTTGCGAAGTAACGACATTGATATGGCGAAATTGATGGTGACGAAAAAGTTGCAGAAAGTTAACAACATGCAGACAATAATTTATCATAAAAATTTAACTCGGCATCTTCGTCGGCGTCGACAAAGAACCGTCTAAGCGTTGATGAGAGATGCATAGAGGAAGAGAAGTTGAGGAAGAAATCACAATCAGTCGATGAAGAAGTTTTGGTCTGAGAATTAATCACAACTTACAACAGAATTAAAAGTAAAGAAGTGGACAACCTTCGACAACCTGAGGACGAAGAAGTGTTGCTTTTAGATGAAATCGCAACTTGGTGATGAAATCGTAACCTACAAAATGACAACTTGTAGATGAAGAAGTGTTGAAAAAATTGTTTGCCGGAATTACGCCTATACCCTTATATTTTGAATTGAAAGCACCGAAAGTTACAGAGATGTAGCAGCAAGGACCTAAAAGTCACATAAATAAGAGTCAAGTGACCAAAAAAAAGATTTACAAGAGTCAATAATTATTTTGATAATTTTCTCATACTATTTAATGTTACATACGCATTAATTATGTTTATGATTGGCATCGAGTCGTTTTGATTTGACTTGGGATCAACTTGAACTTAAAATTTTTGAGTTTAGATTGACTTGAAATTAACTCAAACTCGAATAATTTCAAGTGAGCCAGCTTGACTCAAAATGATTTGATTTTGAACCAAGTTGAGCGAACCCACTTGGAAAAAAAACTAAATATGAAGCTGGGAGGGGATTCGAACTTGCGACTCCTTCATAAATCGTAGCACAAACTAACTTAGATATTTTGCTTAGTTAAAGAAATATACGAAATTTTATTATTAATTTTTAATCCCACTCGGAAAATCACGTAAAAATAAGTTATAAATGAGAGGATTTGAACTTTCGATCTCCATATATTACTCCCCAAACTAACTACGCCGAAGTCACAATTTAATTATAAGTGTATGTTAAATATATTTATTATTAGTTTCTAGTCAACTCAAATCATAAATCGAGCAAGTCAACCTAGCTTTGCAAAATATTAAGTCTCAACTCAGGAATACAGGTGTAAAGGCATCATAAAAAAAGAAATAAGATCAAGTAAATGATCCATGAGAGGATCGTGGAACCCCTCTTGTTGAACTCTGATTTTTCTGCATTCTGTAGATTTAATACATTTTGTTCTGAAACTTATATGCAATGGACGATGGTTTTGCAGAAGTTTCTTCAGCTTTAATTTGTGTTTATATTTACAAACGCTTATTGCTGAGGTGGGTGCTGGTGCTTCAATCCCGCAGGTCAAGCTGAGGGAAATGAAGCCCGGGATTCTGTCTCATGAGTTGAAAGAAGCCCTTGGCATGCCGGAGGGCGCCCCGCCACCATGGCTCATCAATATGCAGGTTTGGGGCTGCCCCCACATCTTTTACTCTCTTAACAGTGATATCTGCTTATAACAGAACTTTATTTATTCACTTATTTGTGATCAGAGATATGGTCCTCCACCATCGTACCCTCAATTAAAAATACAAGGATTGAACGCCCCCATTCCGTCTGGCGCCAGTTTCGGCTACCATCCTGGTGGCTGGGGAAAACCCCCTGTCGATGAAGTGAGCCTCTTTCTCTCCCTCCCTCTTATTCTTTGTCTCTAGATCTTATGTTATTTTTTGATTATCTGATCACAATTTGTTACATGGACAGTTTGGCCGACCGTTGTATGGAGATGTTTTTGGGGTTCAGCAGCAAGATCAACCCAATTATGAGGTCAATTGTCTCTCTCATTCTATAGTCATACATATTCTTATGTATATGTAATGTACAAAATTTATGTTGTGGAATTTGCAGGAAGAACCTGTGGACCGATCCAAGCACTGGGGGGATTTGGAGGAGGAGGAAGAGGAGGAGGAGGAGGAGGAAGAAGAAGAAGAGATTGAGGAAGAGGAAATGGAAGCTGGGATCCAATCAGTTGACAGCCTTTCAAGGTGAGATTGGGTGAATTTTTAACATTTTTTTATAATATTCTTAAGCTGAATTTTTAACATAATTTTATTTGAATTCTTATTGCAGCACTCCTACGGGTGTGGAGACTCCTGATGTGATCGATCTTCGCAAGCAGCAAAGGAAAGAACCAGAGAAGGAGAAGCCTCTGTACCAGGTTAGTATAAGTAATGCACTTTTTTAATTTTTTTTTATGCTATCCGATTGTAAAATTTGCTGTTTTTGTCTTATTTTAAATGAAGGTTCTGGAAGAGAAGGAAGAGAGAATTGCTCCTGGGACTTTGCTTGGGACAACCCACACGTATGTGCTACCTCTGTTGCTATATTTATATATATATTTTTGCAATTTAGTTCCTCGATTATTTTAAATTTGCAAACTCCTCTGCATGAAATACAGATATGTACTCGGTGCCCAACAAGAGAAACCTGGTGCTAAAAGGGTGAGAGTACATGGCTTTGTATAGAGTATTCTTTTGTTTTGTAAATATTAAAATTTATTTCTGGAATTTTTGTTTGTCAGGTGGATCTTCTTCGTGGCCAGAAATCAGACAAAGTGGACGTCACCATACAGCCGGAGGAGCTGGAGGCAATGAATGATGTCTTGGCTGCCAAGTAATCCTTATACTCGGAACTATATTTGTGCATTATTTTATAATAGTTTATTTGTTAGGGAATAGTGCAAGAGTCGAATGCATAATCATCAAGTTATTGTTCACTTTGATTTTAGTGATCTCATAATTTTTCATGAGATCAACTCATCTTAGAAGTGAGCTTATTAGCTTGAAGTTATTAGAAATCATTATTTTATCTTTAAGGATGTTTCAATATTTAAGAGCTTTGCGTAACTATATATACTTAAGAGGGTTTCATAAATGTGTACAGGTATGAGGAAGCGAGAGAGGAGGAGAAACTCAGGAACCAGAAAGAGGACTTTAGTGACATGGTTGCTGAGGTTTGTTTCTTATCAAAATAGTTCTTCAACCAATTTAATTTGCCCCCATTTTTTGTTGTAAGAGTTTAAATCCTATGACTAAACCACTGAGCCACATAATTTGTTTAATTTGGTCCCTTTACTTTAAGATTGAATTGATCTTTAGATGAATAATTGAATATATTTCACAAATTATACGATTTTTAACTATAAATATATTTAGATTAACAACACCCCAATTATGTTAAGTTTACATTTCCCCCAAATAAATATTATGAGTATAAGCATTCAATAAGTATATTAATTCATTGTTAATGATTTTATTTCAGGCTGAGAAAAAGAGAAAGCGCAAAATGCAGGATAAAGAAGGAAAATCCAAGAAGAGGGATTTTAAGTTCTGACTTTTTATTTTTTTGTTTTTTTTTTTTTATTGAAAAAAAAATGCTTCAGTCTGAATCTCTCTTAATATTTTTACTATCTCTATGGTGTACAAAGTATGTATCCTTAATTAATAATTATGCCCAAAAATTATCATTATAACTAATTAATGTATTCAACTATACTAAGCCATCGTCATAATTGGGATCCAATTGATGGCGGGCTAGTTATTTTAACTTCAAAAGTTTGCTCGTTTTGAGTAGAGTTGAAATTCATTGGCTTCTTGACCACAAATAGGGTCGAATTTGATTTGGATATAGCTCTAATTGAATCACTCAAAATGAGAAAAATATGCTCAAGATTGAACTATTACTGAATTTGAGTGTTTTTGTATCAAAATTAACAAGAATGATTCTAGTTCAAGACACTCAACTCAAAATTTTGAATCAAAGGTAAAGTGTAAGTAAAAAATGAATCGGAGTAAACTCAAAGAAAATAAGAAAAATGGACTAAATATAAATTTTTTAGTAAAATCTCTTACTCGGAAATTATACTAACGAAATGCCATTTTGTGCAAAATGCCTTTGCTAAAAGTAGCATTTAGACCAAATTTTCTTGAATTTGTTCAGTTAGTAATAGCTTGTTTTTCAATAAATAATTAAATTTCAGAAATAATTTTTTTAGTAAATTTCAGCTCTAATTGAATTTGTTTTTCACAAGCCCATTTCAATCAATCTATAATCTTGTATCAAGCTTGTTTAACAGCAATGCGCCTACTTTTCTCTTGTCATCGATTTGCGTTGAAGGCCTCGGTCAAAATATTAATTATATATAGCATAAACCTTTGGAGGGCACACTCAAAGATTCAAATATATGTATTACCTTTGTCAGTTGAACTAAACAGTATTTTGCTTTCCAAGCAGGCACTATGTGATAATTGAACTAATAAAAAGAAAACTACATATACATCAGTTGAACTAAACAATATTCTGCTTTCCAAGCAGGCACTATGTTTGAGAATGACAAGCATCCTGTCATTCCCAAACAAAGTGCCGTTCAAATCAAGTTGGAAGAGTATCACCATCATCTTCACTTTCCAAAGTGCAAACTGATCATGCTTCTCAACGTGTTATACTTTATCTATGTCATCAAGTTTGTGATGAAATTCAACAAAACTCTAATCAAATGTTCTAAACCAAGTTTGCGAGGGCATACTGAATAAACCTTGAGAAAACAAGCACAATAATTTACATGAAAATTCTTAAACAATAAAAATTATGAGGATTGAATTCACTACAGAGAAAATATGATTAAACACATTTAAAAATGGATTAAGGTTCTAAAGAAGTAATATTTCCAGGGAACTCTCTCAGTAAAATGCACATAAGCTTAAAAGGTTTTAAGCCAAATTCAAGGCACTTAACAAAGTCTCAAACTTATCACGTAAAAACAAAATTCAGTAACTGAGCATTAAAAACATGGCAAACACCATTCTGCATGCCTAAATTTTTTTCATGCATATGTTTAGTAATTCTTCTAAAAATGTAAATTTAGTTGCTTGAAAAAGCCCTACAAAATCTTGTCTGTACTGCATATAAAAATATAAATATAAAAAGTAAAGGTAATGTATTTCAATCTGAAAGAGCTGTTTGATCGGCTGTAAATTAGATATTGCGAATTTTATTTTTTTGCTTGCTGGTATGCATATGAATTAAAGAAAATTCACCTCTTCTGTAATGGTGGTAATGATTACTGTGATAAGCTTTGCATTGTAGCATGTAAGAAACAACCCCACAAAATGCGAAAATTGCACCGCCAAAAGAGGGAGGTTTCAGCAGCATATAAAAACAATGATGACAATGCAGAATGGTGGATGCCCGGGACATGCAAGAAAAGTAATTCAAGAATGTGTGTTCATTCACCAAATGCACACAACGCATAAATGTTGAATTATCCTAGTTTCAACAGTGAATTTTGAATGTGTAGAACTAAGAGGTATTTCAAAATCTCTAAATAAACATTTTGCATCAGTTTTACTGCGTGCCATGCACTTGAAAAACATTTTCATGCATTATTTTTTAAACTATACACTCATAATA